>JAHSVA010000001.1:37285000-38535000 GCA_019915185.1 Eucalyptus camaldulensis
AGAACAATTGTAGTACCTACTTTCAAAGGGAAATTATGTGGTTGGTTCTAAATTCTCAACCTTTGTGCAAAATTTTAATGTAGTTTTTCATATTAATTTTGGTAAAAAATTTGTCGAAATGATTAAATTGGAATTTTGTATAAAGGTTTATAATTAAATTTGAAAATTTGAAATATTTAAAAATGCATTGATTTTTGTACTATAGATATAAGACCAATTAGGTAATGTCTTGCGAAAGGCATAAACTTATGGCCATAAGATTACTCTAGCATAAAAACGTTTCCAATGTCTTGAGAAAAGGCATATTTGTATACCAATGGGACAGTATTGTCCTATTTTGTTTTAACGTACATAAATAGTGTTAGAAGTGAACAAAACCATATTATTGTCTTTATGTTCTGCAATAGTGCTTATCGAAAGCAATAACGAGTGGGCTGGATCATCTTACTGATGCAAAGTTGTATCGTTCTAGCGTCTATTAGATCATTTTGTCCATAAAACCATGGTTCATTTGTTTGCTCTAGATACCTCGTCCATTCGCACAGGGGCACGTTGTGCAATGTGAATCCGACATGTTGACGATCTTGGACACTTGTCGGCCACCAAAGTAATAGAAGCCAAAATTGTCCTAAAGCATAAATGTGTCCTTTCGTTTTTATGTTCAAAAATTCGTTTAAAAAAATATTCCGAGGTCATAAATTTGTGCCCTTTTATTTTTATACTTCGCCTTTTGTTAATATTCTGGAACGATTAGAAGTCCAACATGGTGTGTAAACCAATAATTGAGAATTGACATGGATATAAAAGGGGATAAAGAAAAAATCTCGATGCCTTAAAAGGGTGGGAAATCAGACGTACGGAATTGCCCCCACAAGGCGTGGGACGGTCGTGTGGGCACCTCCATTACCAACTGTTGTCCATGAATACGACAAGTACGTCGGGGGAAATGAACGAAAACAATTCCCCTCGAGCCTTCCATTTATGTCCGAGAGTGGGAGGAATTGCAGAGCAATACCGTTGGCTATGCTCTCGGCCTGTTTTCCCCTTTCTCCTGGAACCAAAAGAATTGTATTTATTAGGGTTACGGACAAGTAAGGGCTGTTAGTATTGGGTCGGGTTTAAATTGGATTCAGTCGAAAATTGTCCGATCTAAATTAATCCATTTAATTTGTTTTACCCATTTATATACAATATAAATTTAGTGATCTATACCTAACTCATTGATATCTAACTCGACTCATTTACTAAAATATTTTCATATTTATTTTAATCTATGAAAATTCGCATTCACCTTATTAGCCACTTTTAAGCTCTTCGTGTATATATGTTATTTGGATAAAATCGTTATTTCGATCATAAGATGTTAGAGAATTGACTTTCAACATTGCATAGAATTCTCAATTTTTGTATTGATTCACAGTGAAGAATAATAGATTGTGAATCAATACAAAAATTAGTGCTTTGTATTGAATTTATAAATCATAGCAACACAGAATGTGAGGAATTGAATTTTTAATTAAATGGAATGTAAGACATTGAAGGAGAAGATTTTATGCTAACTATAGATTGCAATGACAAGAACACAGATTGAGATATTATATAAATATAACAATGCCAATGCAACCAAGGAAATATATATTCCAACATCTAACAAAAAATAATGGAAAAAAAGAAGCTGTCTTAATATTTTTAGTAATGGTGAAGTCAAGCCCATTTTGTGAGCACACCAAGACTTCTCTTAACTTGTAACAATCTAAAGAGTCTAAAATTTTCTCATAAAGGGTGAAGAAAGAGTCAAGAGATAAGTTGGGTTTAGTTAAATTGTGAATTCATTTAATATTTATAATTTTTTTGGGCTTTGTCATTTTAAACCCATTAATAATCATTTACTGAACATAATTAATCCATATAATGACTTAACCCATCAAATGTGGGTTATGAAATGCGTCTATGACCTATTTCAATAGGTCTAATACAAGTTTGATATTCGAAATTTTGCAGTATACATGATTTATTTTTCTAATCGTTTTTTTTTTCCATACAATCTAAGTCTTTTAAGTTGTACAGATTGTGCAATTGCGTTCTTCACCTATTCATCATAAGCACTCATTAGTTTGACAAAGGGAGTGTTTGGGAATGGTCTTGAGAAGCCACTTTGAACCCCTAAAGATCCTGGGGCCAATTTAGGGGTGTTTGGTAAAATGTTTTCAAACCTCATTTGGAAAATGCGAAATTCACAGGGTTGAAAGCCCAAGGCAAGCCTAAGGTATAAGGTAGGTTGAGGGCTGCCTTGGGCTTTTAGCCTTCTCGGCATGCCAAGCTGAGGGGGTAAATAAAAAAAAAATTCTTCCTAAATTATCCTTGTTGGTTTTTCGTTTTTCCGGTTTTGCTCTCACTATTCATCATCTTCTTCTTCTCCATGATTGGTCACCAGCGAATGGTAGGCAAGGGTAGGCAATTGCCGACAACCGTCGCACTCGTTGCATTGCGACCTCCGCACAGAGGTTGCTGGGTTCGCGTGACCCATCTGGTTGCAGATTGGGTCGCGACTAGATGTGGTCGCCATGAGGGTGGCGCGACCGCCACGCCATTTGGGTTGTGGTGAGGTCTGAGTCACCAACCTCACCGCGACCCAAATTTTAGGGGGGGGGGGGGTCGCGGGAGGACCTTGCCACCCTTGATTTAGGTCGTGCGAGTTGCGTGACCTCGCCACCCCCGAATTTGGGTCGCGACAGGGTTGCACGACCTCGCGCCCCTGAATCTAGGTTGTGGCAGGGGGCGGCAATGTTGTGGAAGGTCACGGCGGGGTTGCTCGACCCTGGGTGGCCTTCGCTGGTGGTCTTCGAGGGTCGCTCGACCTCGGGTAGCCCTCCCTAGTCGTCTCCAGGGCTGCCTAAGTAAAATGTCGGCCGCCGGCAATAGATTTCGATCGCCTGCTACCTTGCTGGCTAATTTTTTTCTTCTTTTGATAATTTTTTTATCACAAAAGTCCTTTGTAAATATAATCTCTCCAAACTCCATTTTGCTCAAAGATACTTCATAATGAACTTTCAAATTACAATTTAATTTTGAAAAAGCCTTTTCAACCTAAAATCCTTTACATTTTTCCAATGACTTCCTCCAAAAGTCCAATCAAACACACCCAAAGCACAGCTTGGGTGGCAAAAGTTGATATATTTTACTAATGAGAAATGGTTTGAGGGGACCAGGGGTCGTTGGCAGGGTTGTTTGCGTGAGCAGGGGTCCCTGGCTTCTTCGGAATTTGGCCATGGTCATCGACCCTCACTTTATAGTTAAACTTTGAAGGAGAAATTAATAAAGACAAGAGTATCCTTATATGTGTACATGTGCGCATGTGCACGATCGCGAGAGAGAATTACTTCTAAGCATCAACAAGAGTACAAGGAAGTTGGCGATCCTCGTCGCCAATCGAACTTTCTTTCACTCATATCCAATTTCTCTACTTTTCCTTTGATCTCCGTATGATCTTGATTTTTAGTACCGACCTTTTAAGATCTTGATTTCGTCCAATTTCAGAACTCGACTCATGTCCTATACAAAACACTTATAGGTAACGATTCTACTCCCGAAAATAGATTCTGATAAAAAATGATTATATTTTATTCTGTTTCCATGAACAATTTCTAAGCATTTTAAGCCGTTTGGTAACTGTTCAAAATTTTTGATTATGGAATAAAATTGCGTTTAATACCGTGTTCATTAATTCTGTTTCAAATTAATTTCTTTTAATTTTTAAATAAATTTTTTACTTTTTCTCTTATTCTTTTTCTTCTTGTGGCCGGTCGCCGGACGAGGTCCGGCGACCTCATTGGAGCATTGCCGACCCTCTTTAGTCGAGCCTCGCCAGGGCTGGGCGAGGCCCGCTTGGCCACTGATGGGGCTGGGCATCACGAGGCTTGCCCAACATGCCCAGCCTCAGTGAGGCTTGCCTAGCCCTGGCAAGGCTCGCCCAGCTCCGTCGGTGACCAAGCGGGCCTCGCCGGATCTCGTCTTGGCCTGGTGAGTCTCTAGCGAGCTTGCCGGATTGGTTGTTGGTGGCCGATGGCGGCCGCGGGATGGCGGTCGATGAAAAAGAAGAAAAGAGAAAAAGAAGAGTTGATTTTGATTCTCAGATTTGTTTTCGGAACCAGAATAAACTTTTTTTTTTATCTATTTACCTTTTACCAAAAAAAAACTTTTTTTTTTATTCTTGATTTTACTTCAAATCTGTTCTTGGGAACAAAATTTTTATCGAACGCAATTCTATTCCAAAACTATTCTCGGGAGCAAAAAATTAGAATTGGGTACTATTTGGCATGGTGCCAAACAGCCCCTCAGATCCTTCAAAACATGTACATGATACTCAAATAGGCTTCCAAAATCGGATCTTGGATCCATTGAAATTAACCTCTCTCAACCCCCACTTTTTCAATTACAAAAATTCTTGCCGGTTGAAAAGATATCAACAAAGACAGTTCAGCTCTGAGCAAAAAGAGACGAACCACTCCTTCCGCTTCCGCTTCCGCTTCCGCTTCGCACCAAAGGTCGGATCTTTCGCCTGAAGGGACCCGACCCGGAAGCCGCATTGGCCGGCCATGTCCCGCTCGCTGCGCCTCCCCCTCGACCCCGCCACGACCCGCCGAGCCGCTTCGCCTCGCCCCTCGCTCCGTCGTCTGCCACCCCATTCCCTCGCCTTCCCTCCGTTCCCTCGCCGTCGACGCGGGTATTCAGGGGAGCGGCGCGAGGTTTCCGGTGCCGGCGTCGCGCCGTTCTGGGTGCGGGTTAGATTGAGCGGGGAGCGTGTTGGGGACGAGGAGGAGGTGGGCGACGGCGGCGGCGGCGATGCCCGGTTCGTGGAGGTGATTGGCGTTGGCAGCCGGAAGGACGCCGTTCTTGATTTCTGCCTGGACTCGCCTTTTGGATTCGAATCCGTGCGTTTCTGGTAATACCCGTTTCTGTTTTTTAATTCATCTTCTCTGAATTCTGGTGACACTTCAATGCTCTGTTTGGAATGGTGTTGGGTTGTCTTAGTATGAGAGTAGTAGTTGAAAGAGTGCATGTTGTATGTGTAAAAGTTTCATCTGGATAGGTTCGTTCCTTGTAACGTAGCTTAGGATCAATGAGCGGTAGCCCGTCGGTTTCCTGACATGAAAGTATAGCCACGAGGATGAGAGTCTCATATTGAAGTGACATTTGCGAAATGAAACGCCTCAGAAGATATGAACTTGTGGTTAGGTTGTATGTCCAAGACTGAAAGTGGTAGTCTGTTTGGAGCTTTCTATGGACTATATCACTATTTGACATTGTTGGACTTGGTTCCATTGGGGTGGTAGTCCATCGGAGCCGCTTACCCAGTCGTTTGGACTCCCGAGGTGATGGAAATGACACAATGGAGTTACGGAAGGAGGCATGTTTCGCTTAGTCAAAAATCATTGGCACGCATCAAAGTGCACATTATGAAACCCAAAATTGATTGACTTGTAGAAGGTGGCATGTTCAGCTCAGCCAGTATTCAAGATGGTTTTCCAATTTAATTCCTACTGCATTTAGCAATCATATGTCACCACACATGTTTTGCTGGACTTGATAGATTTTTGGTAAATGCCAGGATCTTTGATCGGGGAACTACCATTGTAGTAACTTAGGAAGGGAACTTTGATTTTATTTAACACAGAAAGTGGCAACTCCCGGATCAGAGGATTTTTCTGGTGATTGAATGCATTTATTGAGAGGTGCCGATTAGCTAGAACATTCCCAATTTTTTTTTATGTTATATTCCAGTACATCATCTAGAAAGCTACTATTTTGCAGGAATATTATAAGGAATGATCCAACGAAGGTGCAACTACAGCAGCGGATGCTTGACAAAGGTTCAGTATCTGGTTCTCCACACTGATTCTATCGTATCTGTTCCTATTTTTTTGAATCTTTAGATTGGCTTCTAATCCAGTGAGTTCTGTTTAGTGATAAAAAAGAATGGCTGATTGGATATTTAATTGCTTAAAATTTATAGGTGGAATTGTGCAAACTCTTTGTTATAATCACAGTTAAAGTTCAGTCATAGATGTCCAATGTGCGAGGGAGTTTTTGTTCATGAATGGATCACTGTCAATACTGCAACTGAAATGGTTTCTTCATTTGGCATTCAGTAGTTGAGGCAAAATGGGATGCAAGTCATGTAACATAACATATTTCTATCTTCTTTTATTATAAATGATGAAGGTCAATTCTCTTCTCATCTTTTTCATCTACAAATATATAGCACCAGTCATCTTTTTCGAGGATTCAGCATGAAAACTATGGAGTACCTATTTTGCTAATACCATCTTAAACACCCTTAGATGCTTGAATACCACTTTTTTACATGCCTGGAATGCTAAAGATGCTTCAATTTGCTGATTTACCAGTCAATTAGGTTACTGTGTCCTTTATGTCTGAAGTTGGTTCTTTTTTTTCTTAGGCTGAGGGGATGAAGTACTCAAAATTTCAAAGATTGAATAGCCAAATTAGAATTGTATGTCGAAAAAAAAAAAGAACTAAGAAAAGAGAAGTAGCCATACTAGAACTTTTTTTTTTTTTTTTTGGTGACCCGGGAACCGCCGTATAGCCAACAGTTGGCGGCGTAAACCCGGGGCGAACCACAGGGACTCACCTCCCACGGGCAGTAGGTGAGTCGCGCAATGGAGGCGAGAAGTTTCGAACCTCTTCCCTGCCGGTTGAGGGGCAAGGCGCGAACCATCTCGTCCACCGCGGGTTGGGTGCCATACTAGAACTTCTTATGCTAGAATTTGATAAAAAAATTTTTGCTGTTAATCATCCACTTAAGAGTAAGAGGGCTTCTTTTTGGTCTTCTAAATTGGTTTTTCATCTATACACCTGTTTATCGATTGATGAGTGATTGGAAAATTTCATGTCAAAGGAAGGCGACTTAAATTTTCAATTTTTGGAAGTCTTCTAAGTTTTCCTGGGAGGATCTCTCTGCTTCTGTTTAGGCAAGTAAAGCAAAGGCACCATTATGATAAAAAGCCTTTCTCTGTGATCTCTTGACCTGTGAAAAAAGGGGATTCAACTTCTAACTGAGAAAATCAGAGACAGCATTATAAAGACAGGAAAAGCTAATTTCTCATTTAGTTTCTAGCCCCACGAATAATAAGGGAATCCGCTTCCAATGAACTGCTCATGCTTCTGTAGAAGTAACAGATCCCTGACCAGTAATTTTGGAATTTATCTAGTTGATGAACTTTTATCTGATTCCCTCAAAATTTAGGTTTTGCTGGGTTATGGCTTTAGATGTAGGTTGTAAATTGCAATGGCTTTAAGAATACGGTGCGAAAACAAGTGAATTAGCTTTAGCTTCACAGCAATGCTATGGGAAAAATTTAAGTCTGATAATGATACTTTGGGATTGTTACTCTGCATATTCAGTGTGGCAGTTTACGTTGAACCATCTTCATTGCACATTGGGGGAAGTATTTGCATAAACATTTCTTTTCTGCTGATTATATCATTAAAACCTGATTTGTTTGTTGCAGATGCTTCTCCCAGTCTTGTGGAAGCTCCACATATCATGCAGTCTTCTTCAAAGGCTATAATTCTTGTTTGTACATTCCTCAACTATAAGTTAGAACTCTTTCTTTGTGAGGATTCTGTTGTCATTCTGCTATGCTTTCTATATAATCAATATGATGACATACCCTGTATGCACTTTAAAGGTTATAACGGTTTATTTCTATGAAGGCAGTTCAAGTCTTCCTATTAAGCTTGCACAAATTATGGTAACATGAAGCAGATACAACGAAGTGGGTTAATTTTTTCCCAATATGACAGCTTCACACTTTATCATGTCATGTGTCTCCATTTTAACTTATAGAAGAATTCACTTGGGGACATCTTTGTGGTAGATTAGACCCTTTATATCTAGCACTTGGTCCATAACCAATTCTTACTCTACAAACCCTGCATCCACCTGTTGAGACTCTCTTTTGCTATATATGTGCTATGAAATTGAAATCTTCAATGGAAGGCTTACAAATTGCATCTAGAAAAACCATTGGAGCCGAATGGAGGAGTGTAGCATGGTTCTCTGAATATAAGCACATATCAAAGTGCACAGTGGGTATGCCATCATATTAGGACTTAAGTTGCTAGTAATATTTTAACGGGACATGCCTTTGAAATATGCTTATAATATTTTAAGGTTACCTTAAATCCTTCTTTTCAGCGAGACAATATCATATACTGATTGTGTTAATGACTGTCCTTAGATTCTTGTACTGCTGCTGATGTTCCCTCTTTTCTCCCTTCTCTTGATAGGTTGCTAGTGCAGGATATGGCTCGGATCATACTATAGCCTGGGATATTCTGAGACAAGTCAAATCAGCAAATGGATTTGCAGTTGCTGTTTTCCTGAAACCTTTCAGCTTTGAAGGAAGAAGGCGGCAAGATGAGGTAACATCTGCTTTTTGTACATATCATGCTCAGTATTTGAAAAGTCTGAATTGGAAAAGATTAAAGAACATCATGGAGAGTAATGATGATGGGTATAGATTTGTTGGATTCTCCAAATAGGGCTTTATTGCTAATCTTGCAAATGACAGATTTTCTTTTTTCTTTTAAGCGTTCATGGTTGGTGTTTTAATTCTTTTGCTTACATAATTATTCTGCAGGTCAAAGATTTGGTTGACAAACTTAAAGAGCTTACAACTTTTAGCATAAGTGAGTAAATTTTTCTGTCCTTTTAGTAATAACATTCTTAGAATTGTGATAAAATAAGATTTAGTTGTCTGGAGTTATTTTGGCTGCCTGTTGTCTAATTGATAAATGCTTGTGAGTTTAAGCTGGTATTGTCCTGAGGCAAAACGGTTTAGAATTATTGAGGAGGTTGCTAGAACAAATTAGCTATTATTCCTTGGTCTTGAAAATGGGTTTTAGTAATATAAGTTAGCAGAGGACTTAATATAGCGTTTGGTCAAAGGAGCAATTATATTATTTCGGACATCCATTTGTCATTATCTTCTGTTTATAGATGTAGTAAGCTACTTTGACTCATTTTGCTCAATCTTAATATAAGAGGTATATACAATGGGAGAAATTAACCATCTATCGTTTAGAGCCGTGGTAAGGAATTTTGTCACAAAACTGATTAGAGAACCCACAGCAAGTAGAAAGAGAGAAAGAAGGAAGAGAGAAGAAATAGAGAGGAGGAGAAAGAGAACGTAAAAGAAAGAGAGAGCTGTAGTTTTCTGTAATAACAGAAACCCTACACCCATTGTATTTATATTGAATATAAATTGTATATAACAATAATATTCTTATGTAAGTAAAAAAGGAAATAAAACTCTGATAATAAAGGAAACTTAATAAAGTAACTTAACAATTTAAATTGATGTCCTGTGGTAATCCATTTAATTTCAACTCGAAAACCTGCAGATCTCAACAATTGAAACTTTCTTAGTCTACATTTCCTCTTGTCATCACTTATAGTCACTTCTTAAGCTCAAAATGGTTCCGACTTATGGAATGTAGTCTTGCAGATATTGACACTGATCTGCTCCTGCAAAAAGATTTGGTTACACTTGATGAGGCTGTGAGAACGGCAAATAATGCAGTTCTCTTGGCTATAAATGCCATCTCTATTCTTACATCTGTAAGTTTCCCTCTCTATTTCATTGTCTTTCTCCTGGAATCGGTGATTTTGTCTTTCATTTTCTAGCACCTGGTACTTTCAGGATGTCCACAAGAAGCATTTAGACTTGACGCAGAACAGTATGAAAGAACTGAATATTACTGAGGTCATGAAAGTAAGTTCCGATACATGCTCTTGTTTATATCTGATTCTGATGATTCCTTTTTTAGCTTTCTTACTGTTGTCTTGCCGCTCTCTCTTTAGGACATGATATAAGATGTCATTAGTTGCTCTAAATCACTAATCTTTTTGTTTGTCATATTTAATATTTTTGCCTTTCATTGATATGTCTTTGCAACTCTGTTAGGTCCTGGAAAGATGCAAAGAAGGAAAGATTGGATTTGGTAGTGGTTACAACATTAAAACGTCAATTTTGCAAGCGATATATGATTGCCCATTTCTTAGTCGTGGTTTCAAGGTAATGCTGATGTTCATTTACCTAATATGAAAATAATTTAAATGGAAACTTGGCATTTCAAGTGCAGCAGGCAGCTTGGCAACCCAAGCCTTTCCATTCTCTCAATGGGAAAATCAACAATAATGAAATACAATTTTGTGATGAATTTAATTGTCTTCTTTTCTCACATGCTGCTTTAATATATCTGCTAAATGTTTTTTTTTTTTTTTTTTTGGTAAAAGTATCTGCTAAATGTTTGCTACCTCTTTCTTCCCTTTTCTTTGGTTACAGGATTTTAATGGGATGGTCATATGCATCCTAACCAGTTCAGCTGGCAACAAACTCAATCTAAAAGCCTTTCTAGAAACTTTTCGTCAAGTTACAGGATACCAAAAGGAAGTTATTGTTTCTGTGGTTCAGGAGCCTACTTTGGAGGCGAACGTGCTGGTAACAACAGTTGTTACTGTAGGGTAAGAGTCCTAATGGAATATCAAAAGCTCTATATGTTGCATTTGCCTTGGTATTTTATCATTTTGAACTAATTTCCATCTATTGAAAAGGTACTGTCAACTTGCTTTCATTGATATAGTTTAAGGGCAAAATGTTATTGATTAATGACACTACTCCAGCGTTACAGAGGCTTTAGAGTTTAGTGGACATTCTTAGTTCTGTTGATGCGTGTTAATCTGTAAAAAAAAATCATTTTGGCATTATTAGAGATTTTCACTCAGTAGTCATCACTTCTGATCATTTTGAACTGGATTAAGTCTCTTATTGGGAACTATTTTTTTTCCACTCATCTTTTTTGCAGTAAAACTTATTAGTGAGTCAAGTGGGGTTTTTCTGTTCTCCTCAAAAAGAAAGTATAGTTTTTCTGTCCTTGGATCGGAATGAGCGCACAGTTTTCCCTTGCTTCTTTCTACTGTTAGCATCTCTATCAGCAGAAACTTTATATCAAGACTTACGGAGTTGTTGCCGAAGTTATCTCTTATTTTTGAGTTTTGACTCCTGTACCATCTAATTAGTCATGGAGATCAGAACCCTCGGAAGAGCAGCATACTGTCCAGACTAGCTCAAAGTTTCCCTTTTGTCTTCAATCTTTTTGGAAAGCAACAACCACAATTAAACGGAGGTCAGGGGAATGGTTCATTTGAAACTACAGATCCTTCTCAAGTGACAAATGTGCTAGACTTAGATGACGAGCAAAGTGCTGTAGCTGTAAATGGTAGAGGGCAAGGATCTGTGCTTGATTCTGGAGAGCCTGAATCATCCGCCAAAATAGAAAACAATGAAATCCATTCATCCAGGTATGAGAGCTTTTTCGTTGTGTCAGCTTTAGCTGTCTGGCTATAAAATCCTGACTTTTATATTCCTTCTTTTGATGGATACAACGCAGAAGATATGAACAAGACGAATTTCAATTCTCAGAGAGCAATGCAGAGTTGCAAATTTTGGATGGTCAACTTCCTGAAGGTAAAACATACAAGTACTCTTGGATGATATCCTCACATTACTTTATGCACTGGTAATTAGGAAATAATTTCAACACGTAAAATCTGAATGCTGTGCATGTTGTCTTCCTCTACTTGCTTGTTAGACTCTATATGTGAATTTTCTTAACTAAATTGGTTTAAATGCACTGTTAGGAAGTCCATCCTTTCAAAGAGAGCCACTCAACTCTTGGAACTTCACACCTGGATATGAGGTGGCTCAGGAGTGGGCAAGAGAAAGGGCACATGACTCTTCAAGTTCAAAGCTCAATACCATGAGCATCTTTCAGCTTCCAGTTGGCGTAAAGCCTTCAAATGAGCTGAAAGACAATCAGAATATTGCAAATTCAGTGCAAAATGGAATTCAGGAAATTGATAATGTTGTGGAAGCCCAACCAATTGATGATTCAAGTGCATCTTCTTGGAGTGGGTTGGCTGATGTAGGGTTTGGAGCAGTGAAGGATTTTGCGTCAACGTTGATACAGGGAAAACGTCCAGATGTTCACCAGAAACAAGGAAATCTTTCTGCTCGTGCAGCGTCGATGTTGGTAATCTTTTTTCTTCAAATCACGCACTAGAAATTGTTTTGAGCAGTGTTTTGTTTTTCAGTTTTGCCATAAAGTGGGCACAAGAAGCATCTTTTGCATCCAGCCAGAACAACATTTTTATTTTCTTGATCTTGAAGAGTGATCAAGAGAAGTGACTGTATCGAAGATATATCATGTATCTTCTTTTCTCGAGCATGTCTGATTAAATGCCTCTTACTTCAGATATTGTTGTTTGCTGAAATTTTGATGCAGTGATAGTCTAATTGAACTGAAATTGGCTTGCCTGGATTTGGTATTGAATATAAAGATGAACAGAAACTTCTTTGTTTAAAAACCGATGTTAACCTTTATGCTTATTTATTTCTTTTTCTCCACTTTTTAGTTCTGTTAGAGATTAATAATGTAGGCCTTTAAGGTGTGTGATGGATCCTAGGGAAGAGGACAGATTGTGTCCTCTAATTTTGTATCGTGCAACTGGAATTTTTTCTATTAGCATAGGTTTGATTATGTCTCCTTCCATAGTAATATGCTACTATCCATTGTAAGAGGTCACAGTACAACGTAACCGCACCATCTTACTATCCATAGTAAGATCATGGTGGATTCCATTCAAGGTTCTAGTTCTGCTGCAGGAAGCTGAACGATATTCTCAAAAAACATGGAATCCTAACGTGGAGATGAAATATAGAGGAGGTACCTACCGAGGACGATGCCAGGGTGGTCTTCCTGAAGGAAAGGTACTGCACCCAAGAAGGCTTTGCTGTACTTATTGTCATACTTGAGGAAAGCATATGACTGTGGTGCATGAATTAATATGTATAGGGCCGTCTGGTTCTCAGTGATGGAAGCATATATGATGGTATGTGGCGCTATGGTAAGAGGTCTGGTTCTGGTACGTATTGCTTCAGCAATGGGGATGTGTTCCAGGGATCCTGGAGGGACGATGTAATGCATGGAAAGGTTGGCAAATTTCTGTTAAAATTATTTTGTTGATTTAGACTTTCCAGCGTTATATTCCTGTTCAATGATGAAGCTGTTTTGATTTGTGTAACAGCATTTAAATATTAAGCCCCTACTCTATCTAACCACTTCAGCTATTGGACTAAGTTTGGTTGTGGTCTCACAACTTCTACATGGCATTAGAACAATGGATCTTGTGTTCAAATATCTTTCTTTGTATGTCCCCCCATGTATAATTCATTCCTATGCATCAGTGTTAGGAGAAATTTATAGCCTACATGTGAAGGAGAGTGTTCAAGCATTTAACCGGGAACCATGCTTTCATCTAAAACAACTTATATTTGTACATGACTTAAGCATGGTTCCACAATTTTCTCCTGCTTGTTACGTTCAGAGTTGTTAAGACTGAAAGATGAGATATTTCCTTATGCTTCCTAGATGCAAGCGATGTGCCTATTTTAAACCTATTGTAAGAAATTGCATGTGTATTGTCTGCTGATGTCTGTAAGAATTATTTCTCTGTCTCCTAAATTCTGCACTCAGTTTTTTTTTTTTTTTTTTCTTTTTTCAGTTTCAAGGTAAATTGAGTTCCGTATGTTTTGCTTCCATCATAAGATCAGTAATTGTTAAAAATTCATTCACCAGATATGAATATGAGTTAGACTATTTAAGTCACTTATGTGGCAACATAATGATACCATTTCAATGCACCTGCAGGGGTGGTTTTATTTTCACACCGGCGACCGATGGTTTGCAAACTTTTGGAAGGGAAAGGCCAATGGCGAAGGGCGCTTCTACACAAAATCTGGTGATGTTTGGTTTGGCCAGTTTGAAGATGGATGGCGACATGGCCGTTTCCTGTGCATTGTAGTTAATGGAGACAGGTATTTGGTGTTTTGGGGGAAAACTTAAAATGCATTGACACATGTAAATTGCATCAGAGCATATTCTGCAGCATCCAACTTGACATGTCTATCTTAGTTTTTTGTATGCCTAACATACTCAGAAATTAACGTTCCTGATAACCTTCCTAAAAGAACAGGGTGTGCATGGAGTTCTTTCCAGTTTGGAAGAAACTGAGTCAACTAAAAACTTGAAAACTTCATGTTGGAACCCAACCTATTTTACTTGTAACATGACAACAATTGGAATACTGAAAATCAAGATTTTAGTACTGTTACCCCAGGAATCACGTAATCATATAAATTGTCGTCCCCTTGTTGAAATACCGTATCGCGGAAATTTCTGCATTATATTTATACTTACCACTGTGATGTTCCTGTAATTTTCAAGGGTCCACAGGCTAATGCATCGCAGGATAAATCCTTTGACTATGTGCTTGGAATATTGCAGAAAATAATGGTTTCTGCTCATATTATATTAGCCAAATCCAATTCATTGAGTCTGGGCTGGGTGCTCCAAAATCCATATATAGCTGAGAACTGAGTCGTGCTGCCGGTTTACATCTAAATAATCAAATTATCATTTGTAGAATCAGCTTTTATTGTCCATCAGAGCAACTTTGGTATTCAACGGCTTTGATTGGACAAATCATTTTTGATATATCTGATCTCAACTTGTTTTTATTTTATTTATTTATTTATTTATTTATTTTGAATTTGCTATGTATGCTGAGACGACCTATTTCTTCTCGTGTGCAACTAATTATGGACAGGTACGTTGAGATCTGGGACCACGGTGTTCTGCTAAGCCGTGAGCAATTAGATTCCGAAAATGATGCTTTATAGAGACGTGGGGAGCAGGAAGTGAGCATGAATTAAAGGAAAGTACTCGCAGCTGAAGCAGACCAAGACTTTCGGTTTGCTGTTTGGACAAGGATCGATGTCACAAGTTGGGGTCGATGACATAAGTTCAGCTCTTCCGTGACATTTTCTCTTTATCGATCTCGTGTAGAGCATGGATTATGACTGCCTCTGTTTATTGATATAGATGTATTAAAGGGCGACTGATGACCTGTACAGAAGTGACAACCGGCCGCCTGTACACTCAGATATCACAGCTGAATTCAATTTCCCCAATACCCTTTCCCATCGACCTTAGTTTTGTTTGACAGGAACCGCTTAATACCTGTTGATCTTCGGTGACCATGTGAAATTGGAACAATGCAGACAGCGTTTGAAATTCATCTGTCAATCGGCAAGATAAATCATTCTAAAAACAGCAGAGAGAGAGGAGCGAGGGGGGGGGGGGGGGGGGGGAGAGAGAGATTTCCATCCATGGTGTAAACAACGAACTTATTCCGTGGTGGAACCAACGAACTTATGCGTGAATCAATTGGTCAAGTTGGCATATTGGAGGTACCGGAAGTTCAGGAGAGAGAGAGAGAGAGAGAGAGAGAGAGAGAGAGAGAGAGAGAGAGAGATTTCCATCCGTGGTGTGACCGACGAACTTACGTGTGAACCAATTGGTCAAGTTGGCATATTGGAGATACCAGAAGTTTGGGACAGATGACCGGAAAGACAAGAAAGTAAACTACCGAACATATCGGGCAAAAGAGCCAACTCTTGCCCCTTCCACTTACCACTTACGCGTGCACACTACATCAATGATGGTTTGAGAACGATCTTCAAATGCAGGAGCATCACTCCGAGCTTCTTAGAGGATCTGAACAAAATCTTGCATGCAGTATGAGCAGGACACAAAATAGTACAAGAAAGTCCTCGCTTTCGAGGTTGAGGATTCATTAACATGTTTTGAATGACACAGCCACCGTTATCAAAGATTTGAAGGATCAGTCTTACATGAGTTGCTGACCTTCAAATGTGAGTTCGGGATAGTCACGTCGCTTCCTTCTTTTTATTACATTCAAAAGGGGCAAAAAAAGAAGCACGTGGCTCGAGAGATGAATAGTTTGCGTCTACTAAAGTACATACAACTAAAAGTAATCTATCATAGAAACTATGTCAGTGCATCGAGTGTTGGATTGCGTATAGAGGTGCTAATTTGCACAAGGAATTTCTACCTTCTCTACATGTGAATTGTACACCTTCGCTTCAAAAAGATTGCGTATTTACAACTCCACTCTAGAGTAGCATTTCTCATCCGACGTCTTTCACTGGCGAACCATACCATTGGACGTTGTTTGGCAGTGAACTATACTGAATGAGTTCTTCGAGACTGATGAGAAATAAAAAAAAAAAAAAAGAAGGTCAAAATAATCATTAGGAAAAATTTGCAAAACATGATTGAGGGAATTAACCCACTAACAAAAACCGGTAGATATTCAAAAGACCCAAATTACCTGCATTTGTCCGGAACACTCCAGGACAAGTTTAGTGACCTCTTTAACCTTGGTGTTAGGGACATAAAATCTTTCCAATCCTGAACCATCATCCTAAGATCATTAAGCTTGGGGTCCAGTCCTAAACAGCAATTTGCATGCATTGTGCACACTTGATTTAGATCCTTGCTGGGTTCACAAAGCCCCCCAAAGTACATAGTATCCAGGAATCTCATTTTCAATCCAATATCTGTGATGAAACGATCAAATTTGATGAAGTTAAGGACATCTTGGTCGTGGTACCCAGGGTACATTGCCTGTGATGAATACCAGAACTTGTAGAACTGAATTGTCCGGTTATTGGACTTCACAAAGTTAAATCCTCCATTGGGGCTATTCTGAATATCATGAGAGTCGCCTAGGAAATGGTCGCATGCAATCTGGAAATCTGCATCCTCAAAGAATCTCGGAAATGGGTTCCTAAACCACAATATATCAGCATCCTGGATTCAAAAAAGCCAAAATGGTATCAATGCTAGGAAAGATTGTTGAGAGGGAGTAAAGTCACACAACAATTTTTTCTCTCTTTTATTTGGGTGGGTGGAGGGGGAGTGGAAAGAGAGAAATGAGTGGGAATCTTTAGGGATGGGTTACTGGCATCTTCCCACACGCTATAGACATTTCCTCCTCTTGAGACTCGAATGTGCTTCATAAGCACGAATATAATGTACTGAATTTTGTCTTGAGGCAGCCAATAATGACAACTATAGGTAAATAGTGTGCTCGTGTGTTATGAGACATATTTCCCAGAACCTAGTGTAAGGGACGGCTACCCATCTGCCCTGCTAAGGAATAAATATCAAGCCCATTGATATATTTATGTCCATTTGATGTGCTCACTAGGAATACAGGATTTTGTGAAAAACAGATTATGTCAAAAATGATTTTTGATACCCAATCATTGCTCCATTTGCAGCAAAAATATATTTGATGAGGCTGATCATTCAGAATAAGGAAGCAAGTCACCCAAGATTCTAAAGTATTTCCAGTGTTACCATTCAAACTTGTATACCCTCTCACAGACCAAGGGGCTGCAACCCATAGACAAAATTAATTACATGGAAAAAGATCCAAAATCCCAGAAAATAGCATGTGTCAACTGATTGAGAGCCTTTTGCCCTCTAAGCACAGGGGCGGCTTTCTATGTTCTCACAGGGCCTTCTATTTCTTGCCACCACTACTAATTTTCTTCCCTTTTGACCTTCTAGAAAGGATACTCCAGCAATTGCTGGTGTTACAATCGTTAAGTTATTGACAATTACCGATCTTTCTATAACTTGTTTTGAATCAACTACAATAGTGTCAATATCTGAAAGGTCGAACCAGAAATCTAAAGAAATGACAAACTGAATCTGTGGGGTAATTTGCACAGCCAGTACTAGACCTTGAAATAGATCTATACCTGCTTTTATCCCTTGCAGGAATTTCCTTCATTTCCAGTTTTGGCACCACATACCAATGCAGTGTATAGTTTTAGAGTAAATTAATGAAAGACGAACCATTCACAGTTTAACTTAGTGGCTCATAAATTAATATACCACAATAGAAATCATTCTTCCTATATTTTATTTCTGGAGCTAGTTTGCATATGGGCTGGCACCAAAGGACTTTTTTTCTACTCACTTCTCCCAAAAGAATCTAATGAATAACAAACTAATAAGTTGGAAGGGACATTGTCTCTCCATCCATCATCTGTCATAGTCTATATTGTTGCTATAATTATAATGTTTCTTTATTTTGAGATGCAAACTAACTGTTTGCATTAACAAGAGAACTGCGGTACTAACTTTGAAAACTAAAACCAGGATTGTCCAGTTTTCTGTTATATATGTATGCTTTCCAGCAGAAACTAGCTCTCATCCTTAGCTAGTAGCATCAAATTAACCTAAGAATCAGAACCGCTACCAATTTCATAAAAAAATGAAGACTTAGTGAGTTCTCTTAGCCTATGACTATTTCAAACCCCGATGTTCTTTTTTTTTTTTTTTAAACTTCAAACCCCTATGTTGCACACTAACCGCTGTCAAAGTCTCCCAGACCAGCAACTAACCAATATCACCATACTATTAGGTAAATATCTGAGATTGTTGGTTTCTGTACATTTTCAAATAAACATTCTTTTAAGTCTAACTCTGTACCTCACAGGCTTTTCCTATCAATAACCTTCACCAACAGCAGTATATCGTGACAGGTACTTGCTCAAAGATAGGAGGCAGAAGGAATTTGTGCCCCCTTATATCAATACCAGAGTAGCTCATTTACTGCCTAGCACATCTACCACCGTCTTAGATGGGAGCTGTGTTGAGCATGGCATCTTAAGTTGGAGACTTTGTATCAGTAGATTGACTTCTCTACATGTGGATTAGGCATAATACAAACAAAAAGTGAACTAGTTCTCACCAAACACATGCTATAGCCTATTACAACACAAATAAAATTGCTTCTTAACAATGAAAGCACAAATTCCATTTTTCTGGATGCATTGTGATTGTGATCTTTCTCTCTTTCATCCATCAACAAACTAGCTCGAAATAATCAGCACTTATATTAGCTCAATCAAGAATCAAATAAAATGTATATCAGGAAAGAGATGGATATTCACATACCGTGAAGACGAAATTGTACCCCATCTCAAGAATAGAACGCAAGAAATCAATCCTTCTCCACATCATTTTCAAATAATCAGTGGTCATGAAGTATGCTTCCGCTGAAAAATCAACTCCCTCAGTTGTTAAAGCAACACAGTAAGTATGCACAGCGACACACCGTAGATAGGCCTTCTTGTCCAAGGCAATAATGACCAGATGTTTTAAGAGCCTGCGAGTTCCGTCTCCTATTCTAAAGCTTTCAAGGAAGAGATCGAGGATGGAGTTGGGACCAGCCCATGCTTCATTTAGAGTTGTCAAGATAACAGTTCTGTCTCTCATCGCAGCATTCTTCAAAACTTTTTCAAGCCTGTATTTCTCGGAATACTAAATACAATAGTTTTACCGAGGAATAAAGCACATTTAACTCCATCAGTGCACAAGTAACAAAGTTATAAGACAGAAGAAGAAGAAGAAGAAGGCATTTCTCGCATCAATCTTATCAACACTTTCAGCAAACCAAGGAACATATGAGAACTTAACATGCCTCTCAAAAGCGTAATAACTAGATATTCTGAAAATGTGTCAACTGATGTTTGGGGAAAACAGAAGGTGGAGGTGCCTATTGAGGAGCTCCAGAGAGTATGCATACGGCACTTGAAAAATTTCGGTGCCAAACTAACACTGAACTGCATCATTTCGCCATAGAAAGGAAGCTAGATAGCAAGATTATCAACTAAATTGCTGTCCAGCTGGTGCGGAGCTAGATAGCAGTGTACTCAAATCTCTCTAGGTGAACTTCCGATCAAGCAGGATTATCAACTAAACTTGCATCCCAATGTTACTTCATCAAGCCTTCTACATTCAGTACAGATATTCCTAAATCATATACGCCTGAACTTCGTGGCATCTGAGGCCACTTAACTCCACACCACCGCAATAAGAAAGAAGAGCTGCTAAAACATCTTCTATGTTATGCACCGACAATTCCAGTTGAATTCACCACTGCGATCAGTCGAGTTAAGGTTTCGATGATAGGGAAAGCCTGTTCAAGTACATCACGATCAGTTCACTGACATTCACGCCATTTCATTTCGCAATCACAAACCGAAACGCCAAAGCCGCAACCACCTTGACTCGGAGAAAGGAAACCTCAAGGCAGAGCGCCAGAATCCAAAGTCGACAATCACCAATCAGTCAATTAACAAGCTACTTCACGCCGCAGACCACGCCAAACACCGAACGCGGAAACACCGAACGCCGCTCAGGGACAGCGGGACGGAACTCACCTGAGGGAAGGCGCTAGCGTCGAGAGAGCTCTCGAAGTTGGCACAGTACAGGATCAAGCAGTAGAGCGAGGCGAAGAGGAGGAGGAGGCAGAAGTAGAGGTCGCGGCGGCGGCGGGGGACGAGGGCGGCGGCGGCGGCGGCGGCGGCGGAGGCGGACGGGGAGTACTCGGCGAGCATATCGATCGCGCGCGGGTGGTGGGGGGGGGGGGTCAGTGCGGGAGGGAAGTGGCGGCGGGGCCGCGGGCTGCCGACGACGACGAAGGCGACGCCTCCTCAGGTGAAATGCCGTCGATCGCCGCCGCGGGATGAGAGGCGCCGGAGAAGGAGGCGGCCATTCGCGGCGGTGGCGACTGGCGGAGTTAGTTTGCTGTTACGGAGAGGGAGAGGGAGAGAGATGGAGCCTTCGGTTAGCAACGGTGCTGGTTTTTTTTTATGGCTTCGAGGAGAGACCGACCTGAGAAAAGTGACTCCCCATCACCATCAACACAAGGAAATGAAAACAGCTATTAATATATATATATATATACACGAAAAAGGAAAAGAAAAAGAAAAAGAAAAAGGATTAGCTATAAAAAGAAATATCATTAATATTATAAAAATCATTAATCGGCACATTTGTATTAAATATTACCCAAATTAATTTTTTGACTGTAAAAAATCTCAAATTAATTCATTTATGATAAATTTACTACTAAACTAACTTTTTTATTATAAAAACCTTCAAACTCGTATATTTATCCATTAATATTTCTTGTTAATACAAACTGTATGTAAAATCCCAAATTTGTATATTTAGAATCACATGACATTCAATTTAACAATTTGATAGTAAAATTTAATTGGAGTTAATGGGAAAGTAGTGTGTCAATTTAGGAAGATAAATTTTGTCATGGATGTATTAATTTATGATTTTTTGTAATATTAATTATGAAAAAAAATTCTTATATGTAAAAGATAAATTCGCAATTAAAATTAATGTGTATATATAGTATATGTGGAAAAAGCCCTTATGAATTGCATTATAGACATATCTGAATTTAGAATAATAATAGAAATCAGTGAAAGGCCGATGTTTGGAGGAAGGGCGTATGGGCAGGGTGGAGTAAAAAGTAATTTTAAAAAATTGTATGAGCAGCCCAAATCTTTGTATCAATTGTAAGAGATGCCCACCTCATGAGAACACCCAACAAGACACTAATCAAAAGCCATGCATTGCTTGAAAAAGAGACCTAACGACGGCTTGTTCTTGCATCAAATCATTCTCTTGACGAAACTCGATTGACGTCGAACCGGTTTCGCATTGTAAAATTGCTGCAAACTGGTCGGATCAACTGGCAAAATTCTTTGTTCCCGAGGCTTTTGATCAAACTCGTCGGCATGAGATCGCGAGTTCCGGCGAATTGAGGCGAATTATGGCCCATTAATTCTCTGTATGCGCTATCTTTGCCATCCTTGCGTGCCTTTGCTGTTATGAATGCCCTGAGAAGCACCATGCCCCTAGTTTATGTATGTGGCTGCTCTTCAGTCGATTTAACTAAATTGGACGGAGTTAATGGAGATTTTTGATTGCATCAACTTGATAAATTTTAGAACTTGATCGATTTTTTTTTGTTGACAAATTTGATGACTCGGTTACATTTTTGTAATAAGTTTTTAGGATTTTTAATACATATATCCCTATAAATTATATAAAAAAAAATTACATGGAGAAAACGATAAGATGCAAAGGACATGCATTTAACAACAATAATCATGAAAATTAAGGGTGAGCATGAGTCCCGGGTGGAATCGAGAATTAGATTAAACTTATCTAATTCGAGATTTTTGTAGTTATCAGTTCAATTCTCAATTCCAAAAATTAAAACTAGTATCTTCTCCATTGTTCCCTAGCCATGTGAGCCCCTTCTGCCACCTCAATTTTTTGTACCAGTATCTTCATTACAAAAACCAGTTGGTTTACCATTTTATAAACACATTTACGAATGGTTTATTTTTTTTGGTAGAATTAAACCCGGACTAGGAAATGAAGAACCGGCAACTACGAATCGGAACCGGAACCAAAAACCGGGGAACTAGGAATTGGAACCGAAGAACTGGGAAACGGATCCGGGACTGGAACCGGAACCGGAACCGGAACCGGGAACCGGACCTATGTTTACCCTAAATTCTCTTCTTTTCTCTCTTTTTACCCTAAGTCCGCCTCTCATCTTCTGATGCAAAGACTATCCCTCGCTCTCTCCCGTCGCGAAACTCACACTCCCTCTCTCACTCTCCTCTCTTGGCTGCAAGCGAAGCCTCCTCTCCGGCAACTCTCCCTCCGGCGACTCACTCCCCGCCGGAGACTCACCCCTCTTCAGCGGCTCACTCCCTCCGGCGACAGGGACTTACTCGGAGTGAGGTAAGCTTTAGCATTTTTGTTGAACCCGAGCTCTGCCTTGCTATATAGATTTCGCTATGCATGGCGTGGGCGTGTGTAAATTACATATGACTTGCTTCGCAAACCGCAATGCGTTTTGTGAACCGCGTGTTTGAAGAAATGTCTGCTTGGCGATTCGGCGTTTGGACCTCATGACGGTTCTGTACCTTGAAGAATCTGGCAGTCATTGCACGGCCAGGAGCCGGGGAATGTGATGTGATGCTAAGGATTTTGCCTGGGTTTCACCTAAGTCATGAGACATAACAGAACAACTCGTGCATGCACAGTAGAGCATCTGGCGGTCAGTACACAGCCAACTGAAAATGATCCAAAGACCGATGGATATGGGGTATTTAGGGATGACTTGCACCAGTATATGAGCTTAACAACTTGGGGTCATATGTTCAACACTTGCTAAGAATCTACAGTTAGGTGTACCAAAATTCAATCGTCATGCAGATGCGGCTCAGCCAAGATAATATGTCAATCTCTTCATAATTTTGTTGTTTCCTCCTTTATAGTCATGCTGCCCTTAAGACTTTCGAGCATAGATTGCTAGACAGCTGTGAACTTCTGATAAGTGGTACAAAAGAATAGGGCTGTCTGGGACGTTACAGTTTGACCCCATATCTTACTAAGCTGAATGGCTTTTGCTATTCTCTTTCCAGCCACTTTATAGTTGGTCATGCTGTCTGGGATGTTACAGTTTGACCCCATATCTTACTAAGCTGATGCTTAGTGAGAATGGCTTTTGCTGTTCTATTTCCAGCCATTTATAGTTGGTCATGCTGTCTGTGATGTTACAGTTTTGGTTTTGTCAAATATATTGATTCCCAGATCACTGAATGTATTTTTGGTACTTTGAACTATCTCGAACAGGAATCATGACATAATACTCTGTGTTGCACAATGAATGTCTGTTTGAATGTTTATGTATGCAAGTTTGTTTCGCTATTTTATAAATATTTGATCTTTATTTTGAAATTTCTAATTATATTATGCTATTGTTGTGTATATGGGAAGTTGATGTATCAAGATAACATATCAATGGAGGTGGAGCAATGTGATGAGACAAGTCCGATCACAAAATTGGAATGGTCGGGCCATGAATGTGAAGACGAGCCATCTGTGAGTGCAACAAACGAGACAAACAAGGTACCTAGTTCTTGTCTTCCTCCTCGTAAGAAGCGATACACATCTGATTGCTGGAAACATTATGCAAGAATCTTAGTAGAGGAGTCAAAGAATACATATCGAGTAAAGTGCATCCACTGTGGGGCTGAGTTTGTGTACCGTGCTGCTAACGGTACTTCTGCAATGAGGAAGCACTTAAAAACGTGCAAGGAGTTTTTTCGCAATGTAGATAAGAAACGAAGATTCTTTTTTGCACCATATAAAATGGAAGGGGGTAGCAAGGCAGGAGGAGATACTAATATCGGTAATGTCTTACCAACAAGGAAGTTTGATCAAGACCGTTGTAGGCACATGCTTGCTCGGTTCATCATACTTGATGAGCAACCTTTTTCCTTGGTCGAGCATATTGAATTTCGTGAGTTTATCACTGAGTTGCAACCTCTCTTCAAACATATATCGCGATTTGCTGTGGCTAGAGATTGTATGAAATTATATCTCAGTGAAAGAACTTGTTTGAAGACTTACTTTGATAAGTTTAAGTCTAGGATTGCACTCACGATTAATACATGGAGTTCCATTCAAAACTTGAATTATTTATGTCTCACTGCACATTTTATTGATGAAAATTGGAAGTTGCATAGAAAAATCATCAGTTTTGAGGTGATGCATAGTTATAAAGGTAGAGAAATTGGGAAAATAGTGTGGAGATGCATCTTTGAGTGGGGAATAGAAAAAAAGGTATCCACAATTATCATGGATAATGCTAGTTCGAATGATGTTGCAATTGATTATTTGAAGGAAAAACTTTCAAGAGAAAGGGCATTGATCTTCGATGGTAATGTTTTACACATGAGGTGTACCGCTCATTTATTAAACTTGATTGTGGAAGATGTTTTAACTACGGTACGTGAATCTATTAAACGTATCCGAGATATGGTTTGGTATGTGAGTAGTTCTCCCATGAGAGCCGAAGCATTTCAATCGTGTATTGAGATTGAAAGGATCACTTACAAGGATTCTATTTGTCTTGACGTTGCCACTAGATGGGATTCTACTTATCTCATGTTAGATACTGCCATAAAATTCAGAAAAGCTTTTGAAAGAATGGAAGAGGATTATTTATCTTTCCCAAATGAGCTTGAGCATGATCTTCCTAGAGATGAAGATTGGGAAAATGTCATTATTCTTTGTAAATTTCTAAAGCAGGTCTATGATGCCATCAATCGGATGTCGAGGAGTTCATGTGTTACTTCACATTATTGTTTTGAGGAAATGGCTATTTTGTATAAATATTTGAAAGATGTGGCGAATGCTTCAGATCCTAAGTTTAGAGCTATGGGTACAAAAATGAAAGAAAAATTTGACAATTATTGTGGGAGTTTAGATCAAGTGAATATGATGGTGCTAATTGCGGCTGTATTGGATCCTTCAAAGAAGTTGGAATATGTGACTTTTTGTTATAGACAAATTTGTGATGATGAATCGAGAGTTAATGAGATGCATGATAAGGTGAAGAACGCATTGAAGCATTTGTTTGAATTTTATGAGCAATCTTTTACTGCCTCAAGTAATCAAAATTCTGATGTCCAAAGCCTGGGTGCTAATAATAGTGGTTCCAATGTCAATGGTAATGAAGATAACAAGTATGACATCCGAGTTTGGCGGACAGTTTGGCGGACGACCTTTTTGAACTCGATGGAAAAATTGTACAATGACAACAAATCTGAACTTGATCGCTATCTTGAAGATAAAAGTGAAGATGTTTCTGATCTTGATCTTTTGATGTGGTGGAAGACTACTGGTTCAAAATATAAAATTCTATCTTTGATGGCTCGAGAAGTTTTGTCTATTCCCGTAACTGCTGTTGGTTCAGAGTCGGCTTTTAGTACATCGGGTCATGTGCTTGATGGCTTTCGAAGTTCTTTGACTCCTAAAGTAGTAGAAGCTTTAATTTGCACTCAAGATTGGTTAAAAGCTGTTCATGCGCCGATTAATGTTGAAGAGTGCATTGAAGATGCAGAAAAATTTGAGTTGGGTAAGTGATGGTTATATATTTTGGTGTTGTAATTCCTTTGTCTATTAATGAATGAATGTTTTATTTAATCTCTCTCTCTCTCTCTCTTTCTCTCTTTTTTATAGATATGAATTGTTTTAATGAGGAGATTATGATTAGTAAATAGAGTTTGAGTTAAAAGTGGACTGAATATATATGGTGAGGTTTTCTATGATTATTTTAGTTTAATTAATAGTAATGTTAATTTAAATCTATTATTAAGTGATTAACTTTGTTGTCGTTTCTTTTGATTTCAGGTGATATGGATGATTGAGGAATAAAGTTATGTAATTTCTGTTTTATGTTCCGTGTTTTGAATTTTTTTATTATTTATTTTATTTTACATGTGCATCTTTTATGTATTATTGTTATTGACAAATGATAATTTAAATTGTTGTGATGACTTTCATTTTGCTGAATTAATTGGCTGGTTCTCAGATAGACGTTGGAAACAATTGACAGGATCATGTTCCAGAAATTGGAGTACTTTTCGATAGGGTAGGTGCAAGGTTCAGGTAAAACATGAACCGATATTGGAACTACTCACCCTGAATCGAAATGATACCTCCATGGACAATTTTTCCATACAGTAAGTACATGTTTACATATATACACATGCGACGACCTGAGCACGGTCTTGAGCATCGCAACAGAGGAAGAAATTAGAAACCAAACAACCAAGTCAACAACAATCAATGCATCGGGCAAGGGGAAAACCCAAAGATGGGAAAGTGCATCTGCACAGGATCGAGCAGCTGACCTTAAATCCATGTTTATGCAGATCAACACTACAGGTGACAACTATATATTGATTAAGGTATGATGAGGAGATGAAGAAGAGGAGGAGGCTGCTGACTGAAATGTCAAACGGAATCTGCCCGCTAAAGAGAAGTACAATAACTTTGAAGAGAACCAGATGCTTATTGATGGCACCTGTGAGACAACTGTGAAGAGCATCTTATGGCGGAAGATTGGCAACCACAAGATCGCTGAGAAACTTTTAACAATTCTATCATGAGAAAAGGGATGATGCAACACAGAGCCAAAACATGGAAACTCTTCCCCATTTGTTACCACCATGATGCAAGCCAAGGAGGACAATCAAATTCTGAAATTCGTTTTATTTTAGGAGCGTTGCCTCTTGTGGTGCTATAGGGAAATTAGTCGTATTCTAATTATTTGGCGTAGCACTTGCACCGTCGACAGTGTTTTTGACAGTTAATGATTTTGATGAAAAACTCAGCAACTCTTAAATCAGAGGTTTTTCACAAAGCAGATGGACGCATAAGAATTGCACACACACACAGGGAACAAGTTTCGTTGTTGCAATGTCACACCAACATTTGAGTTTTCACTCTTTCATCTCAACTGGCTGAGCTACCATTCTAGAAGAACCAATACGGAGAATCAATATAGGACTCAAAAAGTTCCACTCAAAAAGTTCCAAGAATTTGGAGAAATAATAACAACCAAATGATAAAATTTTCAGTTATAAACCGACTTTGCTTGCTTTTCTTGCTTTCAGTTTTCTTTTCCTTTCGGGAGGAGGGAGGAGCGGTGAACCGACTAGAGACCACTGCTGAGAGAGAGAGAGAGACCAATGCAGGATTATAGAGCAACCTAATCAAGCATACATATGTCCACCGACCCTTGACAAAGAAAGATTGAAGGACGCAACAGCTTGTCTGATAAGTTTTATTGCTCCTAAAATATTCCAAGAGTTTGCCAAAAATGGAATGATCACATCAATGCCCTCTTTTACAGCCAATATCTTGAACTCACCTTTCTATCATTATATGGTCGGGGTCTTTCTGTATCAAAGTTTGTTTCTTCTTCTCTCTTGACTTTGGCACACAGTTTCATCTGCTTTGTCATGCAAACATGGCAATGATGTTCCACCTCTTGGAACAGCAGATCAGAGAGAAACATCAAATAGCGGCATCATTCACCATTATTTATGTAACTGACTCAATACATGCTCAATTGGTCCAGATAAAATCCAGTTTTTTGTATGGTAATAGAGAACAGTTAATTATTAGAAAGGGGGACCTTAACCTGTATTGTGATGATTGGTAGCCAAAAATGGGGGAAAAAGACATCCATAAAGAATAGTCAAGCATAATTCAGTCTAATCCAAAACAACCTCAACTTCACATCACATCTGACTTGAGTAGGAAGACCAGTAATAATCAATGCCTTTCAGCAGAAAGCTATATGAGTTAGCTTCTCCCAGGAGTTTCTTAATCAAGCGCTACTATTACAAGGAGAACACGATAAAGTTCTGAATTTGTTCCCAGGGTAACCAATTCAGATAGATTCAATACTCTACAGAAATTTAATTGAATGGTTTCAGTAATACTCCTAAAGAGCATCAGCTGAACATCCTATAGCTGTTATTGGGCAAAAAAGAAAAGAAAAAAATTAACTTCCTACAGCTGTTTCTGGATGACTGAGGGGTTAAATGAGGGCATCTTCTGATAAAAATCTTCTTCAAGAGTTTCGTGAACAGACTTGGCAGCATGAAGTGTAAACATTTACTCGAGTACATAACAAATGCCAATGTAACAAGAATTTCTTAATTAAGGAGTTTGATTTGGAATAACTAATTTACAGAAGAAATTCTGACCAATGTTCAAACTTCCTATCTTTCCCAAAACTACAGTCTGATTAACAAGTCAAAAAACCAAAACTTAGCCGCACTCACTCCATTGCCTCTATGCAGGAACAGCCTCGACAAGTCTCGCAAAGTAAAACTGAGTGGTGATTAGGCCTCTCTCTTTTATTTTCCACCCAACCTTCCGTAATGCCCTCTCGACATCCGCTTCAGCATGCAAATAAGCTCTTGTTGCCTTGGAAGGTCCTGGGAATAATTCCCCTACCCTTTTTAACAAATCATAGTACAACGTCTTTGGAGCAAAGCTCAGAATCAACCGACTCTCTGCCAGTGAAGCAAGGTGGGCGATCATCCCATCAGCCTGACTCTGTGGGTAATGTATGAGAACATCCAAACATATCACTGTATCATACTTCCCTTTTAGGCTCTCTAAATCACTCACTTCGAATTTTGGCATAGTCGGAGGAGATGATTGGTCATTGTTGGTGATTTGAAGCTGCTCTTTCGCCTGATTGCCAAAAACAATCCCGAGTTAGTAATAACTGCCTTCTTAAACGGCGATGAGACAAAAGAGACAAGCTTAATCAGTCATGCAGAGTCAACTGAAAGCAACCCAAGGTTTGAAGTATTGCCATAGAAACATCTGATGATGCACTTGTCACTGTACACACAATTGGAAATTTGGAAGTTTTCTAACAGAAGCAGTGAATGGCAAAGCATGCGCATAGAATTATTAATCAATCATTCAGGAATCATATGTGCCTGTAATAGCTCTGAGAAAGGCAGTTGATTGAAGATTCACCTGTTTCTCGGCCTCGGAAACCATAGCAGCAGAGATATCACTGGCATATACGATAGCACCTTCCTTTGCCAGCGGAATAGCGAGGCACCCCGTGCCACACCCAGCATCACAGACGGTGACCCCTTGAAGAGACCCCTCATCAGTCAACATCTTCATCACATTCTCCACGGTCTTGGAGTGCCCAAGCCGTATGTCACGCTGGACTTTATTGACTTCATCTGTCTCACCATATATCTTTTTCCATCTCTGGAACCCTGAGTTGTTGAAGTACTCCCTAACCACCTCCTTGTCTTTACCGCCCACCTCCTCTGCCTGGAGCTGCCGTCTCCTCTCTGGATCCGTCAGTGTGAGCACAGCGGCCAAAGCAGCCACTGAGCTGCCGCCAATGACGGCGATTGCTGCGCCGTCCACGGATGCAAAGTCGGCCGCCGCAGTTGAGAGGGGTGGAATCGCGAACTGGGTAAACGTTCTCGACCTCGGTGTTGCCTTTGCCGTCTTGATTGGGCTAGGATTCAGTGCAGTCTTGCCGTTGTTCGCATTGTGGAAGCAAATGGGGGATGTCAAGGACACCGAGCAAGCCATTCTATAATTATCTACACCTGCCGACGCTCCGGTGAGTAAGCCTAGATTGCGAGGTCGTCGATTAGGCCCTGAAATGGGCGCGGGTTAACAAGACAGATAGCTCAATTCTCTTAAAACGCCATAAGAAACCCTCAAGGGAAGCACAATTAAAGAGCAAGCAGAGAAGACTCTAGTGGCAAAGCACTGACAATTCTTGAACTAGCTCATGCAGAACAAAGGCTATACATTTTGAGCAACAGGGGCTTTACAGTACTATGACTAGCGATGGTCAAAGAAGTAGCAGACCTAACAAGAAAGGACCAATGCGGGAGAAACCCAGTTACCAGATTCTGGAGATGGGCAAGGTTCTCGGAGCGCCAACTTCAATGGAACCGCGCAATTAGCATGATGAGGAGGTCACGCGAGCGAGCAGGAACCGGTTCTCAAATCCGCAGAGGAAAATCTCTTCTTGCGGCCTCTCTCATGGTCTTGTTCTCTCCGACGAGAGATATCCAAAAGACTGCAGTGGAGCGCAGGGGCAGGGGGAGCGAAGCGATGGTCGAGATGAAGTGGATAGGGCGATGACGTGGACGAGTCATTGGACAAGAGACGTTGACGTGGCCGGGCTATTCAGTGACTGACATGTGGCGCCATATTAGTGGATATGAGTGAGATAATATATGCCGGGTGGGATCACACGGAATGTTGACGGAATATTTTCTCCTTTCCCCCTTTTTTGAGAGTAAAGAATTTTCCTTTTTCTCTTTATTTTTTTACCGAGATGAAAAAAAATTTGGGAAAATCATAATTCTTAAGGGCAAGAAAGGGAAAAAAAAATGAAAGAAAAATTCGATTAGAAGGATGCTTACCTTATGTGTAAATGTATTAATTGTTATTGCAACCAAACATACTGATAAATTTACAGGAAAAAGAGTGGGTGAGAAAGCAAGCTTAATGAACAAGACAATGACAAGAGCAAGTGCAATAATGGCACTCATCTGCCCATCAACATTTAGTAATCTCGCCGTGTCTGGGCTTCCTTGGTCATCACCCTCAATGTTCGTGCGTGAGAAGATAGAGAGAGAGAGAGAGAGAGAGGGGCTAGCCTTGCCATGGCTCTAGGTGAGGGCTACAAATTTGTGATAGGGCTAGTGAGGTGGCCCTCGTCAACCTAGCCTTCACCGACAAGTGATGATGGGTAAGCTTGCTCAAACTAGAACCCTCTTTTTATATTCGTGTAATTCCATAGCAAATCGCTCATAGGTCAAAATTTCTAAAAATGCTTAACTTTTTGCTGTGGATAATTTTTTGCCCCACTTGCTGACCATCATAAGAAAAGACGCGATCTTTGACTCGTTACCGAGGAACAAAATTGACATTTCTCAGGTTTTTCATTAACAAGCATCATTTTACTTGACTTACTTGCCAACAAAAATGGCCCCCAAACCCAACGCCACGTAGCCTTTTACATAATGGTGCAAACACCCAAAACAACATTTCTTTTCAAGGTTTTCCTAAGCCAAATTAAATTAGGAACAGAAATAAAAACGGCAGTGATTATCTTTGACTAGGGTTCATACCCAGGATTGGGGCCTCAACTATTTTCCGATGGGGGCAATAATGAAATAAAGAGACAAAAAAGATTAGAAACATAAATCAAATGCCCACTCATTCAAAAGGGGACATTACTATTCATTTTACAGTTGTCCTTGATTATGCGTTCATATACTAAAAACATCACATAATTACTTCATTGTCTATGGTCCTACATACATATTTTTCCGGATAAGTGACTGATCAATCATTCATGAATCAATCATGCGCGACCTATGCTATATCAAATGGAGCATAGAATGGCCAAATACTTACCCCAATGCAGGTATAACCTTTCACTTGTAGAAAAAATTACGGCCTTATAGCACAATCTTTGGCCTGTTGGACATAGTAGACATCAATTTGGGTTTCAATCCACAAAAATTGTTAGGTTGTCTACTTGACAGTGAGTGTCACATCTGAAATTGGGTACACAATGTAGGGACACTCTAAACAGCATTGTTTTTTTTTTCCCCAAGGTACTTCAAATTCAAATTGGGGTTTTAAGTTTCCACGTGTAAAAGCCTAAAAGTGACCTTTCAAACTTATCAATTCATCTATTATCTCCGTTGGTAAGGACTAATTCTTCTATCTCATACAAATATCAACTATGAGTAGCTTCATGTAAAAAGGTTTACTCCTTGATTCACTAGTTTATGTTTGCTTGGAATTACTTCAATCAATCAACATTTGGCTTTTTATGTTCTTCTTTTCCCCCAATCAATCATTGATAACACATATTCTAATGCATTCAACACTAGGGGTGTGCAAAATACCTGGGAACCGCCCGAACCGCCCGGAATCGGACCGGAACCGCTCGGAACCGGCGGTTCTTGAGGGAACCGGTCCGGTTCCCGATTCCAATTTTTCGAAACCGGTGGGTATCGGTCCGGTTCCTGGTTCCATGGGCAGATCCGCCCACCCGGACCGGACCGGAACCTTTTTAATATTAAAAAAAAAATTACTAAAAGAAATCATAGATTAGTCTCATCTCCTCACTCCCTTCGTCTTCGGTTCTCTCTCTCTTTGTCTCTTCCTCAGTTCCTCCTAATCCTATTGCCATTTCGATTCCTTCTCGAGCATTGACACCACCACCGTTGCTCCTCCACCACTGTTGTTCGCCCCCTCGCGTCGGCCGCCACTCACCACAGCAATGGAAAATTGTTTCGCGATCATTCTATGTTGAAAACCTGACCATAGACCTCCTCCCCTCCTTCCCAACTCATAGACCCAACCATTCTATGTTAAAAACCAAAATTGTTTCGCGTCAAGGTCGGTTCCATGGATCCACCCATGAACTGGACCGAACCAGCGGTCCGGTTCTCGGATGGATCCATGCAACAAACAGGTGGATCCCTATTCCAATTTTTTGGAACCGGTCCTTAGCGGGTAGTTCCTGGTTTTAGGTTGGGAACCGCCCGCTCGGACCATGCACACCCCTATTCAATACCATTAGCGATCACATTTGCTATTTAGGAGAGATTCGATTTTGAAATCTTAAATTCAAATTGATGCATGATACTTTGACAGAAATAAAATCTCTTGTTTATTCATGATGACTTTTGTAGCATACAAGACATAAGTAAACATCTCATACATTTAGCAATACTCATACCTTTCTACTAGCCTACAACTATTTCCTTTATTTCTTCTTGTGCTTCTAAGGATGACTTGTTGAACTTTGGCAAGTACCACAATTCTAGCACGAAATGCATATCAGCCACCCTATGTGGTGGAAGCAATAAGGCTCTTCCTCCATGTAGACGATGGGCGAACAAATTGAGGAATACCACAATCTTTTGCCATAATAGATGTATGAGTTTCTGAATGAGATTGCAAAAATAAGCTATAGAGAGCAGCATTAGCAACAACAAATAGAGGAGGAAGAAGGAGAGGCTTGGGAACAACAATGATGTAGGCAAAGCAATGGAGAGGAAAAAGGAAAGGATCATCATGAAGCGAAAGATGCGAGCACCGTGAGTAGTATGAAAGGCTGGTAGATGAGCGACGAGCGGAAGGGACAATGAGCAATGTAGAAGGAGAGTAAAGATAGAGAAGAACATGGTGATTGGGTGGGTTTCGAATGGAGAATCGGACCTCCCTTGATACTTCACTTCAATGAAGTTGAGCAGAGTTGGAATGATGAAGGTAAGTGTGGCACGCGTGTTTCTCCATTGATTACGATAAAAAATAGGCATTCTTGGATTTCTATATATTTTGAGAAAGAGGGAGAGGACAAGGATCAACAATAGTAGAGAGAATGTTGAGAAAAAGGTAGAGAACTAGGTGCAATAGTTGAGGAAGGGAGCAAAGTCAATTTATAACGTCCGTCTCACATGGTTTTGCACGTTGGTCTTAGAATCATGTTAGACACCCCTGGACCACAGTCAACAGAGGACCACCGTCAACAGACAGTGTTTATTGACTGTGGTCCTCGAGGTGTCAACATCAACCAAGACCGAGGTGCAAGACTCCCTTGTCGAGGGCATCAATGACTTGGTTTATCACTGTTGTAAATGCAAGACCAAGAGTTCTCGTCTGATTGTGCATACATTTATTTTTTTGTCAACCATCCAACACTGTTCTTTTGCAGAAATTGTTTTCCAAATCCTTCCAATTAGTGTAAAAATGACATTTGTTTGGGAGTGAATTTGGTTTACTCTATTCTCACATCCACTCTTTTAGGAGATATTTTTGTGTGAATCGAGGACATGTGAGCCAAGTGCATCTCAATTCTGAAATCATGGAACCCATCAAAATTATAGGCCGACACATTGGACTCACATGTACTGGAATCATTAAAGAAAATTTTCCCTTATTGGACTCAAAGGCCAATCAACCTTGGGTCCTCCTAGGATTGTGAGGTACTATGCCTATAATTGTTGCAGGTTCTCCCTTAAATTTGCCTAAATTGTGAGCAGAAAGAACTAGAACAACTCATAGGACAAGCAAGCATTATGAAAATGCTCAGTGATGAATTTGATTTCGTTTGTTAGCACGAAATTGTAAAATCGACACTAATTGCAGGACTCTGAAGACAGACTAGCACAAGATCGCATAAGAACTCCATTAATCGCAAAATATTCGAAAGCAAATATAACCTTTCACTCAGAAAAATTACAGCCTTACAGCACAATCGTTGGCCTGTTGGACATAATAGTCATCAATTTGGGTTTCAATCCGCAAAGCATTGTTAAGTTGTCTACTTGACAACACGTGTCACGTCCAAAGTTGAGGGATACCATGCATGAACACTCAGGATTAAGGAATTTTTTTAGGTACTTTAAAAATCAAGTTGCGGTCTTAAGTTTTCACGTGTAAAAACCCGAAAGTGACCTTTTAAGCTTATCGATTCATCTAATATCTCTACGTATAAGAATCCATTCTTCTATTGGATACAAACATCAACTATGAGTAGCTTCAGGTAAAAAGGTTTACTCCTTGATTCATTAGTTTTTATTTGCTTAAATTTCTTCCATCAACCAACATTTGGCTTTTATCTTCTTCTTTTTCCCCTACTTAATCACCGATAGAACAAATTCTAATGCATTCAACACCATTAGTGATTGCATTCTCTGTTTAGGAGATACTTGATTTGAAATCTTAAACTCAAATCGACGTGCAATACTTCAACACGAATAAAATCTCTTGTTTATTGTCCCAATAACTTTCTTAGCATACAAGACATAAATAAACATCTCATACATATAGCATTACTGATACGTTTCCCCTAGCCTACGACTACAACTATCATTTATTTCTTCTTGTGCTTCTAAGGATGACTAGCTGGTAGGTACTATAATTCTAACACAAAATGCATATCGGCAACCCTATGTGGCAGAGGTGGTGGCATTCTTCTTCTAGGCAATCAATGGGCAAACAAATTGATGAATACTAGAATATTTTGCCTTACTAGGTGTATGAGTTTTTGAACAACACCAAACAAGTAAGTTGTAGAAAATAGCATTGGCAACGCCAAATAGAGGAGGAAGAAGGAGAGGCTTGAAAACGATAGTGACATAGACAAAGCAATGGAGAGGGAAAAGGAAAGGATCGGGAGGAAGTAAAAGATACGGGCACTGCAAGCAGCATTAAAGGTTGGTAGATGAGCAACGAATGGAATGGACAAGAAGCAATAGAGAAGGAGAGCAGAGATGGAGAAGAACATGTGATGGGGTGGGTCTCGAATGTACAGTCGGGCCTTCCTTGGTACTCGATAGTAATGAAGTTGAGTAGAGCAGGAACGATGAAGATAAGTATGGGATACATGTTCCTCTATTGATCGTGACCAAGGATAGGCATTTGTGGAATTTTACAAATGTGGAGAAAGAGGAAGAGGACGAGGAGCAACAGCAGAGAGAACGTTGACGAAGAGCAAGAGATTCGAGGTGCAATAGCAGAGCGATTGTCGAGAACGGGAACGAAGTCAATTTCTACCGAGTCTGTGTTAGATGGACTGATTAAATGGGCACCTGTATCGATTCACAAAAACATTCATACCAATCGGACAGGGACTCACTTTTTTGGGTTCCGAAGACCTTGACCGCACCAAGTCATTGATGCCCTCTACAGGGAGTCTTGCACCTGGTTGTCAACATCAGCAATCCAGTCGGCCCGGCTTGTCGATCGACAGTGCGCGTGAATAGCGGCTTGAATTGCTGATGTTGAAAACACGACTGGTTTATTTTTTTATTTGGAAACCAGTTGGTTGACTTGGTTCATCAAATTTGTAAATCCAAGACCAAGAGTCCCTGGCTATTCTTTTGCAGAAATTATTCTTTGGATCATTCAAGTTTATGTAAAAATGACATTTGTTTGGTGAATTTACTTTCCTCTGCTCTCATACTCACACTGTTTTAGGATATATTCTTGCATGAATCTAGATCATATAATCCTAGGGCATCTCAATTTTTGAATCATGGAACCTATCAAAATTATGAGTTTACGGGCATTGGGCTTTACATATACGAGAAATTAAGAATTTTTCCCTTATCGGACTCAAAGCTTAATCAACCTGGTGATATACCCACAATCATTGTCGATTCTCCATTAAATCTAGCTAAATGATGAGTCGAAAGAGCAAGGATACCCCATAAGACAAGCAGGCATTGTGAAAATGCTCAATAATGAATTTGATTTCTTTCATCAGCATGGCAACATAAAATGGAGCACCCAGTGAAGAAATTAAACCCCCAATTTGCACAACATATTCTCCTACTGTAATGACAACATATGAACTAGATGAAAAGGAGGGGAAAAAAGATTGTGTGCATAAATGTAGCTTTAGTTCATCTACTACTTCACTACATAGTGAGCATACTATATGAAGGTCACTCTGTATAAAAGACAAGGATAAACGACACAATAATCCTTAAACTTTGATTCAATATAGAATGTCATTCTTATACTCTTAATTTGATTAATATAATTCTTGAACTATTTCTAAATATTCAATCTAGTTCATAAACTTTCAAATTATTCAATTTAACCCCTCAACTTTCCACAAAAATGTCAAATCAGTCCTTTGATACTATTCTACACCATTGCACAAATTGGTCTATTTTTTGGCTCCATATGCTCAAAAGTGGCACGACTCGCTATTGGCAAACTGGCTCCTAACGCCGGATAAGAGAATTCAACAGTGTCTTCAAATGGAGACAAGTGTAAATCACATAAGAATTTTGTTAATGTGACTCACATTGACGTTGCCCATACATATATATGATCTTCAATTGAAAAAAAGAACTCAATACACATGTTTGGATGCTACTAAGGAATCGAAAGAAGACAAGGACGATCTTGCCGTCCAATGAGATTCACCGACGTTGCTTTCGTGGTCCGTTGTTTCTCAGCAACCGCAGACAGATCGAAAACATATATAAATGCATTGACAAAAGGTACAGAGACATCAGCTCGAAAGAAGATAATCACCTACAGAGAAAGACAGAGCTCTACATTGGCCACGGATAAAAGTGAAGAGGTTGAAAAATGGAGCCCAGTAGCGATGCAATGGGTACCAAAAATCAAGACGAATTGCAGGACTCCGCAGAGAGAGAGAGAGAGAGAGAGAGAGAGAGAGAGACGAAGAATGAGGTCTTTCTTTCAGTGAGTCACCCAAAACCTCTTCTTTCAAGGTTTTCCAAAGCCAAATTAAATTTGGGTTCCAGAAATAAATTGGCCGGGATTATCTCTGAGTGGGGTTCATATCCAAGATCAGAGCCTCGGCCATTTGCCAGTGGGGACAATGATGAAATAAACAGATAAAAGATTAGAAATGTTAATTAATTCTCTACCCATTAAAAAGGTGACATTACTATTTTTTTTTTACAATTATCCTTGCTTATGCGTCCATGTGTTGAAAACATCGCATAATTGCTTCGTTGTCTATGCACTAAATATGTATTTTTCCACATAAATGACTGAATGATCATTTAGGAATCAATCATTGGCAACCTATGCTTTATCAAATGAAGCATAAAAGGGCCAATGACTTACCCCAAGCAAGTATGACCTTTCGGTCAAAAGAAGAAGAAAAAAGAAAGGCCTTGTAGCACAATCTTTGGCTCGTTGAACATTATAGACGTCAATTTGGGTTTCAACCCACCAAGCGTTGTTAAGTTGTCCACTTGATAGCAAGTATCTGCATCCAAAGTTAAGGAACAGAACACACGAATACTCAAAACATCCTCGTTTCTTAAGGTATTTTAAAATTAAATCGGGGTTTTATTTCAAGTTTGCCTTGGATGTCAAGGAATTTGGGATTGAAGGATTGAAAATTGGGGCTTGACTTTTCACCCATAAGCTTATCGATTTATCTAAGGATTACATTAGAAGTCTTAAAATTTATTAAGAAAATGAAATGAGTCTTAAAATTTAAAAAGAGCAATCAAATTCTATAACTTGTCAAATTGATACAATTGAGTCATTCCGTCAACTTTGTTCAACTTGACTAAAAGAAAATGATGATGTGTCCTTTTTTAAAAAATATTTTCTCTCTTATATGTCTAAGTCATGAAACATAATAATAAAATGATGTCATTGTGGTGCAAATTTAATTTTTAATGCAAATGTTATTTAAATAAATTTTACAAATAGAGTTAATACCCTAAAAAATCTTAAGCTAGTACGCTTGTGACAAATTTACTCTTAACTACTTTTTTTACAATAAAAAAATCTCAAACTAGTATATTTATGACGAATTTACATAAAACTAATTTTTTTATCATAAAAAATTCAAAATCGATACATTTATAACAAATTTAATTTAAACTAATTTTTTTACTACCAAAAACCCCAAAATGGTACACTTGTGACAAAGTTATCCTCCATTAGCTTTCATCAAATTTCAAGGTTAAATTTGCTGAACTAGATGACATATGGTGAGGTAGTATGGTCATGTAATAAGTTCACGTGGAAATTTATAGGGTAAATATCATGAAAAATCCCAAACTTCTACACCCATAATTGTTATGGGTGTAGAAGTTTGGGATTTTTCATGATATTTACCCTATAAATTTACTCTTTTGATGAATTTAAGATAAACTTGTGACAAGTTTGGGACTTTTTGTGGCATTAATCACCATAACATGTTATCATCCATGTTAACAAATTGAATGGTAATATTTGACTAAAGTTAATAGAGAGTAAATTTGTCACAAATGTAGTTTTTAAGGATTTTTGGTGGTCAAAAATTAGTTTTTGAATAAATTTATCACAGATTTACAAGTTTGGGAGCTTTTTATAGTCAAAAAATTAATTTAAGCTAAATTTATCACAAATGTATCGATTTGGGGTTTTACTAGTCAAAAAATTAGTTAAGGTAAATTGTCATAAATAAATCATGTTAGGGTTTTTTAGGGTATCAACTTTTAAAAAATAATTTAAATTTAGATAAAAAGGGGGAAGGATGAGAAACCTGATGGTAAGCCCGTACTATTGCCCGGGCATTGCCAAGAAGGGTCGGTGAGGTTTGCCAATCCCTGAACAGAGGTTAGCGACCTAGACTTGGTCAACGGCCACCATTGCAAAGGGTTAGTGGCAGCGAGGGCTTTTTTTTTTTTTTTTTTTTGAAAATTTAGCTTTTATTTATTTATTTATTTAAAATTAATTCAAGTAAAATTTATATTAAAAATCAAATTTGCACTAAAACAATGTTTTTGAGTCATCTCATCTCCACGTAGGATAAAGAAAATAATTAAAAAAAAAAACTACATCGATATTTTCCGTTAGAATCTTTTGCTTTACCTGAAGAATGAGTTTCTGAATGAGACCGCATAAATGAGTTGCAAAGAGCAATATCGAAAAATGGCAGATAAAGGAGAAAAAAAGGAGAGGCTTGGGAACAAAAGTGAGATAGGCAAAGCAATGGAGAGGGAAAAGAAAAGGATCGTGAGAAGGCCAAAGATATGGGCATTGCAAGTAGTATTAAAGGTTGGTAGATGAGCAACGAGTGGAAGGGATAAGGAGCAATAGAGAAGGAGAGAGAAGATGGAGAAGAACAGGGTGATGGGGGTGGGTTTCAAATGGAAAATTGGAATTCCCTTTATACTTCACTGCAATGAAGTTGAGCTCATCAAGGTCAGTATGGCATGTATGTTTCTCCATTGATCATGATCAATAGGAGGTATTTTTGGATTTGTTTATATTTGGAGAAAGAGAAAGAGGATCGAAAGTAGTAGCAGAGCGAATGTTGAGATAGAGGAAGATAATGAGATGCACCAGCAGAACAATTGTTAGGGAGGGAGCAAGTGATTTTATAATGAGCCTGTCTTACAATGGACTGATTATAATGAATCTGTCTTACATGCAGAGCGCTTTGGACAAAATTGTCTACGCAGGGTTGGACAAAATTGTTTGTGCATGCACGACTTCGGAAGACAAAATTGTGTCCCAGTTGACAAGATTGTTCAATCTTGTCAACTTTTTTGACTTCTTAATGTAAGAACTTTATCGCCTCAACACCGTCGTGCATAAACTTTTTCGACTTATAATTAAATGCTAGAGGTGTTAAATGGGTTGCACAACCCCTTTATGGACCCATTTAAGACCCATTTACAAACCCATTAAAGTCTAAAGATGAGTAGAGGTGTTAGATGGGTTGCACAACCCATTTATTTTTCTTTTCTTTTTTTTTATTTTTCTTTGTTCTTTTTTTTTTCTTTCCTCTTCCTCCGGTCGCTGGCACGGTGATGGCTGGCGACCGGCCAAGTGAGCCTCGAGGTCGCCGGCGTCAGGTGAGCTCGAGCTCGTCGGGCGTTGGCAGCCCCGCCAACGCTCGACGAGGCGGAGGCCTCGCCCGACACCAGCGAGCCTCGAGCTCACCGGATCTAGGGAGGCGGAGGCTTCGCTGATGTTCGGCGAGGCTCGAGCCTCGCCGATCTTGCGAGACTCGAGCTCACCGGCGTCGGGCGAGGCTCAAGCCTCGCCGATCTGGCGAGCCTTAAGCTCCCTGGTGTTGGCGAGTAGGGCGAGCTCGAGGCTCGCCTGTGGCCAGCCACCAATCGTCGTCGTGGCCGACGACAGCCAAAGAAGAAGAAGAAAAAAAAATAAAAAAATAAAAAATAAAAAGGAAAAGGAAAATTATATTTAATTTTATTTTTAAATAAAAAATAATTAAAATTCGATTTTTTTAAATAATTATTTAAAATTATAAAAATTGTCTATTAAATTTGTGTTGTATAAAATTATTTTAGCAATACCATTTTTTTAAATATATACATACATACATATATATATATATATATATATATATATATATATATAAAATAAATTAAGTTTAGTTAAATGAGTCGGGTATGGATTAGGTATGGGTCGGGTCGGGTATGAGTCAAAATTTTTGCATTGCAATAAACGAGTTATAAACGGGTTAAATGGGTTGATTTGGGTCGAATCATTTATGACCCGACCCACCCGTTTAACGGATCTATCAAATGCATAAAGCCCTAGGCCGAGGACAATTACCTTAGGCGTAAACTTTTTCGACTTGTAAAAATTCAAAAATTAATTTATTCAAGATAATCTCCCGACGTCGTGTTGCCCAAAATTCATTCTAAGTCCAAAGTCCCTCCAAGGACTCTAGAAGCGTCACAATTACCCACCTAGTGCCAAAAGCAATCAGTTGATTGCGTTCAACCACAAATTTCCGTATAAGATTCTGCGTGACTATTTTAATGGAATGTTAATTCCTACGTGGCTTTTTGACAAAAAATGAAAGAAAAGAAAGCTTAACGTGGACAATGAGGTGGCCCTTCATGACAAAATGATGCCGCCAACTTTAAACATTATAACTCTCCGTGTCATTTTTTCTTTCTCTCGCATGCGCTCGGTTCTCCAAAAACAATGAAATCGACTTGATAGGAACTATAGTCACCAAGAAATTTAGTATATATATTTTATTTTATTTTGGTCAGAAAGAAATTTAGTATATTAATCAGTTACTCACTCACTCCACTAGAGCAGGAAACTATATCCACGGCATCTGATGATATTATTGCTCCGAGATTGATTCTTGAAAAGAAGTTCCAGCAATCAAATTTCACCAAGAAAATGCTTGGAATTGTACAAATTACTTGGGCCATGTATATGGGCTTATGAGGGTGCGAATGATAACATTTCTATTCCGAGAAACAATTTCTTTTCACAAATAGTTCTTTTTTATTTCTACTATTCGGAGTAATTTTTTGATAAAATAACGTGTTCGGTAATTATAAAAAATTTCTGCTTTTGGAATAAAAATGCGTTTAGTATGATCCACAAAAAGAATAGGAATGCAGTTGACCACCGTCGTAGTTGGCTGCCAACCACTGCCACTCACCCCCTGCCATCGTTGCTTGTCTCTCGATGCCATTGACCAATTGCTGCTGGTGCCTACTGCAGCCACCGGCCGACCGTTGGCATCGGCGAGCAACAGTTGCGAATGGCGGTAGTCGACAGTTGGCGGTTGGCAGTTAGTAGCGTGTGATGGTGGGTGGCGGTCAGTGGAGGCCAGCCGACAAATGGCGGCCCGTAGGGAGTAGCAAGGAAGAATAATAAAAAGAAAAGAGAAAATAAAAAAAACAACTTATTTCTAGAAATTATTCTCGGAAACAAAAGGCTACTTTTTTTTACTTCTAATTTCTATTCTAAATCTATTCCTCGACTACTTTTTTATTTTGGAAAATAAAAAAAATTAGTTGACATTATTAAATAGATTTTTTTTGTTTTTTTTGTTTCAGAGAGCAAAAGAACCAAAAAAAAAAAAAAAACAGAGGAACATAAACGTTCCCATGCAGCCCCAAGTGTCTTGCAGAATTACGTCTAAGTGGGTCAACTACAGCACATTTCGTCCCACGGTGTAAGAGCGCACCTAAGAGACATACAACTGCCAAAAACCAATTGAAACTTAAGCCCTTGAATGCTGATTATGTGACGACCCGAGCGGCGGTGCGCGGGGAGGAGGGATGGCGGTGCGTCCGCGCCTCCGGTCCTCGGACGTGCGCAAGGGAAGGGGAAGGGATTCCTCTCCCTCTTGTCCCACATCGCTTAGGGAGGAGCTCCTAGAAGCCTTTATAAGGCTTGGTCCCTCTTAAACTTGTGAGACGCGTTTCACACATGCTTCCGCTGTGCTGAGAACAAAACCGTGAGGGTGGCCGCAAAGGTACGGGCCCAGAGCGGACAATATCTTGTTGGTGGGGATGGCCGCAATGGAACGGGTCCTTTACCTGCGAGACGCGTTTTAAAACCGTGAGGACTCAATGTCCAAAGCGGACAATATCACACAAGTGGGATCAGAGCCGACTCCCGACAGTGTGTATCACACAAGTGGGATCAGAGTCGACTCCCGACAGCGTGTGGGGCCACAGCGAGGATTATGCAATTAACAGCTTTCCTCAAGGAAGTCCAGTGAAGATTCACCTCCTTCCTAGAAGTTTCTAGGAAAGAGTAAACTAAACACTAGATAAACAATCGAATTAGAAATCTTGCGCTCCGATAGAAAAAAAAAGTATAATCCACTCTTTGCTTAAAAAGAAGAATGGAAAAACATTTTCATAAGATGGGTCGGGTCTGGTCTGGTCGGGCCTCAACTGACCACGAAAACCGCCGGAGTTTTACTGTGTTTTAGAGCGGAGACAGAGACTTTGAGTTGGACTATGGAACAGACTCAGGGCAGGGACAAGAGAAATTGAAGAAGAAGAAGAAGAAGAAGAAGAAGAACGACGACGATGAAGAAGCGAAGACGAAGAATTCGACGATGACACCATGGGAACAGCACTCAGCTGTCATCAGCATCCCTTCCTTCGACTACAACGCTCCCCTCTCCCCTCCTTCCACGCTCGCACTCTGGTTCCTCATCACCTGCGCCATCGCCGTACCATTTCTCCTTCGCTTTCTCAGTTGTCATTTCGGTGATTGAAACTTAGGTTGATGGATTTTCGTTTTGTTCCTTTCTGCCTTCAGCAGAGAGGGAGAAAGGCGCCAGCAAATGAGCCATGTACCTCCTTCAAAAGTCTTGATTGCCTTCTTGAAGTTGAACCTTTTAAGCGTTGCTGAATGAGATGATATATAATGTCTTCGAGTGTGCGGTTCGTTTATGCTTGGAGCTTAAAAGTGAAGAATTGGGTCTCCTTTGAGTAGGTGTTACTGCATTGATGAGTGATATCCTGATCATAGGCTGGTTCTTGTGGAAGTAATTTGACAGCTAGATGAATTGGGTCTTCATTTCCTACTTAGGATAGTGAAATTTCATCGTCCTTAGCATTGTTATGGATGCTCTTGCAGTATTGCGGGACATTTGCTGCTAGCGAGAGTACTAAATTGGGGGTGGCTCTGGCTGATGCAAAGTTAACTGCTAAGAGAAGGAAAGTTTGTCCTGAGGAATTGGATCAGGACAGTGCCAATGGTGCCGAGTGTGGGTACTCAACCAATGAGTATCCGAAGAAGGATGGGTATTCTTCTGGTCAAAATCCGATTACTACATACTTAGATATCTGTCAAACGTAGTCTAACTGCCTCCAACATTGCTATTCAACTGGAAGCAGGTAAGCTTTCAGAAGATGTATCTTGCTGAGCAAAGGAAGACATGTGCGTGCAAATCAATTTCCAGCTTTCATTAGTTAAGTCAACAGGGAGTGGTTTGCTCCTCTTTACATTCCCCCACAAGGATTCATCTGACACCATTCAAATTGTGTCTCATATTATCGATTCCCTGGGATCTGGAAATTCAAGTTCCCCACAAGGAGTTTTTATTTTTCTTCCTCAACATTAGATGCTAAAACGACTACCTAATTGATTTCATGCATCTTGTTACTTTAGGATTGGGTAATGTGCTAGGAATCACTACTGATGCGTAAACCATCTTGCACCACATGTGACAGAACATTTTGACATTGTTGGATGATTACTCTAAATTAAAAGTTAAAGGAGAGGAAAACAGATGTGCAACTAAGCCTCTATGAAGCATATCTGTTTTACTTTGCACATCTGTTTTACTTGATCAGCTTAAAATTCTACTCTGTGCTCTACTGTAAAGGGATTGCTGTACGGTATGCTTTTGATTTTTACTTAATATTTTGGTGACTTTTTTCAAATAAATGCGCATACTCACTAGAAATCTATTTATGCTAACATTTAAGGTCGATTGAAATATTGTTTTTATAATCAACGGCCATTTAATAGCCCATCAGGACACCCTGTAATTGCAGTTAAGCATGCATTGCAAATAGTGCGAATGTGCACTCTGGCTAGCGTGGAAGGACGATGATGAAAGCATTTTTCTTGAAGGAGAAGGAAGGTCTTTTGTAGATTTTGCTGTGGACTATGTACCTTGAATTTTCTTCATTCTGGGAATTGTGGCTTGTAGACTAACTTCTTATTTATTCTTCTAGCATTTGATTTAATTGACCACTGTTTCGCAAATTGTGAGTCAGTTTTTCTGGTGCAATTGGCCTCATCGAATTTTTCCAGTCCGGGCTACTTGCAGGTTGAAGGAGCCAGACCTAAGGACTCTTTTTCACAAGATTATTCTCAAGTTTGGAAAGGATAACTTAAGCAGACTTGCACAACCGACAAAGGGACTGTATCATTAGAAGATCAAGTTATCTACTGATTGCTGTATGGTATGGGATTTCGTAATTCTGTTTCAACAGTTGCTTCATATCCTGTTGCTCGAAGCCTTTGCCTCTCCCTTCAATTGAATCAGAGCTGTTACAATCTTGTCATGCATTCTCACAAATTGGTCTATCTTGTGACTCCGTATGCTCAAAAGCGGCACGATTGACAATTGGTTAACTGGCTTTAAACGCCGGATAAGAGAATTCAACAATGCCTTCAAACGGAGAGAAGCGCAAAATTGCATAAGAATTAAGTTAATGCGGCTCTCATTGACGACGCGCATACATATATGTGATCTTCAATCGAAAAAAAGAATTCGATTCGGTTGTTTGGATGCTACTGAGGAATCGAAAGAAGACAAAGACGAATTCGAACGTTTGGTGAGATTCATCGACGTAGCTTTCATGTTCCATCATTTCTTAGCAGCAGCAGGTGGATCGAAAATTCATATAAATGCCTTGGAAATAAGTAAAGAGACATCAATTCGAAAGAAGATTTTTCTTTGTCTTGAGGAGATTTGATTTTGAAGCCTTAAATCGATCGACGATATTTCGACACAAAAAAAAGAAACATCCCATTAATTATCACAATGACATTCCCAATCGATCACCATCACTCATACATCTTTTTGCTTTTTCTTATGCGGCTAATGATTGGTTGAACTTTGGCAGGCATTACAATCCTAACATGAAATTCGTATCAGCAACCGTACGTGGCAAAACCGGCGGCACTCTTCATCCGGAAGGTCAACGGCGGAAGAAGTGGACGAATGTAAATACTATTATCTTCTGCCTTATCAGATGAACGTGTTTCCAAGCAAGATTGCACAAGTAAGGGCTTGCAGCCTTATCAGATGAACGTGTTTCCAAGCAAAACTGCATAAGTAAGGGCTTACATGGTAACATTTTTATTTCTCCCGATTTATGTTCTTTTATTTCTCAAAAAAAAAAACATAAATCTATTTGGTAACGCTAACTTATTTTTCTATTCCTCATAATAGAAAAATGGCTGGGTAATATATTTGGAATAGAAATAAAAATATATATAAAAAAGTAACTTCTTGTTTATAGAAACAAATTCTAGAAATAAGTTTTTTTTTTTTTTCTATTTTTCTTTTGTTCTTCTTCCTTGTTGTGACCATTGCCGGCCTCCTGCCAATTGTCGGCCATTGACGATGGCTTGCTGCCGCCTGTGGCCACCGTCGGTAGCCGACCGCCGGCGATGGTCATCGCCGCTTGTAGCCCATTGACCACTGCCCACAACCCATCGGTCGATGACTGCCACCGTTCGCCGGTAGCCTACCGTCGCCAACCGCCACACAACCGCTGCGCAACCGCCAATCGTCGCCGCCGACTGCTGCCGCAGGATTGCTACCCACCGCCCATCGGCTGTGGGAGGGGGCAGCGGCGGATGGGCTGTGGTTAGCAATCCTGCGACGGCGATCGTCGATGATGGTCGGCGTTTGTGTAGCGGCAAGCGACAGTCATGCGGTGGTCGTGCGACGGTCGTGCGATGGTCGTGCAGCGGTCGTGCAGTGGTCGTGTGACAGTCGTGCGATGGTCGTGCAGCAGTTATGCGACGATTGTACAATGGTTGTGCGGCGGTTGTGCGATGGTCGTGCGGCGGTCATGTAGCGGCGGGCAACGGTCGGTGGTTCGTGAGTAAAAAGAAAAAAAAAATAAATACAAACATTTATAAATTTTTATCAAACGCATTTTATTTTTTTCTATTTCAAGAATAGAAATTTTGTATAATTACCTAACATCTTATTTTACTCAGAAATTGCTCTTGGAGTAGAAATAGAAAAAAAACTATTTTCGAAAAGGAATAGATCCCCAGAATAGAAACGTTGTCATGCGTGCCTTAATTAGCAACATCAAATATAGGAGGAAGAAGGAAAGGCCTTGGAACAACAACAACGTAGGCAAAATAATGGCGAGGGACAAGGAAAGGATCATGAGGAAGTAGTAGTAAAGGCTGGTAGATCAAAAAGTGAAAGGGATAAGGAGCAATAGAGGAGGAGAGCAAATATGAAGAAGAACATGATAATGGGGTGAGTTTCGAATGGAGAATTGGAACACCCTTGATACTTCATTGTAATGAAGTTAAGTAGAGCTGGAATGATGAAAGTAAGTATGACATGAATGTTTCTCCATTGATCACGATTAATAATAGGCATTTTTATTTGTATATATTTAGAGAAAGAGGAAGAGGACGACAAGCAGCAAAGCGAATGCTGAGAGAGAGGAAGAGAGTGAGATGCAATAGCAGAGCAATTGTTGGGGAAGGGAGTTAAAGTAATGTATATTATAGTATGTCTCACATGGTCTTACACCTTGCTCTTGGATTGATGTTGACAACCTGCTCTAGGACTTTGGAATAAATGTCGACGTATTCTATGAACTAAAGCAGGTTTTCAACATCAATCCAAAATTCACAAGTGCATGATTCCTAGTGCTGGGTGTCAACATCAATCCAAGATCAAGGTGCGAGAGTCCCCTGTCAAGTGTGTCAATGACTTGGTGTCAAGTGTGTCAATGACTTGGAGCATCAATGTTATAAACGCAAGACCAAAAGTCCCAGTCCGATCGTGCGCGTATATTTGTTTTTGCGAATCATCTACCACAATTCTTTTACAGAAATTAATTTTCAGATCCTTCAAATTTCTGGAAAGATGACATTTGTATGAGGTGAATTTAGTTTACTTTGATCTTATATTCACACTCTTTTTTTTTTTTTTTTGGTCAGAATCTAAAGCCTTTCATTAAGTGATCAAAGATGAGAGGCTCAAGATTGGGCATCATTACATAACAGATCCCATAAAGTTTGTGGAGGTGATGAGACCCAATTAAGAGATAAATAATTATTTTTGTGGGCTTTAGCAACCCAATCTGCAACACAATTAGCCATATTCACACTCTTTTAGGAGATATATTGATGAGGGACATGTCTTACGGATTTCGGAATCAAGTTACGAGCGATGTGTTGGATGGAGAGAGGAATTGACTTTCAATACGGAATAGCCGAAGTACAGTTGTAAGGGTCTTCTTCGAAGGTGGAAAGGGATTAAGCAAAGACAAGACTAGTAAAGCTATCTTATCTGAAGGATAGATCCAATGCATTTTCATTCTCGAATTATGGGACCAATCAAAAGTACGGGCTCACACGCATTGGACTCACAAATGTTAGAATCATTAAATAATTTTTCCCTTACTGGACTCAAAGCTCGATCAATCTTGTGTCCTCCTAGGCTTATGAGGTGATCTGCCCACAATTGTTTTTAGATTCTCCCTTAAATATGACTAAATAAAAAGTAGAAAGAGCTAGAACACCCCATAAGACAACCAAGCATTATGAAAATGATAGTGAATTTGATTTCATTCATTAGCATGGCAATGTAAAATCAACGTTAACTGTAGGACTCTGAAAAAAGACAGGCATAAAATTGCATTGGTACTATTCTTAATTTGTTTAATATTTTCTTTGAATTGTTCCTAAATGCTCAACTATACCATAAACTTTCTAATGTGTTCAATTTAGTCATTTAACTTTCTACAACAAAGTCAAATTAATTCTTTGGAACTATTCTTAATTTTTCATAATTACTATATTGCCCAGATTTCTGAATATATTTTCAGTTAATCCTTTTCCTAAATCAATATGTTTTTATTACCTTTGTTACCTTTTTTTTTTAATCTTTATAAGTATTACGATAATTCCCACTAAATTTATTTTAGTTTATTATCTCTGTAACAATAAAAACAGCACCGCATTAGAGTTATATTGGTCAATATACCTGCTATGACATGAAGGGTAGATTTGAGTGACAAGTAACAATTTGAGACTTTTTGTGAGGCGAAAATTAAGTTCTCTATAAATTTATCATGCGGTTACTAGTTTGGATTTTTTTTTATTGTTATTATACCTTTAAAAGAAAAAAGTGTTTTCATAAGGATATCTAATATTGATATTAATTTATCTATACAAAATCATACCTATATCAAACTAAATCTCGTTCCTTATTTTTTAGATTACGTTTTTGTTTCGTGTTTCTTAATTAATTAATCAAATGTGTAAATTAGAAAATTAAAATAGGTGGAATATCAATAAGATATCACTGTAAACGAGGTTTTACTTTTGCTATTATAGATGTTATAAGCTAGAATAAACTTATGTGGAACTATCCTACTGTTTATAAATAACAAAAAAAAAAGGACAACATTTTTTTTTTATATTTTAGAAATGGATTGAAATGAAAAGATATTTAAAAATTTGGGCAATAATGTAATAATGGAAAGTTATGAAAGTATTGAAGGATTGATTTGACTTTGTTATAGACAACTAATGGAATAGATTGACAAAATTAAAAATTCAGAGACTAGAGTAAATATTTAGGAATGGTTCGTAAATCACATTAAACAAATTAAAATTTCAAAGATGACATTACACATTATATCCAAATTTGAGGACTATTAATGCCTTTTCGCTAAAAAAGAAAAAAAGAGAATAACTAAATACCCCTACAATGGGAATGTCGATACATTCACTTGCTATATGTAGAAAATAGAAACATGAAAATTAGGCCTTGAGTTGCAGTATATTGCTTGCTAATAATACATATATAAAAAAAAGTCGGTGTAAGTTTATTAACCATAGATTAGCAAAATCAGTTATTTCTGGTCGTTTGAATTTTCAGCTCCTTCCTAAAAGTTTCTAGGAAAGAGTTAACTAAAGGCAAGATAAATAATCGAATTAGGAATCTTGTGCTTTTATAAAGTAAGTATAATCCAATCCTTTCTTAGAATGGAGGATGGAAAAATGTTTGGGTAAGACGGACGGGTCGAACCTCAACTGACTATGAAAACCGCCGGAGTTTCACCATGTACTACGGCAGAGACAGACAGTTTGAGTTGGGCTACGGAACGGAGCAAGAGAGAAAGAGAAATGTAAGAAGAAGAAGAAGAAAAAGACGATGATGACGCCGTGGGAACAGCACACAGCCGTCATCAGGATCCCTCGCTTCGACTGCGACGCTCCCTCTTCCCTCCTTCGACGCTCGCAGTCTGGCTTCCTCATCACCTGCGCCATCGGTGTACCATCTCTCCCTCGCTTCATTAGTTGTCAGTTCAGTGATTGAAAAATTAGGGCCACCAAAAAAGCCACGTGCCTCCTTGAAAAGGTTTGATTGCCTTCTTAAAGTTGAACCTTTTGAGCGTGACTGAACGAGATGCTTCTGTGTTTGAGTGAGTGCATGGTTCGTTTATGCTTGAGGCTCAGAGTGAAGAATCGGGTCTCCTTTGAGTAATTGTAATTGCACTGATTGGTGATTTCCAGGGCATAGACTTGTTCATGTGGAAGTGGTTTGAAATAGCTAAATGATACGGGTCTTCCATTCGTATATAGGATTGTGAAAATTCATTGTCCTTAGCTTTGTAATGAATTTTTTTGCAGTGTTGTGGGACGTTTGCTGCTAGGGAGAGTAATGACTTGGAGGTGGCTGAGGCAAAATTAAACTGCTGAGAGAAGGAAAGTATGCCCTGAGGAATTGGATCAGGACGGTGCCAATGGTGCCGAGCATGGGAATTCAACCAATTAGTATTGGAATGAGAATGGTACTCTTCTTCTGGTCAAAACCCGATTACTACATACTTAAATATTTGCAAAACGGTAGTCTAACTGCCTCCGACCTTTCTAATTAACTGAAAGCAGGTAAGCTTTCAGAAGATGCATCATCCCAAGCAAAGGAAGACATGCGCGAGGGAATTAATTTCCAGCTCTTTCATTGGTAAAGTTGGCAGGGAGTGGCTTGCTTCTCTTTAGATTCCCCCACAAGGATTCAGCCGACACCATTCAATTTGTGTCTCATATTATCGATTCCCTGGGATCTGGAAATTCAAGTTCCCCAAAGTAAGTTCTTCCTTTTTTCCCCTGACATTGGAAACAAAAACGGCTGCCTAATTGATTTCATGCATTTCCTACCCTGGCTTATTACTTTAGGAGTGGGTAATGTCCTAGGAGTCACTACTGATGCGTAACCTTCTTGCACCGCATGGGACAGAAAATTTTGGCATTGATGGATGAGTACTCTAAATTAAAAGTTAAGGGAAGAAAAAACAGATGTGCATCTAAGCCTCTCTGAGGCATATCTGTTTTACTTGATCAGCTTAACATTCTACTCTGCCCTCTACAGTATGATGGGATTGCTGTATAGCATTCTTGTGATCTTTACCTTGAACATTTTGGTGACTTTTTAGAAATAAATGCCCATAATCACTAGAAATCTATATATGTTAACATTTAAAGTCCATTAAAATATTATTTTTATGAATTAAAGGCCACCTAATGGCCCATCGCACACCTTACAATTGCGATTAAGCATGCATTTCAAATAATGTGAATGTGCATCTGGCTAGCTTGGAAGGACAATTATGAAAGCTTTTTTCTTGAAGAAGACATCTTTACTGACCCCTTTCCCTCCCATAATAATAATAATAATAATAATAATAATAATAATAATAATAATAATAATAATAATAATAATAATAATAATAATAATAATAATAATAATAATAATAATAATAATAATAATAATAATAATAATAATAATAATAATAATAATAATAATAATAATAATAATAATAATAATAATAATAATAATAATAATAATAATAATAATAATAATAATAATAATAATAATAATAATAATAATAATAATAATAATAATAATAATAATAATAATAATAATAATAATAATAATAATAATAATAATAATAATAATAATAATAATAATAATAATAATAATAATAATAATAATAATAATAATAATAATAATAATAATAATAATAATAATAATAATAATAATAATAATAATAATAATAATAATAATAATAATAATAATAATAATAATAATAATAATAATAATAATAATAATAATAATAATAATAATAATAATAATAATAATAATAATAATAATAATAATAATAATAATAATAATAATAATAATAATAATAATAATAAATAAATAAATAAATACATAAATAAATAAATAAATAAGAGAGTTTAAAAAAAGGGAAGAGTTTTTTTTTTTTTTTTTGCAGATCTATGTCTGTGGAGTATGCACCTTGAATTTTCTCCATTCTTGGAATGTAACTTGTAGACTAACTTGTTATTTCTTTGCTAGCATTTGATTAAGGTAACTGCTGTTTTGCAAATTGCCAGTGGGTTTTTCTGGTGCAGTTGGCATCACCGAATTTTTCCTATCCAAGCTACATGTAGGTTGAACGAGCCGGACCTAAGGACTGTCGTTGAAAAAGCTTGTTCTCAAGTTTATGAAGGATAAACCAAGCAGACTTGACCAACCGATAAAGGTACTGTATGTATGATGATCAAGTTTTCTACTGATATCTTCAGGCGCTCCCCCCTTCTGTCTTTTCTTTTTGTGTGGCACTTTGGGGATTGTATCTCCTAATTCTGTTTCAACAGTTGCTTCATACCTTGTTGCTCGAAGTATTTTCCTTTCCCTTCAATTGCATCAGGGCTGTTACAATCTTGTTATGCATCCTCACATATTGGTCTGTCAGGTGATTCTGTATGCTCAAAATGGGCACGATCACGATTGGTGAACTGGCTTGAAATGCCAGTTAAGAGAATTTAACAATGTCGTCAAAGAGAGACGAGGCATAAATCGCTTAAGAACTCTGTCAATGTGGCTCGCATTGTGGACAAATGTACATATACACACGATCTTCAGTGGAAAAGAAGAATTCAATACGGTTGTTTGGATGCTGCTGAGGAATTGAATGAAGACAGAGACGAATTTGGACATCCAAGATTCTTCGACGTTGTCACAACTAAATTTTCGGGTACACCATCTAAGGTTTGTCTAATGGATTATTAAATCTAAACTTAGCTCAGGCTCTCTCAAGCCCATACCAACTCGCGACTTAAATTCAAGTTCTTAACATGCAGTTGATTTTTAATTAGAAGTCACCACTAATCTATTTTTGATGGGTTGATTAGAAATTAAGTCTAGTAATTGGAGTTTTACTTTACTCTTACGAACCAGAGATTTGTAAGTTCGGAGATTTGATTACACTAGCTTTCACTAATGCTCTTTCGGTACCATTCCCTTTTATTTTGAAAAAATGTTTTGCAAGCAACTTGAATTAATTTTAATTAACTTCTCTAACATGTGAAGCGATTATGCGGGTGTGCAAACCACTAATTTAACACCCAAATAAAGCAATGAATAAATTGTAGGGCTTACCTCATAGTATCGAAAGCATCTGCACTGTTAGATCATAATTCACATCGACAATCCTAGATATGATTTTTTATTAACACTCAATTACTTTTTTTATTTTCACTTACTTGATGAGAATCATTCTTTATGCAATACAATGTTACTAATTTAACATGAAATGATATGACATGACAATATGACCTAAACAATATGACATAAATAAAATATAAGCATGTAGTCTATCCTAAAGAATGAAATTGATTTATTCTAAGACAAGTTTTTGGTATTTTCCCTGAAATTCGAAATTAGAAAAAATGCGAAAATTATAAATGCAGGTTAAGATATCATCCAATTTGTACTAGGAACTAGGTTAAGCCAAATCCTAATTTAAACTAGAACATTATCTTAACCAAATAATCCTAAAATGTTGCCTATTTAGGAAAAAATATCTAAACCTATAATTAATTTTTTTTTTAAATGCAATCTTATAATAATATGCAATAACGTGCAAAGCATGCCCTAATTCTAATTTTTTCCTTTTTCTTTTTATGAAATTCGAAATTAAAATTGCCAAATAATTAAGCATGCGATTTTTTTTTAAAGAAAAAACTAACATCCTAAATTAATGCATTTTTTATATTTTTATTTTTTCGAAATAAATAAATTCCCTATGCAAAATAACCCTAAAACAAGCAATATTCTAACATGAACCTAATCTAACTCAAATATACATTTTTTTTTTTAAATTTTCTTTTACGGAAACAAAATCAATTCAAACAACACAATAGCAAATCTGGCAAGATATGATTGATACCCATCTAATAAATTGACGAATCGTATCTCGCGCATGAGATTAAATTAGTCAATTTTTAACAAAATTTGCGAATTGTATCTCGAGCATGAAGTCGGATTGACGATTTTTCCGTGCAATTGCGAGTCATATTTCGGGCGTGAAATCGGATTGTTAATCATATGCACGTTATGAAATTAGGGAATAAATCCCTAATTTAAAAGGATGCTCATTATTTTGTGGATATGATAGCATTATTTAAATATTTATACGAGATAGTGATTTCACAAATTAGGCAATAAAAATATATGAAGATTAATTCAATGAAAATTATTACCTAAATTGCAATATCGCTTGGATACCGTTTCCAAACTCAGACAGACAACAAATTGGGTGATCGGCATGATGGGGGGCTCACACTTGCGACTCGAATCACGCGCGACAAAGGTACTTGCTCGGCAAGTAGTCACAAATCGCGGTCGGTTCAAGTATCTACACGTAAACTTTGAGGGGCGACTTGGACTATTCAATGAAGCACTTGGATCGTTGCAAGGACATGGTGCTAATGTGGGAGGAGCGTCCAAGGGCTGCCACCTGCTGCGGATTCACCAAACGTCCTGCGGGAAGAAATTGGACCCAACCAGCACAAACGTGGGCGACTGTCTTGTGTCTTCGAGAGAGACTCAAAGGCGGCCAGTGGAGTCAGAAACGGCAGCGAAACTCGACAAACGGCACAAGGTCACGGCTGAGAAGGGGGATGTTCGACCACGACTCTGCCCATCTCAAGCATCCCCACGACTCTGCCCATCTCAAGCACTCTATTCTCTCGTGTGTTTCTATATTGTGGCCGTGTATTCAATAAGTGTGGCCCCCTTTCTCTATCCGTACACGGCTCCTTTTATAGGCCAAAAATGTGATATTCGTGGAATATTTTATCTCATTTTTCAATATGCACAAAGATCACCTATAACCTCCTGGATGCAAAATCTTTTTTATTTTCCTCATCTCTTTCAGATTTGTGCAGCAAAAATGAATATTCTCCACCAACTTTATCACATATTGCCAAATGAGCTTGTAATCTCCTCAAGGATATAGGCTTGGGCCAATTTGCTCTCTTTGTGGTCTTTTAAAGCTCTGAACCATCAAGTCGAATCCATTTGTTATCGGTCCAATGCAAATAAAAAAATGCTCCTAAAACTATATGCTATGTTCTTTTAGGGGTTAAAAATTAATCCATAATTTTTTAATGCGATAAATAACTAAATGGGTTGCTGAAATTTAGGTGTCAACAGATGTTGCTTAAGTGGTCCGTCATTTCTCAGCGGCCATGGTGGATCAAAAACTCGGATAAATAACTTGAAAAGGAGCAAATACACATCAATTCAAAAGAAAATAATCACCTGTAGAGAAAGAGAGAGCTAGGCTATGGCCATAGCTAAAATTGAAGGCCTGAGAAATGGAGCCAAGAAGCGAAGCAATGCGTACAAAAAAATCAGCGCGAATTGCGGGACTATGAAGAGAGAAAGAGAGAGAAGAAGAAGAGGATCGCGAAGAATGAGGTCTTTCTTATAGTGAGTCATCAGAAACGACATTTCTTTTGCGAGGTTTTTTTAACAAACATTTTCGAGAAGAATGAGGTGTTTGACATAATCTGTCTCGCCGTAGATCTTCTTCCATCTCTGGAACCCTGAGTTGTTGAAGTACTCCCTAACCACCTCCTTTCCCCACCGCCCACCTCCTTCCGCCTGGATCTGCCGCCTCCTCTTTGGATCCGTCAGTGTGAGAACAGCAGCCGATGCTGCCACCGAGCTGCCACCAATGGTGGCGATCGTCATGCCATCCATGGACACAAGGTCGGCCGCTGCAGTGGGGAGGGCCGGAATGGCGAACTGGGTGGATGTTCTCGACCTCGGTGTTGCCTTTGCGATCTTGATTGCGCTAGGATTCAACGCATCTTGGCGTTTTTGGCATTGTGGAAGCAAATGGGTGATGTTCATTTTAATTATCTACACCTGCCCACACACTGGTGATTAAGCTTAGTTTGCAAGGATGTTGATTAGGCCCTAAAATGGATGTAAATCAACAGTGTCCATACCTTTTTTTTCTTTTGACCTTTTTTGGGAAGGAATTTGTTGTTCTTTTTGTTTTTTTTCTCGATAAGAAAATGGAATGACTTGTAAGAGTTTTTCCTAATATGCACTAAATTAATTGATATTGTAATTTACTGTTTTTACGGTTACCGTAAAACAGGGTTGGTCTAAAGTGAGATAGAAGGTTTCTTAATTAGTCTAATATGGGCTGGCTAGTGTGGGCCGAGTTGAGCCTGGCCCGTAATGAGAGGGACTGGCTTGAAACTCTATAAATAGTGCTCAAGTCTATCCGCTAACCCTAATTCTCACATGTATCCTCACTTAAGGGGCGTTTACTTAACGTTAAACGTGAGGGGGGCCGCCTCATTGAGCCAGTGATACGGAGGGCAATAGAGGAGAAGGACTTGATGCGTGGATCCTCTTGATATATGTGGGTAATCCTTTTCTGCTTCTGCTTTATGTTTGATGGATCCAAAATAGGTGCGTTAATTTTTATACTCAATTATGCATGTTCTTATTCTGGTTATGGAGATCTTGGGGTTGCGCAATTTGCATCTAACATGACTCTCTTGCACTTGCCAACAGAAGGTCACAGTGGTGAGGGCTGCAAAACTTGAGCTAGGGCTATAGTGGCAGCCCTGTCAACCTAGCCTCAACTGCCAAGTGATGACTGGCAAGGGCCATGATCTCGCAATGGCTCACTTGCACTTGCACACTCTCTTTGTGTTAACATAATTAGTTGTGAATTGATAAGAGGTCGAGTATCTAAAAATGCGCAACTTTTTGTCATCGGAAAATTTTCGGCCCTATTTGGCAATCATCATCAGAAAAGACGCAATATTTGACTCGTTACCGTGGAACAAAATTGACATTTCTTAAGTTTCTCATTAACTAGCATCACTTACGTGGCCCAAGGCCCACGCTTATTGTCATTTACACAATGTTACAAATACCCAAAACGATAATTTTTTTTCAAGGTTTTCTAAGCCAAATTAAATTAGGGTTCTAGAGATAAAATGGCCGTCGTTATCTGTAATTGGGGTTCATATCCAGGATTGGAGCCTCAACCATTTACCAAAGGGGGCAATAATAAAATAAACAGACAAAAAGATTGGAAGCACAAATTAATTCTCTACCAATCAGAAAGGTATACTTCATGATTCATCAATTTTTACTTGTTTGAAATTTCTTCAATCAATCAACATATGGTTTTTTATCTTCTTCTTTTCCCCCAATCAATCACCGAAAACACAAATTCTAATGCATTCAACACCATCAGTGATCACATTCTCTATTTAGGAGAGAGTTGATTTTGAAACCTTAAATTCAAATTGATGTACGATACTTTGACACAAATAAAATCTCTCATTTATTGTCACGGTGACTTACTCAGTACACAAGACAAAAGTAAACATTTCATTCACGTGGAATTGCTCATATCTTTCCACATGCCTACAACCGTTTCCTTTATTTCTTCTCATGCTTCTAAAGATGACTTGTTGAACTCTGGTAGGTACTACAATTGTAGCATGAAATGCATATCGACAACCCTGAGTGGCAAAAGTGGCGGTGCTCTTCCTCCTAGCAATCGATGGGCGAACAAATTGAGAAATTCTACAATCTTTTGCCTTACCAAAAGTATGAGTTTCTGAACGAGACCACACACGTAAGCTATAGAGAGCAATATTAGCAATGGTAAATAGAGGAAGAAGAAGGAGAGGCCTTGGAACAACAACAACATAGGCAATGCAATGGAGAGGGAAAAGGAAAGGATCGTCATGAAGCAAAAGACGTGAGCACCGCAAGCGGTATGAAAAACTGGTAGATGAGCAACAAGTGGAAGGGATAAGAAGCAATAGAGAAGGAGAGTAAAGATGGAGAGGAACATAATAATGGGGTGGGTTTCAAATGGAGAATTGGAGCTCCCTTGATACTTCACTGCAATGAAGTTGAGAATAGCTGGAATAATTAAGGTAAGTATGGCATGCATATTTGTCCTTTGATCATGATCAATAACAAGCATTTTTGGATTTGTATATATTTAGAGAAAGAGAAAGATGATGAGGAGGAGCAAGGGCAAAGTGAAGGTTGAGAAAGAGGAAGAGAATAAGGACATTAGCAAAGCAAATGGGAGCGAGCGATTTTATAGTATGTCTCGGTCTTCGATTGATGTTTGACACCTCCCTTGGATGTCTGGCCTTAAAAAGTAGGAGACACCAAATCTTGTGTTGTGTCTCCTAAAATAGGATACACAAAACAAGATTTGGTGTCTCCTACTTTTAAATCCTGACATCCAAGGGGTGTCTACTTTAAAAAGTCCGGACCAAGGTGTGGGGCTCCCTGTTAAGTGCATCAATGATTTTGTGCATTAATATTGTAAACGCAAGATCAGGTGTCCCTATCCGATGGTCGTATATTTGTTTTTGTGAATCATTCACCACGATTCTTTTGTAGAAATTAATTTCCGAATCCTTCAAATTTCTGTAAAAATGACATTTGTTTGGGGTGAATTTGCTTTCCTCTAATCTCACATTCACACTCTTTTAGGAGATACTCTTATGTTGATGAGGGACATTTGAGTCTAGTGCATTTTAATTCTTGAATCATGAGACCCATCAAAATTATGGGCTCACATGTGTTGGACTCACATATGCTGGAATCGTTAAAGAATTTTCCCTTTATTGGGCTCAAAGCTCGATTAACCTTGTGTCCTCCGAGGATTGTGAGGTGATATGCCCATAATTGCTGGAGATTCTCCCTTAAATCTGTCTAAATGGAAAGTAGAAAGAGCTATAACACCCCATTAGACAACCAAACGTTATGATAATGCTTTGCAACGAATTTGATTTAGTTCGTTAGCATGGCAACGTAAAATCAACGTCAACTATAGGACTTTGAAGAGACACGAGCATAAGATTGCATAAGAACTCCATTAATGATACTCACATCGATGACCCACGTGTCAATTACAGGACTTTAAAGAGACACAAGCATAAAATTGCATAAGAACTCCGTTAATGATACTCACATCGACAACCCATATATACACAATCTTCAGTCGAAAAAATGAATTCAGTGCGGTTGTTTGGATTCTGCTGAGGATCAAAAGAAGACAGATGATTTCGGACGTTTGTTGGGATTCATTGGTGTTGCTTTTGTGGGCCATTGTTTTTCAGCAGCCACGGATGGATCGAAACTTCATATGAATGCCTTGAAAAAGAGGAGAGAGACATTAAGTGGAAAGAAAATAATCGCCTGCATGCGCACGCGCAGAGAGAGAGAGAGAGAGAGAGCTTGGCCATGGGCACGGCCACGGGTAAAAGTGAGAGCCGGAGAAATGGAGCCAAGAAGCGATCCAATGCGTACAAAAAGATCAACGCGAATTGCAGGACGAGAGAGAGAATCACTTAAAACATCTTTTTTCAAGGTTTTCCAAAGCCAAATTAAATGAGGATTTCAAAAATAATATGCAATCTCCACTTTAAACTTTTAATTTGTTCTATCTTTGAACTATTCATAAATGCTCAATCTAGCCATAAACTTTTTAATTTGTTCAATTTAGTCACTTAACTTTCCACAACAAAGTCAAATTAGTTTTTCGGTACTATTGTTAAGTTTTCATAATTACTTTATTGCCCGGATATCATTTTTTTTTAACCTTTTTGGTCTTTATGAATATTATGATAATTCATCTAAGTATATTTTATTTTATTATCTCTGTAACAAAAAAGTAACACCTCATTTGGAGTTACTTGTTATGACATGGAGGGTAGATTTGAGTGACGAGTATCAATTTAAGATTTTTTGTGAGGTGAAAATTAGCTTTTGATAAATGTATCGTGTGGGTACTCGTTTGAAATTTTAATATTATTATCCCTTAAAAGAGTGTTTTCATAAGGATATCTAATAACGACATTAATTTATCTATACATTATCATACTTATATTAAACTGAATCTCATTCCTAATTTTTTAGATAAATGAATTTTTCAAATTTTTTTGTTTCGATTTTCTTAGTTAATTCGTCAAATGTGTAAATTAGACAATTAAAAAAGCTGGAATATCAACAAGATATTACTGTAAATGAGGTCCTACTTTTACTCCTATAGATATCATATGCTTTTTTCCTAAAATAAGAAAAAAGAGGATAATTTAACACTCCTACGATGGCAATGTCGATATAATCATATGCAATATGTAGAATATAGAAACATGGAAATTAGTCGTCTTTCATAGGGGTTGAGTTGCTGGATTTTGCTTGCTATTAATGCATATCCAGAAATTTGGTGTAGAGTTTATAAATAATAGGTTAGCAAAATCAGTCATTTCTGGTCGTCTGAAGAGTCAGCTCCTTCCTAGAAGTTTCTGCGAAAGTCTAAAGACAATGAGCAGTCGAACTATAAATTTTGCCCTTTAATAGAAAAAGTACAGTCCCATCTTTTCGTAGAAGGAAGCATGGAGAAACGTTAGGCTAAGACGGAGACTTGCAAGCGGGTTTGTCGGTTGGTTCCGCAGAAGCTATATTGGACTTATATAATCAGTCCACGTAAGAACTTAAAAGCCTCAAAGCTTCTTGCATTTGGACTTTTAATCAATTGCGTAAGGCGCTGGCCCTTAGGCAATTGTCTTATGTGTGACTTTTTGGACTTACAAAAAATCCGAAAATTGATTTCTTCGAGAAAATCGTGTTACATCAATTCACCCAAAATATATTCGAGTTCAATAATCCTTCAAAAGGCAGTAGAAGAGTTATAAGTACATACCTTAGCATCAAAACTTTTCAAATTGTTACTTTATGTTGTGTTGGAGGATAAACAATCATATAAGTACTTTCAGCGATATCCTATAAAAAAATTTTACGTAACTTTTTTTCAAGAAAATGTTATTTTCTATGTGACTTTTCTTTATATAAAAAAGAAAAGAAAATAAAATAAAATAAAATATAACATAAATAATGAGGTGGCCCTTCGTAACAAAACGATGCCACTCACAAAATGTTATTTTCTATATGACTTTTTTTTTATATAAAAAAGAAAAGAAAAGAAAATATAACATAGATAATGACGTGGCCCTTCGTGACAAAACAATGCCACTCACCTAAAATTTAGACTCTCTTTGTCATTCTCCCTCTTGTTTTTTTTTTTGGTAAAGTCATTCTCCCTCTTGTTTGCTTTCGCATTGTCTCCAAAAGCAAGTAAACCGACCCCACAGGGACTATAGTCACCGATAAATCCAGTGCATGAATCAGTGACTCACACACTCCGTTAGAGCAGGAAACTAAATCCACAAAATCTGATGATATTACCCCGTGATAGTATTCTTAAGGAGAAGTTCCAAAAATCCAATTTCACCAAGAAAATGCCAAGAACCGCGGCCACGTGCCTGTGCCTATGCGTGGCCTACAGAATCACGTCCAAGTCGATCAACTACAACCCCGCATTACATCTATTAGTTCGAGAGCGCCTCTGACAGAAATACTACTTGAAACTAAGCCTTTGAATGTTGATTATCCAATTAACAGCTTTACTCAGGCAAGTCTGTTGAAAATAAGAAATGCCTCTTTTTGCCGTTCCCGCCAAAAGCCACATAGTCAATCAACAAGCTGTCCGGGCCCCTTCCACCAATACATCAAGCATCAAAAGTCAGGGCTACGACTCAAGCTGCATCGAAAGTCTTGACCCGCAGTAGTAGTAATATTCAGTTTCATCTTGATTTTATCTACACAAACTTGAGCCACTTGTGCTCTTCTTGCTCTCCATTGCAGCAGCTCTTTTTCCCCAAAATGCCCCGATGTGAATTAGGGTTTCAAGAAGAGAGGGAATTTGGCCCCATTTGTCCCCAATAATTTGGGGCAAACATGTGTAGTTATGCTGTTCAGGGCATTTATGCTGAAATATTACGACGTTGGATCTCCAATAAGCCATATTACAAAAAAAAAAAATGTTAAAAAATTGTCCCGTCAAATTTTCAACATCTCAAAACAGCTATAGTACTTAAGTGATCTTTTTTTAACCAAAGTGGGAATGAAATGATTTGTTAGAAAATTTTGATACTAAAGTGAGTACCAAAAATTATGACATTTTTAGTGTCCTAATTGAATTTGTTTTGGTGAATCAACATTTCATGATTCTTTTGCACAAATGATTTTTCTGACTTATCAATCTTTTGAAACTATGACATACGCTTGAGTCAATTTACTTTGCTTTGTTCTCCCGTTCACACTCTCCTTTAACATATTCTTGGGTGCACTGAAAACGTGTGGGTCCAGTGCATCTCAGTCCTTGAATCAAGGAACTCACCAAAATTAAGGGCACACATGAGTTGGACTCACGGGTATCCAAATCATTTGAGAAATTTTCCTTCTGGACTCCAAGGTTGGTCAACCTTGTGTGCTCTTAGGAATGTGAGATGATATGCCCACAATTGCTACGGATTCTCTCCTGTTAAATCTGCTTAAATGGAAAGCAGAAAGTAGAACACCCCACAAGACAAGCATTATGAAAATGCTCAATCATGAGTTTGATTTCGTTCATCTAAATTGCAACATAATATAGAGCACCTAGTTAAGTAAATAAACCCCAAAGTCACACAACAGAGTCACTTACTATAATGACTAACGTGCAACATAGAAGAATTGGAAAAAAGGGGGGGGGGGGGGGGGCGTGGGTTGGTCAAAAGACCATCTGCATAATTGTAGCTCTATCTCATCTACAACTACTCGATGTAGTAAGCTAATCATATGAAGATCACTCTATATAAAATAAAAAGGGAAAATTACATAATAATCATTAAACATTGACTAATGTGCAATCTCATTCTTTGGACGTTTTTAATTTGTTCAATGTAGTCTTTAAACTATTCATAAGTATTCAATGTAATTCCTAAATTTTCAATTTGTTCAATGTAATTTTTCAACTTCCCATAAAAATGTCAAATCAGTCCTTTGTAAAATACTATCCTACACCATCACACAAATTTTAATATATTTCATTTTAACCCATTTCTAAATTAAAAAAAAAAAAACTATGATATCTTTTATTATTTTTTTTTTACCTTTTTGGTTTTTATAAATATTATAATAGTTCCATTTGAGCATATTTTAGTTTGTGGTCTCCGTAATAGTAAAAATAAAACCTCATGTAGAGTTATATTGGGTTGATATTTTTGCTATGACATTGACGGTAAATTTGGGTCATAACTATTGGTCTAGGATTTTCCAAGAGGTAAAAACTAGTTTGGGATAAGTGTGTCATGCAAGTACTAGTTTGAAATTTTTTATATTTTAGGGATATCTAAAATCGATATTATTTATCTATGGAAAATTGTACTTATATTAATCTGAATCTTTGTTTTTTTCTTTTGCATTTTCTTAATTAAATCTGTATAGTAGAAAATTAATATAGCCCGAATATCAACTTGCTACTACTGTAAATAAGTTTATACTATAATTAATGTGGAACTATCATAATATTTATAAAGACCAAAAAGATAAAAAGGTAGTTTTTTTTTTTTTTTTTAACTTTGGTAATGGATTGAAATGAAAAGACATTCAAAAATCTGTGCAATAGTATAATAATGAAAAGTTATGAATAGTATCGAATGAATGATTTAACTTTGTTATAGAAAGTTGATGGACTAAATAGAACATATTGAAAGTTTAGGGATTAGTTTAAATAATTAGAAATATTTAAATGAATAAATTTAATAAATTAAAAGTTTAAGACTAACATTACGCATCTAGCCGAAGTTTGCAAATTATTATTGTCTTTTTCCCTTTAAAAATAAGACAAATAGAATAATTGAACACCCCATAGTAGGAGTGTCAATAAAATCATATTCTACATGTCGAAAGATAAGAAACGTGAAATTTAGACATCTTTCGTGAAAGTCTTTTTCTTATCTATATCTTTCGTGAGAGTTGAGTTGCTGGATGTTGCTTGCTATTATCAATACATATCAAGAAATACAGTGAAAAGTTTATTGCTTGCTAAAGTCATCTTTTTGGTCAAGTTTCAGCTCCTTCCTGGTATCTTCTACGAAAGAGTTGACTGAAGACTAAAATAATTGAATTAGAAATCTGGTGCTCTCATTGAAAAGAAAAAAAAAACGTATAATCCAATCTTTTCTTAAGAAAGAAGCATGTAAAAATGTTTGGATTAGACGGTCGGGTCGTTTCTGGAAAACGAACCGGGTGGTAGGGTCGAATTTCCCCTCGAAACGAACCGGGTGGAGGCAGTTTCCCCATTTTTAAGGGCAGAGAGAGAGCCTGAACCGGACTATGGAACCGACGCAGAGCGGAGAGAAAAGAGAAATGGAAGAAGAAGAAGAAGACGGCGATGAGGCCATGGGAGCAGCACTCGGCTGTCATCAGCATCCCTCGCTTCGACTACAACGCTCCGGCTTCCCTCCTTGGCTTTTTTGGTTGTCAATTTGATGGCTTTCGTTCTGTTCTTTTTTCCTTTCTCCAGAGAGGGAGAAGAGCGCCACCAAAGAAGCCATTGTCTTCCTGAAGTTGAACCTTAGCGTTACTGAATGAGATGCCACATAATGTCTTTCAGTAAGTGTGTGGTTCATTTATGCTTGGAGCTTGAAAGTGAAGAATTGGGTCTCCTTTAAGTAAGTGTTCTCGCTTTGGTTAGTGACATCCTGATCATAGGATGGTTCGTGCGGAAGTAATTTGAAATAGCTCAATGAAATGGTTTCCTACTTAGGATAGTGAAATGTCATCGTCCATGGATGTTCTTGCAGTTTTAGGGGACATTTGCTGATAGGGAGAGTAATAACTTGAAGCTCGCTGATGCGAGGTTAAACTGCTGATAGAAGGAAAGTATGTCCTAAGGAATTAAATCAGGACAGTGCCGATGGTGCCGAGTGTGGGAATTCAACCAATCAGTATTGGAATGAGAATGGTACTCTTCTTCTCTTCAAAACCGGATTACTACGTACTTAGATTTCTGCAAAACGGTAGTCTAACTGCCTCCAACTTTACTATTCAACTGAAAGCAGGTAAGCTTTCAGAAGATGTATCTTCCCAAGCAAAGAAGGACATGCCCGTGCGAATCAATTTCCAGCTATTTCATTAGTTAAGTTGACAGGGAGTGGTTTGCTTCTCTTTAGATTCCCCCACGAGGATTCAGCCGACACCATTCACATTGTGTCTCACATTATCGATTTCCCGAGATCTGGAAATTCAAGCTCCCCACAGTGAGTTTTCTTTTTCTTCCCTGACATTAGACACTAAAACGGCTCCCTAATTGAGTTCGTGCATTTCCTACCCTAGCTTATTACTTTGGGATTGGGTAATGTGCTAGGAGTCACTACTAATGAGTTAACCATCTTGCACCGCATGTGACAGAAATTTTGGCACTGATGGGTGAGTACTCTAAATTAAAAGTTAAAGGAGAGAAAATACAGATGTGCAACTAAGCCTCTTTGAGGCATATCTGTTTTACTTGATCAGCTTAAAATTCTACTCTATAGTATAAAAGGATTGCCGTAACAGTATGCTTTCGATTTTTACTTTTAATATTTTGGTGACCTTTTTTCAAATAAATGGCCATAATCACTAGAAATCTAGATATGTTAACATCTAAAGTCGATTAAAATATTTTTTTTTATCATTAAAGGCCATCTAATAGCCCATCAGCACTCACTGCAATTGCAGTTAAGCATGCATTGCAAATAATGCAAATGTGCATTTAGGCTGGCATCGAAGGACGATGATGAAAGCATTTTTCTTGAAGGAGACATCTTTGCTGACCCTTTCGTCCCCCCTGGAAAAAAAAAAAAAGAAAAAAAAAATACAGAGAGAAAGAGAGAAGGGAAGGTTTTTAGTAGATTTTTGGCTGTGGAATATGCTCCTTGAATCTTCTTCATTCTGGAAACTGTTGCTTGTAGACTAACTTTATCTTTGTTCCTTGCTAGCATTTGATAAAACTGACCACTGTTTTGCACATTGCAAGTTGATTTTCCTGGTGCAGTTGGTGTCATTGAATTTTTCCTATCCGAGCTGTATGCAGGTTGAGTGAGCCAGACCTAAGGACTGTTGTTCAAACGCTTGTTCTCAAGTTTATGAAGGATAACCCAAGCAGACTTGCACAGCCGGTAAAGGTACTGTATCATAAGAAGATCAAGTTCTTCAGGCGGTTCCATCTCCTGCCTTTTCTTTTTGTGCGGCACTTTGGGGATTGTATTTCCTTGTTCTGTTTCAATTGTTGCTTCATACCCTGTCGCACGAAGTCTATTCCTCTTCCTTCAATCAAATCAGAGCTGTTAACAATTTGTTTATGCATCCTTACGAATTGGTCGATCTTGTGAATCTGTACGTTCAAAAGTGAACTGACTCACGATTGGCAAACCAGCTCCAAATGCCGGATTAGAGAATTCGACAGTGCCTTCAAAGTTGTGGACACACACATATATACACGATCTTCAGTGGAAAGAAGAATTCAATGCGGTTGTTTGGATGCTGCTGAGAATTAAAAGAAGACAGATGAATTTGGACGTCCAATGAGATACATTGACGTCGCTTTTGTGGTTAGTCATTTCTCAGCAGCCACGGGTGCATCAAAAACTCTAGTAAATGCCTTGAAAAAGAGTAAAGAGACATTGATTCGAAAGAAGATAATCACCTGCAGAGAAAGAGAGAACTCGGCAATGGCAACAGCAAAAATGAAGGCCTGAGAAATGGAGCCAAGACGCAATGCAGTGCGTACAGAAAGAAAAAAAAAAATCAACCCAAATTGCAGGATTCTGAAGAGAGAAAGAGAGAGAAGAAGAGAATCACGAAGAACGAAATCTTTCTTATGGTGAGTTACCCAAAACATCTTTTTTTGACAAGGTTTTTACAACATTTTCTCGAAGAATGATGTCTTTGATATCATCTGTCTCGCGGTACATCTTCTTCCATCTCTGCAACCCTGAGTTATTGAAGTACTCTCTAACGCACACCTCTTCCGCCTGGAGCTGCCGCCTCTCCTCTCTGGCTCCGTCAGTGCGAGCACAGCAGCAAAACAAAGCCACTGAGCTGCCACCAATGACGGCGATGGTCGTGCCGTCCAAGGACGCAAAGTCGGCCACCACAATGGAGAGGGGCGGAATCGCCAACTGCGTGAATGTTGTGGACCTCGGTGTTGCCGCGATCTTGATGGGGCTAGGAATCTAGGATTCAGTGCAGTCTTGGCGTTGTTCCCATTGTGGAAGCAAATGGGGGATGTTAAGGACACCGGGCAAACCGAGCAAGCCATTCTAATTATCTACACCTACCGATACTCCGGTAAGTAAGCCTAGATTGCAAGGCTGTCGATTAGGCCCTGAAATGGGTGTAAATCAACAAGACAGAGCAAGCTTAATTCTCCTCGGTGTCCATATTTTTTTTCCTTTTTTTTTTAACTTTTTTTGGAAAGAATTGTTTTCCTTTTATTTTTTTGTTTCATTCATGGAAAACGGAATGGCTCACTCTACTCGCAAACGGAAGGCCACGGTAGCAAGAGCTACAAAACTTGAGCTAGGGCTATAGCGGCAGCCCTCGTCAACCTAGCCTCAACCAACAAGTGATGATGGGCAAGGGCCGTGATCTCATAATGGCTCACTCGCACTTGCATTCGCACACTCTTTGCATTCACATAATTTAGTCACGAATTGATCATAGGTCGAATATCTACAAATGCACAACTTTCTGTTGTGAGAAAATTTTTGGGCCAACTTGGTGATCAACATAAGAAAAGATGCAACATTTGACTTGTGACCTTGGAACAAAATTGACATTTCTTAGGTTTTTCATTAAGTAGTATCGTTTACGTGGCCCGAAGCCCACACATATCATCCTTTACACAATGTTGCAAGTGCCCAAAACAACATTTTCCTTTCAAGGTTTTTCTTAGCCAAATTAAATTAGGGTTCCAAAGATAAAATGAAAAAAATAGACACAGGGGGCAATAATGAAATAAATAGACAAAAAGATTAGAAACATAATTTAATTCTCTACCCATTTAAAAGGTATACTCCTTGATTCATCAGTTTTTACTTGATTGAAATTGCTTCAATCAGCTGACATATGGTTATTTTTTTCTTCTTCTTTTTCCCGAATCAATCACCGAGAGCACAATAATGCATTCAACACCATCAGTTATCGCATTCTCTATTTAGGAGAGATTCGATTTCGAAACCTTAAATTCAAATTGACGTGCAATACTTTGACACAAATAAAATCTCTCATTTATTGTCACAGTGACCCGCTCAATATACAAGAAATAAATAAACATCTCATACGGGTAGTATTACTCATATCTTTCCACCTGCCTACAATTGTTTCCTTTATTTCTTCTCGTGCTTCTAAAGATGACTTGTTGAACTCTAGTAGGTACTACAATTCTCACATGAAATACATATCATCAACCCTAAGTGGCAAAAGCAGCGGTGCTCTTCCTCCGCGCAGTCGACGGATGGACAAATTGAGGAATTCTACCATCTTTTGCCTTACCAAAAGTATGAGTATCTGAACAAAACTGCACAAGTAAGCTATAGAGAGCAATATCAACAACGATAAATAGAGGAGGAAGAAGGAGAGGCCTTGAAACAACAACAACGTAGGCAATGCAATGGAGAGGGAAAAAGAAAGGATTGTCAAGAAGCAAAAGATGTGAGCACCGCAAGTAGTATGAAAGGCTGGTAGATGAGCAACAAGTGGAAAGGACAAGAAACAATAGAAGAGGAGAGTAAAGATGGAGAGAAATATAATAACGGGGTGGGTTTCAAATGGAGAATTGGAATTCCCTTGATACTTCACTGCAATGAAATTGAGCACAACTAGAATGATTAAGGAAAGTATCTTGTGCATGTTTCTCCATTGATCATGATCAATAACAGGCATTTTTGGATTTGTATATATTTAGAAAAAGAGAGAGATGACAAGGAGCAAGAGCTCTGGAGCGAATGGTGAAAAAGAGGAAGAGAATAAGGTACAATAGCACAGCAAAAGGGAACAAGTGATTTTATAGCACGCCTCACGTGGCCTTGCACCTTGGTCTTCAATTGATATTGACACATACTTCTTAATTTCTTACTTTTATTGGTATCGACACATACGTCAATCGAAGACCAAGGAGTTTATAAAGTGGGCGTCAACGTCAACTGATGACCAAGGTGTAAGGCTCCAGCATCAATGACTTTTTGCATCGATATTGTAAACGCAAGAGCAAGAGTCCCTATCCGACGTCGTATGCTTGTTTTTGTGAATCATTCACCCTGATTCTTTTGCAAAAATTAATTTCCGGATCCTTCAAATTCTTGTAAAAGTGACATTTATTTTGGGGTGAATTTACTTTACTCTAATCTCACATCCGTACTCTTTTAGAAGATACTATTATATTGATGAGGGACATGTAAGTGTGGTGCATTTTAATTCTTGAATCATAAGACCCATTAAAATTATGGACTCACATGCCCTGGACTCACATATGCTGGGATTTTTAAAGAATTTTTCCCTTACTAGACTCAAAACTCAATTACCTTGTGTTCTCCTAGGATTGTGAGGTGATATGCCCATAATTGCTATAGATTCTTCCTTAAATCTGCCTAAATAGTAAGTAGAAAGAGCTAGAACACCCCATAAGACAACCAAATTCAGTCCGGCTGTTTGGATTCTGCTGAGGATCAAAAGAAGACTGATGAATTCGGACGCCCGATGGGATTCATTGGCGTTGCTTTTGTGGGCCATTGTTTCTCAGCAGCCATGGATGGATCAAAACTTCACGTGAGTGCCTTGAAAAAGAAGAGAGAGAGAGATCAAGTGGAAGGAAGATAATCGCCTGCATGCGCGCGCGCGCAGAGTGAGAGAGAGAATGGAACCAAGAAGCGACCCAATGCGTACAAAAAAATCAACGCGGATTGCAGGACGAGAGAGAGAGAGAGAGAGAGAGAGAGAGAGAGAGAGAGAGAGAGAGAGAGAGTTACCTAAAACTTTTTTTTCAATGTTTTCCAAAGCCAAGTTAAAAGGAGGATTTCAAAAATAATATCCAATGTCAACCTTAAACTTTTTATTTGTTTAATATTGTCTTTGAACTATTTATAAATGCTCCATCTAGCCCCTAAACTTTTTAATTTGTTGAATCTAGTTACTTAATTTTCCATAATAAAGTCAAATTAGTTTTTTGGTACTATTATTAAGTTTTCATAATTACTTTATTTCCCTGATTTTTGGGTATATATTCATTTTAATACTTTTCCTAAATCAATATCTTTTTTTAACCTTTTGGTCTTTATAAATATTAGGATAATTCCATCTAAACGTATTTTACTTTATTATCTCTGTAACAATAAAAGTAACACCTCATTTAGAGTAACCTGTTATGACATGGAGGGTACACTTGAGTGACGAGTAACAATTTCACTTGAGTGACGAGTAGCAATTTATGAGTTTTTGAGACATGAAAATTAGTTTTTGATAAATGTATCGTGTGAGTAGACCCGTTAAACGGGTGGGTCGGGTCAGGTCAAGTCGGGTTGAGTTTGGGTCGGGTCATTAATAAATAAATAAATAAAAATTCAACCCAAATCGACCAATTTAATCCATTTATGACCAATTTATTATAATGTAAAAAATTTTACCCATACCCAACCCAACCTATATTCGACTCATACCCAACTCATCTAACTAAAATTAAGAAAAATTATTTCTTTTATATTTATTTTAAAAAATGGTATTGCAAAAATAGTTTTATACAACACAATTTAATAGAAAATTTTTATAATTTTTAAAATAATTATTTTAAAAATCGATTTTTTAATTTATTTTTTATTTTTTTTATTTTTTATTTTTTAAGAATATAATTTTTAATTTTTAATTTTTAATTTTCTTTTTTCTTTTTTGCTGCTCTTCTTCTTTGGCCAACCGTTGGCCACGACAACAGTTGGCGACTGGCCATAGGCAAGCCTCGAGCTCACCCAACTCACCAACACCGGCGAGCCTCGAGCTCGCCCCTCGTTGGATCTAGCGAGGCTCGAGCCTCCCTGGGCGTCGGGCGAGGCCTCTGCCTCACCAAATCCGACGAGCTCGAGCCTTGCCTAACGCCGGCCATCACTGTGCCGGCCACTAGAAGGAGGAAGAAGAAATTTTTTGAAAAAAAAAGGAAAGAAAAAAGAAAAGAAAATTAAAAAAATAATTATAAATTCGATTTTTATAAATATATATATTTTTGTAAATTTAAAAAGGGAAGAGAGAGATTTTGAAGTTTTGGTTGAAAATAGGTTCTAAACCCCAACCCATTTCAGATCCACTTAAGACCCACCAAGATCCACCTATCTTAAGTCTTTATTGTTTTCATAAGGATATCTAATATCGATATTAATTTATCTATACATTATCATACTTATATTAAACTGAATCTCGCTCCTAATTTTGAGTTAAATAAAATTTTCAATTTTTCTTTTTTCGTGTTTTCTTAATTAATTAGTTAAATGTGTAGATTAGAAAATTAAAATAGTTGGAATATCAACAAGATATTACTGTAAACGAGGTCCTATTTTTACTACTATAGATATCATGAGCTTTTTCCCTAAAAAAATAAAATAGCGGATATTTAAACACTCCTACGATGTCGATATAATCATATGCAATATGTGGAAAATGGAAACATGGAAATTAGTCTTTCATAAGAGTTGAGTCGCTGCATATTGCTTTCTATTAATGCATATCAAGAGACCTGGTGTAGAGTTTATTAACAAAACGTTAGCAATATCAGTCATTTCTGGTCGTATGAAAATTCAGCTACTTCCTAGAAGTTTCCACGAAAGTGTCGACCAAAGACTATGAACAGTCGAATGAGAAATATTGCGCTTTAATAGAAAAAAAGTATGATCCAATCTGTCTTAGAAGGATGGAAAAACGTTTGGGTAAGACGATCGGGTCGGGTCGTCATTGGAAAGTGAACTGGGTGGTCGGTCGAGCCTCATCTGACAATGAAAACCGCCGACTTTCACCATGTTTTAGGACAGAGACAAAGTTTGAGTTGGACTATGGAACAGACTCAGCTGAGAGAAAAGACATTGGAAGAAGAAGAAAATGAGAAGCGAAGACGAAGAAGACGATGACGATGCCATGGGAACAGCACTCAGAGAGGGAGAAGAGCGCCACCAAAGAAGCCATGTGCCTCCTTGCAAAGGTTGGATTGCCTTCTTAAAGTCGGACCCTTTAAGCGTTGCTGGATGAGACGCTAATGATCGATTCAACATAATGTTTTTTGAGTGCGCGTATGGTTCGTTTATGCTTAGAGTGAAGAATTGGGTCTCCTTTGAGTAGTTGGGATTGCGTTGATTAGCGATATCCTGATCATAGACTGGTTCATGTGGAACTAGTTTGAAATAGCTAAGTGATGTGGGTCTTCCATTCGTATATAGGATTGTGAAATTTCATCGTCCTTAGCTCTGTAATGGATGTTTTTTCACAGTATTGTGGGACATTTACTGCTAGGGAGAGTAGTAACTTGGACGTGGTTAACTGCTAAGTGGAGGAAAGTATGTCCTGAGGAATTGGACCAGGACGACGGTGCCGATGATCCCAAGTGCGGGCATTCAGCCAATGAGTCTTGGAATGAGGATGGTACTCTTCTGCTGTTCAAAACCCAATTACTTCATAGATATCCGCAAAACGGTAGTCCAACTGCATGCAACTTTAATATTCAACTGAAAGCAGGAAAGCTTTCAGAAGATGTATCTTCCCAAGCAAAGGAACACATGCGCGTGAATCAATCTCTAGCTATTTCATTAGTTAAGTTGACAGGGAGTGGTTTGCTTCTCTTTACATTCCCCCTCAAGGATTCAGCCGACACCATTTAAATGGTATCTCATACCATCGATTCCCTGGGATCTGGAAATTTAAGTTCCCCACAGTGAGTTATTCTTTTTCTTACCTGACATTAGACAATACAATCGCTTCCTAATAGATTTCATGCATTTCCTACCCTGGCTTATTACTGATGCACAAGCTTTCTTGCACCGCATGTGACAGAAAATTTTGGCATTGATGGATGAGTACTCTAAATTAAAAGTTAAAGGAAAGAAAAAACAGATGCGCAACTAAGCCACAAGGAGGCATATCTGTTTTACTTGATCAGCTTAAAATTCTACTCTGCCCTCTACAGTATAATGGGATTGCTGTATAGTATGCTTTTGATTTTTACTAGTATGCTTTTGATTTTTACTTTCAATATTTTGGTAACTTTTATCTAATAAATGCCCATAATCACTGGACATCTATACATGTTAACAATTAAAGTCAATTAAATTATTATTTTTATGATTAAAGGCCAACTAATAGCCATCAGCCCCCCCTGCGAAATGTCTTACAGCGTCTTCTGTGCCTTGAAACCACTTATTTCCAGATTCACCTGGTGTTTGAGTGGCCGCTAGTACCTACCAGCCCAATCAGAAAAACTTGAGACATTTGAATGTTAGTTTACCTCATCATCCCACTCCAGTACACTAATCATTTGATTGCAAATTGTTGTACTCCGATCATACCAAGGATATAAAAGATCGGCAAAAACAAGGAATATATGTAATTAGGTACATTGCAACATACTTCTACAAATCCATCACCAAAGTTCATATTACTTCCCAAATTATAATTACGAGCTATATGGCGATTGAGGGTCTGAGAATTGAATTGAGTAATAATATAAATCTTGTTAAGCCTACTGTTGATGCAGTTACTCATGGGGACATCTATTAGCCTGTAGCATCCATCAATCAGCACCTGAACCAAGGAAAAAGAGTTGTGGCATTGTGAATGGGAATGAGGTAGATTACACCATTAACAGCAAACGTGATCTCAGGCAATCTTGAAGTTTGCTTACAGCAGGCTTAGCTCTTGTTTTAATCCAAGGAAAAAGTCGACTCCCAGCTCCACCACCTAATATTATTTGCATGCATTGCAAATAATGCAAATGTGCATTCTGCTGGCGTTGAAGGATGATGTTGAAAGCATTTTTCTTGAAGATATCTTTGCCGACCCTTTATCTCCAAAAATGGGGAAAAAAAAAAAGAGAGAGAGAAAAAAAGGGTAGGTTTTTAGTAGATATTTGGCTGCGGAATAAGCTCCTTGAATTTTCTCCATTCTGGGAATTGTTGCTTGTAGCCTAACTTTTTCTTTGTTCTTTGCTAGCATTTGATTTAACTGACCACTGTTTTGCAAATTGCGAGTCGGTTTTTCTGGTGCAGTTGGCACCATCGAATTTTTCCCATCTGAGTTCATATGCCGGTTGAATGAGCCACACCTAAGGACTGTTGTTCAAAAAGCTTGTTCTCTAGTTTATAAAGGATAACCCGAGCAGACTCACCCAACTGATAAAGGTACTGTATTGTAAGATGATCAAGTTATCTACTGATATCTTCAGGCGCTTCCCTCTTCTGTCATTTTCTTTTTGTGTGGCACTTTGGGGATTGTATTTCCTGATGAGTTCAACAGTTGCTTCTCACCCTGTTGCACGAAGTCTTTCCTCTCCTTTCGATTGAATCAGAGCTGTTACAATCTTGTTATGCATCCTCACAAATTGGTCCATCTTGTGACTGTGTATGCTCAAAAGTGGCATGGCTCACAATTAGTGAATTGGCTTTAAACACCGGATCGAAGGGAGACTAGCACGAAATTGCATAAGAACTCCAGTAATGCTGCTCACATTGATGAGATGCATGTGTATATATGATCTTTTATTGAAAGAAAGAATTCAATGCGGTTGTTTGGATGCTGCTGAGGAATTGAAAGAGACAGACGAATTCGAACGTCCAATGAGATTCATTGACATTGCATTGACATTGCTTTCCTGGTCCGTTGTTTCTCAGCAGCTGCGGATGGATAAAAAAACTCAGATAAATGCCTTGAAAGAGAGTAAAGTGACATCAGTTCGAAAGAAGATAATCACCTGCAAAGAACGCGGCAATGGCGACAGCTAAAAGTGAAGGCCTGAGAAGTGGAGCTTGATGCAATGCGTACAAACAGATCAACTTGAATTGCAGGACTCTTGAAAGTTTGAAGAGAGAAAGAAAGAGAACAAGAAGAGGATCACGAAGAAGGAGGTCTTTTTTATGGGGAATCACCCAAAACAACATTTTTATTAAAAGGTTTACCTAAGTCAAATTAGCTGTGATTGTCTTTGGCTGGGGGTTCATATCTAGAATCGGAGCCTCGGCCATTTGCTGATGGGGGCAATAATGAAATTGATAGATTTATGAGATGGGCCTGAGTTGGCCCATCCGCTCAAATTGGGCCCAAAGGGCCCGGCCCACGGGAATAGGGCCCGTGGAGGGGGAGAGGTATAAAAGGGAGGAGAGAGAGAGAGAGAGAAGACAACGTTTTGACAATTAAAACGTACGTCTTCTCCCGCGCGTTCTCTTTTCCTCCAAAAAGAACAGTAAGTTCAAGGCACTGTTTTCTCTCCTTCAAGTCATCATCAGATCGAACGGGGCCAGAATTTCTTCTTCTTCTTCGGCATTGGTGTTTAATCTGTGGCTAACAAGGTACGCTCGAATCCGTGGTGTGCTTTACGATCGGTGATGCGTGTTTTTCCCGGGCTTCGTCTTCCGCATTGATTTAGGGGTTCGATTCGGTGTCGAATCCGGTTATCGGGGATCAGTAATTCCCAACAGAAATAAACAGACAAAAAGATTAGAAACATAAATCAAATCCCTAGTCAATCAAAAAGTGACATCATTATTCATTTTGGAATCGTCCGTGCTGTGTTTTCATGTGTTGAAAACATTGTGTAATTATTTTATTGTCTATGGTACTAAATACGGATTTCTCAATATAGGGGACTAAACAATCATTCATGAATCAAATCAATTTTGACCTTAAAAGTGCTTTGGTTATCACGCGACATCAAAGCGAGCATAAAATGGCCAAATACTTGTGCACAAATAAGTATATCCTTTGGCTCACAGACAAGTAATGGCCTCCCAGCAAAATCTTTGGCCCTTTAGACATGCTATACATCAATTTGGTTTTCAATCTACAAAGCGAACTCTGTTAAGTTGTCTTTTGACAACAAGTGTCACATCGAAAGTTAAGGTACGTAATGCATGAACAATCAAGACGGCCTCGTTTTTTTAAGATATTTTAAAGTCAAATTGCGGCTTCATTTCAAGTTTGCCTCGTATATCAAGGGATTTGGGGATGAAGAATTAAAATTGGGACTTGAGTTTCCACGTGTAAAAACCTGAAAGTCACCAAATAAGCATATCGCTTCATCTAATATCACTATGGATAATGATTCTTCTATCTCATGCAAGAAATCGAGCCAAGAAGCGATGCAATGCGTCCAAAAAAATCAGTGCGAATTGCGGGGCTCCGAAGAGAGAGAGAAGAAGAAGAGAATCTCGAAGAATGAGCTCTTTCTTATAGTGTGATTAGCGAGTCACTCAGAACAACATCATTTTTACAAGGTATTTTTTACGACATTTTCAAGAAGAATGAGGTCTTTGACATCATTTGTCTCGCCGTCTATCTTCTCCCATCTCCGGAACCCTGAGTTGTTGAAGCACTCCCTAACCACCTTCTTGTCCCCACTGCCCACCTCCTCCGCCTGGAGCTGCAGCCTCTCCTCTCTGGATCCGTCAGTGTGAGCACAGCGGCCAATGCAGCTACTGAGCTGCCACCAATGACGGCGATGGTCGTGCCATCCATGGACGTCATGTTGGCCGCCAGTGGAGAGGGGCAGAATCGCATACTGGGTAAATGTTCTCGACCTTGGTGTTGCCTTTGTGGTCTGGATTGGACTACGGTTCAGCGCAGTTTTTGCGTTGTTTGCATAGTGGAAGCAAATGGGGAATGTTAAAGACCCTGAGCAAGCCATTCTAATTATCTACACCTGCCGACACTCCGGTGATTAAGCCTGGTTTGCAAGGTTCTCGACTAGGACCTAAAATGGGTGTGAATTAACGAGAGAGAGAGAGAGAGAGAGAGAGAGAGAGAGAGAGAGAGAGAGAGAGAGAGAGAGCGCTTAATTCGTTTAAATAACATAAGAAACCCTTGAGGAAAACATAATTAAAGAGCAAATAGAGAAGACTCTTACGGCAAAGCATTGACAATTCTTGAACTAGCCTATACAGAACAAAGGCGACACTTTGAGCCATAGGGGCGGTACAGTACTATGACCAGCGATGGTCAAAGAAATAGAAGACCCAGAAAGACATAAAGAACACTGAAAAACCCAGTTATCAGATTTTGGAGATGAGCAAGATTCTGGAAGCGCCAACTTCAATGGAAGCTGCACAATTAGCATAATGAAGAGGTCACGAGAGCAAGTAGGAAGCGGTCGAGTGGGACTTGGAACTCAGGGTCTGCCTCTCAAACCCGCAGAGAAAATTCTCTTCCTGCGGCCTCTCTCATGGTCTCGTTTCCACCGACGAGAGATATCCAACGAACAGCAGTGGAGACCGATGTTATGGTCGAGATGAAGAGGATAGGGCGATGGCGTGGCCGACTCATTGGACAAGAGATGTTGACGTGGCCGAACCACCTTCTTCGGCGTTCATGCTTTTTTTTTTTTTCTTTTTTTTCCTTTTGACTTTTTGGCGAGGGAATTGTTTTCTTTTCTTTCTTTTTTTTTGGACAGGAAAAAAATAAAGTTCCTTTTTTTCCCCGGGAAGATCATGATTCACAAGGACAAGAAAATAAAAAAATGAAAAAAGAGAAAAAAATGATCCCATACCATATGTGTATAATGCATTACATATTACTGCAACCAACCAAAGGTACAAATATATGCAAACTTAACCTCACAAATGAAGAGCAAGATAAAGATGATTATAGTTATTCCTCCATAACGTAAACTCATGAGAGACAGACAGCGAGCGGGCTTAAAACAAAGAACAAGAACGAAGTGCTGGGATGACTCGTTGAACTCTAGCAAGTACTACTACAATTGCAACACGAAGTGCATATTGCCAACTCAGCGTGGCAGAAGCAGTGGCGCTCTTCCTCTCCATAGTCGACGGACAAACAAAGTGAGGAGTTCTAGAATATTTTGCTTTACCAGATGTATGAGTTTTTGAACGAGATTGCACAAATAAGCTGTAGAGAGCAGTATCAACAACGGGAAATAGAGGAGTAAGAAAGAGAGGCCTGGGAACAACAATGACGTAGGCAAAGCAATGGAGAGGATAAATGAAAGGATCATGAGGAAGCGAAATATGCAGTTACCGCGAGGTGTGTTAAAGGCTTGTAAATGAGCGACAAATGGAAGGGACAAGAAGCAATAGAGCAGGAGAGCAGAGATGGAGAAGAACATGGTGATGGGATGGCTTTCAAATGGAGAATGGCGGCTTCCTTGGTACTTCATAGTAATGAAGCTGAGTAGAGCTGGAATGATGAAGATGAGTATGGCATCTGTGTTCCTCCATTGATCTTGACCAAGAATAGGCATTTTTGAATTTGTACAAATGTGGAGAAAGAGGAAGAGGATGAGGAGCAACGGCAGAGCGAATGTTGAGAAAGAGCAAGAGATCGAGGTGCGATCAATTTACAACGAGTCTGTCTTACATGGACTGATTATATACGGACTTGGTTCACAAAAGAAAATATACGCCGGGACACCTGTCAAGTTCTTTGTGACTTGGGGCGGACTTTGTGACTTGGGGGGGACTTGGTGACTTGGGGTGACTTGGGGGGACTTGGTGACTTGGGGGGGACTTGGTGACTTGGGGTGACTTGGGGGGGACTTGGTGACTTGGGGGGGACTTGGTGACTTGGGGCTCTTTTGTTTTTTAGTATGCGCACCCTGACCCTTGTATGAGCACCCTGTCCCTGTCAAGTTCTTTGGTGACTTGGGGCTATGGCGGCTTCCTTGGTACTTCATAGTAATGAAGCTGAGTAGAGCTGGAATGATGAAGATGAGTATGGCATCTGTGTTCCTCCATTGATCTTGACCAAGAATAGGCATTTTTGAATTTGTACAAATGTGGAGAAAGAGGAAGAGGATGAGGAGCAACGGCAGAGCGAATGTTGAGAAAGAGCAAGAGATCGAGGTGCGATCAATTTACAACGACTCTGTCTTACATGGACTGATTATATACGGACTTGGTTCACAAAAGAAAATATACGCCGGGACACCTGTCAAGTTCTTTGTGACTTGGGGCGGACTTGGTGACTTGGGGCTCTTTTGATTTTTTGTATGCGCACTTGGGGCTCTTTTGTTTTTCCGTATGCGCACCCGCTGTCCCTTTCAAGTTCTTTGGTGACTTGGGGTACGTATGATAAAAAATTTATTTCGTTATTTCTCTGTTTCTCTATTTCTCGGAACAGGTTTGGAACAGAAATCCATTTAGTAACACAATTTGATTTTTATATTTCTAAAACAGATTTCTATTCCAGAAATAGATTTGAAGAAAAAATTAAAAACTAAAATTTTTAACTTCTCAATTTCTGAAATAGAAATTGAAAAATCAATTTCTGGTTAGAAATTAATTTCTGTTCCAGAAATTTTATCATGCGCACCCTTAATGTCCCAATAGTGCATCAATATACGCAGGAACATCAATATTGTAAACCCAAGAGTCACATTCACGCTTTTTAGGAGATATTCTTTCGAAAACATGCGAGCTCAAGGTTTCGCAATTCTCAAATCATGGGACCCATCAAAATTATGGGTTCACACTCATTTGACTCCTATGTACCAAAATAATTTAAGATAAAATAGATAAAAGGTAGTAAGAAAAAATATTGTTTTGTTGATTTTGGAAATGGGTTGAAGAGAAAAGATATTCAAAAATTTGGGCAATAGTATAATAATGAAAAGTTATGAATCGTATCGAACAACCAATTAACTTTGTTATAGAAAGTTGATGGACTAAATTGAACAAATTGAAAGCCTAGGAGTTAGATTGAACATATAGGAATAGTTCAATGATTGCATTTAACAAATTAAAAATTCAAGTACAACATTCGTATCAAGCCAAATTTTGAGAACTATCAAATTGTTCCTGTTAATTTCTCTCCTTTTAAAAAAAAAAAGAATAATCAAGCACTCCTGCAATAGGAGTGTCGGCGTAATCACATTCTACATGTAGAAAGATAGAAACATGAAAATTAGGCATCTTTCGCGGAAGGTTTTCCCACTTTTGGTTTGTATATTTCGTGGGAGTTGAGTTGCTGGATGCTACTTGCTATTAATGCATATAAAAAATTTCAGTGAAAAGTTTATCGCTTGCTAAAGTCATCTTTTTGTCTTGACCGAAAAAGAAAACAAGTCATCCTTTTGGTCAAGTTTCAGCTCCTTCCTGGTATCTTCTATGAAAGTGTTGTCTGAAGACTAAATAATTAAATTAGAAATCCGGTGCTTTTATAAAAGAATTACTCATAAATCATCTTTTCTTGAAAAGAAGGATGGAAAAATGTTCGGATGAGACAGTCAGGTCATTTTTGGAAAACGAATCGAGCGGTCAGGTCGAACTTCAACTTGAAATGAAAATCCGCCGGAGATTAACCGATGTTGGGGCAGAGACAGAGCTTGATTGCCTTCTTAAAGTTGAACCTTTTAAGCGTGACTGGACGAGATGCTAGTGATTAAGTACATAATGTGTTTTGAGTATGTTTCATTTATGCTTGGAGCTTAAAGGTGAAGAACTGGGTCTCCTTTGAGTAAGTGAAATTGCATTGATTAATGATACCTGATGAACTGGCTCATGTGGAAACGATTTTACGTGGCTTGATGAAATGGGTCTTCCTTCTCCTATTTAGGATGCTGAAATTTCATCGTCCTTAGCATTGGAGCGAATGCTTTTGCTGTATTGTGGGACATTTGCTGCCAGGGAAATCCACCTAAATGCGAAACCAAATAATCACACTGAAGTTATTCAATTTCTCCTACGATCTACCTTGAAATTCAGGCCATGCAAAATGAAGTATCTGACGTTCTAATGGATGGTTCTGTTAGCTTATTGATTTACTAACAGATCGGTTTTCATTCACACCATGCTAATATCCAGGCATCCGAGATGAGCAGCTTTTCATTTACTTTCTGAATTCTGTCTGGGTTCTGGTGCTGCCAAAAATAATTGAATTGTGTCAAATGTCTTGACCAAATGATTGGCCCGTTCCGAGCTTGTGTTGAGGAACGGGTATAATTTTATTTTTATTTTTTATCATCAAACATCCTCCATTGATTTACTATTTAATGCAAGGGAAAATTACACTCATAGCGTCAGTGCAAAGAAGATCAAATAAGGGAGGGGGAGGATTAGAAATCCAGTGCTGGGGTAGGCTACTTGTTCGGCATGCCTTCGCTATCCAATCCGCGGGTCGGTTTGTGCTCCTGTTACAGTGGGCCAAAGTTAGGCCCGGTAGATGATTTAGGTGTGCTCGGGCCCGGTTCAAAAGTGGTTCCAGTTCCCAACTCAGTTCAGTTGAAGTCTTCAACGCGTGCACCAAAGGCAAGCAGTCAGAATGTACTTGAGGAGAGAGAAATCGGCGGCTTTGAGCGAACTTTAGGGTTTCCTCCATCGCGATCGCTTCCGCGTGAAGAGGCGAAGAGGCATCAACTGTTTTGGCGAATCCATCGACGAGGAACCCCCTGTGATCCCTGCAAACTCCGGCGATGGCTGCTCTGTGCCGGGGAGTTTCTCTTTCTTCGCTGAGGGCTTCGTTTCTGTCCGGATCTGGTTCAAAGGATGCGTCAAGGTTGATTCGTATCGATCCCGGAGGAGGTGGACACCACACTTCAGATAAGGCTTCAGATCTGTCCTTGCTTGTCGATTTTTTGTTTAGTTCTGTGAAACTCTCTGCGAACGCCTCTGCTCTGGCTATTGTTTCTTGAGATCTGGGTATTTGATGGTTAAAGATACTCCGATTTCGTTCCTTCCATATGCTCCACAGTACGACCGCTATGTAGTTAAAAGTTCCCGATGTAACTGGGTTTCGTTTGATGTTACAGATCCACTCTTCGAGTCGGGTAAGTCCAAATCTGGAGATTCGTAGATGCAGAGGAGCGGCCTTCCAAACCGTGGCTGTCCATGAGCAGAGGAGGAGCGTGTGTTCAAGTGTTTCAACTTCCAATTTGCACATGGGACAGATCGGGGAAGGTACGATCCTTCGGTGGTGTAGATTTTCCATAGTTGCTAGGGCGTTGTTGCATGCGTTCCAGAGGAAAATTTTTACTTTGGGTGGGGTTGTGGATTGCCAGATAAATTTCCAGATATCAGGATCGGCTGTGAAAGATGCTGTTGCTTGTGTGTTCTGTGATGGGACTGAGACGTTTCTGAATGTGAAATACCCACTTTTTACTGAATAAGTACCTGATTTTGTGTGCTTCCAGACCAGTTGATCCTCCTCATCAGGTAAGCCTATGGGTGTGGTTAGGATTTCACGTACCGTTGTTTCTTCAAACATTGAATGTATCAGAGGCTCATTCCATGTTCCTGTGTCTTGGTTAATTATATCCGCTACTTTGCTTGGTTCATGGTCTGATGCTTCTCCTCCTATAATGCCGCTTTTCAACCACCTCTCTGTTCTGATGGGTGTTTTTTTTCCATTGCCAATCCGGTGCATCACCTGAGGAGCGACTGAATCCCTTGCTTTGATGAGGCTCTGCCATCCCCACGAGGGCCTTGAGCCTCTGCCAGCGTGCCAGAAGTCTCCTTATGAGTAATAGAGACCTTTTAATAGTTGAGTTACTAGTAGATTTGGATTAGTGATTATCCGCCACATCTGTTTTGCTAGCATCGCCATATTGAAAGTTTGTAGATCCTTGAAACCCATGCCCCCTTCACTTTTCCTGGTTTTTAGCAAGTCCCACTTCCTCCAGTGAATGCCAGCCTTTTGTTCATTGCTTTTCCACCAAAACGCTGCAACTTTTTTCTCAATTGCTTTACATATCGACGTTGGAATCTTAAAGATTGACATAGCATATTGTGGGATCGCTTGAATTACTGCTTTCAGAAGTACTTCCTTCCCTGCTTTTGACAACAGTTTTTCCTTCCAGCTATCCAGTTTGGAGTGGACCCGAGCTAAGATCCATGCGAACACGTCTTTCTTGGATTGCCCCCAATCTGAAGGTATGCCCAAATACTTTCCTGTTTTTGTAATTTCTGGCACTCGAAGGGTTGATGCCATGTTTCTCCTTAGGGCTGTGGGGCATCCTTTACTGAAATATATGCCTGATTTGTTTAGGTTTATTACCTGGCTAGAGGCGAAACAGTATTGATTTAAGAGGCCTGCCAAGTTCTGACACTCCACAATTGTTCCGTGCAGGAAAAAGATGGAGTCATCGGCAAAGAGGAGGTGCGATAAGGTAGGGCAGTGGTTGTTCAACTTTATCCCAGTAATTGTGCCTTCCTGGACTGCTTTCTTCATCAGAATGGAGAGCACATTGGCGACAATAATGAAGAGGTAAGGTGAGAGGGGGTCACCTTGGCGCAATCCACGGGTAGGTTTGAATGATGGTAAAGGATCTCCGTTTAGGTTTATGCTGAAAGTTACTGTGCTGACGCATTGCATGATCCTGTGAATCCAGAAATCACAGAAACCTAATTTTGTTAGACAAGCCTGTAGGAAGTCCCACTCAATGCGATCGTACGCCTTTTGCATGTCTAGTTTTAGGACTGCTTGAAATTTTTTCTTCCTGTTACTGATTCGCAGTCTGTGCAGCACCTCCTGAACCATCAGTATGTTGTCCTGAATCTGCCTACCTCCCACAAATGCGCTCTGTTCCTCTGCAATTAGGTGTGGTAGAATGGGTTTGAGTCTGTTTGTGAGTACCTTGGAGATGATTTTATATAGGAAGTTGCACAGGCTAATTGGGCGGTATTGCTCTAGTTTTTCAGGCTGTGGGACTTTTGGTATCAGTGTAATGAGTGTTTTGTTCAATGCAGGATCAAGCTTACCCGAGTTGAAGAAGGCCTGTATCTCTTGAATCACTCCCTGAGAGATTGCTGGCCAGTTGTCTTTATAGAAGATTCCATGAAATCCGTCAGGGCCAGGAGCCTTTAAAGCTCCTAGCTGTAGCATTGCTGCGGTAATTTCCTCCTCAGTGAGTGGGGCTGTCAAGGTAAGGTTCATTTGCTCATCAACTAGAGTAGGGATGTTCTGTATTATTGGTTGCCAGTCACGGAAGCCCACTGAGTTGTATAGATGCTGGTAATATTGTGCTATCATCCCCTGTATTTGTTGTTCCCCACGAATCCATTCTTCATTCTCATTTTTCAGCATTGTGATCTGGTTTCTCCTTCTCCTCTGAACTGTTGTCGCATGAAAGAACCGCGTATTTCTATCTCAGGAACGGGTATAATTTGCACGTCACTGTTTTCAGTGACGGGAAATTTCCTAGTTAAGAAGCTACCGCTAAAATAATAGCAAAACAGAGAACCCATGCAGAAAATCAAAACTCTTCCTTCTTTTAATTTTTCTAAAATATCCCATAGGAATGTCTGATGCATCATTCTGCATGGCCTGAATTTTAAGGTAGATTGTAGGAGAAATTGAATAACTCTAGTGTGGTTATTTGGTTTTTCTTTTCATTTCTTTTCGTCGTCCCTCTTCCCTCCTTCGACGCTCACACTCTGGCTTCCTCATCACCTGCACCATCAGTGTACCGTCTCTCCTTCACTTCCTTAGTTGCCAATTCGATGATTTAAACTTGTGTTAGTGCTTTTTGTCTTTTTGCTCCTTTTCCTTTCATCAGAGAGGGAGAAGAGCGCCACCAAAGAAGCCATGTGCCTGCTTGAAAAGGTTTCCTTGCCTGCTTAAAGTTGAACCTTTTAAACGTTACTGAATGAGATGCTACATAATGTGTTTGGGGTCAGTGTGTAGTTCATTTATGCTTGGAGCTTAAAAGTGAAGACTTGGATCTCCTTTGAGCAAGTGTTATTGCTTTAATTAGTGATATCCTAATCATAGGCGGGTTCATGTGGAAGTAATTTGAAACAGCTCGATGAAAGGGCTCTTCCTTTTCCTACTTAGGATAGTGAAATTTCATCGTCCTTACCATTTGTTGTGGATGCTTTTGCAGTATTGTGGGACATTTACTGCTAGGGAGAGTAATAACTTGGGGGTGGCTGTGGCCGATGCAAAGTTTACTGCTAAGAGAAGGGAAGTATGTCCTGAGGAATTGGATCAGGATGACACCGATGGTGCCAAGTCTGGGCATTCAACCAATGAGTATCGAAATGAGGATGGTACCTCTTCTAGTCAAAACCCAATTACTATGGCCCCATTTGATTCGGCTTTGGGAATGTATTTTGGGACTCTAAAGTCCCTTGGCCAAATGAAAACGTGTTTAGTTCGATTTTTTGGATAATTTTGACAAGATGCAATTACATCTCCAAAGGACTCTAAGGGTACGTTTAGTTCAACATTCTTTAGGGGCTTTCAGCCATCAAAAAACCCCATGGGCAAATGCTGGACTGTTTGTCAACTATTTTGAAGTAACTTTCAAGTGAAAAAGTAATGCTAGTACAGACTAGCTTTAAGTTTTCAGCATTTGGCCAAATGCTAAAACTTTTTTTTTCCAAAACTATAATCACCCATTCTTCAAATTTCTTATTTTTCCCTTGTTATTATTTTTTAAATGCCAAAATAATACTAAAAAAATAAAAATTATATAAATTCTTAAAAAATAAATATTTTTGGTATTTTTTTAAATTATTTATATATTTAATTTTTTAGCATTATTTTCAAATTTTATATTTAAAAAGTTGCATACATTATGTTTTTCAACTTTAAACTAATAAAAATTAAAAAAATTCTGACGACGGGTTTGGTCTTTTTTTTAAATACATATGTATTTGATTTTTTAGCATTACTTTTAAATTTATATTTAAAAATTTACATATATTATTTTTTCAATTTAAAAAAAATTAAAATTATGATGAAGGATTTGGTCTTCTTTTTTTAAAAATTATATATATATATATATATATATATATATATATGTATTTGATTTTTTTAGCATTGTTGTCAAAATTTCTATTTAAAAGGTTGCATATATTATTGTTTTTCAATTTTAAGCAAATAAAAATTAAAAAATTCCGATGAAGGGTTTGGTCTTTTTAAATATATATATATATATATATATGTGTGTGTGTGTGTGTGTGTGTGTGTGTGTGTGTGTGTGTGTATTTGATTTTTTTAGTATTATTGTCAAAATTTATATTTAAAAAGTTGCATACATTATTTTTTTCAATTTTAAACAAATGAAATTTAGAAAAATAATATTAATCACCCAAATAGTTTTTCAAATGTGTTTTATATCAAACAACATTTCTTTCAAAGTTGTTTCTCAAAGTCTAGTTTTCCAATTGGTCTTTGTATTTGCCTAAAGTCCTTTAGGCTAAACTATTTTGTATTTTTCTAATGGACTTTTAAAATATTGAATCAAACGCACCCTATGTACTTATATATCTCCAAAATGTAGTCTAACTGCCTCCAACTTTGCTATTCTACTGAAAGTAGGTAAGCTTTCAGAAGATGTATCTTCCCAAACAAAAGAACACGTGTGTGCGAATCAATTTCCAGCTCTTTCGTTAGTTAAGTTGACAGGGAGTGGTTGGCTTCTCTTTACATTCCCCCAGGAGGATTCAGCTGACACCATTCAAATTGTCTCATATTATCGATTCCCTGGGATCTGGAAATTCAAGTTCCCCACAGGGAGTTCTTCCTTTTGTTCCCTGACAATAGACACTAAAATGGCTCCCTGATTGATTTCATGCATTTCCTACCCTGACTTGTTACTTTAGGATTGGGTAATGTTTTAGGAGTCACTACTGATGCATAAACCTTCTTGCACCGCACGGGACAGAAAATTTTGGCATTGATGAATGAGTACCCTAAATTAAAAAATTGAAGGAAATAAAAAACAGATGTGCAACTAAGCCTCTATGACGCATCTGTTTTACTTTATCAGCTTAAATTCTACTTTGCCCTCTACAATATAATGGAATCGCTGCATGATATGCTTTCGATAATTACTCACAATATTTTGGTGACTTTTTTCAAATAAATGCCCATAATCACTAGAATTATATATATGTTAACATATAAAGTTGGCTAAAATATCAGTTTTATAAATTAAAGGCCTTTTAGTAGGCCACAGCACAACCTACAATTGCAGTTTAGTATGCATTGCAAATAATGCAAAAGTGCGTTCTGGCTAGCATGGAAGGACGACGATGAAAACATTTTTCTTAAAGGAGGCATCTTGGCTGACCCTTTTCTCCAAAAAAACAAATTAAAAAGGGAAGGATTTTTGTAAAAAATTGGCTGTGGAATAAGCACCTAGAATTTTCTCCATTCTAGGAATTGTAGCTTGTAAACTAACTTCTAATTTACTCTTTGCTAGCATTTGATTTAAACTGACACTGTTTTGCAATTTGCAAGTCGGTTTTTCTGGTGCAGTGGGCATTTCGAATTTTCCTATTCAAGCTAAATGCGGGTTGAAAGAGCCAGACCTATGGACTGTTGTTCAAAAGCTTGTTCTCAATTTTATAAAGGATAACTCAAACAGACTTGCACAACCGGTAAAGGTACTGAATCATAAAAAGATCAAGTTCTTCAGGCGCTTCCATCTCCTGCCTTTTCTTTTTGTGTTGCACTTTGGGGATTGTATTTCCTCGTTCTGTTTCAATTGTTGCTTCATACTCTGTTGCACGAAGTCTATTCCTCTCTCTTCAATGGAATCAGAGCTGTTAACAATTTGCTTATTCATCCTTACAAATTGGTCGATCTTGTGAATCTGTATGTTCAAAAGCAAACTGACTCACGATTGGTGACCAGCTCCAAATGCCGGATTAGAGAATTCGACAGTGCCTTCAAAGTTGTGGACACACGTACATATATACACGATCTTCAGTGGAAAAGAAGAGGTTGTTTGGATGCTGCTGAGAATTGAAAGAAGACAGATGAATTTGGACGTCCAATGAGATTCATTGACGTCGCTTTTGTGGTCAGTCAATTCTCAGCGGCCACGGGTGCATCAAAAACTCCAGTAAATGCCTTGAAAAAGAGTAAAGAGACATCAATTCAAAAGAAGATAATCACCTGCAGAGAAAGAGAGAGCTCGGCAATGGCGACAGCAAAAATGAAGGCCTGAGAAATGGAGCCAAGACGCAATGCGATGCGTACAAACTTTGAAGAGAGAGAGAGAGAAGAAGAAGAGAATCACGAACAACGAGGCCTTTCTTATGGTGAGTCACCCAAAACAACAATTTTGTTTTTTACAAGTTTTTTACAACATTTTCACGAAGAATGATGTCTTTGACATCATCTGTCTCGCAGTACATCTTCTTCCATCTCTGCAACCCCGAGTTGTTGAAGTACTCTCTAACCACCTCCTTGTCCCCACCGCCGACCTCTTCCGCCTGAAGCTGCCTCTCCTCTCTGGCTCCGTCAGTGCGAGCACAGCAGCCAAAAAAGCCACTGAGCTGCCACCAATAACGGCGATGGTCGTGCTGTCCACAATGGAGAGGGACGGAATCGCCAACTGGGTGAATGTTGTCGACCTCGGCGTTGCCTTTGTGATCTTGATGGGGCTAGGATTCAGTGCAGTCTTGGCGTTGTTCCCATTTTGGAAGCAAACGGGGGATGTTAAGGACACCCAGCAAACCGAGCAAGCCATTGTAATTATCTACATCTGCCGATACTCCAGTAAGTAAGCCTAGATTGCAAGGCTATCGATTGGGCCCTGAAATGGGTGTAAATCAACAAGACAGAGAAAGCTTAATTCTCTTCGGTGTCCGTATTTTTTCCCTTCTTTTTTTCCCTTTTTTGGGGAAGAATTGTTTTTTTCTTTGTTTTTTTTTTTATTTATGGAAAAATGGAATGGCTCACTCATCCTCGCAAACGTAAGGCCACGGCAGCAAGGGCTACAAAACTTGAGCTAGGGCTATAGTGGCAGCCCTCGTCAACCTAGTCTCAACCAGCAAGAAATGAGGGGCAAGGGCCGTGATTTCACAATGGCTCACTTGCACTCGCCCTCACACTCGCACACTCTTTGCATTCACGTAATTTAGTCACAAATTGATCATAGGTCGAATATCTAAAAATGTTCAACTTTCTGTTGTGGGAAAATTTTTGGCCCCACTTGACAACTAACATAAGAAAAGACACAATATTTGACTCGTGACCTCATAACAAAATTGACAATTTTTAGCTTTCTCATTAACAGGCAACATTTACGTGGCCCGAGGCCCATGCATATCATCCTTTACACAATGTTGCATATACCCAAAACAACATTTTCCTTTCAAGGCTTTTCTAAGCCAAATTAAATTAGGGTTCCAGAAATAAAATGGCTGTCGTAATCTGTGATTGGGATTCATATGTAGGATTGAAGCCTCGACCATTTGCCAGAAGGGGCAATAATGAAATAAATAGACAAAAAGATTAGAAACATAAATTAATTCTCTGTCCATTAAAAAGGTATACTTCTTGATTCATCAGTTTTTATTTGTTTGAATTTCTTCAATCAACTAACCTATGGTTTTTTTCTTCTTCTTTTCCCCCAATTAATCACCGAAAGCACAAATTCTAATGCATTCAACACCATCAGCAATTGCATTCTCTATTTAGGAGAGATTTGACTTTGAAACCTTAAATTCAAATTGATATGCAATTCTTTGACAGAAATAAAATCTCTCATTTATTGTCATGGTGACTTACCCAGTATACAAGACATAAGTAAGCATCTCACACAGGTAGCATTACTCATATCTTTCCACTTGCCTACAACTGTTTCCTATATTCTGTAATCTTTTGCTTTACCAAAAGTATGAGTTTCTGAACGAGACCGCGCAAGTAAGCTATAGAGATCAATATCAGCAACGGTAAATAGAGGAGGAAGAAGGAGAGGCCCCAGAACAACAACAACGTAGGCAATGCAATGGAGAGGGAAAAAGAAAGGATCGGTAGGAAGCAAAAGACATGAGCACCACAAGCAGTATGAAAGGCTAGTAGATGAGCGACAAGTGAAAGGGATAAGGAGCAATAGAGAAGGAGATCAAAGATAGAAAAGAACATGGTAATGGGGTGGGTTTCAAATGGAGAATTGGAACTCCCTTGATATTTCACTGCAATGAAGTTAAGCAAAGTTGGAATGATGAAGGTAAGTATGGTATGCATGTTTCTCCATTGATCATGATCAATAATAGGCATTTTTGGATTCATATATATTAAGAGAAAAAGGAAGAGGACAAGGAGCAACAATAGAGGGAATGTTGAGAAAGAGGTGCAATAACAGAGCAAAGGAATTGTTGAGGAAGGGAGATGAGTCAATTTATAATGAGTCTGTCTCACATGGACTGATACGCTTTTGGGGTGATTAGGTTCTTACGTGGACCGATTATTCAGGGCATGAATGGTAACGTTTCTATTTCTCTCGATTTATGTTCTTTTGTTCTCCAGAACAAAAAAAGAACAGAAATCCGTTTGGTAACGCCAACTTATTTTTCTATTCACCGTAATAGAAAAGTGGCTAAGGAATAGATTTGGAACAGAAAAAAAAAATTGCTTCTTGTTCCCAGGAACAATTTCTAAAAATAAGTTTTCTTTTCTATTTTTCTTTTGTTCTTCTTCCTTGTTGTAGCCACTGCCAGTCGCTTGCCAATCGTCGACCACCTCCTGCCGCCCACAGCCACTGTCAGTAGTTGACCGTTGGCAACGGTCGCCGCCACCCATAGCCCATCGGCTGTCTCCCATAACCCATCGGCCGATGACTGCCACCATTCGCCAGCAACCTGCTGTCGCCAGCTGCCACACAATCGCCACACGACTATCGCCTGCCGCGGCGATCGGCGATGGCAGTCGGCGTCATGCAGCAATCATGCAATAGTCGTGCGGCGGCAAGCAGCGATCGGCGGTCCATGAGTAAGAAGAAAAAATAAATAAATACCAAAATTTATAAATTTTTACCATACGCATTTCTATTCTTTTTATATTCTAAGAATATAAATTTTATATAATTACCAACCGCTGCACGACCGCTGCACGACAGCCACACGACCGCCGCTTATCACGGCGGTCGATAGTGGCGGTCGGCGGTCATGCAACAGTCGTGTGGCGGCAAGTGACTGTTGGCAATCTGTGAGTAAGAAGAAAAAACAAATACATACAAAAATTTATAAATTTTTACCAAATATCTTATTTTACTCAAAAATTGTTCCCGAAGTAGAAATAGAAAAAAAAAACTATTTCTGAAAAGAAATAGTTTCTCGAAATAGAAGTATTGCCATGCGCATCCTCAAAGTCCAAAAAAGTTTTGCAAAACCAACCCGCAAGGGCATATTTGCAAAAGTTATAGTTGTCATGGTGCAGGGCATATCCGCAAAACCTTTTTGGATTTATGTACAAATCATGGTGGTAATCATCGTGCAGAGCATATCCGCAAAAGTTTATCAAAGTTTATCATGGAAGCAGAGCATACCCACAAAAGTTTATCAAAGTTTATCATGGAACCAACCACCATGATTAGCACACAAGTCCAAAAAAGTTTTGCGGATATGCTCTGCACCATGACAATAATAATTTTTGCAGATATGCCCCCGTGGGCTGGTTCCACAAAACTTTTCCGGACTTTGAATAATCGGTCCATGTAAGAACCTAGTCGCCCCAAAAGCGTCTTGCATTTGGACTTTTAATCAAATGTACAAGGTGTTGGGCCTAAGGCAATCACCTTATGCTTGACTTTTTGGACTTACAAAAAATTCAAAAATAGATTTCTTTGAGAAAATTGTGCTCCATCAACACCAAAAATTCATTCTGAATTCAACAATCCTTGTAAGGATAATAGAAGTACCAGAAGTGTTCACTTTAGTATATAAAATTTTCGAGTGGTTACTTTAATATTGCGTCGGAGGAAAAATGATCATATAAGTACTTTCGGTGATAAATTGTAGTAAAAAGTTTTACATAGCTTTTTTAATAAAATGCTAATTTCTATGTGATCTTTTATAAAAAAGAAAAGAAAGGAAAGTCCAACATGGACAATGAGGTGGCTCTTCATGACAAAACGATGCCACTCACTTCAAAATCTAATTTCTCTATCGTTTGCTTTCGCGTTGTTCTCCAAAAGCAAAAAAATAAATAAATAAATATCGGCCCCAAAGGGACTATAATCACCGGTAAATCCAGTACATGGGTCAGTGAGTCTCTCCGCTTGAGCCGGAAACGAAATCCACATTATTTGATGATTTTATCCCGTGATCGTATTCTTAAGGAGAAGTTCCAGGAATCCAATATCACCAATAATATACTAAGGATCGGGCAGAAGATTGCTTTTGCCATGTGCCTGTGCCTATGCGTGCCCTGTAGAACCCCGTCCAAGTCGTTCAACTACAACCTCCCATTACGTCCATTAGTTCGAGAGTGCCTCTGGCAGAAATACAACTTGAAACTAAGCCTTTGAATGTTGATTATCCAATTAACAGCTTTACTCAGGCAAGTCTGGCGAAAATACGAATTGACTCTTGTTCCCGTTCCCACCAAAAGCCACATAGGAAATCAACAAGCTACTCGCCCCCCTTCCATCAATACATCAAGCATAAAATATTAGGGCTTCGACTTGAGCTGCATTGAAAGTCTGAGCCCACAATTGTAGTAATATTCAACTTCATTTTGATCTTATCTGCGCGAACTTAAGCCACTTGTCCTCTTCTTGCTCTCCATTGCAGCCGCTCTTAATTTTTGCCCCAAAATGCCCCGATGTGAATTAGGGTTTAAAGAAGAGGGGGAATTTGGCTCAATTTGTCCCCAATAATTTGGGGCAGACGTGTGTAGTTACTTTGCTTAGGGTGTTTATGCTGAAATATTGTCACGTCAGATTTCTGACAAGCCATGTTAGTCGGAAAAAAAAAAAAACATTCAAATGTTGTCTCGTTGAATTTTCAGCATCTCAAATTGATAATAGTATTGTAATGAAATGATTCGTTGAAAAGTTGGTACTAAAGTGAGCACCAAAGGTTATGGCATTTCCAATGCTCTTACCCCCTAATTGAATTTGTTTCAATGAACCAACATTTCATGATTCTTTTGCACAAATGACTTTTCTGACTTATGAATTTTTTGTGAAAATGACATTTGCTTTAGTCAATTTGCTTTACTCTGTTCTCTCGTTCACACTCTACTTGGATATATTCTTGGATGCCCTGAAAGTGTGGACCCAGTGCTGATTCAGGAACCCACCAAAATTAAGGGCTCACATGAGTTGGACTCCCATGTACGCAAATCACTTCAGAAATTTCCCCTCTAGACTCCACGGCTGGTCAACCTTGTGCACTCTTAGGTATGTGAGATGATACGCCCACAATTGCCACAGATTCTCCCTTGTTAAATCAGCTTAAAGTGAAAGTAGAAAGAAGTAGAACACCCATAAGACAAGTAAACATTGTGAAAATGCTCGATGATTTGTTTAATTTCGTTCATCTGCATGACAACATAAAATAGAGCACCAAATTAAGCAAGCAAACCCCAAATTCACACAACATAATCTCCTATTGCAATGACAAACGTGCAACATGAAGAAATGGAGGGGGAGAATAGATCGTTTGCATAATTGTTGCTCTTATCTCATCCACAACTTCACTACACAGCGACCAAACTATATGAAGATCACTCGTATAAAAATAAGAAGAATGTAAAATGACATAATAGTCATTAAACATTGACCCAACATTCAGTCTCATTTTTTGAATTTTGAATTTGTTTAATTTGTCTTTGAACTTTTTTTTTGTATATATTCAATCTAGTTTCTAAACTTCTAATTTATTCAATGTAATCTCTTAATTTAAAAAAAAAAATGTCAAACTAGTTCTTCGATACTACTATGCACCATTACACAAGTTTTTTTTTAAATATATTTTCATTTTAATCCATTTTCTAGATCAATAAAATTGATGCAATTTTTTTATCAATTTTTTTTTTTACTTTTTGTTTTTTTTATGAATATTATAATAGTTCCATTTGAGCATATCTTAGTTTATGGTCTAACCCCATATAGAGTTATATCGAGTTGATATTTCTACTATGATGTTGAGGGCAGATTTGGGTCACAAGAACTAGTTTGTGATTTTTCATATGATAAAAAGTAGTTTGGTGTAAATGTGTTATGCAAGTACAATTTTGAATTTTTAATATTATTATCTCTTATAAGAAAAAATGTCTTCATGAGGATATCTAAAATCGATATCAATTTATCTATGGGTAATTGTACTTATATTAATCCGAATCTCATTTCTAATTTTTAGATAGATTATAAGTTTTTGCTTTTCACATTTTTCTAAATTAATATGTAAAACAGAAAATTAATATAGGTGGAATGTCAACCTAGTACTACTGTTGATAATGTTCTACTTTTATTATTATAGAAATCATAAGTTAAAAAAAAATTAATGTGAAACACTTATAATATTTATAAAGACCAAAAAGATAAAGTGTAGTAAAAAAATGGCTTATATCTTGTTGATTTTGAAGATATTCAGAAATTTAGACTATGGTATAATAATGGAGAAATATGAATAGTATTGTATGAATGATTTGACTTTTATATAGAAAGTCAATGGACTTAATTGAACAAATTGAAATTTTAGGAATTAGAAGGAATAGTTTAAGGACTACATTTAATAGATTAAAAGTTTAAGGAGGATAGTACACATTGAGCTAAAATTTGAAAACCGTTACTATCATTTTCCCTTAATAAAAGAAGAAATAATTGAGTACCCCTGCAATAGGAATGTCAATAATTGAAAACTGTTATTGTCAATTCTTTTTTCTCTGTCTTTCGCGAGAATGGAGTCGCCGGATATTTCTTGGTATTGATACATATCAAGAAACTCAGCGAAAAGTTTATTGCTTGCTAAAGTCATCTTTTTGGTCAAGTTTCAGCTCCTTCCTGGTATCTTCTGCGAAAGTTGACTGAAGACTAAATAATTATCTTTTTGGTCGGGAGGCTAAGGGTGCGAATGGTAACGTTTATGTTCTTTTTTTGTTCCAGGGAACAGAAACAAAAAAAAGTGTTTCTGTTCCGGGGAACAATTTTTGAACAAAAGAACGCGTTTGGTAACGTTTGGTCCGGAAATAAAAAATGAACAGAAACACATTTGGTAAATTTTATTCTTTTTTTGTTTCTTTTAATTTTTTAAACATTTTTATTTTATTTTTTATTTTTTCCTTTCTTTTTATTTTTTTCTTTTTTTCGGCCGGTCACCGGCCTCCGGCGACCGGCCGACGGGGCCGGCAGCCTCGCCCAGCCACGGCAAGGCTCGCCGGCCCTCGGCGAGGCCGAGCCTCTCCGTGGTTGGGCGAGGCTCGGCCTCGCCGGATCTGGGCGAGCCCGAGCTCGCCCAGCCAAGGCGAGGCTCGGCGTCGCCGGCGCGGGCGAGGCCGAGCCTCGCCTTGGCTGGGCGAGCTCGGGCGAGCCCAGATCCAGCGAGGCCAAGCCTCGCCCGTGCCGGCGACGCCGAGCCTCAATGGCCGGTCGCCGGCCATGGCCGAGGCCGGCAACCGGCGAAAGAAAAAAGAAGAAAAAAAAGAAGAAGAGAAGAAGAGAAGAAGAGAAGAAATGTTTCTTCAAGAAATGTTTCTGGAGCAAGAAACAACAAATTGTTGTTTCTTTTTTTTGTTCTTATTTCGTTCCAGAAACAAAAAAATAAAAAAAGAACAAAAACGCAACCAAACGCGTTTCTGTTCCTTTTTTGTTCCGGGAACACTTTCCGTACAGAAGTGTTCCGGAAACGTTTCTAAGAAACGTTTCCATGCACGCCCTAAATAATTGAATTAGAAATCGTGTTCTTTTATTATATAAAAAATAAAAAATCATTTTCCCATCCTTCTTTTAGAAGAAAAGATTGGATCGTGCGTTCGGACGACACGGTCGCATCGTTTCTGGAAAACGAACCAGGTGGTCGAGTCATACTTCAACTTGAAATGATAACCGCCGGAGTTCTCAGTAGAGATAGAGCTTGAAGTCGACCGTGGAACGGACTCAAATCAGAGAGAAAAGAGAGAGAGAAGAAGAAAAAGAAGAAGAAGAAGAAGAAGAAGAAGAAGAAGAAGAAGGCGACAACGATGAAGAAGCGAAGACGAAGAAGATGGCGATGAAGCCATGGGAACGGCACTCAGCAGTCATCAACATCCCTCGCTTCGACTACGACGCTACCTCTTCCCTCCTTCGACGCTCCCACTCCGGCTTCCTCATCGCCTGCACCATCAGCGTACCATCTCTCCTTCGCTTTCTTAGTTGTCGATTCGATGGTTTAAACTTAGGTTTGATGGGTTTTCGTTCTGTTCATTTTTCCTTTCTCCAGAGAGGGAGAAGAGCGCCACCAAAGAAGCCGTGTGCCTCCTTGAAGGGGTTTGATTGCCTCCTTAAAGTTGAACCTTTTAAGCGTGACCGAATGAGACGCTAATGATTAATTCTACATGATGTGTTTTGAGCATGGTTCGTTTATGCTCGGAGCTTAAAGTTGAAGAACTGGGTCTCCTTTGTAGTGAATGCTTTTGCTGTATTGTGGGACATTTGCAGCTAGGGAAATCCACCTATATACGAAGCCAAATAACGACAATAAAGCTATTCAATTTCTCCTACGATCTACCTTGTAATTCAGGCCATGCAGAATGATGTATCGAACGTTCTTATGGGTGATTCTAGAAAAATCAAAATGAGGAGGTCAGGCGAGCGAGTAGGAACCGGTCGAGCGGGACTCGGAACCCGGGAGGCTCTGCCTCTCAGGCCCGTAGGGGAAAATCTCTTCCTGCGGCCTCCCTCATGGTCTTGTTACCTCCGTCAAGAGATATCCGATGTACAGGAGTGGAGAGCAATGCAGTGGGAGCGAAGTGAGGGTCGAGATGAAGTGGATAAGGCAATGACATCGTTGGACAGGAGATGTCGACGTGGCCGAATCGTCATCTTCGGTCTTCATACTTTTTCTTTTTTTCTTTTTCCTCTTTTTTTGGCCTTTTTCGGGAGGGAAGTTTTTTCTTTTTTTTTTTTTTTGTCTCGACAGGAAAAGGCAAAATTCTTTTTTTCCGGGAAGATCATAATTCATAAGGACAAGGAAAAAAAAAGGAAAAAGAAAAAAAAAATGATCCCATACCATGGGTAATGTATTGAATATTACAGCAACCAGCCAAAGGTAAAATAAATGCAAACTTAACCTCACATGTGAAGAGCAAGAGAAAGATGTTCACATTTATTTCACCACAACATAAACTCGGGAGAGATGGAGAGAGCGAGTGGGCTTAATCAAAGAAACAAAGAACAAAAAACAATGGCGAGTGCAGCACTCAGCTACCGACGATTGTTCAATGATCTCACCGGTGTTTGGGCCTGCCCAAGTCGCCGCCTTAAATGCGCGTGCAAACGGAACACCACAACGGCAAAAGGGCTACAAAACTTGAGCTAGGGCTATAGTGGTGGTCAACCTAGCCTCAACATGCAGGCGATAAGGGGCAAGGGCCGTGATTTCGCGATGGCTTTCTTGCACTTGCACTCGCATACTCTCTTTGCGTTCACGTGATTCAGTCACAAATTGACCATAGGTTGAATATTAAGAAATGCACAACTTTTTGCCGTGGGAAAATTTTTGGCCTCCCTTGGCAATTGTCAAAAGAAAAGATGCAATATTTGACTCATGACCTTGAAACAAAATTGGCATTTCTTAGGTTTCTCATTAACTAGCACCATTTACATGGCTTACCTGTCACCAAACATGGTGCCCAAAGCCAGCACATATCGTCATTTACACGACGTTGCAAATACCCAAAACAACATTGTTTTTTCAAGGTTTTTCTAAGCCAAATCAAATGGCCATACAGTTACCCTAAAAGCAACTATAACCTTTCGCACATAGAAAAAATGCGGTCCTGTAGCAATCCTCGGCCGTTGGACATAATAGACATCAATTTGGGTTTCAATCCACAAAGTACTTTTTTTTTTTTTATTGAAACACAAAGCACTTGTTAAGTGGTCTACTTGATAATGATTGTCACAAAATTGTTTTCTTCATATCTTCTTGTGCTTCTAAGGATGACTTGTTGAACTGTGGCAGGTACTCCAATTATAACACAAAGTGCACATAGGCAACCCTTCACGGCAGAAGCGGTGGCACTCTTCCTCCGTGTAGTCGACGAGCAAACAAAATGAGAATTACTAGAATCTTTTGCCTTACCAAATGTACGAGTTTCCGAACGAGACCGCACAATTAAGTTGTAGAGAGTAGTATTAGCAATGGTAAATAGAGGAGGAAGAAGGAGAGGCCTTGGAACAATAACGATGTAAGCAAAACAATAGAGAGGGAAAAGGAAAGGATCTTGAGGAAGCGAAATATGCAGGCACCGCAAGTAGTGTTAAAGTTTGGTAGATGAGCGACATGTGGAAGGGACAAGAAGCAATAGAGAAGGAGGGCAAATACGGAGAAGAACATGGTAATTGGGTGGGTTTCAAATGGAGAATTAGAACTCCCTTGATACTTTACTGTAATGAGGTTGAGCAGAGCTGGAATGATCAAGGTAAGTATCAGATGCATGCTTCCCCATTGATCAGAATCAACAATAGGCATTTATGGATTTGTATATATTTAGAAAAATAGGAAGATGATGAGGAATAGTGGCAGCAGAGCAAATGTTGAGAAAGAGGAGGAAATTGAGGTATAATAGCAGAGTAATCGTTGGGAAAAGGGAGCAAGTGATTTTATAGTACTTCTCACCTAACCCTGCACCTTGGTCTTGGATTGATGTTGACCCCCAATTTGATTCTCGTGGAATTGAAGGGGGGGGGGTGCTTGGTCACAACATCAATTGATGTTGACAAGGGTGTTATGCCCGATTCAAGGTGGTGCTTTGGTCACAACATCAATAATGTTGACAAGGGTGTTACGCCCGATTCAAGGTGGTGCCTTGCCTTGGTCACAAGTCTTGTGACCAAGGCACCACCTTGAATCGGGTGTTACTTGTGACCAAGGCACCACCTTGAATCAGGCGTAACACCCTTGTCAACATCAATTGATGTTGTAACCAAGGCACCCCCCCCCCTTCGATTCAAGGTGGTCCAAAAGGGGATGTTGACACACCCTTAGGTGATATCATACGGTGACGAGGGTTATGTGATTCTAGTGCATTTTAATTCTTGAATCGTGGGACACATGAAAATTATGGGCTCACACACATTGAACTCACATATACCGGAATCATTAAAGAATTTTTCCCTTACTAGACTCAAAGCTTGAGCAACCTTGTGTTATCCTAGGATTGTGAGGTGATATACCAACAATTGCTGCACATTTCCCCTTAAGTCTACCTAAATGGTATGTAAAAAGAGCTAGAATATCCCGTAAGACAACATAAAATCAACGCAAACTACAAGACTCTGAAGAGAGACAAGCATAAAATTGCATAAGAACTCCGTTAATGTGCCTTACATTGACGACACACATGCATATATATATACAAGGTCTTCAGTGGAAAAAAGGAATTCAGTGTCGTTGTTTGAATGTGTTGAGGTCAAAAGAAGACAAAGAAGAATCATACATCTGATCGAATTCATTGGGGACGGTTTCATGGGCTAGGGGTGAGCGCAGTTTTTAGTTCTAGGGAGGGAGGTTCCAATTCTCAATTCCATTTTTTTTTTTTTTTTGGAACCGGTGGTTCCTAGTCCGGTTCTTGATTCCTATAGGAATTGGAACCATAACCAAAATCAGAACCGAACCGGAACCACAATTGGAACCGGGTTCTACAGTTATGCACTCTTCGAATAGGAATCCATTTTCTGAAAGATCCTAGCTTTCGTGCTTTGTTATGATCTTCTACATCCTAGGTCTTCCCGTTCCGTCATTTGGCTTATGTTCTTCATGTAGCATCTAGACCGAATGACTATGAAATTACGTCAATACTTCCACATATTATGGGTAACGTAGGAGACATCTATATTTTTCCTCCGGGGAATTTTTCGAATTACCACTGCTTAGCTTTCAATGTACCTAAAAATTCTAATTAGGTTTCAATTTCTTCCCCTTTTGGTTTCTTCATTCTCCTTGTCCTTGACTCCCCTCTGTCACTCTGAAATTTCTCTTCAATGACGACTCGACTCTCTCTCGCCGCCACTCGCCCCTTCTCAACGTTGCTTGCCACCTTGACGCCGCTTGACGCCACTCGCCCTTGCTTGACACCACTCACCGCCTTGACATTGCTCGCCCCCGATCGATGCCGTTCGATGCTTCGACACCACTCTCTCCCGATCGATGCCGCTCAATGCCACTCGCTCCCATGACGCCCTCGACGCTACTCGCTACCCTCAACACCGAAGAACCTCGCCTCCTCCACCACCGACCTTGACCATAGGTCCAATCTCTATTCTCGACACTATCTTGTCATTTATGTTCTTTAGTCTTAGCTACATTTTATCTGCTTAACTTGGGCAATTTATGAGATGCGAAAGTGTCATTAATGATGATTCATTATCGGGGTATGCATTTCTTGATGTTTCATATTTTTTGGTTGTGGATCTAGAGCTTGTGTTGATAGGATTATCAATGGAAACGTTTACTTGCTCACTTGGGGGGAAAATGTAGAGAAAGTCCATATTTGATTTAAGTTTGATTGTCCTTTCTTGGACTGATTTGTTCAATTCATGGTAATGGCCAAAGCAATCGAGCATGCTTTTTGGGCTAAAGAAGTTGAAAGTGCTCATTGTAGACACTGAGAATTAAGCTTGCGTTCGAAAAATGGGGAAGAAGCACCCATTTAAATGTTGAAAAGGATCGGATTGATCCTGAATAGATTTTGTTAAAAGAGATGTAAAGCTATATATACTATGTTTCAGAGAAGTTTCATCCTAATTATACTAAAAAATAGGTACACAACTCTGCAAAGTCAAATTTGTGCTTAGCAGAGTTAGATTTTTGGGCCATCTCATATAGCCAAACTTGAGACATAAGCATAATTTGCGTATTATTTAGGCACTACTTATATCCCGTAATATGGGACCAAATGTATATTAATCATGTAGCTAATATTGGTTGCACTGGGGTTGAATGATGAATAAATACAAGTACATATCATTCTAAATTGAAATTTGACATATCATTCTAAATTGAAATATACAAGTAGTAGTTTGTTTTGCTATTTTATAAATGTTTGATATTTATTTTAAAATTTGTAATTATATTCTATTATTGTTGTGTAGTATGAAGTTAATGTATCAAGATAACACATCAATGGAGGTGGAAGGATGTGAGGAGATGACTTTGATCACGGAATTGGAAATGTCTAGCAATGAAAATGAAGAAGAGCCATCTCCTTACCATGAGTGCCACAAACAAGATACTTAGTTCGCGTCTCCCTTCTCGTGATAAGAAATATATATCTAAATGCCGGAATCATTATGTGAGAATCAATGATAAGGATAGAAGAATATATCAAATAAAGTGCATTCATTGTGGATTTGTGTTAAAATACAGTATTGTTAACGGTACTTCTACAATAAAAGCACTTGACCACATGTAAGAAGTTTCCTCATAATGTAGATAAAAGGCAGAGATTCTTTGCACCACGTAATGTAGACATAGTTGGTAAGGCATGGGAAGATTCTAGTACTTGAAGCGTTTTATCAACATGGTCATTTAATCAAGAACGTTGTAGGCAAATGCTTGCTCGGTTCATAATACTTGATGAACAACCTTTTTCTTAGTCAAGTGTGTTGAATTTCGTGGATTCGTTAGTGAGTTACAACATCTCTTCAAACATTTATCACATTTTACAGTGGTAAAAGATTATATGAAACTATATTTTTGTGAAAAAAAAACTTGTTTGAAAACTTCTTTTAAAAAAATTAATTCTAGGATCGCACTCACAACTGATACATGAAGTTCCATTCAAAACCTGAATTATTTATGTCTCATTACACATTTTATTGATGAAAATTGAAAGTTGCATAAAAAAATCATCAATTTTGTGGTGATACATAGTCACAAGGATAGAGAGATTGGGAAAATAGTGAAGAAATGCATCCAAGAGTGAGGAATAGAAAAAAAAAAAAAAAAGTGTCCACAATTATCGTGGATAATGCTAGTTCAAACGATATTGCAATTGGTTATTTAAGGGAAAAACTTTCTAGAGAAAGATTGTTGATATTAGATGAAAGTGTTTTACATATGAGATGTACACTCATATAGTAAATTTGATTGTGAAAGATAACTTGTCTATAGTATGCGACTCTATTGCATGTATCTAAAATGTGATTAGGTATGTGAGGAGTTTTCCCACAAAAGTCAAAGCATTTCAATCTTGCATTGAGAGTGAACAGATCACTTATAAAGGTTCAGTTATTCTTGACGTTCCCACTAAATAGAACTCCACTTACCTCATGTTAGATATTGAATAAATAGAAAAAAAAAAACAATATATCTTTTGCAAGTGAGCTTAACCATAAACTTCCTAAAGATGATGATTGGGAAAATGTTATTATTCTTTCGTTTTAAAAGCATTCTATGATGCCACCAATCAGATGTTAGGGAGTTCATGTGTTACTTCAAATGATTATTTTGAAGAGATAATTTTTTTGTATATATATTTGAAAGATGCAACAGATGCTTCGAATCCTAATCTTCAAGTTATGGGTATGAAAATGAAAGAAAAATTTGACAAATATTATGGAAGCTTGGATAAAGTGAATATGATGGCGGTGATTGCGGTTGTATTAGATCCTAGAGCCAAGTTGAATTATGTACCTTGTATGTTCAAATTTATGATGATGAATCGAAAATTTAAAAAATATATTACAAGGTGAATGATGCATTAGAGCATTTGTATGAATTTTATAAGCAATATTCTATTGTGTCAAATGATCAAAAATTTGGTAGCCACAGTTTGAGTGCAAGTAGTAGTGGTTCCAATACCAATGCGAGTGATAATGAAGGTATAAAGAAGTATGACGCCCAAACTTGAAAGAAAATGTTTTTTTCACTCAAACGAACAAGGGTGCAATGACAACCAATTCGAGCTTGATGAATATCTTCAAGAAAAAAATGAAAAAGTTGTTAATATTGACCTTTTGATATGGTGAAAGACTACTAGCTCGTATGGAAATAAAGCTTTCGAAACCCATTTGTCTTTGCAGATTTCCAACTATCAGAGGTTTTAAGGCAAAATGTCAAAAGGGAATTTTCTATGGAGCAAAAGAGAATTTTTTCTGATAAATCTTCATTCTCTAATTTTGTATGACTTTAAGGGTGTTGTGATCTTCAAAATGATAAATCGTACAGAAATAAAGTTTTTGGAACCCATTTGTCCCTGTAGATTTCCAACTATCGGCGGTTTGTAGGCAAAATATTGAGAGGGAATTTTTTTTTTTTTTAATAAATCTTTGTTCTCTGATTTCACATGACTTTAAAGGTGTTGTGATCTCCAAAATGATAAATCGTACGGAAATGCCAAAATTTTCTGTCCAATGCGATGCAAGAAGGTTATGAATCAGTAGTGACTACTCGCATATTACCCAATCCTAAAGTAATAAGCCAATGTTTTTTCTGACAAATTTTCATTCTCTAATTTCACATGACTTTAAGGATGTTGTGATTTCCAAAATGATAAATCGTACGGAAATAAAGCTTTTTGAACTCATTTTTCCTTACAAAATTCCAACTGTTGAAGGTTTTTAGGCAAAATATCAAAAGAGAATTTTCTATGGAGCAAAAGGGAATTTTTTCTGACAAATCTTCTTTCTCTGATTTCACATGACTTTAAGGGTGTTGTGATCTCAAAAATGATAACTTGTAAGGAAATAAAGTTTTTGGAATCCATTTGTCCCTGCAAATTTCCAACTATCGGAGGTTTTTAGGCAAAATATCGAGAATGAATGTTTTATGGAGCAAAAGGGAATTTTTTCTAACAAATCTCCATTCTCTAATTTCACATGACTTTAAGGATGTTGTGATCTCGACCTCGGTGTTGCCTTGGTGATCTTGATTGGGCTAGGATTCAATGCATCTTGGTGTTGTTCGCATTGTGGAAGCAAATGGGTGATGGTCATTCTAATTATCTACACTAGCTGACGGTGATTAAGCTTAGTTTGCAAGGTTGTCGATTAGGCCCTAAAATGGGTGTAAATAAACCGTGTCCATACTTTTTTTCCCTTTTTCCTTTTTCATTTTAACCTTTTTGGGAAGGAATTTTTTTTTCTTGACAAGAAAACAGAATGACTCACTTGCACTCGCAAGCAGAAGGCCATGGCAGAGAGGGCGGCAAAACTTGAGCTAGGGCTATAGTAGGAGCCCTCGTCAACCTAGACTTAACTAGCAAGCGACGAGGGGGCAAGGGCCATGATCTCACAATGGCTCAGTTGCACTCGCAAACTCTCTTTGTGTTCACGTAATTTATTGGCAAATTGATCATAGGTCGAATATTTAAAAATGCACAACCTTTTTGGTTTGGGAAAGTTTTTGGCCCTACTTGGCGATGAACAAAAGAAAAGACACAATATTTGACTCTTGCCCTTAGAGAAAAATTGGCATTTCTTAGGTTTCTCATTAACTAGCACTTTATACGTTGGCTTACTTGTCACCAAACATGGCACCCAAAGCCAACGCATATCGTCCTTCAGACAACGTTGCAAATACCCAATACAAAATTTCTTTTTTTCATGGTTTTTCTAAGCCAAATCTAGTGACCATACACTTACCCTAAAAGCAAGCATAACCTTCGCACATAGAAATACATATGGTCTTGTAGCAATCTTCGGCCTGTTGGAATTACAAACATCAATTTAGGTTTCAATCCTTCAAAGCACTATTTTTTTTTTGGGTAAAAACACAAAGCACTTGTTAAGTGGTCTACTTGACAATGATTGTCATAAAATTGTTTCCTTCATCTCTTCTTGTGCTTCTAAGGATGACTCCTTGGACTCTGGCAATTACTACAATTATAACATGAAGTGCATATTGGCAACCCAACGTGGTAGAAGCGGTGGTGCTCTTCCTCCTTGCAATCGACGGGCGAACAAAATTTGGAATACTAGGATCTTTTGCCTTACTAGATGTATGAGTTTCCGAATGAGACCATACAAGTAAGCCGTAGAGAGCAATATCAACAATGGCAAATAGAGGAGGAAGAAGGAGATACCTTGGAACAACAATGATGTAGGAAAAACAATGGAGCGGGAAAAGAAAAGGATTGTGAGAAAGCGAAATTTGTGGGCACCGCAAGCAGTGTTAAAGGCCGGTAGATGAGCGACAAGTGGAAGTGACAAGGAAAAATAGAGAAGAAAAGCAAATATGGAGAAGAACGTGGTAATGGGGTGGGCTTCAAATGGAGAATTGGAACTCCCTTGATACTTCATTGTAATGAGGTTGAGCATAGTTGGAAGGGATAAGTGCACCAGAAGTCCTAAAACTTGTCACGAAAATGCATTTGAGTCCTAAAACTTGCAAAAAGTGCAAATAAGTCCTAAAACTTGTAAAAATATTTCATTTGAGTCCTAAAATCGACACAATTAGCCTTTTCCGATAAATGCTAACGTGGCATTTTAAATTAATTTTTATTTCCCACATGGCTTTTTTTAATGATTATTTATTCATTTAAAAAAAATAGATTTAAAAACTAAAAAATTATATTTATTGATTTTATCTTATTTTCAACAACAAAAAAAGAAAAAAGAAAATTTATTTTTAAAAAAATTAAAAAGAAAAAAAATGGCAGCATCGCCGGAGGGGCTAGCAACCGTTGCCGGAGGGGCCGGCGACAGTCGCCAGCCCTGGGTGCAGGTGGCCAGCTCTCGCCTGGCCAGGGCGAGGCCCCGCTGGCCCCAGGTGAGGGCTGGCGACCCTCGCCAAGCTCGAGCGAGGGTGCCTAGATCTGGGCACGCCGGCCCTCGCAGGGGGCCGATGGCCGTCACTCGGCCTGGGCGAGGCGTTGCTGGCCCTTGCGGGGGGCCGATGATCGTCGCCCAGCTTGGGCGACGCCTCGTCGGCCCTCGCCGGCCCGGAGCGAGGCTCGCTAGATTTGGGCTAGTCTCGCCGGCCCCAAGCGAGGGTTGGAGGTAGTTGCCTGGCCTGGGCAAGGCGTCACCAGCCCTCACAGGGGCCAGCGACTGTCGCTCAGCCTGGGTGACGCCTCATCAGCCCTCGCTCGAGGTCGGCGACGGGCACCCTCGCCCGAGCTTAGCGAGGGTTGCCGGTCGTCGCTTGGGGCCGGTGAGGCCTCGCCTTGGCTAGGCAAGAACTGACCACCTACGCCTAGGGCCGGCGACCATCGTCGGCCCCTATGGCGACGGTTGTCGGCCCCTCTGACGAGGCTGCCATTTTTTTTTCTTTTTTAAATAAATTTTCTTTTTTCTTTTTTTTTGTTGAAAATAAGATAAAATCAATAAATCTAATTTTTTTAGTTTTTAAATTTATTTTTTAAAAAATAATAATAAATCATTAAAAAAAGCCACGTGGAAAATAAAAATTAATTTTAAATGCCACGTCAGGATTTTTAATGGAAAAAGCTAACAGCGTCGATTTTAGGACTCAAATGAAACATTTTGACAATTTTTAGAACTTATTTGCACATTTTGCAAGTTTTAGGACTCAAATGCATTTTTGTGACAAGTTTTAGGACTTCTTGTGCACTTATCCCTAGTTGGAATGATAAGGATAAGTATGGAATGATCACAATCAATAATAGGCATTTTGGATTTGCATATATTTGGAGAAAGAGGAAGAGGACAAGGAGCAGCAACAACAGAGCAAATGTTGAGGAAGAGGTAAAGAACAAGGTGCAATAGTAGGGCAATTGTTGAGGAAGGGAGAAAAGTCATTTATTATGTCCGTCTTACGTGTTCTTGCACCTAGGTCTTTAGTGCTCTAAAACTGGTGATCGATGTTAGACACCGCTTTTTAATACTGGCTAAATCATTCATCTTTCATCAACCGAATAGTTCATCCAATACAGGCTAAATAGTTCATATTGCATCAGCCAGATAGTTCATCTTTAGCAGCGTCAACATCAATCACTAGACAACAGTACAAGACTCCCCCGTCAAGTACATCAATATTGTAAACTCAAGACCAAGAGTTCCTGTCCGATTGTGCCTATGTTTGTTTTTGTAAATCATCTGCCACAACTCTTTTACAAAAATTATTTTCCGGATCCGTCCGGTTATTGCAATAATGACGTTTGTTTGGGGTGAACTTGCTTAATTCTATTCTCACATCCACATTTTTTTAGGCGATATTTTTGTATGGACCGATGACATTTTAGCCCGATGCATCTCTTTTTTGAAATCATGAAACCCATTAAAATTATAGGCTCGTACATTAAACTCACATGTATCGAGATCTTTATAGAAATTTTCCCTTCCTGGACCCAAAAGGCCGATCAATCTTGGGTCCTCCCAGGATTGTGAGGTAATATGCCAATAATTGCTGCAGATTCTCCCTTAAATCTACTTAAATGGTAAGTAGAAAGTACTAGAACAACTCATAAGACAAGCAAGCATTATGACAATGCTCGGTAATGAATTTGATTTCGTTGGTTAGCATAGCAACACAAAATCAACGCTAACCGCAAGAATCTAAAGAGAAATAAGCATAAGATCGCATAAGAACTCTGTTAGTGCGACTCACATCGATGACGTACATGCACATGCATACACATAGATATGATCTTCAGTCGGAAAAATGAATTTAATGCGGTTGTTTGGATGCTGCTAAGGATCAAAAGAAGACGGATGAATTCATTCGTCCGATGGGATTCATTGGCGTTGCTTTTGTGGGCCATTGTATCTCAGCAGCCGTGGATGGATTGAAATCTCATGTGAATGCCTTGAAAAAGAGCAGAGAGACATCAATTGGAAAGAAGATAATCACCTATACACAGAGAGAGAGAGAGAGAGAGAGAGAGAGAGAGAGAGAGAGAGAGAGTGGCCACGGCTGAAAGTGAAAGCCGGAGAAATGGAGCCAAGAAGCGATGCAATGCGCCCAAAAAAATCAAGGCGAATTGTAGGACTCTGAAGGAAGAGAGAGAGAGAGAGTAAAAAAGAATGGGGTCTTTTTCTTAGTGAATCACCAAAAACATCTTTTTTTCAACGTCTTCCACAGCCAAATTAAATGAGGATTTTAGAAATAATATGCAATGTCACATTTAAACTTTTAATTTGTTTGATATTGTCTTTGAACCATTCCTAAATCTAGCCCCTAAACTTCTTAATTTGTTCAATCTAGTTACTTAACTTTCCATAACAAAGTCAAATTAGTACTTCTTAATTTGTTCAATCTAGTCACTTAACTTTCCATAACAAAGTCAAATTAGTTTTTTGGTACTATTCTTAAGTTTTCGTAATTACTTTATTGCCCAGACTTTTTTAATATATTTTCATTTTAATACTTCTCCTAAATCAATATATTTTTTTACCTTTTTGGTATTTATAAATAGTATGGTAATTCCGTCTAAATATATTTACTTTATTATTTCCGAAACAATAAAAGTAACACCTCGTTTAGATATCAAGTTGACATACTATGACCCGGAGGGTAGATTTGAGTGATGAGTACTTATTTGAGGTTTTTTGTGAAGTGAAAATTAGTTTTTGGTAGTTTGGAATTTTTAATATTATTACCCCTTAAAAAAAGTGTTTTCATAAGGACATCTAATATCGATATTAATTTATCTATACATAATCATACTTATATTAAACAGAATCTGTTTCCTAAATTTTTAGATAAATAAAATTTTCAAAATTTTTTGTTTCGTGTTTTCTTAATTATTAGTCAGATGTGTAAATTAGAAAATTAAAATAGCTGGAATCTCAATAAGATATTACTGTAAACAAGGTCCTACTTTTTCTACTATAGATATCATAAGCTAAGATAAACTTATATGGAACTATCCTAATGTTATAAAGGCAAAAAAAAAAAATAACAAAAAGGAAACATATTTTTTTGTTGATTTTAGAAATATATTGAAATGAAAACATATATAAAAATTTGGGCAATAGTGTAATAGCAAAAATTTATGAATAGTATTAAAGGACTAATTTAACTGTTATCATAGAAAGCTAATAGACTAGATTTATCAAATTAAAAGTTTATAAATTAGATTGAACTTTTAGAAGTAATTCAATGATTATATTGAATAAATTGAAAGTTCAAAAATGACATTATATATTACATCCAAATTTGGGAACTATTAGTATTAGTTTCCCTAAAAAAGAAAAAGAGAATAATTTAACACTCCTGCAGTGGGAATGTCGATATAATCATGGGAAAAGTGCTAAAAAAGTCCTAAACATTTTACTTTTGTGCCAATTTAGTTCTAAACATTTTTTGGTGCCAATTCAGTCCTAAAATTTTTTAAGTTGTGTCAATTCAGTCATTTCCGGCCAATTTTGGCCAAATTTTGCTGACTGGATGCCAACCGGCTAGCGTGGCCTAATCGGCGCTGACGTGAACAAATTTTAATAATATTTTAATCTTTTAATTTTTTTATTTTTACTTTTATTTTTATTTTTATTTTTTTGTCTTTTTCCTCCAATCGGTCACCGGCGACCGGCTAGAGGCGACCGCCGGCGAGGGCGAGGCTTGCCCATGGCCTGATTTGGCGAGGTCGGGTGAGGCTCGCCCTCGCCGGTTCTAGAGAGGTTGAGCCTCGCCTAACCTCGTCAAATCAAGCCATGCGCAAGCCTCGCCCATGGCCGACAAGGTCAGCCTCGCCCTCACCGACGGTTGCCTTTGGCCGATCGCCGGACCTCAGCAACCAGCTAGAGGAAAAAGACAAAAATATATATATTAAAATATTATTAAAATTTGTCAACGTCAACGCCGATCAGATTACGTCAACTAGTCGGTGTCCAATCAACAAAATCTAGCCAAAATTGGTCGGAAATGACTAAATTGGCACAACTTAAAAATGTTTAGGACTGAATCGACACTAAAAAAAGGTTTATGACTAAATCGGCATAAAGACAAAAGGTTTATGACTTTTTTGGCACTTTTCCCATATAATCATATGCAATATTTAGAAAATAGAAACATGGAAATTAGGTATCTTTCATAAGAGTGGAGTGGCTACATATTGCTTGCTATTAGTGTATGTCAAGAAAGTTGGCCTAAAGTTTATAAAATAAGAGGTTAGCAAAATCAGCCACTTCTGGTCATCTAGCTCCTCCCTAGAAGTTTCTACGAAAGTGTCAATTAAAGACTACAAACAGTCGAATTAGAAATCTGGCGCTTTAATAGAAAAAAGTATAATTCAATCTTTTCTTAGAAGGGCGTATGGAAAAACGTTTGGTTAGACGATCGGGTCGGGTCGTCATTGGAAAATGAACCGGGTGGTCGGGTCGAACCTCAACTGTCCATGAAAACCGCCGGACTTTCACCATGTTTTTGGGCAGAGAGAGAAGAGAAGAAGAAGAAGACGAGGATGAAGAAGCGAAGACAAAGAAGACGATGATGACGCCATGGGAACAGCACTCCGGGAGGGAGAAGAGCGCCACCAAACAAGCCATGTGCCTCCTTGAAAAGGTTGGATTGCCTTCTTAAAGTTGAACCTTTTAAGCGTTACTCAGTGAGATGCTACTGGTTACATAATGTGTTTTGAGTGAGTGTACAGTTCGTTTGTGCTTGAAGCTTAGAGTGAAGAATTGGGTCTCCTTTGAGTTATTGTAATTGCATTGGTCAGCGACATCCTGATCATAGACTTGTTCATGTGGAAGTTGGTTGAAATAGCTAAACGATATGGGTCTTCCATTCGTATATAGGATTGTAAAATTTCGTTGTCCTTAGCTCTGTAATGGATGCTTTCGCAGTATTTTGGGACATCTGCTGCTAGGGAGAGTAATAACTTGGAGCTGGCTGATGCAAAGTTGACTGCTGAGAAAAGGAAAGTATGTCCTAAGGAGTTGGATCAGGACGGTGCTGATGGTGCCGAGTGTGGGCATTCAGCCAATGAGTATTGGAATGAGAACGGTACTCTTCTTCTGTTCGAAACCGGATTACTACATACTTAGATATCTGCAAAACGGTGGTCTAACTGCCTTCAACTTTACTAACTGAAAGCAGGTAAGCTTTCAGAAGATGTATCTTCCCAAACAATGGAAGACATGCATGCGGATCAATCTCCAGCTCTTTCATTAGTTGAGTTGACGGGGAGTGGTGTGCTTCTCTTTACATTCCCTCATGAGGATTCAGCCGACACCATTCAAATTGTGTCTCATATTTTCGATTCCTGGCGATCTGGAAATTCAAGTTGCCCACAGTAAGTTTTTCTTTTTCTTCCCTGACATTGGACACTAATACGGTTCCCTAATTGATTTCATTCATTTCCTACCCTGGCTTCTTACTTTCGGATTGGGTAATTTGCTAGGAGTCACTACTGATGCATACAACCTCTTGCATCACATGGGACAGAAAATTTTGGCATTGATGGATGAGTATTCTAAATGAAAAAGGAAAGAAAAAACAGATGTGCAACTAATCCTCAATGAGGCGTGTCTGTTTTACTTGATCAGCTTAAAATTCCACTCTGCCCTCTACTGTATAATGAGATTGCTGTATAGTGTGCTTTTGATTTTACTTTCAAAATGTTGGTGACTTTTTTCAAATAAATGATCATAATCACTAAAAATCTATATATGTTAACATTTAAAGTCAATTAAAATATATTTTTTTAATAATTAAAGGGCCATCTAATAGCCCATCAGCACAACCTACAGTTGCAGTTGAAAGCATTTTTCTTGAAGTAGACCATCTTTCCTGACCCTCTTCTCCAAAAACGAGAGGGAGAGTAGTAGATCTTTTGCTGTGGAATAAGCACCTTGAATTTTCTCCATTCTGGGAACTGTAGCTTGTAGGCTATCTGCTTATTAATTTTTCGCTAGCATTTGATTTAACTGACCACTGTTTTACAAATTGCAAGTCGGTTTTCTGGTGCAGTTTGCATGATCAAATTTTTCGTATCTGAGCTACATGGAGGTTGAACAAGCCAGACCTAAGGACTGTTGTTCAAAAAGCTGGTTCTTAAGTTTACAAAGTATAACCCAAGCAGACTTGCACAACCGATAAAGGTACTGCATCATAAGAAGATCAAGTTAGCTACTGATATCTTCAGGTTTTTTGTAGATCTTTACTGTGAATACGCACCTTGAATTTTCTCCATTCTGGGAATTTTAGCTTGTAGACTAAGTTCTTATTTATTCTTTGCCAGCATTTGATTTAACTGACCACTGTTTTGCAGAGTGCCAGTCAGTTTTTCTGGTGCTCTTGGCATCGTCAAGTTTTTCCGGTCCTAACTACTTGCAGGTTGAAGGAGCCAGACCTACGGACTGTTGTTCAAAACCTTATTCTCAAGTCTATAAAGGATAACCTAAGCAGACTTTCAAAACCAATAAAAGTGCTGTCTCATAAGAAGATCAAGTTGTCTGCTGATTGCTGTATAGTATGGAATTGTATATCCTAATTCTGTTTCAGCAGTTGCTTCTTACCCTATTGCACAAAGTCTTTTCCTCTCCCTTCAATTGAATCAGAGCTGTTACAATCTTGTTGTGGTATCCTCACAAATTGGTCCATCTTGTGACTATGTATGCTCGAAAGCAGCACAACTCACGATTGGCAAACTGGCTTTAAATGCCAGAAAAGAGAATTTGATAGTACCTTCAAAGAGAGACAAGGGTAAAATTGCATAAGAACTCTTAATGCAGCTCACTTTAACGACACGCATACATATACACAATCTTCAATCAAAAAAAAGAATTCAATGTGGTTGTTTGGATGCTGCTGAGGAATTGAAAGAAGACAGACAAATTTGCACGTCGAATGAGATTCATTGACGTTGCTTTCGTGGTCTGGTGTTTCTCAGCAGCTGCAGAATGATAAAAAACTCAGATAAATGCCTTGAAAAAGGATAAAGACATATCAAATTCGAAAGAAGGCAATCACCAGCAGAGAGAGAGAGCGCTCGGCAATGGCCTCAGCAAAAATTGAGAGCCTGAGAAATGGAGCCAAGAAGTGATGCAATGGGTGCAAAAAATCAACGCCAATTGCAGGACTCTGAAGGGAGGGAGGGAGGGAGAGAGGGAGAGAGAGAATCATTCATGGATCGATCATTTGCGACCTATACATCAAATCGAGCATAAAATGGCCAAATACTCACCCAAAAACAAGAATAACTTTATACCCAAAAACAAACCGCCGTTAAGTTTTCTACTTGACAGCAAGCGTAACATCCAAAGTCGAGATACATGAGGCAGGAACACTCAAAACGACGTTGTTGTTTTCGGGTATTTCATAATCAAATTGGGATTCCACTTCATGTTTGCCCCAGATATTAAAGAATTTGGGTTTGAAGGATTGAAGATTGGGGCTTAAGTTTTCACGTTTGAAAAACCAAAAGTCACCTAATAAGCTTACCGATCCATCTATTATCTCTGTGGGATATTGATTCTCCTATCTCGTACAAACATCAACTATGGTAGCTTGGTTTAAAAAGGTTTATTCCTTGACTTTCCATCAATATTTATTTGCTTGGAATATCTTCAATCATCCAACTTTTGGCTTTTATCTTCTTCTCTGTTTTTTCCCCATCAACGATAGTACAACTTCTAATGCATTGAGCACCCTCAGCGACGACACTCGTTGTTTTGAAGAGATTTTGATTTTGAAACCTTAAAAACTCAAATCAACGCGATAACTCAACACACAAAAAAAAAAAAAAAAAAAAAAAAGATCTCATTCATAATCACGATAGCATTCCCAATCAATCACCGTTATTCTTACTTCATTTGTTTCTTCTTGTACTGCTAATGAAAGAATGAACTGGCAAGTACTAAAATTCCAACATGAAATGCGTATCAACAACCATACGTGACCGACCTCCGTGCGGTTGATGGTGAAACAAATGAACAAATAAGAACACTAAAATGTTTTGCTTTACTAGACGAGGGAGGAAGGAGACCCCAAAAGTGAGCTGTAGAGAGCAGTATCAACAATTAACAGATAAGAGGAGAAAGAAGGTGACATTCCCGATCAATCACCATTATCCATACATCCTTTGCTTCTTCTTGTGCTGCTAAAGACTGACTGAAATGTGGCGAGCACTACGATTCCAACATGAAATGCATATCAGCAACCTTATGTGGGAGAAGCGGTGGCGCTCTTCCTCCGTGCAGACAACGGTGGAACAAATGAACAAATACGAACACTAAAATCGTTTGCTTTACCAGACAAATGTGTTTCTGAAGGAGGCCACAAAAGTGAGCTGCAAAGAGCAATATCAATAATGATAGATAGGGGAGAAAGAAGGTGACATTCCCAATCAGTCACCATTATTCATACATCCTATGCTTCTTCTTGTGCTGCTAATGACCGAATGAACTCTGACAAGTGCTAAAGTTCCAATATGAAATGTGTATCAGCAACTGTACGTGGCAAAAGCAGTGGCACTCTTCCTCCACACAGTCGACAGTACAGTCGACAGTAGAACAAATGAACAATACGAACACTAAAATCTTTTACTTTACCAGATGAATAAGTTTCTGAAGGAGACCATAGAAGTGAGCTGTAGAAAGCAATATCAATAACGGTAGATAAGGAGGAAGAAGGATAGGCCTGGGAACAACAACAAGGTAGGCAAAGCAATGGATAGGGAAAGTGAAAGGATCATGAGTGGGTGAAAGATGTGGTCGCAGCAAGCAGTATTAATGGCTGTTAGATGAGCCACGAGTGAAAGGGATAAGAAGCAATAGAGAAGCATATCAAAGATAAAGAAGACTGGCAATGGGGTGGGTTTCAAATGGAAAATCAGGCCCCCCCTAGAACTTCGCTGTAATGAAGCTGGGCAAAGCTTGAGTGATGAAAGGTCAATATAACATGCATATATTCCTCTATTGATCATGATCCATAATAAGCATTTTGGGATTTGTATATATTTGGAGAAAGAGAAAGAGGATGCACGGCAGAAAGAGAGTGACCGTTGAGGAAGACGAAGAGAATGATGTGCAGAGCGGGTATTGCGTTGTTTTAAATGGATTGATTATTTGAAGACCCGAAATGTGAATTGGACTGATTGTCTATGGCAAGGGTCCTAGACAATCACCGAGGTGCGACGGTACCGCATTGCTAGTCACGAGGGCCCCAGACAATTACTAGGATATGACAGTACCGCGATCCTAGTCACGAGGGCCCAAGACAATTATCAGGATATGGTAGTACTGGGTAGCATAGTGACGCGTCATGAAAGCCCAAGATAGCCACTAGGGTATGACAAGGTCGCATACGTGTAATTCGCATCGGGTCGCATCTCGACCCACCGCGGACGCGTAACGTGGTACTGTGACACCCTGGTGATTGTTTTAGGGCCTGCGCTGAAGTCGATCGCCTTGTGCGTGGAGTTTTTGGACTTATAAAAATTCGAAAAATGGTTTCTTCAACGCGATCGTGCTCCGTCAACCCAAAATTCATCCCGAGTTTAAAAGTCCCCGCTCCATAATGACACTTGTTTTGTTGAATCGACATTTCACGATTTCTTTTGAAGAAATTGTTCTTTAGGTGTCTCAACTTTTTTATAAAAATGACATTAATGACATTTGGTTTGGGTGAATTTGCTTTACCTGCTGTCACGTTCACACTATCCTTAATAATATTCGGGAAGAGTGCCAAAAAAGTTATAAACTTATTATATTTGTATCAATTCAATTTCAAACTTTTCAATCGAATCAATTCAGTTTTAAACATTTTTACATTTATAACAATTTAGTCCATCCGATTAATTTTGGCTGATCGACATTGACGTGGACTCCGGCTGGTGATCAGATGTTGATGTGGACGCCGACTAGTGGCCGGACGCTAATGTGGCAATTTTTCATAATTTTTTCTTTTCTTTTCTTTTCTTTTTCCTTTTTCTTTCCTCCCTTCTTTCTCCTTGGACTATCCTCCCAATGGCCAGCGAGGCTGCCTTCGCCCACGACAAGGCCAAGGTGAGCCTAGATCTAGGCGAAGCTACCTCACCCATAGCCCTGGGCGAGGGCCGTGACCCTTGTCAACCGCCGGCAGGAGGCTCGCTAGCCACAAGGATAGACCAAGGAGGAAGAAGGTAGAAAAGAAAAGGAAAAAGAAAATAAAAAAATCAAAATAAAATTCAAAATAAAATTATTAAAAATTGCCACGTTAACATCAGGTCACCGTCCGACGTCTACGTTAGCGTTGGCCGACCAAAATTAGTAGGATAGGCTAAATTGGTATCAATGTAAGAAAGTTTATAGACTAAATTGGTATTGATGTAAAAATGTTTATAACTAGATTGATTCAATTGAAAAATTTAGAACTGAATTGGTACCAATGTAATAGGTTTATAACTTTTTTAGTACTTTTCTTGTGATATTCTTCGGTGCACCAGGAATATATGAGCCCAATGAATTTCAATCCTCAAATCAGGATGCCCATCAAAATTAAGGGTTCACATGCATTTGAATCACATGTTTCGGGATCAGTTACGAATTTTTCGCATAGTGGACTCAAAGGCTAGGCAACCCTATGTCCTCTCGCAATTTCTGTGGATTCTCCCCTGTTGAATCTGCTTAAAATGTAAAATGGAAAGAACTAGAATACCCTATAAGACAAACAGGCATTACGAAAATGCTCGATAATGAGTGATTTCGATCGTCTGCATGGCAACATGAAATAGAGCACCTGTTACGCGAGTAAAGTCCCAAATTCCCAGAACATAATCTCCTTCCCCCATGACAAACGTGCAACATCGAAGAAATGAGGAGGAAATAGATCGTTTGGATAAATGTAGCTCTATTTCATCTACTTCACTTCATAGTGAGCAAACTATATGAAGATCACTCGGTATAAAAAAAGGGTAGATGACGGTAGTCCTTAGACTTTGGCTAAATCCCATGAATTTTTTTTTTTTTTTGTCAGCTAAATCCGGTAATTGAATATTGGCTTAATGGCTTTATCTTTTCATCTGAGAGGGAGAAGAGCGCCACCAAAGAAGCCATGTGCCTCATTGAAAAAATTTGATTATCTTCTTAAATTTGAATCTTTGAAGCGTGATTGAATGAGATGCTACTGATTCAGGGCAGCACGGTTGTTGCGCCTTCTTAAATGGACTGATTATTAAAAGTCCCCGATTGCGCCTGTCGGGACTTCGGCCATTCGGGACTCCGGCACAGTGTCCAAAACAGTCACAATGGAACGACAATACCCGGCAACGCGTGGCGAGGACTCAAGACAATCCCAAGGGTATGACAATACCGGATCGCATAGCGACGTGTTACAACACTCCATGATGTGCCACGAGGAGCCAAGACAATCACCAAGATACGACACTATAGTGTTTGTCAGGTCGCATAGCAGCACATCACAAGGGCTCAAGATAGTCACCAAGGTACAACACTGCGGTGTTCATCGAGTCGCATAGCTACGCGTCATGTGGATCCAAGACAGTCACCAAGACACAACACTACTATAGTCACTGGGTACGACACTACCGTGTCACAGTGGTGTTGTGCCCACCTTGGTGATTGTCTTGAGCCCTCGTGATGTGTCGGTGTCCAACCCAACACGGTAATGCCGTACTCTGATGATTGTCTTGGACCCTTGTGATGTGTTGCTATGTGATCCGGTCGACTATCTTAGGACCTATGCCGAAGTCAATTGCCTTAGGGTGACCTTTTTGGACTCATACGGAAAATGATTTCTTCACCATGTGGATTCGCTCAAAATTCATTATGAGTTCGAAAGCCCCTGCCCGATAATGACACTGGTTTTTGTGAATCGACATTTCACGATTTCTTTCGACAAAATTGTGCTTTGGGATTCTCAACTTTTATGAAAATGACATTTGGTTTGGGGTGGATTGGCTATGCCATATTCTCACGTTCAAAATATCTTCAAAGATATTCTTAGATGTACCGAGAACATATAAGATCAGTGCATCTCAATTTTTAAATCAAAATGCCCATTAAAATTAAGGATTCACATGCATTTTCACTCACGTGTTTTGAGATCATTTTAAGGCATTTTTGCTTGCTGGACTCAGGCCAGGCAACCTTGTGTTGCGTCCTCCTAGGATTGTGAGGTGATCTGCCCACAATTTTTGCGGATTCTGCCCCTGTTGAATCTGCTTAAAATGTAAAATACAAGGAACTAGAGTACTCCAATAAGGCAAAAAGCATTATGAAGGTGCTCGATAATGAGTTTGATTCCGATCATCTGCATTGGCAACATGAAATAGAGCGCCTAGTTGTGCAAGTAAACTCCCAAATTCGCATAACGTAATATCCTCCCGTAATGACAAACGGGCAACATAAACGAAATGGAGGGGGGAAATAGACCGTTTGCACAAATGTAGCTCTATTTTATCTACAACTCCACCACATAATGAACAAATTATATGAAAATCACTGGGTTTAAAAAAAAGGGTAAATGACAGGATAATTTTTTAAATTTTGATTCAATGTGCAATGTCAACTTTGAGCTTTTAATTTGTTCAATATAGTTTTTGAATTATTTCTAAATGTTCAAACTAATTCATAAATTTTCAATTTGTTCAACCTAGTCTCTCAACTTTCCACACCAAAATTTAACAAATTCTTTGGTACTATTCACAAGTTTTCATAATCACAATATTTCTCATTTTTTAAAATGTTTTTTTTTTCATTTTAACCCATCTCCTAACTCAAACAAAAAATATATGATCTTTTTATTAATTTTTTTTATACCTTTTTGATCTTTATAAATACTATGATAGCTCTACATAAGTTTATTTTAGCTTATGATCACTATAATAGGAGAGGTAAAACCTTACTTCAAGTATTATCGGGTGGATAATCCTGCTATTTTAATTTCTTAATTTACAGATTTAATTAGATTTAATTAAGAAAGCTAGAAACACACTAGCTTGCAAACATTATCAATTGAAAAAATTAGGAATAAGATCAAGATTGATATAAGTACACCTATTCACAAATAAAATAACATCGTTCGTAGATATCCTTATAAAAACCTATCTTCTTAAAAGGGATAACAATATTAAAAAATTTGACCTAGTACTCGTACAGTACATTTATCCCAAATTAATTTTCACTTTACAAAAAATCCTAACATAGCACTCCCACAACATATTTATCCTAAACTACTTTTTTTTTTGGACTGGAGGAACTAATGCTACCCGACAGCCACGACGTAAACTCCTAGGTGACGCTAGCGCAGGAGCCACCACCACGACGTCACGCTTAAGAATCCCTAACAACAACACTGGGGTCGAACTTCTCCCCTTCGTGAGGTGGAGAGAGCTCAAAGCCAGCGTTACCGCTGTGGGCGATGGTTATCCTAAACTACTTTTTGTCTCACCAAAAATCCCCAATTGGTATACTTGACCTAAACCCACCCTCAACGTCATAGCAAGAATATCAACATGGTATAACTCTAAATGAATTGTACTTTTATATTAAAGAGATCATAAGCTAAAATATATTAAATAAAACTATCATAATAATTATATAGATTGAAATAAGTAAAAAGTAACAAAAAGATAGCATTTTTTTTGGTTGATTTAGTAAATCGAATTAGATGAAATACGGGCAATAATGCAATTATGAAAACTCGTGAATAGTATTAGAAAATTGATTTGGGTATGTTATAGAAAGTTGAAAGATTATATTGAACAAATTCAAAATTTAGGCGCTAAATTGAACATTTAGCAATAATTAAAGGACAAAATTCAACAAATTTGAACTTTAGAAATTACATTACCAAGCCAAAGATTAAGCATTCGTAGTATCATTTTGATAAAAAGAAAAGAATAATCGAACACCCCCACATAGGAATGCCGATATAATCATTCTCTATATACGGAAAGAGATAACATTGAAAAGTCCCTGCATATCGCTTGCTATTAATAGAGATATCCAAGAAATTCAGAGCGCTTACGATAACAATTCTATTTTCGGGAGTAGATTATCAAATTTGTTCCTGGAACAAGAATTAACTTTTTTTTTTATTCTTAATTCCACTCTCAATCTGTTTTCAAGAACAAAAATTTTACCAAACGCGATTCTCAGCCAAAACTGATTTTGAGAACAAAAAATCAGAATTTAGCCCTGTTTGCATAGTTACCAAACAGGGCCTCGGTGTAAAGTTTGCCAACGACAAAAACTCTCTAGTCAAGTCTTAGCTCTTCCTTGGCAATTCCTTAAAAAAGAGTTGACAAAAGACTAAATAAACAATGGAATTAGAAAGCTTGTGTTTTTGTAATTAAGCATAGTCCTCTTGTGCTTTTGTAAGTAAGCACAGTCCAACCTTTTTCTTAAAAAGGAAATTTGGAAAATATCTGGATAAACCGGTCGAGCCGTTTTGGGAAAACGGACCGGGCGGTCGGGCCGAACTTCAACTGAAAATGAAAAACCGCTTCACCATTCGTTAGGGCAGAAACAGAGCTTGAGGTCGACCATGGAAAACACTCAGAGCAGAGAGAAAAGAGAAATTGAAGAAGAAGAAGAAAAAGGCGACAACGATGAAGAAGCGAAGACGAAGAAGACGACGATGACGCCATGGGAGCAGCACTCGGCCGTCATCAGCATCCCTCGCTTCGACTACAACGCCCCCTCTTCCCTCCTTCGGCGCTCCCACTCCGGCTTCCTCATCACCTGCACCATCAGTGTACCATCTCTCCTTCGCTTTCTCGGTTGTCGATTCGATGATTGAATCTTGGGCTGATGGGTTTTCGTTTTCGTCCATTTTCCTTTCTCCAGAGAGGGAGAAGAGCGCCACCAAGGAAGCCATGTGCCTCCTCGAAAAGGTCTGATTGCCTTCTTAAAGTTGAACCTTTTAAGCGTTACTGAATGAGATGCTACGTAATTTGTTTGAGTAATTTTGTGGTTCAGTTATGCTTGGAGCTTAGAGTGAAGAATTGGGTCTCCTTTGAGTTAGTGTAATTGTGTTGATTGATGATGTCCTGACTGGTTCATTTGGAAGCGATTTGAAGTAGCTCGATGAAATGGGTCTTCCTTTTCCTACTTGGGTTTGTGCAATTTCATCGCATTGTTATGGATGCTTTTCCAGTTTTGCGGGGCATTTGCTGCTAGGGAGAGTACTAACTTGGAGTTGGCTGATGCAAAATTGACTGCTAAGAGAAGGAAAGTATGTCCTGAGGAATCAGATCAGGAAGGTGCCGATGGTGACGAGAGTGGGCAGATAACTGATCAGTGTTGTAAAGAGGATGGTACTCTTCTGGTCAAAACCAAATCGCTATGTACTTAGATACCTGCAAATTGTAGTCTAAGTGCCTCCAACTTCGTTATCCAACTGGCAGGTAAGCTTTCAGAAGATGTGTCTTCTCAAACAAAGGAAGACATCAGTGCAAATAAATCTTCAGCTCTTTCATTAGTCAAGTTGACAGGGAGTGGTTTGCTCCTCTTTACGTTCCCCCATGAGGATTCAGCCGACACCATTCAAATTGTGTCTGATATTATTGATTCCCTGGGATCTGCAGATTCGAGTTCCCCACAGTGAGTTTTTAGTTCCTTCCTTGAAATTAGACACTGAAATAGCTACTAGTTGATAACATGCATTTCCTGCCCTGGCTTGTTACTTTAGGATTGGGCAATGTGCTAGGAGTTACTACTGATGCATAAGACCTTCTTTCGCCGCATGTGACAGAGAAACTTGGCATTGATGGATGAGTCCTCTAAGTTGAAAGTTAAAGGAAAGAAAAAACAGACATGCAACTAAGCCTCAATGAGGCATATCTGTCTTACTCGATCAGCTTAAACTCTACCCACTATAGTATAATAGGATTGCTGCATATTTATGCTACTTATGACTGGAAAAGTTATGTGAGTGTTTGGTTTGGCTAATTTGCTTTTGACTTGTATTTTGGTGTTTTTTGGGACTTTTTCGACAATAAATGTCCTTATTCTCTTGAAAAATGTATATGCAACATTTAAAGTCACCCCAAAGTTTATTGTAATTTTTATCAATTAAAATATTATTTTTATATATTAAAGACCATCCAATAGCCCATTAGTGCACCCTACAATTGCAGTTAAGCAGGCATTTCAGATAACTCGAAATATTGCAAATGTGTCTGTCGTGGAAGGACAACAATGAAAGCCTTTCTTTTTCTTTTTTTTGTTAAGGAGACATCTTTGCTGATATTTTAGCCCCCCCCCCCAAAAAAAAAAAAATGAAGGTTTCCTGTGGATCTTTGGCTGTAGAAAATGCATCAAGAATTTTCCCCATTGCTGGAAACTTGTAGTTTGTTGACGTAACTTCTTATGAATTCGTTGCTAGCATTTGATTGACAGACCACTGTTTTGCAAATTTTGAGAATTTTAACTTGAAAGGATCTCTCTAAAAAAATATTATTTTAAACTTTGCTAAACGTTTTCTCCCTGAACTCTGACTTTATTTTATTATTTATATGGTTGGAATTACATTTTAGGATTTATCCATTCAAATGACAATTAAAGAAGTTGGTTTTTTGGTGCAGGTGGTGTCATCGAATTTTTCCTATCCAAGCTACATGCAGTTTGAATGAGCCAGACCTAAGGACTGTTGTTCAAAAGCTTGTTCTTAAGTTTGTAAAGGATAAGCAAAGTACACTTGCATCACCAATAAAGGTACATGTTCAATCTGTATCATAAGAAGATCAAGTTATCTATTTATTGCTTAAGTCCCTTCCCCCTTCCGTCCTCTTTCTAAGTGTGACACTTTGGGGATTCATTTTCTAATTTGTTTAAGCTGTTGCTTCTTACCCTGTCGCACGAAGTGTTCTCCTCTACCTTAAATCGAATCAGAGCTGTTACAATCTTGTTATGCATCCTTATAAATTGGTCCATGTAGTGAATCTGTCTGCTCACAAATTGATCAACTCTTCCACTGGCCTCTAGTTTGCAGTTGGATATAATAGAAGAGGTCTTGAAGAGATGGAGCTGAAGAATTCAAAAGATAAACCTGATGGTTCTGATCTATTACCTTTGTTGGACCGCCGCAAATGCTTTGAAGTAGTAGCTGCAGCAGTTAAGGATGCTATATCAGATTCAGTTGTAGATCTTAAAAACCCTGAGGTAGAGCTCCATGATGCGCCCCCCCCCCCCCCCCCCCCCCTTCTCTTCATTCTTTCCTCTCATGTTTATCTGACATCGTTTTTTGCAGATTTCTGTTCTGGTGGAGCTCCTACCCCTTGCAGCCATTCCGAGTGGGTCACTGGTGGCTGCTGTATCAGTGCTTCCGCCAAAAATGGTCACTACAAAGCCACGGCTGTGTGTCAAGGCGTTGGCTCCTCAGGCTAAGTCAAAGAATAAGTAAGTTGGTGGACTATAGCAGCCACTCACAGCTGTGAAATCTTTAAATGGAAGATGCTCGTGATTCTGGCCTTGGATTCCAAAGAACCATGAAAAGATGAAACAAACGGAATCGAACTGCCATCCATTTGTGTTAGTCGGCTTTCAGCAGACACAACAGGTTAATATAGTCACGTCAATGAAAAGTTCCAGTCTCCATGCAAGTTGACATCTTGAACTGTTTCTAACTAAAGGTCGGCCTTTTTTTTTTCCCCAAAAAAAGAAACAATCCTTGATCCTTTAGAACATGTTGGGATTGGGGGAGAAATATTGATATTTTCTGTTCTATCTTTCCTGTGTCTTTGTGCTCTCATATTTGACCGAGACTACTATACTGTTTTTTCCCTTTCTCCTCTAGAGTTGAAATATATCTCCCCGTTAACAACTTGCGAAATGCAGTGTTGGCATCGGTAATGTAAATCAACTATGATTTAGTAATTATTCTTTCAAAAATTCCCTGAACATGAGTGCATTTCCTGTTGAATCATTGATGGTAGCAATTTACTTTGAAGGATCATCTGATATCCTCATTTCAAAAACTCCCGATCACTGTGATCAGACAATAGTTCTGACATTCATTGTTGAAGATGTGTACCCTTGTTCTGTGAGACTTTGTGAAGGATTGCTACCTTAAGGCTGATCATAACCGGCTCTTGCTCATTCATGTTCAACATGAATCGCCAGGTCAAGCATATTAGTATTCTGCAACATGAATCACCAAGGCGTCATGGATAACAGGTCATCAGCGGAGCGCACGGGATTTGGAACTCAGTGTACTGACAAACAATGCTTACTTCCCTTAGCGCGATAACATAAACTAGCACAACTATGACGAGCCCATTAACATGGTGACGATGTTGCTCTTCTGGGGACAAGAAAATCTATTCAAAATCCACTTTTTTGAAGCCAACAAGTTTGTACCTACAGAACAAATGCTTCAGGGAAGGAACTAAACACAGCAAGAATCGAAGGAACAAAATATGATCAGATGAATTATGTGCCGCAACGAGCGATGGATAGATCTAAGTTGACACAAGGCTCTTCGAAGGATGAGTATGAGGATGGTTTCGGGGAAGAGGTCGATGATATTGCTTCGCTGATCCCGCTCTCTGAAAACGCATTACTTCCCTGGAAGGAAGGTTGAATATTCATCGGAAGCGACAGCGACAGCGACAACTCGCAGCCACAGCCGTCGACGTCTTTGAGTTTTCCGACATCACTTCTCCTCATGCCTGTTCGTTTCGTGTTCTTTCGCAGCATTTGCTCTTGAACATCTTCTGGTTTCGCTCTCTGTCGGGATAAGAAAAGTTGTCGAAAGAATCAATAGGGACAATGCAAAAACATGGAGCAAAGCCATTTTGAATATGCTTGATAGGCGGAGCACTGTGATGTATCCTTATGTACACGCCAATGCATAGGTGCCAACAATCTCTTCAGCTATTATTGGAACGTTGAATTTGAAATTATTGCCCTTTAATTAAGCTAATCATGTAAATTAAATTCAATTATGGAAGAAATCCCACAACCTTCGTAGTCAGAAAATGTATAACACGAGTAAACTTATAGTATATACAGTCAAACCAGTAATATTTCAGAGGCAATCAAATGCGCATTCGACCTTACTCAAATTATGTGCAATACTAAACACTACACAATCGCATTGAGATGAGTTTATTCAATATATTTTCTGTGAACTTATAGTATATACCATCAGGCTTTACATTTTCAAGTTATTAAAGTTATTCCTTTTCATATTTTTAACAAGATAAAACCGCGATCTCTCAAGAATTTGATCATCAGGTCATTTGTACTTGTGGACCATCTTTAATATTTTTAATGAAATTGAAAGTGATTTCACTAGTTCTTGATAAATGAACAGCTAATTAAACGAACTCAAAGGCCACTTCAACCTAAATTTTTTTCCATTCCACGAGAGCCGATGCATAAATTTGAAATTCCCTATGATCATACATGGAGAAAATTGTGATGACAATCAAAAGCCATTCCCTATGATCATACATGGAGAAAATTGTAATGATAATCAAAAGCCATTCCCCATGATCATACATGGAGAAAATTGTAATGATAATCAAAATCGTTGGCTTGTAATCAAGGAATCATGATCATACATGGAGAAAATTGTAATGATAATCAAAATCGTTGGCTTGTAATCAAGGAATCTCGTCTCTAAATTTTAATTCCACATAATTGTCAGGCATTTCATGAATCGCCCATTTCTCCTTTTTACCGAAATTTAATTAGTTATATTTAAAAATAAGATCATTCATATTAGTTAATTTACCGATTAGTTTTATCGCTATATCACTTTGCGTGTAATACGTGCGCTTCTATTCTAATATACTTTAAAGATCGAGCTATTTTAATATAATTTCAAACTCCACAAAATAAAAGGAAAAGAAAAGTGGAATGCTAAAAATTAAAACCACACTAAACCATGATATACAAGCACCTTTGTGTGCGTACCTGGAGAAAATTAGATTGTGCCACTGCATAGTACTCGGGCTTGATCATCATCTGCAGATCAGTGCATGAAGTCGCCACCAAATTTGTCACCGCCGTCGTCTCGACTCTATGCTGGAGCGAATCACAGATACAGTGCATGGACAACCGAGAATCTGATTCCAACGAGTCTTCCTTAATCGGTTTCGAGGATGAGTGAATAACGTTTCCGTCGCTGGGTTCGGGTTGTTCAACTATTATGCACCCATCAGGTTCATCATCTTCAAAAGACGGTCTTTTTCGTCCAGCACTGCTATCACTCCTCTCTGTGACAGCGAAAAATGTGGTGTTTACACAGGTTAGTATATATATAAGGAGATTCAAAAGGAGATCTGTAATTCCAGGCACATAACAAAGGTATCTATGAGTATCCGTATCCAAAATTCCATGTGACCTACGACCGAGACGAGGGCTGGCAGGGGCTGTCGCCCTTGCTGTCTGCTTGGTTATTAGCTCTAATTTATGAGATTTTGTATGCACTTTTTGTTTCTAGCTGAGGTTAATAAATGAAGTGATGATGGGAGGCCGCAAAGAGATGATGAAATGCAACATCATTGCTGAAGTAGAAAATGTGCCGTTGATTAGGGCATGCACTATACTACATCTGAAACTATGAAATCAAAACCAAGACGTGCCCTTCGGGCTTCTTGTTGTATCTTACTTACCTTGCTGTCTGTTCAAGTCATTTCTCATGCTCCTGTACATCTGCGGGAGACAGAGATCAGATAATGGAGATACTTAGTAAGAAGTCCACTAAGAATAAGTCTTAGAAAGTGTTAGGACGAATTCTGACTACATGACTCTGAATTAGTAAGAGGATCAAGTAGCATAAAAAGTTTTCAAATTTATTCGGACACTCAGCAAAGATTTTATCCAAATCAGCACTCAGTAATCCTGGAAAGCTAACAAAACCTACTGACCTGGAGATGGCTCTTAACGTGGGAAATGGTCAGACCCCTGACGTCCATGAGCTGAAGAACCATCTTGGGTGTGGCCTCTGAGATGCATTAAAAATCGAAATAAAATTATTGTGAAGCGCATCACACAAATCATACAAGCATCAAAGTAAAAGCAAATTGATCATATCACAAAGAAGAGAGGATCAATGTAATACTAACTGTGATGACCGCCGAGAAGGTGGACAGCATGCACAAAGCAGCGGTGAAGCTCTGGAGTCCATCTCAGCCGTGGTGCCTTTGATCTTATGTACTGCCTCACTCCCCCCATCAATCTCTCTCTCTCTCACAAAGTGGAAGTCTCACTAATATACTAGTGGCTATGAGCAACCTGTTTCTTGCTGCGATATTCCGTGCTTATATAAGTGTTGTCATCTCCCAAAGAAGGTACCTCTCTCATAAACAACCTCAATATCGACCTGCTTTCTGTGTTACATGTATGTGGAGTTATTACATATAGCACTCCGCTTAAGCTTGCTTTGCTTCGCTTCTACAGATTGATCCACAAGAGATGCAGAGAGGGGGTGAGACTTAGGATGTGTGTGCTTCTTTTAAAACTCTGCCGTTGGATGCGTTTTGAAAGCAATGATTCTCTGGCTGGGTTTTTTTAAAGGAAAAGGTCGTGTTTGAACTTGTGTGCCTGTGTGTGTGTGGGAGAGAGGAACTCTTATAACGGAAGATATGTAATCTCCGATTCTGATCTGCTCTTGCGTCTGCCAAAGGTCAAAAGTGATTGTCTTCATGAGAAGAGACTATTACAAAAGAAACTAGGAAAGAATTGCCATCTTTGCTCAGTCTGTAAACACACACCTGGAAGTGCACCTGCTCCGCTTTGACCTTTAGTCTCTCTCTTTCTCTCTCTCTCTCTCTGTGAATGCCAAAATCGTCAATATACCAAAAGCCCCTATTTATTAGGTTGGTATGTTTCTCTCTTTCTTCATCTTTTGCGTTTACCAAAGCCTACTTGCCTCATTTGCTGTCAAAAGCTCCATCAGTTTTATTTCAAAATGTTATCTGTTTTTTTTTCCCCCTAGATTCCTAAAGTCTCGTTCACATGTTTGGTAGGCCGCTATCATTAAGGACGTGCGTTTTTCTTCCGGCTCTACGGAGGTTATTGTTTTCTTGAATATTATAATTAATATAGTGCAGGAAAACGAGTCCAGAGTAGTCTTGTTGAATGATTAATCTCGCATGTTATACATGAGCCGAAACTATCCTGAAATTCAAAGGGGTCGGCACAGATAACACCTTGGCAAAAACTATTGAATCAATAATGGTTCCTTCAGTAAGCAAATTCAACACATCTAATCATTTCAAGAAAGGAGAATCCCAGACAAACTAGCTTGTACCCGTACAATGCTTTTCAAGAGTAGGCACCGTCATCGCGTAGAAGACGCGATCGCCAACAGAAGAACCTTTACATTACATGCTGGTTTGACCGAATTAAGATTTGTCCGACGTGGTTCCAGAGACAAACTTTTTGGTGTTTATCAAAACAAACGTGCACATAATTACGATGCCTCAGAGCCGACACTAAAGAATAGGCCCTTTCACATGCATAAGTGGACCTTTTTATGGCTGCACTTTGACAGGAAGGGGGGATTTGATCCATTAAAGAGCTAGGGTTTTCAAGATTTTACCAATTACACAGAGAAGTAGGCATGTGCCCAATCTTAATGACCAATTTTCGAGTCTGCTTGTAGTATCACGTGATGCCGCGCTCATGCACGGGTAGCTAAGTAGAGAAAGGAAGGAACTAGGTAATGTATTATTCCCAAGAATGGCAATTCTTGTGAATACGAGTACTGTCATGTGATACCCTTAAATTACCAGATAACAGATTAGTCTCCCTATCATGGGCCGTTGAAATCTCGTGATGCAATGAAGTCCATCAAGAGGGAGTTGTTCTGTTACTTTTCAACAAACAAAAGTGAACTTACAGTTCTCAACCTGCTCCTCAAAAATGTAGTGCCGGGAGTTCCGTTCAAAGAGAGAGGTTGGGAGTGGCCCATTTCATTCTAACTTTCTGGTTTAACCTAAGGAGCAACTTTTTTACTTGCATCATGCCCACGAATCAAAAACATCATAAGTTTCTAAACCGTCCGTTAACGCTAGACCAACCTCTACTAGTGACGATCACGATCATCGAAGCGCTAAACGGATGGATCCCATCTGGGGAAATCAGGGAAAAAGAGACACATGAGCTCAGGTCGTGTCACGCTGGCGCTGTAAAACTCAACCTACTCTTCCTCGGATAGCATTAATGAACTTTGCACCAGCTGATCTTCCATATCGTGTGATTCGCCCTCCATTAATTGAAAACTCCGAAAGTAGATGTAACCATTCCAGATTGAGAAATTTAACTACACAGAGGCACTGGCGTAATTACTAAGTCATAGTAGTACCCATAAAAAAGCTTCTATGCGTGTTTTGTGTATTGGTTTTTGGTACGCACATGCCTCATGATACAGCTGTTCCAGTTCCAAGCAATCACATCGAGGAAAAACATCCATCCACGTGACCCTTTCTCGTACTACATGCAATTCCATTAGAGGATAGAAAAAAAAAAAAAAAAAAAAGCCACTGGAGGTTTGCCATTTCGTCCACATGTTCTCCAACACACATGTTCCTCTCTTCAAGGTGCCCTCCATCTCTTTTTGTTCTTTTCTTGGTCGTTCCGGAGTTCCAGCTCTCGGGCACCCCACTTCTGAATAACCCCTCGAAAGAGAGACCGTAAATCAAGGCAGGGACATGCATGCACGCATTGACCTTGTCCGTTTTTGGTGTAGTCCCACGTTTTCCTGTCCAACTTTTTATAGGCTGCGACATCGAATTTTGCCATTGACTAAAGTGGCCGTGGCCACTTGTTGATCCAGGCAATTCGTGAAAAAGTTGATGCACGGAGTGGATCCCAGCGATTATTGACTTTCACGCTCGATAATCAAGGGCAAGGGAATTAGGTAGGGTTCCATATATTTTGAATCATCGCTATCCGTTTCTCCAAAGTCTTGTTTTGATTCACGTATACATGTGTGTGTGTATAATAATCTTTTTTTGTGTAGCTTGGATGGTTTTTTCAACACGAGAGGTGATCGTGAACTGACGCATTTCACAAGTTCAACAAGAGAGATAGTGATGGATTTTCATTATTGATTCGAAGATAGTAATGGATTTGATCCGCAACAAAGGGGAATCTAATGTAGTGATGTCTTGAGCTAATAAAAAGAATTATCGATATATTCAAGTTGGCTCACATATAATAGTAGGCTTAAACTTTTTAGCAAGGTTGGGTCTTATTAAGATTTCATTTGTTTCGCGGAAAAATAAATAATTTAGGAAACATTTTACTTAAAAATGATTGCTTCTTGTATCGCTTATAAAAATGAATGAATATAAAAATATTTTTATCACCCATGAAATATTTTTAATATAAATTGTTGTTGTTAATGAATTTTTTTTTTTCATTTGCCAATTATTTTAAGAGTTAGAAAATATCAATTTTTGGAAAATGTCTTCTAAATTATCCATTTTCCGTGAGATAAATGAAGCCTAAATATGTCGATCAACTCAAATTTTGAAATAGCTCCTTTTGGGATCTCCTCACTACGAGGGTTTCCCTTGTCAACAGAAAGAAGAGCTGGTGAGTTTTATTTTATTTTATTTTATCCTGAATGACCTCTTAAATTGAGTCACAAGAAAGTCATCACTTCCGCAAATTCGGTAATTGATCGTGACTTGCTATGATTGGAGCCTTAACCTTAACGCTAAAAGAAAACTAAATGAACTAATTGCGTTATCATCTAGCTAAATTGATTTGATCGTAGCTGTTTTTCACACCCCTCCAAATTCCATTTTCTCTGCATGGATGTGACGGCTCTTGTGGAAAATTCGGTAACAGACGAACGAAGAGAATTGCATGGAATGAGAATTTGGGAATGAGAACCCAATTGTCAAAGCAAAACGCTTTAACAATCTTTTCTCTTTTTGGATGTATTATGGCATGCCCAAGTTTGACTAAATCTAGGCATTATATGATGATGAGGACAGATGGATTAAAGGAAAATGTGTGTTAGGTGATCTATTATTCCAAGGTCTTGACTCTTGCTGTAGAACCAAAAGATAGTTTGCTGTGGGATGCCAAAAGCTGATCGTGTGATGAGCCCCAATTAATTATGCTTCATAAAACAGGGGGCATTCACTAGACCCATCAAACAGGGGCGGGCCAGGTAAAAAGTTGTTGAACTTGTTTTAACCTATTTTCATGCAATGCAAATCTAGTGATTTATACCCACTCGACTCGATATATATTATTAAGACACTTTCATATTTAACCCAATTGAAGAAAATCATAACCAAACCGAGGTGAGAGTATGGAGTACTGAGCTCGAGATTGAGTGAGGTGAGAGAGAATGAGGAGAAAGTCATAGAAGTAAGTTGGATTTGAATAAGTTAAAAATCCATTTATGACCTATCGATCACCTATCTTATGTTTAAATCTATTTATAACCTATTTATTGAATATTGCTAACCCATATAATAACTCAACTCATCATATATGGGTGAAGAAATGGATCTAGGACATATTTTGATAGGTCTACCTAAACTATTGCACAAAATTTTAATGTAGTCCTTTGAACCAAACTTTGTTAGAAATCGCTCACATTATGATGTGCCCCTAGGACAATTAATGATGACTAAATTGCCACATTAGTGATTTATAATGAAAATTGACCGAACGGATTACAATGGAGTTTCATTTAAAGTCTTATGACTTAATTAGTAAAATTAAAATGTTTATAATTGAATTGGCATCTATACAATAGGTTTAGCAGTAATTAGGTAATATCTTCCCATAAATTACAAGCTTATGATCATGATAAAATTGATTGTTGTATAGAAGCACAGCCACATTAAACAACATTTATACAATGGGGGAAAAATGAACAACAATGTTCTACACGTAATGCCAAAGTTGGTTGGCTCATCGTTTGGAAGTGGCTAGCAATGATCTAGCAATGAATAAATTATGTTTGAAGCTCAGTTGTGATGGGATAAGCAACCGGCGTCTGCTAAATAAGGAAATCGAGCCACGGCGTCGTTTTTTTTTTTTTTTTTGTGGGTTGATTTACGTATCCTTTCGAGACATTTAAAAAGTCCATGTACGATTTACAGCAATGATGAGAGGTTGCGTGTTTTCATGAGATATTTGAAAATTCGTGTTAATTTCGCTACATTGCCAAGTGGGTCGTGTACGTTTCTTAAGCTAATTGGCCAACGTCTGTAGGTGTCGACGCTTGGTTCATGTCCTCAAAGTCCTTTGTGACTCATTTCTCATTTCAACCGTGACCTGATGACGGGAATTTGTCGGACAAACAGACCCTCCGGACAGCAGAACTTTCCAGTTGAATTCGTATGCGCGATACTGCATTCGAATGCACCTAGAGATATCGATTCTAAGTGTTGAGACCAGGCCGATTTTGGACAAGAATCGGCAACAATGAAACCAACCTTAGCTACCAAAGCAAATTGTGGGTGGATCGGAATCGGTGCAGTTGGACAGAGCAGCATATGTTCGATTTGAGCATCATTACCCTTCTCCATTCAGCTGTATTGTTCCCTAAAACCAGCGAGTGCTCCTAATTTTGCAGGCAAAGGATTTTGGCTTGAGCAGCTTCTTAGACTAGACCATCAATCTCAAACAAGGGAAATGTTTGAGATTTCGGACAAATGGACCATAGAAACAGCGGATAAATTTATCGCAGCATCTTAGATCTGCCGCATGTAAATCTTTATGCACATTCAGCACACAGGAAAACATAGCGTGTGGAGAAAAAGAGGAACAAATCAAATGGAACTGCAGCGATCACTGTTTGTCTAAGTACATAACCAAACTGACCAGCTTGATTCCTATATACAATGAGGGCAACCGAGGCATCACAACGGATTCATTGTGTGAATGACTTGAAGCAAAAGCCTCAAGTGGCCCTCTTTTGCTTGTACCTTTTGGCACAAACGACATAGACCAACATGTTTGAGAAGCTGAGTCCAGCCAGAAGCCAGAAATAATAATCAAGATGCCCCTCGTTCAAGTTATTCGGAATCCACCCAGCCTTGCCACCCGAAGTCGTGAAGTATGTCACAATCGTCAAAATCAAAGAGCTCAAGTAATTACCTAGTGCAGTGGTCAGGAGCGCAAGTGCACTGCACAGGCTCCGCATGGCATCAGGAGACTGCTCGTAGAAAAACTCGAGCTGTCCAATGAAGGTACAAACCTCAGCCGCGCCCACAAGAAAGTATTGGGGTATTTGCCACAAGATGCTGAGTGGGACCGCCACATCCTGGTGGGCCAAACCGAGCTCCCGAGCCAGTTGCAGCCTCCTTATCTCAACCACAGCAGCCGCTGCCATTGCGAGCACAGAGATGAAGAGGCCAATCCCCATCCGCTGCAATTCCGAAAATCCACGTTCCTTCCCAGTGAATTTTCGGGCAATGGGGACAATGATGCTGTCGTATACCGGGACCCAGAAGATCACGCTGATGACATCGAATGTGGAGAGGGATGCCGGAGGGATGGCGAAGGAACCAACAGTGGTATCCATCATCATGCCTTGCTCCACGAACATTGTTGACATCTGAGCATAGACGGCTGAGAACACAATTCCAGTGGCCCAGATGGGGAACATGCGGATCAGAATCTTGAGCTCCTCCACTTGTGTCACAGTACACAGATTCCACGAGTTGTATTCCCCACTTTTGGCCTCTGCATCTGAGAGCACAGCAGCTTTGTCGAGACATCTGTAAGCAACCGTCGAGTTTGTAAAATCATCCATAGTAACGAGCAAAGTGATGTTAAATCAACAGAAGCATGCAAAGTTTGCCATGGACAAATCATGCATAGCTCATAATACTAGTGGCCGCCACCAAGAGTAATTACTCAAGTGTCTTCATCATCTACTCAGGCAGCACCAATAGTGTTGACAGACAAGGAGACTTATCTTATCATAACAATCTTAAATTCATCTTTCTGAGATCATGTATGTACAACACACATCTTGAGATATGTCCCTTGCACAATCCATATAATCAAGGTCCATTCAGGAGTTGTCCCTAGGTCTATGAGTAGTACATGTTTGGTAGAACAAACTTCAATTAGCTTCTTGGACTAGACAATAAGACCATAATAGCCCAAGCTACATATGATCAGGATGTTTTTTCATATATGCTTTACAAGTTATGAAATCATAATAGTCTAGAAGACAAGCCTACACAAGGTTTAAAAGAAATATATCTGAAACTCTTTAGCTTTAACAAATGCCTCACGAGAAAAAGAGCCAAACTTGATGCTGTATTCTTGTACTTTAAAATGCAGACCCAATCATCCATTAAACTAATTGAGAGGTTCCAAGATGAGGTTTGGAGGAGTAGAACATACTTCAGTTCATCGGTGTGCTCCAGTTTACGACTTCCTTCAATCGCTGAGTTTTGCATTTCGTAAAGGAGACTACCATCTTCAGGTACCTTGATGTTCCACTTCCGGAACGAGGCAACTAAAACCTGGCACATCCTTGTGATGGGACTCCCCCCGGGTCTCTGGAAACGATAAAGGGGGGTGCCTGAGAAGAAACTGGCAATGGCAATCCCCATAAATAATGCAGGAATACCAAATCCCCAGCCCCACCCAGCATTTTCTTGAATCCAAACCAACAAGCTACTGGAAATGAGAGCACCGATATTGATGGAAAAGTAAAACCAGTTAAAAAAGGATCCTTTCTTCATCCTCTCTCTAGGATCAGTGTCATCAAACTGGTCTGCTCCAAAAGACGACACACATGGTTTGATCCCACCAGTTCCCAGGGCAATCAGATAGAGTCCGAAGAAAAACACTGCATACTGTGCTGGGGTAGCAGTAGGGCATAAAGAACCAACACATTCTACAGGCTTAAATGCTGGAACGGTTGCAGAGAGAGTCAAGGTACACATCCCCTGTAAAGGAATACAGATCAATTTCAAGCAGACAGTTTTGAATGAACAAAACTCTTGCTCCTCATGCAAGCACATGTCATGCACATTCACATGAAGAATGGGTAATGGTCACAGAAAACAAGTACAAGATACAAGAAAATCACTCCATCACTTGATCATTTACTCATGCCTTGCCACACTATTTTTCTTACTCTTGTTGAGCCAAAATGCTATCCTACGCAACATAGCCAATTTACATAAACACACAACATTTTAGACAAATAAGCTGTAGTTTGGCCCCTCTTCAAAATAGTTATGACTCCAGTTGTGCCATTTGACAACGTTTTTGCTAAAGTCCAAAGTATTACTTATGACTCAGTTTCCTTTAACTAAAAGTGTCGCAATTCTATCAGTTCAAGATTCGAGCCACTCTTAAAAAAGACAGATACTACGCATACTCATGACATAATTTTTAATGCATTCCCATATAGCACTAAGAAGAAATAAAGTGCCTCAATTAGTGTTGATATTGAGGAAAGTTTTGTTGCAATTGTGGTTCATGATGACTTTTTAAGGAAATGATGATTGCTCTGGTAAATAATACTGAACTATTGAAGTGCACTTTGAACACCCATTTTAAACATCCAATGATCATAACTTGACACGGACAGTGCTGACTAACTAATATAGGGCTTGAATCCCCAATAATATTGTATTCCCATAACTTTGCAGCATATTTCCACACTGATGTGATACTGAGAGAACACACTTTCACCAAAAGCTATAGTTATGATATAGAAAGCAACATTAGTACAAAAAGGCAGAGTTCCTGTTTTGTAATCCAGGTGTGATATATGAGTATCACAGTTTCATCTCTGCATGCAACATTCAGCAATTCGGTCTAATCATTATTAGCAACAAAGCTAAACTTTTTGATAATTCTAATCCAGCAGAATTTAGAAGCATTATGATGCACCAGTGACTAAATTTAGGTTTTGGAGTTATCCTCCACCTATAGCAGAGATCATCCAAACAATTCACAAGTTGATGACAATATGAAGAGTGTGTAATCACTGAGAAGAGGATAGAATCTCTTCAGGTGAATCAACCCTATTCATTTACTCACATATCTACTTCCAGGTCATGAACTAGTTTGACTACTTACAAAGAAGTAAATTGTCGAGAAAGCAGCAATCGTCCAATATCTTCCCCAATATGCATCTGCTACCACAGCTCCAATAAGAGGTGCAAGATAGCAAGTGCCTGCCCAAGTGGTAACGTTTCTTGCAGCAGAGACATTTCCCTCGTGCATGTTGTTGGTCAGATAACTAACAAGATTCGTAGCAATCCCATAGTAGGCCAAACGTTCACAACATTCAGTGCCTGTATTTCGCCATTCCAGTTATTAATACATAATGAATTCGATAAAATAAAGTTCACGGAAGATTAACATATAACATCTTTCCATTACCTAGGATGAAAGGACAAGCTCTCCAATTCCCGGTATTACTCTTCAAAACCGGGTTTCCGTTGACGTCAACCGAGCCATCTCCAGTGTACAGTTCATTCTGCTTTTTCTGTGACATAATTCCCATGTCATGAATAGAATAGCATTAGCAGTTCTGATATTCACATGACCAAAATTTCAAGTGTTTATATTTTTTCATATCTTAACAGAAGAGGAGGTAATATGTCCAAAATTGAAAAGAATGAGGTGCAGCAAGCTTGTTGTCATCAGCTAGCACTATTAAAGCCTCTCTTTTTTCAACTTTACACTGTAGGGAGGCTGCTCCTGACATTTTACATGCTCTGAGTAAAAAAACTCATCATCATGGAACAACTGATACCACAAAGCAGATAAAAAATCTTGTCTCCTCTCCTTGTCTTGGACAACCCCCTATTCAAGGTGCCTCTTCGATGGAAAGACATGTGAATCATGGTAACGAGTACATTTCAATGATTACATCATCAAGTTAAAAAAAAGAATCAAAATCTGCCACTAGATCCACCTCAGAAGATGCTAAGATGTACCAGAATTGGTAACAAAAAAAGTTCTTTTCTCATTGACAGAATCAGGAAAGTCATTAATAGTGAGCAAGAAGAGAAAAACTCAGCAGTTCACCCCATTTAAACTGAACTGACTCCTTCACAATAAGATAGTATTTTCCTAGACACAGAAAAAGAATATATCAAACCACTACAACTGATGTCTTCTACTTGACAACAGGTCCTCCCTGCAGGAACATATACAAACCAAAACCTCCTAGTGTTGTCCACAAACTGGCGGTCAGCAGCAATCGAAGTGCCATTATAGGACCTCTATTGCTTTCGACTTCAAAGCTCAATCCGCAATCAAAGCAATCACATCACAAGGTTTTTAAGGGTAGAAAAAAGTTAGCCCGGCCATGAACTTAATTCCCAAGCAATTTTGCAATAATCCCTGCCGAAACAAGTTCAAAAACTCATCATGACAGCTACTAGCAAAAGCACAATCCTCTGGATGAACAGAAAATGCAGACTCGGCAATATCCATCGACATCTATCCAAAAAGTCCCCGATCACAAAGGAAACCAAGAAGCTCATTGCTGATCAACAGAATCGATGACCCATTTCAGCCATCATTTACACCCGCCAGCTGAATTTCCATAATCAAGTACAGCTCTTGAGGATTAAAGAAAGAAAGAATCGAGCGAATTTCCAGCTTCAGCACCAGCAAATCGGAAACACACCCACCACAAACTAACAAAATCTAACCCAACAAAAAGAAGAAGGAAACAGGGCGCACAAGCAGATGGGCAATCAAAAGTCAAACCAAGAAACCGGAAAAAGCAAGAAAAGGGGAAAATTCAAGAACCTCCGGGATGCCGTCTTCCAAGAGCAATCTCTCCTCTTCCTGAGAACCCATCTCTCCTTTCCTTCTTCCAACGCGGTCGAGAGGATAGAACGAGGGAACGGGCACCGAAGCGATCGACGAGGGAAGGGGGATGGGCAGACCCTTTGGACGGGGGACGAATATAAAACGGGACGAAATGGAGTATGGGCAAAGGTAAGGGATTCCACGCTTCCTCCCCTGACGCGACCGAATTGTCAGCGAATCGCAATGGCCAACGGGAGAAGATGAAGAACGGTAGGTGGGGAGGATCGGCTGGGTCTCCGGGATGGATCGAAGGTAAAGGTAAAAGGAGGAGGAGCGCGGTTTTTAAAGGACGAGGAGCGCGGTAGTTCAAGATCGGATTTTTATTTACGATGACTTCGTGGGTAATTTCCATTTTCCGAGGTTGGTAAATCTGATGTCTGAAGCAATAATGGGAGAGTGATGATTTATTGCGAATTTCTTGGCCGCCTCCATTTTTTTTGTTTTTTGGAATAAATCGTGGCGGCATGCTTATTGAATATATTTAATTTTAAAGATAATTCTATTTTTTTAAAATAATTATTGCGGCGTGATATCATTAGAAAAAGCAAAAAAAGGTAACCTTGAGAATTGCCCTTCCGATATATTAATTTATTGCGCTTCGAGCTCTAAAGTAATGAGAGCCACGCTTGTACTCATTTGAAATTTCTTCAAACATTATGGGTTTGTTAATCTTCACTTTTAGCCAAAAAAAAAAAGGATTAAGATTCTTGATTTTCTTTTCCTTTTTTTGGGACCGAGAAAAACTATTAAGATTCGTTTCTTGATATTTTTTTTTCCTTTTTTGTGACGGAGGAAAGGAGACGCAGAGGGGAAAAAAGCATAAAGCAATCGGGAGGGATTTGATTTTTATCAAACACTGGACTATGCTTTTTCACTAATTCCCTATATTTTACATAGAATAATCGATAAAAAGGGACATTTATTTCGTGATGAGCTATTGTTCATTCCTTTTATCACATAATCCCTTGTTTCATTTCTTTTGTTCTCTCTTGTAATTAATTGTGTCAAGTTTTTTTATTATATCGAACCTACCAAATTTAACGTTAAGGAGTTAATTTAGAGGACTAAAGTCATATGACCCTTAATTTATAGAGATGCATTCACATTTAAAAGCAACTACTTATATCTCTTATAAAGTTGAATTAATGAATTACATTTTCCTTAATAACCAAAATATTTAGAGATAGAATGTTGTTGATAGTGAAATTATTTTTCATTAGCTAAATTTCTTCAGCAATACAAGTAATTGTTATAGGAAAAAGTATCCAAATTATTGACTTTCTATTGTACAAATACTCAATTTCTCCTACCTTATCGATGTGGGGCCACGCACTACGTCAACATCACATACAAAAGTTTTGTTGTATAACCAAGACTAAATTAACCTTTTTATAATGATAGTAATAGTAGGTGAAAAAATGACTTGGTTACCAGACTAAAAGAGTTAAAAGACTTAATCATAGAAATTGAAAAATAGTTATTGGATTTGATTAAATAAATAAAATTGAAACACTGAATTGCCCGCTTTTCACAAGTTATGGAACCAAGAAGCTACGTCGCCTAAGTTTTCTTTAGTCAACTTTATCATATTTCCTCTTTATCACGCAATCAATGACGAAGTTTATACTTTGACGTGTCTTTCAAAGGCACAAACTTTTTTTAGCATCTTTCCCTAGTGAAATTCGTCTCCTCATGAAATTTGACGTTTTGGAACCTTTCTCCGCAGGAGGATGGAAATGTCGTCTTGAAATTTGATGATACTGCCCAATTTTCTTCTTAAAATTGGGAATGATCAAAGTTGACTTTCAAATTTGTTACGAATTTGAGTTTGAATTTGAATTTATTAATTTGAATTACAAGCAGGAACTAGATGAGTAGAAGATGGCTAGCAAAATATCTTCAGCCGAGAATCAAAAAGTGATGAAGATTGGTCTATATAACTCTTTCACTATCCCCCCCCCCCCCCAAAAAAAGGAACTCTTTCACTATTTCCTATTATTCCATATTTTTCTCTGACTTATTTAATATAATTATTAATATGTTTGAGTTTGAGTTTGCTATTTGTGTGAAGTTGGGAAGTAAATCATAATCATATTGCGTGATCGTTTGAAATGGGATATCTGATAGCCTAACTTCTACTTTGAATTGCTAGGTAGGTTTAGCATTCATTTTGGAAGATTTGATTTTACTTATACTAACACAGCTTCCTATATTTGGACAATACGCTCAATCTGAGTTGAGACAATCAATCGTGTCGAGATCATCTTCAGAAGATGAACACATATTCATGGCAAACGCGTATTATGAAGTTCAACGACTAATTTATTTGAGGAATTGGGATTAACAAGTTTGCCCGATCCAAAGATATTTTTTGATAATCATACAGTTCTCCATATTATAACAAATCTGGTTTCCCATGAACGTAACAAACTCATAGAACTAGGTTGCCATATTGTCAGAGAAAACACACAACAAGGACTTGTGAAGCCAAGTTACAGTGACTACTATTAAAAAATCCAATACATAATCTTTAGTGTATAGGTGGAATGTAGATAAAAAGCATATGAACCCCATTGTTAAGTGATGCGAGATATTTCAAAGTTCCCTTCACATGTGAGGCGGATTGGGAGTGGCATATGAAATTTGACTAATGGAAGTGGATATATAGGTGAAAAGGGACTAATTTGACTTTGATACCATATTTCAAAGAAACAACCCAAAAGTTTTTATTTATATATGAAATATATATAAATAACATATGAACCCTATTATTAAGCGACGTGACGTTTCAACAATACAGGATTATATTCTATAGACATCTACACAAAGGCATTGGAAAATGAGATTTTTGAAAAATATTGCAAACAAACTGGATATGACTGCTTGAGGGGGAGTCTTAACTCCAAAAACTTGAATGACTCCACTTTGAATAAAAGTCAGAACATTTGAGGCTCACATCATTGGATTTTGTATCTCATTAATCAATGAACTTGTCGTGAAAGGAAGGAAAGCGAAAAAAAATAAAAAATCCTGCGAGGCTATGACAGTAATTTGACACGCTCACTTATCATTTAGAGATTCCATCTCATTATTTAAGAATAACCCCTCATTTCGTCATTAAATAGATATTGTCATTATATATAATTTAATGTGTGCATATAAAAACGTAACTACTTGGAGGCCCGTGAAGCACCCTGCAAGCCTTATGAACGAATTAAGGTCAAATCTTCAGCCTGTGAATGTGGCCCAAACCCAGAGCAGTTTGCACGCATGGTGGAATTTGACTCTTGAACTGGACTCTTTTAATGCTTCAAGGAAGAAAACATGAGGCGGTGGCCATAAAAAACCAGGCACCATAATGCCCTCAAAGCATGAAGTAATTGCATGGATAAGCATGAAGTAATAAAATACCACTTATCGCACGGATATGCGTGAAAAAACAAATTAATGCATGAATTTAATCTGAAGTTGTAAACAAGAAAAAAAAAAAAAAGAGAGGAGAAGAATTGGTCAATGAGAACATTCGTCTCTTTGCCTAACAAACAATGACTAAACCCTATATTTCGGTATATAACATCCGTTAAAACTTTAGATAAATCAAATGAGGCGTCTTGACTTATTATGGAAATAGCTTAAATATATAGAACAATAAAAGAATCTTAAAGGGCTAGTGTACTTGCAATCTTCATTCTGTTGCACATTTGGGTAGAATTAGATTAAAAATTTGATGGAACATTGCATTACGATGTTGTTGACACCTAAATTTTGGACAACCCATTTAGTCATTTATTACATAAAAATTGGGGATTAATTTTTAACTCCTAAAAAATATTATAATTCAATCGCATAGCATATAATTTTTTAGGTGCATTTATTTTTAATTTACATGTTTTGCATTTTTTATTTATTTTTAGGACCGGTGGTGGATGAGTTCAAATTTTATGCTCTAGTTCGATAGGCCGGGCTAGGCTCATGAAAGGATAAAATTAACCCAAGCCCGTCATTATTTTTAATTGATTATCTTGCAAAAAAATTAAGATTTGATGCGATATTATGATTAGATGAAAATATTAACAAAAAAGATCCTGTTTTGTTTCGCCTATAAAAGGATACGTACGGATCAATCGAAAGGGAGGGGCTTTTTCTAGGTTTCTCTTCGTCGAAAGGAAAGAGGAAAAAAGGAGAAAAAAGAACACAAAAAGTAAAAAGTGAAAGAGGAGAGGGAAGCCGTCCGTGGAGGTCGAAAGGAAAGCAGAGAAAAGGTCAAAAAGCAAAAAGCTTTTGCAGAGAGGAAGGGACGTGCGCACTGCGCAGGATAAGGAAAAAGCAGAACAGAAGAGTGACGTGAGAGAGAGACAGGAGGAAAAAAGAAAAATTAAAAAAAGAGAAGTTCTTCTCCGGCGACTTGCTGCCGTCTGCCCACGCTCCGTCTCCTGCCTGCCGGACGTCGCCACTGTGCCTCGCCGCGCCACCCAGATCCGCCGCGCCTCCGTGGTCACCTGAGCCGGATCTGCACCCCTACCCGATCCACAGGAGCTTGCCCTACTGATCGCGACTTCGTCCGCCGTTGCCACGCATCCGAGCCCCTGCTCGGCGTCTCCGAACATCGCCGCTCAGCCGCACCGGAACGCCGATCTGCCCGCGACGACGCTACTGCCCCTGTTCTGTTCGCGATCTGCCTGCAACCCGCGCCGGTCCGAGATCTGCCGTCCTGCCCCGCCGCGCCTCCTTCGCGAGCAACCCGCGACCCTGCTGCTTGCCGATCTCCTTGTTCTCGCCGTGCTCGACGCCGTGGCCCCCACGAAGACAGCAGGTCCCGATCCGTACGCGACCCACCTCTGCAAATCGCCCTCCGCCGGTCTCTGCCTTGACATCCGCCCCTGCTCCGCGCACCAGCACCCGCGAGCACCGCTGTGCAGCAACCTGCGACCCGCAACGCCCGCGAGCCCTCTCGCTGCTCGACCCGACGCCCGTGCCTGCACCTCCCGCGCCACCTTGCCGTCACTGACCTGCAGTACCCGACGCCGGCCACCGCCCGTCCGGCGCCCATCAACGCTGCAGCAAGCCCCTCTTTCTTTAGGTGGTTTAGCTTTTTCTTTTATTTATTTTGTTCTATTTATCTCATTTTAGTTTATCTATTTAAGTTGTAATGTTTGATGTTAATATTTGTGAATTTAGTATGTATTATCCGCAGGGATTTTGTCTGGAATTATTATAATTATTAATTTGATCCGAGAGACATTGAATTATTTTTTAATTATTTTAATTGTTGGGCTTTTTAGTGAGATTTTAATTGTTAAATCACAATAATTATTTAATTTGGTCCGTAAGACTTCGGATCAGATTTGTAATTATTTTGATCTCTTTGCTGTGATAATTAGGGTTAGAATAACCGTTAATTTGACCTGTGAGACAACATGTTATTTTTTCGATTATTTTAATTTTTCCTTGCTTGATTTTGTTGATAGTTTAGATTTAATAATTACTTATCTCTTAAAAAAAAAACTAAAAAAATCATAAGATAAAAAAAAAAATCAAAATTCTGCACGAGCATATAGGTTTAGTAAATCAAGCATGTAGGTTTAACAAATTAGAATTTTCTTAGGATTACATTTTTAGGATTGCATTTTTAGGAATAAGTTAGGGTTGAATCTAAATATTTTTTAGGGTTTTAGATAATGTTCGCATATTCTAATTATCTCATTTTCCCAAAAAATAGTTTTCTAAGATAAGATAGGGTTTAAGTCAAATTAATCCCTAGAATAGATTAGAAAATTATCCATTTTGAGATAGATTAATTAGGATTTTTATAAATTCTGAATTTCAATAAAAAAAATCCAAAAATTCTAGGTGCATGTTAACTAGTTTGCATAATAGGATTATTTAGTCAGAACTTGTTAATTAATGAAGTTAGGTCATGAGGTGCATAATAATTAGTTTGCATAATAGGCCCATTTAATTAAAATTTGCATATTAATAAGATCAAGTCATTTGGTTTAAAAATGCTAATTCTAATTTTTAAGAAAACCCAAAAAAAAAAAATGATTGCTTGCTTTGTGTGATGCAATTTATTTATTTGATTGCTTTAATAATGGATGAGCACCCGTGTGGTCATCACATTTGCATGATAGTAATTTAGGTTAAAATAAATTAGCTGCTTGCAAAAAAAAAAAAAAAACGTTTTGAAAAATTAAAAAGAAATGGTACCGAAAGGGCATTAGAGAAATCTAGTGTAACCAAGTCTCTGTACCCTTAGTCTCTGGTTCGTAGGAGTAAAATAAATCTTCCTTTATTTTACTTAAGTGTCTAATCGATCTACCATAAACCGATTAGTGACGACTCCTAGATATTGATCATTTGCATGTTAAATAATTGAATATTAAGTCGCGATTTGATATGGGCTTGGAAATGTTAAATAATTGAATATTACGTCGCGATTTGATATGGGCTTGGGAGAGCCTGAGCTAAGTTTAAAAAAGCTCAGTTGTCCATTAACCTAGTTTTAGGTGGTGAACCCGAAAAATTTTGGTCGCGACAGATGTAAACATTATAACTCACCCATTGTAGTAATTACACGTACTCATAAATAGAATTGTGCATAGTGGATTCTAGCAATTCCGATCTAGATAATGCATTCTGGATTTTCAATAAATCAACTCGTGGGGTAGAAAGTTTCATGTACATACCATAATCCTATCTCCAAGTCTTGTCTAGATTGTATGGAAAGGCCTGCACAAAATTTTAATATAAAGAGGGATCTCATGCGACATCTATTTAGTCAAGGATGAATTGGTGTTACAGACTTTGTGTAGTTATACTTTGCCATTGAAGAGGATTGCTTTCAAGTGTAAAAACTTTCTAAGGCGGTCTTCGGGTTGAACGCTTGTAGCGGAGATCATAGCCCCCACGTCTTCCGTTCGACAAAAGGCCTTAGGAGAAAGAGTCCTCGTTTGGGCCCATCTTACTGTTTTACTGTCGAATTCTTACACCATCCAAGGAAAGGGTTTGCAAGTTGATGAAACCGATCTTGCCACTCTGAAAATCCTAGGAAATCGAGATGGCAGATTGCAGCCCATGCCGCCCACACGACATGGACTGTCACTTCATAAATTGCATTCTGATATGAGGGTCTTTTATATATAAGGCCTACATTCTCGACCAGTCAGGGCCAGGTTCGATTGGCCCAGGCCTTCATGGTGGGTCCATGCATATCCTTCTAACCATATGGAAATTGAAAATATTATTGTGGGTTTTTCTTACGATCTTGGATTCTGTAAAGTTAGGTGGTTAAGTTTTAAGTGCTTGAAATTGGACGCGATAGATGTAGTATTCGATATTTTAGCATTCTTCATTCAGAAAAACATTGGAACCCTAACTCGTCACCGTAATCCATACTTGATACACAGGAACGAGATGATTTATATATGCCCTTGGGGCTTAGTTAATCTGAAATGTTCAAATACTCTACATTGAGAATCGGTATAGGATTTGTTGAAAAATAGTGAGTACTCTCAGGGAAATTTAAATGAACAAATTACAAAACTTACTATTTTTACGATATGTGATCGATGTTTCAAAAAGTCAAATATGTTTCAATTTACTAGGGATAGTGATATTGCAAGAGCCTAAACTTTTCGTCATTTATGATCCAGAACTTGATTTTCATTTTATTCAATTAAGTACCTCAACTTTCAAAATTAGGCTCGATCTTAGACATCTGATAAATTATGGTCAATCACGTTATTCACTTTTTCGGACTCAGCACATAGAAATTACTTTCACCCTTTGTTTTCATTCCTTTGTTTCTTCTTTTGTTCTCAGTCCTTCTTCTTCCTCTGCTTGCCTCTGACTTGTGCCTCCGTCCATCGGCACCATCGTCATCGTCGCCATGGCTATTCCAGTAGTGCCTGGGGGCCTGTGGTTGGAGGCGATGAGGCTAGATTTGTTCATATCGGCGGGACTGAGTACTATTAGCGGTGGTGATGCTGAGTCAGGGAGTGGTAAGGGCGACTGATGGTGTTGGTGATTCTTGGATCCATAATGTTAGTGCGGTGTTCTACAGCGGCAGTTACCATTATTGGAGATAGGGGTGGGCATATCTTGTTAATGAGTGGCTACCAAGGGCATTTTTTAAGAGAGAGAGAGAGATATGGATGCCAATGTGTACGTTTGAAGATTTCCTAACAGCATTAATGTCTGTATCAACATTTTTCATTTGTGTATTTAATAGAGGCCTCACATTAAGTCACATTTAAAAAGTTTAGGTATTTCATTGGATAATGAGTGACCTTTTAAATACCTATAGTGTGCACCTCAATTAAATATGCTCAACATCCTTAAAAGATATATTTCAATTTCTCACATCACCAAGTGCACTATACCTACATTGAAGCCACCTATTACTCGGAACTAACTTGTGCATTACCTAGCTCGTGAGGTTGTGGGCCCTTCGCGATCTGGATTTATCCAAAGCTTCGTCTTCAAGAAACAGAAGAAAACGCGTTAGCCCTTACATCATATTTACCCAAAGTTGCTTCACCAACTTTTTTCTGCTAATATTCTATCAATCTTTTTCCTTGCCTACGCCTCTTTTTTCCAAGGCGATTCTCTTAATTTATTTAGCTTTCCACTCAATATCGGACTCCATCTTTATTCACAGCATTCAACGCGTCAACCTTATTTCGTATTCAATGAACAAAGCCAGGAAGTGGTTCTTCATCTCACCCGATGGTTCAACGCCGCAAAGAGGAGTTTGCATCGACTCCTCCACAATTCGGATTCAATTAACCGTATATTTTGCAATCCAGCTTCTTTTGATCGGTATCAAACTTTTGCTATTAGAAATGTGTTGGAGGGATGGAAAATAGACTCGATTTTTGTACACGGGAGAGATTTCCTTTTGGGAGTTCATTTTAGACAGTTGGGATGGATTGGTTTTATGTTCATGTCCAAGGAGATTTGTCCTGAAACCCTAAAACAGTTTTATGCCACTTTAATCAAATTAAAAAAAAAATGTGAAGGAAAAATTTTATGAGTCATATGTGGGGAAGATTTACTCAATCAATCCTAAATTTATTTACGAATATCAATTCAGTCATAAACATTTCGATTTTACCAATCTAGTCCTAAACCTTTACGCAAAGTTCGAATATAGTCCATTTGGTCAATTTCTCAAGTGAAACTACTTACATGGCGAGTCATCATTGAGCATCTTACATGGTACACTGTCACGTCAACGGTTTTCAACAAAAATTGTTTGGGAGAATTAAATGGGAATGTCGCACAAAGGTTTACAAAAACCGAAAATTTTAAAACTAAATTAACATCATATAATAAATTTTGGATTGATTGGATAATTTTGCCGACGTATGTGAATGGAACAGTGCTTTCTCTTGATGAATTTCTTCTGGGATTATATCTTTGGCATAAATCCCGAGGGTGATTTGTGGTCTTTGACTGTTAGTGATACATATATGACTCATAAATTATAAGTTTTCTAAACAAGTGAGGCAGTTACTTCATGAGCTTAGGACGCGACATTTAGATGTCAATTTGCGTATTCTGTATGCAATTGGGATCTATTGCCTGCTTCCTAATTCTGGCCGAAGAACTGATTTGTCTGAGAAACAAAAATCGAATCAATGTCCAAGCTTAAGAATGGTTGGAAGGTGATCTAATTTGTGTTACTGCGTTGAAGTGTTCTGGTTCAAAAGGAAAGGATTTGTCATATGGGGTTGTCCTAAGTCGCATTTTCAAAGCTTTTGATGTCGAACACAAGGGTGAGACTCTTAAGGTTCTACCGATCGTCAATTTAATGGAGAATCCACTCAAAAAGCCATGGACTTCAAGAAGAGGCAAGGCGGCGTATGGATTAGGGGAATGGCTGGGATGGCCAACGGTGTCATCGTAGACGGGTTAGGCGGGCCATCAAAATTGAAGAGCATGAGTATGAAAATGACAATAATCCATCGGTAGATGCTCTCTCTCTCTCTCTCTCTCTCTCTCTCTCTGGGGTCTAATGCCCGTTTCATCGTTCCCTGGTTCTTGATTTCTTAGTATTTTCATGAGGGGCCTCGAGATTTCTTGCATTTGATGAAAAGTGAGGTCACATCATGCTTTTCCCCTATTTCCTGAACTTGGTCAGCCTAGAGAAGGCAAGACCATATAGTGGAAAAGAACCGTGTTTTGGTCGCCATCTTCTAACCCCATTCGTGTTTTGGAACCATATCCATGGGTGACTCTCTACTTGAAGATCACCAAGACAGTGGCTCTAAAATCTAGGAAAGATTCGGCAGCGAAGCTTATCAAAGCATCCATTCAGGGCAAGGAACAAATTGATGAACATAATCAGCAGTTTTTTTTCAGAGGTGATTGTCTCAAAGATGGAAAAAGAACTAATTGAGTAGGCATCCTTGGTAACTTCATGCTCTATCTCATGATCTGTAATGAGCCACGACGAGGATTTTCGATGGGAAACTTGAGTTGAGCTTCAAACGCTCAACCAATTTGCCCATACATGGATGTGCATAATTTATAATCTCAGTGATGAGTAGTTGAAGAGACTCATGAACTCACTCAAAATTGTCGAGTCCTATAGAGCATGCCCCTTTGACTGGGAGATGTGGGATACAAAACATAAGATATATGATTCTCCCAAAATTCTGCAAAATACACTAGATCCCCAAGATGAAATGTAATTACAAATGCAAATTCACCACACCCTTTGGCATCATAAATTTCTTCGCTCAAAGTATCATATCTTACGAACATCATGATGAGGGGACAGTTCAAACTTCAAATAAAGGGGCATCACTGAATCTTTCACAAAAGAGGCAATTTTATATTCCATAGCATTCACATTCGGCAATAACCCACCAAAAATAATGGTAATGGCACCTTTTATTCTGTTTAAGTGGCTAGAGCAAGGAAAGCAGAGGGAGACAACTAAATCATGGACCACTAATGAAGTCCACTGCAAAAGTCTTTATGTCTATATCATCAATCTTAAAATAGAAGAAAAGATAGAATCACAATTTCTTGAATGCAGAGACCAAAAAAAGACTTTAGTGCAAGTAAAGTTACCGAAAGACAAGAGGCGAGAAAAGCATCATGCGCCAAACTAATCCAAACTGTTTGTTATATATGAATACCATACCACAAAAGCAGTCATTGATTTGGCTAGCTCCTTCCTCACGCTATCAGAGGTGCTAACTTTAACATCTTGAAATCCAAATCAAACTGATCATCTTGATGTGATAATTGGACGTCATAACTATCTTCACAAGCGATCGAGAACGATGTGACCATATGAAAATAGAGAACAACATGGGCCCCGGAAAAATTTAACCTTTGCCATTGCCCACTTTCTTCATGTCGGCAAATTTACGAAACAGCCTCTCCTCCTTTGGCATCTTGCTTGGCTTCCCGGATAGCGATGGAGGAGGTGGCATCATTTGGATTGGCAACCCACCGCTTTGGAGGAGCAGCTGTTGTTGTTGCAGAGAGCCATAATTACAGGAGCGGATTCCCAAAAACCCTCCAGTCATTGTTCCTATCGAGGTGCCAAACGACTCCGTCGATAAGAGCTCTTGGGAGTCATCAGCCTGTTATCCCCGGCGTACCTTTGATCCGTTGAGCGAGAGCCCTCCGGTAAATACTAGTATATTACTAGTATTGATGGTAATAAAAAGAGAGATTTGTCAATGGAACTAAGAAGAGGGTTCAATTTGCGTTGGGCACCTGCTTTGCTTAACATCACCCTCAACCGCGTCCTTCACTCCTCACACAAGTCCACAATCTCCGCCAACTATATCGAGACCGACTCAAAGAGAACCCAATTGTCATGAAGTGCTCACATCACCAACAATGGATCGTCCGCCGACCATGCCCCTCGTGCGACCGAGATGCACGGTCGGGCCACATACGCCAAGATTTGGAGCCTTTCCAGGAACATTTACTTCCGGCAATTGACTTTGACTCTATCATTGCACAATTAATTTCTTAAAATTATTGGGGAAATATCAATCAATCAAAAAGAATAATGAAGTTAGACTTTGAGGTGTAATAATACTCTCTTTAAAGAATTATTTGTCCAGCAATGTTGTTAACATTACTGGCAAAAATCCTCTAAGATACAATAAAGTCTCAATTGAGAATATTAAATAATAGTTCTGGTATTTTTTTAGGATCTCCCAAAGAAAACAATCGGAAATAATAGTTGTATATCTTTAAAAAAAATGAAATTGGAAGAAGAAGATAAGAATTGAACATACACAATTATTAATAGCAAAAAACAAAAAGTTAGATCCTAATAGATACAACATTTCAAAGATTAAGAAGTTATATATAAACAGATATGAATTCTAAGATAATTGTTGGAAGAAGTAATAAAATTGGGAATTAAATAAATAAAAAATAACCATAACTCTTTCATGAACAATCGCATTGTTTCGATAGGAAACTATGGTTAATTTTTTATAATTATAAATCCAATTTTAATAAATAAAAAATAATGACCATTAATTAGTGTCAAATCTCGTTAACGTACGCACTCACATTCTTTCAATGTCGGATAAGGTACCTCTTAGTTTGTTTGTAAAACAAACTACCAACAAATCGATAACTTATATTTGTTGTCAATAACTTGCTAGGCAATCTATGCTCTTCAAGTTGTCGATTGTTTTTTTTTTTTTTTTTTATACAGACTACTTAGGGTTATGCGGTACCATGTTTTGGACACTCTCCCTCATTGGTGCGGGAAAGTATAGCTTTCAAAGCTGATGATAGGGGCAAAGGTCAATAAAAGACCCTGATAACAAGATTTTGGCGTTGTTTGGTTTGTATTATATTCATTTCATAAAGTTTCTTTGCTAATTCTAATGGTTCCCATCCACTCTCTGCAGCTCCTTCTACCCGCGCCATCCTTGTGAATTATTCAACACCATCTAGAAGTGATTATTTAGAGTTCTGTACGCAGTTGTACCCTTGAGAATTTGGAGTTGATGATATGAACTGCGAAGGCTCAAATGCTCTATCGGAGTGGTTTGCTCTCTTAAAGAGCTAAATTTGTACAGGAGTCCCTCTTTGTTTTATGAGAGAGCCGGGTGAAGTATTTCGAGTCTTCTCTTTCATGGCTTTACTTGTTTCGGCTGAGATAATAGTAAAACAATTTAGAAAGGTCTTTTAGAATGGTAAACAGTAAAACAATTTGAAAATTCTAAGACCTGGAAAATGTTTATTTCCAGTAGCCTTGAGCGTTTGGTTTAAGACGTCAACGCTGCTGAGTGGTTCAGAGTCGCTCCATGAGTCAAGACATTGATTGATTGGTGGAACACGTTAGATCTTTCTCTTGGTGGCGCACAAACAATTGATATCCTTTTTGATGAGCTCTTTTTGATGATGAGTTCTAGATTGAATCACTGTATTGCGGCCAAAAGGAGTTGCCTTTTTCACACGTGTTTTCTTTTTCCTTCCCCACACTCCAATTTGTCCTCTAGATTGCGTGAGTGTAAGGGCGAGCGAACGGACGCAAAGCGACTCCCCAGAAAGTAAAACGTCATCCTCATTTTGCTTTTCAACCCCACTAAGGTCTATGGCGGCACTCTTCTGAAGTGCAGCATAGGCTAAGGCAGCTCATTGGTGACATCACAACGTTACAAGATGAGTACTTCACGAGGCTTGTGAATCATCGCAAAGAGGACTGGTGGCAAGTTTGAGTTTTGAGGTGTCATTCGACAGATGTTAACTGATGTGGGGTGACAATTACAAATTGTCAATTGATGGACAGCTCCAAAGGCATTCCGTTCAACCTGCCACATTTGTTTTAGTGCCATTTGTCAAGTGACGGCCTAAACATGAAACCTCACAACCTGAACCAGAAAAACGTGAAATTTGCGGTTTTTTTACCCTGTAATATATATATTGGTGTTTCTTTATCCTGTAATACTGATTGTGAGCTCAAACAAGCTTTGAAAGAAATCCACAGGCCAGATAAATCCTATAAACACAAGTCAAAGACAAGTCGGTAAAGTCTTAGAAGGAGATCTGAGGCAAGTTCTCAAAGTTTGGAATTCCTCTTCATGGCAAAATGTCAAAAGCGCCATCTACTTCGAAGTCTTCTTTTCAAGGTCCAGTCTCTAGCCATGGGCGTGATTGTCATTGCTGTCATTGTCAATTATGGGAGATTTTATTTCTTAATTCTTACCTCAGGCCATTATCTAAAAGAGAAAGTACCCTGTGAGTGATTTGATAATATACAATTCGATTCCTTACATCGCCTTAGGCTTCGTCTATTTCGTAGTTATAAAACAAATTCAAACTAGATTAGAAAAAGCCAGTATGGAAGCTTCATGACATCAATTTCATGCCCGTCCACATTCTGATTTGACCAATGTTTTTCCCACTTTAGCTGAAGTTTACTATATCAGCTGGTGTTTGTCTCCAATTATCATATTCTCTACAGCAACGTCACCTCTGTTTGGTGTTAACAGCGACGCTGTCTCACCAACTTTAATGCAACAATCCACTTTGCAACTCTACGATGCTTTTGGCTCTATATGACTCAGCAACTTTTCCAGTTTCTTGCTTTATGATGCTTTTGGCTTTCTATAAACCCATACATCGAATAAACGTTTGCTTTGTCTTCACACAAAACTTATCAGAGCAGAGGCCTGGAATACATAAATTGTCTCCCGCAATCTCCAGAAAGAAGAATGGGCAACAATTCTCATGTTGCTCTCTTTGTGCCCTTGTCCATCATGATAGTATTGGCGGCTTTGAATGGATTCATCCAGGAAGCGAGCGCTGCCGAAGAATGCGGGAAGACGCCAATCAGGATGGCGTTCGCCAGCCTGAGTCCTTGCCTGGGTGCAGCTAGAGACGCCCGGGCTAGGGTCCCGCCTGCCTGCTGCGCCGAAGCCAGCATGCTCATTCAGATAGGTCCTCGTTGCCTGTGCACTGTCCTTCTCTCTCCTGCAGCAAAGGAGGCCCGGATCATTCCGGCCGCGGCTATCTCCATTCCAAAGAGGTGCAACATTAGAAGCGCCGGAAGCCAATGTGGAAGTGAGTATAATCTTTCTACAAATAATAGTCTACTTTGTAGCCACTTATGATGATCCAATACCGGTATTACTTTTGTCGTCTTCTTTTCTTCTTATTTCCCTTCATTTATCACCTGCAAAAAACACAGTTCCCTCGGCAGCAAAGGTGGACATTTCGCCGGCCCCTTGAGGAAGGGCGGCAGCTTCCGGTGCTCGCCGAAGAAGCTGACACCAAGGAAGCGGGACGAAGATCCGTGAGGATAGGGTCTGTGGGACTGACACGTGGGTTGTTTTGTATTTTAAGTGTTAAGGGCGTGGTTTAAGCAAAAAAGATGTGTGCAAAATGGTCATAGCATTACGGCATTATCTGCGGTATTATCTACAGTAATTAATAATTATGTATTTTGGTGATGCTCATTTCATTATCTCTTAATAGAAGTCGTTTTGCATTATTTCATTTCTTGGTTCCCCATCTATATGAGATAGTTCTTTCCTTTCTTTTTGACGATGACTTTGAACTTTCGTCGGTGTTGTATTAATTACTCTCTCTACTCCAAGAATATGCTCATTTCACTTTCAATCCAATTATAGTCCCTTTGTTAAAAAAGTAACATGTATCTAACTACCTATATTATTACTTAACTAGATGTCTATACCGAATGAGTCAATTAAAATTGAACTAAATTAAATAATAAATGAAAAAAATAAAAAAACAAAACGAAGTGTTGCTTTCATTCGTAGAAATATGCGCAGATGGAAAGCTAGAAGGAGGAAGACTGGGATAAAATATTTGGATTGCTTTCTCATATTGAACAGTATAGGTATACAACTATTTATAGTACATAGAGTCTAACTAATCTTGGTAGAAAATATACAGAAATAGAAAAAAGACTAATTTCCCATGTACAATATCCCAATAAATCAATCACAGACAATCATATCAAATGTATGATTTTGACAATATATTTTCATGGACGTGCTGTGGCCAATCGGAAGAAACCAAATACGTCATCTTGCGGATTTCTTCATCTTTGAGCAGCTCATGCAGAGAAAATAAGGTAAGAAAAAACAAAATAAAAGTGTGTGGTTGGACTTTATTATTTGGCCGGACTTGCTCGTTTTAATTTAAAACTATGTTTAATCTAGGGAGTCAAACTCCACATATACCCTAACTCTAATAATGAGAATTCTTAATTCCCAGTGAAAATTTCCAATATCCACATGTCACCTGTGGAATTTTGAACGGAGTTTAAAGAAAGGATTCTATGCCGTGAATGTACCAGTGGCGCACTTGAGATCAAGACATATTTATTACACCTATGAAGTCCGTACTAGTAAAAGAGCATGCGTATATATGGATAGGAAAAAAAATTGTCTTAAATTCATGGATAGAAAATAAAATGTTTGATACACATGAACAAGGTGATTTATGTACAACCTTGGTTTAGTTGAGCCGAAATGTTCAAATACCTCTTGGGAAAAGATGTAGGATTTGTTAAAAAATGCTCCTAGGATACTTGTTACATGAACGAATTACAAGGCTTAAATTTCTACAATATATGATCGACGTTTGGAAAGTCGAATATATTTATATTTTGTGGGTGTAGTGATCCGGTAAGGACCTAAACTTTTCATCTTTGTATAATTGAGGACTTAAGTTTTAACTTTATTCAACGAAGTAGCTCAACTTTCAAAATTAGGCTCAATATTAGGCTTCCCGTAAATTGAGCGCACGTTACTTAATTTTTACTGAGATGAACTGACTAATTAGGTCAAGCTGATGATGTGGATGGTCACGTCATTCACTTTTTGCAACTCAGCACATAGAAATTTCTTTCGCCTTCTGTTTTCGTTCCTTTGTTTCTTCTTTCTGGGATGGTGAGGTGGAGTGTGGTTAGTGGTGGTAAGGCTTGATTTTCCAAATCTATTCCTGGAAGAGAAATCCGTTTGATAAACCTATTCAGTTTTTCTATTTCTGGAATAGATTTCTATTCCAGAAATAGGTTTAGAAGAGAAATCAGAAGCTAAAATTTTATACTTCTGATTTCTTGAAGAGAAATCAGAAATAATTTCTCTCACTAAACCCTAATTTCGGTGAGTCCTCCCTCATCTCCTCTACGTCTTTGCCTCCTCCTCTCCTCATTTTATTAAAAATAAAAATAAAAAATATTCATTTTATTCATTTAAAAATAAAAATAAAATTATTAAAATAAATAAATTATTTTTATTTATCATTTTATTTTTATTTATTAAAAATAATTATTTATGATAAATAAAAATAAATTATTTTTATTAAAAATAAATTTATTATTATTTGCCTTGAGTGTTTTGCCAAATCAATTTTTTTATTTTTTATTTTTATTCATTTTAAAATAAATTTATTCATAAAATAAAATAAAATAGAATAAATAAAATAAAATTTATTTTTATATTTTTATTTTCAAATAAAATGATATTTTATTTTATTTTATTCATTATTTTTTTGTTATTAAATCATTTTTATTTTTATTTTTATATTAAAGGTCGTCGGCTATCGCCACTGCCGTCCAAAAGGAAGAAATTTTGTGTCGTTATCAAACGAATTTCTATTTTTAGAGTAGAAATTTTGTGTCGTTATCAAACGGTTATTTTTGCTTAGAAACTCTTCTAGATATAGAAATAGAAAAATCTATTTCTGTTCTAGAAATAATTTCTAGAACAGAATGGTTGTCATGCGCGCCAAGTGTTCGAGAGCGGTAGTGACCACCGGTGGAGACGGGTAGAGGTGGCTAGGAGAGTTCTCAACAAAAAGCTATCTTGTTAAAGAGTTCCCTTAAGGCACTTGCTAATCATATTTAACATGAAATGTTTTGTTTTTGGAAACATTATTTATGCGTGACACAAAATAACAAGTACGCATCAACTGGAAGCTTTGCTTAATGAGCTGTTTACCAAAGGCACTTTCTAAGAAAAATTTTAACAAAATAAGATATATAGATATTGAGAGAGAGAGGACGTTGGATGCCATTGTGCACTTTTGAAGATTACCTAACAACGTTAATGTTCACATCAAATACCAATCAGGTGCAACTCTATTAAATATGTTCAACCATTGAAGACTTAGGTCATTATCAGAGAAGGAAAAACCTATGAGATTGGTGTGGTAACTAAATAACAGACAAATGTACTTAAAAGATACAGTTGAACTTGGATTTCTCACATCATGAAGTGCACAGAACCTACGTTGAAGCCAGTTATTACTCCAAATTTGAGTTTTGCATTACCTAACCCATGAGCGTGAGGTTAGCGGGCACTTCATCACATGAATTTACCCAAAGCTTAGTCTTTGAGAAACAGAAGAAGATGGGCTACACCTATATCATATTTACCCAAAGCTGTTTCACCAACTTTTTTGCTAATATTCTATCGATCTTTTTCCTTGCCTACGCTTCTTTTCTCCAAGCCATTCTTTTAGCCCTTTTAAGCTTTCCACTCGATATTAAACTTTACCTTCTATTCACGGCATTGAAACCGTTAGCCTATGTTATAAATAGTTTCTTATCTGTTACATGGGGCATGCGCACTTGTGATCTAACGAAGCCCTTAGTGGGAGGACCAAATCATACGTCCGCATGCTTAGCAAGAGTAGACACATAAAAACTTACGAGACCAAAGCCCTGCATGTTCACACCTTGATCTTCCCAAACTCACCAACCCCGCCGTCTTAATCCCTTCAATTGAGCAAAAGGAGGAACCCATTTGTCGTCTGATGAGAGGGAGAGTCACTGGTTTTTGCTCCAGGATGAGTGGGAAACATTCGATTCGAACGTCTCCAGTTATAATTACCAGCTTGAAGGCGCAAGCCAGGGTCACGAAACCCTCCAAAATTTCTTCCACGTAGGTTTTCTCAACCACCCCACTATTCCAAAACCCATCAACTTTTTTCAGTTCCTTTTCCTTCTCCGTGGCTTGTGTTGTGTGTGTGTATATATATATCATATTCCTGACTTCTCTCCACATAGCAACTTATAAGAGCAAAGTCCTAGAATAGAGAAAAACTGTCAATGGCTCACAACTCTCGTGTTGCCATGTTTGTGCCCTTGTCTATCTTGATGGTATTGGTGATTTCGAATGGCTTAGTTCGGGAAGCAGGCGTGGCCGGAGAGTGCAGGAGGACCTGGATTGGGTTGGCTGCCGCCAGCCTGAGTCCTTGCCTTGGGGCAGCCAAAGGCGCCCAAGCTAAGGTCCCGCCCCCCTGCTGCGCCAAAGTCAACGCACTCATCCGCACCTCTCCTCGCTGCCTCTGCGCTGTCCCGCTCTCTCCTCTGGCGAAGCAGACCGGAATCTTGCCGGCCACAGCTATCCCGATCCCGAAGAGGTGCAACATCAGGAGCAGGCCCGCTGGAAAGAAATGCGGGAGTGAGTATAACTATCCTATGCCTAACAATCCACTAAGTAGCTACTTATTATATTCACGATTCATCCAAAATTAATTATGTCTTTGTCCTTTTTTATTTTATTTTTTATTTTCCTTCATTTGTTAACTGCAGGATATACTGTCCCCTGAGCGACAAATTCTAAGCCCGGCCCAATCTAGGAGGAGGATGTTAATCCAAGTAATGGCTTGAGAAAGCTAGGGATTTGCTAAATAAACTTTGCTAATGTAATTAATAATTATGTATTTTTCCAATCCCTTATTAGAGATCGTTTCCCTTGATATTTCATATATTGATTCTTCATTAATAGCAAATTTGTTCTTTCCTTTATTGGCAAAGAATTTGCCCCTTTTAATTTCATCCAAATATAGTCCCTCTGTTGAGAAATTAATGCGAGATTTTGGTGAGACCACTACTAATTATTCTAAAAATTTAAACCGTTAAATGAATGCGTAGTTTAATATGTAATAATTCTAACACTTCCCATCATGCTTAATCTGGTTTTTTTTTTTGCCTAGTAATAAGCGTGGAAATTTAATTGGGGAGACAAATGGAGTCTAGAAAGATTCACTCGGGACCACTAACTTTGATATCATGTGAGATTTTGGTGGAATTACTATCAAATATTTTAAAAGTTTAAGCTGTTAGATAATCGCATGGTTTAATATATAATAATCCTAATAATTAACATGATTCTAATTGCCTATCTAATCACTTAACGAACTACCTAACCATGAGACTTCCGTAACTCTAGTAGTATTATCGTCATTGCACTTTAGACCTGGTTCTTTCATTGGGGTCAGTTTCTGGCGGGGTATTCCACCCGCGAGATCTATGCGCCCTTGAGATGGGGAGCGAGGTACCCCGTAAGTGGTCCTTGGCAGCCCTCCCCATGGGGCCTGTATATTTTTCCAGCCCAGGTTGCCCTGGCTGTACCCAGACTTTCCTGGTGGTCAGAGCCTTTTAAGGACTTGTTTGGGTCCAAAACTCCAGTAGTATTATCATCCTTGCACTCCTCATTGGAAGAAAATACAGACAATTAAAGGACAATATTTTTAACCCAAATAGTTCCATAGGAGGAGCCCATTGGAAAATTTTCAAGATCTTCGATAATCCAAACTTAGATATCCATAATCAACTTCTTCTTTGTCTTCATCATTTTCTTCGTATTAATCATCAAGAGATTGATCTTGCTCTTCTTCTTCTCCGTCGTCGTCGTTTTTTAAGGACTGAACTGAAGAAGAGCTTCTTCGGCGTGTTGAAGCAGTCAGAATTGATGGGAAAGTGGGAGCGAGCGAGGAGTGGAGACCAGATCGAGCTTTCCGAGTGTTTGAAGCTGAAGGACAAGTTATCTAAAAACTTGTGGAGGAAGTCTCGCGACATGCCTGGCTCTAGATACTCCGCCACCTCACAGGCGTCTGCTACAAGACCGAGGCTTTCTTCTTCTTCTTCAATGTCTACTTCGTTCATGGCATCGTTCTATCTTGCGAATTGCGATTCATTTTCCCCCAAATTGCCCTAGTTCGAATTAATGTTTGAAGAAGAGGGAATTGGCTTGATTTATCCAATTAAGGTTTCAATTCGGAGCAAACGTGTTGAACAATGTCATTTAGGACCATTTATGTCAACTCAAAGTGCTCGCAAACACAATGATAGGGAAAAAATGATAAATTATTCTTATGTCAAGTTTTCGGCATCTCAAATTGACAGTGACATCAAAGTCGTTTTTTTTTTTTTTTTACGAAATGGTGCTGAAATTATCTGACGAAAAATTTTAATATTGAGATGAGTACAATACGAAAATTATGATACTTTTAATATCTTTTTCCACTTTTACGTATATGAAATTAATACTTACAAGAGAGCACGCCTAAATGTGCATAAGATCGGACGAAGAGAATTGATCGACCCACAACGGGATGGCTCTCCACCGCCCGCTCTTGGTGAGGGCTCACTGGCGAAGCTAGGGCGGCTCCTGCCGCCTTTCTTTGGAACTCGTGCAGTGCGCATCCTTTTTTGTTTCTTGTTTTGCCATTTTCTTTTCCCTATCTTTGGTTTTATTTCTTCCTCTCTTTTTTCTCAAGTTTTAATGATGTGGGTAGTGATGCGCACAGCCGCATCAGGAAATGTGAGTCATGTGGATGGCCGACTTGGATCGTTTTGTCATATGCCATTGGGGCAAATTATCGAGATCATTTTGAATTCATTAAAAAGCACAGGGACCAATTTGGCCACACCACCAAATTGAGCATTTGATAAGAGCACAAGGACTATTTTTGACATTGCCCTCAAATGTTACACATGTGGAATTAGTACTAGTAAAATTTGACTGGTGAATTTGCAATCCAGCGTCTTTTGATCGGTATCAAACTTTTGCTATTAGAAATGTGTTGGAAGAATGGAAATAGACTTCGATTTTTGCACCCGGGAGAGATTTCCGTTCGGGAGTTCGCTTTAGACAGTTGGGATGGACTGATTTTATGTTTGTGTCCGACGAGATTTGTCCTGAAACGCTAAAACATATTCATAACACTTTAATCGAAGTAAAAAAAAATGTGAAGGAAATAATGTATAAGTCATATGTGGGGAAGATTTACTTAATCAATCCTAAACTTATTTACAAATATCAATTAAGTGCTAAACATTTCAATTTTATCAATTTAGCTCTAAGCTTTTGTGCGAAGTTTTAATGTAGTCATTTTGGTCAATTTCTCGCGTGAAACCACTGACATGGCGATTTAGTCATCATTGAGCATCTTACATGGTAAATTGCCACATCAACTATTTACAACGAAAGTTGTTTGAGAGAATTATATTAGAATGTCACATGAAGGTTTATGAAAACTGAAAAGTTTAAAACTAAATTAACATCCGTACATTACATTTAGGATTGATTGGATAATTTTGCCGAGAGTGATTTGTGGTCTTTGACCGTTAGTAATACATATATGACAATGAGAAATGACGTGTTTTCTAACCAAGCGAGGCAGTTAGTTCATGACCCTCGGACGGGGCAGTTAGATGTCAATATGCGTAATCTGCATACAATTGAGATCTATTGCCTGCTTCCTAATTCTGCCCAAAGAACTGATTTGTCTGAGAAACAAAAATCGAATCAATGTTCAAGACTAAGAATGGTTGGAAGGTGCCCCTGGGTGATCTAATTTGTGATCCTGCGATGAAGTGCTCTGGTTCAAAAGGAAAGGATTTGCCATATGGGGCGGCCCTAAGACGCATTTTTCAAAGCTTTTGATGTCGAACTCAAGGGTCAGACTCTTGAAGTTCTAACCGATCGTCAATTTATTTGAGAGTCCACTCAAAAAGTCATGGACTTCAGGAAGAGAGGAGACCGCGAAACTTTCTTTTCCAAACCCTCGAAGAAACCAGATCAACGCCAAAGCGACTGGTCTGGATAAAGCCCTTCTTTAAGCTAAAGGATCAAGGTCAAGCATTAAAACTTGGCCCTTCTTTCGGACTGAGTTTCGTTTGATTTTTCCATATTGTAATTTCCTAACACGTGTTTACAATGAATAACGCATATTAGATGAATGGTTTTAAAAAAGGGAAACTTTTTGAGTGTTCATCGTAGAAATTGCCAACTGTATGTTGTGTGTTCGAAGATATGATTCAGTAAATCGTATCGATTGTAAATTGACAGTGAATCGTGTCTATTTTAGGATTAGAAAAATAGGAGAATATCTACTTTCATTTTATTGATTCATTCTCTGTAATTAAATATACAATCTTGTACATGGAGTTACAATCAATACTGTTGGAGAAATCTTTCCAGAATATTTTGAAGCTGACAAAACATTTCTATCAGTCTAAGTCTAGATATCAATAGTTAAAGTCTCAAGACTTTATAGTCTCAAGACTTTGTAATCTCAAGACTCAAGACTCAAGACTCAAAATTATTCTCACTGATAGTCTTTCTAATCCAATATTGAAGGAAATCCAAAGCCAAGGTTTATGGTTGAGGATTCGATCCTATCCTCTGGAATAGATTCTTTGGTTGGATAATCATTTCGGATTCTTTGATTCTTATCTAAGATCGATTGAAGATCCGATGGTCGACGAAATAATCTTGGATTATTCTATTCTTGGAAACCGAGATCCTGATTGTATGGGCGAACAGGATTGATGGACTATCATCAGATTCCTTAAATAGCTCGGATGATCTTCTTGATTGATTCCGTCCAACGGGTAGATTGGAGGAATTCCTTTGGTAAGTGCCAACGGCTATAATGGCATGAAGGAGTATAAAAGGAAGACGTTCTAGTTGTTTTAAGTGTGTGATCGATAGAAAAATTCCAGAGTCTGAAGATCCTTGATTGTTAGTTGAGACTGAGCGAAATTGTATACTGAGAGTGTTTATACTTGGTTACGCCTTGAGTGAGTGTGGTAGATCATCTACACCTAGAAATCAAGGAAGATCAACACTGTAACAACTCTTTGATCATAGTGGAATCTAGCCAATCGGCTGTCAGTGCAGAAGAGTGGACGTAGGCTTGAATCAAGCCGAACCACTATAAACCGAGTGTTCAATTCTCTCTTTCTCTTACTCAGTCTTGCGATTGAATTTTTAACTGTTGCAAATTCTCTAATTGTTTAAATATCGTGCAAGCTTCGAGAAATTTTTTTGTATACCTATTCACCCCCCTCTAGGTACTCGTACTAGCTATTTCAAATACAGAACAATACAAAATTTTCCTCTCAATTCCAATAGACTTTTCCTTCTTTTTCACTTTGTTACATGGTATCAGAGCCTCCGGTTATGATTTTTCTTGCTTCCGCTCCGATTGCCTCATAAAGGAACTCCAATCTCCAAAAGAGTTGCCGTAGGAATCAAAGTTTCGATTGCCTCCAGAGGAACTCTATCTACAAAAAGAGTTGCCGAAGGAATGAATTTCTATTTATCATGACAAAGCCGGAAGACCTTACCTCAAATCCACTCGACCAATCTGCCGGAGATGTAACGCCACAAAATCTGGGTAGCCAAGACTCTTCTGTCGTGATTTCTGAATTAGGGCAGTAGCAGGGCCAGATCGCCCAACATGTGCAATGGCAGCAATTCCAGACTTAGTCTAATCTAGGGTTGCCCTTCTCGGGCCCTCCTTACCAGTGGAAACCCTATCCATGGTATCATGGGCCGGGCCCAAATGCATCACTACCGGGCTACCAAAGCAACACGTAAACCAATGGGGGCCCGCCAACCAATAACGGGGCAAGCCCAACCATCAGCCTGGAGCAGACGGGCGGATTGATTGGGCCGGGTATGGGAACGAATCGCTACCCAGGCTTTCACAATGCGGGACCTGTAGTCGGGTCGGACAGCTCGGGTCAGGACACAAATCCCTACCCAAGCTACGCGCCCGGTTTCTTTCCGTACCAACTCCTCGTTGCCAGTGGCTGGTCGGAACCCGGCGACCCTCTTTACACAACAAACGGCAAATGACCGGAACTAAAAATCATCAGCCAACAGTTAACCGGCGTCAACAATTACTTGAGTTGTTCGCGCGAATTCCGGCGAGCATTGGTCACGAAGGACAAAGAAGTTTTCATTGACGGGACTTTTCCGATTCCGTCCGACGAAAGAATGGCGTGGCTTTGGAAGAGATGCAACCAGTTAGTTAGGACATGGATTGGGAATTGCATCTCGCCCGAAGTCGTGGCCGGACTTCCACCGATGGAAGACCCAAAAAAGATGTGGGAAAACATAAGGGAGATTGACGGAAAACTCAATCAAGTGAAAATTTTCTATCTCACACAGCATATCTCAGATCTGAAACAAGGGAACATGATAGTTGCCGAGGTTTACAATAAGCTCTTGGCACTATGGAACGAGTTAGAGGCCGCCAAAGAGAAATTCGACTGGCCCGAACATATACAACAGCAGTACAAGAACATGCAAGAAAGGAAGAAGGCGACGAGGTTCCTCCTCATCCTTAATGAAACTTACCAGACGTTTCGCTCCCAAATCCTTACCATGGATCCCATGCCGAGCCTCGGCTGGATCTACCAACTCGTCGTTCAGGAGGAAAGTCAGCAGAGGATGGCGGACCATGGGAAGGGAGGAGACGGAATGGTTTTGGTAGTAAGGAGCCACCTCCGTTCCTCATAGAGCAGCACGGCGAGAGGAAAATAGGCAGATCTAGGGTTCTTCGATGAGAACCCTAAAAATATCTGGAGAAATATTGACGGCCCAGATTCCATCCAGCAATTGGACGGCTTGTGCTTACTGTTGGGAGCAACTAGATCCAACGGCCCGCGAGACTCTAATTTCAGTGGATCGGACGGCTTGCATGGAATGGTTTTTCATGGGTTGGATGGCCCACGCGGCACCTTTCTCAGTGGGCTGGACAACAGCTTGTATGGCCCAACTTCGTTCGGCCCAACTTTGGCTCAAGTTTTTCAGCCCATGAATAGGCCTTCTTTAGCTATAAAGAATAGTGGCCCAAAAGGAAAAAAGGTAAATTATATTGTGATTATTGTAAGCGCCCACACCATACAATAGAAAACTGCTGGAAATTGCATGGAAAACTAGGAGAAAAAGAAAAAGGGAAATTCTCGACAGTTTTTCAGGTATTGGGCCAACAAATGGGAAAATCAATCACCCATGATCAATATCAGGAGTTAATGGAGGCATTGAGAAAATTGGATGCTTCTGATAAAATTGGAAGCTTCACAGGTACATCCTATTGTCTGATGAATTCAATTTCACAGAATGCATGGATTATTGATTCAGGTACTAGTGACCACATAGTCTGCAATAAATCTTATTTTTCCGAGGTTAAGAAGTTGTCTTACCCCATATCAGTATAACTTCCAAATGGAAACACCACTAAAGTCACCATGTCTGGCACTGTGAACCTTAGTTTGCTTATTACACTTCAAAGTGTGCTATATGTCCCTGATTTCCATTTCAACCTCATATCAGTTTCCCGAGTTTGTGAAGAAAATTCATGTCGCATCCTATTCCATTCTAATAATTGCTTCTTTCAAGCCTTTTCAACTGGCAAACTGATGGGCTTGGGTAGAGTCAATCAAGGGCTGTATTTTTGGGTGGATTTTCCACACTAATTTAAATTACCTCCTGTTGAACTCAATAAGTCATTGTAATGCTACTACCAATGATATGAATTTTCTTAATCATCAAAGATTGGATCACAGTGCATTGTTTCCCTGTCCTCAATGCCCTATCTACCCCATGGCAAAACAAACTCGTGCCCCTTTCCAAAGTAGTACTTCCCGAGCAGATGATATTTTTTCTTTAATCCATGCTGATGTTTGGGGGCCCTACCATACTTTAAATCATGATGGGTCCCGATTTTTCCTCACAATCGTAGATGATTTCTCCCGTGCGACATGGATATTTCTCATGCAGTCTAAAAATCAGGTTCTTTTGCATATGAGAACTTTCCTATCACCGTCGAAAACTCAATTTGGAAAAATAATTCGTTGGGTTCGAACTGATAATGATAGAGAATTCTTCAATAATGAGTGTGCTTCCTTTTTTTCCCTGAATGGAATCTTGCATGAGAGTTCCTGTGCTTATACACCACATCAAAATGGTGTTGTAGAGAGAAAGCATTGCCACCTTTTAGAAGTTGCACGTGCCCTTAAGTTTCAAGCATCTATTCCTGAAAACTTTTGGGGAGATTGTGTGGTCACGACAGCATATCTGATCAATTGCATGCCATCTCGCATTCTGAGAGGGAAGACACCTTTTGAGTTATTGTATGGAAAGAAACCAGATTTGAGTCCAGATTTGAGTCATCTCGGAGTTTTTGGGTGTCTATGTTATGTGACTACAGTGGGGCATAAGGATAAAATGGCCCCTCGTGCCCATCAATGTATCTTTATGGGTTATCCAGCCTTAGAAAAGGGATATCGAATTTATGCACCATCTACAGGAGAATTTCTTGTTAGCAGGGATGTTGTCTTTCATGACGATATTTTTCCTTTCCAAAATCTTACTTTTCATCTGAAGATGAAAAGACAACTAATAAGCGATTCTTGGAAGTGGACTTACCTTCTGAATGAAGAATTATTATTACTTCTCCTCTAAGATCAACTGGTGTCTCACCTCCAACACCTATTAAGATTCCTACGGGTCATTCTATTGAAGAACCTCCTGAAGAGCCAACACAGTTAACAGGCCATTCCACAGAAGAACCAGCTCAATTGATGGACACTTCAAAAGCAAGCCCTAATGAAGAATCTTCTCCAATACAACATGAGCCGCCACGACGTCCTAGTCATATTACTCGTCCACCGACTTGGACCAAGGACTACATATGTGGTTCTTCGAGGTCGTCAGGTACTCGTTACCCTATCTCGTCTTATATTTCATTTGATAGGCTATCACCAGAACATTTATGCTACATAAGTCGTATTTCTGAAGAACGAGAGCCCTCTAGTTATAACGAGGCAAGAGATGATCCTCGTTGGCAAAAGGCCATGGCGACTGAATTACATGCATTAATAGGAAATCACACTTGGGACGTTGTACCATTGCCTGCTGATCGGAAACCAATTGGGTGTAAATGGGTATATAAGATTAAATACATAGCAGACGGTTCAATAGAAAGGTATAAAGCCTGATTGGTGGCTAAAGGCTTTACATAGCGAGAAGGTTTTGACTACCATGAAACCTTCTCCCCAGTGGCAAAGGATGTCACAGTTTGTTCCTTTCTATCGGTTGCTGCTTTTCGTGACTGGCCATTGCAACAAATGGATGTCCATAATGTGTTTTTGCATGGTGATTTGGATGAAGAAATCTACATGGATCTTCCACCAAGATTACGGAGACAGGGGGAGTCTAAGGTGTGTCGTCTCCGCAAATCTCTCTACGGACTAAAGCAAGCCTCTCGACAATGGTACGCCAAGTTCACTAATGCACTCATGGCTACTGGATTCAATCAATCCAAATATGACTATGCTCTATTCACCTGGACAAAAGGTATGTCATCTATTTACTTAATGATTTATGTTGATGACATACTTATCATGGGAAATGATGATTCTGCTGTAAAAAAACTTAAAGAGTATCTACATTCCACCTTCCATATCAAAAATTAAGGGCCGCCTAAGTTTTTTCTAGGAATTGAGATAGCTCGTTTAGATTAGGGAATCTCTCTCAGTCAGCGGAAATTCGTGATGGAAATTATATCAGAAGCAGGACTGTCAAGCTATAAACCGGCCATTATCCCTATTGAGCAAAATGCCAAGCTGACTTCTGTTGACTATGATGTTGGTATATCTTCTTCTTCTGATGATCCATTGTTAAAGGATCCGCTGGGATATCCTAGACTCGTGGGAAAGCTTATATATCTCACCATGACTAGACCAGACATCTACTATACAGTACAGACCCTTAGTCAGTTTATGCACAGGCCAAAACAATCTCACTTGAATACAGCATTGAAGATTGTGAGATACTTGAAGACATGCCCAGGCTTAGAGATACTCCTTTCTCAAAAATGCAACATGGAAATGATAGCCTATTGCAATACGGATTATGCCACATGCCCTATGAGCAGGAGATCTATCACTGGCTTCTGTATTAAATTTGGGGAATCATTGCTTTCATGGAAGACAAAGAAGCAGTTTATAGTTTCCTTATCTTCAGCTAAAGCCGAATATCGATCCATGGCCAAGAATGTTTGTGAAATAGTTTGGTTAAGGGGTCTACTTCTGGATCTCGAGGCACAAGTTAAAGGACTGACTACACTCTTTTGTGACAATGATTCAACACTCAAACTTGCAGCAAATCCTGTATTACATGAGAGGACAAAGCATGTAGAGGTCGATTGCCACTTTACTCGAGAAAAGATTCAAGAAGGAGTTGTCGAGACAAGAGGGATCAGAACCTCGAAGCAATCTGCAGACATATTCACTAAACCACTATGCCAAAGACAACATGCATATCTTCTAAACAAGCTTGGTGTTGCATGTTGTCTTAAACATATACAGGCCACCAGCTTGAGGGGGAGTGTTGGAAGATATGATTCAGTAAATCGTATCGATTGTAAATTGATAGTAAATCGTGTCTATTTTAGGATTAGAAAAATAGGAGAATATCTACTTTCCTTTTATTGATTCATTCTCTGTAATTAAATATACAATCTTGTACATGGAGTTACAATCAATACAAAACAATACAAAATTTTCCTCTCAGTTCCAATAGACTTTTCCTTCTTTTTCACTTTGTTACATTGTGAAAGAAAGCATCATGTACATCAAGAATATTTGTTAGCAATCCTCCTCTTGCAAAAGCCGGTATTACATGGGCATAAGCAGATCAAAGAGACTCCAAGCAAAAACGAACTGCCTAAGGAATATAAGCAGAGTAGCCAGATCAGAGAGTTTTAAGAACCCGAAACTCAGACTCAAGCTCAGATATCATGTTGAAAACTGTTGTGCGGAAAATATTGATAGGTCATGAATCAATCATGAACACTGTTTGCTATGCAACAGCTAGTAGTCATGTGACCATCTCTTTGGCCACGAAAGTTGCTTTAATTGAACCTCGTTTCCTGCTTTCCTTCTTGATTTTCATTTTTCCTGTATGTTTTAGATTTTTCTGTTGCAGTATTTGAATCGTACATTCACGATTTAAGGATTAGTCGGATGCTCTGAGTAAAGAAAGTGTTTGCAACAGGGGAAGGGAAGATGGCTTACTCTGATACTTGCCTACAAGACTACTTCGGGATATACAATATCATGTTTTGGACACTCTAACTCATTGGTGTTGTAAAGTATAGCTTTCAAAGCTGATGATCAGAGGAAAGGTCAATAAAGACCCTGACAACAGTTTCTGGTTTTGTTTGGTTTTTATTATATTCATTCCATAGAGTTGCTTTGCTAATTCTAATGGTTCCCACATACTCTAGTCCACTCTCTGTAGCTCCTTCTACACGCGCCATTCTTGCATATTATTCGATGTTTCTAACACTAGTCTAGTCAAAAAAGTGGTTATTTAGAGTTCTGCACGCAGTTTTGGCTTGGGAATTTAAAGTTGGTGGCATGAACTGCGAAGGCTTGAATGCTCTTTTGGAGTATTTTGCTCTCTTGAAGAGCTAAATTTGTACAGGAGTCCCTCTTTGTTTTGTGAGAGAACCGGGTGAAGTATTTCGAGTCTTCTCTTCCGTGGTTCTACTCTAGTTTTTGCCGAGATAACAGTAAAACGATCCAGAAAGGTCTTTTAAAATGGAAAACGGTAAAACAATTTGAAAATTCTACCACCTGTAAAATGGTTATTTCCAATAGCCTCGAGCGTTGTGGTTTGAGCCGTCAACGCCGCTGAGTGGCTCAGAATCGCTTCATGAGTCAGACATTGACTGTTTGGGGACACGTTAGATCTTTCTCTTGGTGGCGCGTACAGAATGGATATCCTTTTTGATGGTGGGCTCTTTTTGATGATGAGTTCCAGATTGAATGACCATATTGCGTCAAAAGGTGGTTTCCTTTTTCCCTTGCGTTTTGTTTTTGGTTCCCCACTCCAATTTGTGCCCCAGATTGCGTTCAGTGTAAGGACGACCGACCGGAGCTCAAGCGACTTTCCCAGAAAGTAAAATCGTCATCCTCATTTTGTTTCCAACGCCCCTGAAAGCTATGGCGATACTCTTTTGAAGTGACACCCTGGGATATGACAGCTCGTTAGCGACATTACCATAACAAATCTGAAAACGTTACGAGATTAGTACTTGAACGATGCTTGTGAGCTGTTGCAACTTTTGTTGGAAAAAAATTAGATTATATGAAAATAATAATTATTATTGAAATACATTGAAAAATATTAGATGATTAAAAAAAAAATGTTTGAGGTGTGCAAGCGCTGTTCTTAAGAATAATTTAGCCCTTCGGAATAGAAAACTTGGTGTGTAAAGCTTCAATGGCTATTCTTCCAAGATACAACACACCTTCTTCAATACTCCATATTGAATATTAGAAGAAATGGAATAAGGTTGTATGTATAATCCAACAAAGAAAGGAAAGATATGTAACAAAATAAGAAAAGAGAAATAAAAATATTTTGGTTTTGATATATCGATATCACTTTCCAATAAAGTTCAAAGTAACAATTTATAGGTAAAAGAAAGAAAAAACCATTAAGAAATAGTTATAAATAAAATTTGGTATTTGAAGAAGAAAATTATCGTTGTATAGCCGTTATAAAATAATGATGAAGTTTCTGTAAAAATAATCGAAACATTATAAAGCCGACTATTAGAAAGTTGTAATATGGTTGTTACATGACCGCTAAATAACCGTTATAAAGCATTATGAAATGGCAGATAAAATCTGTTAGATATTGATAACTGTAAAAAATGTTAAAAAAATTAATAGCTTTCAATATTTCAAAACTGCTGAAATAGCTATTCTAAAACTGCAGAAATATCTAACACAAATGAGATTGATGGCAATTTCAAGGTATCATTTGACAGATGTTACTATGTCGAGTGACAATTCCAAACTGGCATTGCTGGACAGCTCTAACGGCATTTCATTCGACCTGCCACATTTATTTTAGTGCCTTTTACCAAGTGATGGCTCAAACATGAAATCTCACAACCTGAACCAGAAAAATGTGAAATCGGTGGTTCTTTTACCCTGTAATATTGATTGTGAGCTCAGAGAGAATCATAAATGAAGCTTTGAACTAGATCCACATGTGGAATGAATCCTATCAATACATGTTAAAGACAAGTTGGTAAAGTCTTGGATGGAGATCTGAGGCAAGTTCTCGAGGTTTGGATATCCTTTTCGTGGCAAGACGTCAAAAGCACCATCTACTTCGAAGTCTTCATTTCAAGGTCCAATGACTAGAGATCGTTGTGATTGTCCTCCTCGTCGTCATCGTCAATTAATGGAGATTTCATTTCATAATTCTTATCTCAGGTCATTATCTGAAAATAAAATATCCCTTGCGATTGATTTGGTGATTGAATAAAGGAGGTGCTTAAAAGATACAGTTGGGTTCCTTACATCACCTTAGGCTTTGTTTATTTCGCGATTAAAAGTTTTTCAGAAAAAAATATCTTTTTTATTTACGGCATTGAAATGCTTAAAAAAATGAGTTAACGGAAATTGTTTTCCCAATCAACTGAAAACATATGCTTAAATTCAAAAATTTGATCGGTGCGTGCATTCTTACTTGAGACCCAAGTGGCCATGCGCAGGTCACGGTCCATTGAGGCTAGACCCAAAATCCTAGTGCTTATCTCCAGTTCTCCAACTGCCCATGCACTACTCATTAACACCCGAATAGTGTGTGTATTTAGGAAAATCAAATCACATTTTCTTTTCGAAATGATAAAAAATATTTTCCGCTTGTTTTCTGCTTTTTTAGATTTCAATCGAACACAAAAAAATAGTCATTTTCCAAAAAAAATGATTTTCTAAAAAATATTTTTCAGAAATGTAATAATTTTCATGAAATAAATGGAACTTAACACTCTATTGATTGTTTTTCTTTCCCCCACAGATTTTTCCCGAGTAATTTTTTACATATAGTTTTCCCTAAATATCGGACCTCCCGTTCAATTTGGGGTAGATTAGAAAAAGTAGATCTTAGAAGCTTTATGACGACAACATCCCGCCTGTCCACATTCTGATTTGACCTGTCTTTCCCTGCGTTAACTAAAGTATATGAAATCTGCCGGCGATGTTGGATCATGTGCGTACCTAATCTAAAGATTCGGTTGCAGCATCCTTATCTGAGGTTTTTATTTTTATTTTTTATTTTTGAGAAGTCGCCTGATCTCGTTTTGTCATGTAGCATTCCTTTTTTTCCAAAACGTTGCACCTTTTCCTGTTTCTCGCTTTGTCACGGCTTATTTGTGGTTTTTTTTTGGGTATTAGCCTGATCTCGCTTTGTCATGTAGCATTCCTTTTTTTCCAAAACGTTGTACCTTTTCCTGTTCCTCGCTTTGTCACGGCTTATTTGTGGTTTTTTTTTTTTTTTTGGGTATTAGCCTGATCTCGCTTTGTCACGTAGTATTTCTCTATTCCAAAACCTTAGCACTTTTTCCTGTTTCTTGCTTCATCATGGCTTTGGCTATATATAGATCCATCCGTTGAATCACATTTTGATTTGTCTTCAGAAAAAAACTTAGCAGAGCAGAGGCCTAGAATACAGAAATAGTCTCCCGCAATCTCCAAGAAGAAGGATGGGCAACAACTCTCAAATTGCTATCCTTGTGCCCTTCTGCACCTTGATGGTATTGGCCACTTTGAATGGCTTCACTCGGGAAGTGAGTGCTGCGGGAGAATGTAGGAGGACCCCGATCAGGTCGGCGTTCGCCAGCCTGAGTCCTTGCCTTGGGGCAGCTAGAGACCCCCAGGCCAAGGTCCCACCCGCCTGCTGCACCAAAGTCAGCATGCTCATTGGTACCGGTCCTCACTGCCTTTGCGCTGTCCTTCTCTCTCCTGCAGCGAAGGAGGCACGGATCATTCCGGCCGCAGCTATCTCAATTCCTAAGAGGTGCAACATTAGGAAGGCCGGAAGCGCATGCCGTAGTGAGTATAATCTTCTATAGATAATGGTCTACATTGTAGCTGCTTATGATGGAATGTCATTCAAAACTGGTAATGTTTTTGTCCCTTTTGTCCCCTCCATTTAGTGGCTGCGAAAAACGCAGTTCCCTCAGCAACAAAGGCGGAGATTTCGCCGTCCCCCTGAGGAAGGGTGGCTGCTTCCGGTACCTGCAGAAGAAGCAAGGAAGCAGGACGAAGATGGCGAAGCAAGGGTCGGTGGGGATGATGTATGCTTCCAGGACCGGCGGCAAGGGGGCGAGGTAGAGAGAGAGAGAGTGGGGCAGAGAGTGGGGGAGAGAGGAAGAGAGAGCAAGTGGGATCTGTGGGACCCACACATGGGTTGTTTTCATCTCTCGGTTCCCCTTCAATAACAGATGGTCCTTTCCTTTCTTTCTTTGACTAAGAATTTGCTCATTTTACTTTCCATCCGATGATAGTTACTTTGTCGAAAAATTAACATGTATCTAACTGCCTATCTAATTAATTAACTAAATAACTAGATGTCTATTTTTGTGAATAAAAGGATAAAAAATAGAGGGAAGGAAGGAAATAAATTGGATATTAAATTTATATGATTCAATTGTGTAATCTATATCTTCAAAGAAAGCGATATGAAAGTTATCAACATATAAAACAATATAATATGAATTACAATTACAATCAAACAATTCAAATACTTTTGGTGTTTCTCAATCTTTCAACATTTAGTGATCATAACCCCTTAAAAAATAATATCTCAATCTTAAAAAATAGTTACATAAATTTTTAAGACGACAATTAAATCAACTTCGCGGCTCGCCAACTTCTCCATTCTCACAGTAAGAGAACTGAACTCGAGACCCTGTCAGCCACCCAAAGAACTTCAGCGCACCCACGATGTCTTCTCTATCTCCCCTTTTTAATGCAAAATCAGGGAGTCTCAATCACTTGTGGGGCTCCTTCAATTAAACTCCATATAGGAGACAAACTCAAGCCCCCATTCCTTTATCTTTTTCCACTTCTCTTAGGCCAAAGATGGAAAGTCTTCTTTTTAATGAGGCATGAGAGCAACCGAAGGAGTAAGCAATAAACAAAGCGTCACTTCATCTATGTGCGCCAGCATTTCATGCATGTGCAGCTGTCAATAGGAAGAAACCAAACACGCCCTCTTGCTGATCTGTCCATCTTCGAGCAGTGCAGGCAGAGGAAATAACGTAACAACAAACAAGATCAAAGTCGCCGGTTGGACTTCATTTATTTGGCCAGACTCACTCGTTTTAATTTGGAACTATGTTTATTCAATGAGCTTAAACTTGAGACATATCACACTAATCATAAGATTTCCTAATTCCTAGTAAACATCTCCAATTTCGCCTGTCACTGCCGAATTTTGAATGTAGTTTAAAGAAAAGCTTCTGTCATAAATATATCAGGCGCGCACTTGAGATCAAAACATAAATATTACACACATGAAGTAAGTACCAGTAAAAGGGCTTGCGTATGTTGGTATATGAAGAGAGAGAGAGAGAGAGAGAGAGAGAGAGAGAGAGAGAGAGAGAGAGAGAGAGAGAGTCTTAAATTCGTGGATAGAAAAAAAAATGTATGCAGATGGGAACTAGTTTAGGAACAAGTCTTAAATTCGTGGATAGAAAAAAAAATGTATGCAGATGGGAACTAGTTTAGGAACAAATATTTAAGGACAATCCCTATTTAATTTTCAATTTGGTTATTGAGCTTTAATTCTTGCCAATGTAATCGTGAGGAATTTGGTGGATTGCCAAGCCAGCACAAATGATCCCTATCACGGGTTAGCCTTTGCTCTTGGCATAGGACGTCCCAATCCCTTCCGATAGCAATATAGCTTTCTCGATTTATTATAACAATTTGTTTTTTGTTAGGAACTACCACTAATATATTATAGGCCAATTAAAAGCTAAGTAAGTCTTGAGAATTTGTTTTACTTCCACGAACTAGAAACTTAGGACATTATAGCTAGATATCATCTAACGCATAAGACTTTTACCAAAAGTATATCATCCAATCTTTCTCATTTTTCTTATTTTATATCATATATAAACTAAGTAATTGTGCATACGACATTGAAATGGTAACATACAAACAGAAATCAAGTAAAATGCGATAACACCAAGATAAATAAAGTCCGGTAAAGCACCCTTCCACTCACTCTGATTGTTGTTTTTGTGAGTGTAAGTTTTTGGTGCCGAGTTTTTGCTGTATAGCTTCTTACAGCATTTTGGTTTAAAGTCAATATAATTCTCACCTTTTAGCAAAAAAATAATAATATAAAGTCCGGTAAAGGAAAGTAATCAAGCTGTATCAAACAAAATTAAACATCACATTGTTGTTAAGCCTTGAGATTGGACCCCCGTAAGCTATGCAAACATCCTAAACTAGAGGATGACGACAAAGCATTAAATTAAATAGAACAAGACTAAGTTTGAATTAAATGAAATCCTATGATGCAGTTTCTACCTTAAATTAATTCCCACTTTTAACCATTAGGGTTTGCTCTAATGACCACCCTTCTCACATGGGAAGGGCAATGTAGAGGGTTTGAATCTCCACTTTCTCAAAAGAGTTGAGCTAAGCATGATTTAATTTCATGTATAGGTTTAGAGTCCCTTGTCCTACAAGCAGGCATAGTAAAAGTCTGAGAGTGAAAGTAGAATAGGTGTAAAGTAGGACAACAAAAAAAAAATCTCACTTTTTGCCTTGTCATTTCCATTTGTTTGTTTCTATTTACATTTTGACAGGAACTAACTAGCGTTTAAAACAAATTAGATGCTCACTGCGGAATAACAAAACAACTAGAATGCTAGGACGAGAATTAAAACATGCTATAAGCCTGTGGAATCACAAGGAAACGATGCAAACTAGTAAGATGTGACCTGTGACTGCTCGAGGCCTTCCATAAAGCCGAGATAGGAGCGAAAAGCTCACTGTCCAGCCCATACACGGTCTGGACACTGGACAGCAGGCCTTAGGTCCCCTTTGAGGGCTAAATGGCCACAAAAAAGTGTCACGAACGACCCCATCACAGCCACTGGCCATAAGGAACAACAACGAAGGTCGACCCAACGAGCAATTAGGATGCCAAACAAGAGCAAATACTCGCTAGGCGCCCTTGTTCATCACGCTTAAAATCTGGACAGTGGGCCTGGGATTATTTTCTACGCACTAAACGACACCAAAACAACTGCGAAAAGCTCCCAATGCATGTGCGGGCCATAAAGACCACTGAAGGCCGACCCAAGACGCCTTGAAGATGCAAAACAAGATCCTAAAAGGTCAATAAATGCTCCGAGCCATGTGGCGTGTGGGTCGGCCCGTGACTCGTCCAATGAACTAAGTCCAAATGCCTGCTGTCCATGGCCTGACGCATCATGAAGAAATGGACGTAACCACGCAAAAACACCTCGACTCAAGGGCGGTTAACCACAACATGTTCTATACTAACATGTAACATAAATGACATAAATGAATGGAGGTGAGTTGTTCATTGATAGTTTTTATAATTTAATTGCAATTTTTAAAAGTTTTAGTAATTAATTACACTTTTGTGATAAATTTTAGGACATAATTTCAATTTTTGAAAGTTTTAGGATTCAACTGTACTTTAATTACAGGTCTTAAGACTTTTAGTGCACTTATTTGAAAAGTCTAAAATAAGTATGCTTACCCATTTGTAAGAGCCTTTTACTATGAATGAAGGTGAGTCAGTTGTTGATATGTTTACTCTATTTACTAACATCATTACTAGACTGAGATCACTTGGCAAAGGTTTAACCTCAAGAAGAGTTATATCAAAAGATTTTAAGGCCATTGTCGGATGTGTTGAAGCCAAACTTTTCAGCCATTGGCAAGGTTCACAATTTTTCCACGATGGCTCTTGATGAGCTTCCTGAAAGCTTATTATACATGAAATCAAGTCGAAGGCTCGATTGAGAGAAGATACAAAGTAGAAGAAATGGATAGCTCTTGAGGCTACTACAAAAGAATGGAGCCAAGAGAAGATAGTGATGACATATGACAATAAGGGCGTGTTTGGTAACGATTCTGTTCCCAAGAGTAGATTCTGATCAGAAATAATTATTTTTTATTTTGTTCCCCAGCACTGATTCTAAGCATTTTAAGCCGTTCGGTAATTGTCCAAAATTTCTGATTCTGAAATAGAATTGCATTTGGTATCGTGCTCATTAATTTTGTTCCAAATCAATTTTTTTAAATTTTTAAATAACATTTTTACTTTTTTCTTTTCTTTTTTTTTTTCTTTTTCTCCTAATCTTCTTCTTCTTTTTGTGGCCGGTCGCCGGAGCGTCGCCAACCCTCGTCAGCCGATCCTCGCCGGCAACTAGGCAAGGCTCGGCCTCGCCAGTTGCCAGGCTAGCCGAACCAAGGCTGGGTGAGGCCTACCTGGCCACCAGTGGGGCTGGGCGAGCCTTGCCTCGCCTGGCCACCGGCGGGGCTGGGTGTCCCGAGGCTTGCCCAGCCCCGGCGAGGCTCGGCCTCGCTAGATCTGGGGAGGCCGAGCCTCACCGGTGGTTGGGCTTGCCTTCGGCAAGCTCGCTGGACCTCGCCTTCGGCGAGCTCGCTAAACCGGCGGACAATGATGGCTGACGGCGATGGTCGGCGGCTAGAGGCAGCAAATAGTGGCGGGCGGGCGGTGGTGGACGGCGGTTTCGAGATGGCCAAAGGGAAGAAGAAGAGTTGTTGGTTTTGATTCTCAAATTTGTTCCCGGAACAATAATCAACTTTTTTTTTTATTATTCTTGATTCCACTCCCAATCTGTTTTCAGGAATAAAAATTTTACCAAACGTAATTCTAGGCCCAAATTGATTTTGGGAACAAAGAATCAGAATTTGACCCTATTTGAATGGTTACCAAACATGGCCTAAAAATCCGAAAGTACATGAGAATACTCAAGAGCGAAAACTCGAAAAAGTAATCCAAATTGGAAAAAACAACGTCATGTCACAATTGTAACAAGTCACGGCATCTAAGGTATGAATGTCCTGGACTTGTCTCAAAGATACAATGGACAAGGAGGAACGGATTGACAAGAAGGACAAAGGAGATGAGAATGAGAAGAAAGATTATAAAATGTCCTTGAACGGAAAGAATAAGGCATTGGCATCTACCTGGGGCGAAAGCTAAGCGAGGTAGAGGATTCCTCTAGTGATGAAGATGTCGCCAATCTACGTCATGGCTCTTAGAAAAAGTAAAAATGAGGATTTAAATGCTATTTTCCAAAAGTCTACTTACTGAGACATTGGATACAACGGTTGGAGATCAAAGATTTCCTACTAACAGAATTGGGCTTGGGTACAAACCTTTTCAATTGAATAATAGTGTGCATACCATATTTGTTAAAGCTTCTCATACATCGATTACTTGCAATCTTTGTGGTAAATAGAGACACGAAATGGTGTGGCTGAAAGAGTGAAGAATAGTGCTGGTGCCTAAGGTACTTTCTCTACTAAATCTGAGCTCATTCGCTGGCAACCTTCGCCCTAGCTCTTTGGCAAGGGTTGTGACGCCCTTGCTAGCCAAAGCGAAGGCACATGGTCCCATGCCTTAACTTGACGAGGGCTGCAATGCCCATGTCCAGTGCCAACAAGGGCATCTCGGCCCTCATCTGTAGCCAACAACCCTTGTCATTCTTTAGTCCAAATAAAAAAAAAATTGTAAAGAAAAGAAAAGAGGAAACAAAAAAATTACAAAAATACTTAACAATTTATTAAAAAAATGTCCACATTAGCACCAACTATGCTACGTGAGATGACCAATGTCCAAATTAGCAATTTCTAGCTTAAATTAGCCAGATGGACTCAATTGGTAGAATGTTAAAAGATTTAAGATCAAGTTAGCACAATTGACTAAATGGGCACATATACATAAATTTAGGACCTTTAAAAAAAAAAATTCTGGCTCTTTTTAGGTACGACTTTGGACTAAGCTCAATATGCACAAATGGTACCTCGATGGAGGTGTTCAACTAATAACCATAAATGCAAGTTTAAATGTTTGCATAAAATAGAGACCTTGACCCTCAACGTGCTAAAATATGGCACAGGGGAACACTTAAGTGCCAAAAGTTATAAAATGTACACTCAAGTGTCAAAATTGGAGCAAAATAAATTAGTTAAGTGCCAACAATGGGAAAATCCGGCCAAAATACTAACGTAGCGTTATTATGGTGAGACAAGTGCAATATGACGTCGTTTTACACGCAAACATGGCTAGATAAGTTGAAAACAATATCGTTTTGCATGCTAACATAACTTAAAAAACAAAAAATAACGTCATTTTGCCTTAGTTTGAATTTTAATATAAACATTAATTAAACTAAATTCAACACTAAAAATATTAATTAAAGAAGAAGAAGAAGTTGTAGGAGTTGGGCAAGGGCTTGCACAACGCTCGCCTTTCTGCAATCTTTTAAAAAAAATATATATAAATCAATAATTTTAGTTTTGAAATTATTTTAATTAACATTTATATTAAAATTCAAATAAGAGGCAAAAAAACATCGTTTTATCTCTTATTTGAATTTTAATATAAAAATTAATTAAAATAAACTCAAAACTAAAATTAAAGAAATAAAAATAAAAAGGATGGCAGAATAGCAAGGGCTATGCAAGCCCTCACCGCCGTTTTGCCACCATCGCCAGAAAGGGTTGGCGGTAGTAGGGGGAGGGTTGGCTGATGTTGCTGAGCCCTAACCAAGGGCCGACAACCCTGGCCAACTGACAGCAAGGCCTTACAAGCCCTCGCCCAAATCTATGGCCCCAATGGGTGGCGGCCTTTGGCTCGATTAGGCAAAGGCAAGGCCCAGCGACCTTTGTCAGATTTGGGGAAGGGCCGCGAACCTTGCCCCAAATTTGGGTGAGGGCTTGTAGGCCTTTGTCACCGATCAGCCAAGGTCGTTGTCTCTTGGCTAGGGCTCGACAATGCAGTCGACCTTCCCCCCATTGTCGTCATCCCTTCTTGGTGATGTTGGTGAGGCAACAGTGAGGCCTTGCATAGCCCTCATCGTTCTACCATCCTTCTTTCTTTCTTTCTTTCTTTTTCTTTTTTTAAATAATTTAGTTTTAAATTTAATTTAATTAAAATGTATATTAAAATTTAAATCCGAGGCAAAACAACGTTGTTTTGGCTCTTATTTGCTGATTTAGCTCTCTAGTGAGCTACATAGGCAAATTATATTAACAAAAAATTGCCATGTTAGCTGGGGTCGCTAGACTTAGCACTCAGTCCCATTTTCTTTTTTAAAGTAGTACTTAAGTATACTTTTTTTAACTTTTGACTCTTAAGTGTCCATCCGTGTCAAGTTTTGGCACTTACGCTGTTTTTTGCTAAGAAAATAGATGGAAGACACGTAACTTGTGATGATAAACTCACAAGGAAAAGTCGTTGATATTGGTAATGTCGGCAAAAATGAAACTATATATTATATGTTTTGCTTGTTGAAGGTTTGAGGCATACTTTGCTTAGTATTAGCAATTATGTGATAAAAGGATTTCCTTGATTTTTTAAGGGTTAACACTGTGAAAAATCTCAAACTAGTACACCTATAATAAATTTATCAAAAATTAATTTTTTGACTATGAAAACCCCAGACTGGTACATCTATAACAAATTTACCTAGATGATCACAAAATACCTCAAACCGATACACTTATAACAAATTTACCTGAAACTAATTTTTTTTTTTATCACCAAATACCCCAAACTGATACATTTATGATAAATATACCCTTTGTTAAATTGGATTTATACTACAAAAAATCACAAAACTAGTACAACTGTGATAAACATAGAGTAAAAGTCCAAATTGGTACACCAGTCAATTGTTATGTGCCATTTAGCTTAATAATTTGATAGTAAAATTTAATGGAAATTAACAAAGGATATTAGTTTGTGATAAATTTATTGAAGATATACCAATTTGGAGTTTTTCATGATCAAGAAATTAGCTAAGGATAAATTTATCACAGGTGTGTCAGTTTGAGATTTTTATAGTATTAACGCATTTTTAAATGCTCTTGCTCTACTATTGATACTTGTGATGGTATTACTAAGTTTATTGGAAAAATACATAAAAAAAATTTATGTGATTGAAATGGACTACTTGAGTTCGAATGATGGAACTTCTATTGTTGTTTCTAATGGAAGTGGTTCTTGGTTGTGACATAGACAGTTAAATTTGTAACGCTTGGTTTAGTTCGTGGATCACCTAACTTGAATTTTGTTGAACATTAAGTTTGTAACGCTTGTGTTAAAGGAAAGCAAACAAAATTGTCCTCTCAGTCAAATAACCATGCTAGCACTTTTAGACCTTTGGATTTGCTTCATATGGACTTGTTTGGTCCATCAAAATCCTTAAGTCTAGATGGTAAAAAATGTTGTCTTGTTATTATCGATGATTTTTCTATATACACGAGTTTTCTTTCTTGCTGATAAAGCTGAAGCTTTTCATGAATTTGCCCATTAACAAAAAGGTTCAAAAGGAGAAAGATATCTCATTTAAATTCTATTCGAAGTGGCCAAGGCATTCTATTTGAAACCAACTTTTGTAGCACAATTGCAAAGGCCATGGTCTTGATCACAAAAATTCGGCCCTTGAAAACTCCTCAACAAAATAGAATTGTAGAAAGGAAAAACCACACTCTTCAAGAAATTGCTCGAACAATACTTTGTGAAATTCTTTGCCAAATTGTTTTGATCCAAATCTGTAAACACCGCTGGTTATGTTTTGGATCGTGCTTTGCTTAGACCTGTTTTGGAGAGAACCCCTATGAACTTTTTACATTCCTTGGTTATTCTTTGCATAGCACAACATAATAAAGAACTTCAGTTATTGAGGAATATATTAATGTTATGTTCGAAGAATCTATTTCTATTTAACAAAAGCATTAGCGAGGATATAGATCTTTTGGAGCATGGTTTTATGAATTTCCCCATCTAAATCAAGAGATTTGCCTGAAGATCAAAGGTACGGGAAACACCATCCAAAAGATCTTATTATCGCAGATCCATCAAATGGGGTAACTACTAAAGAGTGTTTGTTAGTACATTGCTTTTATTTCAGAAATAGAACCTAAAAATGTTTGTGATGCCCTAGATGATGACGATGAGTGGATTATAGCTATGCAGGAAAGCAGCTTCAATTCGAGAGACAGAAGGTATGAAAATTGGTTCGTAGACCTATGAATCGTCTAGTTAGATCAAATGGGTCTTTAGGGAAAAAAACTAGATGATCATGGCAATGTGATTAGAAACAAGGCTAGGCCAGTTACTAAGGAATACTCTCAAGAGGATGGAATTTATTTTGATGAGAGAATTGACGCTATTCCCTTGTTGCTTGGTTTTGATGGATAAGAACTGCGTGTGTTGGCAAGCTCTGTGTTGATGGATCAAACTGATTTCCTCACTTTCGATCACTTGTTGCTCCATGAGCTAATGTTGGATAACGTGGGTTCTTGTGTTGCATACCTTATGCGACAAAAATGTGTGCCTTTGATTGTCCCTTTCATCACAACATCCTTTTTTATGCTTGGTTGAACTGGATAGTTGGGCTTGTGTTCCATGAACATCATCTTAATTGATTGTTCGGATGGATCACGAGTGCCTAGTTGTTCTCTTAGACATGGAACTTTCTTCATGGGTACGGGGTCATTGGTCATTGTTCCCAACTCGTTAAGTGTTGTTATCGTTCTAAAAAAATTTATCAAATAGACGACGAAAGTGTATTTTTGAATGATTATATTCAAGAGGAGAAATGGTATATTCAAGAAGAGGTTTATGCTGAACAACTTCCCGAGGTTGAGAATCCAAAATTTCCTACTCATGTTTCCAACCTTGAAATGGTACTTTCATGATTTGAAACAAACATGGTGGGCTCGGTAGGACCATCTCTTTTTTTTTTTTTTACATTAAAAATGTTTTAACTAAAGGAAGCTCGATACTACTGTCTTTGTCAAATATGGAGATAGAAATAAATTTTTGTTCTATTGGCGAGTTCATGTGTGCAGAATTTGCTAAAATTATGCAAGGTGAATTTGAAAGGAATGGCCTCGCTCGATCTTAGCATGCGTTGACGTCCCCGAGAGAGCGAGTCAGAACGAGCCTGGCACAGGTGGGTTCTTGTGTTAAATAAATAGGCTTTCTTTGTTTTTCACTTGGATGGCCCTTTTTGTTGAAAATTCCAAGTCAGTGTTCAAATGGGCTATGGACTTAAATGAGTTTTCCTTTTGGACCAAAGGGACTGAGTCTCTCTATTCGGGCATGAGTGGTATGGACCGCCTGAGCTAAATTAGCTAGGTATCGCTTGAATGGGCCAAAATGTAAATTCACTTTGTCGACAAAAATTCAAATATCAACAGCTGCGCCTCAAGCTCCTTTTCAAAGGCAAAAAATACTAGGATTTTGTTGACAAGTATGAGAAAGGTAAATACAAATGGTTTTGACGTGGGGAAATGGTTTAGGGATATTTTCACTTCCATTCATTATATCTTTTGACACACTAGCAAACACCTTACTAATGGTTTAATTTTTCTTGTTTTTCTTTTTCTTTTCTTTTCTTTTTTTTTTTTAAAGATTTTTTCAAATGTTCTGATTGTGTGATTTTTTTAAAATTCTTTTTGTTTCTTCTCTTCAACTATTTTTTACTCTCTCTTTTTTTTTTTCCTTTCTTTTTTACAAAAGTATATGCTTGATGCATTGATGAAAATTCCAGTGTTGACAAAGTTACCGAATATTTATCGTTAAATGTGTTTTGATAGTTATCAAGGTTTTTTATACGTTACCAGCACCAAACAGTGTTTCAAATATGGAATAGTAGGCTTTTATAATTTCACAATGTCCGCTCATTTCACATCAAACATATACATATTATTCTATAGTACACAAGCAAGAGATTTTTTTATTTTTAATCATCAAATGGAAAGAAAGAGAGAAAAGTTGGACAATAATGAGCAGAACTTCTTTATTACTTGAAGCTTCAATCGCAATCTTCCATCATGAAGAAGGGAACTATCAATTTCATAGCAATTGTAGTGGCACATGTCTCCAGAATTGGATTAATCAACTTTGTACTTTCGTAAAGGTGTCACCTGCGGCTCACGAATGGGAGGGCAAAATGTAGAAATAATTAGCAACATGTATCAAAAAAATAAATGAGTGTGAGGAAAAGGAAATACAAATCATGAGAGACAACCTTTTAATTGCATAGTGGAAATTGAAAGGCTCTCTTGAACCAAAGCATGGTGATCATCCATGGGAGCGGAAATTTTTTAATAATCCTATCCACTGCTCGAAAGTAGGAGATCCTCCAAGATTGCTTGAAATTTAATATGCCACAAAATCCCAAGGATGCCACTACAAAACCTGATGCTAGTCCTGAGTAAAACCAAACAACAATGGAGTCACCTTCATTTGACTCATCTTGGCTTGTATTGTGACCATCTCGTCTATCACTATTATTATGGTCATCTCTTGGACAAGCTATCAAAAGAGGAGCTCCACAAAGTCCATTGTTGCCACAATAAACAGATATATCCTCCAGAGTGCTTAGTTGATTGCTTGATGGAATAGGACCAGATAAATTATTAAAGGAAAAATTCAAATGGCTTAGAAAGTTTAAATTGGATATGCTAGGAGGGATTTCACCCGATAGCTTGTTATTGGATAAATCCAATGATTCTAAATCTCTCAAGTTGCCAATATCTAAAGGGATTTTTCCAATTAGCTTATTTTTAGAGAGGTTCAAATTCTGAAGTCGAGTAAGCCTAGTCAACCCTTCCGGTATTTGTCCATCTAATGCATTGCTTGAAAGGTCAATGGAAAATAAATATAGGAGCGTCTTGGTGAATTCTAGGCTTCTTCCTTTTATATTAACCATAATAGAAACCCCCGACATGAATCCTCCATACGGGTAAAACGTGGAATTGGCCCACATTTGCAAGAAGTTGTTGAAACAATAAGGAATGCCTCCAGAAAGGTTGTTATGCGCTAGGCTTAAGTGCTGGAGGCTAGAAAGATGGCATAGCTTCGGGGGAATGTCCCCAGTGAAGTAATTTTTCTCAAGATTGATTATCCTAAATGATTTAGAGTGTTGTCCAAACTGAGGTATTCCACCAGTGAATTGATTGTCACTGAGATCGAGGATTTCTAAATCTAGCTTTAGTAAACATTTTGGAATCACTCCATTCAAGCCACTTTCATGGAGGCTTAGAAATCCTAATCCCTCTAGATAGCATAGAGAGTTTGGAATTTGACCATTTAACTTGTTGTCTCCCAATAAAATCCAATGCAAATCTACTTGCGACTTCCTCCAACATCGCGGAAGTTTCCCAGATAGTAGGTTCTTAGAGAGATCAAGAAAAGACAAAAGATCTGACATGCATAATGAATTTGGAATGCCACCGCTAAGGTTATTTCCAGAAAGTGACATTAGCGTTAATAATGGCATCTTTTTCCCTATAATTCGGGAAATGTTTCCTTTGAGCATATTGCCTGAGAGATTCAACTCTTCAATGTCAGATAAGACGTTAGATAACCAATAGGGAACTTCATCTGAAATGCTAGCATTTGACATGTCTAATGCCGAAAGGGTCCTTTGTGTTTGAAGCCAGTTTGGGAATTTTGGTCCCACTTTGCAACTTGACATAAAAATTACTTGAGTTTGGAAAGGAGGAACCCAAGATGCGCTAACATTTACAACAAGCTCATTCCACCAAAGGTACAAGAAGGTCAAGCCGGTGAGACTTGCAAAGTGAAGCTCACTAACAACTCCATCTAATTGATTATCACCAATGTCCATTACCTCTAGATTGGATAGTTGCCCAATACTTTCTGGAATGTTTCCGCTCAATTTGTTAGAAGAGAGCTGCAAACTTCTCAAAGACAATAGTTGGCCCACACTAGTGGGAATGGTACCTGAAATTGAGTTCCATGAAAGATCAAGGAATTCGAGATCTCTAAAATTCCCAAATTGATTGGGCAAGTGACCGCTGAAATTGTTGTTGGAAACGTCAATAATCTTCAAGTTACTTTGTCCACAAATCAAAGCATCGCCGTTGATGTCAGAAATCCTCCCACTAAATTTGTTATAACATAACCTTAGTACTTGTAGATTGCAGAAAATGCTCAAATTTTTCAAAAGTTCACCTTCCAGCTTATTTCCAGAGACATCAAAGAATCTAAGCCACGGACTATTTTCAAGGATGATAGTTGGGAATATACCTTGGAGATCATTATTACTTAAATCAAGATGCTCGAGTTTGCTGAAGTTTTGAAACCAAGGAGGAATAGATGAATTCATGAAGTTATAACTTAGATCAAGGAATCTAAGAGAAGTGAAATTGACATGCTGGGAGGTTGGAAGATCTTCCAAACCGCATCCACCGGGGATGGCTTATCAAACTAAGGCTACTATTTACCTTACCCGAATGCCGCGGGCAAGCTCACTCAATATTAAGAACTCCAAGGAGGAAAGCCTGTTGATAGGACTCAACCATTCTTTGGTATCTAGACCATATGTACCAGAGAGATCCAAGTACTTTAAGTTAGAAAATGTGGATAGCCATCGAGGATTCTCTACTTTTAAAGAGTTCACCGACCACCCACTACTAAGATCCAAGTACCGTAAATTGGAAAGGTTACTTAGCTGATGAGGAATATCTCCATAGAAACCTCCATTTGAGAGGTTGAGATACTCCAATTTTTTAAGAGAAGCTAAGGATTCTGGAATTTTTTGGGTTGAAAAATTGTTGAAGCTGAGGTCTAGATACTTCAAATGCTTCAATTTATTTGGAGCAATATATATCTTACCTCCCAAACTGCACTTCTCTAAGCCATCACATGGATTACGAAGATTGAGCTTCAAGACATAACTAGTCTTCTCATTGCATGTGACTCCTTGCCACTTGCAACAATCCTCGCCAGTCCATGACCATAGGCGTCTGGAAGGATCAGTGAGATCATCCTTGAACTTGAGAAAAGCTTCCCTCTCAATGCCAATGCAACTTACATTTGTTGAGACCTTGGAATGACTGAGCTCTGAGGCCTGAATGACAAAGAGTGCACACAAAAGGAGGGGCATGAAGCTAATGTAGAAGTAGGACGTCATTGTCGTTAAAAATCAACCTCAGAACTTCTGTTTATATAATGGCAGAAAAATACACATTCCTTAAAGAAGATACAATTTTCATTATTTTAGTTTTATGAACTTTGACCTTGATTCACAAAAAAAGAAAAAGAACAAAAAAAAAAAAGAGGACATTAACATATCCTTAAATTTATTTTCTCTGATCGCTGGCCACCTAAAGCTACTCAAAATTTCAAGTCATGCCTTGCGAGACCCGTTATCAAATGGTCAAGACATCAAATGCAACCAATAATAACAGAGTCCATCGCGTTGGGAGGACAAAGGCAGTGTAAATGCAAATATACTTCCATGGTTTGACAGCGAGATGGATCTTGGGAGGGCTTGATTGATTTTCTACGATCATTTCCTACTTATCTTAATGGCCGTGAGAATGGGTTTAAATACCCATTATTCTTCCTCACTCTAATATGCTCTTTTCTACGATCCTTCCTTAACAGCTCCAAGTAACAACTTCCAAAAAAGTCTTACTCTTTTTATATTTTGCGGTTGACTTGTCATTGTCACCATTTTGCCGGAAATCTAGAGTAACTGAACGTGCAAAAGAAGCCATGAAAATCAGAGTCTGCAAGTATGTTATTTTCTTACTATCTTAATATATACCACATCATATTTCACATATTTTTATTGCGAATAAATTGTTTACGAAGTTGCTTTTGTGATATTAGGGCTGTTAACGATTTATTTTTCTTTCTTCTATAGATGGGCAATGAGTTGAAAGTGATGGAAGTTGATTTTAAGAAACTCTGGAAAAAAAAATTACGAAAATACTCAATTTACCAAAGCCTCTACATGACTAACATCTCGAAGATGGCAAGAATCATGCTTTTTCTACAAATCAAATGTCCTAATGACGATTATGCAATTATTTATCGCTGAGTTATCTAGATTACGGAAAAAAGAGAGAGAAGAAACCAGAAGCTAAAGAAGCGGCTAAACATGGAGTCAAGCAACTGAAATGGCAGTACGGTGTTGGCGTTAACGCTGTCAATTATAGTGAAATGCAAATGTACCGGGACAACTTTCATCGTCTTACTGCTGACTGAAACTTAAAGATATGTATGACGAACATCAGAGAAACCAGGCCATCGAAATCAGGTCGTCGGACAATGAGAACGTGGTGACTAAACATATTACATTAGCTATGGTGTTGTTTTGAAGGGAGGTCATGAGATGCAAATATGCACTTTTGGTAACTCTGGGTGATGTCGGGAATGAGGTGGATGATGTTTATGATATGTAAAAAAACACGACACCATGTAATAAGCATACAGTGTGCACTTTAGTATGATCAATTTGTTCTATTTGTAATTATGATGTTCTTATTCGGACTTTAGGGAAATTTCAAATCAGAAACTATTCATTTATGTAACTAAAAGGCAAGGGAAGAGAATAATCTAACCAATATAGTTCATTAAGTCCCGATTTGATCTTATCCTTAAAGTATAATAGAAAAAAGACCTACAATCCGTTGGGAAAAACCGAAGAAATTTCTATCCTCCCACGTTTGTTTGGAATCACTGTCAACTCTAAAGTCTGAAATGTTGGACAAATGCCAGATTCAGTCCAGCAAGTAAAAAACAAATGATTAATTAATTTAACAGAATAAAAGAAGATGTACTCTTTATCATTGCCGCGAGCAAGACCACTAGAGAATTAAATTGAAATTATTACTGGACGTATGTTAATTATATATGAATTTGGAATGTGAAGACTACATAGATTGCACATAAATTATCTTGATATATTCAATTCAACAGGTTTTGTCGGTAATGTAAAAATATTCATTAGAAGACATACAGAAAGCATTGGTGTTCATGAGATTAAATTCCCCATTGAATTTGCCTCACGTATAACAGAAATATGTTTAGGCACGTGACATTCAAATATATCAACTAAAAGGGTCACTGCCTAGCATTGACCACATAACAAAGAGAACACCTAAGAAAATATATGCTATCTAAGTAGCACCGGTATCACAATAGTGGCTATAAGGTCAAGTTCCTCAAATTGGAGGGGTGGGAAACTCTCCCCGTTCCATGTTATGAAGCTAGGACTGGATGAGGAGGTCTATGTGGAAAATATATTGATGATGACACCGAGTTGGTCTAGGATATATGCCAATCGATTCGATGCGATGAGTTTCATTCCGATGAACGGTGACCTATATGGTCTTTGTCTTGTAAGAAAAATAATACCCCAAAATCTTTTGCTAGGTCTTCATCTTCATCTACCAATAAGTCGGAGGCGTGCTTGGAAATTGACTACTTCAAATTAATTAATAAAATTTGCGAAGACAATGGGTTGTGACGTTCTAAAATAATGGGAAAGGGAAGCCACCAATTTTCCCATTCTTTCCACCACGACTTTTGACTTGTTGACCCTATAAGCGTTTATGGTACCGTCAAATTCCATGTTCAGTACTAGCCAATGAATCTGGGCAGACAATAGATCCAACTTCTACAAAAAATTTAAAAATGACTGTCATATGAGATGATTCTTTTTGTAAGAATTGACTCCAGTGGAACGTTCTCAACACGAATAAAAGGACGACAATGACATTGTATCAACCAAGACTAGATAAGGAACATGGCACCAAACATACCAAATTTATTAGGTATTCTCTTGTAGTGCAGTTTTTGTGAAATCATTATCAGAGCTCCCTTACTAAAAATTCTTTTAATTATGTGATGTTATACTTGTATTTCAATTTGGTTTAGTCTAATGAGAAGTTTTGATTAATTTTTTTCAATTAATTTTTTTATTACTTTAATATTTGGAAAAATCTAGTTTCAATTTGTTTTCAATAATTTTGGTTAAGAAAAATCTATAATTTATTTATTTAAAAAGACTTACCCAACCTTAGTAGTGCGTTTATTTCTCTCTCTTCCAGGTTTATCTTTTCATAAATAATTCATTAGTAGGAAGCGTCTTCAACCAGACATATAAAGCTTATGCAAAATCTACTATCTAGGACCACTCAACGGAGCCAACACTACAATAGTTCTGACTAAGGATGTTCATATGGGTAAAATTATCCATAGGAGGTTTCGATCGTGAAGCCGAATCAAATCATATTTACCATGAAATTTTAATTTATAAGTAGCTTATTAGTCTATTTTTAATAAAAGTGAGCCGTGAACTTCGTGATGAAGGTGCTGTATGTTTCACTTACTTGACTAAAAACTTGAAAAATTAACTTGATGATCAAGCAAATCATTGATTAAGGCTCTGCATAGTAACAAATCTCTTCCTCTATTCTTTTGAACAGATATAAGAAGTAGCAAAAGTAGCTTCTTATTCTCGGGAATAATTTCTAGAAATAAGTCATTTTTTTCTTTTCTTTTTTTCTTTTCTTCTTCTTCCTCATTGCCCGTTTCCCACCGCTATTCGCTGCCCTCCGCCACTGCTTGCTAGTGGCCACCGCTCACCACCCGCCGCCCATCGCTCGTCGCTTTAGTTCTAAACTTTTTAATTGGACCAATATAGTCATAAACTTTTTAACATTTATAATTATTAAGTCCATTTGGCTAATTTAGGCTGAAAACCACTAATGTAAACTCCAATTGTTCTATATGGCGCAGCTGACATTAACGTTAATATTTTTTTTTTATATTTTAGTAATTTTTGAATTTTTATCTTTTTTTAGTTTATTATTGTTTTTTTCTTTTTTTCCCTTCATTTTGGCCTTGGTTGGCAATCCTTGTTAGCCACTGGGCAAGAGCCAACAAGCCCTTACCACCTTTGCTCACCATGGGCGAGGCAGTGCTCATCCAGATCTAGTGAGGGCCTTCACAACCTCACCTACAACTAGTGAGGCCAAGGTGACCCTTCGTTAGCACTTGACGAGGGCTAGGAGGGCTTGCTGGGCCTTGTCAGCCAAAATGAAGGAAAAAAATAGAAAGAATGAAAAAGAAAAAGAAATAAAAGAAAATATAAACACAAAAAATTTAAAATATTATTAAAAATATCCATATTAGTGTTAGTTGTACTACGTAAGACGACCAATGTCCACATCAATGATTTTCAACTTAAATTGATCAGATAGACTGAATTAGTATTAATGTAGATATATTTTGAATTAAATTGACCCAACTAAAAGATTTATAAAATGAATTGATATCAATATAATAGATTTTTTTATTTTTAAGTACTTTTCCCTTGTTTAATGTAAATGTGAGTAACATGTAATATGTATATTTCTATATAACTCACAACTTTATATTGAAGCACAATAGATCAAAGATGGAGCAAAGCAAAGTTGCACTTATAAAAGGCAACTAGGACGAACGGAAAGGAAAGTGAAAACGGAGGAGTAAGTGGAGGTCGAGGCAACAAATTTATAAGCCTGGAAGATAATTGGGAAAGTTGTATTACAATACTCTTTAATTTCATCTTAATTTTCATTTCTTCGAACTTGAATTCATAGATTCATCACTCCATCTAAGCCTCATTCACATACTTCGTGTCTAAATGTGGAGTCACGGAGGTCCTTTAATTTGAGTAAAGAAAATACAAAGCCGAGAAAGTAAACAGTCATGGAGGTCCTTTAATTTGAGTAAAGAATATACAAAGCCGAGAAAGTAAACAATCACAATTTATGCGAGTTAAAGGTATAATATGGGAATGTAAACCCGATGCGAGTCAAGTAAAAAATATACAAAGCCTCGTAATTAAACCTCGAGATAGGAACCCCCATGAGTTAAATTCAAAATCAAAGTCAGCTATTTATTAAAAGAAAAATTCACTGAACGATGTTTAAAACGAAGACATGCATCCCTATACTTATATACTCATCATTAACACGCCCTTCCCGACACACACACACACACACACACACACACAAATGCAATTTAGAAACATAAAGCCCAGATTCACCTTCAAATCATATATAAGCATGTAACTGTTAAATGATTAAAAAAAGACCATTGGATCAAGGTCGGTCCGTGACACGCCGAGAGAATCCAATGGCAGTCAACACGATATGTCCATATTGGGAGCTAGCTTGAACCTAAGGTTGATAACTTTGATGTTTGAAGCAATTATGAGAGAACTCACCGTGAATTTCTTTGTCGCTCCCAATTTTTTATTTTGAATGAATCACGGCGTGACACTTATTGAATATATTTAATTTAAAATAATTCTGATTTTCAAAACAGTAATTATAGATTATAAGATTCTTGATTATTTTTTTCTTTTTTTGAACGAAGAAAGGAGATGGAGACGGATAAAAGAAATTGGAATTACGAGGATTCGAATGACTAAGGGATTGTTAATTTACAGCTTAGGTTCATTTTCCTCAAACGATCAACATATAGGCAACCAAATAATAGAGGATCAAGATCAAGTCATATTACCGTTTTAACCTTAGTTGTATTGAGATGCCATTACATTTAACAAAAAAAAAAAAACACTGCACGGCAGCCTAAAAATTAGGGGTGAGTGTGGTTCCCGGGTAGAACCGGGAACCGGAGAACCACACCGGAGGGTCCAGTTTGGTTCCCGGTTCTAAAGAGACCGGTTTCGGTTCCCGGTTCCCTTTTTTTTGGGAACTTGTGGTTCCCGGTTCCGGTTAAAAAAAAAAAGCCCTAAATCAATTTTAATGTTTACCCTTCTCAGTTCACACTTCACAGTTCTCCTCTATCCTCTTCCATTCTCTACCTTTGCCTCGTCGCCAACGCTACTCATCATCGACGCCACTGCCGGACGCCTCTTAGCTGCTCGCCATTGATGCCGCCATTGGATGCCGCTCACTCGCCCAACTGCCCCAATGCCCGCTCGCCACTTGCTGCTCGCCCAGTGGCCCCCGACGCCACTCGCTACTCGCCTAGCCAATAAATTTGAAGGTATCTAGATTCAGCAACTCAGCTATATTCCTTAAAATAGAGGGCATGTTCTGAGTGTGACCCATCAAGCTGTCGTAAGAGGAACCCGATCCACTACTTGAATGAGAACTTCCCGGGAAACCTTGCCTTTGGTCAAAAAATTGTTGCCTCTGATCGTAGCGCCAAGGTGGTGGTGGAATAACTGAGTTGTATCCAAGGGAGCTGGAGGAAGCCGATCAGCGGATCTGCTCAATGGGAGAGGCTCATCATATGCAGGCTGACGATCATAAATGGGTGAAGTTTCTGGGCTTTTGCCATATGGAGGAGGAGAGTAACTGCTGTCCAAATAATTAGGAGGTCAAAAAGGCCGCGATGTATCGACAAAGCCTTCAGATTTGTAAGTGTTGGAATTTTGTTTGTAAAACAAACTAGGTGCATTTCTCTTTGTCCCACATAGGAAAAATGGGAGGAAATTGGGCAATTTATAAGTGTGAGGTTTCCTTTACATTCCAAGAGGAGTAATTGGATGTGAGTTAGATCTCTTAATACCCGCATGCAGGTGTGTGAATAATTGTGCAATTAGTAGTTTGCATGCCCGCGGTTTAGTTAGAACTAACCCCTTTTGTTATTTTATTTTATTTTGGTTATGTTATTAATTTTTAATAAATTCAAAGGTTACCTTTTTCTTTGAGAATTTTTGGAAATAAAATGTTAAAATGAAAATTCGAAATTTTATTTATTTAAAAAAATTATTGAAAATTCCGAATTTTGTTTGTCTTTTCAAGACAACCTTTGGAAAGATGCTCGTTCGGTTTACAACTTTTCCCGAAGGATTGCAATTGGTTGTTCTTTCAACTTCTTATGAATAGACGCATTTGTTTAATTGGACAATTTTCGAAATGACTCGTTTGTTCATTTTTTGGCAAATTTTCACGAAGAGTTGTAATATTGTTTTATATATATACTTGTCAATTTTCGGAAGGAAAAAAGTGATCATTTTCGTGTGCAATTAGTAGTTTGCATGCCCGCGGTTTAGTTAGAACTAACCCCTTTTGTTATTTTATTTTATTTTGGTTATGTTATTAATTTTTAATAAATTCAAAGGTTACCTTTTTCTTTGAGAATTTTTGGAAATAAAATGTTAAAATGAAAATTCGAAATTTTATTTATTTAAAAAATTATTGAAAATTCCGAATTTTGTTTGTCTTTTCAAGACAACCTTTGGAAAGATGCTCGTTCAGTTTACAACTTTTCCCGAAGGATTGCAATTGGTTGTTCTTTCAACTTCTTATGAATAGACGCATTTGTTTAATTGGACAATTTTCGAAATGACTCGTTTGTTCATTTTTTGGCAAATTTTCACGAAGAGTTGTAATATTGTTTTATATATATACTTGTCAATTTTCGGAAGGAAAAAAGTGATCATTTTCGAGCCTTCTTTCTAAAAAATTGCAGCCAATTTTTCAATTGTTTCTTAGAGAGGCCTGGAGAAATACTAGAATTGCTATATAGTATTTTCATTTTGAGACTTTGTTGTATCCTAAAGGATATTTGCCGGTGACAATTAGTAACTTTGTGGGGCAAATAAATCCTCAGAGAAAGTGATATCACGTCTCAAAGTCCGACTCGAGTACTCTAAAGATCCGTCTTCATTGTTCTACCTTATTCAAAGCAGTATTTTACCAACAATAAGCCCCACCACTGAGAAAGTCCACCGTGCCAGAATCTCCCGAGATTGGCTTCTTTGATGAGGGTGGAGGAGCAAGTGGGTTCAGTCGAGATGGTTCCGAAAATAACAAGAAAAAACTTCAAGATTCTTAGAGAAGCATAAAAAGCTACGAACAGCTCTCCTTCTCGTCGTATTATTTGGTGCTTGCATGGTAATTGGGGATGGTGTCCTTACTCCAGCTATTTCAGGGAAGATACGCGGAATGTTATTGTTAAATTGTTATAAATTAGGATTTAGTGGATGCTTTTACCTACATGTTAAGTTGGTTGTTGGAATGAGTACATTCAATCTACTGCCTTCTGCTGGAGATCGGCAGAGCCCATGATCAGCTGGTAATCGAATCAGACAGCTCGGTGTTGGTTGATTCAGTTCATGCTTCCGCCCTGACGCTATGGGAGGTCCGAGCTATCTCCGAAGAAGCCAACCATCTCCTTCTCTGTTTCTCTCGCATTAGGGTTAGACACCGTAAACGTGAGGCAAATGTTGTAGCTGATTGGGCTGCGAAAGCCCATAGAAATGATACCCTACCCGAAAATTGGGCCATTTCACCTCCTTCCATTTTGCTAGACCTTCTTGTTTCGGATGCTATAGCAGCTGGCTGTACTTCTCCTTTATAGTGAATGAATTTCCCTGTTATGACCAAAAAAAAAATCTACTGCCTTCTTGGTCTCATTTGGCTAGTGGTGACAATTCAAGCTTCTATAGGTGACTGTGGCACTTATGTTCCCTAGTGGTTTACCCGAGAGATTCCTCTGATCCAGATAATATCGTGAAGATCGCAGTTGCTAGTAACAACTATGGCAGCACCTCACTTACGGGGAGTGGCTCTGCTAGCAGAAATAGCAATGGATTTGGCGAGTCTCATGTAATTGAAGCGGGGAATCTCATAATATCAGTTCAGGTCCTTCGAAATGTGACAAAAAATTTTGGACGGGAAAATGAGCTTGGTCACGGTGGCTTTGGGGTAGTTTATAAGGGGGAGTTAGATGATGGAACAAAGATCGCGGTGAAAAGAATGGAGGCAGGTGTAAATAGCAAGAATGCAATAGACGAATTTCGGGCTGAAATTGCAGTCCTTTCAAAAGTTAGGCATCGTCACTTGGTATCTCTTATAGGCTATTCTGTAGAAGGAAATGAAAGAATACTAGTGTATGAGTACATGCCTCAAGAAGCCCTCAGCAAACATATCTTCCATTGGAAGAACTTGAAGTTGGAGCCTCTTACCTGGAAGAGGAGGTTAAATATTGCTCTGGACGTTGCCAGGGGAATGGAGTATCTTCATAGTCTAGCTCATTAGAGCTTCATACACAGAGACCTTAAATCGTCAAATATTTTGCTCGAAGATGATTATAGAGCCAAGGTTTCAGATTTTGGACTGGTAAAGCTTGCTCCTGATGGAAAGAAGTCTGTGGTAACAAGGCTTGCTGGGACCTTTGGCTATCTAGCTCCAGAATATGCTGGTAAGCTTTCAATTGTAGATTGTCTTTGTGAGTGCGCGTGTGCCTGTGCGTGTAGCATGTGGAACCCTGGAAGAAGTGCATACTCTGCTCTGCGTTATAAATCATATTAATCATCTGGAAAATGGAGTACATTTCGTTGAACACTTGAAGCATGAAAAGTTTTCTTCGTGCCTGTCATAGTTAGGTTAATGCGTGACATCCACTCAATTGATTTTACAAGTTGATTACAATGGATCAATATTTGTCTCGTTACCGCGTCCTGCTACTCTTGACATTCAACTCTTTATGACTAGGTTGAATTTTTATAACAAGTATTGACCTTTGCCCACATTGTTTGCGTGCAAATTTTTGGTTACAGATGAATTTCATGGCACTAAGTAGATTTGCATAGTTTTTTCCAAACTATGGGAACCTGATTTCTCTTGTTATGAAAGTTTAACAATCTTGGAATCATTTTCAGTTATATATTCTGCTTTAGCACTCGTTTAATATTACTTTCTTTGACTTGTATTTATCATTCATATTAGTTCTCATCGTATTCTGATTGCTCCCATTTCACATACAGTCACAGGGAAAATTACTACTAAAGCTAATGTCTTCAGTTTTGGAGTTGTTTTAATGGAACTACTGACGGGATTGATGGCGCTTGATGAAGAAAGACCAGAGGAAAGCCAATACCTCGTGGGTTATTTCTGGAATATAAAATCAGATAAAGAAAAGTTAATGGCTGCTATTGACCCAACTTTGGAGAAAAAGCAGGAGACATACGAGAGTATCTCCATCATCGTTGAATTAGCCGGGCACTGCACTGCAAGGGAGCCAAACCAAAGGCCAGATATGGGCCATGCTTGAATGTACTGGCTCCACTTGTTGAGAGATGGAAACCGTTTGACGACGACTACAAAGAATACTCTGGCATTGATTACAGCCTCCCGCTGAATCAGATGGTTAAGGACTGGCAGGAAGCAGAAAGCAAGGACTTGAGTTACATGGACTTAGAAGACGGTAAGGGAAGTATACTCACAAGACCAATAGGATTCGCGGACTCTTTCACTTCTGCTGATGCTCGGTAAAAAGATCGATTTGGTTGCTTTTCTTAAGCATGCTTCTTTTGGTAGTGGTTTATAGCACGATGGGATGGGGGGGGGGGGGGGGGGGGGGTGGCTTTGCTTATTGAGAACTCTGTGTTCATATCATGATTAAACGTTACTTCTTTATCATGATTAAGTAGGGTTTCCAAATTCTTAGGATATCTTGTTCAGGCTAAATGTTTGAGTTTTGAGCTGACGTTGGTCGAGTATGAGTTCCTGAGTTTTCTTCCTTCTCTAATTGTTGCATCAGCCATATTTCTTACTAGAAGGACGCTAGATGACTCACGCCACCCTTGGGTCTGTTCTCTATCTTGCATTTCTTTCATTGCCACAAGCTTACAATTTGATTTATCTGGGTATTAACTTACCTTTTACTTTCTGCAGAATCCGACATTGGAATTCTACACATCTTATAAGGCATCTGACCTGAAGACTACGGTATCTGCATTGCAAGACTTGCAATCGAATGCAAAAGAATGCCCACTAAGTGCTATACTTATCAAGTATCGACAGTCGAAGGTACACTAGTACGAGAGCTCAACAACTAGAACAAATTAAAATAAAAACCAATCATGCTTGGTCAAAGTTTGTTGCTTGCATCAGTGATTTTCTTGTGTTTGTCACAACAAAAGTTGCTAAGTTGCCATCTTTTTTCTAACCTTGGCTTGGGCTAACATAGAAGCTTTGTTTTGTCTCTTTCCTTCTTCGTTATAGTTCAACTTTGAAAATGAAAAAAAAAAAAAAAAACCCTGTCGAAACCTGAAATTGAATTTGTAACAAGGTAGGTTCCAGGTTTTTGGTTCTGATGAGTAGGTTTCAGGTTCCAAAAAATCCGAGGATAGGTTCTAAGTTCCAAACAAAATCTGTAAGGAATCGGGAACCACTCACCCCTACTAAATATCTCTCCATCTCTTTGACATACACAAAAGTTTTCTATGGCCTATAGGTGTGTTTACTTAACAAAAAAGTAATGATTTGAAAAATAATTTTTAAAATAAGTGCTTATAATATGCATAAAAGTGAATTAATGAAAAATATTTTTAATCAATAACGGATACATCTATCTAGGGATAGATAGATTGTTGCTGTTGATGAAACTATTTTCTATCGACTAATTTTCCCAGTGACAAAAATAGTACTTGTAGAAATCATTTGTAAATTCTTGATTTTTCACGATACAAATACACTCAATTTATGTTATTTAACCAATATAGATTTGGGCACCATGTCAACAATGCGTACAAAAGTTTTGTCACATAAGCAATACCAAGTTTTTTTTTTTAAATGATATTAATAGTAGGTGGCAAAATGACTTGATTGCGCAAACTTAAAAAGTTAGAAGACTTAACTACAAAAATTAAAATAATTAAAGAAACTTGATGGTACAGAAAAGTTCAAACACCCGATTGCACTTTTACAAGAGTTATGGAACCAAAATAGTACTTCACCTAAGTTTTCTTTGGTCAATTACATCATCCTTTCTCTTCACCACACAATCAATCACGGACTTAATCTGTCGTGTCTTCCAAAAATGTACAAATTTTCGTAGTAGATATCATTAATGAAACTTGTCTCTTCATGTTATTTAACGTCTTCCCAACACTTCTCCACCCAAGCTCACCATCGAAGGTCTTTTGAGTTTGAATCAATAGTTGTGGGTATGCAAGAGACTGAAGAATAGAGCCAGCAAGTCTAAAGACATAAAGATAGACTGAAGAATAGAGCCAGCATGTCTAAAGACATAAAGATAGAGAGGGAAGATAAATTTAACACAAGCGCCAGGTCATGTCCATTAGGAGTGAGCATGGTTTCAAGGTAGAATTTGGAACCTGAGGACTAGAATGGCCAAATTCCAAAATATGTAGAAGGTTCCATATTCTAAAAATAAGGAACCTATTTCAGGTTCTTAATTGGAGAAACCTAGGACCTAGAACCCGGAATCTGTAACTTGGAACTTGAAACAAGTCGTAATATTTTTCTTGGTCCATATCTTGGTGCGATCTTGCAATATTCCATGCCATTTGATAATGAGTGTATAATCTGGAAGTAATAATCCGAACTTCAATTTTATGATTAAGAATTTTGTTTTATTAGTATTCATATTTTTCGTGTGTTTAAATATAAGTTATAATTAGTAGATTGTAGTAAAAAGCGGTGATCATTAAAAGTTTTAATTCACTGCAATCATTTAATTAATAATATATGCGGGACATAGGTAAACTCTAGAATCTGTGACATGATAGGTTCCAAATTCCAAGGTATACAGTGCGAGTTTCCAAAAATGAGGTACTTATTCCAATGGGAAAGTTCTAATTTTCATATGGAACTTATATGGAACCTGAAACCGCCCACCCCTAATGTCTATGTTGGTCTTCTTTCATCATAAGAAAGGTAGAGTAAGAATTAAAATTTTATTAAAAATGCATATAGGGCCATCACCATCGCCATAATTTGTTACCGAAGTTATTTAAATGATCATTTTTTCTCCAATTTGACATTTAAGTAAGCCAACAAAAACTTTTAACAACAAAATAAATGCCATATAAAACTTTTAACACTTCTAGTATTCTCTTCTCTAATACCCACAAAGGGTAAATGCCCATATTTATAGGGTATAAAGCCACTTCATAACCGACTTCCACACCAAAATATCTCCTCCTATTACTTGCATGTAGCTCTCATGGTTTGGCTTTTAGAGAAAACCTTTGAGAAAATGTAAAAGCCTTTAGCCTAAAGAGGTTTTATGAAAAGCAATGTCATGACCTACCCTTTTTATTTGGAGGGGAAAAGACAATAGGTTAAGAGGTATTGCCTAAAATATGGGCCTACAACCCTCAATTAGATGTGGGTTCTCTCAAACCTATACCTCACATTATGTTGGGGTATTCAACGTTAAATCAAATTGACTCTATAAGGATTTTCAAATGAAAAGTAGCCACTAGTCTATTGAAGTCTGGTAGAAATCAAGTGAGGTATAAGAGTATACTTGACTTCCTACACAATCAAAGAATCTAGGAATAGAAACTTGATTACACTAGTTAATTAACTAGTGTCATTCCAGTACTTGATCTCGTTCAAACATTGCAGCCCACTTGTTAATCATGAATCCCAAAGGTTTTATTCCTAACAAGCTAAAACAACAATCTATATATTGAAAATGTGCAATTAAATAAACATGATAGAAATACACAAAGCAGTAACCTAACACTCATTTCTAAGAGCACATAATATCTTAACATAGAATTCTAAGGGCTTGTTCAATTTTGAGCACGGGAAAAAATTGTATCAAAGATTTTCACATATTTTGAAGAATAACTAATCAAAATCTAATTTCTAAGCCTTTTTCCATATTTTATAAAAAAAATAATAAAAATTTCCGTTTTTTTACTTGAAAAAAATAAAATTTTAATCCAAAAAGGGGGACCCGCACCGGAGGGGGCCAGCTCGCGTGTAAGGGCAGATGTGGGCTCATGGGTTTGGACGAATGATATCAACTGGACTGATAAAAGAAGTGGATTCAATGGTTCAAGCCCAATCTGTCCACAACCTAAACCGAGTCCAAATTCGTTTATCCTGAGCCCAACCTAGATTTAGCAACACTAAGCTCAAGCCCATTTCCTATTTTTGCTTTCCAAGCCGCTTTTCCCAGAACGTGGAGACGTTCCTGTCTTCCTTGGTTCTCTTCATCCTCTCCAGAGCATGAGCCAGTCTATTTTCAATATTGAAACTTGAGACCAACAAAAGAAAGATCCGCTTATGGACCGCCATCTCAAGCATCAAACGAAATTTCACCATCATTTACCACCTGCTGAACGACGCTTAGGCGGGCGAAATTTCTGCTCTCGTTCTCGGTCTCTCAATCTATCTGTCGGATGCATGGCTTTTTGCCCTGCCAGCTGCCATTGCCAGTCTGCCCCCGAGCACGTACGATGGTTGGACTGCTCCTGCCCTATCCCTTGTTGTCGCAGCTCCTCTGTCCCGTGGTACGTCGCGAAGAGGAAGGGAAAGAAAGTGAGCGGCCCGGTATCCTTTTGTATTATTTTTCTTTATTCTTAATTTTTTTTCTCTTTTTTTTTTTTTATATTTTCTAATAAATCATATTACTATTAATGCAAATGCCTCTAATGTCCACATTCTATGCAATTTTTATGATTTTTTTTGGGTTAAAAAAATAATCCATAAATTTCTATGCAGCTAAATTCTAAATGAATCGCCAAAATTAAAGTATCAACAAGCAAAAAATATTTGGTAAGATGAAATTAAAAAGTGCATTAAGAAGCAACTTTAAGAGAAAGGTTGCATGGTGGAAACAAATTTGAAAGGTCTTTTGGTGTGATCAATTTAAGTTTTTTAATTTTTAATTTGTTTAATATATATATATATATATATATATATATATATATATATAACAATTTTTATGATTTGAATGTTGAAAGCAATGTAAAACATTAATAATTTTATAAATGAAAGAAAATAATCATATCTATTTTTTAGTTAAGTAATGTGGCAAGTTTCAATACAGTATTGAACCGAGCGAAACCCATGAATGAATGAATCCTCTTCAAACGAGTGTTCGTCCCCCCCCCCCCCCCCCTCCCCCCAAAAAAAAAAAGTAAGTAAAATTGCTCCACTGTCTTTTTGACATCTTGTAATTTAAGTTGATAGCATTTCCACGTTTTACATACTCAAATTTATACCAGTAGGATGGTGAACCACTTGATAATGAATTGTCATATTTTTTAGTCAAACGCTGAGCTAATTGGTCTTGTATTCCGTGCACGAGACAATCATGCAATTTTATAGAGGAAACAGAACCTTTTAAAGGGATATATCAGGTAAAAGCAAAAGCCATGGCTACACAAATCGATCACACGAACAATCAACATTGTGTTTTCTAACTGAATCAGGGAATTAACTCTAATCAAATGTACAGTACAGATGAGATGGAAAACATCTAGTTTGATTGCATTCATTCCCCAACAAATGTAGCTCAAAACTCATTTCGACTGAAAAAGACGCAACAAAAGCACGAACAACAAAGATACAGGCTCTTTCACATCTCCAACGAGGTAAACCGGGGATTTGCTCCTACATGACAGCAAAGTACTCCTCGCTAAGCTCGGGGCTGGCTTCATGGACTTCTCCCCAGGCTTCCATCTAGCCGGGCAAATCTTGTCAAGGTTATCCTACACATATTGCAAGCTCCACAGAAGGTGAAAATGATATATTTTGAGCCAATCGTGTAAGAATGACCCTTATTGCATATCATGATAGAGATGAACTGGGCAAGATACAGAGGCGCCATAATGAATTGATTTGTCCAAAACAAAACATTTTTTTACGCATCAAAGGTGCCAACAAAAGGAAATAATGACCACCATCTATAGCTATCACACCTCTTGAATTGTTCTATAGTGAAATAGGGTATGCACAACACAAAACAAGACTCTTTAACAAATAAATACAAGTGCCTATGAATTCAACATCGGCGACGAATGTGATGAAGAAGTTAGCATCAATTTCAAAGTTTTCAAAGATCCATTTAGCATTAGAAGAACATATGCGAATCCTAGAAAACAATCCCAGTGTGCCAAAAATAGAACATGCTTACCAAATTATAATACAGCTTTCAAGGATTCTTATATCAAATTGCTAAATGGGACACAACAACATTAATGAAGAAAGGCCCAATCCCATTGATTGCCAGAAACCTTAACAAAATCTTCCTGGGTATTAAATAAGACGAGTTCCTAGAAATACGGAATGCAGATCAGGCAAACATGACTCAAAATTGTATACAAAATAGTATCTCAAATTTTTACAACCCTCCTTTAGATTAGAAAGAAATAGAGCTCATAGAAAAAATTACTGCTATGAAATTTCCAAATTTACCACTATATTGGGAAAAAAAAATGAAAACCTCCAGCACTTAGGACACCTTAGGCGTACGTAATAACCATTCTATTTCTGTTCCAGAATGATTTTTCTATTCCAGACTTATTTTTGGAATAGAAATCTATTTGATAAAATTATTTTATTTTTCTATTTCTGAAATAAATTTCTACTCTAGAAATAGGTTTGGAACAGAAATCAAAAGTAAAATTTTTTTACTTTTCTATTTCCTAAACATAAATGAAAATTAAAAACTCCTCATTGTTTGTCCTCGTTTTTAGTCGGTTGTTCATCCATCGTTGCCAGCTATCGTTCACTGTCCGTTGTCACCACTCCTCACCGTTGATCGCTATCACTGACCACCCGCTGCCAAAAGGGAGAAATTTTGTATCGTTATCAAATAAATATTTATTCCAAAAAAAGAAATTTTATGCCATAATCAAATGCGTATATTTTCTTAGAAACTCGTTTAAGAGTAAAAATAGAAAAATCTATTTCTCTTCTAGAAATTAATTTCTAATTAAAATGGTTATCATTTACACCCCTAAAGACATGTACAACAACCAACACCACATTTATTTGGTCAAAAGAATGACCAATAGAGCAAAGTCGGAACATGATTTAACACATGCAAATGTTAAAGAAAAGAAATTCACTATCTACTTCGAGGAAAAGCACACAGGCAGCATCCTTTATAATGAGAGGATAGTATGAGGGCGTTATAGCTGAACTTTTCCTCACTAAGTGGATCGGCTTTAAAATCATAGAGAGCCCTCAGGCCTTGTTGTATAGTGTCATATTTTCTTCAAGATCTCAATCTCCATAACCCTTTGAAAAGTAGCATCTTTAAGGAATGTAACGGAGGGTGTTAGATGGTGCTAACTTAGGTCTCCTCTACATCTATTACACATTCGTTCTGGGACAATGGAGATCCTTAAGCATTAACCTAACAGTCCAACCAAACTGCAAACATGATATGTATGGTTTCCCTCTACCAAAATCATCACTTTGATTCCATTCATACAAGGAAAACCTCTAAATGCCTTCCTTTGTTCTTGTGCTGTTAAGCTAAGAGAATACCAAGAACTCAAATCATATGCAAAATTAAGGCAGCTAATTATATTTAAGATGCAAAATCACATAAAATAAGTTCCATAGCAAAATTTCCATTCGATGTAGCTCTCGGAGAGAGCAAGTATTGGATATGACAATAAAGAATTGTACAAATGCCACAAACAACAAACCAACATGTCGTCGGCATCGGACAACAATCAAATTATGAAATCTAATGCCTTGTCATTGAATGGATCCATATTCCAAACAACATGCTCTACCAATTTCTAATAAATAGGAAAAGAAAAGGAGCAAAAACAAGTTTCTGACTAAGTGTTTATCGTACCGGCAGAGTTCGATACAATCTAACCAGAGGAACAAGGCAATATGACAATCTTATAAGAACTAACGTTTGCTATTCTCAACCTCCTCTTTCCCAAGAACAATGGTAACAAATCGATCGCAACTATAGTTTTGACATAGAATAGCCTATCAAACTAAATCTTGCCCAAGCCCAATCAAAGGTAACTAAGTTGTCAATCAAGTTGAATTGAAAACTGATCGCAGCAATTAGTAGTGAAAGCGAAGGTACCTTGCTGATGGAGTTGCAGAGAGAGAGGAAGCCGTCGTACTAGACCTTGCCCTTGAGCTTCTGCTTCAAGTGCTTCGTGAAGGTGACATTCCATTCCTTTGGAGCTTCTGTGGTTAGTGGATTTAGGGCGAAGAAGATTTCTAGAGATTATTTTGGCGCCCAGGCGAAGGCTCTGAGGTTGTCAGAACCCAGGTGAGGTAATGTTGGGGTCGTGCGACCCTAACGAGCTTAGAGACAACAGATCTGGAGCGACAGTGCAACTGTCAATGAGGCGATCGGCGACAACCATCGATCAAGCGCCGAAGTTGCTATGTAGGAAGATGAAGGATGGCATCCTCCATTCCAAATGGGTAGAATCAAACTCTAGTGTTTCGCATCGTGGCCTGCCTCAAGGCACTAAAAAGCCACGGTTATCAGTTAGCATATTCACATCTAGTCGCACTAATAATCAACTCCCAGAGGAATGCAAAATTCACTCCATGATTGCATTGCGATTAAACGCTCCTCCCGTGTACTCATTTTTGCTGCGCCCTAAAAATGAGCCGAGCCTCAGTTTCTCAGGTTCTTGAGTGTTTTGTATACAACTGAGTTTATTTTTTGGTGCCTAGCACTTCCTGATGTTTGTTTGCGTCTAAATCTTAGTTCAAGTTCTAAAAAACCATCAACATCTTCTCCCCAATACATGCTTGCCGTGTGCTTGACAAAATACTTGAATCGAATTCATGCAAACTTGTCTCTGTTCTGTGTGTTGAACTGGCTACCATGTGTTTGTAAAAATGCCTAAGTGAAGCTGTGATATTGTTTGAAGAATCCTGAGCCAAACTACTTCGAGGTCCGTTTCACTTTCCACTCGCAACATTCGCGGTCGATTGATCCATTTTGCGCTTTTTTTAATTATTTATTTTATTCAAGTTAATGGTCGTATGTCCAACCCTATCCCCTCTTCTTCTGTTTTGCATATATTTGTGTTATTTTATTCAAGTTTCTGGCCGCATGTCAACCACCCCCCCCCCCCCTTCTTTTTTCTTCTGTTTTGCATATCTTTGTGGTCGTCTCTGGTTGCTAGTGGTGAGTTAATGAAATCGAGTACTTTTGGGAAAAAATTTTGGGAAAATGTAAAGGAATTTTTTAAAATACAAATTGTGTTTGTTAAGTTATAATTTGAAAGTCCATTGTGAAGTATTATTGAGCAAAATCGTGTTTGGAAAGATTATATTTACAAATGATTTTTGTCACTAGAAAAAGGAAGAAAAATTTGTCAAAAGAAAATTAAAAAAGTTGGCCAATGAGGGCCACCTGGTCACATGTGTCACCGGAACTTGCGTGACCTAGATTTGAGTAGTTGACCCAAATTTGGGTTACTGGAGGACATGCGACCTCACTGTCACCCAGATCTGGGTCGTCAAAGGTCGCACGACCTCATAGTGACCCAGATCTAGGTCAATGACCTCACTGTTAGGGGTGAGCGGTTCCCGGTTCCTTACAGGTTCCGCTTGGAACCTAGAACCTACCCTCGGGTACAGGTTCCTCATTTTTTGGAACCGGGAACCTACCCGTCAGAACCGAGAACCTGGAACCTACCCTGTCACAGGTTCCGGGGTCGGTTCCAGGTTCCAACAGGTTCTTTTTTTAAAAAATTTTAGTTTAAAAAAATGAAAATGAATGCAGCAATAATAAACAAACTTGTCATTCATCGAAGATAATATAACATAAACAGCAAACAGCATTTTAGAAGTAATAAACAAACTGTTTTTACACAAAAGAGCTCAATCACCTCAGTTTCAGCTTCTTGCTGCACATTTTTATCCTGGTATGCTTCATGAGTGGACTCATTTCCTTCATAAACTGTTAAATCAGGATTAGAAGGAAGAGCCGGCTGAAGAACAGAAGCAGCTACACCCTCAACAACATTTCGAAGATCTTGCTTGATGAGATCCTCTGCTGAACCTTCAGAAGAGAAATTAAACAACCAAAAGAAGCCACTTGACAGTATCAATTTGGTAACAGAAGATGCACATGATTCAGAATTAGGAGTTGTCAACATCATGTGAGATATTATTGTTAGTAGTACATACCACAAGTCCTGATAAGCACATGCTATTTGTGAGTAGGAATAGAAAGAGGATGTCCCACAGACGTAATATTTCTGTCCAAAGCAAGCTTTATCATGATTTCTTAACTTCTCCATCTTCACATAAATTGGGTCATTGTACTTGTAGAAAAACACCTGGCAATGACAAGAGGATCAATAAGCATGCCTTTCTTACTCATAAATTCATAATGCACCCAACAGTCCAATTTGAACATGAGTTTTACCACTTTTGACATTCACCTACTCAAAATTTATGATTAATAGTGATATAATTGCAATAAATCTAAAGGATAGCATACACCATCAGTAAAGATATTATTATAACATTACCTAGTAGCTGTCCAGGTTAAGTTGAAAAACCCAAATCAAAGGGCAAAATATATGTGCGGCACAACATACAGTAGACACTAGGGTATATAAACCACGCAAAGACAAATGTGTGGAAATGAGGTGATTCAATGCAGACATTTCCACCATCTTCGTTTCCGTTTGATGGACTGAATCTAGAAGGCTCGTCAACTCTACCTGAACAATACATACACCAGAACAGAAGTCTGAGTGACATGAACGCTAGAATAAATTAACAGAGGCTTAATCATGAAACATCTCAAATAACTCATAAAGCATTACAACAAACTTACATCCTTTCTATGGAATCTAAAGTCCTAAAGCATTACTTCTGTTTTTCTACCAAAAAAAAAAAGAAGTCCTAAAGCATCTCCAGCCTCACCAAATTAATGTTATATGTTTCAATCTAAATAAAGAGTAACTGAACAATTAGTTTCCTTAAAAATCATGCACGGTCATAAGATTACACTACCAAAAGATGCATGAAATACAGAATCGCCTCACCACTCCCTGTTTGTGTGCTATGGTATCAGGCTATCAGCATTAGAAATTTAGAACCATCAGCACTAAGGCCAAGCCATCCCTTCAACTTTCTTTCCTCCTCAGTTATGCTAACTTGCAGGATATTAATCTGTTCTTTGCAAGTTTTGATGAAAGTAGTAACCTGCAAAACATCACCCAGTTTTTTTCCTTTTTAGCAAAACGTAAAATAACTAACTTGCTGTAAGGTGAACTCTGAGGATACATTGCATGTGAAAATGAAGGAATAGGCAATCAAAGCACCATTCATGGGAACAAAAGTACAATCGACCTCATCAAGGATATACTGCGTACATTCAAATTAGAAACTTTATTTATAAACCCATAAGAAGTCAGTAAGGGAGATGGTGGATTTATCAGAGTTTTCAATCACACACATGGCACAAAGATCATCAGAGTCATGAGACTGCTAGCTTTCCAGAATTAGTCAGAAAGAAAATACATAGACAATTAAAATCTGAAATGCATGCCTTTAAGCAGAACCAAAATAATCAGACCCTATAGACCTTCATAAATGCTATCTCATGTATCTAAGTCTCGACAATACATACAGAAATTCCAGGTGGTTTTATTAAGAAAATCAATTCGCTTAAAAGTCTTCAATTCGCTTAAAAGCAATAATCAGAAAAGCATCAAGGTCTCTTTCGCAACAACTAAAAAGCTCTAACCCAAAGCAAAAGCAACTCCTCCCATGAAAACACCTCGGAACCCTAGCTTGGTGCGGCGCCAGTGCCTACGCTTCGCGTTGTACCTGAACGATTTCGGCGACAAAAATTAGGCCACAAAAAAATAAAATAAAATAAAAAGACGGCTTTTTTTGGACAAAATGTGAAGGAAAGTGTTGTCGGTTCGCATGCGAATCCAGTGAGGGATGGGCCTGTTCGGTTTCGGTTCCGGTTCTTCTTCACCAGCTTCTTCTTGATCTGGCGACGGCGAGCACGCGGCGACGGTGGCGCGACGGCGACGAAGGCACGAGACTCACGGCACCAACGGCGGCATGAACGGCGCACTGAAGACGGCGGCAGCCGCGGCTCAACCCACGGCCAAGGGGGGAAGAGCTCAGTTCGGGCGGAGGTGGTGACGGTTCGGAGCAACGATGGCTCAGACGGCCGAGCAAGCGGCAGCAAGAAGTGGTGATGGTGGCTTGGGGACGGCGGCGGTGCCTCACGGTGGGGCGGACGGCAAGACAGCTCGTCGGGCTCAACGGAGAGACGGCTTGTTGGACGAGCAGTGGGTGGTGGGGGTTTGGTGGCCAAGAGGTGGTGGTGAGTAGGGCGTGGGGCGGCGGTGTGGTGGTGGGTGAAGCAGCAACCGGCGAGAGGAAGGAAGAAGAAGAAGAAGAAGAGGTGGGGGGGTTCGGCCGAGAGAGGGGGAAAGAGAAGAGAGAAGAGAGAGAGAGAGAGAGAGAGAGGAAAAGAAAAAAGTGGGGGCAGGAAGTGACGTGAGGAGGAAAAGGTGGAGAAAAGAGAGAGGGAAAAAGAAAGGGAAAGGGGGGAAAGTTGAACGGAAGGGGGGGAATCGCATGGAAATAATTAGGGTTTGTTATTTTGTAACTTTGCCGGTTCCGGTTCCTCAGGTTCCGGTTCCTATGGGAACCGGAACCGCCGGTTCCTGGAAAAAGAGAACCGGGAACCGGAACCGGTTCCCTTAGAACCGGGAACCGAACCGGAACCTCCTCCGGTTCGGTTCCGGTTCCCGGTTCTACCCGGAACCACGCTCACCCCTACTCACTGTAACCCAGATCTAGGAGATCTAGGTCACGCAACTTTTGGTGGACCACACGATCATCACACCATTTAGGTCACGGTGATTGCCACGAGGGGCCACAAATCTGGGGTCAAGAAATCCAAGCACAAGTTGCGCAACCTCCAACGAACAATGCGACCTGCGCCTAAGTTTCTCAACCCAAATGGTGCGACAGTCGCACCACTCTCCCAGCGATGGTCACTTTGGTCACTACGACCACACCAACCACCTCTGTCAAGCAGTTGCCAGCCACTCACGACCCCACGCAATATGCCAGCAAACCTCAATGGGGAAGAACATGAACAATCAAATGACAAGGATAAAATCGGAAAAATAAAAAATTAATGAGGATAGTTTTGAAAGAAATTTTTTTTAATAATCCTGAAAGCCCTAAGCACCTTAGACTTGCCTTGGGCTTTAAACTTCAGAGCACTCAATATCTAGCCTAAAGAGTTTTGGGTGTCCACAGTACATTCTAAAGGCTACTCTCAAATACACCCTTAATGGTCTTGAGTACTGAACATGTTTGCGTCGGTTAATTTATACAAATCAAATCCAATTCCCCCTAAATTAAAAGGGGGCTAGTGTGGTAAAGCCCAGATTTTCGTGTCCATAGCCTGAATCGATGGCAGCCCACATTTGAACCAAGCCCAAGGGCCTGGCCCAAGGTCCCCATTTCCACAATGAAAAGTGTCTTTTACAAATATTAAAAACTAAAACTAAAAATCATAAAAATTAATATATATATAAATATATATATATAAATATATATATATATCTAATAGCCTAGAAATAGGTCTTGGCCTATTTTTGTGACTTTAGCATTAGATGTAGCCTAGTTTTATTTAGTTAACGTGATATTTAGTTTAGGTCTTTTTGGTTGTTTACTTTTAAATATGAATTTAGTTTTGGTAGATTAATCTTCTAGGTAGGTGTTAACAACCAGATTTTTGTCGACCATTTAGGTATCTGTCTATTTTTAAAAAAATAAAAAAATAATAATAGAAAGGTTGAAAAAATAAAAAATATAACAAGAAAATTAGACAGAAGAAAATAATAAAATGAAAATCGGGCAGACCATTTATACCAGGCCCTTTGTTTCTTTCTCATCACCCAACTTTTTATTTCCCTTTAGGCCCAATCCTTTTCTTTTCCTAAAACCCAGCCCACTCCTTTTATTTGATTTTTCTCACCATCGGCCCATCCAAGGTAGCAGAAGCCCAGCCCATGGTTCCTTTTAGGAAAGGGAATCTGGCCGTGGCTGGCTTGGCTGCCGGGAACGCACGCAGAGGAGGGGAGAAAGAGGAGGTTCTTGGTGTAGTCACCGAAACACTCGCGAAGCACGAAAATTTCAGACGTTGGAACTCAAATCAGAAGAAAAGTTCGGAGAGAGACCATACCTCTTCTTCGAATTGGCGTGTCCTCCTGCCCCGGAGTCTCTGAAAATCGATGTTGATGGTGCTTTCAAAGCGGGCACAACGACAGGAACGATCACAAGAGTATGCAGAGATGCCGCCGGAGTTGTAATCGGAGGTTTTGCGCGCCAGGTGAGAGTGCAATTTGCACTTCATGAAGAAACCCTAGCTCTTTTGGAGGGCGTGGAGTTCGTGCCTTGTCCGTGCTTCCGTGTCGTGTCCGACACGTGTCGAAGCGTGTCAGACACGTCGACACGCTCGGACACGCGGTCAACGCGTGTCGAGTTTTCGGACACGTAGTCAACTTTTTTCGACTCGTCTCGACACGCGTGTCGGATGGAAGCGAGGGCGGAGGAGGAGAGACGAGGCCGCGAGCGACGGCGAGCCTGCGACGGCAAGAAACCGCCAGAGAAAGAGTAGAGATTGAGGCGCCAGAGAAAGAGTCGAGACCGAGGCAAGGGCGGCCGTAGAGACTGAGGCGAGGGCGGCCGCAGTGATGCTGCGCGATCGGCAACGAGGCTGCAACTGCAAGTGAGGAGGGACCGAAGGCGAGGCGGAGGAGGAGGAGAAGGATCGAGAGGAAGAGGAGAGGAAGGGGGTTGTATGGAGGTCGTCCAGCGAGGAGATGGAGATGGATCGAGAGGAAGACCGTGCGGCAAGGGGAAAAAAGTGAGGAGAGGAAGGGGTTGCGAGGTCGTGCGGCGAGGGGAAAAAGTTTCAGTAGCTAGGGTTTTGGAAACTCAATGGGTGACAGCCTGTCACGTGGGTGGGGGAGGGGAAAAACGTGAAATAAATTTGGGGTGGGGGGAAATGAGAAAATATTGGGTGGGTTTAACCCAACACGTAGGCGGTAGGTTAAACCATTTAGCAGTCGACACGTGGCTCCACGTAGGCGACGGTGTCAGACGTTCAAAAGCGCTCCTGGGCTCACCACTCTGACGCCCCTCCATCTTCTGCGCTTCTATCTCTCTCCTCTCTCTTCTCGCTCTCTCCGAAATAAATGGCTGGTGGCTCGGCTCGGCTCGGCTGGCAGAAGAAAGGACGGATCAGAAGGGTAATGAATGCGCTGCGCTCCCGCTTAAATTTTCTCTCTCCCCACTTGAATTTTTTTGGGTTTTGTCTCTCTCTCTCTTCATCAAAGAGCAGACAGAGAACGAGCTGCACTTCCCTCTCAGCGCATCCCACCACTCCGCCTCCGCCTCCGCCTCCGCCTTGCCGGTCATCTACCTCTGGCACGTCGCCTCCTCCAAGAGCCCCGCCTGTCGCAGCTGGTTCCCGACCGCCTTCGCCTCCCACTGTTTCCAACGCGTAAGGTTTGTGCTCGCGTTGGTCTCTCGGCAACTTCTGGGCCTCCGTCCGATTTCCTCCCTCCGACGAACTCGTCATCAACTCCGACTCCGAGCCACCGCCGCCGCCAGAAGAATCCGCGCGCTGTTCTGGAGGTCGAAGAAGTCTCTGGAGCCTCGCGAGACCGTCGATCTTTCCCTCGGCTATTATGCTCTGACGGCGCCGAGCGTCGAGGTTTGTTCTTAGTCACGTTCGCGACGGCTCTGTTTCCGGGATGTACGGAATGAATAGGTTTGTGTTCTGTCGCGCAGGATGTCGCGGCGGCGGAGTCGAGGCCGAAGCACATATCGCCCTCGGACGTGAGCCAAATCGGGTTCACGGACGAGTCCGTGGAGGAGATAGAGCCTCGGTTCCAGGCCACGTTCAAGGTGATGGAGGAGCTGGGGAAGAGTGCGATCGCAAACCCTGCCCAGACGAGGGCTGCATGGTCGGGCACTACTGGTTGAGGAAGTCGGAACTCGCGCCGGCCCGGTTCCTGAAGGCGCAGATTGAGAGCACGCTTGACGCCGTCTGCAATTTCGCTGCCGATGTGGTGAGCGGTAAGGTCAGTTCTGGAATTCCGGTCGTTGTTAATTCCATCTCCGAGGTTTCGGCGGATGATTGGGATGCGTGTGCTATTGATGCTGCTGGCCCTGAGAAGTATAATCCGTTTCTCTCGCACGGGTTCCTTTCAAGTTTGGAGGAGTCTAATTCTGTTGTGAAGGTGAGATTTCGCGTTCTTGGGGTTGAGATTGTCGTTCATCAACGTAATTTTTGCGTTCTTATGAGAGGAGGATTGGATGATTGGTATTTGCTTCATTGATATTGGAGTCCCTGGCATAATTATCCCTTGGTTCCTTCGTGCATAAGCTTTCACTGATAAGTTGGTTGCACACTGCTGCTTGTGGGGTGTCCCTGATGCTTTTACGTCCGACAGCTTGTCGGCCCCATAGGTTTCTGTCTCTAGAGAGATGTCTCTCCTTCTGATGCTCTAACAGACGGGGAAAAAATAAGTTCCTTTTATTTCTGGTATTTGCCGCGAAGTTTCTCTTTGAATGAAGAGGGACTATTGAGTTTTGTAGAATTTGATGTCTACCTAGTGAAGTAGTTTTTTTAATGGATTGGTGCCCTCTTGGTACCTTTAGGTTTTGGCTTCTCTTCCTATTGTTCCTGAACGGAGTTCTTTCAGTTTTACCATGCTGCTAAGCTGAATAGCTTCTCTTGGATACTCCGTTGATCTATTTAATTGCTTTTAGGAAACATGATGGATGCCGCGGCACATTGGTGCTAAGGATGAATCTGGGACTGTTGTAGGTGTTGTTCCACTTTATATGAAAAGGTTTATCCTCTTCTTTGTTCTTAGGATTAGATTTATTTTCTCTGAAACTTCAAATAGATAGTTTCTTCTATGCTCCTCGTAAATAGCTATATATTGAGCAATTTTTACAATCTTCGAGGAGCTTTATGGAGATGGTTTCACTCATTTTTCATGTTGATGTGCAGTCACTTGTATGGTGAATTTGTCTTTGACCATTCTTGGGCGGACGCTTACTACAGTTATGGTTCAAGATACTATCCAAAGTACCAGTGTTGTGTGCCTTTTACCCCCGTAATTGGTCCTCGGATTCTACTTCGTGATTCCTTATATAAGGATCAAGTTTTTGACATTGTAGTAGATGCCTTAAGAAAATTTGAAAGCTAAGGTACGTGATAACAGATGTGTGACTGTCCATAGTGAATATGATGCTACATCCATGAAATAGCCAGAATTTTATCACACTTTTCTTTCATCATTGGGCTTTTTTTTTACACTCCATCAATTGTTTGGACCTTTTCCCTTGGCTGGAGTTGCAGTAGAGTTAAAATGTTTTCAGGGCTGATCTCTATATGTATGGTCTCATGGATAACGAGAAATAACTTGGTTATTCGCCAAACAAGTGGGGAAGTTGTGGCTAGCTGTGGCTTACTTAAAGATGAAAATTCCTGAACTGTGAATCTGATGTTTCAATTTGCAGTAGTTTTGAATTTGCTTTATATCCTTGACAACAGTCCCAAGTTTCGTTAGTCCACATCACATTTTCTTCTGAGAATGAATGGCAAAACCACAAGGATAAGGGTTTTCTACAGAGGATAGGAATGCAGTACCATTGGACCAATCGAAACTATACATGGTGAGTGGCAAAATGAGTGCTGAAATTACAGTTAGGCCTGATGTTACTGCTGCTGGATACATTGACAATAACTTTTCGTTTTTCCCTATTCACTTTCCCCTTCAGCAGTAAAACAACCCAGGAGACTCATCTCCATCTGAAGTGTATTAGTAGATTCAGAAAAGGTTCTGAAGGGTGATTTTACAATTTAACAAAACCTTGGGAGTACTTTCTGCCCTGTTTAATGCAATGAGTCGTAGACTTTCATGATTGAGCTCCTTGTGGGCTCCAGCCAAAGCCATCTGAAGTAAAAATCATATAACATGGTGACAAACCTCTAGCAATTTGCTTATTTCTTAATGGTCAAGATAAGTATTTGATTATATCTTCTTTCATAATAGGAGTAGGGAAACAAAGACACATCAAGTAAAGCATTAAGCAGACAAGTGCTGAAACTTTAGACTCAATGTTAATGAAAATGGGCATCTGTGATATTTCTAGGTTCTCAGTCAAAGTATTATTTGACCAAGTTTGAAATTTCATAAGACTCACTCAATTACATCATAGCTATCATACACCTTTGACCCCTTTTCTTGATTGTCAGTGAGGGTTGAAAGTATTTGGGAGTTGAATGGAGTTGTCTCTTTTTGATCTAGATAGCATGTCAAGGGGTATATGCCTCACAATGTTATCTAGGTCAAATGCAACTTTTGCTTAAAAATATACTTGGACGTAATGCTGCTGTCAATTTTCTCCATTTGATATTGTGCATGCATCAGTTTCCTATGCAATAGTCCTGCCAGTTAGCATATGATTGCAGCATTACTTCTCTGAATGAGTGGTGTCTTAAATTTACTTGGATTGCCAACTTTTGATCTTTTTACGTTTCTTGTGTTTATCTTGCATGCAAAAGGTAGATGCTTCAAGTTTCACTGTCTGTGCCACAGTTTTGATGACTTTTTGATGGACATGAAGCAGAACAAAAGGAAAAATATATGTCAGGAGCGCAAGGTTAGTTTTTCCAAATGTTATTTTATTTGGGAATTTCCTTTATTTTGGGAAGATACTCCCACATAGAAATTCTTTTAAATCTTGCTCTTAGTTCTTTATTCCTTAAATATATGGTTGAAAATTCGATAAATTTTTTTAGTAAATTGTGTTGATACATATGCTTGTCACAGGGGAAATGAAGAAAGTAGTTATTATGGAACGATATATGTTACTACAATCTTCACTAAATGCTCGTAGAACTTTTTACTAACACTCTGAGACTGATGCTTCATGGGGATTGCATTCCCAATTTCAGATATAATGTTGACTGACCTTATGCATTTGCTGAAATTCACTCTGCTGAAGTAAAGTGTTATACTGGTAGTTGAGCTTCTTGGACAACTGGAAAACTAACTAATTGCTGAAGATGCTTCAAAGCAGTAAAATATGAACAGTTGAGTAACGAATTGGTCGTTCTTTATGATGACATGAGTTATGGGGAAGTATTATATGAACTGATCTTTACAAATGCCTATCACTGTTACGTTCTACAAATGTTTAATGCAAATATATCAGTGGCAGTGTATCAACTGTATTTGTACCTATATTTCAGAATAATAGGTCTGTATTCTTGGAAGCTTATATTTTAGAATAATAGGTCTGTACTCCGAAGCGGATAATGCACTTCACCAGCAAAACATGGTATACAATCCTCCATCCAAAGCATGTCACTGCGAGCAAAAATTGTAACCTATCCCTACCTTGCCCCCGCAGCCCGCCCCCCCAACCCTACTGAAAAGAAAAAAAAAATTAACAAACCAATCCTTCCGATGAAAGGAACTAATGAAGCTCCGGATGACAGACGGGCAGGCTCCGATATTAATCGCGTAATTTTTATACATGACCACCTAATACTCATTCTCACCTCTATGAAGCATATACAACGACATGTGATTCAATTTAAATACTCAAACCACCAGGAGCAAAGACACCCATCCAACAAGAATGCCTTGAGAGTCATTATCCATCATGATCTTCAAACATCTAGTATCCGTAAGTCGAACCTGACTGTGGGGGTGCAGGCAGTAATAGATTCGGTGTACGTCGGCCACCGGGATTTGATGCCAAGCTAACGTCACCATTTTGAGCAGGGTCACTGTTCCACCGACTGTGGCTCATCCCAAACCGAGATAATCAGTGTCCATTGGAGGCCGCATCGAATGCGCTCCTCCAGTCATCACCAGATGAGGGTCCATTACTTCTTGGGCTTTCTGCGCAATATAGATATGGATAAACTCAGCAGCTGAGGTAGATTTTTCTTCCTTCTTTTTTCAATTACCAGGAAATGAGTGCAATATAGGAAGCACTGCAGTCAAGTCTCTGATAGTAAATTGAGAATCAATCAAGAAGCTTCTATGAAAACATCTCAAAGAGGAAGAGGAAGAGGTTCACGTCACAAAGTACTAAATGATCATGGGAAGGATTCTACCAACCAATGGTTTCCAAAATCACAAATTCGCTTTTCCAAGATAAATACATGAAAATTCAGATTCAAGAAACCTAATTTAAACTGCACTTTAGTCCACAGCTAACGTTTTCTCAGTTCCCAATTTGAATTTTGATGCAAATTGCAAAAGCTTACCTTTTCTAAAATCACAACACCATTCTTCCACATACAGAGAAATTATTAGATTCGAGAAATTTTCGCCATTTAAATCACAATAAAGACCAGTATCCTTTTCCATTCCCAATTTGAAGTTTCATGCTGATTGGAGAGGCTTTTACCAGTCAGTGATTTCTAACATCACAATTCCGCATTTCCAGATACATAAGATTTGAGAAACTTTCAGCATTTAAACCACTTGAGACTGCCAGTTGGAGATTAAATTCTGAAGCATTGGGCACACCATTTTATCACTATAAACCAGGGAAGAAAAAAAAAAGAACTCTCCCGAAGGGTAAGCTCCATTAAACTTTACAGCATAAGCAACAGCCAAAGGCATACTAGCAGAGAGAAATCAATTTGGAAACAGAAAGTCCTTTAAGAAATTAGTTTTCTTAACCCTTCAGACACAACTTATAAGAATTATACTGCCATGGCACACAAGTCCTACTCCATAAGCTGTTCAGATTTTAAAGATGCACTGCACATTTAACTAAAACCGCACTAGCTATTACCTGCAGGACTACTGCTATCAGACCAGCTAGAGGCAGCAGATGCTCGATTATCCTGAATGCTGAGTTGTCTTGTGAGTTTCGACAGGAGGGAGGCCTGTTTCTGGCATTTTTCCCTCTTACGTTTTACATTATAATCCTCTAGAAGCAGTTCTTCAATTCTTGCTGTGCTTTGAGCACTACAATCCAATGTAAACAAAAAAGGATGACTAATCATTCAAGAATAAACCTTCATTAATGATATAGAATAGTGTAAAAAAGGTTACATATGAAGCATATTAGTGCTGTCGAATTGGAAACTGTAGCTACAAAACAGAACACAATAGATATGTGGTCAATGCAATATTCTAATATATGTTTTCATTATAGGGAACCATTTCCAACAACATATGCTCAGATGCAATAGATGCTACTTGCAGTGGTCTTAACAAACCACCACTCCTAAAAGGAATGCTTCGAATACCTTGCATTTGCACCATGTAGTAAGGAACACGAGCATACTATGAAAAATTCAAAAGAAAAAAAAATCGATTCACGAAAAACACAAACAATCAATGTGATCTTCAAGCTAACCTGATCGAACTGTATAATTGATTGACCGTGTCCTCTTTGGCTTTCACTACTTGGCAAAGTACCACGGCCTGCTCAGGGACATAAGAAGCTAGTGAAATAAAAAGCAATGCCACCGTCTCAGCAAACATAAGAACAACGACACCAAGTAAAGAAAACTGACTTTTGGAACGTTAGCACCAAGGCTGTTGAGAACTGCTTCGACATAACCACGAACTTCTTGGGACATCCACCAAAGTTCTATCTTCAAAGAACTCCTACAGGAACACTGGACAGTTGGAAGAGTGGAAAGTGAAACAGATGGATCTTGCTTGCAGTCGCTAAAGATAAAACAAACCCATTGATTTTCTATCTCCCTTTAGGGGTTGATGGTTGTTTCTTTTTTCCCCCTTGCGGAAGAAGGGAAAGGAAGGGAATTTGTTACCAAGCAATACCATTAGATGACTCACCAGAGAACCATCGGAGAGGCTTTGCCGGAGGGGGAGCCCAGATTCTCCCTTCATTTGACCTCCAGTAGAAGGCAGGACAACATTTCTTAATTTGTTCAACCACTCAACCTTCTCTGCCATAGTCTCAGCCTTCAATACCACCGCACTGTGAGCTACAACATGGAAGCAGGACATCCAATTGGCAGTTTGAAGGGATAGTCAAAATCCTAAAGATAAAAGACATAATGTATGAAAGAATAAGTACCTTTTAGTACTGTCTTGTGAGGAACCTTGCTAGTTATCTTGAAGACAAGACCAGGTCCTTTTCCAGAGTCTGGACCATTTGATTTTTTATCCTTGGAACCTTTTATTGGGGGTTCATCATCATCGGAGATTTCTTTGAGGTTACATTCCTGATGAATTCATCCAACGGTTGCACAACCAACATGCAGAAACAAACAAAAAGCTAAGTACAACTTCCAGTAGCTTGACTGGGGTCAACTGTATTACAAATGTGAACTTTTATACTCTCACGATGAGAATCCGATGGACAGCAATAAATGACAAGAAGTAAACAGAAGAATAAGGGATGGCCACTCAGCAAATGAAAGGGACAACAGATGGTTTTGTAGAGTATTTGATAATTTGAAGGGATGACAGGTAAGCATAAGCACAGGCCAACAGATACATGCTTTCTTCAATAACTAGTCTAATGGATACATGCTGCTATACCTATGGAAAAAAAGAAAAAGGCAGATACATGCTGTCATTCTTTCCAACATATTCTCCAGATGACAGAGCTTAACAATATTGTGCAGCGATTCAAGTCAGAAACAAAAAAAATAAAAAGGAAATGAACCTGTTTTAGATGCACCCAAATTGAAATGATATGAAGGTAAAATAGTGTTAGTTGATTGGCCAAAGTGCATTTGTCTTATAATAAATAAAAAGTACACTTGTCTTATTTACACTTTGAATAGCTGCATCGAAGTAATCTGCTTCAGGTGCACTGGTGTGAAGAATTTCAATTGGATACCGCCTTACTGCATATCTAAATATCAGGGTGGAGTGAAAAAAATCACTGAACTTCTCTGCATCTAGTTTGGCACTTAAAATAAGCAACTTCATATCAGGCCTAAAGTGAGCAATATCCTATAAGGTGACAACCATAGAGATATTTTACTGGGAAGTCTATATTTACATGTGACGTGCAATAACACATTCCAAAAATATGCATGGCCATTGTCTATCCACAATCCTACTCTCCAATACAAACCTTGCAAATACTCAAATTGCTTCTTAGCATGATCATATTCTGGTAGATAATAACCATATGCATATGTCCACTTGAGCACTTGCCTACACTCAACTATCTACAAACATCAAAGGAGCCTAATTTAGTTTCACAGAAGCAGGTTAGGATAATAAATCAAAAACACTCCATCAGATTTTAACATATATAATAGCTGTATTTACATTTCAAATTGAAAATCACATAAATCATATTTAAGTTGAATTAAGTAATAAAACCTGTTGCCAGGCCTCTATGATGAACTTCAACTGTGACTCCGGCTGGCATTGTGTGTCACTAAGCTTATCGAGCTGACAAGAAGAAAAGACAAAACCTTATTTAATCAATAGCAAAGGGTCAGGAAGCATCAGCAGCACAACATAATTAAACCAGATAAATAGAAAAGCCATGCATCTTGCTTCCTATCACAAGAGAACAAAGATCAATATGTTAATTTAACATCACAAGCAGTTTATCGCAACTCAACCTGCCCAGTTGCCACTTAGCATCAACACATTTACCCAGTATAGATTCTTCAGACACAACTGCAATCCTTAGTGTACTCAACATCCATGACTGTCAGACTAAAATGTTAGCCCAAGTACAAAGAGGCAAACACATACAGAAACAAAGATCTTCCTGGTCTTGTAGCACTCCTTACACTTGGCCAATGCCTCTGCAACAAACCGTGGCCCAAGAGCTGAACATCTAATTCCAACTGAAGGTACTTGAGTAAAGTGATCCACGGGAGAGTAGAAGGGGGCTTAATCTGCAAATTATGCGTCAAACATAATCAAGTCAATCAATCCTTCCGTGTCCAATGCAATCAGTTAAGCACACTAAATGAAAACCAACGATCAGAAACTGAATTTCATGATGACATTAATCGGAAAACCTGAAAAAAATTTTGAAATTACTACATCTTGGAGTTAGAAATTTCCATACATGGTCATTTCAAGTGAATAATATGTAAACGAGCTCTCCATCTCTTTGACCAGAAACTGATTCAATTTATTCTCGGCTCGCGCTTCCTCGAGCGACTAAGACAATGCTGGCATTTACTAAAAAACAGACACAGGCATTTACAACAGCAAACCGATTCCCAAGAAAAAAAAACGCAGGGAACTACAGACTCTCTTACCACACAGAGCAACAACGACCGGAATTCCAGAACTGACCTTACCGCTCACCACGTCGGCAGCGAAATTGCAGACGGCGTCAAGCGTGCTCTCAATCTGCGCCTTCAGGAACCGGGCCGGTGCGAGTTCCGACTTCCTCAACCAGTAGTGCCCGACCATGCAGCCCTCGTCTAGGCAGGGTTTGCGATCGCACTCTTCCCCAGCTCCTCCATCACCTTGAACGTGGCCTGGAACCGAGGCTCTATCTCCTCCACGGACTCGTCCGTGAACCCGATTCGGCTCACGTCCGAAGGCGATATGTGCTTTGGCCTCGACTCCGCCGCCGCGACATCCTGCGCGACAGAGCAGGGTTTGCGATCGCACTCTTCCCCAGCTCCTCCATCACCTTGAACGTGGCCTGGAACCGAGGCTCTATCTCCTCCACGGACTCGTCCGTGAACCCGATTCGGCTCACGTCCGAGGGCGATATGTGCTTCGGCCTCGACTCCGCCGCCGCGACATCCTGCGCGACAGAACACGAACCTATTCATTCCGTACATCCCGGAAACAGAGCCGTCGCGAACGTGACTAAGAACAAACCTCGACGCCCGGCGCCGTCAGAGCATAATAGCTGAGGGAAAGATCGACGGTCTCGCGAGGCTCCAGAGACTTCTTCGACCTCCAGAACAGCGCGCGGATTCTTCTGGCGGCGGCGGTGGCTCGGAGTCGGAGTTGATGACGAGTTCGTCGGAGGGAGGAAATCGGACGGAGGCCCAGAAGTTGCCGAGAGACCAACGCGAGCACAAACCTTACGCGTTGGAAACAGTGGGAGGCGAAGGCGGTCGGGAACCAGCTGTGACAGGCGGGACTCTTGGAGGAGGCGACGTGCCAGAGGTAGATGACCGGCGAGGCGGAGGCGGAGTGGTGGGATGCGCTGAGAGGGAAGTGCAGCTCGTTCTCTGTCTGCTCTTTGATGAAGAGAGAGAGAGAGACAAAACCCAAAAAAATTCAAGTGGGGAGAGAGAAAATTTAAGCGGGAGCGCAGCGCATTCATTACCCTTTTGATCCGTCCTTTCTTCTGCCAGCCGAGCCGAGCCGAGCCACCAGCCATTTATTTCAGAGAGAGCGAGAAGAGAGAGGAGAGAGATAGAAGCGCAGAAGATGGAGGGGCGTCAGAGTGGTGGGCCCAGGAGCGCTTTTGAACGCCTGACATCCTCGCCAACGTGGAGCCACGTGTCGACCGCTGAATGGTTTAACCCACCGCCTACGTGTTGGGTTAAACCCACCCAATATTTTCTCGGGGGGAAATAGTCTGACGTGGGAAGGTAGAGAAAAAAAATTGAAATAAATTTAGGATGGGGGGGGGGGGGCGGGAATAGTCTCTCGTGGGGGAGGGAGGGAAAAAAGTGAAATAAATTTGGGAGTGGAGGGAAACTTTGTTTTAAGCGGAAAAAATGAATAAATAATTTTAAAAAATGAAAATACTGAATTTTAGATGATAATAAATTTTGATCATTGTAAAAAAATCGTAAATTTATTTAAATAAGTTGATTCTAATTTCCAAACATGGATACGTATTAATTATGAATGTCTTTCGAATTTTTAATGAATTAATTTATTAATATTATTAGTGTAAATTCATTATAGGCTCTTTTTAAAATTAATTATTTATTTATGAATTTAAATCAAATTAAATATAAATAAAAATATTTATTTAATATTTAACGTGTCGAAACGTGTCGAAATTCTCTATTTTTTGAGAAATGACGTATCGCGTGTCGTGTCGTGTCGCGTGTCGGTGCTACATAGGTTCGTGCACACGGGGGAGAAGAAAAAAGGGAAAAGCGTAAGTACAACTGTTAAGTCTGACTGTCTTTTTTTAATTCAGGCACTTTTGGGGGAGAGCCAATATCGTGGGAAGTCCCCGCACCACTCAAGAAAGACCGGGCTTCAATTTCCTCTTTGAAGTGGGTCTCAAGCCCCTCCAACCCTTGTTTGGTGTTCTTTGTTATGAAGCCCAATTGGTTCGTTTTCTACTTTATCTATTTGAAGTGAAATAAAATGAGGCTTTTTCGGAAAAAAAAAAAAAAGGAAAGGAGGTTCGGATAGTGAGAACTGGAGAGGGAGAGAGACGAGGGGAGCTCGAGAGAAAAAAAAAAAATACAAGGGAATTCACACTCCGTCGTTGGCTGCCGTCCGTCGGTAGCCGCCACTGACCTCGCCGGAAACGACGATCCTTGACCGGCGTCGGGAGTCCTTTCTTTACTTTTGCGATTCGTTGCGAAAGCCAGGCTCAAGGCGTTGAGAACGGAGGAGTCCACCTCAAGCCTTCACGGAGATAGTCGATTAAATCTCGCTTCAAAAACACGGTAAACTTCGGGCTCAAGTGCTCGGTCCTGGGGTGCTTTACTGAATTCGAGAGTACTCGGCATAATCGATGATAAAATGAATAAAAGCTTGCGGAACCGAGCCTGATTTGCGGCGAGTCATACTGATTTAGAGTTTTATATATCATGTTTAGATGAAGGATTGCATTAAACCCGAGTCTGAAACATATCAAAGTGCACACCACTTGTTCGATGATTTGCTCATGAGAAGTGTTAAACGAATTGTTGCATAATCGATTATCTCTTCAGATTCAGGTTTGATTTATGTCCACTCCATCAATTGTTGAACTGAATCTGCATACATGTTTTTCCCTTTCATTTATGTCGTGCTCTTGCGATTCCTTGTGAGGGTGGTCCATGGACACACGCCTTTGGAGTTGCTATTCTCAACCTTCCTCGTCGGCGATGCTACCAAAATCGAGCTTGTCTTCTCAATTTCTCCAAGTTCTTTGAGATTCCAGGAGTTTCTCACTTGTTCCACTCGGAGATTCATGAAGTTCCACTATCAAGATCAAAGATCTACCTTCCTGCAATGCTTTCCGCAGAAAGAGGCTTAGTTTCCTCAGATTCTAGCTTTGAGCTAAGTTTTCTTAGCCTTTGCTTTTATACTGTTGCGATGGGATCTTTCCTCAACAACTTTTGTTGATTTGACTTTACTGATTTTGTTGAAGAAGCTGAGAAAATGCTTCTACGTTGCAACACCAAGGAAGTGACCATGATCTTTAAAGGATTACAAGTTTCACTACTCAGATCTATCTCTGCAATCACAGCAATAAGATCGAAGTCTGAAGCCGATTGAATAATCTGGATGCTCAGTCATTTCAGCTTATTGATTTGTTCACCTTTGAGTGTTGTTGTTTCTGTTATTGATCCAGTGCTGTGGCTGTTCAGCAGAAGAATGAGAGTTAAGTTTTCTATCTGGTCCTTTGGTTTCTGCTAGCACAAATTTCTGCGCTGATGTTTTCTATGTGTTCCTTGTAGATCAACGTCTTCATCATTAATGAAGTGTGCTGAAATGCTGAGCGAGTCACAGGTAAGTATTCTCTAATCCTTATACTTCATCTGATGAAGCGAGATTCTCTCACGTCAAAAAATCATTTCGAATGCGAGCAATCGGGGCTAGGATGATCTAGAAATCATTTTTTGAGTAGTTGATCATATAGATGCTTGATTGATGATTGAATGATGAATGATTCTTAGTTCTGGAAATTTATATGCTAATTCTGAACTGACTTTGTGTTATGGTTGATATGAGGTGTTAGATGTTAAAATCTTGCGAAATACTCAACTACTGATTTCAAGTTTACCCTCTGAGCTTTGCATTGATATATTATATGCTCGATTTGGACTTTGTTTGCCCTGGCAAAATGCCTTCACAATATTGTGCGCTGATCTGGAATGTTAGTATATTGTTATGTGTTGAGCGACTGAAAAAGAATTTCCAAACCGATCTTTATCTGTTTTGTGATTTTTATAAAACCGTATGATTGGCATCTGATGTCGGTGTCTTCATGAAAAGTGTTCATTACACTTTAATCTAGCTTTAAAAAAATTTCAAAAAATAAAATGGTCATTTACTATTTTGAGTTGCTGTCACAAGGTTGTAGTGACATTCTGGAAAATGAACTTTCTGATTTGAAATTTGAAAACTTGTTCTCCATGAAAGTTTTAGATGAGATTTCAAGGTTTCATTTGACATTAATTCCATTGAATTCGAAGCCCATTGAGATAATCAAAATGGCTTGATTAGATTGTCAAATCATTCTGCACCCAGATTCTACTTGAATACTGGATGTATTTTCGCAAAATTCAATGGGCTTAACGACTTTCTTTGAAAATCCTCAAAACATGAAAGTTGAAGGTAACGATCTTAGTTTTCTTTTGACACAAATTTTATCGAAATTAACACACGTTTGGTTGTTCAAAGAACTAGATCAGTGTGCTTGACAATTTCGCATCTGGGTTCTGGAATTTATTTCCCAAGAGCTTCCAGCCTTGTCTCATAATATCAATATGATTGAGGTCCAAATTCCCTTTTCTTAGTAATTAAAAAAAAATCATAAAAAATTCAGAAGACTTTGAAAAACCAGAAAAAAATTCAAGAAAATTGAAAAAAATTCCAAAAAAATTAAAATCCAAAATTGAACAAGCCTTCAAGGCTTTACAATAAGATTTTTCGCTTTATTGTCATTTTCTTTTTAGAAAAAGTATTAGGATACTTGCATGTTTTTGTCTTTGATTATACTTGGTTACGCATTTTGATATCTTGGACGTTACTTTCTTTTTAGAATGGTCTGGGCAAAATCTAAAAATCTTCGACAGGTTGCTATAGCATTAGTTACCACGTGATTGAGTTAGATACCGAAAGGGCATTAGTCTTAAGACTAATGTAATTAAGTCCCTGAGTCTAGAGTCTTTGGTTATGCAAAAGGTAAGATATCCTCTCATATCTTACTTAGTTTCTAGTTGATTGAAAAAGACTAGTGGCGACTCTTTACATAGAAATTTGTATGGAATTAATTGAATGAACTAGTGGCGACTCTTTACATAGAAATTTGTATGGAATTAATTGAATGAAAACCAATTGTCCAATGTCGCGCAAGATGTGGGTTTGGAAGAACCCAAGTCAATCGAAGGCTGTTGGCCCGAATTTGGTCAATATCTCTAAACCTAATTCCTCTCCCTATCGAGGGGTAGGCCGCGACAGCAAGAAATGAGAGTCGATTTGAATTTAACTCATGGGGTTGCAACATTTTATTTGCCCGACAGGCATCAAGTTTTTATTTTCTGCATTTACCTTTTATATCATTTCAATTACTTAAGTGTTTATTTACTGCACCATATTTCAATAGATTGTTTGTTAATTTCTTTTTTAGAATGGCTAGGATTAGGCTAAAATCATAATGAAACCTACAAAAACATTTGCATGATCACTTAGCATTGGTGGCACGTTTAGGATCATAAAGGTAATCAAGATTGCATGACTACTTGGGTAACACAGTTCAAGTTAGATATAGAGAGACCGTTAGTAGAAACATTAGCGTAACCAAGTCCCCATGCTTAAAATTTCTAATTGCATAGGAATTGAGAAGATACTCTCATGTTGTCGTCTCAATTGGTTTATAGTCGATCTCAATAGACTAGTGGCGACTTTTAGAAAAACATTAAGCAAAAGAACTAAAAAAAAATGAAATCCAATATTATGCAAGGTATGGACTTAGAATACCCCAAACCTAATTGAGGGTTGTTAGCACGCCATTAGCCAATATCCCTAAACCTTTAGCCCTTTTCCCCCAAGAGCGGAAAGAAAGGGTCATGACAACTAATACTTGACAACTCAAAAATAATTAGTAACTTAATTGTAGAAAAGAGTTGATAAGCTATGCAAATGGCAATTCGATGGAAAAGATGACAATTTTTTTCAAAGTAAATAATTAAACATTGCTAAGCAACTCAAATGAGAGAGTATTTCGAACTAGTTTTTAAATTAACGGGAAAAAAGTTGGTAAGTCAGACAGAAAACGGTTGGTAATTTTGTATACTCATGGTGATGCTAAAAAAAATAATATACAGTATATGATAAGAGAATTTTTGGAGATTAGAGGATTGGTAACTAATTTATATGAAACTTTGTCATGAATAAACTAGTTGGTAACTTATGAAAAATTTGTGACTACTCTAATTGGGATTGGTAATTCTGAAAACTAATAGTAAATTTAAAAAGTTGGTAAGCTAGATAAAGAAAATTATGTAAACAATAAGACTTGGTAAATTAAAAAAAAAAATCAAATAAAATTTGACAAGGAATTTAAATGAGATTTTTTTTTTTTTTTTTGGGGTCAGAAAATGAGAGTTAGTAAGGGAAAACTAATTGTTGACTCAATAGCATAATAATTGCTATGAAGTTTGCTAGTTTCATGAAATACTAGGTAAATATTAACTGTTGGGGAAGGTAAATAAAAGTTGGTCAAAGATAAAATAAGGTCTTTTTGTCAAAGATATAAGAGAAGTTGGTAATTCTAAATAAAATAAACAATGGTAACTAACTCGAATAGAGTTGTAACACAGATCTAGTTGGTAATCATTCTAATTGAGATTCCTAATTTCTTAAAAAAAAAAAAAAGTTGGTAATTGAGGCAAATAAAAATTCGTGATGAATAATAGAAGTCTGTAAACTAATAAAAACATAAATAAATAAATAAATATTTATAAGTAAGTAAAAGGAGAATTGGTAACCCAAAATTAGTTGGCAATTTGATCAATAAAAAGTTGGTAAATCACTTAAATAAAGGTTGGTGATTTTATTTGATCTTTCATTAATTTAAAAGATTTATAAGAAAAGTAAATAGAAGCCAACAAATAATAGGAGAAATCTTTCTTTTGTTAGAGATGAAAGATGTTTGTAATATTAATAAAACCAAATAAATATCGGCAGTAACTGTTTTAAATGAAAGTTGATAACGAAATAGAAAGTTGGTGTGGATAATTTCTAAAAGGAAGTTGTTAAATATAACAAGTTGATGCGTGAGGCAACTAAAAATTGTACCTAAATAGGAGTGTGGGCAACTCTTTTAAAAATCAAATAACGTTCTACCCAACTTAAATCAGAGTGGGTAAACCCAAATTAATTGGAAATTTAGTGAGCGAAAAGTTTCTACGTCACTTAAATAAAGGTTGGTTAGTTCATATTATATTTGGTAAACGTAAAGCGTTGTGGGCTAAGCCGTCAACGCTGAGTGGTTCACAGTCGTTCCATGAGTCAGACATTGCTTTTTGGGAACACGTTGGATCTTTCTCTTGGTGGTACATTAAACATTGATTTGTCCCCTAGATTTCCCTTCTTAATTCTTATCTCAGGTCATTATCTGAAAAATAAAATATCCCATGAGATTGATTTGGTGATTAAATAAAGGAGTTGCTTAAAAGATACAGTTGGGCTCCTTACATCACCATATGCCTTGTTAATTTGGCGGTTAAATTTTTTTGTAGGAGAATATCGTCATTTTTTTTTTCATTTGGATTGCTTAGGAAAATGAATTAATGAAGAGTGTTTTCTTAATTAATGAAAAACCTATATTTAAATTTAGAAAAATGATCAATGCCTACACTTTTGCTTGGGACCCAAGTGGCCATGCACTCTGATCCGTAGTGTACAGGTTGGGGTCCATCAAGGCTCAACTCGGGACCTTGGTGCCCATGCCTAGTTCTCCGATTACTTATGTGCAAGTCACTAGTGTTTGAATAACATATGTGTATCTGAAATAATCAAATTAGATTTTTCTAGTGGTAATGAAAAATATTTTCCGTCTCTTCATCAATTTGTTCAGATTTCAGCTAAATAGAGAAAAAAATTTAGTCATTTTTCTAGAAATTATATTGATAAGAAATGTAATATATATATATATATATATATATATATATATATATATATTTTTTATGATGACTCAGGAAATCCCGTACAGCCTAGTGTTCTATCGATTGTTTTCCTTATCCCACATATTTTACCCAAGTACTTTTCTCCCTTTCAATTCAAGTTAGATTTAAAAAAGTAGATATTCGAAGTTGCATGACGACGATATCGTCCGCGTTCCCATTCTGACCTGACCAATCTTTTCCCAGGTACTTTTCCGCCCTTCGATTCAAGCTAGATCTGAAAAGAAAGACATCGAAACCGCATGACAATGACATCGTGAATTGTCCCCATTCTAAATTAACCGATCTTGTTCCCCGCGTCAAGTCAGCGGGAAATATTCAATCGTGGGGTCTCCAATTATAATATTCTCTGCAGCTATATCTTTTTCTTAAATGATATTTGACAGCTACATTATCTGAGTGGTAGGTGTTAAGCTTCCAGATTTTGCATTCCAGAAACCGAGGTATTCTGCCATTTGTCCATGTTGGAATGTCAGCCGCCACTTTTTCCAAACTTTCCACTCTTTCAAAACTTATGAACTTTATATTTTCTTGCTTTGTCATGGCTTTTGGCTCTATATATATGTGTCGAATCACACTTCTCTAGACATAAACTTAGCAGAGCAGAGTCTTAAATTACATAAAATCGTCTCCCGCAATCCCCAAGAAGAAGAATGGGCAACAATTCTCAAGTTGCTCTCGGTGTGCTCTTCTCCATCATGATGGTATTGGCCACTTTGAATGCCTTCATCCGGGGAGCGAGCGCTGCGGGGGAATGCGGGAGGACCCCAATCAGCTCGGCATTTGCCAGCCTGAGTCCTTGCCTGGGGGCAGCTAGAGACCCCCAGGCTAAGGTCCCATCCGCCTGCTGCGCCAAAATCAGGACGCTCATCGGTTCTGGTCCTCGCTGCCTGTGCACTGTTCTTCTCTCTGCTGCAGCGAAGGAAGCAAGGATCATCCCCAGCTCAGCTATCTCAATTCCCAAGAGGTGCAACATTAGGAAAGCCGGAAGCGAATGTGGAAGTGAGTTTAATCTTTCTATAAATAATACTCTGTGGCTACTTATGATGGTAGGCTCATTTAAAGCTGGTAATGTTCTTGTCTTCTTCTTTTTCCCCTTCATTTAGTTGGTGCAAAAAACACAGTTCCCTCAGGAACAAAGGCGTAGATTTCCCCGTCCTCCTGAGAAAGGGCAGCTGCTTCTGGTACCTGCCGATGAAGCAGCTGACGCCAGGGAAGCGGGACGAAGACGGCGAGGTGGATCATACCGCGAGGATGGCGAAGCAAGCATCAGCGGGCATCATGAATGCTCTGGTCGGAAACAAGGTCGGCTCTGTGGGACCCACAGTTATGCAGTATTAAGTGTTTTTCTTTTGTTTTTTTTTTCCTTCTTTTTGCCCGTTTTGGTCAAATGTGTCGTCTTAAGTGTTGAGGGCGTGCGGGGATAAGCCAAAGGGGGGGACGAAATGGTGAGCCCCTATAAGAATGGCCAATGTGAAAGTGGCATTCTTGTTTGATTGGCCCATTACGTATTATCTACAGTAGGGTGATTAACGTGTGGACTTATTGCCAAATGCTAATTTATGGCTCGTTTATCTAAATGTCTACTTTATATAGTTCGTGAGGGGCATTTCGGCCAAGAATTTGCTCATTTTACTTTTCATCCAATTGTAGTCCTTTTGTCAAAAAAGCAACAGGTATCTAACGGCCTATCTAATTACTTAACTACAAAGCTTCCGTTGTGAATGAAAGGACAAGCGGTCGAATACAAAAGGCGAAATGAAGGAAATAAAACGACTTGGTTCTGTTGGCGCAATCTATATTCTTAAGCAGAGCAACACAATATTTATAATGATACAATGAAAATTATAACTACATTCAAATAACTTAAATCATTTTACTGTTTCTTAACTGTCAATCACACTTCATAACCCATATAGTATTTAGCTACCAAAAATCTCTTAAAAATATTCTCCTGGTCACATGAAAAGAATTACATAAATTCTTAATACAACAATTAAATCAACTTCAACACTTAACAACTTCGCCAATCAACAACTAGAGTTTATTCCAATAACCAACATTCCCATATGGGAAAAGAGAGGTGGAGAGTCCCCATCTTCTCAGGAGGATTGAGGTGAGAACGATTTAATTTTAAGTGTAGATTTCGACTCCTACGCTTTGTAAGAAGGTAGCATAAAAGTCTAAGAGTGAGTAATAGAATAGAAGTAATGTAGGACCAACTAAAAAAAGAAAAAAATTCACCAATCTTGCTACAAGAAAACTAACTCAAGACCCTATCAGCCACCAAACTTTGGTGCACCCACGATGTCTTATCGATTGACCCTTTTGTAAGGCAAAAAGTAAGGATTCTGAATCATGCTCGTGGGGTTTCTTCGATTGAAGTACAAATAGGAGACAAGCAAAGCCCAAGATGAAAGTCTTCTTCATGGACTTTGATAATTATATAAAAATAGATTTATTTTACCTATTTTAGGCAACAAATAATGCAACATCTATGAGAAAATATTTAGATTTTCTTCTGATTATTTAAATTTTCCTTATTTATGCAAAATAATGAGATATGTAGAAGATAAAGAAAAAAATGGTAAAAATCAGGAATTAAAATAAAAAAGTATTGAAAGATGGATATCAAATCAGGGAATCCTTGATTTTGTTCCCTAATTTTATCTACAAACATTGGGAGATAGATTTCAAATCAAAGATTCTTTGATTTACTCCCTAATTTTATGTGAAAAATAAGCAATTCCTTGGGGATAATGGTTCTAGATGTTTAAGAGAACATTGAGTCCCTAGAGGGATAGCTAGTTTTTTTTTTAGATCGTTTTTCATTGTTCTAAGAGTTTTTCACGTATTTTGAAGAGAAGACAAAAGTAATGACAAAATTCTTGTTTTTTTTATTCAAGATGTTAGGTTTGATTTGTATTTTTATTTCTTCTTCTACTATATTCTAATTTTATTTTGTTAGGGCTATGATGTAGCCTAACAATGATGATGTGAATTTCATAATTTTTATATGTGCAAGTGATTTTATTCATGTTGGCTATATATTATTATGCTTAATGTTTTTAAGTGACTGGCCACCGCTTGAATGATTTGATGTTCATAGTTGAGATTGAGAAGTGATAATATGTAATTGCTTCTTATAATATATAACTATGAATTAAACATGGATAGAAACATGCCATGTTATTTGTGTAACTTTCGTGATAAGGTGATCCAAAAGATTTATAGTAAGTCGTGAATATTCATAAATCTTAATGCACTTATGTTTATTTTAATTCATATAGAGATATGGTAGATTAATAAAATGAGTAAGTTAGCTATACCTAGAAATAGGATAGTAAAAAAATTAGGAAATTCCACTATCACATGTTTAATATTGTTCTTGTATGCGTAATAGCTCCATAACATGGAACAAGGAGAGTTTTGCCACCCCTCCAACCTGAATCTCATATAGTGGATGTCTAAAAAAAAGAAAATTGTCTTCTTTATATATATATTGAGAAAATTTTCCTTTATAGCCACTATTGTTGTGATACCGGTGCTACTTGGATAGCATATTTTTTTTTAGCTCTTCTCTTTGTTACGTGGTCAATGCCAGTCAGTTACCCTTTTAGTTGATAGATTTGAATGTCATGTGCCTAAACATATTTCTGTTATATGTGAGGCAAATTCAGTGGGGAATTTCAAGAATATACTTTTTGCACAAGAATTTCATGAACACCAATGCTTTCTGTATGTCTTTTAATGAATATTTTTACATTACCGCCAAAACCTTTTGAATTGAATATATCAAGATAATTTATGTGCAACACGTTCCAAGCATTTCAGACTTTAGAGTTGACAGTGATTCCAAACAAAGGTGGGAGGATAGAAATCCCTTCGGTTCTTCGCGGCGGATTGTAGGTCTTTTTCTATTATACTTTAAGGATAAGATCAAACCGGGACTTAATGAGCTAAATTGGTTAGATTATTCTCTTCCCTTGCCTTTTAGTTACATAAATGAACATTTCTGATTTGAAATTTCCCTAAACTCCGAAAAAGAACATCAAATTACAAATAGAACAAATTGATCATACTAAAGTGCATATCGTTTGCATATTACATGGTGTCGTGTTATTTAACATATCATAAACATCATCCACCTCATTCCCGAATCACTCATAGTTGCCAAAAGTGCAAATTTGCATCTCGTGACCTCCCTTCAAAACAATACCATAGCTAATATAATATGTTTAGTCTTCCACGTACTCATTGTCCGACGAACTGATTTCAATGGCCTCGTTTCTCTGATGTTCGTCATACATATTTTGAAGTTTCAGTCAGCAGTAAGACGATGAAAATTGTCTCGGTACATTTGCATTTCACTATAATTGACAGCGTTAACACCAACACCGTACTGCCATTTCAGTTGCTCGACACCATGTTTAGCCGGTTCTTTAGCTTCTGGTTTCTTCTTCTTCTTTTTTTCCGTAAGCCAGATAACCCAGCGGTGGATAATTGCATAATCGTCATTAGGACATTTGATTTGTGAGAAAAGCATGATTCTTGCAATCTCCGAGATGTTAGTCATGTAGAGGCTTTGGTGAATTGAGTATTTCGGTAATTTTTTCTTTCAGGGTTTCTTAAAATCAACTTCCATCACTTTCAATTCATTGCTCATCTCTAGAAGAAAGAAAAATAAATCGTTAACAGCCCTAATACATAAAAGCAACTTCGTAAACAATTTATTCGCAATAAAATATGTGAAATATGATGTGGTATATATTAAGATAGTAAGCAAATAACATACTTGCAGACTCTGAATTTCATGGCTTCATTTGAACGTTCAGTTACTCTAGATTTCCGGCAAAATGGTGACAATGACAAGTCACTGCAAAATATAAAAAATAATTAAGACTTTTTTGGAAGTTGTTACTCGGAGCTGTTTAGGAAGGATAGTAGAAAAGAGCATATTAGATTAAGGAAGAAAGTAGGAAATGATTAATGTCCTTTTCCTGGTGAAAATCAATCAAGCCATCCCAAGATCCATCTCGCTGTCAAACCAAGTATATTTGCATTTACACTGCCTTTGTGCTCCCAACGCGATGGACTCAATTATTTTTTGCTCTCGATTCAAAAGTCATTTCTCGAGTAAGATGAATGTGTAGCTTCTTCTCAAGCAGTAGCACCGGCGTTGCATTTGATGTCTTGACCATTTGATAACGGGTCTTGCAAGGCATGACTTGGAATTTTGGGTAGCTTTAGGTGGCCAGCTATTGGAAATTAATCCAGAAAAAATAAATTGTTTGTTGTAATCAAAATATCAATGTAATGGAGGTGAGGTACCGATATCTGAATCTCCTTAAGGTAATGAGTTCCTGTCAATGGTACTCTGCGGATTCACGAACTCTGCCTTCCAAGATACAACACCTTGAACATGTTTGGATTAGCACTATGTAAACATGACTCAGTCGACCCGTTCAATTGAACTAGCACACCCAGAAAAATCAGAAGAGTATAAAAGTATATCAAAGCTTTTTTGGAATCGACTTGAAAAAAAAAAAACCGTACTAAAGCTCTATGTTTCTTCTATTTATAGAGCTTTTTAGTTATCTATAGAAGAAATACATGAATTAAATAGACGCGTGTATTAACGAAATTCATGAATCAAGAAATACGTTAATCCAAGAGATTCATGAATCTAGAGACACGTGAATTTAAGAGATTCGTGAACTTAATAAATACATGAACTAAAAGATACATAAATCTAGGAAATTCATGAATTCAATAGATATGTGAACAAAAAAGTTTAGGAAATTCATGAATTCAAGATATATGTGAACATAAAAGACGTATATTAATTTATTAGCTTTCGTTAATCCATTAACCATAATTATAACAATCCCCCACATTAATGGATCAACAAAACATTTTTAACTCGAAGGAATCTGAGCATACCTGTTGAAACACACTACATCAAGATAGGTAGCTTCGCTTTGAACATTCTTTAGTAAAAGCCTATCAGACTTACTTAACTAGTTGATGGACTAAGCCTTGAATCGTCAGTTGTTTGTGTAAACCTAGACAATAAACCTTACACAGAGTATTTCTAATTCAAGATTAGTTCTCGGTTGTGTTCGTTTTTTCAGCCCTAAATCTCTCGGGATTCATGCGTGCTTTAGAAAATCTAGCTTTTAAAGATTTTAATAGAGTCAGCCAGCTCCATGCATATAGGTGCATTCCTATTAAAAATATCCTACCATATCTTACTTAGATGTTACATTCCAAGTTATAGGAATCATTAAATGCATAGCGTACCTTTAATAACGCTGTAGGAAAGCACTGTTGCATCATAGGAATGGGAGACAGTGCTTATACTAGAGTTTCCAGAATTTGCGTTGTCGTATTAAACCTAGACCATGGGATCTCCAATTGCATAGGTTAGGTTTCCATCTTAGAATCTCTTTATTGGGTTAAGGCTCTTAAACCCATTCCCCTCGATGCGCTGTTTATCTGCTCTTTTGACAAATATTTCGTCAGCGGATCCGCGATATTTTCCTTTGACTTTACAAAGTCTAAAGAAATGATTCCATTTGAGAGCAACTGCCTTATGGTATTGTGTTTACAACGAATGTGTCTAGACTTACCGTTATAAATCACATTATGCGCCCTTGTAATTGCTGCTTGATTGTCACGGTTAATGCAAATTACAGGCATAGGTTTTGGCTACACTAGAACATCTTCTAAAAAATGTCAAAGTTATTATGCTTCTTTAGCAGCTTTATCCAAACCAACAAACTCCGATTCCATTGTAGAGCACATTATTATAGTTTATTTAGAGGATTCCCATGACACTGTGGCATCTCATATCATGAACACATATCCGCTAGTCGATTACGATTCATCAAAATCTGAAGTCCAGTTGGCATCACAATAACCTTCCAAAATAGTTGGATATTTGTCATATTGTAGAACATAGTCTTTTGTCATTTTCAAATATCCTAGTACTTTTATCAGAGCATTCAAGTGCTCGTGACCTCGGTTACTGGTATATTTACTCAGTTTGCTTAATGAGTACGCAATATCAGGTCTAGTGCAATTCATGATATACATTATGCTGCCGATTACTTGAGAGTACTCTAGTTGTCTGACACTATTTCCAGTATTATTTCTTAAAGTTAGGTGTGAAAGAAAATGATTGTTTGCATAAATCTCTCAATTACCTTTTCAATGTAATAAGATTATATTAAACATAAGCCATCAGAATTCCTTAGAATTGTGATGCTGAATATAACATCCGCTACACCTAAATCTTTCATCTCAAAGTTCTTCTTAAGAATGTTCTTGGTGATTTTGATGATCTCAGTATTATCTCCAAGAATTAATAAGTCATCCACATATAAACAAATAAGTACATATCCAACTGTTGTGGATTTAGTGTACACACATTTGTCACACTTATTGATTCTATACCTATTTTGAATCATTACTCAGTCCATACAATGATTTGACAAGTCTACACACTTTGTGTTCTTGTCCTTTGACCTTGAACCCTTCAGGTTGTTCCATATAAATCTCTTCGTCGATATCACCATTTAAGAATGCAGTTTTCACATCCATTTGATGTATCTGCAAATTGTATAGCGGAGCTATAGCAATCAACATCTTTACTGATATTATTCTTGCGACATGTGAATAAGTATCAACGTAGTCAAGACCTTCTTTTTGTCTAAACCCTTTGGCTACAAGCTGAATTTTGTACTTATCAATGGAACCATCAGCTTTTAGTTTTTTCTTGAATATCCATTTACATTCAATTGGTTTATTTTCAAGTGGAAGATCAACCAATTCCCAAGTATGGTTACTTGGAATAGAATGGATTTCATTGTCAACAGCTTCTTTCCAGAAAGGAGCATCTGGAGATGACATTGCCTCTTTAAATGTTTTAGGCTCACCTTCCAACATGTATGTTAGAAAATCAGGCCCAAAAGATTTTCCAATTTGAGACCTTTTACTCCTTCTAAGTTCAGCTTATTTGGTCACAACTTCATCATTCTCAGATTCTGATTCTCTAAGCCTTTTCTAAGAAAGTTCTCATTGATTTCTTTTTGCAGGATATATATCCTCAAAAAATTGAGCATCCCTTGATTCTAGGATTGTATTGACATAGATTATCGCATTTTCAGATTTGTGAACGAAAAATCTATATGTGCTACTATTTTGAGCATAACCGATGAAAATGCAATCCACCATTTTAGGTCCCAATCGAGTTTGTTTAGGAGGAGGAATTGCCACCTTAGCCAAGCACCCTCACAGTTTTAGAAAATTGTAGGATGTCAATTTTCCATTCCATAACTCGTATGGAGTTTTACTTGTTTTTTTGTAGGGTATTTTATTAAGAATATACTTTGCAGTTAAAATTGCCTCCCCCCCCCCCCCCCCCCCAAAAAACAAGTTCTGAGGTAAACCTGAACTCAAAAGCACGGCGTTAGCCATCTCCTTTAGTGTCATGTTCAATCGTTTAGCAACTCCATTTTGTTGTGGAGTATAAGGTGCAGTCGTTTAGAGAATTATTCCAAAACTAGCATAAGATTCTTTGAAATTGATTGAACTGTATTCTCCTCCTCTATTAGACCTAAGCACTTTGATTCATTTATTAAGTTGGTTTTCAACTTCATTTTTATACTTGACAAACATGCTCATAGTCTCATATTTGCTAGTTAGTAAATATATAGCAAAATCTAATACAACCACCCACAAATGTGATGAAGTATTTCTTTCCCTCTACTTTCTACAAACTTTAAATCACGTAGATCACTATAAATTAATTGTAGAGGTCCACTTGTTCTTTCAACATATTTGAAAGGTTTCTTGGCAAACTTGGCCTCAACACAAGTCTCGCACTTGTAATGGACATCCAACTCAAATCTTGGAATTAACCTCAAGTTTGCTATTCTCTTCATTGTACCATAGTTTACATGTCCTAATCTACCATGCCATTGGTAAGGAGACACAACAGTGTAAACTGAAAACTTTTCTTTATTAATAGTCTATGGGTACACATAATTCGAGTTTACATCAATGACTGGCTTTAAACATGTCATCACACAAGTACCATTTTTTCACATGCATCCCTCCTTTCGAAAGTACAAACTTGTCATATTCAAATACAACTTTGAAACCCTTCTTGACAAGTAATAGAAGCAAAGGTAAGACCTCTGACTCGTGTTTGTGCTTAGGTAGCCTTATGGCGTATTTTCTTCTTAATCGAGTCTTAGGAGGTAGAACTCGTTGAGACGTCGTCTCACCCCATTATGGGATAACATTTCAGGTCCTTAGATGGCCGCTCCTGAGTTTTTTGGACAACCCAAGAGTGTTACAGAGCAGGCATTTTATTTTCCATTGCCTAGGAGCCCTAGGGGTTGGACCTATGAGCTAGTGAGGTCCACGGTTTGGGTTAATGCGGGTCTCACCCACAAGGTGCCTCACCGATACAGATCGTGGTACCGCCATGCTCAAGATGGCTAGAGAGAGGGTCCTATTTCGGAATTTAAGATTCCTCTATACATCCTGGAGGCCGCTTTTGTGAAGGGCACAGCTGATACTCCTCAAGGTTCAATAGTAGATGCAGTAAACCCGGCTCTTACAGTACCAGAGTCCCCGGTGCCATCTGCTGAAGGCTCCAGCTAGAGTGTGGAAGAAGGAGAGATCGAGGATGATGATGACTCGAAGTAGATCGGAAACCCCCATCCCTACTTGTAGACTTTGCTTTTGAACTGGCTTGAGTAGAACCTGACTTTAATAGTTTGTATCGTACTATATATATTATGGTGTGCAATGTATATATGTGTGGTTGTTTCAGGTTCAAAATTTATGGTTCTACTTTTCTATCCCATTATTTTATTGTTTGGGGATTATTTATCTGCTTCTGCATGTGCATTAAAATAAAAGGGTCGGCGATGTGTCCTGAGACATTGCTATTTAATTGACCAGTGAGGGATGGGTGCGCGCTCAAGGATTAGGGCTTGACAGCCAAAAATAGAACATGCTTACCAAATTATAATACAACCTTCAAGGATTCTTATATCAAATTGTTAAATGGAACATGGCAGCACTAATGAACAAAAGACCAATCCCATTGATTTCTAGAAACCTTAACAAAATTTTCCTGGTATTATACGAGATAAGACTTCCTTAAAATAGGGAGTGTAGATCGGGTAAACATCATCCAAAATTGTATACAAATTTTTACAACCCTCCTTTAGATTAAAAGGAAATAGAGGTCACGGAGAAAATTACTACTATGAAGTTTCTAAATTTACCACCACATTGGAGAAAAAAAATGAAAACCTCCAGCACTAGGACACCGTGTACAACAACCAATACCACATTTTTCTAGTCAAATAAATGACTAACGGAGCAAAGACGGAACATGATTTAACACATGCAAATGTTAAAGTGAAAGAAATTCACTATCTGCTTCAAGGAAAAGCACACAGGTAGCATCCTTCATAATGAGAAGACAGTATGAGGGCATTACAGTTGAACTTTTCCTCACTAAGTCGATCGGCTTTAAAATCATAGAGAGCCCTCAGGCCTTATTGTACAGTGTCATATTTCCTTCAAGATCTCAATCTCCATCACCCTTTGAAAAGTAGCATATTTAAGGAATGTGATGGAGGATGTTAGATGGTGCTAACCTAGGTCTACTCTACATCAATTGCACATTCGGTCTGGTACCACGAAGATCCTTAAGCATTAACTTGATAGTCCAACCAAACTTCCAACATGATATGTATGGTTTTCCCTCTACCAAAATTATCACTTAGATTCCATTCATACAAGAAAAACCTCTAAATGCCTTCCTTTGTTCCTGTGCTGTTAAGCTAAGAGAATTCCAAGAACTCAGCTCATATGCAAAATTAAGATAGGTAATTAAATTTAAGATGTAAAATCACACAAAATAAGTTCCATAGCAAATTTCCATTTAATGTAGCTCTTGGAGAGAGCAAGTATTGGATATGACAATAAAAGATTCTACAAATGCCACAAACGACAAACCAACATGTTGTTGGCACCAGGCAACAATCAAATTATGAAATCTAACATGTCTTGCCCGTTGAATTGATTCAGATTCTAGACAATATGCTCTTACTATTTCTAATAAATGGGAAAATAAAAGGAGCAAAAACAAGTTTCTAACTAAATAAGTGCTTATCGTACCAATAGAGTTCAATATAATTTAACTAAAGGAACAAGGTAATATGACAATCTTATAGGAACTAATGTCTGCAGTTATAGATGGTGGAGATTAGTAGTGAAATTGATCGTACTCAGCCTCCTCTTTCCCAAGAACAATGGTAACAAATTTATCGCCATTGCAGTTATAGAATAGCCTATCAAACTGAATCATGTCCAAGCCCAATCAAAGGTAACCAAATTGCTAATCAAGTTGAATTGGACATCGATGGTGGAGATTAGTAGTGAAAGCAAAGGTACCTTGCTAATGGAGACAATAGACCTTGCACTTGAGCTTATGCTTCACGTGGTTCGTGAAGGTGACATTCCATTTCTTTGGAGCTTCCACAGTTGATGGATTTAGGGTGAAGAAGATTTCTAGGGATTATTTTGAAGCCTAGGTGAGGGCTCCAAGGTTGTCAAAACCAAGGTGTAGTGATGCTCAGGTCATGTGACCTAGGCTAGCTAGAGATAATAAATCTAGAGTGACGGTGCAACCATCACCAAGCAATTGGCAACAACCATCGATCAGGCGAGCGATGTCACCAGCCAAAGTTGTTATGTAGGAAGATGAAGGATGGCATCCTCCATTCCAAAAGGGTAGAATCAAACACTAGTGTTTCTCGTTGCGGCATGCCTAAAGGCACTGAAATGCCATGGTTATCAGTTAGCAGATTCACATCTAGTCGCACTAATAATCAACACCTAGAGGAATGCAAAATTCACTCTGAGAATTGCATCACGATTAAATGCTCCTCCCCGCATACTCTTTAGCTCCGCCCTAAAAATGAGCCGAGCTCAATTTCTCCGATTCTTGAGTGTTTTGTGTACGACTGAGTTTATTTCTTTGGTGCCTAGCACTTCCTGATGTTTGTTTGGGTCTAAATCTAAGTTCAAGTACTAAAAACATGTCGATATCTTCTCCCCAAAACATGCTCGCCCTGGGCTTGATGAAATTCTTGAACCGAATTCATGCAAACTTGTCTCTGTGCTGTGTGTCGAACTGGCTACCATGTATTTGTAAAAAGGCCTAAATGAAGCTGTGTTATTGTTTGAGGAAAATATCCTGAGACAAACTACTTCGAGGTCCATTTCACTTTCCACTTGCAACATCGGTTGTCGATTAATCCATTTTGCGCTTTTTTTATATTTTAAATTATCTATTTTTTCGAGTTTATGGCCGTATGTCTTTCCACCTCTCCTTGTGTTCTTTGTTTTGCATACCTCTGTGGTCGTCCATGGTCGCTTGTGGGTGAGTGAATGAAATCGAGTTAATGGTCTGAGTATTGATCCATTGAGATGTTCATGTCGGTAAATTTGTACAAGTCCAATCCCATCCCCCCTAAATTAAAAGGGGGCTAGTGAGGTAAAGCCCAATTTTTCGTGTCCATAGTCTGAACCGGTGGCAGCCCTTGTTCGACCTGGGCCCAAGGGCCTGGCCCGGGGTCCCTATTTTCAGAATGAAAAAATCTCTTTTAAAAATATTAAAAACTAAAAATGAAGATCGAAAACATTCAAAAATATATATAAGAGCCTAGAAATAGGTCTTGACCTATTTGTGTGATTTTAGCATTGGATGTAGCCTAGTTTTATTTAGTTAACGTGATCTTTAGTATAGGTATTTTAAGTTGTTTACCTTTAATATGAGCTTAGTTTTGGTAGATTAATCTTCCAGACATGTGTTGACACCCAAATTTTTGTCCACCATTTCTATATTTTACGAAGAATAAAAAAAATGAATAATAGAAAGGTAAAAAAAAATCAAAAAACAACAAGAAAAATGGACAAAAGAAAATAATAAAATGAAATCTGGCAGGCCATTTATACCGGGGCCGCTGTCTCTTTCTCTTCACCCAACTTTTTATTTCTCTCTAGGCCCAATCCTCTTCTTTTTCTAAAACCCAGCCCATTCCTTTTATTTGATTTTCCTCACCATCGGCCCATCTGAGGCAGCAGAAGCCCAACCCATGGTCCCTTCGAGAAAGGAGGAGTCCACCCCCAGCCTTCACGGCCTATTCGATTAAATCTCGCTTCAAAAACCGGGCAAACTTCGGGCTCAATTGCTCTGACCTCCGATGCTTTACTAAATTCGAGGGTGCTGGGCTTAATCAATGAAAAATGAATAAAATCTTGGCGTAGCCAAGCCTGATCTGCGGCGATTCATACTGATTTAGAGTTTTATATATCATGTTTAGACGAAGGATTGCATTAAACCTGAGTCTAAAACTCATATCAAAGTGCACACCACTTGTTCGATGATTTGGTCATGAGAAGTGTTGAGCAAATTTTTGCATAATCGGATCTCTTCAGATTCAGGTTTGATTCATGTCCAGTCCTTTAATTGTTGAACTGAATCTGAATACATGTTTTTCCCTTTCGTTTATGTTGTGCTCTTGCGATTTCTTGTGACGGTGGTCCATGGACACACGAGTTTGGAGTTGCTATTCTCAACCTTGGTCGTCGTCGGTGATACCCACGGCTTGATGCTGCCAAAGTCGAGCTTGTCTTCTTCGAGATTCCATAGTTTTTCACTTGTTCCACTTGGAGATTCATGAAGTTCCGGTATCAAGATCAAAGATCTACCTTCCAGCAATGCATTCTGCAGAAAGAGGCTTACTTTCCTCAGATTCTAGCATCGAGCTAAGTTTTCTTAGCCTTTGCTTTTATGTTGTTGCAATTGGATCTTTCCTCAACAACTTTTGTTGATTTGATTTTGTTAATTTTATTGAAGAAGCTAAGAAAATGCTTCTATGTTGCAAAACCAAAGAAGTGATCGTGATCTTTAAAGGATCATGAGTTTCACTGCTCGGATCTACCTCTGTGATCACAGCAACAAGATCAAAGTCTGAAGCTGATTGAATAATCTGGATGCTCGGTCATTTCAGCTTATCGATTTATTCAACTTGAGTTTTTGTGGTTTCTGTTATTGATCCAGTGTTGTGGCTGTTCAGCAAAAGAACGAGAGTTAAGTTTTCTATCTGGTCCTTTGGTTTCTGCTAGCACGAATTCCTGCAGTGATGTTTGCTATGTGTTTCCTGTAGATTAACATTTTCATCATTAATGAAGTGTGCTGAAATGCCGAGTGAGTCAAATGTAAGTATTCTCTAATCCTTATACTTCATCCAATGAAGCAAGATTGTCTCACATCGAAAAATCTTTTGAATGCGAGCAGTAAGGGCTAGGATGATCTAGAAATCATAATTTGAGTAGTTGATCATATAGATGCTTGATTGATGATTGAATGATGAATGCTTCTTAGTTCTGGAAATTCGTATGCTAATTCTGAACTGACTTTATGATATGGTTGATGTGAGGTCTTCGATGTTAAAATCTTGTGAGGTGTTCAAATAGTGATTTCAAGTATACTCTCTAAGCTTTTCATTGATATATTATATGCTTGATTATGACTTTGTTTGCCCTGTCAAAAGGCCTTTGCAATATCGTGCCCTAATTTGGAATGTTAGTATATTGTTATGTGTTGAGCGACTGAAAAAAAGAATTTCCGAACCGATTCTTATCTGTTTTGCGATTTTTATAAAATCGTATGATTGGAATATGATGTCGGTGTCTTCATGAAAGGTGTTCATTGCACTTCAATCTAGCTTTAAAAAAAATCAAAAAATAAAAAGGTCATTTACTATTTTTAGTTGATGTCACAAGGTTGTTGTGACATTTTGGAAAATGAACTTTCTGATTTGACCTTCGCAGTTTCCTTAATTCCTATAAAATCATGTATTCAAAATTTGAAAACATGTTCTCCGTGGAAGTTTTAGATGAGATTTCAAGCTTTCTTTTTTTCATTAATTCCATTGAATTCGAAGCCTATTAAGGTAATCAAAATGACCTGATCAGAGTGCGGAATCATTCTGCACCCAGATTTTCCTTGAATACCTGGATGTATTTTCACCAAAATTCAATGGGCTTAATGACATTCTTTAAAAATCCTCAAAAAACAAAAGTTGAAGGTAACAGTCTCAGTTTTCTTTTGACACAAATTTTATTGAAATTGATACACGTTTGTTTGTTCAAAGAATCCGATCAATGTGCTTGACAATTTCGCACCCGGGTTCCGGAATTTATTTCCCAAGAGCTTCCAAGCTTGTTTCATAATTTCAATATAATTGAGGTCCGAATTCCCTTTTCTTAAAAATGAAATAAAAATAAAATAAAAAAAATATATAAAAAATCATAAAAAATTCAGAAGACTTTGAAAAACCAGAAAAATTTTCAAAAAATTTAAAATCTGAAATTGAACAAGCCTTTAGGGTTTTAAAACACGATCTTTCGTTTTGGATTGTCATTTTCTTTTAAGAAACAATATTAGGATGCTTGCATGTTTTTCTCTTTGATTATACTTGGTTGCGTATTTCAATATCTTGGATGTTGCTTTCCTTTAGAATGGTTAGGGAAAAATCTAAAAATCATTGATAGGTTGCTATAGCATCAATTAGCACGTAATTGAATTAGACACCAAAAGGGCATTAGTCTTATGACTAATGTAATCCGATCCTCGCAGAAAAAGTAAGATATCATCCCGTATCTTACTCAGTTTCTAGTCGACCGAAAAAGATTAGTGGCAACTCCTTACAATAGAATTAATTGAATGAAAACCAATCGTCCAATATTGCGCGAGGTGTGGATCTGAGAGAAACCAAGTTAACTGAAGATCGTTGACTCAAATTTGGCAATGCCTCCAAACCTAATTTCTCTCCCTATTGAGGGGTAGGCCACAACAGTAGGACATGAGAGTCGATTTGAATTTAGCTCATGGGGTTGCTATCCTGAGGTTTAGAACAAAGCCATGTATTTTATCCGCTAGACAGTTATTGGATTTTTATTACCCGCATTTACCTTTTTTGTCATTTCAATTACTTGAGTGTTTATTTACCACACCATATTTCAATAAATTGTTTGTTAGTTTCTTTTTTAGAATGGCTAGGATCAGGCTAGAATCATAATGAAACCTACAAAAAAATTTGCATGATCACTTAGCATTGGTGGCACATTTAGGATCATAAAGGTAATCAAGATTGCATGACCACTTGGGTAACACACCTTCAAGTTAGATATCAAAAGAGCGCTAATAGAAACATTAATGTAATCAAGTCCCCATGCTTAAATTTTGTTGTTGTTTAGGAATCGAGACAATATTCTCATGTTGTCATCTCAATTGGTTTATAGCCAATCCCAATAAGCTAGTGGCAACTCCTAGAAAATCATTAGGCAAAAGAACTAAAAAAGGAAAATGAAATAAAATATAGTGCAGGGTATGGGCTTGAAAGAACTTGAACCTAATTTCTCTTAGCCTGCCATTAGCCAATACCCCTAAATCTTTAGCCCTTTCCCCGACGTGGAAAGAGAGGGTCGTGACAACTAATACTAGATAACTAAAAAATAATTGATACCTTAATTGTAGAAAAAGGGTTGATAAGCGATGCAGATGGCAATTCTATAGAAAAGATGGCAATTTTTTTTTTTTAAATAATTAAGCATTGCTAAGCAACTCAATTGAGAGAGTATTCCAAAGTAGTTGTTAAATTATTTAATATTTTATGATTCTTTAAGATAGCTAATTTCCTTTCATATGCATATTGCTCTAGTATAAATACCACCTCTAATAATTAGTAATGTAGAGCCAATTAAGTGAAGATGTAGCATTTAATGATTTTCTCTCTCTTTCTTGAAGATCTTGTGAATATTTACACATGATGTTGGGTTTAGTGGAGTTTGCCCCGGCACAGAAAGAAAGGCCAGAAATGAAGCCCCACCTTGTTGGGATTTGGTCTTTGTTTCTGTGGAAGTTCCTTGGAGTTAGAAATCTCTCTGTTTTATCTGCATGAAGCGGGCACTTGTGCTTGGAAGAGGGTTTTTGCCGCTGATGGGTTCCGTGTAAATTGCTCTGTTTCTTGCTTCTTTTATTATTTTCGCGTAAAATCAGAATCTTGAATTCTCGTCTATGAATTTTCATTTGCTGGTCTTTCTCCATATAGAGGTGTGCTACTTCATTTGCTCAACTTGCTTAATGCTTCTTTGTTCGAGGCTTTTGGGGTTTGCTTGGTAGCTTTGAGTGGGGTTTCTGAGTGGTAGATTGAACACGGCAATTTAGATGCATGGTCTTGAGCTGGATATCAAGGAGAATGCAGAATGTTTTGCTAGTCTTTCAGGTTGATTTTCTTTCAATCCCTCTTTCAGAGATTGTTGGTATTTTAATTATATTTTGGCCAATCTAAGGCTACTTTTAAACTGCATTACTGCAATGGTTGATTATTTGATGCCAATTATTGGGCATCTTGACAGCTCAATCTGCTGTTTGTCCTTGACTTTGACTTGACACTTTCTTGATTTATTAGCTTCTTGTTGTCTGTAATTTTTTTTTTTTTTTGGAACAAGAAGGAAAGGAAGAAGGTGAGGGAGGTGGGGATTCTGAAGAAGCAACCTGAAACCTTGAAGGAGCAAATTGAGACGCTAGAGATGATGATGAGTAAGTGTTGAAATTGATGACTTTCCCCACTCAATCGTAGCTTGTTATTTTCTTCCATTTAAGTTGGATTTTGTATTTTGCAGGTATTGCGTAGGTTGTCCTTGGTTGTGGCATCAGCAGATCAGTTAGCTGCAAGTGTGTGGTCCAAGCAGGAACGAAGGAGATCACTGCTAACCTTACACTAGAAGACTGACATTTGATGATGGCATCATTGGGCAAGTGAGAGGACCATCGAAGAAATTTTTGGAGTGAAGGACAATATTGGCGATGTTTGTTTGTCCCGATAGGTGCTGGACTATCCTTTGCAGCACTGGCGGTGTTTGGTTGGATCTTTGGATATGAATTCACCAGCCACTCATTTCAACTCTACCAATTGGATACCATGCAACGCACATCGAGTTCTTGGAGTGGTAGGCGAACAAAACTAGAGCGTTCATTTTGTATCCTCTGAATAAATCGAGATGGCATTGTCAATTGTGGATGTTTCTGTGGCTACATCTTTTGAAATCTTCTAGTTTTAGACTTCCAGAATATTGGCTTTGCTAATTTATACAATGAACAATTGTTTGTTTTTGTGGAGACTGCACTGTGAAAGCCTATTATAAGTTGACATACCATTGATGATGTCATAATAACTATGATCAAATATTTATGACACAAGAGTACATGATCAAGTAGCTACTTTGTTCAGAACTTCTGGTTGGGCGTTCTGATAAATTTGTGGACTCAACAACAAGTAGAAGTTTGAGATGTGAGAAAAAGAGTGAAACCAACTTAGGCAATAACACTAAGTTGTCCCTTAGTTGAGATGTCTAATGCTTAGACTCATAAGCCATTGTGAAAATATGTTCATCTTAAAAATAAAAAAGAGGGAGACAACCTGAAACCATATTGGACCAGCCAGACCCAATTGTTCAAGTTATTCGCTGTTTGCGTCTCAGGTTGAGTAGGGTTAAGAGCATTCCTATACTGTTTCAAGTTGGGTCGGGTATCATGGAGACTCAGTCTGGCTTGATCTATTGACATCCCTACCTGTGATTCACAAATGTGAGAGCAGATGGTAGAAATAATTAGCAACATCTATCAACAAAATAAATGAGTATAAGAAAAATAAAATATGAATATAGAGAGAATATATATATATATATATATATATATATATGTGTGTGTGTGTGTGTGTATGTGTGTGTGTGCGCGCACGCGCGCGCGTGCGTGTGCATGCGCGCTTGTGTGTGTGTGTGTTTACCTTGCTGAATAACTTCTTATTTGTGTAGTTGGAATTGAAAAGCTCTCTTGAAACAAACCATGATAATCAACCTCCCAATCAATAATTTTTTGATAATCCTATCCAATATTCGAAAATAGGAGATCCTCCAAGATTGATTGACATGTAATATACCGCAAAATCCCATAAGTGCCACTGCGAAGCCCCATCCCAATCCTGAGTAAAACCAATTAACAACAGAGCCACCTTCATTAGATTCATCTTTGCTTGAATTGTGATCATATTGTCTCTCCATTTCATTATGCTCATCTCCCGGACAAACCTTCAAAATAGGAGCTCCACAAAGTCCATTGTTGCCGCAATAAACAGATTGATCTTCTAGAGTGCTTAGATGACTGCTTGATGGAATAGAGCCAGATAAATTGTTGAACGAAAAATCCATACAACTTAGAAAGTCTAAATTGGATATGCTAGAAGGGATTTCACCCGATAGCTTGTTATTGGATAGATCAAGTGATTCTAAATATCTCAAGTTTCCAATATTTGAAGGGATTTTCCCAATCAACTTATTTTGGGAGAGGTTCAAATTTTGAAGTCGAGCAAGCCTAGTTAGCCCTTCCGGTATTTGTCCTTGTACTGTGTTGCTTGAAAGGTCAACAGAAAATAAATATTGGAGAGAGCTCGTGAATTCTAGGCTTATTCCTTTTATATTAACCATAATAGGAATCTGCCAAACGGCTTCCACATTTGAAGTATCAGTGGAACCGGTCCACATCAAGGAGAAGTTGCTAATACAAGGAGGAATGATTCCGGAAAGGTTATTATGTGCTAGGCTCAGATAATGGAGTTTATGAAGTTTACATAGCCATAAAGGAATGTCTTCGGCAAAGTAATTTCTGCTAAGATCAATTATCTTAAATAGTCTAGAACTGAATGGAGGAATTGTACTAGTAAATAGATTGTCACTAAGATCAAGAATTGCCAAATATTTCTTTAGTAAACATTTTGGAGGCACTCCATTCAAGCTGTTTTTATGTAGGCCTAGAACTTCCAAATGCTTCAAACTGCAAAGAGAGCTTGGAATCTGACCATTTAACTTATTGTATCCCAATGAAATCCATCGCAAAGAATTTAGCGACATCCCCAAACATTGCGGAAGTCTTCCAGATAGTTGATTCTTAGGGAGATCAAGATATAACAATTCATGTGACATGCATAATGAATTTGGAATGTCACCACTGAAGTTATTTGTAGAAAGTGACACCATCTTTAATTGTGGCATATTTTCTCCAATAATTTCAGATATGTTGCATCTTAGCATATTACGTGAGAGATCTAAGAGTTCAATATTAGATAAAATGTCAGGTAGCCAATGGGGAACTTCACCTGAGATGCTAGCATTTGGCATCTACAAATCCAAAATGTTCCTCTGAGTTTTAAGCCAGTTTGGGAATTCCCGTCCCACTTTGCAACTTGACAAGTCTATGGTTTTTATTTGGAAAGGAGGAACCCAAGATGCTCTAACATTTATAACAAGCTGGTTCAACCGTAAACTCAACCGGGTTAAGTTGGTGAGGTTTAAAAAGTGAAGTTCATTAACAACTCCATCCAATTGATTATTGCCAAAGTGCATCAACTCTAGATTGCGAAGCTGCCCAATACTTTCTGGGATGCTCCCACTCAAATTGTTATAAGAGAGGTCTAAAAGTCTCAAAGATGATAATTGACCAATGGTAGAAGGAATAGGACCTGAAATTGACCAATGTGAAAACGAAATGAATTTGAGAACTCCAATGCATAACAATTCATATAACATGCATATAACATGCATAATGAATTTCGAATGTCACCATTGAGGTTATTTGCATAAAGTGACACCAACTTTAATTGTAGCATCTTTTTTGGATAATTCCATATATGTTACCTTTGAGCATATTGCCCGAGAGATCTAACAATTCAATATTAGATAAAAACATCAAGTAGCCTATGGAGACCTTACCTGAGATGCTGGCATTTGACATGTACAATTTCAAAATGTTCCTCTGAGTTCAAAGCCAGTTTGGGAATTCCGGTCCCACTTTGCAACTTGACAAGTCAATGATTTTTATTTGGAAAGGAGGAACCCAAGATGCACTAACATTTATAACAAGCTGGTTCAACCGTAAACTCAACCGGGTTAAGTTGGTGAGGTTTACAAAGTGAAGTTCATTAACAACTCCATCCAATTGATTATTGCCAAAGTGCATCAACTCTAGATTGCAAAGCTGCCAAATACTTTCTGGGATGTTCCCACTCAAATTGTTATAAGAGAGGTCTAAAAGTCTCAAAGATGATAATTGACCAATGGTAGAAGGAATAGGACCTGAAATTGACCAGTGTGAAAGCGAAATGAATTTGAGAACTCCAATGAATAACAATTCATATAACATGCATATAACATGCATAATGAATTTGGGATGTCACCATTGAGGGTATTTGCAGAAAGTGACACCAACTTTAATCGTAGCATCTTTTTTGGATAATTCCATATATGTTACCTTTGAGCATATTGCCCAAGAGATCTAACAATTCAATATTAGATAAAACATCAAGTAGCCTATGGAGGCCTTACCTAAGATGCTGGCATTTGACATGTACAATTTCAAAATGTTCCTCTGAGTTTGAAGCCAGTTTGGGAATTCCGGTCCCACTTTGCAACTTGACAAGTCTATGGTTTTTATTTGGAAATTGAGAACCCAAGATGCACTAACATTTATAACAAGCTGGTTCAACCGTAAACTCAACCGGGTCAAGTTGGTGAGGTTTACAAAGTGAAGTTCATTAACAACTCCATGCAGTTGATTATTGCCAAAGTACATCTTCTCTAGATTACGAAGCTGCCCAATACTTTTTGGGATGTTCCCACTCAAATTGTTGTAAGAGAGGTCCAAAAGCCTCAAAGATGATAATTGACCAATGGTAGAAGGAATAGGACCTGAAATTGAACAGTGTGAAAGCGAAATGAATTTGAGAACTCCAATGAATAACAATTCATATAACATGCATATAACATGCATATAACATGCATAATGAATTTGGGATGTCACCATTGAGGGTATTTGCAGAAAGTGACACCAACTTTAATCGTAGCATCTTTTTTGGATAATTCCATATATGTTACCTTTGAGCATATTGCCCAAGAGATCTAACAGTTCAATATTAGATAAAACATCAAGTCGTCTATAGAGAACTTACCTAAGATGCCGGCATTTGACATGTACAATTCCAAAATGTTCCTCTGAGTTCGAAGCCAGTTTGGGAATTCCGATCTCACTTTGCAATTTGACAAGTCAATGGATTGTATTTGGAAAGGAGGAACCCAAGATGTGCTAACATTTATAACAAGATGGTTCAACTGTAAACTCAACCAGGTTAAGTTGGTGAGGTTTACCAAGTGAAGTTCGTTAACAATTCCATCCAATTGATTATTACCAAAGTACATCAGCTCTAGATTGCGAAGCTGCCCAATACTTTCTGAGATGTTCCCACTCAAATTGTTATAAGAGAGGTCCAAAAGTCTCAAAGATGATAATTGACCAATGGTAGAAGGAATAAGACTTGAAATTGACTAGTGTGAAAGCGAAATGAATTTGAGAACTCCAAGAATAACAATTCATATAACATGCATATAACATGCATAATGAATTTGGGATGTCACCATTGAGGGTATTTGCAGAAAGTGACACCAACTTTAATCGTAGCATCTTTTTTGGATAATCCCATATATGTTACCTTTGAGCATATTGCTCTAGAGATCTAACAATTCAATATTAGATAAAACATCAAGTCGTCTATAGAGAACTTACCTAAGATGCCGGCATTTGACATGTACAATTCCAAAATGTTCCTCTGAGTTCGAAGCCAGTTTGGGAATTCCGATCTCACTTTGCAATTTGACAAGTCAATGGATTGTATTTGGAAAGGAGGAACCCAAGATGCGCTAACATTTATAACAAGATGGTTCAACTGTAAACTCAACCAGGTTAAGTTGGTGAGGTTTACCAAGTGAAGTTCGTTAACAATTCCATCCAATTGATTATTACCAAAGTACATCAGCTCTAGATTGCGAAGCTGCCCAATACTTTCTGGGATGTTCCCACTCAAATTGTTATAAGAGAGGTCCAAAAGTCTCAAAGATGATAATTGACCAATGGTAGAAGGAATAAGACTTGAAATTGACTAGTGTGAAAGCGAAATGAATTTGAGAACTCCAAGAATAACAATTCATATAACATGCATATAACATGCATAATGAATTTGGGATGTCACCATTGAGGGTATTTGCAGAAAGTGACACCAACTTTAATCGTAGCATCTTTTTTGGATAATCCCATATATGTTACCTTTGAGCATATTGCTCTAGAGATCTAACAATTCAATATTAGATAAAACATCAAGTCGTCTATAGAGAACTTACCTAAGATGCCGGCATTTGACATGTACAATTCCAAAATGTTCCTCTGAGTTCGAGGCCAGTTTGGGAATTCCGATCTCACTTTGCAATTTGACAAGTCAATGGATTGTATTTGGAAAGGAGGAACCCAAGATGCGCTAACATTTATAACAAGATGGTTCAACTGTAAACTCAACCAGGTTAAGTTGGTGAGGTTTACCAAGTGAAGTTCGTTAACAATTCCATCCAATTGATTATTACCAAAGTACATCAGCTCTAGATTGCGAAGCTGCCCAATACTTTCTGGGATGTTCCCACTCAAATTGTTATAAGAGAGGTCCAAATATCTCAGAGATGCTAATTGACTGATATCAGGAGGAATATGACCTGAAATTGAGTTATGTGAAAGAGAAAGGAATTCGAGATGTTTGAAATTCTCACATTGATCGGGCAGATGACCATTGAAATTATTGTTCTCGAGTCTTAGATACTTTAGACGGCTCAATTCGCTAAGAGCAGGATATATCTTACCTTCCAGACCATGACCAATTAGATTGAGCTGCGAGACATGACCAGTCATGTGGTTGCATTTGACTCCTTCCTACTCACAACAACGTTTGCCAATCCATGACAACAAATTTCTCGAAGGATTGATGAGATCCTGCTTGAACTTCGAAAGAGCTTCCCTCTCGGTGCCGATACAGCTTACATTTGTTAAGGCGTGGGGATAACATAATTCAAAGGCTTGAAAGACAAAGAGTGCATGCAAGAGCGTGGGCACGAAGTTAGTGTAGAAGTAGGACGCCATTGTGCTTTAAAATGAACCTGAGAACTTCCTTTTATAATGGCAACGACGCTTCCTTCAAGAAATATGATCTTTTTAAATTCACAAAAAATGTAGAAAAAGAAATAAGGTGGAAATTAACGTCTTTTCTGAGTCTATCCTCTGATCGCTAGCAACCTAAAGTGACTTATGAAGATTCCATGTCGTGCGTTGCAAGGCGCGTCAAGTGGTCAAGAAGGCAAGTAAAAGTTTGGTTGGGGCCCCACCAAAGAAAACTTTGGCTGAAAGCTGTCGTAGACAATGAAAACCTTCGAAGAGAAATGTTTTTGGACTTTAAAAACATAAATCCAAATTATTATCAAACGCACGATGTTAATTAAATTTAAATTTTGAATGTGGAAGACTATGTGGGATACACGTGAATTACCTTGATATTTTTAATACAAGGTTTTGTCGATAATGAAAAATTTCTTATTACAATACAAAAATATGGCAAGCATTGGTATTCATATAATTCTTTTGCAAAAATGTATTACTGAAATCCCCCACTAGATTTGCTTCACATACGATAGAGATGAGTTCAGGTCCGAGCCTTTTAAATACGTTAATTAAAAAAGTAATTAACCGTCCATTGAACACGTGAGATAGAGAATAGCAAGAAAATATATGCTCCGCATTTGCGTCCGTTTAATTTAATTTTTGTGGACATTTATGAATGTGAGCTTCAAATTGGAGGCGCTTGAAACTCTCATTGTTCAAGATCACGAAAATTGGGATTGGGTCGGAGGTCCAAGTGGAATAGATACTGGCAATGGCAATGAGTAGCCTCCAAAATAGAGAAAAGTGCCAAAAAAGTGCTAAACCTTTTGTCTTTGTACCAATTTTGTTCTAAACCTTTTTTTGGTGCCGATTTAGTCCTAAACATTTTTATGTTGTGCCAATTCAGTCCTTTCCGGTCAATTTTAGGCAAATTTTGTTGACTGGACGCTAGCCAATCGACATGGTCTGATCGGCGCTGACGTGGACAACTTTTAATAATATTTTTATTTTTTTGAATTTTTTTATTTTTATTTTTATTTATTTATTTCTTTTTCTTCTCCTCTTCTTCCTCCACTCAGTCACTGGACCTAGGTGACCGGCCAAAGGCAACGGCTGGCGAGATTGACCTCGACCTCGCCAGCCACCTTGCCAGTGGCTGCAAGAGTGGCCTCGTGCTAGGTGGCGAGGCTCACCCTCGCCGGATCTGGCGAGGGCAAGCGAGGCTCAACCTCGCCAGATTTGGCAAGGGCGAGCCTCGTCCCCCTAGCACGAGGCCGCCCTTGAGGCCTGGGCGGCGAGGCTCACCCTCGCCGGATCTGGCGAGGGTCGAGCCTCGCCCATGGCCGGCAAGGGCAAGCCTCACCAGCTAGGCGCGAGGCCAGCTCGACGGTGACGGCAGGCAGTTGGATTAGCTCCGGCGAACGGCAAGCAAGGCGCGGGTGACAAGTGCGAGCGGCGAAGACGTGCGGACAGGCACATGAGCAGGGGACGGCGTGACTATAGCGAGGCCATCTCCTTGCCCTTGCCCTCGCCCTCGTCGGCCATGGGCGAGGCTCGACCCTCTCCAGATCTAGCGAGGGCGAATCTCGCCGCCCTTGCGGCCACTTGCAAGGTGGCCAGCAAGGTCGACCTCAATCTCACCGATTGTCACCTCTAGCCAGTTGCTAAGGTCTAGTGACTGGTTGGAGGAAGAAGAGAAGAAGAAAAAAATAAAAAGAGAAAAAGAAAAAGAAAATCAAAAAATCAAAAAAAGGAAAAAGAAAAAAATCAAAAAAATTAAATTATTATTAAAAGTTATCTATGTCAATGCAAATTAGGTCACGTCAGTCGACCGGCGTCCAGTTAGCAAAATCTTGCCAAAATTAACTGGAAAGAACTGAATTGGCATAACGTAAAAAGATTTAGGACTAAATCGCACCAAAAAAAGGTTTAGGACTAAATCGGCACAAAGACAAAAGATTTAGGACTTTTTTTTGGCACTTTTCCCCTCCAAAATATGTATACAACATACACCAATTGATTCGATACGATGAGTTTACGGAGATGCTCATCAAACAGTGCCTAGAACCTATATGGTCCTTGATTCGTAAGAAGAAGACCACCCCCACAACCTTTTGTTAGGTCTTGGTCTTGATCTATGAGTACATTGATAGAATTGACGAAGACAACGTCGACTTTGAAATGATGGAAGAGAAGATCCGCCATTTTTCCAATTTTTCCACTATGGCTCTTGATTTACTGACCCATCAGCGCCTATGTGACGTTCACTTTCTAAATTGGTTCCAGCTCAAGCTTAGACTTGCTAGTGTCTCAAGTTTTTCAAGAGTTCAACTTCCCGCCAATAATCGTCAGATACATCAAGGAATTTAAGCTGTTCATTAATTTTTGAATGTCTAACCCAAAATTTAAGTTGCTTTAATGTAAATAAAGAGCACATAAACTCATGGAATTTGATACACAAGGTGGATACATACGTGAAATAAAATCAAGCAGAAGCTGACTCTTATATCATATTAGAAAGTCAACGAGAAAGCATGGAGAGAGATCACATGTGCATAAAAACTTTCAACAATTTTCAATGTTGGTTTTGGGGATGTGCCTTGGAGAACACTTTCAACGATGGCCGGCAACCTTCATTGGCCATTGGACGAGGGCTGATAACCTCCACCGGCCACTATTGAGGCCGTGGACTAGCGGAGGGAAAGAAGAAAAAGGAAAAAAAAAGGAAAAAGGAAAGAAAATAAAAATGGAAAAAATTTAAAAATTTAAAATAATTGTAAAAATTGTTCACCTTAATGTCGATCATGCCACATAAGACGGCTAGTGTGCATGTTAGCAATTTCCAGCCAAAATTGGTTTTAAGACTACATTGGTGAATTATCAAAATGTTTAGAATTAAGTTGGCCAAATCGAAAGGTTTGTGATTGAATTGACATCCATACAATAGATTTAAGATATTTTGAATAAATTTCACAATAGCTAGTGCAAAATGCCATAGTTCTTCACAATTGCCCAACTAGGGTTTCGGTGAATTCATAACTGCTAGGTTTCGGTCAAATGAATTTTGGTTCGATTCATAAGGAAAAGATACTAAATCTTTTCTATATCCTAAAGCATGATTCAGTATTTCCAACTCAATGCCCTTCAAGACTTGTCCGGTCAATCCATCTAAGTACAATGAGACTTCAAAGTCTTTATGTCATTTATTCTTTTGTACTCAACCCTTTCAACAATCTAATTACAACCTATTTTATCTGCCAATGTAAGTTGAGATAGAAAATCCAATAAAGAGTCTATAGGGTCAATTGTCAAGCAACGTGGAATCATATTTCAACACATCCTCTCACTTGTAAGCCAGATTAGAAGCAACATGTAGAATTTGACTGATGAGGATGGACACAAATATGCAAAGGAGATAGCTATTAGGTTACATAAATATAAAGAGCGTACACAACCCATTGTCAAGCGATGTGGATGATATTTCAACAATTGTTCTTACTATTGTGCCTATCATTTTTTGTACATGCCGGTTGGTAAAGCAATCTTGTAGTCATGCCAAGACTAACGCCATCTGCGGCATATCTTAATGAGTGATGATAACTTGATTTTCACATGTATCGCACGATTTGTGGAGCTTGTGCATAAAAAAACCCCTTTCAGACAAGGGATCTCATAAATTGCTCTGTGAGGTTAATCTCTATAATAATAACAAAAGAGCACACACTATGTGCGTGAAAAAATAGCAAAACTTGAATCATGTAAAGAAGGTACTATATTTATGGATTTGAGTAACTTTAAAGTATAAATTCACATTATTATGAAATACACAACGTTAATTAAATTCAAATTTTGAATGTGAAGATTATATGGATTGCACGTAAATTACTTTGATATTTTTAATGTGAAGCCTATATGAGTAACTTTAGACTATATGTGATGTTCATTTTCTAAATTGGTTCCAGCTCAAGCTTAGTACTTGCTAGTGTCTCAAGTTTTTCAAGAGTTCAACTTCCCGCTAATAATTGTCGAAGACATCGAGGAATTTAAATTGTCCGTTAATTTTTAGAATGTCCAAACCAAAACTTAAGTTACTTTAATGTAAATAAAGAGCACACAGACTTGTGGAATTTGATACATGAGGTGGGCACATACATAATATAAAATCAAGTAAAAGTTGACATTAGAATGTCAACGTGAAAGCATGGAGAGAGATCACGTGTACAAAAACTTTCAATAATTTTCAATGTTGGTTTTAGGGACATGCCTTGGAGAACACTTTCAATGATGGCTGGCAACCTTCATTGGCCGCTGGGCAAGGACCGGCATCAAGGCTATGGCTCGACGGAGGAAAATAAGAAAAGGGAAAAAGGAAAAATGAAAAAGGAGAGAAAATAAAAGCAGAAAAATTAAAATAATAAAAATAATTGTAAAAATTGTTCATATTAGTATCAATCATGCCACATAAGATGGCCAGCGTGTATGTTAGCAATTTCCAACCAAATTGATTGTAAGACTACACTGGTGAATTATTAAAATGTCTAGAACTAAATTGACCAAATCGAAAAATTTGTGATTGAATTGGCATCCATACAACAAAGTTAAGACATTTTCAATAAATTTCCCAAAAACTAGTGCATAATGCCATAGTTCTTCGCAATTTCCCAACTAGGGTTTTGATGAATACATAAGTACTAGGTTTGGGTCAAACTGATCCGTTGGTTTGATTCAAAAGGAAAATGCACTCAATCTTTTCTATATCCTAAAGCATGATTCAATATTTCCAACTCAATGCCCTCCAAGACCCGTCTTGTCAACCCATCAAGTACAATGAGACTACAAAGTCTTTATGCCGTTTATTATTTCATACTTTAAACCTTTCAACAATCTAATTACAACCTATTTTATCTATCAATGTAGAAAATTTCTATTTGCAACCAAATTGTAAGTTAAGATAGAAATCCAATAAAGAGTCTATAGGTCAATTGTCAACCGAGGTGGGACCATATTTCAACACATCCTCTCGCTTATAAGCCGGATTGGAAGCAACATGTGAAATTTGACTGATGAGGATGGACACACATATGCAAAGGAGATGGCACTAGCTATTATGTTACATGAATATAAAGAGCGTACACGACCCATTGTCAAGCGATGTGGACAATATTTCAACGATTCTTCTTACTATTGTGCCTATCATTTTTTGTGCTTGCCAGTCGGTAAAGCAATCTCGTAGTTATGCCCAAAAAAAAAAAAAAAACCCTTTTCAGACAAGGGACCTCATAAATTGCTCTATGAGGTCAATCTTTACACTAATAACAAAAAGCGCACACCATGTGTGTCAAAAAAAAGAACAAAACTTGAATCATGTAAAGAAGGTATTATATTTATGGATTTGAGTAACTTTAGAGTATAAATTCACATTATTATCAAATGCACAACGTCAATTAAATTCACATTTTGAATGTGAAGACTAAATGTGATGTTCAATTTCTAAATTGGTTCCAACTCAAACTTGGGACTTGCTAGTGTCTCAAGTTTTTCAAGAGTTCAACTTCCCGTCAATAATTGTTAGAGACATCAAGGAATTTAAGCTATTCATTAATTTTTAGAATGTCCAACCCAAAACTTAAGTTGCTTTAATGTAAATAAAGAACACACAAACTCGTGGAATTTGATACATGAGGTGGACACATACATAAAATAAAATCAAGTAGAAGTTAACTCTAATATCGTATTAGAAAGTTAACGCAAAAGCATGGAGAGAGATCACACGTGTATAAAAACTTTCAACAATTTTCAATGTTGGTATGGGAATGTGCCTTGGAGAGCACTTTCAATGATGGCCAACAACCTTCATTGGCCACTACACGAGGGCCCGCGACCTTGGCCGGCCACTATCGAGGCCATGCATCGGCGGAGGGAAATAAGAAAAAGGAAAAAGGAAAAAAATAAAATAAAAATGGAAAGAACAAAAGAAAACATAAAAAAATAAATTAGCTATAAAAATTGTTCATGCTAGTGTCGGTCATGTCATATAAGATGACCAGCATGCACGTCAGCATTTTCCGACCAAAATTAACTATAGGACCACATTGACGAATTATCAAAATGTTTAGAACTAAATTGGCTAAATCGAAAGATTTGGGATAAATTTAGCATCAGTACAATATATTTAAGACATTTTCAATAAATTTCCCAAAAGCTAGTGTAGCATTGCCATGGTTGTTCGCAATATCCCAACTTAGGTTTCAATGAATACATAAGTGCTAGATTTGGGCCAAATGGATCTCTTGATTTGATTCACAAGGAAAATGCACTCAATCTTTTCTATATCCTAAAGCATGATTCAATATTTCTAAGTCAATGCCCTCCAAGACCCGTCCGATCAAGCCATCAAGTACAATGGGACTTCAACGTCTTTATGTCGTTTATTATTTTGTACTTTAAAACCTTTCAACAATCTAATTACAACCTATTTAATCGGCCAATGTAGAAAATTTCTACTTGCAACCGAATTGTAAATTGAGTTAGAAAGTCCAATAAAGAGTCTATAGGGTAAATTGTCAAGCAATGTGGGACCATATTTCAACACATCCTCTCACTCTTGCAAGCTGGATTAAGAGCAACATGTAGAATTTGACCGATGGGGATGGACACACATATGCAAAAGGAGATAGCACTAGCTATTAAGTTACATGAATATAAAGAGCATACACAATCCATTGTCAAGCGATGTGGATGATATTTGTCCAATTGTTCTTACCATTGCGCATATCTGTTTTTGTACATGCCAGTTGTTAAAGCAATCCCATAGTCATGTAAGGACTAACGCCATCTGCGGCATATCCTAATGAGTGATGATAATTTGATTTTCGCATGTATCGCACGATTTGTGGAGCTTGTGCAAGAAAACCATTTTCAGACAAGGGACCTCATAAATTGCTCTATGGGGTCAACCTCTGTACTAATAACAAAAGAGCCCACACCATGTGTATGGAAAAAGAACAAAATTTGAATCATGTAAAGAAGGCACTATATTTATGGGTTTGAGTAACTTTGGAATATAAATTCACATTATTATCAAATACGCAGCGTTAATTAAATTCAAATTTTGATTGTGAAGACCATATGGATTGCACATATATTACTTTGATATTTTCAATTCAAGGTTTTATCGATAATGTAAATTACTTATGACAATACATATAGCAAGCATTGTTGTTTATGAAGTTATTGTGCAAAAATGTATTATTGAAATCTCACAGTGAATTTGCTTCACATATAACAGAGATGAGTTGAGGTACGTGCCATTCAAATATAGTAATTAGAAGGGTAATTGCTTGTCCATTGACCACATAACAAAGAGAACATATGCTCCGCAATTAGCACTATGAAGGCGAAGTTCCTCTAATATTGAAAGACATTCCCTCTCTCTCTCTCTCTACATCCACTGTTTTGACCTTGATGTTCAAATTGAAAGGGCCCGAAGTTCTCATTGTTAAATATCACGAAAATTGGTGACAAGGTAAGGAGGTTCAAGTGGAATGGATTTTGGTGCAGGTGATGAGTCAACTCCAGAACATGCCTGCTCCACATGCCAAATCGATTCGATATGACAAGTTTTACCCCATGGACGAAGATAGCGCTCTTCTAAAAACTTGTATGGTTTTTGCTTCTTAAGAAGAGGAACAGCCCTAGCCTTTTACTAGGTCTTGGTCTTCATCTACCAGTAAGTGGGTGACTTACTTGGGAACAAGCTTTCTGCTACTGGTCGAAAAAGATGAGAGCCACTAGGGTCTACGGTACTACAGTCCATGTGCAGTACTAGCTAACGGATCTTGAAGGACAATAGGCCTAGCTTCTCTACGAAAATTTTAAAAATGACTGTTGTGAAGCATGATTGATTTTTGTAAGTCCAGATGAATGTGCCTAACATGAACTAGTGGACAACGATGACAGCATATCATCCAAATCATAATGAGGGACACGACTCACAAGATATATATAATTTTATTTTTCATAATATTTGAAATTGTACTTGTATTATAATTTACTTCAATTGGATAGGTGGTTTTCATTCATTTCCATCAATGGTCATTAGGAAATTTTTGAAATTTCTTTTAAGAAACTTGGATTGTGCCCACCTTACCAAAAAAAAAAAAAAAACTTGGATTGTGCCCAGCATGACCTAGTGCCCAGCCCTACTGGTGTGTGGATTTCTATCTCCCCTAATTCTCTCTTTTCATCGATGATATTGGAAGCGCAAGTCTTCAACCAGACATATAAAAGCTTAAGCAAAATTTAGGATCGCCAACACTACGATAGTTCTAAGCGACAATGTTCATGTTCTTGAAATTAGCCATACGAGGTTTTCGATCATGGACCTAAACCAAATCATACTCACCATGAATTTTTAAATTTACAAGAAAATTATTAGTTTTATGGTGTACATGCTTTATTGTATTTTCAATGAAAGATAGATGTGAACTTAACGATGGAAGTGCGATATGTCATAGACTTGACTTTAATAAAAGCTGGAGAGGTTAACGTAAAAATCAAGCAAATCATTGTTTAATCAAGTGGTTAGGAGCATCATAAGAATTGACTGAGGAGACTTACTTGTAGACTTCAGCACATTTTGAAAATTCAGCTAATGCATCAGATATTCTTTATAAGGAGTGCGTTTTACGTTGTTTCCTTGGTGTAAACCCTAGAAAGAATGCTCTTGGAAGTGGATATGACTCCGAAATTTCGCTATATCAAAGCAATGATTTAAAATCGATTTTACAATAACAAGCACACAAGCATTCCTTCCTCCTTCATCAGTCCTAATAGCGTACACCATTTAAATAGTAAAGTTCAAACCATAATCTATAGTTTCATCACATCTATTAATGACAATGTAATTTTCACGATAATAGTCATACGTAGAAATTAACTTCATGAAAACCATAGATGATGCCATCTTTTTCCCCATAAATCCTGTCTATTTCAATGATAATGTAAAAACTATTTTGTTTTGTTGGCTCATTTATTCAGTTCTTTGTGGGAGAAAATGATTCCAACTTCACTGATTCTTATTTTTGCGTATCTGCTCCAAGCCCATGTTAGTAAATAAAACTCGTACCTTTACTTATAAAACACATATGGATGTAATTAAAAGCGAAAATTTCAAATAAGGGCTTATGAATTTAGCTGTTTTGTCAAAAGAGGGTCTAAATGGACATTCTCTCAAATAAGGACATGAAGTTGCCAATTTAATCTCAAATAAGTGCCTGAGCTTACCAGCAAGCCAAATCTTCACTGGCCAGCTGTTGGAGCAGGTGAAATTTTGTCCAAAATTCTCTACTTGACCCAAATCAAGGCAAGAAAATATGCATAGCGCAAGTAATAGCTAGTGTCACAACAATAGTTGCCATGAAGGTGAAATTCCTCAAATATTAAAAATATATTGTGCCTTTTTTTGGACATTTTTGGATCTAAGATTCAAGTTGGAGGGGCTCAAAACTCTCCTTGTTCAATATCATGAAGATTTGGGAATGGGTGAGGAGGTCCAAGAGGAACAAATTTTGGCAATGGCAATGAGTAGCCATCGAAATATGTATAATGCACACACTAGTCAATTCCATGCGACGAGTTTTTCCCCACAGACAGAGACGACACCCTCATTGAGTAGTGCCTAGAAACCTATATGGTCATTGCTTTGTAGGAATAAGAGCACCCCATAGGTTTTTGTTAGATCTTGGTAAAGATCTACAAATTCATTGATAGGGTTGGTGAAGACAACTTCAAGGTACTCAAATGATGGAAGGGAAGAGCTTTTCGATTTTTTCCACCATGACTCTTGATTTACTAATTCATCAGTGTCTATGGTATCAATGGAGTCCAAGTTTGGTGCTAGCCAATGGATCTTTGTTGACAATAGTTCCAGCTTATCTATGAAAAATTTAGGAGTGGCTGTGGTAAAGTGTGATTGCTAGAGGAATCCACCCAACATGAACAAGAAGACAATGACAACACTGTATCATCCGGAGAATAGTGAGGGACACAATACAGAAGACACCGAATTTATTAGAAATTCTCTTTTGGTGTAATTTGTGTGTAATTGTTCTTAGAGATGTGTAATTTTCTTTTCAAATATGTGAAACTGCACTTGCATTTCAATTTGGTTTAATTAAATGGGTGTTTTTCATTAATTTTCCTTAATTAATCTTATTATTTTGAATATTTGAGAAAAAGATCTCGAGAGATTCGTATCTCATTCCATTCTGGTGGATCAACCAATAACCAAAGGTGAAAACTAAAAAATGCCTAGTTTCCAATCAAAATATGGTTAGGGCCCTTATGTGTCTTGAATTTATCCTCAATGCAGTTAATATGAGTTTCGTAGAACCACTAAAGGTACTAAAGAAACAAGAACGGGGATCCCCTAACTATAAAAGGGATCAATAAAACAAATCACACCGGCTGTTTTCTATCTGTTTTGATTTTTCACATGATTGATAATGTCTTTTTGAAATTAAAGAACATTGAAAAGGCTTAGACTCAGTTTGTCTCATTTTGTGGATTTTCTTTTTCATTGAATAATTATAATTTAACTTTTTGAAAAACCTGACCTGGGCTCAACGCCCGGGCCGACATGATGTAGTGCCCAGCCCTACTGGTGTGTGGATTTTTATCTCCCCCAGTTCTCACTATTCATTAGCGTTTCGTAAGTTGCAAGTGCAAGTCTTTAACCACTTACATAAAAATTTATGCAAAATATGGGATCGCCCTACACAATGATAGTGTTTAAATGAGGATGTTCATGTCGGTAAAATAAGCCACGCGTGGGTTTCGATCATTCATCCGAATCAAATCATTCGTACATTGAATTTTTAATTATTAGTTGTACCTAGTAACATATGTTTGTTTCAATGTAAGTGAGCCGTGAACTTCATGACGGAGGAAGTGCAATATGTGTCATGGACTTGAGTAGGGAGACATTGATTAATGAAACAGTTAGGAGTGTCATAAGAATTGATTAGGGAGACTTTCCTTTAGACTTCAATATATTTTAGCGGGATAAAAGCCAATATGTATGATTTTTTTTTCCCTAACAATCGTGCTTCACGTCTTTTCCTTGGTGCAAACCCTAGTCAGGGATGGAAGTTCTTCGAAATGGATAGGCCTCTGAAATTTGCCTCTATCAATTCACTAATTTAAAGTCATTGTTACAATTACAAACACCCAAACATTCCTTACTCCTTTGACATCAGTTCTTATGACCATAGACCATTCAAATAGTATAATTTATAGTTCAATATAGTTTCATCGCATCTGTTAATGACAATGCAATTTTCACGGTAATTGTCATATGTAAATAATAACTCTATGAAAATCATAAATAATGCCTCTATTTCTGTAAATCCTATCTATTAAAATTATAACGTAAATATCGTGGTGGGGTGGCTTATTTACTTAGTACATTGTGGGAAAAAAAAAGACTCCAGCTTTTCTATTTTTAATTAGGATAAATGCACCGGAAATCTTAAAACTTGTCACCAAGATATAATTAACTTTTAAAATTTTCAAATAATGCAATCAAATCATAAAATTTGTTATATTGAGCAAAGAAGCCTTTCTGTTAACTCTATTTGATTCGAGACCTCGCCTTGCCACGTGATGACCCCAAGCACGTTTGTTTCTTCTAGAGTCACCACGACCAGCCCTTCCTTGGGCCAGTTCTATTTTCGGCGCCCAACATTGCGGAGCTCTCGGCTAGTTCGCATGTTGCACACTGTTGACACCTAAATTTTAACGGCCCGTTTAGTCATTTATTGCATTAAAAATTAGGGTTTAATTTTATAGCATATAGATTTAGGTGCATTCTATTTTAATTTGCATTTTAGTTTTGGGACTGGTGGCGGACGGTTTCAAATTAGTTGGACTAAGCCCGTGAAGCGAGCTGGTTGGCCCAAGCCCATGTTTTTTAATTATCTCGTAAAAAATAAAAAAATTTTGAAATTCTTCCGGGATATGAATCTTTTGAATAGGGCACATGTGTGAAAAAATATTGTGATTTATCTTTTGCGAGATTTGGATTTCGAGAAAATATTTATCGTAATCTCAAATTTTTATCAATAGTGATTAGTTGGTTAAAATATATCGCGGATGTAGATTTGAAGGGAAAATCTAAAACTTATCCCTTACCCCCTATAAAAGCAACAGTGTACGAAGGGGGCTGGGAGAGTTTCTTTGGAAAAAAAATTCAGAAAAAATGTCAAGAGGAGTTTTGCTTTTGCAGTGAAAGAAGTAAAAAGAGAGACTTTCTTCCTCGTCCATCTTCAGCAAAGAGAGAGCTTTTTTCTCTTTTTCCTGACAACTGCAGGGAAAAGGAAAAGTCAACAAGAGAGTGACGTGAGAGAGACAAGTGAAAAAGAGAAAAAAAGCAGCGTAGAGAAAACAAAAAAAGTAGGGAGTGATTTGACCCCTACTGTTCATCGTCTCCCCAGGTTTGCTGCTCACGTTGCTGCTCCGTCCTCGACGAACCGAAGCCTTGACGCTCCATCCTTCGCGAGTAAGCCCGAGCCGTGCCACAGCCAAGCCGTCTTCCCCGCGCCGACGTAGCCGCTGATCTCCGTCCGCGAGCCTCGACGTCCGCGCACCCCTTCCTCCCGCGAAGTTCCGCTGCGCCTCCGCTTGTCCCCGAAGCCCTGCAACTTGCGCCCAGCAACACAGTGGACGCCACCGCACCAGCACCTCTGCCCAATCGCCGTTGTTGCTCTGCTTGCTGACCCACGACGCCGGAACTGAACGCCGAGCCGCTACACACCCGTGGGACAACACCGCTGCGACCCAACACCCCTGTAGCTGCCACCATCTCGCCTTGGCCGCTCGCCAGCCTCGCGCCCCCGACGCCCGCGACCTCCTTCTCTCTCGCCACTGCGCTAGAGTGCCACCTGATCGGCCGCACCGGAACGCCGATCTCGCCCTCGGCATCTCCACTCCGATCGGCTGTATCAGCCTAGTCCGAGACCCGACACCACCGGAGTCCACCGCCGGTCTGCTTTGCCGCCGATCCGCTCGCCACATCGCCGATCCACGCCGGAGCTCCGAACGCCGGCGACCCAACCCCCGGCACCCATCAACGCTGCAGCAAGCCCCTCTTTCTTTAGGTGGTTTAGCTTTTTCTTTTATTTATTTTGTTCTATTTTATCTCATTTTTAGTTCATCTATTTAACTTGTAATATTTGATGTTAATATTTGTGACTTTAATATGCATTATCCGTAGGGATTTTGTCCGAAATTAATATAATTATTAATTTGATCCGAGAGACATCGGATCATTTTTCTAATTATTTTTAATTTTTGGGCTTTTTGGTAGAATCTCAATTGTTAAATCATGATAATTATTTAATTTGGTCTGTAAGACTTCGGACTAGATTTTTAATTATTTTGAGTTTTTGTGGTAGTTAGGGTTAGAATAATTGTTAATTTAACCTGTGAGACGACAGGTTATTTTTTCAATTATCTTGATCCTTTATTGAGTGATTATATTGACTGTTTAGATTTAATGTTTAGTTGATAAGTGCTTGATCACTAAAAAACCCAAAAAAATTTTGAATTAAGATTTAGGTTGTTTTAGAATATTTCTTGTTATCTTGCATATCTAGGATAGCGATTTTAGTTCAAAAAAAAATATAAAAAAATGCATTAAGTTAGGATTTTAATTGAATGTTTAATTACGTGGCAATTTTAAAATTTGAATTTTAAATAAAAAACAAAAGATATAAAATATCATGCATATGTCATATAGAATTAGGGCATGTTCCGCATGTTATTGCATATTAGATAAATTGCATCATAGATTTGGATAATGTCTTAGTTTAAATTAGGATTTGATATAACTTAATCCCTAGTTTAAATTGGATAGAATCTTAATTTGGCTAGATCATCCTTTGCATTTTTAAATTTCGAATTTCATAAAATTTGTCTTAGGATAAATTAGTTGCAATTTCTAGGAATAGATTTCATTTTTAGAATAGAAAAATCATGTGCACGTTATATAAAATTAAGTCCATGAAATGCACGTCATTTTAGTGATTATTGTTAGGCTCATTTCTAATTAGAAATTGCCCGTCATTAGATTATGTCATTTAATAAATGTCGCTTGACATATAGCTTGCATGTCATTTTAGGTTAAATAATTTTGTATGTCATTGCATCGCATTGCATGTCATTAGTAAAATTAGGTCATGAGTGCACGTTAATTTGCATAATAGGCCCATTTAATTAAAATTTGCATATTAATAAGATTAAGTCATTTGGTCTAAAAATGCATTTTCATAAAATCATTCTAATTTTTAAGAAAATAAAAAAAAAATGATTGCTTGCTTTGTGTGATGCAATTTATTTGATTGCTTTAATAATGGATGAGCACCCGTGTGGTCGTCACATTTGCATGATAGTAATTTAGGTTAAAATAAATCAGCTGCTTGCAAAAACATTTTAAAAAATTAAAAAGAAATGGTACAGAAATGGCATTAGAAAATTCTAATGTAACCAAGTCCCCGTACCCTTAGTCTCTGGTTCGTAGGAGTAAAATAAATCTCCCTTTATTTTACTTAGGTGTCTAATCGACCTACCATAAACCGATTAGTGGCGACTCCTAGATAATCATCTTTTGCATGTTAAAAAAAATTAAACCTAAGTCGCGATTTGGTATGGGCTTGGGAGAGCCCGAGCTAAGTGTAAAAGCTTAGCAGTGTAACCTAGTTTTAGGTGGTTCACACCCGCGAAAAATTTTAGGTCGCGACAGCTTGGCGACTCCGCTGGGGACTATAACATTTAGTGGACTTAGGCCAATTTTTCTTTTTAAAATTACTTTTGTTTGGCAGCGAGGATCCCAGGTATGTCCCTAACATTTCTAAGGTGTTAAATGTTCTTGCAGATAGGAGGTATAAGGGGAGTAGTCTTTGCTAACCCCTGTTTTGCAGGTTGGAGTTAGGGATGAATGTTTGAATTAAAACTATAGAAGTGTTGTTTGCATTTAAACTGTTGTGCATGCTTTATTGCTTTAGCACCACACTATTTGCACACACAACCTGCGGTCGGACTTGGGCTGCGATAGAACTTCTAGGATGGTGTTGAGAAGGATACTTCCTCTAAAGCGAGATTGCTATGTAGAGGTTGACCTTCTCTTCCCCGAAATTTCTTTCATGGTGTCGAATGTGTTTGTCCATATCCGCGAGACTGCGTGATTATTGGGTATTCCATTCGACTGAGCCGGGGTTAAGAGGACCTGACACGTTAATGCGAGACTGCAACGGTCAGATCATACTCTTAGCTCCACCTTGTTAAGCCGTGTAGGTAGAAATCGAGCCTCACATTTCATGCGCATGTCTATGTGATTGTCATCCATTTCCAGTGAAAGTAAGTTGTTTAAATTTTTCGCAATTTATTTACTTTATTGTAATTTTGTCGGTCCATGACAATTAGGTTTCGTCGTCGGTCTTGTTTTATATGCAATGGGGAAAACCGATGCACAATTCATTTCCACTCCAAAAAAAGAGCTCAAGAGGTGGTTGGATCAGTTAGATCAAGATGGTCAGAGATATGTGAAAGCCAGGATTGCCCGACTTCTTCCACTATTAGAGATCAATGTCCACTCTGGTGTGATTCAGGCACTCCCTCATTTTTGGTGTCCACAAACTTCCACATTTATATTTGGTAGGTTTGAATTGACTCCAACACTTGAAGAATATAGTGTTGCCATCGGAATGCCCCTGGAAAAGGAACTTGTTAGACCGCCTATCAGTATAGATTCTATTTATGAATTATCACAATTTTTACAAATCGAAGCCGAAGGAGTAAGGAAAGTTGTCAAAGCCAATTGTTTTGCATGTCCATTTTCATTCTTAGAAAAGTGTTTTGCAAACCAACCAATGATTTCAAAAGCCAGGATTTTTATGTTAGCATTTTTTGGGCTAATTGTTTTTCCTTATCGAAAAAATGCCATTAATCCTTCAATTTCATGGGTGGTTAATCGTGTTTGCGACGGGTTGAATTATGTTAATATGGTTTTAGCCGAAACATTTTTATCATTAACTCGTTTCAAACAAAATGAGGAAAAGACCATGCGTGCCCTCCCCGAACTTTTACAAATATGGTTTTTCTCCCACATAAGAGGATTTGGACACCTTATGAAGCAATTTAAGATTGATGATTTTAGGCACCCCATACAAAAGTTTGCGGTCTTAGAACGTTTTTCCCCAAATAAACAGTATGCTCGTCGGATTAATTTTTTGAAAAATCCTGATCCTAAGGCATTCCTATGGAATACTAAATGGTTCCGAGTTGAGGAAGCTCGTTTCTCATACAAGTATGATAAGCCAATTCCGTTGTTGGGCTTTTCTGGTGCGACTTCTTACTACCCATATAGGGTGGCCCGTCAGTACCAAGCTCTTCAAGAAATTCCTCCGCCGCTCAAGACAGAGTTGTTCCAAGTTCGTTTTATTCGAGCAAACTATGACTACTTCAAGGAGATCCAGATGATCATTGCTGCATGGAATGAATGCCACCCAGAGAAGATTTTGGTGCCCAAGAGACTAAAAGGCGATGAGGAGATTCACATGCATCGGCGTTCTACATCCAACAATACCGGATTCCTGCTGCTTTGCGTCCAGTAGTCCCTGATGTAACTGAGAAGCCAACCCAACGAGCACAAATTAAGCATCTTAAGCGGAAAGTGGAAATGATTGAAGCGGAAAATAGGAAGCTTCGTAAGGCGTTGAAATCCCGAAGGCATATAAAATGAAGCGTCTTGAATTTTGATTCCTAGTTCGATATTTAGGGCCTTTGATTTCTAGCCCATTTTTTTCAATTTTTAGATTCAATGTTTAGGGACTTTGATTTTAATTCTTAGCTCAATGTTTAGGGAACTTGTTTCAAATTTCAAATAAAATCAGGCATTAGACCATTGTCATGGGCCATTTTTCCTATCTTGTCATTGGTTCTTACATTACTTTTATCATTTAGGTTATAACGGATCCATCACGTTCGCCCGTCATCACGCGATTAAGAGCAAGAATGGCCGAACAAACCGAAATGCGTGATCGTGTCTCCGCTGTGGAGACTCAACTCCAACAAGTACTCACCTCTTTACAACTTGTGACGGATCAACTCCAATTTCTCCAAGCAAATCCAACAGCTGCATCTGCTCTTCCTGAAGTGGTTATCCCAAAGCAAGCAAACAAGGTTCAAACAATTGACGACGACATGCCCGAGCTGGAAGATGACCCAGTCATTGTTGGAAAGGCCAAGCTTGATGGCATTCCCAAGACAGATCATGATGAGCGTGTTGCAAAGTTAGAAGAGAAAATGAGACAGCTGCAGGAGTCACAAAGGTCCCTCCCGTTCGACCTCTCGGTCTTTGAGAAGGTTAAAATGCCGAGCAAGTTCAAAATGCCTGAGTTTGAGAAGTATGATGGCACATCTTGCCCAAAATCTCATCTGCAGATGTACCACGTGCGTATGGCCCAGCACGTCAAAAACGAGCCCCTTATGATCCAATCATTCCATGCAAGTTTGACTGGGCCCGCTCTTAATTGGTATGTGATGAAGAATGTGAACCTCCTCGACACCTGGAACGAAGTAGCTGATGCATTCCTCAAACAGTACAAGTTCAACATGGACATCGCACCTTCTCGAGAAGACCTGGAGCGGATGGAAAAGAAAAAGAGCGAGTCATTTAAAGAATATGCTATAAGATGGAGGAACCTGGCGGCTCAAATCACTCCTGAGCCTACCAACAAGGAGCTGATGAAGCTATTTGTGAAGACCCTCCCATCTGAGTTTCGTAACCGAATGGCCAGTACGTACGTCGAAAGTTTCAATCAGCTTATTCCTGTAGGAGAACAAATTGAGATGGGAATAAGGGAAGGATGGTTTACTGAGCCATCTGGTAGAAGATTCACCGCCAAGAAGGAGAAAGAAACAGCGGTGGATGTGAATGTGGCTTATAGTCAAGAAAATGCCAAACGTGTTCCAGCCATTCAAATGAACCCAAGACAACCACAAACCGTTGGCCGTCAATCATTTGCCCAAGCAAATAATAAAAGGCAATTTTCCCCTCTCCCTGGGTCACCATCCCAAGTGCTGACGATCCTCCGAAAGAAAGGTTTGCTTACTAATGAACCAAAGCGTCCCAATCGTGAAAGCATTCGCGGTTATGACCCGGCAAAGAAGTGTGACTACCATAACGGTGAATTGGGGCATTCAACTGACGAATGTTTCACCCTCAAGCACAAGATCCAAAATCTCTTGGACACAAAGGCCTTCTCATTTCAAACTGCTCGGCCAAATGTCCAGAAGAATCCGCTACCGAAGCATGAGGGTACAGTGAATGCTATCCTAGAGCCTGAAGTTAGACGGATCAAGAACTCGAAGGTGAATGTGGCAGATGCCTACAAGGGACTGGTGAGAGCTGGTTATTATCCAGATCAAGAGGATGTTCCTTTATCGTTGATGAAGGAAAGAATTGCCAAAATGGTGGATGACGGCATCATTGTGTATGCTGACCAAAACTGCGTGGTTTCCACCATTTCCCACATCATCATTGATTGGGAGGAGGAGCAGGCTACTCTCGATAATGGTAAGGAAGAAGTAGATCCGTCACTTGTAGATATGCCCCCGCTAGAAGATGCAACTGATGAGGAAGTTGTGATTGAAATACCTCAGCCGTATGAGTATGTCAATAATAAAGCGGTGCCCTGGTCTTATGATCTAGATGTTGACCTCGTTACAAGGTCTGGTCGAATTTATGCTCCAAATGATACTCAACCTGCAAAGCCTGTCACTGACGAAGAGGCTAAGGAATTTCTGGCTGTGATTAAAGCAAGTGAGTATAATATCGTCGATCAACTGCGAAAGATGCCTGCCCAGATCTCTTTGCTTGAGCTCATCCAAACCTCCCATGTGCACCAAAAGTCGCTGATGAAGGTGCTAAGTGAAATTTGTGTACCCGAAACAGTTGAAGCAGATAAGCTGGAGGATTTTGTGGGATCAGTCCTTCTCAAGGACATGATTGCTTTTTCTGATGAAGAATTCCCTCTTGAGGGTAGGGGGCATAATAAAGCACTCTACATATCTGTCAAGCACAAGGTTTCTCATGTGTCCCGAATGCTCATTGATAATGGGTCCGCCTTAAACATATGTCCATTGGCCACTCTTCATCGCCTCAAGGTAGACCTGTCCAAGATACATGCTGCGAAGACTTCTGTGAGAGCTTTTGATGGAACGAAGAAGGAGGTGATTGGGGAAATCCACCTTGATGTGCAAATAGGGCCGGTCGTCTTCAATATCCCTTTCCAAGTGCTGGATATCCCTACCGGGTTCAATTTTCTGCTAGGTCGTCCCTGGATACATACTGCTGGTGCAGTTCCTTCAAGTCTACATCAAGCTGTGAAATTTGTGATCGAAAGGAAGCTAGTCACTGTGTATGGTGAGCAAGACCACCAGATTTATCACGAGACGGCTATCCCCTATGTAGAGCCGGATTCTGAGCTCGAATCAAGCTACCACTCATTTGAGTTAGTGTCTACCATACATGCTTCTCGAGGTTCATCGCCGCCCACTCCTGAGGTTTCTGATGCTGCCATCATGGTAGGAAGAGTAATGGTTGGGAATGGTTTTGTCCCTGGAAATGGTTTGGGAAGAAATGGTCAGGGTATTCGAAGCCCCATTGAAGCCCCTCAGAGGTCCCGATCTGCTAGGTTAGGGTACCATGGAAGAGGTGGAGGAAATTCTGGGAGGCAAAGACAGGGAAGGCATAATTCGTCACCTGAGCAAGGGCGAGGGAGGCAAAATTTACCACCTCCAAACATTCATGAGACGTTCCCTGGTCCTCCAATTATGATGCAACATGAAGCTGAAGTAATGGATACTCTCGGATAGCCAAGTGGGAAGTTCGACTATATGGTGAAGTATTCGGCTCCTCCCAGCTTTTACTTTGATGCGCGCAATATAGTTCCAAGTGGGTGGGATGGCATGGATGATCCGGCGCCTTCAAGGACGGAAAACTCTGACGACACCCTGGAAGGAGTTTCAAGTTTGTTTGATGACCTCTCCATTGGAGCCATTGATGGAGAACCTCTGGAAGAAACGGGCCCTCGCCCACAAGAGTAACCCATTTATCACTTTTGTACAGTCCCCTGCGTGGGAATTTTTATTGCTTTCTAGGAATTGTTTTTGATTTCTTATTTTTCACTTTCTTCTTAGGACTTGAATTGCATTTTCCATTCAATAAATTGTAATTGATTGATGAATTTCAATGAAATTACAAGTTTTATTTTGAGGGCATGATGAGGTACACCAAACCAGCCCGGTGATGATATCCAACCGATAAAACAAAGTCAAAATCCAAGGAGAACTCTGAGGCCTGGGCTTCATCATGCTTCCTCGTGTCAAAATGTTTAAAAAATGCTTTTGCAAAAGAATTTCAAAAAAAAATTTTACAAAAAATGATTAACCCTGTTTGTCTTTTTGATCCTTCTATTTCATGTTTCAGGGACGATCATATAACATGCAAAGGTATGGAAATGGTTCAATCCAATGCAACAAGTGCTGATAATGATCCTGAAGAGTTGATCAAGGATTCCATTGAAGATTCCATTGAGGTGCAGCAAAGTTGGGAACAACATGAAAAAGCCAAGACTCTCACATCCGAGCAGACCGTCACTATTAATTTAAGTGACATTGAAGAAGCCAAGGAGGTGAAAATAGGGGCGAATCTCCCCAAAGATGAGGCTGAGCGCCTAATTCAGTTATTGAAGGAATATCAGGACATCTTCGCATGGACCTACGCCGACATGCCTGGGTTAGACCAGTCAATCGTGGAGCATTGTTTGCCTACTAACCCGGACGTGCCTCCTAAGAAGCAAAGGTTGCGAAGAACTAAGCCTGAGCTCTCGAAGAAGATAGAGGAAGAAGTGATGAAGCTTCTAAAAGTCGGATTTATTGAAGTCTCGCAATACCCTGAATGGGTAGCAAACATCGTGCCGGTGATGAAGAAGGATAGTCGAGTTCGAGTTTGTGTCGATTATCGGGATTTAAACAAGGCTAGCCCAAAAGATGACTTCCCGCTACCTCACATAGATGTCCTTGTTGATAGTACTGCCGGATTCGAACTATTCTCATTTATGGATGGTTTTTCTGGATACAATCAAATAAGGATGAGGGAGGAAGACAAAGAGAAAACTGCATTTATCACTTCGTGGGGAACCTTTCATTATAAGGTCATGCCCTTTGGACTCAAGAATGTAGGGGCAACTTACCAGCGAACTATGGTAGCGCTATTTCATGACATGATGCATCAAGAGATCGAGGTCTATGTTGATGATATGATCGCTAAGACTCGACCTGGGAAAAGCCACATCGTAACCTTGAAGAAATTGTTTGATCGACTCCGTGAGTTCAAGCTTCGTCTAAACCCCACTAAATGCGTGTTTGGAGCAACATCTGGTAAATTACTTGGGTTCATTGTGAGTAGTAAAGGGATTGAGATCGACCCGGCTAAAGTTAAGGCCATATGTGAGTTGCAACCTCCATCAACAGTGAAAGGAGTCCGGAGTCTTCTGGGGAGATTGAATTACATTGCTCGATTCATTTCCCAACTTTCTGAAACCGCCAAGCCATTCTTCAAGCTCTTAAAGAAGAATGCACGAGTCAACTGGGATGATGAGTGTCGGGAAGCGTTCGACAAGTTGAAACAGTACTTAATGAATCCACCAGTTCTTGTCCCCCCATCACCAGGGCATCCTTTGATTCTCTACCTCACCATTCATAGTGAGTCATTGGGTGCAATGTTGGCTCAGGGAAGTCCCGTCGACAAAAAAGAACGAGCCATTTATTACCTGAGTAAAAAGTTTACTATGTCAGAACTGAAATATTCTGATATGGAAAAGACTTGTGCTGCACTAGTGTGGGTGTTGCATAGATTGAGACAGTACACAATGCATTACCAGACATTTCTTATAACTGAGAATGATCCTATCAAGTACCTACTTGATCGGCCAGCTTTAGTGGGTAGGTTGGCTAAATGGCAAATTTTGATATCAGAATTTGATGTGCAATATATGCCACAGAAGTCGGTTAAGGGTCGAGTGATCGCCGATTTATTGGCTGAGAATCCAGAAGCCTCAAATAATGATGATCGTTCCCTAGATGACCGTATCTTGATTGTAAATGAAGACTCATGGACAATGTTCTTTGATGGAGCTGTGAACTTGTCTGGTTCTGGCACTGGGGCAATTTTGATATCCCCAAACAAACAGCATCACCCAGTAGCTACGAAGCTGATATTCCCATGCACTAACAACACAGCCGAGTACGAAGCTTGCATCCTTGGGCTTCAAGCTGCGATCGAGATGGGTGTAGCCAAATTAAAAGTGTTCGGGGATTCCGCGTTGATCATACTGCAGACTGTAGGTGAATGGAAGACTAAGGATGCTAAATTGCTCCCATATCACAAGTACCTAGAAGATTTGATCAAGGAATTCGATGAAGTTTCATTTGAATACTTATCGAGGTCTCATAATCAATTTGCAGATGCACTCGCAACTTTATCATCTATGTTGCAAGTCACTGACGGATTAGAAGTCGAGCCATTGAAGATAGAGGTTCTGCCAAGGCCGGCTTATTGTATGATGGTGATAGAAGAGTCTGACGGAAAACCATGGTATTACGATATCATGAACTATATCCAAAAACATGAATTCCCTGAGGGAAGTACTCCAGCTGATAGGAAGTACATCATGAAGATGGCCTCAAAGTTCTTCGTTAGTGGCGAGAATTTGTACAAGAGATCTTATGATTCAATCTTGTTGAGGTGTGTGGGTGCAGCTGAGGCCACTCAAATCATGCAAAAAATTCACGAAGGAGTATGTGGCCCTCATATGAATGGACACATGATGGCTAAGAAGATCATGAGATTAGGCTATTATTGGCTCACGCTAGAAGGTGACTGTATACAGCATGTTCGAAGTTGTCACCATTGCCAGGTCCATGGTGATAAGATAAATATTCCTCCAACTGTGCTGCACCAGTTTTCTGAGCCATGGCCTTTTTCAATGTGGGGGATTGATGTGATCGGCCCAATAAATCCAAAGGCTTCCAATGGGCATAGATTCATTTTAGTGGCCATAGACTATTTTTCAAAATGGATCGAAGCTACATCCTTTGCAAGTGTCACTGCTCGCAATGTTGTGAAATTCATCAAACGTGATATAATTGCTCACTATGGTGTCCCTGAAACGATTATCACGGATAACGGAACAAATTTGAACAACAAGCTCATTGATGAGTTGTTCAGCGAGCTCAAGATCAAGCATCTGAATTCATCCCCTTATCGCCCTCAAATGAATGGGGCTGTAGAAGCAGCCAATAAAAATATTAAGAAGATCTTGGCTAAGACAGCCGAGAATTATTGGGACTGGCATGACAGATTACCCTTCGCACTGATGGCGTATCGGACATCGATTCGTACTTCTACCGGGGCAACTCCTTTTGCTCTGGTATACGGCATGGAGGCAGTTTTGCCTGTGGAAGTGGAGATTCCTTCCCTGAGAGTATTATCCCAAGTGGAATTATCTGAGGCAGAATGGTCGCAACAAAGATTTGAGCAGTTGAACTTGATCGACGAGAAAAGACTGAAGGCTCTCTGCCATGGCCAAGCATATCAACAGAGAGTAGCTAGATCTTTCAACCGGAAGGTACGCTGAGACATTTCGAGGTAGATGACCTAGTCTTAAGGAAGCTGTTGCCAATCTTTCCAGATCCTAGAGGCAAGTTTGCTCCAAATTACAGCGGCCCATATGTGGTAAAGAAGGTACTTCCTGGAGGGGCTTTGATCTTGGCTGAAATGGATGGTCGTGTGTTTTCTACTCCAGTTAATTCAGATACTGTCAAGAAGTATTACCCATGATAGCATTTGCCATGTCATGTTTTGAATTGCAAACATTTTATGATAAATAAATTGCCTCATTGAATTACAAATTCAATTGTCCACATTAGTTGCAAATATTGCATGTCTTACTTGATGAATTGTGTGAGATGGATTGAATGTGTCAAATGGGATACTTTGGAATGATGAAAGGCAAACCATATTCCATACACTGTTTCATACACTAACCCCTAGTGAGTTGTGTGGAAAAATTCCATGCCTATGAGGAAAAGGGTGATCTCGCAAAGGGTACGTCAACCAAGGTGATGAGAGGCAGTTTCTTCTGCTACCCGAAACACTACAGATATATCCATTGCTCAGCTCTTTGAGCCCACACACATAAAAAGTTTTTAAATTATCCCTGTCAAGGATCGTCCCATACCTGGACAAGATTTGAAATGAATGATAGGAATTTTCTTACTCACACTTGTATCAATCTTCGAGTATTGCTTTTACAGTGTGACTTGAACGATAATTTAAAGTGCCTTAGGACGACGAAGAGCAGTTCTTTCTCTATCCTATACACTTTATCCATTGCATAGCCCCATTGAGCCTATGAATTCATTTCACATTAAACCCAGTTGGTGATCACCCCCACACTGGGGCAAGGAAAGAAAAATCAAACCACTCAAGTAGCATGATTTACAATGCTAATAAAAATGGAGACTTTGTCAAAAAAAAGAGTGCAAAAAAATGAGGCATGAAAAAGCAGTGTGCCTGGTAAAAGCAAGGCCAATGCCCAAAGAAAAATCAAACAGTTGATGAAGTGAGTCGTATCTCCAACAAGGTGGTACCCAAAAAAAAAAAAAACTCAAACGTTGAGATGTTGCAATTAGTGGAGTTGTGATGTGAAGAAAATATTTGATGTGGAGAGGAAAATTGGTGGAAATGTCAAGACGATCACCAACTTTAACCCCCTAAACACTTTTTGAGCCTAATGATCATTTCATTTCTCAACCCATGAACCCAGCTTACGTTACGTCCCTTGCAAAGTCTCTTCAGATTAGGGCACTTGAATTAACGTAAAAGTTCATACGTTTTGAAAGCATCGCTTGAAGAAGTGCGAGTAAGATAATTTCTGCTTCATTTCTCATGTTTCTTGGTTTGTAAACCCCAACATGATTATGAAATATCATTCATTTTTTAATAGCCTCGACTCAAAGAGTCTCATTTGCTAAGCCGTGGACCAAACCAGCGTTGCAGTCCTTCTTAAAGACCTCTCAGATTGGTGAGATCGTACCACTTGCGAAATTGCTCAGACCCTTGTTTGGCATGACGATAGTGAGATAAAGTGATTGATAAAATCCTGCATCAAAGGTCAGGATGAAATTGCCATGAGGATGAGAGAAAAAGTCCTTGCAGACCAAAGGATCCCTCATTTGACACATTCATGACACTCATGTGTTCAGAATGGAAATTAGGTGATGCAAGATTAATGAAAATTATCATGAACCTCCATTAAATTGATGCATGTTTATGATTACCAATGCATGTTGTCTCTCCTACGACCATGTTTTACAAGAGACATACCCCCGAAGATCGGAGATGTTACCAGGTAAGTATATCTCTATCCATACCTTGAATATTTGTCATCGCACAGGTATTCCCTTTTAAACATACCGACACTCGATTGAGTTGTCCCCCAAAAATTTCTCTCTAGAGCCAATCTGATTAAGGCGACCGAAGAATGGTTCGGGTCCTGGTCAGTTGATCTCTTTTGCAAGGCTAGGCGACCGAAGAATGGTTCGAGTCCTAGCCAAGCAAAACCTCAGTCTAGGTGACTGTAGAATAGAACGGGTCCTAGACAGCATCTATTTTACTATTCAGGCGACCGTAGAATGGTACGGGTCCTGAAAGGTAAACCCCAATCTAGGTGACCGTAGAATAGAACGGGTCCTAGACAAAACCTATTTCCCTATTCAGGCGACCGTAGAATGGTACGGGTCCTGGAAGGTAAACCCCCGTTTAGGTGACCGTAGAATAGAACGGGTCCTAGACAAAACCTATTTCCCTATTCAAGCGACCGTAGAATGGTACGGGTCTTGAAAGGTAAATTCCTGTTTAGGCACCCGTAGAATGGTACGGGTCCTAAACACAACCAAACACTGTCATACTAGGCGACTGTAGAATGGTACGGGTCCTAGGAAAGCAGTGTCTTTGCAAAGTCATGTTACTATTTAGGCGACCGTAGAATGGTACCGGTCCTGGACATGTAACACCATCTTGAATCACTCTACCCTCCTTGAAGGTAAGATATTCCAGGTAAGTTCTTTTTACCATTTTCCAAAAAAATTAGACATCTCAGTTTGGATCTGGGTGTCTCAATTTTTTCTGTCCAACATTTCATTTTGGATGTGAATGTTCTTGCCTGTTACGCTTTTCAAGGAACCTGAGTGAGAGTTGGGTACTTGTAGAGTAAACAGGGACTTATCATGTACCTCAAGATGCTCTACCGCACTGACTGGTAAATAATTGTAGGTACGCTCTTTCCTTTTACATCATGCATTTGCATTAACATTTACATGCATCATATGAGTTGCATTTTTTTAAAAAAAAATGGGATACATTTCTCGACAAAAAATCAAGTCATTTAATGCTTGCGCATGGTCAAAATTTAGGTTTCAATTTGTCTTTGAATGCAACCTTTTTGAGCTCACCTTCAAAGAGGGGCAGCTGTTGACACCTAAATTTTAACGGCCCGTTTAGTCATTTATTGCATTAAAAATTAGGGTTTAATTTTATAGCATATAGATTTAGGTGCATTCTATTTTAATTTGCATTTTAGTTTTGGGACTGGTGGCGAACGGTTTCAAATTAGTTGGACTAAGCCCGTGAAGCGAGCTGGTTGGCCCAAGCCCATGTTTTTTAATTATCTCGTAAAAAATAAAAAAATTTTGAAATTCTTCCGAGATATGAATCTTTTGAATAGGGCACATGTGTGAAAAATATTGTGATTTATCTTTTGCAAGATTTGGATTTCGAGAAAATATTTATCGTAATCTCAAATTTTTATCAATAGTGATTAGTTGGTTAAAATATATCGCGGATGTAGATTTGAAGGGGAAATCTAAAACTTATCCCTTACCCCCTATAAAAGCAACAGTGTACGAAGGGGGCTGGGAGAGTTTCTTTGGAAAAAAAATTCAGAAAAAATGTCAAGAGGAGTTTTGCTTCTGCAGTGAAAGAAGTAAAAAGAGAGACTTTCTTCCTCGTCCATCTTCAGCAAAGAGAGAGCTTTTTTCTCTTTTTCCTGACAACTGCAGGGAAAAGGAAAAGTCAACAAGAGAGTGACGTGAGAGAGACAAGTGAAAAAGAGAAAAAAAGCAGCGTAGAGAAAACAAAAAAAGTAGGGAGTGATTTGACCCCTACTATTCATCATCTCCCCAGGTTTGCTGCTCACGTTGCTGCTCCGTCCTCGACGAACCGAAGCCCTGACGCTCCATCCTTCGCGAGTAAGCCCGAGTCGTGCCACAGCCAAGCCGTCTTCCCCGCGCCGACGTAGCCGCTGATCTCCGTCCGTGAGCCTCGACGTCCGCGCACCCCTTCCTCCCGCGAAGTTCCGCCGCGCCTCCGCTTGTCCCCGAAGCCCTGCAACTCGCGCCCAGCAACACAGTGGACGCCACCGCACCAGCACCTCTGCCCAATCGCCGTTGTTGCTCTGCTTGCTGACCCACGACGCCAGAACTGAACGCCGAGCCGCTACACACCCGTGGGACAACACCGCTGCGACCCGACACCCCTGTAGCTGCCACCATCTCGCCTTGGCCGCTCGCCAGCCTCGCGCCCCCGACGCCCGCGACCTCCTTCTCTCTCGCCACTGCGCTGGAGTGCCACCTGATCGGCCGCACCGGAGTCCACCGCCGATCTGCTTTGCCGCCGATCCGCTCGCCACATCGCCTATCCACGCCGGAGCTCCGAACGCCGGCGACCCAACCCCCGGCACCCATCAACGCTGCAGCAAGCCCCTCTTTCTTTAGGTGGTTTAGCTTTTTCTTTTATTTATTTTGTTCTATTTTATCTCATTTTTAGTTCATCTATTTAACTTGTAATATTTGATGTTAATATTTGTGATTTTAATATGCATTATCCGTAGGGATTTTGTCCGAAATTAATATAATTATTAATTTGATCCGAGAGACATCGGATCATTTTTCTAATTATTTTTAATTTTTGGGCTTTTTGGTAGAATCTCAATTGTTAAATCATGATAATTATTTAATTTGATCCGTAAGACTTCGGACTAGATTTTTAATTATTTTGAGTTTTTGTGGTAGTTGGGGTTAGAATAATTGTTAATTTAACCTGTGAGACGACAGGTTATTTTTTCAATTATCTTGATCCTTTATTGAGTGATTATATTGACTGTTTAGATTTAATGTTTAGTTGATAAGTGCTTGATCACTAAAAAACCCAAAAAAATTTTGAATTAAGATTTAGGTTGTTTTAGAATATTTCTTGTTATCTTGCATATCTAGGATAGCGATTTTAGTTCAAAAAAAATATTAAAAAATGCATTAAGTTAGGATTTTAATTGAATGTTTAATTACGTGGCAATTTTAAAATTTGAATTTTAAATAAAAAACAAAAGATATAAAATATCATGCATATGTCATATAGAATTAGGGCATGTTCCGCATGTTATTGCATATTAGATAAATTGCATCATAGATTTGGATAATGTCTTAGTTTAAATTAGGATTTGATATAACTTAATCCCTAGTTTAAATTGGATAGAATCTTAATTTGGCTAGATCATCCTTTGCATTTTTAAATTTCGAATTTCATAAAATTTGTCTTAGGATAAATTAGTTGCAATTTCTAGGAATAGATTTCATTTTTAGAATAGAAAAATCATGTGCACGTTATATAAAATTAAGTCCATGAAATGCACGTCATTTTAGTGATTATTGTTAGGCTCATTTCTAATTAGAAATTGCCCGTCATTAGATTATGTCCTTTAATAAATGTCGCTTGACATATAGCTTGCATGTCATTTTAGGTTAAATAATTTTGTATGTCATTGCATCGCATTGCATGTCATTAGTAAAATTAGGTCATGAGTGCACGTTAATTTGCATAATAGGCCCATTTAATTAAAATTTGCATATTAATAAGATTAAGTCATTTGGTCTAAAAATGCATTTTCATAAAATCATTCTAATTTTTAAGAAAATCAAAAAAAAAAATGATTGCTTGCTTTGTGTGATGCAATTTATTTGATTGCTTTAATAATAGATGAGCACCCGTGTGGTCGTCACATTTGCATGATAGTAATTTAGATTAAAATAAATCAGCTGCTTGCAAAAACATTTTAAAAAATTAAAAAGAAATGGTACCGAAAGGGCATTAGAAAATTCTAATGTAACCAAGTCCCCGTACCCTTAGTCTCTGGTTCGTAGGAGTAAAATAAATCTCCCTTTATTTTACTTAGGTGTCTAATCGACCTACCATAAACTGATTAGTAGCGACTCATAGATAATCATCTTTTGCATGTTAAAAAAAATTAAACCTAAGTCGCGATTTGGTATGGGCTTGGGAGAGCCCGAGCTAAGTGTAAAAGCTTAGCAGTCCATTAACCTAGTTTTAGGTGGTTCATACCCGCGAAAAATTTTAGGTCGTGACACACACCTCGGGTAAGCCACCGCTTCAGTTTATTTCAACTTTTGGTGCGGAAATCCCGGAAGCTTTTGACTTGAGTTATATCGAGGAAGCTTCCTGATTTCCTAATAACATGTTTAGTTTCTTGATTGGAAATTTTCGCTAAAATTGATGTAGATTTGTCATCATACAAAAGGGCGATTGCTGACCTAAATATAATTTTAACGATTTCAAAACTCACTCAAATATGTTAATGATTTTTTTTGGAATTATATTTGTTATATTTAAGTATTTCTGAAGGATTTCAAAATGATATAAACTATAAAGATTGTCCCTGCCTACCAACAAGTGGTTGGTCTAGTGGCAGCAGGCTGGACCCTGGGCGGACTTTACCTGCCAAAGGCAGGGGTTCGAAACTCAGAGAGACCCTTGCTAGGAGGGGAGAAACCATCGTGGCTCTAATCCCTGGGTCCCGATTAGTCGGGGCTTCGGTTCCGGATACCGGGCGGTTCACACCCAACCCACCCAAAAAAAAAAAAAAAGAAAAAAAGATTGTCGTTGCCCTGAAGACTACAATGCGTACCCGGCCACGTAATGGTTGGGCACCTGACCATTCAGATGCCCAAAAGCTTCATCTCTGGACAGCCGGCTCCTGTCGCTCAAATTTGATTTTTCTTCATACAATCCGGCAGGTGTCCGGGCCTTTTTGTGCTAAACGCCCGAAAGCCTCAACCGTCGAATTTCTAACCAACCGAAGTGTGTCTAATGGTTAGTTGAGCTTGTTCTACATAAATAGGGTTGCCCATTGCCTTGAACAATGAGGAAGAACGCTTCGTACACTTGCTAAAAACTCTTGTACACACTTAGCAATCAAAAACTTTTGAGAGATTGAACTTGGGAGAGATATATTCTATAAGAGAGTGCACCCTATTTGTAAAAGAGAGTTGGTTCCATTATAAACCCTCTTTGCATGCAACTTTAAGTATAGTCGATTAGGCATAACTCTTGTATGGTCTTAGGGTGTAAAGTAGGCATCAATTCTTAGCCGAAAAAACTATAAACTGGATAAGCATTTCTTTATCCCTATTCTTAGTTTTATGTGCGCATCAAAGTGTTTTATTATTTGCCTATCTCATACCTGAGTATGCATATTTGATATTTGTAGTGCATATTTTATATATTTGGGACAACAGTGTTCACCATAAAATGTTTCGATCAGATAATATAAATTGATGGCTGATCAACCGAATTTCCATAGGATGAAATTGTTGGGTGTTTTCTTACTTTAGATAGTAAGGCATCTCCTCGCAGTTAAATAAGACACACATAATGAGCAAGAGTTAAAAGTAGATTCATCAATTAGTAATAGCTCATCATTTTCTATTGGATCACCCATTAGTGAGATTATAGATAGCCTTGGTTCCACTAATGAATTCATCATCACCATTTAAATAACTGGAACAAAAATTCAAAATTCCTCTGCCAAAATAACACCCTGCAATGGAACATACAGGACAATTTCGATTGCAAACACGGGATTTTCTTCACATTTCAACCCAGAGAGACCGACCACCGGCGTTGCATTTAAAAAAAAAAAGTGATTAATGGTAAGACATTTTTCTCTGGTTAACATAGGTACACAAAAGTCAAGGAAGAATATTGCACAAATGACGATATTCAACTATTAATGTCATTTGACCCGAAAGAGGAACCTGATCTAGTCATCAAAGCAAATTTAGCGGTAACCATAATCTTTTTCCTTTCAGAACAGATTAGATCTGATCATCACTGGAAGTGGAGTTTCCAAATTAGAAATATCTTTACAAGGACTAATTAAAGAAATTTAGCTACCTTGTAGGTCGTCATCTTTGGGCCCTTTTTCCCTCCATGGCTGCTTGAACTATCAACTATAGATTTATGAGGGTTAATACCTTGAAAAATCATAAACTGGTACACGTGTGACAAATTTACCCCAAACTAATTATTTGACTATAAAAGACCTTAAACTGATACACATGTGATAAATGTTGGAAGTTTGTTTGTAAAAATAAACTAAGAGCATGTTTCCTTGTCCCACATAGGAAAAGTGGGAGAAAGTTGGCTAATTAATAAGTGTAGGGGTTTTTTAATATACCTAAAGAAATGATTAGGTGTGGGCTAGTGGGTATGCGGGTTCGCGAATAAATGCGCGATTTTGGTGCACTTAGCACTTGGCAGTTTAAGTAGCATTAACTCCTTTGTTATTTTTCTTTTTCCTTTTGTACGGTTATCTTATTAACTTTAATCAATTCAAATGTTTTTTTTTGTTTCTTGAGAATTTTCGGAAATTATTAAAAAAGATATTTATTAAATTAATAATATATATTTTTTAATTATTCCGAATTTTTGTTTGTGTTTTTTCAAAACAACCTTTGAAAATGATACTCATTCAGTTTGCAACCTTTCCCGGAGAGTTGCATTTGTTCATTGTTTTCAACTTCTTCCGAATGGACGCCTTTGTTCATCTGGACAATTTTCGAAATGATATGTTTGTTCATTTTTGAAATATTTCACAAAGAGTTGCCTATGTTTTTAAGACTGTTTTATATATTTGTCAGTTTTCAAAAGAATAAGATGTGTGATCATTTTACCATTTCGAGCCTTCTTCCTAAAAAAAAAAAAAAAAACTATAGCCATCTTTTCAATTATTTCCGAGAGAGACCTTGGAGAAATACTAGAATTGCTTGGAGAAATACTAGAATTGCTATATAGTATTCTCATTTTGAGACTTTGTTGTATCTTAGAGAAAATTTGCTGGTGACCTTTAGCAACGTTGTGGGACAAATAAATCTTTAAAGAAAGTGACATCATACCTCAAAGTCCGACTTGATTACTCTAAAGATTTGACTTCATTGTTCTACCTAATTCGAAGCAATAATTTTCCTAACAACAAATGTACTCCAAAATGACTACAAAAACCCTAAATTGATAAACTTATTACAAATTTATCCTAAATTAATTTGTTCAACCGCCAAAAATCTCAAAGTGATAATATACCATCCGTTAAATTGGATTTTGCACAACTGTAACATACGAAAAGTAAAATCCTAAATTGGTACACTAGTTAATTGTCACGTAACGTCAAACTTAGCAATTTGATATTAAAATTTAATAGAAACTAACAGTGAGTAAAGTTATCACAAGTATTTTAGTTTGGGATAAATTTGTCAAAGATGTATCAATTTAGAGTTTTTAGTAGTCAAAATATTAGTTAGGGGTAAATTTGTCATATGTGTACCAGTATGGAGTTTTTCAGGGTATTAATCCGATTTATAATTATAAATCACCTCTCTAATTATAATCTTTGATTTACAACAAACACTGTTATATTGACAACAATTAATTAATAAATTTTAAAGAATGATATTGGAACGCTTCATAAGATTCAATCAAACCGTTATGGAAATATAAACCTTCCTACTTGATTTAAATGCTTTTGACATTTTCAAACTAGAAAGTAATATAGATTAACTTTCTTATTGAATTTATTTTACGATTTTTAATAGTATTGCCTCTGGAAATTAAGGTGTAGTCACCGAAAGTGATTTTTCTCATTGCATCGTGCAGCTTGTTCAATGTGCCAGCATTGTTTTGTTTCTAATATCACTTCAATAGTCCAGCAAAGGACAAAGTCACCGTGTGGCATACAATCGTCAAAAAGATGGACTTTACTTTTTCCATTTCAAATTTCTGAATACTCTTCAACTTGTGTTTAAATAAACATGCTAACTTATAAACACATCAATTTCATGAATAAAAAGTTTATCTCGAACATCTGATTACATTTGAGTTATTTTGACCCAATATAACCTATTCAATTAAACATGCTATTCAGGTTTTGTTTAGGTTACCTATTCATCAAATAGGTTGTTTTTGGGTTGAGAATTTCTGAATGATCATTAAACACGTTTCGACTACCCCATATAATAATACGTCCTTCAGTTGTCCCACACGAATGTGATCCATGGAAACATACCAAATGCCACCCTAATCTTTTATGAGATTAAGAATTTTCACATAGGAATTTAAGCCGGTGGCCATAGGAATATAATTTAAACTTTAAAGAAACAAAAAAGAGAAGGGTAGTGGCCATCGTAATGTGATGAAATACTAGTTAGAATATTTTATCATATTTCTAATCACAATTTGCACGTTGTTACTCTTAAGGTCCTTAGTTCTTTTAAGGAAAAATTGTCCAAAGAGTACTAAACGTATTGTACCCTTGTCAATTCTTTAATTTTGCCAACTCAATCTTAAATATTTTCACTTCTTGCTAATTGAGTCTATCTGGTTAATTTTGACCGGAAAATTCTAAGTTGGACACTAACAGTGCCATATAAGACCGTTGGTGCTAACATGGACAAATTTTAAATTTTTATTATTTTTTCTCTTTTTTCTTTCTTTTCTTTTTTGCTTTTTTCTTTTCCTTTTATCGATGGCCAACCACCACCCATAGGTGACAATTGGCCACTGGCCAAGGCTAGTTGGTTGGCCTCACCTGCCACAACCGAGGGCAAGCCCTGGTGAGGAGAGCCCTCGCCCAAGTGTGGCCTCACCCTGGCTTAGGTGAGGCCGGCCTTGCCAAATCTGGCAAGGGGAGCCTTCCTTCGCCTAGGCAAGTGTCAGGCTTGCCCAGGCCAAATTTGGTGGGGCCACCCTTCGCCAAGCCCAGGGCAACCTCGCTCGGTGTCGTTGTCACTTGACTAACTCCTGGTGAGGCCGCCCTAGCCTGGGCGAGGGTCAACCTTGCCAATTCAAGCTTAGGCAAGGCTATCCTTTGTCGGGCCGAGACTAGGTGAGAGCTCCCCTCGCCAAGGCTCACCCTTGCCCGACCGAGCCTCACTTATGGAAAAAAAAAAACCAAAAAGAAAAGAAAGAAAAAATTAGAAAAATAGAAAAAAAATCAAAAAAATAATTTAAAATTTCAAAAAATATTAAAATATTGTTAAATCTTGTCCACGTCAATGCTGACAATCCCACGTGGCACTGACGGCATTCATGCCAGCATTTTTCAATCAGTTAAAATTGACTGGATGAACTTAATTGGAAAGAAGTGAAAATATGGACTGAATTGACAAAATTAAAAAATTTATGATTGAATTGGCAAAAAAAGGCAGAAGAATAGCCCAAGAGCCATAACTTGGCACGGGGGGACACTTAAGTGCCATAACTTCAAAACGGTACACTTAAGTGCCACTTTCTTTTTCAAGTGGGACACTTAAGTGCCACCTCCGGCGACCCTTGCCGGAAATCCTACGTGGCAATATTTTTTTTTTTTTTGCCTACGTGGCTCGCCGGAGAGCTGAGTCTACTCTAACTCACTAGAAAAAACATTGTCTGCATAATAAAAGCCCCAAATCTTCCAAAAACGACGTCGTCTCCCCAAATGCCCCAAATCTTAAACCCTAAATCAGCCAAAATCCCCATTGAAGTGCTCGAATTCAAGTCTCGAACCCTAATTTCGTTTGCCCAAAATTCCTTCGTCAAATCTTGGAAATGGAGAATAGGACTCGCAGCAGCGCCTCAATTTCCTCTCACCGAAGCGAAGGAGAAGGCCAGCGTTTCTGTTTTTGTGGGTTACCGAGTCCAAGAAGAACATTGTGGACTCAAATCAATCCTGGGAGAAGATTTTATGGATGCGCCCAATATAAAGAAGCGTCGAATTGCAAATACTTCAAATAGATCGATGCGAAGTTCTCTGACTGAGCCACAAAGGTGATATTGGATCTACTCCATAAAAGATAGCAATCTCCATCTGTGTTCGTGGACAACTTGGATGATGTTGACTCAATGCAAGCTCAAGCGTCTTCAGTTAAACTTTTCAAGAATGAAGTCTCAATGCACGCTCAAGCATCTTCAACTAAACCTTTCAAGAATGAAGTTTCAATGAAGAAAATTGAACGAAAGTGTTACCAAGCGTTTATTATGGTGTTGTTTTGTTGTCTATTGTACTTTATGATGAAATGTAAAGTATTTGAAAATGAGAAAAAGTTTCTCCAACTGCCATAGTTAAAAATGGTGTTATTCTGGATTAAACGTAGGCTTTTTTCTTTTTGAAAGATGCGAAGAAGTTTGTGTTGTTCCACAAGATCATTGTGGCTTTGTTGTTGTTTGTGCTGTCATATGGAGTTGCCATAAGTTAAATTACCACCATCTTCTCTATTTTGATGCAGAATCATCTTCTCTGTTTTGATGCAGACCAATATATACACAAGACAAACATGAGTGATTACCCGAGTACCATAAGTTGTATTTAGTAATCACTTAAGTGCTAGTCGCGATGAAAAAAGGATCACTTAAGTGTCAAGTTATTATTAAAGTGATCGGTTAAGTGTCACTTGTAGTTAAAAGTGAACAGTTAAGTGCCAAGTTTTTTAGAATATGACCAGTTAAGTGCTAATTTTTTTGTGGGTTTTCTCTAAAAATTGCGCCAGCCACCACCACCGGCTGCACCACCAACCATCACCACTAGCCACACTACACACTAGGCACTCTAGCCACCACCATGCTGGTGGTGTTGCTGCACAAGGTAAGCTAAGCCTTGCACTAGCTTGCACCAGTACACATGGTATAAGATGTGCAAACTACACACTTGTACCAGGTGTAGGTGCAGCTGCTTAAGCCTATAACCCCCACCACAAACCCATAATCACCGGGCATCACCACCAGCCATACCAACACCCCAGTCACCACATTAGCACCCCAACCACCACATTAGCACCCCAACAACAAACTCACTACCACCAAACATCACAATCCACCACCTCCAGATCCACCAGCACTCCAGCTATCACCACAGAACACCAACAGCAGCAGTAACAAGTAAAAGCAGAATCCATGACAAACAACAACAACATAAATTGACAAGCAGCGCAAGATCATTTCATTGATATTGAAATTAAGTCTGACAACATCAATGAATGACAAACTAAAGAAAAAAAAAAAAAAAGAAAGATAACCATCCATAGTAAGTCTGACAGCATCAACGTTTACATAACTGTTTTGACTCCTAAGCTCCACAAATCCTATCACATCTCATCTCATCAATCAATATGCACGACACCCCCTGTTCGTGCTCCTTTCGATGGGCCTTTCACTTGATTCATAATTCTTGCACTCTTTCTAACTAGACATGCAACTTCTTCTTCAACCTTCTCAATATCCACTAACTCAGATGGAGCTGCAAATGTCCTAGGCCGAATTGATTCAAAAGGAGCTGGAGCTGGAGCTGGGTTCTTTCTCTTCTTTCTTGTCGGCACAGTTGATGTTTTCTTTTTTGTTGGTGCAGCCATTGATTCTTGAGTTGGGCCTGAGATAAGAACCTCTAAACTTCTCCCAGGCTACAAAAAAACAATAAATTGTTAGCAAAAGTCTACAGCATAAATTAAATTAAATTCAACCAATAAAACTTACATTGAGAATAATTATTCCAGTATGCTCATCTGTATAAAGGCCATAGCCATATTGTCTTAACCTCTTCCCAAGTGCCCCTCTTATTTGAATAGGGGCGTCACTTTCTGGAACTTGTGATTTATTGGCTCTTTTTCTTGCTTTCTTGGGCCCTTTAGCTACAACCAGGGCTTCTTCGACCAATTCTTCAGCCAGGTGTCTTCTAGATGGCCTTTGTTTAGCTGCCCCTTCACCTGGCCTTGTTCTAGTTGTCCTTCTGTGTAGCCCTGCAACTTCAGTGACACCTCCTTCTGTTGGGCCTTCTGGTGATACTAGTGGTGGTACTTGTGGTGCCCCTTGCAGTGATTCTTCTGGTGGCCCCTGTGATGATCCTTGAGGTGGCTCTTATGATGGCCCTTTAGTTGGCAGTTGAGTTCCAACTTGCTTTCTTCGAACCTGAGAAAGAGGCCAAAAGATACCATAAATATAATATTGAGACATATAATAATATAAAGAAAATGAAAAACTGAATACAAATAGTTGAATTTACCACTGGGTATTTCTTTCGCTGCTGAAGAACAGTCGATTGCACTGGCCGTGATACTGCTTGGGCTAATCCTTCAGCTGGCCGTGATGCTGCTTGGGTCAATCCTTCAGCTGGCCGTGATGCTACTTGGGCCAATCCTTCACCTGGCTGTCTTCTACCTTGCCTTATTCGAACAGGCTGTTCAGTTTCATGACTTACTGAGGTTCTTCTTGTGACCTAACAAACACATTACATACAAGGCCAAAAAGGATATTATGTACATTTTTATGATAAACGACAAAGCAACATAAACATAAATTTCATGACTTACCGGGGTTCTACTTGTTGACTGAAGAACAGTCGACTCACTTGGCCCTGCTGTGTGCATTTCTCCAACTCCAACTGTCTCTTCACTAGGCCCTTCACCTTGCCTCAACGGTTGTTGTTGCTTCCTCAATTGACAACCTTTAATATTGTGGCCTGCTAGGCGACAATAAGAGCACGTTATCTTTGCACCCCGCATGCTCATTCTTTGCTGACCCGAGACCTCTCCCTTCGCCATTCTTCATCTTCGTTTTGTCCTTCCAATTTTGTTCTTCAGTGGCAAAGGTTGAGGTGCTTCATGATCCATGGGCTCCTAAAACTTGCTACTTCTAATTGGCTACATCATGAACTGATAGGAAGCAAGATATTTTGATTTATGATACAATCATCGATGTAATCATCTGTATTGTTGCCCTTCAACTGGATGGCATATATGGCATGTGCACATGGAATTCCACTTACTTGCCATGCTCTAGATGAACACTTCCTACTTCATAGATTGACAACATTCTTATCAGCACCCTTTATTATCTCATATCCGCCATCTCCATTTCAAATGGGATGACAATGCCTACTTGCAGCCAAGTTCTCATCCAATTTCTTGGCAATCCTAGGACCATATTGTCTTGTCCACTTTACAGCCTCATCTCTTTGTTTTTGTAGTTGAGTCATAACCGCAACTCATATATCTTCAAACATTGAGATGACTGGTTTGCATCTGGCATCTATTATCTTTGAATTAAATACTTCACAAATGTTGTTGTCGACGTTATCACACTTAAACTCCTCGCTGAAGAATGCCCTGCACCAATGCTTCGGTTCTAGTTGAAATAGGGTAGCACAACCTTCCTTTGTCAACTGAAGCAGTCCTTCTTTGGCTATTCTAAAGTCAGCCATGTTTGCACTCTTTGCTAATTGCCAAAATTGCAATTGCAGCTTATCCCCTTTGTAGGTCTTTGCCCAATTTCCGTATATGTGCCACGCACACATTCGATGTTCAGCATTGGGCAACACCTCGGCTACTGTCGGAACTAATCCCTGCAATAATTCAAAGTTAAGAAATACTATAGCAAATTACATGTTCATATTACAAAGCAAACTATTGACTAAATTTTTCAAAAAGTAAGCATTACCTTTTGTTGGTCGCTCATGAATGCCCACCCTTCCCCGTTTGTTATCTCCAAGTCAGCCATTAGATTTTTCAAGAACCAGAACCAATTGTCCTTGTTCTCAATCTTTACAATAGCCCAAGCTAGTGGGAACATTTGGTTATTCGTATCTTTTCCAATCGCTGCCAACAATTCTCCCTTGCATAAGCCCTTCAAGAAACAGCCGTCCAATCCTATAATCCGTCTACAACCAGCTAAAAATCCTCGTCTGCATGCATCAAAGCACACATAGAACTTATTGAACTTGGTCCCATGATCAGGAAGCGGTCTCTCAATCACCTCTACATACACTCTACTTGTAGGGTTTTGCAGCCTACACTCCTAAGCATACTCCCACACCTGCCCATATTCCTTAGCATACTAACCAATAAGTATCTTTATCACCTTTTGCTTTGCTCTTTTGCACTGATTCCTAGATACATTGATGCCTACACGCTCCTTCACCAGCATCCTAAAGTTAGAAATTTTCATCTCTGGCATCAGCTTGATCAGATCGAAGAAGTGCTTGCACAACCATGCACTTGTTACCCTTTTGTTTTGAAAATTAATGGAACAAGTGTGTTCCTCTTGGTAGGCTCTAATATGGAAAGACCCACTCTTCTTAACAAACACACCGTAAATCTTCCATGGATAGTTTTGCTGCGAACACCTAGCTCATACAAATTTCTTGGTATTTCTAATGAAATCAATATTTCTTTGTGCAGCAATGGAGTTCTTCAGCATAGCTTCCCTAAATTGTATCGCATCATGGAATTTCATACCTACTGACAAAGTAGGAGAGGCAACAGATGGATCATAGGAAGGAAACTTACTTTTCCTTCTACGCACAGCTCGTTGATCTTCTTCAACTTCGTCCTGGGAAGTTGCGGTGTCGATGCTTTCTTCATAATCTGTCTCTAGGACTTGGCCAGCAACACCAACATCTACAGGGCCTTCGTCTCTGTTTGGAACTTCATCAGCTACATGTAAAGTTGCAAATCTATCTGACAAAAAGTCCCTTTGTTTTTTCCTTGATTGTGTAAGCTCCTCATCGTCGGCGTCACTTAAGATTAATAAATTTTCAGCTTCAGCAGCCAACCCTTCATCGTCATCGTCATCATCACCGTCACTGGATTCAGCTACTTCTCAATCTAATTCAGTGATGGTGACATCACCTATGTCACAATCACTCTGGTGAACAGCATCTGCGCCCCTCTCCTCCCCATCCTATCCATCATGCCCTACTTCATCCCTAACCTCAGTACTAGCTTGAATACCATCTCCTCCTTCTCCTACTTGGGTGTTATCTCTATCATCATCTTCGTCCTCACTATCACTATTGTTTTCAATAAATACTTTCGCCTCTTCGCCATGAAGATAATGATATAAGACATCCCTAAAACCATTATCATCTTCCAAAACTCTCAAACCATCTCTCAAGCCTTTCCCAGGAACATAGTAGAGTAACTTTTATACCCTACAAGGCAAAAATGTCACTATATCCCTAACAAATCCAATATAAGATGCCTTATTTATATCTACAAAGATAGTACTCTCCTTCCCCCCCTCATACTCCCACTCATCCTCCCCAATCACAAAATCCACACCGTAGTAAACGATGACAGCAACATAGTCTTTATCATGCGCCATTTCTGCAACAAAAGAGGACAAATATACAATTAACTTTTGGGACCACATTCACAAAGGATAGACAATTGCAAGTGGAGGTCCCTACACTCTTTATTAAAGAAAAGAAGAAAGAGAGAGGGAAGATGCATAGGTCAGACGACAGCTGCAGCTAAAAAGAGGCCTTAGGACAAGGACAAATAGAGATGGGACCCGACAACTACTTTGATTATGCCGTCGCATTCCTTTAAAATATGGAGAGATTCCTCAGCATGGGTCCTCAACAATGCAATTTATTAAAAAAATACCCAGAAGTCCCCATCTCCACAACTTTTGATTCGAACATGTCCAAAGTTCAATACTCTGAACCCTAACAATCACCAATCACCATCGCACATTTCACATCCGACCACTACAAATTACTTTCGCAAATCACAATTCAACACCCTAAATGAATCACACATCACAGTGGATGAGGCGACGTCGAGCCCTACACCGAGCCCTAATTTTCCCCCTGCTGAGCCCTACACCGAGCCTACATTTCAAGGCCGCTCCTAAATTGTCAATTCGAACCCCCCAATAAGATTGTAGCATCGCATCTGAGCCATAAATCTCACACCAAGCCTGAGCTTTCCCAGTCGACCCCTAAATTTCAAGTCCGAGCCCTAATAAACGAGTCGGAGCCCTAATTTCACCACAAGGGAGAGGAAGAAGAGAAAAAACCTAACCAAATCGACAATGGCGAGCGACGACGGCGAGCGACGATGACGAGCGATGACCTACGAACGGCGACCTGTGAACGGCGATGGAGAGGACGTCAGACCTGGTGTGAACTGATGAAAGGTTAAAATCCAAATAAGCAAAACGACGTCGTTTAGCACTAAGGAAAAACAACGTCGTTTAGTTTGGCCAAATGCACAGTGGATGGGGCGACGTCGTTTTCCTCCTCCACGTGTGCTTTTTTTTAAAAAAAAATTGCCACATCGGTTAAGCATGTCGCCGGAAAATGCCACGTCTGCATTTTGGCCAGTTTTTGGCCGGATTGGCACTTAAGTGTTCCGTTTTACTCCGATATTGGCACTTAAGTGTACCATTTCAAAGTTATGGCACTTAAGTATCCCTCCGTGCCAAGTTATGGCACTCCAGGTGTCCTAACCTCTCTAAACAATAGGTTTAGGACTTTTTTTTGACAATTTTCCCGATCTTTTAAGGTTAAATCTATGTTAAAAAGAGTGCACTTCGTGCTTATTGCAGGCTTTGAATTGGGAATGAAATAAGCATAAACTTAATTAATTGATCCATATACATGCTTAATTTAATGTGTGCACCGCTCATGTAAACACTTTGCACATCGTGGTGTCTTATGATCGATTGGCATGGCAACTATGCAACATATTCATGAGGAAATAATTTGAGGTGCGTTTGTTTCGCAAAACACATTTTCAATAAAAACATTTTCCTCATCTTTTGTCATTTGGCTTGCTCAAGAAAATGAGTCAACGAAAAACGTTTTCCTAGTCACCAGAAAAAGTTTTTCTATCAAAGCTTAAATTTAGGAAAATGATTTCATTTTTAAAAGAATCAAAAAAAAAATTTCGAATTTACCAAAGCTTAGATTTAGTGCTTGGTTTACGAACAATTGTTCTTATAAAATTATATTTTAAAAAATTTTAATTTTAATTTTTTAATTTTTTAAAAAAATTGAATTCTTTGTTTTTATTTTATTTATTCTTTTTTTTCTTCCTTTTTTTTTTTCTTCCTCTCCATCCGTTGGCCGGCGAGATTTGACCTCATCAAATTGGGTGAGCTCCACGGCTTCTGGTGACAAGGCTCAAGCTCGCCCATGGCTAGTGAACCTTAAGCCTTGCTAGATCAAGCGAGTTCGTGGCCTCTAGCAATGAGCCTCAAGCTTCACCAGATTGAGCAAGCTTTTAGCCTTTGGTAGAGAGTTGGCAAGGCTCGAGCCAGCGAGCTTAAAGCCTCGCTAGATTGGACGAGCTTGCGGCCTCGAGTGGTGAGCTCACAGCGAGGCTAGAGCAAGCTACGAGCCTCGCTACACCAGACGAGCTTGTGGCCTTTGGCAACAATCTCAAATCTCATCAAATCAGCGAGCTCGCAGCCTTCGTTGACAGCTCAAGCTCCTCCCTTGTAAGCCAATCGGGGATAAACCGCCAAAAGAAGCAAAAGGGATGGCACAAGGAAGCAAAGAAGCAAAGGAGAAGAAGAACGAAAAGAGAAAAATAAATAAATAAAAAAGAAGGAAAATAAAAAAAAAAGTAAATAAAAGTAAATAAATAATTAAAAATTAATTAAAAATTAAAAGTTTATTAAAATTAAAAAAAATTCAAGTTAAAACATTTTTTTTATGAGACAAAGTGTGAAATCATATTCTAATGGAATCCAAACAAAAGAAAATTTCGATTATTCATTACCAAACAAAGGAAAAACAAACTGTATTCATGGAAAACCTTTATTATTTAGTTTTCCACAAAACAAAAACACCTTGGGTTTAGTTGAATAAATATATATTTTCTAAGGTCATGTATAATCTCCCTTGTTTTTGCACACAAACTTGTCCCCAATTCCATCCACTAATTATATAATGATTTTGTTCACAATTATCTTTAAAGCACATGTTGAGTAAGTCATACACAATCATGCATTTTAAAGATTAAAAAAAAAAGGTGTTTTTGCATGTTTATTTTTCTAGAGATGCTCAAACATCTATTGCACATTTTCACCCAATTTTCGGAATTTTAGAAATGGTATAATACTAGGGAAATTTTCCAAAAAATCTTAAACCAATTGCATTTTTGTTAATACAGTCATAAACTTCTCAATTTTATCAATTAAATTCTAAACCATTTTCATTTTTTACTAATTGAGTCTATCTAGCTAATTTTGACTGGAAATTATTGACATGAACAGCCAGCACTAATGTGGCATTTTTTAATAATATTTTGAATTTTTTATGTTGTCTCTTTTTTTACTTTTTTACTTTTGGGGGGGGGGGTTTGGATCTATGGTCAACACCCTAGATTCAAACCCCCCCCCAAAAGAAAAAAAAAGGTAAAAATAAAAAAAAAATCCAAAAAATCCAAAAAATTATTTAAAAAGTGTCACATCAATGCTGGTCATTCACATTAGTATTTTTCAGCCAAAATTGGTTAGATTGACTCAATTGACAAAAACTAAAAAATTTTTAAAACTAAATTATTAAAATTGAAATGTTTAAGAGTAAATTGGCAAAAGTATAATAGATTTATGACTTTTTGGACAATTTTCCCTATAATGCTGCAACTTGCACGTCAATGGTATGAATCACTTTGTCTATCTAATGTTATTGATCAAATGGAATATTTCTACTTTTATTCTATAATTAAGTGGTCAAATATTTCAACTTTCTCTATGAAAAGGAAATGCCACAATCGGACCAACATATTCATGCTTCTACTAATGATTAGTCAGTGTTACACTGAGTTGTTTAAACAAATGAGAAAAGAGGGCATTTCAAGTAAGTTTGTCCAACCACTTGGATTTGTCTTAGTGCCACCCTTCCAACATGAAAGGAGGAGGTGGAGGGTTGGAATTCCTGCCTTCTCATGAGAGATTAGGGTGGGGACGCTTTAGTTTTAAGTATGAATTGGATGAAGACGCTTTAGTTTCAAGTGTGGGTTTCGACTTTCACGTAGGAGGTAAGGTAAGAGTTTGAGACTGAAAATTAGAGTAGGTATAGAGTAAAACCAACCCAAAAAGAAAAGAAAAAAAAAAAGTTTGCCCACAAAGTCAAATTAATCTCCTTTCCTCACATAGCGACTGTTTGTCTGTCCTACGCATCTTCCTTGGAACTCACCGACCATCTTCATTAATGGACAGGAAATCAAGCACGTATATGATGGACGACATATATTGGTGTACGCATTCCACCCACACCACTGGCTTTGCATCTCAACGTTCGACCACCGCCCGTGCCCCTTCACAGCCATCCAGGCCATTGCTTGCTCTCCGCCGCACGTCCTTGACGCTTAAGATCGTTGGCTACCACTTGGCCTCTGGTTTGATTCTCTCTCTCTCTCTCTCTCTCTCTCTCTCTCTCTCTCTCTCTCTCTCTCTCTCTCTCTCTATCAGCCGTAATTTTCATTGCTAACAACTATTGTTTGCTGAGGACTTGTATCGATTATTGTTGTAAATTCTGCTCCCAACAATTATCAGCCCATCCTTCATTACTTCAGTCTTCTTTCGCTAGCACTTTTTGTTGTCCCGTTCGCTAAATCTTTGTGTTTTCAATGTGGAAGAGAGACGTAATACAAAAGTCGGGCAGATGGGGAGAGCCAAAGGAGGCGTGGGATGAGTTGGGTTTGCTGTTTTAATGTTGGTTGCAAGCTTTGTCCAACGAGTGAGCTCGCATGGCGAGCAGCCTTTGGCCAGGATCGCTATTCACGAGACTGTCTCTTCTCTTGATGGAAGAGTGAGCATCAAGGCCTCTCCTTCAATTCTCGGAGCAAGGGGCTTCGGTTCTTTCCTGAGCAGTTTAAATTGTCTTCCAGGAAATTTACTAAAAGGCTTGTTACTTCACTTCAGTTCCTTATAAAGCTTGAGAAGATTTTTTTGTACTCTGTTTTGAAGACATAGGTTAACCGATATTGTGAAAATTGAAAGCCATGGTCGAGGTTGACACAAGCTGCATTGACTGTTTCAGGGGCAAAATGCAGAGTGGGTGCTATTGAAGTATAGCTCTCTGAACCCATTGAACGATGACTGGATTGGAGTATTTTCCCCAGCGAATTTCAGGTAATTAGATTGCTCTGCATTGCAGCATTCTCGATACAAGGCTTGTGATTTTCTTCTCTCTTTTTTTTTTTTTTTTTGGTTTTGGTTGACCGTTAAGATGAGTTCTTGATGTTAAATTCCATTTCACTACTTTGCCGTGCTTCCACCTGTTTGCCTGAAAATCAGGACGTTATTGCGCCTCGTATATGTTCAGCACCTATCAAGGTTCGTGTCACATTCCTTGCGATCGACTCTAGACTGTCTTCTGTGATTTGTTGCTTACCTATTGTTACTGCTTGCAGTATCAATATGCAAATTACTCAAGCCTTGCATATGAAAGTACGGGAAAAGGGTCCCTAAAGTTGCACTTGATCAACCAGAGATCGGATTTTTCATTTGCACTTTTTTTTTTCTGGTGGTATATTGAAAGTAAGTGCTCTTATTTTTCCGCATACCAAGTCCATGACCGGTTTTTGAATAAATCAGCTACTCCAATTTAAGCAAGATGTACGAGCAATCAAGTTCAGATGATATTTGATGTACATTAATGGATCTGTTGAATTCTGAAGTTGATCTTAAATGCCAAAACTGCATTACAAAGACTAATGCCGTTTTTATTTCCATTCACTCTAGCTAGCGTTTTAATTAATATTTGGTTGCTGAAGTTTGCGTCATCTCAGGGATCAACTCTGGCAACTCTTTCCTCGAATTTTCCTACTTTTTCACTTGTGTGTCTCATTTGTATCTTGTGTTGTTGGATACACCACAGCCAAAACTAGTTGCAGTATCAGATACAATTGCATTTGCAAATCCAAAGGCTCCAGTTTATCCTCGCCTAGCTCAAGGAAAAGAATGGAATGAAGTATGTCTATTACCTTTTTAAGTTGAAAAGTTTAGCATATTTATATAGTTCTTTCAGATGTTGACAGTGCAATTTGAGTTTGCTAAAAATGTGTTAGATTCTGCTTTTACGTTATGCAGCCTCTGCCTGCACTTGTTTTCCTGTTCTGCATAATTTAAAACAGAATCCTAATATAATATATGTATTGAAACGTGATATCAGATGACTGTAACATGGCAAGTGGATATGGAATAGCTGAAGCAGAGCCAGTTGTTGAGTGGGCTTGTCAAGGCGGAGAAAAGATGCGTTCTCCAGCTGGAACTTTGGCTTTTGACCGTAGTAGCATGTGTGGTGAGTATACTCCATTGTGGACATTGTTGTTATGAATGAAATGTAATGCATAACAAGTCTCTGTGTTCGGAAGGCACAGTTTAATAAATGATTATTTAGTTAAAAAAATATCTCTAGGTATTAAGTGTGTTCTTTATTCAACCCGAAAGGCACAATTTAAAATGAGGGGAAAATTCCTTTCCACTTTTTTTTTTCTTTTATTTCTAGAAAGGTTAAAAGTCGAGGTGTTGTTGGGATGAGTTCGGCCAATGTCCTTAAGATACCAAAGAAAGATGTATCATCTCTCTGACATGAGTGGTAAAACTAAACAGTGTCTATCGTGCTTCCTGATCTAAAAGAAATGAGATGGCAAATGATGTCTATTGGCTAATTTAAGCATTATTTTATGTTTACTCATACTTAGAAGAGGACATCTGTTGAATTTCGTTCGTCAACATAAATAAATTTTAAAGGTGGTGTGTTATAACAATGACCGGTATGGCAAGTGCAAATCAGTTATTACCGTGAGACGCAATTGAGTGGATTCTTAGCAAGCCATATGCAATGGACCTATCATGCAATTATGAATAGAAAGATGAAAGTAGGCTCCCACATTAGAGAAGAGGCCCTCCTGATCACTTTCCAGAATGTAGGAATTTTTTTCCTGGTAAAAACACGTAAATAAATGGTCGATTTCACTGCATTACTGTCTAGTTTGACTTGGATGAAGTTGATAAGTCCATTTAACTGCTGTGCTTAGAACACTAACTGGGCCTTTAACCCTTTAAGCACCAGTTTAGGGTGTATCCTGCTATGAGTTTAACTGAAAGTTTTCTAAAGGCCTCTCTGGGGTCCTCATCTTGATGATCCTAAAGTTTTGCTTCCAAACAAACATACAATCTATATAGGTAAAATTTTGACTCTATCCATTGTTCATGATCCTTAGTAGTTGAAGCGTAGTGATGGCTTCACAGACTCGATTATTCCAGATTCCAGCAATGATTATCATTCATTGATCTTAGTAGTCATTAGCTTTTGCGCCCGCGTGTAGGGCTTGGGGATGTCGCAACAATCTTCAAGAAGGCATTGGGAAAGGAGACTCGAGGGGAAAATCTTGAATTTGAGTGTCATTTTGATCCCATGAAACTGATCTTACCTTCTGAAAATTCAAGGAAATCAGGCTGGATATTGCGGCCAATACCAACAAGACGACAAGAGCTGTTTTTCCTTAAATGCATTCTGATATGAAAGCCCAATAACAGCACGCACAATAATTTTTATATGTATACATGAAAAAAGATAAAAGAAATTAGTTATCTAATTATTTTATTTATAGAAGGAATTCATATAAGTATATAATAGGAAAACAGTTTCCCTAAACAAACACAAACGGGCTCTAGTCCATTGCTGGGTGTAAAATCGAAGTCCTAAATTTATGTGGGGAACTTTTATTTATAAAAGGAATTCATACAACCTAGGCGTACATTTGGGTCCCCGCCAATACAATGGATTTAGGATTTTTTTTTTTTTTGACACTTTTTCTTGAGATTTTCTTATGATTGTGGATCCTGTTACTTTAGGTGGTTAAGTGTTAAGTGCTTGATTTGGACACGATAGATTTTATATTTAAAGTATAGTGCTTTCATCCAGAATAACTTAAAAGCCACTCCATCACGATAACCCATATTTGATACACATGAACAAGGTGATTTATGTATAACCTTGAGTTTAGTTGAGCTGAAATTTTTAAATACCTCCTGGGAAAAGATGTAGGTTTTGTTAAAAAGTGCTCCAAGGTTCTTATTACATGAATGAATTGCAAAGCTCAAATTTCTATGATATGTGGGGTTTGGAAAGTGGAATATAATTATTTTTTGTAGGTGTATGATCCTATAAGGCCCTAAACTTTTCTTCTTTGTATAATCAAGAACTTAAGTTTTAACTTTATTCAACTAAGTACCTCAACTTTCAAAATTAGGCTAATGTTAGGCTTCTGGTAAATTGAAGCGCATGTTACTTGACTTTTACTGAGATGGACTTACTAATTAGGTCAAGCTGATGATGTGGAAGGTCATGTCATTCAATTTTTCCAACTCAACACATAGAAATTTCTTTCGCATTTTGTTTTCGTTCCTTCGTTTCTTCTTTTTGTGATGGTGAGCCAGTGTGGTTGGTGGTGGTAAGGCCCGATTTGTTCACATCGGCAGGACTAAGTACTACTGACAGTGGTAACATCGACTTAGGTAATGGCGACTACTGGCTTTGGCAGTTTTTGGGTCCGTAATGGTAGCAAAGTGTTCGAGAGCAGTAGTAGCCGCTGCAGGAGATGGGGGGTAGGGGTGGCTGGGAGAGTTTTCAACAGAAAATCAACGAAAAAAAATATATTGTTAATGAGTTCCCTTAGGGCACTTGCTAATGATACTTAATATGAAATGTTTTGTTTTTGGAAACATCATTTATGCGAGACACACAATAACAAGTACACAAACTACAAGCTTTGCTTAATGAGCTGCTTACCAAAGGCATTTTCTAACAAAATAAGAGATTTAGATTTAGAGAGAGAGAGAGAGCACATTGGATGTCGTTGTGCACTTTTGAAGATCACCTAATAGCGTTAAAATTAAGATCAAATACTAATCAGGTGCAGTTCTATTAAATATGTTCAACCATTGAAAACTCATGTCATTATTAGAGAGGACTAAATAATGGACAAATGTTCTTAAAAGATACAGTTTGAGTTAGATTTCTCGCACCATGAAGTGCACAGAACTTATGTCGAAGCCACTTATTACTTGAAATTTGACTTGTGTGTTACCTAACCTGTGAGGTTAGCAGGCATTTCATCACGAGAATTAACACAAAGTTTTGTCTTTGAGAAACTGAAGATAACGGGCTACACTTATATCATATATACCCACAGCTGCTTCACCAACTTTTCTACGAATATTCTATCAATCTTTTTTCTTGCCTACGCCTCTTTTTTCCGGGCCATTCTTTCAGGCCTTCTAAGCTTTCCACTCGATATTAAACTTTACCTTCTATTCACGGCATTGAAACCGTTAAGTCTACTGTTGTAAATAGTTTGTTATCTATCATTACATAGGGCATGCGCACTTGTGATCTAACGGAGCCCTCAGTGGGAGGACCCAATCATGGGACTTTACGTCGGCATGCTTAGCAAGAATAGACACAGAAACTTCCCGAGACCAAAGCCCTGCATGTTCACACCTTGATCTTCCCAATCTCACCTACCCCACGATCTAAAATCCCTTTAACTGAACAAAAGGAGGAACCGGTGTGTCGTCCGATGAGAGGGAGAGTCACTGGTTTTTTGCACCACCATAAGTGGGAAGCATTGGATTCGAATGTCTCAAATCATAATTACCCTCTTGAAGGTACAAGCAAAGGTCACGAACCCTCCAAATTTCTTCCACGTAGGTTTACTCAACCACCCCACTATTCCAAAACCCATCACCTTTTTTCAGTTCCTCTTCCTTCTTCGTGGCCTGTGTTGTGTATTTATATTGAGTAATATTCCTGACTTCTCTCCACGCACCAACTTACTAGAGCAGAGTCCTAGAACAGAGAAAAATTGTCACCTGCAATCCTCACACACAAGAATGGCTCACAACTCTCGTGTTGCCATGGTTGTGCCCTGGTCCATCTTGATGGTATTGGTGATTTTGAATGGCTTAGTTCAGGAAGTGAGCGCGGCTGGAGAGTGTGGGAGGACCCCAATCGGATCGGCTGCCGCCAGCCTGAGTCCTTGCCTAGGGGCAGCTAAAAATGCTCGAGCTAAGGTCCCGCCCGCCTGCTGCGCCAAAGTCAACGCGCTCATCCGCACCTCTCCTCGGTGCCTCTGCGCCGTCCTGCTCTCTCCTCTAGCGAAGCAGGCGGGGATAATGCCGGCCACGGCTATCTCGATCCCGAAGAGGTGCAACATCAGGAACAGGCCCGCTGGAAAGAAATGCGGGAGTGAGTATAACTATCCTATGCCTAAATCCACTAATAAGTGGCTACTTATAATTATTAAATATCATCCAAAATTAATTATTGTTTTGTCTTTTTTTTTCCCTTCATTTATTAACTGCAGGATATACTGTCCCTTGAGTGACAAATGCTGAGCCGGCCCAATCAAGGGGGAGGATATTGATCGAAGTTATGGCTTGAGAAAGCTAGGGATTTACTAAATAAGCTTTGCTAATGTAAAAGGGCCATTCTTTGTTTGATTGGCCCAGGCCCATTATGGAATTATCTATGGTAATTAATAATTATGTATTTTCCCTATCCCTTAATAAAAATCGTTTCCCATGATATTTCATATATTGGTTCTTCATTAATAGCGAATTTACTCTTTCCTTTTTAGGCCAGGAATTAGCTCCTTTTAAATTTTCATTCTAATATAGTCCCTTTGTTGAGAAATTGACATGATTCCAACTGCCTGTCTAATCACTTAACTAATTATTAAACCATAAGATTTCCGAACTCCCGCCATTGTCATCTTCCTCCCACTCCTCATTAGAAGAAAATAGTGACAACTGAATGGCAATTTTCAACGAGAGATTTGCTCCCATAATCACATCCTGGGACAACCCAAATAGGAGGAGCCCGTTGGAAATTTTTCATAAAAATTCGATAATCTGAACTTCGAAATCCATAATCACCTTCTTCATATTACTCATCGAGAGATTGATCTTCTTCTTCTTCCTCTTCTTCATCATTTTCTATGAAGAGGCCGAAGAAGAGGTTCTTCGGAGTGTTGAGGCAGTTAGAATTGATCGGAAAATGGGCATGAGGGAGGAGTGGAGACTAGATCGATCTTTGCCATTAGTTGAAGGTGAAGAACGAGTTATCCAGGAACTTGTGGTGGAGGTTTCCTAACATCATTGGCTCTAGATACTCCCACCACCTCGCAAGCGTTCGCTACGAGACCGAGGCTTTCTTGCTCGTCACTGTCCGCTTCGTTCATGGCATTGTCTTTGTTGCGAATGGTGGTTTGTTTTGTCCCAAATTACCTCGGGTCGAATTAGGGCTTGAAGAAGAGAGAAATGGCTTGATTTGTCCAATGAGGTTTTAAATTTGGGGCAGATTTGTTGAATGATGTTGCATAGGACTATTTATGTTGACTCAAAGCACTTGCGAGCATGTCGATTAGAAAAATAAATGATAAAATATTGTCATATCAGATTTTTATAATATCTCAAATCGGTAATGACACTTAAGTGATATATATATATATATATATATATATATTTAACAAAGTAGTACTAAAATAATCTGATGAAATTTTTTAGTACTAAAGTGACATCGTACTGATATTATGACACTTTTAATTTCTTTTTTTTTTTTCTTTTTTTACTAGTGAAGCTAGGGCGGCTCCTGCTGCCTTTCTCTGGAACCTGTGCTGTGCGCATCCTTTTTTGTTTCTCGTTTTGCCATTTTTTACTCTATCTTTGGTTTTATTTCTTTTTTACCCAAACGCATCACCTTTTTTTAGTTCCCTTCCTTCTTCATGTCTCGTGTTGTGTATATTTATTGAGTCATGTTCCTGATTTCTCTCCACACACCCAACTTACAAGAGCAAAGTCCTAGAATAGAGTAACTGTTACCTGCAATCTCCAAATGGAAGAAATGGCTCACAATTCACATGTTGACATGTCCGTGCCCTTGTCCATCTTGATGGTATTGGTGATTTCTCAAATGGCTTCGTTTGGGAAGCAAGCGCACCTGAAGAGTGCGGGTGGACCCCCATCCGGTCGGCCGCCGCCAGCCTGAGCACTTGCCACTTGCCCAGGGTTAGCTAGAGGCGTCCGGGCTACGGTCCCGCCTGCGTGCTGCGCCAAAGTCAATGTGCTCATTTACATCGCTCCCCACTGGCCGTCCTGCTCTCTCCTCTAGGGAAGCAGGCCAGGACCATGCAGGCCACGGCTATCTCGATCCTAAAGAGGTGCAACGTTAGAAACAGGCCCACGTGAGAAGCAAATGCTGAGCCCGGCCTAGGATAGGAGGATGCTAATTGAAGCAATGGCTTGAGAAAGCTAGGGATTTTGCCCAAGACACTTTGCTAATGTAAAAGGGTCATTCTCTGCTTAATTGGCCCAGGCCCATTAATTAATTATGTATTTTGGTAGAGCTGCACCACTGGAGCAGTTTTCTCATTTTATCACCCCTTAATAAAAATAGTTTCCCATGATAATTGCGTTGCTCGGTTCCCCCTCCATAGCAAATTCGTTCTTTCCTTTTTTTGCCAAGGATGTCCTCATTTTAGTGTTCATCAACTTATAGTCCCTTTGTTAAAAAACCAACATGCATCTAACTCCCCATGTACTAACCTAGGGTGCGTTTGTCTCACAAAAAAAAAATAATGATTATAATAATATTTTCCTAAAAATAATCACTTACATGTCTTATAAAATCTTCACCATCCACAAAAATATTTAGATATAAATCATTTTCGATAATGAAATCATTTTTCAAATCATTCACATTTCGTGAAATAAACAGAGTATTAATTAGCTACCTAAACATGAGATTTCTTAACTCTCAATAAACATTCCCAATTTTGTGCGTGCCAAATTTTAAAGGATTTTACAGAAAAGATTCTATGGCGTGCATATATCGGTGGCGAAGAGCACGCACGTATGTGTACAAGACCCAGCGACAAGTGCTGGTTGACCCCCGCAAGGGCCGATCGACACACCACCCGGCTGCATGCCATGATTGCCATCGCCGGCTTAAGGCAAGGGCGCTCAACGGCGAAGCTGGGACGGCCCTACTGCCTTTCTCTGAAAATTGTGCTATATGATCTCTCTTTTTTTAAGGTTTCACATTCGTTCTGTCCTTTTTTTTTTAATGACCCAAAAAACCCCATACAGTCAGAAGCCGGTGAGCAAACCCTGAAGTGACACTAGCGGAGGACCCACCACCCTGGCACCACACTTAAGACACCAAATGCCTTTACTGAGTTTTAAACCTCTCACATTTGGGGAAGAATCAATGGAGCTCTTATCCAGCGGAACCACCATGGCCAGTGGTCGTTTTGTCCTTTTTTTTTTTTTGTCCTCAATTTTTGTTTTATTTCTCCTTTTTTTTCAGGTTTTAATTGATGTGGGTAATGGCGCGTAAAGCCACAGCAGCAAATGTGAGTCACATGCATGGCTGATTAGGGTTGTCGTGTCAAAATGCCAATCATACCAACTTGATTTCAAGGATTAAATTGTTTTCGCTGAAAGAGCACAAGGACCAATTTGGCCACAATCAAAATTCAAAAGCCAAATTGAGCATTAGATAAGAGTATAAGAATAGTTTCTAACCTTGTGCTCAAGTTGCACCGATAGAATTTAATACTAGTAAAAGAGCGAGGGCACGTAAATAGTTGGTAAGCTGTGCAAATAAATAAATTATTGAACAGTTGGAATTTGAAAATAATTAAATGATGGTTAATTATGGCTCAAACAAAAGTTGGTTATTCTCAGGGGTTGAGGTGGAGACGATATAGTTTCAGGTATGGGTTTCGATTTTCACGTCCAGTAAGGAGGTAGGGTGTTTAAGAGTGAGAGTTAAAATATGAATAGAGTAGGACAGGCCAAAAAGAGAGAGAGAGAGAGAGAGAGAGAGATGTTGGAGAATAATGAGCACAACGTCTTTATTAGTTATAACTTCAATTGCAATCTTCCATCATGAAGAAAGGAACTATTAGCTCCATAGCAATTGCAGTAGTGCATGCTCGTAATTGGATAATCAATTTGTAATTTTATGTAGGGTGTTACCTGCGACTTATAAATGCAAGGGCAAATGCTAGAAACGATTAGTAAATTCTATCAACAAAATAAGTGAGTATGAGAAAAAGAAGCTATGAATCACGAGAGAGAGATTTTACTTACTAAATAACCTCTTATTTGTGTAGCTAAAATTGAAAAGCTCTCTCACAACAAAGCATGGTAATCATCCTTGTTATAGACAACGTTTCGATTATCCTTCCCACCGCACGGATTGAGGTTTGTAAGGCCGAATGAATCGATTCCTATAAGTCCATGTTCAAAAAGCCTATTAGAATGGGCGTATCCAGAGTGGGCCGTGCGGACTATTTGAATATGAAAGGTTCGCGTGGATCTGGACCAAAGGCCCCTTTCCTTTATCAGTTGTTGCTAATGTGTTCATTATTCATTACGAATTTCGAATTAATCTTAGTAAATTATTAAAGCAATTGTTTCAAATTGTAATAAATGTTGAAAAGTGGACTCGGAATAAGAGTTGGTAATTTTCTATCTGTGACGATATGCCACCAGTTAGCATTTTCATAAATGTGTAAGTAACTTAACTGCTTGTTATCACTAGATGAGTTGTTAGTTAAAATTTTGTTGCTAATGTATTTAGATAATTATTGCGCTTTTCACATGTTACTAGCGTGAAATAAAGTTCCAACTTTAACTCTCTGGAATTGTAGACTCGTTCAATTTCGGCTCATGGTCAAGTCATTTTACACTAAAACATGTACTTATTTATAGAACAAAGGCGTGCTATTCCTTTTTAATTTTTAAACCAATTAGAAAGAAAGAGAGAAATGTTGGACAACGAAGAGCATAAACTTCTTTATTACTACTTACCAAAAAAAAAAAAATTCTTTATTACTTCTTAAAGCTTCAATAGCAATCTTCCTCAGTGAAAAAGAAACTATAAGTTACATAGCAGTTTCAATGACCCATGTCTTCAAAATTGGATAAGTTAATTTGTACTTTCAAACAAGGTGTCATCTATGACGGAAAAAAAATACCAAAAGAGGCCTAAACTTATTGCATTGGTATCAATTTAATCATAAACTTTTTAATTTGACAAATTCAATCCTAAACCTTTTCACATTAATACTAATTTAGTTCACCTGATCAATTTTTGCCGACCCACGCTAACATGGCAATTTTTGTTTTAATTTTAATTTTAATTTTTGAATTTTTTATTAATTTTTTTCTTTTCTTTTTTTTTTCTCTTCTTTCTCCTTAGACTATCCCCATAATAGTCAGCAAGGCTTGCTGGCCATTGTTGAGGTGGCTTTGCCTAGGGCCATAGGCGAGGTGGCTTCCCATAGATTTGGGCGAGGCCAGCCTCTCCCGCGGCCTTGGGCGAGGCTAGGCAAGGGCCATGAGCCTTGCCTGCCACCGATGAGGGCTTTGTAGCCTTGGCCCAATGGCGGGCGAGCCTTAGTGGAGCCTCACCAACCATTGTGGGGAAAGTTCAAGGAGGAAGAAAGAAAAAAATGAAAAAGGAAAAATTAGTATAAAAATTCAAATTAAAAAATTGCGACATCAACGTTGGCCGAACAACTGGTGTCTACGTCATCGCTGACCAACCAAAATTGACCGAATAGATTAAATTGGTACTAATGTAAAAATGTTTAGGAATAAATTGACTCAATTGAAAGGTTTAAGATTGAATTTGTATTAGTATAATAGGTTTATGACTTTTTTTGTATTTTTTCCCACCTACAACTAGGGATGTCAAAAAAGCCCGGCGTAACTTGACTCAAAATTTTATGGTATTTTGGGATTGGGCCTTAGATATTTTCGGGTAAGGGTCTAAATACGTGGGCATGTATTCGATTCCCTCCATTTCCGAATAGTTATCATGGCCGTTCGTACCAGGCCATTGATTTTTTTTCTTCGAGTTGTCTATTCAGTTATCATGTTTGTCGAGTTGCTTGCCTTAGCTTTTGGACTTGATTCCTCACTGCCTTGAAGTGACTGGCATGGCATGTTGTTTTTTTTTTTTTTTTTTTTACAGCATGGCATGTTGTTAGGTTTGGCTGAGTTTACCCCGGCACGAAAGGAAAGGCCGGAAATGAAGCCCCACCTTGTTGGGATTTCGTCTTTGTTTCTATGGAAGTTCTTTGGAGTTTGGAATCTCTCTGTTTTATTTGCATGAAGCGGGCAATTGTGCTTAGAAGAGGGTTTTTGTCGTTGATGGGTTCCCTGTAAATTGCTTTGTTTCTTGCTTCTTTTATTCTTTCCGCGTGCAATATCAGAATGTTAAACTCTCGTCTCTGTATAGAGGTGTGCTGCTTCATTTTCTCGACTGGCCTAATGCTTCTTCGTTCATGGCTTTTGGGTTTTGCCTAGTAGCTTTGAGTGGGCTTTCTGAGAGGTAGATTGAATGCGGCAATTTAGATGGATGGTCTTGAACTGGATATCAAGGAGAATGCAGAATGTTTTGCTGGTCTTTTAGGTTGATGTTCTTTCAATCCCTCTTTCACAGATTGTTGGTATTTTAATATATTTTTCCCAATCTAATGCTACTTTCAGACTGCATTACTAAGATTGTTGATTCTTTGATGCCCATTATTGGGCACCTTGACAGCAGTTTACTGTTTGTCCTGTCCAACTATTTTCCTTGACTTTGACTTGATACTCTCTTGATTTATTAGCTTGTTGATGTCTGTAATTTTTTTTCCAGAACAAGAAGGTAAGGGAGGTGGGGATTCTGAAAAAGGACCATGAAACCTTGAAGGAGCAGATTGAGAAGCTGGAGATGATGATGCGTAACTGTTGAAATTGTTGATTTTCCTCATTCAATCGCAGCTTGTTATTTTCTTCCATTTAAGTTGGATTTCGCTTTTTGCAGGGATTGGGTAGGCTGTCCTTGGCTGCGGCATCAGCAGATCAGTCAGCTGCAAGTGTGCGGTCCAAGCAAGAATGAAGGAGATCACTGCTAAGGTATGCAGAATTTGGGAGCTAACCTGAGCTAACCTTACACCAAAAAACTGACATTTGATAATGGCATCATTAGGCAAGTGAGGTTACAAGCGAAGAGCCACTATAGTAATTTTTTTTTTTTTTTTTTGAAGTGAGGGACTATAAGGACGATATTTGTTCATCTCGGCAGGTGCTGGACTATCATTTGCAACAGTGGCAGTGTTTGGTTGGACCTCTGGACAGGAATCCACCATTTGTTTCAACTCTACCGATTAGATACCATGGCTACGCATGTCAACTTCTTGGAGTGGTAGGTGAACAAAACTGAAGTGTTCATTTTGCTTCCTTTAAATAAAATCGAGATGGAGTTGTCAATTGTGGATGTTTTTGTGGCTACATCTTTTGAATCTTTTGGTTTTACACTTCCAAATTACTAGCTTTGCAGATTTATATGATGACCAGTTGCTTGTTTTTGGGGAGACTGTATTGTGAAAGCCTGTTATAAATTGACATGCCATTGATGATGTCATAATAACTATGATCAAATATTTATGATGTAAGAGTGCATGATCAAGTAGCTACAATGTTCAGAACTTTTGGTTGGTCATTCTGATAAATTTGTGGACTCAACAACAAATAGAAGTTTAAGAAATGAGAATAAGAGTGAAACAAGTGTAGGCAATTACACTAAGTTGTCCCTTAGTTGAGATGTCTAATGCTTAGACTCATAAGCCATTGTGAAAATATGTTCATCTTAAAAATAAAAAAGAGAGAGAACCTGAAACCCAAACTGGACCGGCCCAGCCCAATCGCTCGAGTTATTTGCCACTCGGGTCTTAGGTCGAGTAGGGTCAAGCGCATTCCTATAGTTTTTCAGGTTGGGCTGAGTATCATGGAAACCTAGTCCAACCTAACCCATTGACATCCCTCCTTGTGACTCACAAATGGGAGAACAAATGGTAGAAACAATTAGCAACATCTATCAACAAAGTAAATGAGTATGAGAAAAAGAAAATGTGAATAGATATATATATATATATATATATATATATATATGCATATTTAACTTACTAAATCACTTCTTATTTGCATAGTTGGAATTTTAAAGCTCTCTTGAACCAAAGCATGATAATCAACCTCCCTATCAATAACTTTTTTATAATCCTATCCACTGTTTGAAAATAGGAGATCCTTCAAGATTGATTGACATGTAATATGCTGTAGAATCCCATAAGCGCCATTGCGAAGCCCAATCCCAATCCTGAGTAAAACCAATTAACAACAAAGTCGCCTTCATTAGATTCATCTTTGCTTGAATCGTGATCATGTTGTCTCTCCATTTCATTCTGCTCATCCCCCGAATAGATTTTCATAAGAGGAGCTCCACAAAGTCCATTGTTGCTGCAATAAACAGATTGATCTTCTACAGTGCTTAGATGATTGCTTGACGGAATGAGACCAGATAAATTGTCAAATGAAAAATTCATATGACTTAGAAAGTCTAAATTGGATATTCTAGGAGGGATTTCACCCGATAGCTTGTTATTGGATAGATCAAGTGATTCCAAATATCTCAAGTTGCCAATAACTAAAGCGATTTTTCCGATTAACTTATTTTGGGAGAGGTTCAAATTTTCAAGTCGAGCAAGCCTAGTTAGCCCTTATGATATTTGTCCTTCTAAGGTGTTGCTTGAAAGGCCAACGAAAAATAAATATTGGAGAGAGCTGGTGAATTCTAGGCTTGTTCCTTTTATATTAACCATAATAGGAATCTTAAGCATGTCTTCCACATATGAAGTATCAATGATATCGGCCCTCATTAGGGAGATGTTGCTAAAACAAGGAGGAATGACTCAGAAAGCTTGTTATGAGCTAGGCTTAGATACCAGAGTTTATGAAGTTGACACAGCCATAAAGGAATGTCCCAAGTAAAGTAATTTCTACTGCTATTCATAAATTATGATTCTCCCCAAATGATCATTATTAGGTTCGACCTACGTGGAACTTAGTGGAGAAAATGATGGTACCTCGGGCCCCAAAGTCTACTTTAGGCTTTTATTTGAGAACTTGATGGTACTTTGGACCATTGTTTGGAATTTTCCCTTGGTAAACATGATTGAGCAATATCAAGTGTACTGTTTGAATTACTAAGGAGTGAGAAGCAATTACTTAGGATTTACCTAAACAGAAATTACTAAGCAGTGAGAAGCATTCAACAAGCAATCATTTATTTTTCGCCTTTTCAGTAAGATTGGAATGCATGATAAGTGATAATGTTTTGTTGCCGCCATGAGTATTTGGCTACATAAGGATATTCCCTATGTAATATTCCGGTCATTTCCGTTTGGTGGAAGTATCGCTAATCAATTGAGACGGCAGGTTGACCAACGTTTTCTTTACGATGGCTAAAGCTCCGACATCACGAAAACAAGAAAAGACCGCGATTACTTTAGACGAACCGTGTCCGTTGGTCCAACAATCAATACACGTCCGAAGACCTTGACTTGTTGACTTCCGGAGCGCGCGCCCGACAAAGACCTTGACTTCTGGAATTTATTTAACTTCCATAGGTAAGCTGGTTCAAGTTCTATTAAAAAATTCATTATTGTCGTCGTTTTTCTTTCTTCAATAATTGATGCAAGTTTGATATTTGTATGCATTGATTTAGTGATTATCTGTTCATTTTGGATGATTGAAAGAGCGTATTTCTCTTCTAGTGCTGCGCTTGCTAGTAGGATTAATTGAACACAACGTGATACGTCAGAATCATCCACCAATCCACTCATAACCCGATTATAATTATTTCGTTTAATGTCACAAATGACTGCTGAGAAATTGCTAGGATTTGCAATAAAAGAGACTATTTGTTGAAACTGTATGGTCAGTGGAACAAGATGAATCAAGTCAAAAACAACTTCCGACGTGCTTTGCCTATGTTCAATCGTGGCAGCCCCAAAACCTGTTTACAAATTTTCCACCGCACCCATGTCTTTTAATCGTGGTCTTTTCTTGGATAATTTGCGACGAAAATCACCTGCTGGATGATAAACGTAATGTTCAAGTTGGTGCACAAGGTAAACTTTTGAATTTGAAACTCATGGCCTCATCTTCACTGCAAGGCCTCCTCTTCCTCTAAGCTAGAAGATCCCGTTTCGCCCATTATTCAAGTTTTATTGTCCCTAGCTGCTCCGAACGAGAACTGCGGCTCATGAAGACGAACGAGAGGCTAAAACAGGGAACTCTGTTTCTCCATCGAGAAAACAGAGAACTGTGTTTAACAGAGCTGTGTGTGTGTGTGTGTGTGTGTGTGTGTGTGTGTGTGTGTGTGTGAGAGAGAGAGAGAGAGAGAGAGAGAGAGAGAGTTCCCCAATTTTAAATGAACCGTTCTATTCATTTTGCCAAGTTAGACCAAGAATTTTTCACGTTCAACTTCAATTCCTCTTAAAAGAACCACGTAGGAGTCGAAGTTTAATTTAAAATAACATATAGGATGAATTGCAAATATTATCGCCAAAGGTACTTAAGTGAGCATTTTTCCACCAATGCAGTATTCAAGCGATCACTCGAAATGTCCCGGCACTAAATTAAAAGCTGTATGAAAATTATAAAACTTTTAGTGAATTTATCCAAACTAAAATAACATGTTACACAACAAAGTTCAAAAACAAAAAAGTGCTACATATGAGATCGACATTACCAATAACCATTCATCAGCTCACATGGCAGGCATTTTTTTCTTTCCAGCTAACCCTCATTGTTATTTCAAACATACACACACCTATATACCTCACATAAGAAAAGTTTGTGAGGGACAATCTCATCGAGCCAGGGCCTTGAGGGCGACAGAGGAGAAGATCTTGGGCATCGAAGGATTGGATTGTCATTGTTCTGCATTAAAAATCATGGATTCCAAATCAAGTACATGAATCTCTTTCTTCTCTTTCAATATGTTCGAGTTTCCAGCTATGTCAATCTTGGGAAGCTAATTCGAAGGCCAACACGAACAACTTGGCTGGAAAATCCCTGTTGAACCGGAGAATCATATCACGTTAAAGCCATCTTGATCTTCACAACAATTCTTTTTCTAGTTCAATTCCCACATTTAAAAATAGTATTCTCTTAGGTCACCTTGACTCACCATACAATCACCTCAAGGGCCCAATTCCAAATAATGGAAAAATGAACAAAACTGCAGCACCATAGTTACTGCAGCGCCAAAATACGGAGGAAGAAGAAGAAGAAGCAGAAACGAAACTTGGTCGTTACACACTGAGTCACAACCATATAAATCGAGTCGACTCCATCAGAAGACATCAACGACGCTCCTCCTTCATTCTCACGCACAGAGAGAGAGAGAGAGAGAGAGAGAGAGAAGCGTCTAGAGGGAGAAACATGACTTCGACTTCTCGCCAGCCGCCCCTCCTCCTGGTGGCGACGCTGTCGCTGGGGCCGCCATCCTCGCAGAGGTGCTGAGGCCGGCGACACAGATGTGCGGATCGACAACGCTCGTGTCGTGCATCTGCAATATCGTGTCGACAAACCGTCAGACACCTGCCGCAACCCGCTCATTGAGGCGGCGACCTACGACCTATCTTGCCACGGCGCCCTCTACTACACTCCCGCCCGCTCACCTCCATGGGGATCAACGTCACTCGGGCTCTACAGCTCCTGCGGAAATGTGGCGTGTCTTTCGTCTGCGGCCTCTACACTGGTACGATCGCCTACCCTCTCGTGTCCACGGTTTTCGGAGGAAAACCTTTGAAGGGGAAGGGAAAAAGATTCGAGAGGGAGGAACGAATTCGTTTTGGAAAAAAAACTCGATCTGCGATTCAGAAGAGCGTTCTTATAACGAGATCGAATGACGATTTCTGAGTCATTTTTTGAACATTCGAAACTGAGATTTGGCCTGTTTTGGAACTGAATCGAGCTTGCTCATGCGACAACTCCTTTCTTTTGAGTTTCCATATGAACAGTTAACATCAAAAAAGGTTTTCTAAGACGGAATCCCTCGTTTTGCAGTGAGCGCTATGATTCCATCGTCAACAACATTACCAGGTAAGAAAATTCGTTTTCCATTTTCCTTTCTGGGTCGTGAAACCACATTTCCTGATACCGCTTTTCTCAGCAATTGACGAAACCCAAGCCCACAGCAACAGGTATGGGTACATAATGATGTCCATTCCGGTCGCTGCATTATTCATTTACTTTTTAGTCATTGGATCTCGCTTCCTATTTCGACGTGCAACAAGGAGTGCGCAATTTGAGACTACTCAAACTACTGAGCACAATGGAAATTTCTTGTCAATATGGAATTATGACGGGAGGATTGCATATGATGACATAATCAATGCAACAGAGGACTTCGACCTCAAATATTGCATCGGGACCGGTGGCTATGGTAGCGTCTATAGAGCGCAATTGCCCAATGGAAAAGTTGTGGCATTGAAGAAACTTCACCATCTTGAAGCAGAGGACCCGTCCTTTGACAAGAGCTTTCGAAATGAAGTGGAACACTTGACGGAAGTTAGGCATAAAAGCATAATCAAGCTCCATGGTTTCTGCTTACATAGTCAATGCATGTTCTTGATTTACGAATACATGGAAAATGGGAGTCTCTTATGTGTTTTGAAAGATGACTTCGAAGCATTGGAATTGGATTGGTCCAAAAGAGTTGATCTCGTTCAGGATACGGCACATGCTTTGTCTTACATGCACCATGATTGTGCTCGGCCAATTATTCATCGAGACATATCTAGTAACAACATCTTATTAAATAGCAAAATGCAGGCTTTTGTATCAGATTTTGGCACTGCAAGACTTCTGGATCATGATTCCTCATCTAACTTCACTGCAAATATAGCTGGCACCTATGGATACATTGCACCAGGTAAGCAATACTTTATGCTCCATATATTTTTATTTTTATTTTTACACTGAAAGTTACTACTAGAGGCACAAGTCAAATTAACGACATTGTAAAAGTTTCACTATCCATGCACATCAATGACTTGTAGACTCGTTGTGTACTAGCCGACAATAGCTTAGAATTGGTTGTGCCTCGATTAGGGATGGCAAAATGTCCCCGGGGAACCACCCCGTTCGCTGCCCGACCCCACCTCTCCTCCCCTGACGTCTCCGAACGGGGGGTTGCCGCAGTGGAAGCTGGCGCTGATAGTGGGGATTGGGATTGGGGGGCTCATCGTGGCGGTGGGGGGTGTGGGGTTTGGGCGATTAGGGGTGTGGTCATCCCATCCAAAGCCTCAACTGCCAAAATTCTTATTCTTTTTGTATTTTTTTTTTCCAGAGCTTGCGTATACTTTGGTTGTTAATGAGAAATGCGACGTATATAGCTTTGGAGTAGTGGCAATGGAAACAATGATGGGTGAGCATCCAAGAGATATTGTATCTACGTTGTCGACATCCTTTGGAGAAGATATCATGCTACATAAAATCTTAGACCCACGGTTGCCTATTCCAAGAAAGAACTCCATTGCAGGAAGTATTGTTCAGATAGTTTCTCTAGCACTTGCTTGCTTGAGTGCTAACCCGAAGTCTCGACCAACTATGAGGCAAATTTCAGAAGCTTTTCTAGTTCAAAAGGTACTATTGGCGAAGCCCTTCCACGAGATCTCATTGGCTCAGCTTCGAGATAACAATAGATCATGGTTGGAAGGTGAATCGGCAGACGCTTCATCAGGATTAAACGAAGTGTAAGGGTCATTAAGTCCTTGTCCCAAAGATAAGTGAAGAGAGATTGATAAGATGATGTGTAATTTGGGGAAAGTGACTGAGGATTATAGAAGTGTATGGCTTCTGCAAATTGTCGAGTCATGTTAAACTTTTTCCATACTATGCTATAGGAGTGAGAAGCAGTTTACGAAGGAGATCCATTTATTTTTTGTCTTTCCAGTAAGATTGTAACTTAAGATTGATAATAATGTAATGAGAAATAATGTGAAACACACTAGTCCCAATATAAAACACGAGCACCCATATACAATTTCTATAACATAATTGATTCTATTCAAGTTACTCATAAAACAAGTCTATTTGATATTTATTTCTTTCCATTAAAGATGGGTAAAGCTCATATTTTCAAGGCCTAACATCACCAAAAAGTCCATGAAGATCATGACTTATCACGAAGCATATAACACATAGTGGCTCAGAAAATCAACATATGAAACCCCAAAAGACCTACTACATGTTGGAGTCCTCATGGTCCTAAAATCAACACATAGGACACTCGAATTGCATACGCTCCACTAAAAACCTTGACTTGATGAATGGGTACAAGTGCCATGCAAAAAATGCGTTCTGGTTTTAAGTTATGATTTTTTATTTTTTATTTTTATCTCACTCATCTCTTCTATGTACATTTATGTGTGATAATCATGGAAATCGAACCCCAGACTTGGTACTCTCCGGTCCCATCCCCCAAATCCCTTTACTAATAGGGTCACATGCCTATTGGCGATTTAAATTCTAATTGAATCATCGAAATTTATTGATTTTCAAACCAGCGGTATATTTTCTCGATGGAGGGGCTGAAACTTCTTTAGGATGTACGATTCTTAGGACACTTCAACTTAGGACTCAATCCTTTGTATGATCCTGTACTTGTGAATTAATTAATCCTATTGCAGATCCAATTTTTCTCCTGAATTATATATGTGTGAAAGTCCCCCTCTATCGAGGCCAAACAAAAGCAACACGTGTTACACCACTAAAATTAAACCAAGAACAGTACCTTTTTACTAAACAGTGAGAAGACCTTTTCGTTTTCATGCTCGCTTCGAACACGTTTGCCACGAAGTTGAACCCAAGAATTAAAAGACCGACATCATCTAACCATTGAAATTCATTGGGATCTTGTGCATCTGATTCATGCGGGCTTGGCTTGTGTACGCATTAAAACCACCGGGCCCAACCCCTCGCGACCACTTAATGACTCGTACAGGGAAACTTGGTGACGTTGGTGACATGAGACTCGTAACGTTTTTGTCGGTGCAAGAAGACTTCGAGTCGTCTTGAAGTCTTTCGACGAACAAGACAAAATGCTAGAGAAAAAGTAATTAAAAGAGAAATCGCATCCGCCGGGTTCCATCCGGAGGAGGACCTTTCTCAATGCCTTGTGACATGTGATTAGCAAATGAACTCCAACAAGCGAAGAGTAGATTGGTATAATGATGCTGCCAATTGGAGAACATGGTTGACAATATGAAGTTTGCCGGCAAAAAATCGCTTTAAGTGTCAAAAGTTGACATAAATGGACACTTAAGTACCAAAAGTTACAAAAGTAACACTTAAATGCCACATTTTTTAAAAAAATGAGACAGTTGAGTGCCACCTCCGGCGAAGCCAGCCAAAAATTATACGTGGCAATTAAATATTAATATTTCTCGCCTACGTTGCGGAGAGCTAACTCAGTTCTAATTCACCCAAAACGACGTCATTTCTATACTTGGCCAAAATAGAACCCTTAAATCAGCCAAAATGACATCGTCTCCCCAATTGCCTTAAATCTAAAACCCTAAATTGGGCAAAATCCAATTGAAACGCTAAGCCCTAATCCCGAACCCTAATTCGATTTGCCTCAAATTTTATAGTCGAATATTAGAAATGGAAAGTAGGACTTTTAATAGCAGCTCATATTCCTCTTGTCAAAGCGAAGGAGAAGGCAAGTGTTTCTATTTTTGTGGGTTACTTAGTCCAAGAAGAATATCATGGACTCGAATGAATCCCAAGAGAAGATTCTATGGATGTACCCGATACAGAGAATGGTAGAAGTGCAAATATTTCAAATGGGTCGTTCTCTCATCGAGCCACAAAGGTGATATTGGATCTACTTGATGGATGTCACCAACCTCTATCTATGCTTGTGGACAACTTGAACGATGTTGACTTAATGCAAGCTCAAGTATCTGAAAGTGCTAGTATAAATACCTAGAATGGGGTGAATAGGTGTGAAAACAGATTTTGCAAAATGCAATGAAAAACTTTACTCTTAATCTAAGTCTAGTTGACTTCAGACTTTGCAGAATGATTCAGACTTTAACAGTTATATCTAAGTGCAGAAATATATGGCCGTAAGTAAAGTAGAGGAGTTCAGGGAAAAAAAAATAAGAACACAAGTTTGTAGTGGTTCGGCTTAGATCAAACCTACGTCCACTCTCCCACGCTAACAGCCTTCTAGCTGGATTCCGCTATGCAATCAATAAAAGATTACAACTTTGAGTGCAAATACTTAAAGGTAGATCACACTATCTCATTAAGTCATTCTTTTGGTATTTCTCTCACGATCACAAACGTTTAAGCTCACAAGAGACAAGTGTATGATCGAAGGTAGCTCAAACTTTGGAATTATAAATTCTACACTCCGTCTCTTACTTACTCATCGGTCCTTAATCTCCTTAAATACTCATCCACTTCCAAACTAGCCGTTGGATAGTATCTTGAGAATCATCTTCCAATCTACCCATTGGATAGATCTGTATCTAAAAGATTTAGTAACTGTTGAGTGATAGAAGTAGAATCTCAAATTGATTCTGATTGCCCATACAAATAGAATCTTGGTTTCCATAAGTAGAGCTTCTTCGTATTGAAAGTTCTTGTCTTCAAGGTCCAATTGTCAATCAATTAGATTGAGTCAATCAAATCAATCTTGATGTAGAATCCAAATTAGATCACTAGCTGTTATACATTTAGGGTTTGTGTTACATTTTGTCTCATTCTGGATGTAAAGTTTGAGAGCAATAGATTTTACAATCTGAGTATAAGTGTAATAGACTTTATAATCTGAGTTTGAGTTCGATAGACTTTAGAATCTGAGTCTAAACATATTTTGCTTCTGAACAGATTTAGCTTTAAGGTCAAGACACAGTCTAAATAAGTTCAGCTTCAACATAGAGTCTGTCTTCTCGTTCTTCCAAGTATAGACTTTGACATGCATAGTCTATTACTCAACCATTAAACACGTTAGTAGCCTTTGATTTATTTTGTCATCTTCAAAATATCATAAGGGATTTCCCTAACAATCTCTCCATTTTTTATGATGATAAAACAATCTCTAAATATGCAGATGTGTAATCACACTTTGTAAAATAATGACAAATCAATCATCAAATTTTAGATTTTAAAAAATGTGATTTGAATCAAAAGACAGCAAATAGATTGAGCATAACAATATATATAAAAAGAATCGCAGCTCAATATTATGCAATAAATAATATCAACCAATCAACACATATGCATATTTATATTCTCTCCCCCTTTTTGTCATAATTAAAAAGCGATAATAGTGGAAATGATATCACGTAGAGAATATAAATATATATATATATATATATATATATATATCTTACATGAAATACAATTTCCAAATAATTAGCTTTTACAAAGTAAGTCAAATATCAAAGATATGTAATATAACTCACTTCGATCATATATATCAGCAAATATCTAATAAAAATCACAGATGCATTATAAAATTCACTTGACCCATTTTGTCATAATAAAATGATATCAATAAAAGATTTGTTAATGATAAAAGGTAATAAAAGATGCACTAACCGGATCTTGATAAATTCTGTCACACTTACCTTTTTGTTCCTTCCATAATAATCAAAATCATGATCGATTCAAAAAGATTTTTCCATAATTGATCAATGTTCCCCCTCAATTTGTTGCCTTTTTGAATTTGATCACAAATCTTTCCATTTCTTTTGGATTCACTTTCTCTCCCTTTCGTACGCCACATAAGGGATATTTTTTTGATTGCACCATGATTTGCGTAGATTCGTAATCATTCTTCCCTTATTGAATTTCCTTCAATCAACTCATTTCCTTTTTGGTATCCATCAATTTGAATCATTCCATTTCGTTAGAGCAAAATATAAAATCTCCATAAATAATCAAATATTCTTTCCTAACTTATCATAACATATTATCTAAGGAAAGAATATTATGCATAAAAATATCTTGAAAAAGAAATTCTTACTTAGTCAAAGCACGATAAAATCAGAGAGAATAAAATCCTTGAGTATCTAAAGAATATCTTGCATAATAAATTAATATAACGTAAAACAGATTTTCACTTTACAAAATATGACAAAATCTGAAAGCATAAAATTAAACCAAATAAACTCAATTGTCTATTAGCAAGATTTCAAAAATAATCACACGTATTAAATTAAATCTCAACTCACGAATCACAAAAACAAATCATACAATTCTTTATTCGATAAAATAAAATATGATCATTATAATATCTAAATCAACCAAGGATATATCGAAAATCAAGTATAATGAGAATTATTGCCCAAATCAAATTGAGTTTAAAAAATTCCTTGCCAAATTCTATTTCTTCTTCTCCTTTTATTTCCTGCAAAAAATAACTCATCTTTTTCTTTGTACCCATTTTTTCTTGGGTCCATGAGAGTTTGTAGAATATGTTGTTTTACCCAATTTTTCTTAACGTGTTTCCAAACTTTAGGATATTCTTTCTCAAAATGTTTTGAGTCTCCATAATTTAAACACTTGAGGGCATTTCGACCAATAGGTTTTGTAAAAATCCTTTCAAAATGCTTTTTGTGCGCAAGTTTAGAAGGTCTTTGTCTAAGTCTCTCCTTGACTTAGGAAAATCTATTAAAGAATCACTTTCCTTATTGAAACCAAATCCCGATTATTATTGTAAGATACTTGTATGGAAATGATATGCTTTAATGTTTTTGAACCCTTGGAAAATTTTGTCAAAATATTTGAAAATTCTTTCTTTAAAAAATCATTTTCTTTAAAAAGTAAATCTCGACTTTCTTTTGTTTGTAGAAAATCTTTTTGCAAAATTTCAAACTTTTCATTTTCGAGAAAGATCATGTTGCCTAAGCCATGAACTCTCTTTTTTTAGTTCGGAGATCATTTTAAGAGAAGATTTGAGATTTAAGCAAACCTCATTTATATACTTTGAATGAATTTTTGAATGGCTTATCTCGATTTCCTCATTGGATTCTAAGTCTATGTCTGAGTCATACTTTAATTTTGAGTCTATGTCTGAGTTAGACTCTAATTCCAAATTTGAGTCTGAGTCTGAGTCTGAATGTGCCATCAAGCATATATTTTCTTGCTTGTCATCTTCTTTCATGGTTCCTTTTTGGCCATTCTGCTTGTATTGTTTTCTTTCACTAAATTCCCTCCCTTTTCTACTCAGCTTTTTGAATTTTGTGATCATAAAAGCAAGTTCTTCGTCGTCCATGTCATTTTCTAAGCCTATATCATCATAATCATCATTAGATTTTAAAGTAATGAACTTCTTACCTTCGGGATCTTTGTCGTTGATTTGTTCCACTTCATAGGATTGAAGAGTGCCAATCAATTTATCAACAGAGAGTGGCATAATCCTCTAAGTCTCCCAGATTGAGGTCTTGACATGATTCCAATCTTTTGAAAGACCTCGCAAAAGTTTGTTGACCTTCATTAGGGCATAAATTGGTTGACCTTGATATGTTAAATCATTTACAATTTCTGTAAAACGGCTAAACATATCTCCAATCGACTCTCCTTGCTTCATCTTGAAGGATTTATATTTGTAGAGCAAGAAGTTTACTGTTGTCTCTTTTACACGATCAATCCATTTATAAGTGACATAAAGTCTATCACAAACTTCTTTTGATGTTTCACATGAAAAGATTCTATTATATTCAGTAGGAGACAAAACGTAATATAAAGAATAAATGGTTTTTTTTTTTTTTTTTTTTTGCATCAAGAGCTTCTCTTTTGGATATCTCCGTCCATGACATAGGAACAGGGGGTCTGGTTTCTTTGTCTTTGCCATTTTTATTTGATGTAGATACAGCAATGGGATTGATTCCTTTTTCCATAACATCCCATTGCAAGGGATCTTTAGATCTTAAGAATGCTTTCATTTTGTTCTTCCACACATTGTATTACTTTCTATCAAAATATGGTGGTTTGGTATTGCTTTGCCCTTCCATAAATCCTGGTGCCAAGATACTAATTATAGAAGATCTCTAGCTCAAAAGTAAAAACACTTTTATAAACCGAGCACTTGGCTTTGATACCAATTAAAAGTGCTAGTATAAACACTTAGAGATGGGTGAATTGGTGCAAAATGCAATGAAAAACTTTACTTTTAATCTGAGTCTGGTTGACTTTAGACTTTGCAGAATGATTCAGACTTTAACAGTTATATCTAAGTGCAGAAATATATGGCAGTAAGTAAAGTAGAGGAGTTTATGAAAGAGAATAAGAATACAAAATTTATAGTGGTTCGGCTTAGATCAAGCCCACGTCCACTCTTGCACACTAATAGCCTTTTGGTTGGATTCCACTATGCAATTAATAAGATATTACAACTTTGAGTGCAAACACTTAGAGGTGGATCACACTATCTCACTAAGTCACTCTTTTGGTATTTCTCTCATGATCACAAACATTTAAGCTCACAAGAGACAAGTGTATGTTCGAAGTAGCTCAGACGTTGGAATTATTTATACTATCTGTCTCTTACTTGCTCATCAGTCCTTGATCTCTTTAAATACTCATCCACTTCTAAACTAGCCGTTAGACGGTATCTTGAGGATCGTCTTCCAATATACCCATTAGACATATCTGTATCTAGAAGATTTGGTAGCCGTTGAGTGATAGAAGTAGAATCCCAAATTGATTATGATCGTCCATACAAATAGAATTTTAGTTTCTGTAAGTAGAGCTTATTTGTATGGAAAGTTCTTGTCTTCAAGGTCCAATTGTCAATCAATTAGATTGAGTCAATCAAATTAATCTTGATGTAGAATTCAAACCAGATCACTAGCCGTTATACATTTAGGGCTTGTATTACATTATGCCTCATTCTGGATGTAAAGTTTAAGAGCAATAGACTTTACAATCTGAGTCTAAGTGCAATAGACTTTATAATCTGAGTCTGAGTACGATAGACTTTAGAATCTGAGTCTGAACATATAATACTTATAAACAGATTTAGCTTTAAAATCTAGACACAGTCTAAATAAGTTCAGCTTCAACATAGAGTTTGTCTTCTGGTTCTTCCAAGTATAGACTTTGACAATATCATTTATATGTTTTATCATCTGCATAGTTTATTATTCAACCATTAAATACATTAGTTGCCTTTGATTTATTTCGTCATCGTCAAAACATCATAAGGGATTTCCCTAATAACATCTTCTGCTAATCATTTGAAGAATAAAATTTCAATAATAAAAATTGAACGAAAGTGTTACCAAGCACTTGTTATGTTGCTATTTTTTTTTTTTATTATTATACTTTATGATGAAATGTAAAGTATTGGAAGATGAGAAAAAGTTTCTTCAACTACCATAGTTGTAAATGAGTGGACAAATATACTTGTTTTGAATGAAATGTAACTTATTTTTTGAAAGATAAGAATAATTTTTGTGTTGTCTACAAAAATGCCGTGGTTTTTTTTTTTTTGTGCCGCTATATGTATTATGTGTTACTTCTTATACTTGTGGGGAGGTCAAGGAAAGGGAATGAAAGAATGAATGAATTAATGAGAGAGATACTATTTGTACTATGTTTTTGCTTATTCTTGAATATAAATCGGTGATGATGGAATGTATATTGGGTCAATGTGTTATGGTGACTTCTTTACTTGAATTAAATGTAAACCAATAGCAAACATTGAATTGAATTGAGTTATCATAAGTTGAACCGTATATATAATCCAGCAATTTCTCTAGTTTGCTGCAAACTGGCATATACATAAGACAGACATAAATGATTACTCGAGTGCTATAAATTGTATCCAATAATTACTTAAGTGCCGATCATGATAATAAAAAGAAAAAAGTCATTTAAGTGTCAAATTATTATTAAAAGTGATCACTTAAGTGACACTTGTGATTAAAAATGAACACTTAAGTATCGGGTTTTTTAAAATGTGATCATTTAAGTACCAATTTTTTTTATACGTTTCCTCTATAAATTGCACCAACCATCAGCTACTACCAGCCACTACCACCACCCACCACTGGCCACCACTGGCCTCTAGCCATCACCACTAGCCACACCAAGCATCTCAAGCACCCACTTGAGCCACCACCAGCCACCACTGTGCTGGTGGTATACTGTTACAGACTTACATCTTGCACCAGGTGTAGCACAAGCCCTCAACCCAACCCCTATAATAGATCCACCACCAATAGGCATCAGCAGTCATCACTGGCCACCACCACTGGCAACACCAACATCCCAACTATCACACCAGCACATAGCCACCACCATAGACCCACCATTAGCAGCCACTGTTAGTGGTGGATGGTGGGTCTATTGCAAAAGGGGCTCGTGCAAGCTAGGTTATGCACACTACACACTTGCACTAGTACTAGCTGCAGCAAAAGCCCATAACCCAACCCCCACAATGGACCCACCACCACCAAACTTCACCAGATGCCACCACCAACCACAAGAGCACCCTAGTCACCACTACAAATCCACCAATAGAAGCAGTAAGTAAAAGTAAAAGCAAAATAAAAAAAATGAAAAAGGCAAAAATGACAAGTAACAAGATTGTTTCATTGATATTGAAATTAAGTCTCACAAACTCAATGACAAACTATTAAAAAAAAAAAACATTCATAGTAAAACAACTTACTCCTCAGTCCCACAAATCATATCCCATCACATTTCACCAATCAATATGCACAATGCCTCTTGTTCGTGCTCTTTTTATGAACCTTTCACTTGATTTATAATCCTTGCACTTTTTCTAACTAGACGTGAGACTTCTTCTTCAACTGTTTCGGGATGCATTGATTCTGATGGAGCTACAATTGTCGTAGGCTCAACTAATTCAGAATGAGCTGCAATTGTCGTAGACTGAACTGATTCAAAAGGAGCTGCAACTGGATTCTTCTTACTCTTCTTTCTTGTTGGTGCAGCCAATGTCTTCTTCTTTGTTGGCGCAGCCATTGATTCTTGAGTTGGGCCTTGAGAAATAAAAACTTCTGAACTTATCCCAAGTTTCAAAAAGAAAACTCAATTATCAACAAAAGTTTGCACCATAAATTAAATTAAATGCAGCCTATAGAACTTACATTAAGAATGACTATTCCAGTACGCTCATCTGTATAAATGTCATAACCATATTATTTTAGCCTCTTCCCAAGAGCTCCTTTTGTTCGAAGGAGAACGTTACTCTTAGGTACTTGTGATTAGTTGGCCCTTTTTCTTGCCTATGATTTCTTGGACTCTTGTTGTGGCTATTCAGCTATAGCAAGGGTTTCTTTGGCCAATTCTTCAGCTAGGCGTCTTCTAGATGGCCTTCTTGTAGCTGGCCCTTGATTTGGTTTTCTTCTTGTTGTTTTTCTATTTAGCCCTTCAGCTTCAGTGATACATTCTGTTGGCTTTTGTGGTGACCCTGTTGGCTTTTGTGGTGACCCTTGTGATGACCCTTCTAGTGGCCTTTGTAATGACATTGGTGATAGATCTTGTAGTGGCCCTTCAGTTGGGCCCTCTATTAGTAACTGAGCTCTAACTTGTCTTCTTTGAATCTCGGAAAAAAAAAAAGAACATCATAAACATAACATCAGGCCATATAACAACGTAAAAGAAAGTTAAACACAAATTATTGAAGGTACTGGGTATTTTTTTTCTCTACTGCTGCTGAAAAACAGTCGACTTAAATGGCCCTTCAGTTGCTTCGGCCAATCCTACAACTAGATGTCTTCTACCTTGCCTTCTTTGAACAGACCCTTCAGTTTCAGGTACAACAAGAGCTTCGGCCAATTCTTCACGTGTCATTCTCGTGACTTGACAAAGACAAAAATATTACATACATGTCAATTATATCTATGTATATATTTGTAATAGACTATAAAGCAATATAAACACAAATGTCATGACTTATTGGGTTTATTGTCATCAATTGAAGAACAGTCGACTCACTTCGCCTTTCTGTTTGTCATTCTCCAATTATCCCTTCACTAGGCCCTTCGGCTGGCCTCAACTAGATATTTCGATGTAAACTTTACTGGCTATTAGAATAACATGAGATCAATAACATAATACATATTTATGTTAGCAGGAAGTGTAGTAAATAAAGTTTTATATTATTTTCTGCCTTGTAAGTAGAGTTTGTAATATTCTTTTAGGTTGTTACTTAGGCTATTAGACTTCGAAACCTTATTAAGGAGTTAACCGTATTTAACTTTATAAATAGACTCATACGGTTGTATTGAGACAATAAATTTGTAGTATTATTTATTAAAAACAGAGGTCTCAAGGAGCTAAATACATGGCAATCAATTTTTTTTCCATAAAGAAACGGTCATAAATGTGACGTTATAATATAACATATTTCCTTAGATAATATGATTGCAGATCTACTAACTAAAGGACTTCACTCTTCTGTTCTTGAACGACATGTCATTAATATGGACTTAAGAGCATCATGAGATGTTATTTAGTGGGAGTTATTTTGGTTTTACACTAATAAAGTTTACATCAGTATTCGTTATACTTAGTAACGGTTTGATATATATCAACTTTTGTATTCAATAAAATATTTTTGAATGTGTTGTCATTATGTTGAATACATATTGATAAAAGTCACAAAGTATTGTATAAACCTTGAATGAAGACTAGGGGCATCCGATTATTAGCCTTGTGCATATATCTTGTTATACATAAAGAAAGGTTAACCGTAAAAACAATGCATATATGGGTTCATTGGAACCATAAAGACATTCTCTAGTAGCACAAGTTTTTTATGAGACTTAAGAAAATAGTGACCGACAAATGGGATCTCTCTATGAGAGATGTTATCCATTTACGACACTATCATATTAAATACATATCAATAAAGTTGAAAACATTTGTGATCATAGAAGGTTTTATGTGTATATATATATAATTACCAACATGGTTAGGTGTTTGAGACTTTATAAGATGGGATGACTATTAAGAATTATCTTTAGACTAAGGTACGCACATACATTATAATTTCAATTAATATATCTCAAGTGGAAGAATGTAAGAGTATTCTTAATGTAGATTGCATTAATTGATATTGTAATTTATCGTTTTACGGGATTGGTCTAAGGTGAGATAGAAGATTTCTTAATTAATCTAATATGGGGCTGGTTAGTATGGGTCGAGTTGAGCTTGGCTTGTAATGAGAGGGCTTGGTTGGAAACTCTATAAATAGTGCTCAAGTCTCTCCTCTTACCCTAATTCTTATAAGTATCCTTACAAAATGAGCGTTTACCTAGCGCTAAAGGATGATGGGGCCGTCTTATTAAGCTAGTGATACATAGGGCAATAGAGGAGAATGACTTGTGCGTGGATTATCGATTTTCTGCTTCCACATCAAAAGTGATGAATTTCAAAACAAGTGCATTAATTTTTCTACTCGATTATCTATGCTCTTGTTCTAGTTATGAAAATCACAAGATTGCATGTTTTGCATCTTACAACAAAAATTCAAGAAATTCTAGCAATCATCATACTTACATATAACAAACTGATAGCTACTGTGACTAATTAGACAAGATGTAGAATATTTAAGTCAAGAAACCTACGAGAGTTCTAGGTTTGGCTATCAATCCTATCAAATATGAAACCATCTCATCATATTTTGGTAATGTGGTAGCCCACCTTAAACAAAATGAATTACTAGATGAATGCTTATGAAACTTAATCTTAGGGTGTGTTCGTTTCGTAGAAAATGAATAATTGAAAAACATTATCCTAAAAATGATCACTCATATTGCTTAGAAAAATGAATGAAAAAATAAAAAAGCCATCATCAATGAATATGTTTAGACATTAGTTGTTATCAATAATGAAAATATTTTTTATTAAGTATTCATTTCAAGCAATGTAAGAAATTATTTTTAAAAAAATATTTTTCAAATAGTTCATTTTCTCCTAAACAAATGGAGCCTATATGTAAAGCAAAGAGAAATCATGCAAAGAATGCCTATGAACAAACAAACTCTTTGGGAAGCCATGTTGGTGACCTTCTCTTCTCACTCTTTTTCAAGCTATGATATGATGGTGTGATTGGATGTGAAAATCTACACAAGATTTCTACATACATGTAGCCAATTCGAGCACCCTTACAGCAACCATCTTATATGGAAATTGAGCTCATACCATATAAAACACTTGCAGATCTTGTATGAATCAACATAAATAAACAGCTAGAGTCTTCTTATGGGAAAATGTATCCAATGTATATGCACATGTAATTAATTCCAAATTCAAGATTTGCTGCCTTGAAAGGAGTACTTCAAAACGGTGCTAAGACTTTGATTCATCATGCAGTGAACAGATTAAATTATATAATTGATTTCCATTTTCCAAAGCCAGCACCTTTGGTTCATTTCTGCGTGCCCTTACAATAGGCTCAATTTCGGAAGATGTGGAAAGTGCGAGTGGTTGGTCTGAGAAGGTGCAAGTAGGGACAGAAGATTTCCTGTCGAACTTGAGAATCGAAGAGTAATTGACGTTGTTGCTTTTATCTCACTGAATTGATTCGCGAACCTAACGAAGTTTAAACTCATCTGAACATTTTGCACTTTTTGACATATACAGGATATAACGTGTCCAAATAAAATAATATTTTAATTGCATAGTTGGAATTGGAAATGCTCCTATCCACTACCCTAAAATAGGAGATTCTCCATGATTGCTTGAAATAATATGCCACAAATTCCCAAGAATGCCACCATGAAGCCCGATCACAGTCCTGAATAAAACCAAACAACTATGAAGTCTCCTTCATCAGATTCATTGTCGCTTGAATTATGACCATCTCGTCTCTAGGCCAAACTTTGAAAGGAAGACTTATGCAAAGTCCGTCGTTGCAGCAAAAAACAGATTAATCATCAAGAGTGCTTAGGCGATTGCTCATTTGAACAAGACCAGACAATCGTTAAAGGAAAGATCCAAACAATTTAAAAAGTCTAAATTGGATATGCTATGAGGGATTTCACTTGATAACTTGTTAACAGATAGATCCAGTGATTCGAAATGTCAAGTTGCTAATGACTGAAGAAATTCTTCCGGTCAGCTTTTTCTGAGAGAGGTTCAAATTATGAAGTCCAGTGAACCTAGATAACCCTTCATATGCATTGCTTGAAAGGTCCGCATTTGAAGAAGAGGTTCAAATTCTAAAGTCGAGTGAATTTTAGGGTTGCTCCTTTTATATTAACCATAACAAAAAACCTCCCGCCAGAATCCCAAATAAGGATCAAAAGTTAATTGGTCCACATTTGGAGAAGTTATTAGAACAATGAATAATGCCTATGGGGGGCTTGTTATGTGGTAGGCTTAAAATACTAGACATAAGCAAGGTGGCATAGCTGCAAAGGAATGTCCTCATAAAGTAATTTTTCTCGAGAATGATAAATCCCAAATGATCTGATGTAGTATAGTAAGAAAATTACGTTCCTGCAAATCGTGATTTTGATGGTTTTCTTTGAGCTTTTGGGAACTCTTTTTCTCGTGCAAAATGGTCACAATGACTAGTCAACTACATATACTCGGCTTGTGGGCTTCACCAAAATAAATAAAAGACTGAAATTGCTGCTGGAAACATCAATAACCTTCGGATTACTTTGCAGTCAACAGACAGCATACCATCTTTGGTGTCTGAGATCTCCCCACTGAAGTTACTATAACTCAAGCGTAGTACTTGCCCAATGCAGAAACAGCTCAAGTTTTTCAAGAATTCGCCGTCTCATGAATTCTTATAGACATCAAGGAATCTAAGCCAGTGATAATGTTCAACGATAACATAGGGGAATGTCCCTTGGAGACAATTATTGCTCGAATCGAGATTTTTCAAGTTTGCAACTATCAGGACATTGGACTCGGAATGAAGTAACCCCGCTTGAAATTGCCTGTTCATATCTACCAAGTTTTTCATTATGGGGAGAAGTAAACTACATGATCAAAACTACTGAGTCTTAAAACTCATTTGTCCAAATCGACTTAACCAATAGAATCCTCTGTGGGTAGGTGGTTGCACATTTCTGAGAGCTTATTGTATTGGTTTAAAACGTATTAAGTTTTTTTTCCTGTCTTTTGTAAAGTGCACCAGCGAGACAGTAGAGTTAACAGCCGAGTTCTTGGTCTATTTATAGAAATGGATGAATAATAGACGGTCAAGCCTTCTTGATGTGGATGCTGATTCTGAAGACTTTTGGGAGATTTCTTATCAAGCAGAAATCCGAAGGCGAGGCCGGCCTGGAAACTTGCTCCAGTGATGAATAGGTGAGAATTTTCGATCCAGGAGGAGTGATGGGCCCGTAAACGAATCCCGGAAGCTCATTAAGAGTGCTATGCATAATATTTCAAGTTCCCAATGTTTGAAGGGATTCTTCCGCTCCAATAACTTCGAGAGAGCACAAATTCTGAAGGCCATTGAGCATAGTCAATTCTCATGTATTTGTCCATCTTATCTGTCTACTGAAAGATCAACAACGGAAAAGAAATGTCAAAGTGTCAGCAGGAACATTTGGTAGGTTCTATTAGCATATAAACATGGCCCTGTGTAGGAGAAATAGTACGTCCCACTTGACCAATGATGGATACCTCTTCGCCATTTAGGCAAGAAGTTGTTTAAATCAGTGAAGAATCCTTCCTGAAATATTGTTCTTTGCAAAGCCTAAGAACTGGAGATTGTTTAGTTGACGCATGTGTCAGTGATCTGAGATCAACCAATGCCAAGTTAGAAAGATATCGCAAGAATTTGTTGTGATGGCTGCAGATGGCAAAGAGAATTCAAAATGCCTCAGCTGCAATTATCACGAGGAAGCAGCAATGCTCGGAAAGGCCGCATCTTTCATTCAGTAATTCAGCCTCTGAACATATTTCCGAAGAGATGAACCAGATGGCATTAGATGAACTGACAGGGAGCCAATCGGGAATTTCAGCTGAGATGTCACTGTTTGATATCAACGGAATGGACATTGGCCTTCGAAGCCATCTCAGAAACCCTGGACCGACTTTATGTAGCCCGACATGTCAATTAAATGATTTGCAGAGTGATTAGATGTAATGGACAACTCTGTCGGACCCCTGAGATTCGCCGAGTGGAGTTCTCTCTTGGATGCCCGAAATATTTCCTTATAAACTTGTTTGATCCCCAATGGACTGCCGGCGATTTGCTGAAGACTAATAAAAGCTTTTCGAATTTTCACCTTCTAGCTTATTAATGGATTATCCAGCAAAGCTAAGATGCCAGATGTTGTCGATCATCACCATGAGATCAAGGAATGCAAGACTGAGAGAAGTGAAATTGAAATGTAGAGAGTGGAAAATTTGTTCTACTAGTTGCCATGTGACGGCCCAAGCACAAGGGCACGTCTTCTATCCCACATCGCTTAGGGGGGAGTTCTGAGACTAGTTTATAAGAGTTAGGTTCCTCTAATCTATATGACGCGTTTTAAAACCGTGAGAAATCAGTGTCCAAAGCAAACAATATTATACAGTGGTGGTCAATCCTCGGCTTTGGAAAGGTCAACACAGATAGGCACAATTAATTCAAGCAGAGAAATTGTTTCCGTAAAAAACTGCAAAGAGAAGATTGTACTCCAGTCCATCTGGTGAACTGAGGAGAACAATTAAGGACAACTCCTTTATTAATTACTTGAAGCTTCTATAGCAATCTTCCACCATCATGAAGATCGGATTAACCCCCTTTGGACGGATGAGCTCATCTTACTATTGCGGGCGAAATGCCGCAAAATCCCTTGAGTGAGGAACAAAACAGGTTTTGAGCTAAATAAGTGTGAAAGAAAATTTATAAATGCCATGTTTACTATTTGCACAAATAAAATGTCACCACGCTATCAATAAACGTCTCTAATCATTAATCAAATAAACAAGTTTACTTGTGACAAATAAATTGCCAGATTGATGGCAAAAAATGTTCTTAAGTAGAAACTCAAGAGATAATGTACTTCTAACCTGAATTAAGTACTTTATGGGGCATTTCAAAGTGCCAACAAAATATCATTAGATGCATATTGTCATGGGAGTCTTGGAACTGACACTAGTTCTGTGTCGCAAATGATCAATTTTGTTGTAGTGATCTGTGGTACCTCATGCGCACCGTGCTTTAATGATTTTTTGTTATTGAGTCAAAATATAAAATATCACAATCATCCAAATTAAGATATATATTGTCATATTCTAACTCTTCTCTTTTTTACTTTGCTTTTTTGCGGGACACGGAAATCGAATCCAGTACTTCAAATTAAATATTTTCACCCTAAGCCAAGATCTGTAGAGCAACTAAGATCGGGAAAAGTACCAAAATAGTCATAAACCTTTTGTATCAGTACCAATTTAGTCCTAAACTTTTCAATTGGATCAATTTAGTCCTAAACATTTTCACATTGATACCAATTTAATCCATCCGGCTAATTTAAGCCTGAAATTGTTGATTTGGCTGCCGACGGTCTTACGTGGCGCCACGTGGAAAAATTTTATGATTTTTTTATAATTTTTTCAGATTTTTTAAATTATTTTTTCTCTTTTTTCTCTTTTCTTTTTCTTTTTTATTTTTCTTTTCTCCTTACCCTTGGCAGGCAAGGTCGACGGCCGGCCGGCCGACCATCGCCGGCCACAGGCTGGTTGAGGCGAGGGGCCTCACACCCTCACTAGCCACTGGCGAGGGCCGCCGCGCCCTCGCTGGCCACAGGTGAGGGCGTCGGCCCCCGCCCAAATCCAGGTGAGGGCCGAAACCCTCGCCCATTGGCCAGCGAGGGCCTCTGCGCCCTCGTCGGCCACAGGCAAGGGCCCGGTAGCCCTCGCTCATGGCAGGCGAGGGCACGGTGGCCCTTGCCCAAATCCGAGCGAGGGCATGTACGCGCTCAGTGCTTCTCCTCGCAGCATCTCTCTTCATCTCTCACCGCCAGCGCTTCTCCTCGCAACATCTCTCTCTGTCACTCGCCGCTCGAAGACTCTGCCCCCCGACGAGGGCCCTCGCTCGGATCTAGGCGAGGGCCACCGTGCCCTCGCCCGCCACGGGCAAGGGCTGCCGCGCCCTCGCCTGTGGCCAACGAGGGCGCAGAGGCCCTCGCCGGCCAACGGGCGAGGGTTTCAGCCCTCACCTGGATCTGGGCGGGGGTCGACGCCCTCGCCTGTGGCCGGCGATGGTCGACCGGCCGGCCGATCGACCATCGTTGGCCAAGGGTAAGGAGAAAAGAAAAATAAAAATAAAAGAGAAAAAAATAAAAAAATAATTTAAAAAATAATTTAAAAAATCTGAAAAAATTATAAAAAAATCATAAAAAATTTCCACGTTGTGCCACGTAAGACCGCCAGCAGCCATATCAGTAATTTCCAGCTTAAATTAGTCGGATAAATTGAATTGGTATTAATATGAAAAGGTTTATGACTAAATTGGTCCTATAATTTCGTTGCTCGTTTCCTCCTGCATAGCCAATTCGTTCTCTACTTTTTGGCCAAGGATTTTCTCATTTTAGTTTTCATCAACTTATAGTCCCTTTGTTGAACATCTAACTCCCCATGTACTCACCTAGGGTGCATATGTCTCACCAAAAAAATTAATGATTTGAATAATATTTTTTCTAAAAATAATCACTTATATTTCTTATAAAATCTTCACCATCCACAAAAATATTTAGATATAAATTATTCTCGATAATGAAATAATTTTTCAAATCATTCACATTTCGCAAAATAAACGGAGTATTAATTAGCTACCTAAACATGAGATTTCTTAACTCTCAATAAGCATTCCCAATTTTGTGCGTGCCAAATTTTAAAGGATTTTAGAGAAAAGATTCTATGTTGTGCATATATCGGTGGCGCAGAGCACGCACGTATGTGTACAAGACCCAGCGACAAGAGCTGGTTGACTCCCGCAAGGGCCGATCGACACACCACCCAGCTGCATGCCACGATTGCCATCGCCGGCTTAAGGCAAGGGCGCTTAACGGCGAAGCTGGGACGGCCCTGCCGCCTTTCTCTGAAAATTGTGCTATATGATCCTTTTTTTTTTCTTTTTTCTTTTTTAAGGTTTCACGTTCGTTCTGTCCTTTTTTTTTTTTGTCCTCAGTTTTTGTTTTATTTCTTCTTCTTCTTCTTCTTCTTCTTTTCCAGGTTTTAATGATGTGGGTAATGGCGCGCCAAGCCACAGCAGCAAATGTGAGTCACATGCATGGCTGATTAGGGTTGTCGTGTCAAAATGCCAATCGGACCAACTTGATTTCAAGGATTAAATTGTTTTCGCTGAAAGAGCACAAGGACCAATTTGGCCACAGTCAAAATTCAAAAGCCAAATTGAGCATTAGATAAGAGTATAAGAATAGTTTCTAACCTTGTGCTCAAGTTACACTGATAGAATTTAATACTAGTAAAAGAGTGAGGGCACGTAAATAGTTGGTAAGCTGTGCAAATAAATGTTGGTAAATTATTGAACAGTTGGAATTTGAAAATAATTAAACGATGGTTAATTATGGCTCAAACAAAAGTTGGTTATTTCCTGTAAGACCTAGTAAATTTAACATCTTGCTAACTTTAAGAAATAACTTTGTAAAGTATTGGAAGGTTGGTAATTGCAAGCAATCAGATAACATTAAGGGTTGGTAATTTCCTAGAAGAGTTAATATATTTAGTAGTTTGTATGCTCTTGCTTATAAAACAGATGTCTGTAATTTACTCAAATAAGAATTAGTAAAGTTAAAATTAGTTGGTAACTTAACTCGCAAAACTCAATATCACCCAGATCAAATTAAGACTGGTAGTTTTTGATAAGATTAAGTAATTCTGAAGCGCCAATGACTTTTACAAAAAATCTTAATAAAATATTGAAGCAATCACTAATTTTGAAACAATCGGATAAATGTTGATAAGTGGACTCAAATAAGAATCAGTAATTTTCTATAAAAAGTTGGGAACATTAACACATCGGTAAATGATGTAAATAATGTTAGTAAATTATTAAAATAAGTAATTTAAGACAATCTAATAACTGTTGCTACTTTCGTAAAAGTGTAGGTAATTTACTAATGTGTTATCAACTGAACAAGTTGCCGATCAAAATTTAATTGCTAATGTGTTTGGTAGTTATCATGCTTTTCACATGTTATCGGCATGAAACATCGTTCCAATTTTACCCTACCAGAATGGTTGACTCTGTCTAGTTTTCGCTCACATAGTCAGGCTCATTTTACATATAACATATACATATTCTTTGGACAAAAGCAAGAGATTTTTTTTAACCAAATAGGGAGAGATGTTGGAGAATAATGAGCACAACGTCTTTATTATTTGAAGCTTCAATAGCAATCTTCCATAATGAAGAAAGGAACTATTAGCTCCATAGCACTCAACTGTGAGCAGCTGCGTTGGTTAAAAGTCTCTCCTCATCGTCCATGTCGAGGTTCAAAACCCGTGGTTGCTAATGCATGTGTTGGGGTCCAAGGAGGCAAAAGAGAGAGAGAGAGAGAGAGAGAGTGAGTGGAAAGAAGAGAGAGAACCTGACAATTTGGGCCAGCGCGACAAGTGTCGCGTTCTAGAGGCCCTTCTTATTTGTTATGTTGATAAATGAGATGTACCTAATATTTTCCCAAAATCATAGACTCACAAGTCTTTTTAAAATATAGTCATTGTTATTAATTTGTTTTGAAATTATGTGTCGCATTCTAGATGCCCTTCTTATTTGTCACGCTGATAAATAAGATGTACCTAATATTTTCCCGAAATCATAGACTCAAAAGTCTTTTAAAATTTAGTCATTGTTATTAATTTGTTTTGAAATTTAAGGCGGCCCCAGTTACAAAGTATATTAATAAAATAATTCCACCACCAAATTCAATTATAGATTGCCAACCGCTTTTATTGTACGATGTTAAATTTAGTCATTGTTATTAATTTTTTTTAAAATTACGTGCCGTGTTCTAGAGGCCCTTCTTATTTGTCACGCTGATAAATGAGATGTACCTAATATTTTCCCGAAATCATAGACTCAAAAGTCTTTTAAAATTTAGTCATTGTTATTAACTTGTTTTGAAATTTAAGGCAGCCCCAGTTACAAAGTATATTAATAAAATAATTCCACTACCAAATTCAATTATAGATTGCCAACCGCTTTTATTGTACGATGTTAAATTTAGTCATTGTTATTAATTTTTTTTGAAATTACGTGCCGTGTTCTAGAGGCCCTTCTTATTTGTCACGCTGATAAATGAGATGTACCTAATATTTTCCCGAAATCATAGACTCAAAAGTCTTTTAAAATTTAGTTATTGTTATTAATTTGTTTTGAAATTTAAGGCGGCCCCAGTTACAAAGTATATTAATAAAATAATTCCACCACCAAATTCAATTATAGATTGCCAACCGCTTTTATTGTACGATGTTAAATTTAGTCATTGTTATTAATTTTTTTTGAAATTACGTGCCGTGTTCTAGAGGCCCTTCTTATTTGTCACGCTGATAAATGAGATGTACCTAATATTTTCCCGAAATCATAGACTCAAAAGTCTTTTAAAATTTAGTCATTGTTATTAATTTGTTTTGAAATTTAAAGTGGCCCCAGTTACAAAGTATATTAATAAAATAATTCCACTACCAAAGTCAATTATAGATTGCCAACCGCTTTTATTGTACGATGTTAAATTTAGTCATTGTTATTAATTTGTTTCGAAATTACGTGCCGCGTTCTAGATGCCCTTCTTATTTGTCACGCTGATAAAAAGAGATGTACCTAATATTTTCCCGAAATCATAGACTCAAAAGTCTTTTAAAATTTAGTCATTGTTATTAATTTGTTTTGAAATTTAAGGTGGCCCCAGTTACAAAGTATATTAACAAAATAATTCCACTACCAAATTCAATTATAGATTGCCAACCGCTTTTATTGTACGATGTTAAATTTAGTCATTGTTATTAATTTGTTTCGAAATTACGTGCCGCGTTCTAGATGCCCTTCTTATTTGTCACGCTGATAAATGAGATGTACCTAATATTTTCCCGAAATCATAGACTCACAAGTCTTTTAAAATTTAGTCATTATTATTATTATTTTTTTTAAAATTTAAAGTGGCCCTAGTTACTAGGGGTGAGCAGCGGTTTAGGGTCGACCCTGGACCAATCCTGGACCGGCCCAACCCTGCCGGTCCTGGTCCGGTTCCCAAGGGGACTGGGTTGGTCCTTGGTCCTGAAATTCCAGGACCAACACTGTGCGGGTTGGTCCTCGGTCCTAAGAGTTTTGGGTCGGTCCAACCCTGGACCAACCCTGTATATTATATTATATTATTTATAATTCTTTTATATATTCAAACCTAAGTAAAATGTCTATTTTATTATATTATATTGAAATGTTCTATCAATAGCACTAATAGTAATTTCAATTTAAAACTTTTGTTAAGTATTAATTATGTGTCGTTTGTTTTGTTTTCAAGTGTTTAGAAGTTCAAGTGAATTAATAAGATGTGGAGTTATATATTCATGGTTTATATTAAGTATTTTGAAATTTTTATGATTTAATTGTATTTTACTAATGAATTTCAGCTGCACTTTGTTTTTTAATTTGTGTCAAATGGTAGAAGTTTTTGAAGAGTAGAGTAGTACTGCAATTGCTACGGTGATTTGCTAGTTAAGTGGTGTGAAGCTCATTTTTTGGTTGAGTAGACTCTACATGATCAAATGTTAGTCAAGTGGTGCGAAGCTCATTTTTTGGTTGAGTGGACTCTACATAATCAGGAAGACGCTTTTGCATATGGTGTTATAAATAGATGATTATAAGAACTTTCCATCTTGTCCCATATCTTGATGAGCGATTAGCGGATACGAAATTTCTATTATTGTGTCATCTTAAATTTGCTAAATATGTATTGATATTTTATAGTTTAGTTGCACAATACCGTATTGTTGATAGATGTGTAATTTGAATTTGTAGGTTTGCTTTTTTAGGAAGTATAAAAAATAAGACGAAAAAAATTATCGATCGGTCCCGGGTCGACCCTGGAACTGGACCGAACCCATTGGGTCGGTCCGGTCCTTGGTCCCAGGCTCAATAGGGTCGGTCCTCGGTCCTAAAAATTGAGGACCGACACTGTACGGGTTGGTCCTAGGGTTAGGGGGTGGCCCGGACCAACCCGGACCATGCTCACCCCTACTAGTTACAGGTTATTAAGTATATTAATAAAGTAATTCCACTACTAAATTCAATTATAGATTGCGAACCACTTTTATTGTACAATGTTTGGCTGTTAGTGGGGATGATCATACAGTAGGCCACCAGGACCTAAAAATCAAACCTAAATTTTTGCCCAAACAATTGTTCCAACCAGGTTGGGCCATTCTCAATAAATGCCCTTACTATATCCTTACCAAAAAGTCAGGGTGGGACCAAGCTGACTTGGGCGGCCTTGTGGGCAGCCAAGCGAATGATTGGGTTTATGGTAAGGTATCGATGAAATAATCATTATACCACTATGAAACATCACTAAATACGTTATTATTTACGTACATAATTCAACAAGCGGCATAAAAAAATTATCTCAGATTTAGTGACTTATTTTTGAAAATGAAAAAGTGGTATAAATCATCTGAGTGCATGCCAATTTAATGAAGGTTGGCATGGCTATGATCTATTCATAGAGTTTATCAATGCAAAAGGTAACTAACGTGAATAAAATTTTTCATTAGGTGACCAAAAAATAGAATAGGTGTTAAGTTCCATTTCTTAACAACAAAATGTAATTTGACAGATACAGCTGGGATGACATGGATTTTAAGTTAGTCAGACTAGAATATCAGCTCATCAAGATGGATCATGCATCAATTTCCATTAAACATATAGTTGATCTTGTATGACAGCAGAAAAGAGAAACAATTGAGTACAACTCCTTTGTTAATTACTTGAAGCTTCTATAGCAATCTTCCCCCATCATGAAGAGCGGAACAACCCTCAGGACCGATGAGTTCATCTTACTATCGCGAGCGAAATGCCGCAAAATCCCTTCAATGAGGAACAAAACAGGTTTTGAGCTGAAAGAGTGTGAAAGAAAAATTTGTATTCTATTTTCACAAATGAAATGCCACCATGATATTAAAAAAAAGGTCTCTAATTGTTTTTCAAATAAACAAGTTTACGTGTGACACAAATTAATTGCCAAGGTGATGACAATTTTTGTTGAAAGAAGCAATATAGCAGGATCTAACCTAACAATGACCTAAATTTAGTATCTTATAGGAGCATTTCAAAGTGCCACAAAATGAATCACTAGATGCATCTTACCGTGGAAGTCTCATAAGGGACACCAGTCCTATGTTGCGAATGGCCAATTTTTGTTGAAGTGATATGTGATCCCTCATGCGCACCATGCCTTAATAGATTTTCACTATGAGGTTGAAATGTAAAATATCACAACCATCCAAACCGATATATGTTTTTGGGATAAATATATTGGAAGTCTTAAAACTATTGTTAAATCATAAAATTTTCTAAAAATGCAATCAAGTCTTAAAACTATGATTTTTAAAAAATTTAGAATTTGATTGCACTTTTATGATAAGTTTTAGAACTTGATTAAATTTTTTGAAAGTTTTAAAACTCAATTACATTTTCTTGACAAGTTTTAAGACTTAATTGAACTTTTTAAAAGTTTTAGAATTTGATTGCACTTTCGTAATAAGCTTTAGGATTTACGATACACTCATCTCTATTTTTATTTATTTTTTGGTCATATTCTCTTACTCTCATCTCTCTTTATAACTTTTACTTTCTCTTTTTGCAAAATGTGAGAATCAAACTCAATACTTGAAACTAAATATCCTCACCCTAAGCACAGATCTATAGAATAATTAATATCTATGACATCGCAATCTAACAAAGAAAGATTGCAAGGGGCAAGGGCACGGATGTCTACAGAAAACCCTAAATTGACCCACAACGAAGTTGGTCTGTTGATAAACCTGTTGATATATTTTGACGAGTCTTCCTGCTGGAAGTGCCAGCCTCATCCATCATCCATACCTCCTAAGTCTTCCAGGTCGGCAAGTCCTAAAAGGTGGCTCGATTTATATTATACTTCGCAAGAAGATTCCTAGTATCCACGAGCGCGAAGGAAGAAAAGCATTAAGAAAGTCCAGCTTTAAGTTTTTGTCCATCTGATATTGACTTGTGAGCACCTTTTATTTTATTTTATTTTTATTTTTTCCCATTTCAGAACTCCCAGTTCTGTGACTTGACCTATATTTGACGCGGATGTAGCTATTGATACCTAGATTTATATATAATATCTGTTATTTTTTAAAATTGTTTTAATCTTCTCCATTTTCGAATTTATGAAAAAAATATAAGATTACTCTTATTAAGCAAATCCAAGGAAACTTAATCGGAAAGCACTCATTCTACCCAAATCGTAGAACCTCATCTGTTGTCTTTCAAATCTATGATGGTAGTTGAAAGTTCTCGTTTAGAAACTCTAAAAAGATCATGTAACAAATGACCTAGGAAGCGCTCACAAAAGATCACTGGATGTATTTTACGGTGACAGCTATCATAAATGATGCAATTCATGTCTCGAGTGTGGCCAGTTTTGTTGAAGTGATCTATGATATCTCATACACATCGTGTTTTAATAAATTTTAATTATCCGATCAGAAAGCAAAATATTGCAATCAAATCTGTCGAGCGGGTTGAGATCCAACGGCAAAAGATTGCGACGGCAGGAATGGTGCCGGGAAACCGTAGATCCACCCAGGATGAAGTTGGTCTTTTTGTAAACCTTTTGATATCTTTTGACTAGTCTTCATGCTACAGTCCCGTCTCAGACATCATGTGGACCTCCTAAGTCGTAAAAGTAATGGCTCGTGGTGGAATATTTTGAGCCGCAGGGGTTGAAACTTCGCTGGTGTTTTTGTCATGAAGCTCATGTTTGATGTGACTTATAAATGTCACGCGGGGAGCAGGAAAGGAAGCTTTAACTAGAAAATCTTGAATTCTATATGTTTTCATTTCTGAAATAATATTAAAATAATGAGTCTAGATTTAACACTTCAATCTTCTTCAACCCCGGTCCCATTGGCAGCGATGTCGTCCACATCTAGGCTGGCCAGTGAGCTTTGGTGACCCTCACCTAGTGGCTAGTGAGTTTCGATGGCCCTCACTAGCCATTGTGGATAAAGGAAGGAAAAAGAAAAAAAAGAAAAAAAGTAATAAAAATTCAGTAAATATTAAAAAAAAAATTATGCTGGTGTCACGTAAGATTATTAGTATTCATGCTAATGCCAGCCAGCCACAATTGGCCAGATGGCCAGCATTGTCACGTAATAAAAAAATTGATAAATATTAAAAAAAAATTGTACACGTCAGCACTGCCCATATCACGTAAAATAATCTATATTCATGCCAATGCCGGCCAGCCACAATTGGCCAGATGGCCGACATTGTCACGTAATAAAAAATTCGGTAAGTACTAAAAAAATGGTGCACAACACCAGTCGTGTCACGTAAGATTATCAGCATTCATGTTAATGCCGGCTAGCCACAATTGGCTAGATGCACTAAATAACCACAGATACAAGAGATTTAAGATTCGATTGACAAATGAAAAATGTTTATAATTGAATTTGTATAACTGTAATAAGTCTATGACTTTTTGGCTAATTCTCCCAAAGATCGCTAAATGCATCTTATTATTGCCATTGTATGGCCAATTTTGTCGTAGTGGTAAATAAATTCGCTTAAGCGCACCATACCTCAAAAGTTTTTCACTATTAGGTCGAACAAGTAAAATTATTCACCCTTCCAAACCGAAATCTGTTGAACGATTAAGATTTGTGGCCTAGGCATAGATGCCCATAAAGGACCATAGGCTCACCCACGACAAAGTTGGTCTATTGATAAACCTTTGACTTTTCTCTGTTTTGGCTGGTCTTCTTGCTGAGTTCACTATAAGACCTTCATGGGCTCGTGGATGCTTGAATCTTCTTGCAAAAGTGGAATATTCCGAGTCGCCCGAGAAGCAAAGATTCAACGAGTGGACCAAGCTTTCTTTGATTTTAAATGCCCTATGCTTTTACTAAAAGGAGCTTTTGGAGGGTCAAAAAGCAAAAAAAGAAAAGGCTTTACCTAGAAAGTCTTGTATTTCATTTGTTTTCGTGTCAAAAGTAAAAACATAAAGGGTTAACATTTAAGTTTTGTGTCCGTTTGATATGACTTGTCATCACTTTTCTTTTTTATATTTTTTTATCCTGAATCTTGGAAGTTATCCCTATTACACGAATAGAGCTGTTATTACACGTACACTCATTGTAATCTTTTCCAATTGTCCTAATTTTTGCAAATATACAAGATTACCCTTTTTAAGCATTTCCAAACAAATACCGTCTCTCTAATCAACAATACAAACTCAAATCTCAAAATAAATTTACGAGGAAAGTTCCTATTTATACTCGGACATTGCAATATCACATCATGAGCGCCCACCACAACGTAATTCAATTATGATAGTAATCGCGACACTCGCGACTCGCTTTCAAATCGATTGGGTGCGCTTCGCGGGTTTGATCGTAAATTTCGTGTCGAGGATCGATTGCTAGGACTTTTTTGGCTCAGCGCAGGTGATACATGCGGGCACATTTGCATGGAAATATCAAGAGGTGGATTCGGACTTACGTAGCAGTCATGGTGGACCGTGTCGTTAAGGCACGTTTTCGAAGTTATAGGACACGAAACCGGACGCCATCATAAGGAGCCGAAAAGAAGGGGCTTAAAAAGCAAACACATGAGTCGCCGCTCAAAAAAAAGCAAGCGCTCTCTCTCTCTCCCTCGCATTCACGGAGCGAGAGAGGACAAAGCGAGTGCTGCTAGCCGGGCGCGGGCGCGGGCGGGGCGTGGGCGGCGATGCCCGCGAGTCAGCCGGCGGGGCCGCCCGAGGCGGTGGCTGCCGCGTCGGAGATCGGGGTCGATTCCGGTCGTAGCGACGGCGGCCGCTGCCGCCACCACCACCACCATGATCCCCTCGACCCTCGCGGCCCGCTGAGTGGTCAACGCGTGGACAAGGTACTGTACTGTCTCTGTTTGTACGGACGCTTTTTCTTGGACATGAAAGCTCCGAGCTTTTCAGATTCTGAGTGTGCCGTGGAGAAAAGAGAATCCGGGCAGATGCTAATAACGTGAGAAATATAAGCAGTATAATAACCAGATCAGAGAGTGTTAAGAACCGGGAACTCGGGACTCCAAGCTCAGATATCATGCGGAACAATCTTCTGTGCATCAATCATGACACTCTTTTGCTGCGTAACAGCTAATAAGCATGTAACCATGTCTTTGGCCCATCAAAGTTGCTGCGGTTGAACCGAGTTTACTGCTTTTCTTCCCGATTTTTCGTCTTTTATATGTTGTGGAATTTGTTATTGCGCTATTTGAATTACACCTTAACAATTTAAGGATCAGTCAGATGTTCTGAGTAAAGATAGTGTTTGAAACAGGGAAAGGGAAGAGGGGCTACTCTGATACTTGCCTACAAGACACTTGGGGTCGTGTTTGGAGGCCTAGTAACATCTCCCCTATACGTGTACCCGTCAATGCCGCTAAGGTCTCCAACAGAAGAAGACTACTTAGGGATCTACAGTATCATGTTTTGGACGCTCACCCTCATTGGTGTTGTAAAGTATGCGGGAGTGGCTCTCAAAGCTGATGATCAAGGCGAAGGTCAATACGAGACCCTAATAATAGTTTTGATTTAGTTTGGATTGTATTATGTTCATTTCTTACAGTTACTTTGCTAATTCTACTGGTTCCCACATGCTCTACTCCACTCCGTAGCTCCTTCTACACACACCATTGCCCTTTATTCTACAATTCTAAAACCAGTCTAGTTGAAAAAGTGGTATTCAGAGTTCTGCGCGCAGTTCCCAAGAATTTAAATTGGTGACACATGACTGCTCGAAAGCTCTTTTGGAGTAGTTCTCTCTCTTGAAGAGCTAGATTTGTACGGCAGTCGCTTTTGGTTTTTGAGGGAGCCAGGTAAAGTATTTTGAGTCATCTCTTTCATGGTTCTATTCCAGTTTTGGCTGAAAAGTACACTACCAAAGAGAGAATTACAGCTCCAGCTGAATGAAGGAGAAAATGGTGGCAGGAGTGACAACTGAAGGAAGGTTTTTTGAAATTGAAAATAGTAAAACAATTTAGAAATTCTATGACCTGCAAAATGGTTATGTTTATTATAAGTGGACTTTACAATTTCCTAGAGCATTGTGGTTTAAGCCGTTAACAATGCTGAGTAGTTTAGAGCCACTCAATGAGTCAGACATTTATTTGTTTGTGAACATATTGGATCTTTCTCTTGGTGGCACATTAAACAATGGAGATCCTTTTTAATTAAGAGTGTCTATTATTGTCATGTTGAAAGTATTTTATTGCAAATTCATGAAGTTGTCTGACACTGGGGAAACATTGCTAGTATGTCATTTCAAAGCTTTTTAATGTTTTAGAAGCAAGTATACTCCAGAGATTAAGTTAACCTACAACAAGCTTGGAGGTGTCTGATGATGTCAGTTCTCCTCCTTCAATTTGGTCTTTGGACCTTTCTAATGGTTTTTTGGAAATTAAAATTGATTTCCCTCTCGTAATATGATCTGTTATGTTTTTGATTGAGGAAGACATCCGCTATTGCAGGTGGGACATTTGCATTGTACTCGTTGCTATGTAGGAAAGTGAATGTTGGCATCCTCCATCCCAAACATGTAGAATTAAACTCCGGTGCTTCACGGCATGGCTTGCCAGAGGGCACTGAAAAGCGAAGTAGGCTTGGAAAATTCTTTGAACGGAGCATAGTTGCGAGGAGGGTACTACTTTTTATTGCTATGTTGGGGATGTGTATGCTAATCGGTGATGGTATACTTACCCCTGCAATTTCAGGTTAGTCACCATCCCATTTTTCCCCCATTGCTGAGATTTCTGCTTGGGTTTTGAGTTTTTGACTTATTATATTTGTTGATAGTGTTATCGGCAATGAATGGAGTGAGGGCACCTTTTCCTTCTGTTAGCAAATGTAAGAATCTACAACTATCCATATTATTTTATTTTTTCAAGGTGGGAAATTGTTATGCCCATCAGATCCGTGTTATGTTTGAAGTGAATGAAAAAAGGATCCGGCATTCGTATGTTTACACATATTTACTTTTTTTCAGCTTTAGTGGAAGCACTCTCTGCGATAGTTCTTATCGTTCTGTTCCTACTGCAAAAGTTTGGTACATCTAAAGTGAGTTTCCTCTTTTCTCCCATCATGGGAGCATGGACGTTGACCACCCCACTTGTAGGAATTTACAGCATCATAAAGCATTATCCGAGTATATTCAAGGCCTTGTCACCACACTACGTTGTCCATTTCTTCCGGAGAAATGGCAAGGAAGGTTGGCTATTACTTGGTGGAACTGTGCTTTGTATTACAGGTGAGCTTACTGTTATTTACATTACACGAGCTCCAAGACTGACAGGATTGCATTCTTGTGACTTGAATAGAAGTATGAATCCTTTTATCATTTGAACTGTTGTAGAGTGTAAGTATAGGAGTCATTATGGAAATTTAGACTCTGATTTTACAGGTACTTCCAGGTTGTCAGGTTATATGGGGGCATTTCTGTAATTCTAAGGATTTTGTCAGGTTTTGCTGCTGTATTTTAACTGTTCATTGATCAGATGTATTACAAACAAATGCGCTTCAAGATTTACAGAATAATTTCTGAATCATTTGCTTGTTCCTGCAATTTACTTTGAGCTATAAACTTTGATAGGCAAAATGAGTTTTACTGATACATTGCCCTGATGGATTACTTAATAGTAAATGGAGTATCCTTAATCTTTACCGTTTAAATTTCACCAGAGTTCTATCTTATGTACAAGGATGAATTATGTCGCGACACAATCTGAATCTGAATCACCTATTCTAGTTTGTGTTCCAGTAGTTAGAGTCCAAATAATCTCTCTCTCTCTCTCTCTCTCTATCTCTCTCTCCCCCCCCCCCCCCCCCCAGTCTGATTGTACTGGGCCATAGTGAATTCAAACTTGCTCTCAGTACTCACTGATGCCTAAGAATGAACTAAGCTTGCGTTGCAGATGTGCATTAAAATAAACCTGCTCTTCTGACAAAAGGAAACATGGTACATTCATGTGACTCTCTTTTATAATATCAGGTTCAGAAGCTCTGTTTGCTGACCTTGGTCATTTCAATCGGGCTTCTATCCAGGTGAACCTTCCTCTCCCAAGCTCTTAGTGTTGATTCCTTTCCATCGTATCAGTCTAATGCCACTTTTCCTCAACAGATAGCATTTCTATGTACGATTTATCCATCGCTGGTACTAACATATGCCGGCCAGACTGCGTACTTAATTCGTCATCCTAATGATCATGATGATGGGTTTTACAAGTTCATTCCAGGATCTATATACTGGCCAATGTTTGTTGTTGCCACACTTGCAGCAATTGTTGCAAGCCAGTCGTTAATATCAGCTACCTTCTCTGTAATTAAGCAATCCGTAGTACTTGATTATTTTCCTCGAGTAAAGGTGGTCCATACTTCCCCCAACAAAGAAGGCGAAGTTTACTCTCCAGAAATTAATTACATTCTCATGATCCTCTGTGTTGCCGTCATTCTTATTTTTGGAGATGGAAAAGATATCGGCAATGCTTTTGGTGGGTATATGATATCTTGAATTCTGTATCATGCAGCAACTATTTAAGCATGCCATTGCTGCATTAGTGTCATCTTCTTTTCCCGGCAAAATCTGTGTGTGTGACCACCGGAATAATGAAGATAAATTGTGAGGGTCTGCTTGGAGTTTTGCTTTTCAACTTTTTGCTTTTAGCATTTGAGGTTTATTTTGTACTAAACACTTCAATTATTTGAAATGTACTTTTATCGAGATTTAAGATCACCAAAGGTACTATGGAATTTTTGCAGAATCTGTCAAACTAAATATAAAAGTTCCTGGTTTTGGTGGGATATATATAGTACTTTCTACTTAAGCAGTGCCCTGATACTGCTAATCATTCTATAAAGCTTTCGAAGGCAAGATGCTGAATATAAAATATACTTAACTGAGGCGCAGTGGCGTACTGAATGAATTTTCTTTACAATGTAAACCCAATCAAGCATTCATTGATCTCTTTATTGAAACTAAGTGATGGCACTCTGTGAAAAAGTTGATCATAGTATTAACAATATTTTTTTTCTTTGGGTACATTTGATAATCATCTGGAAAGACCTTACTAACAACTAAGCACCTCTTGCAGGTGTTGTTGTCAGTCTAGTCATGCTCATCACCACTATACTCTTAACCCTGGTTATGATCATGATTTGGAGAACTCCCATAGTGCTGGTTGCGCTTTATTTCTGTGTATTCTTTGTGATGGAAGGTGTCTATGTCAGTGCTGTTTTCACAAAAATTCCTGAGGGTGGATGGATTCCTTTTGCCATATCTATTATTCTCGCCTTTATCATGTTTGGTTGGTTCTATGGAAGGCAGAGAAAGATGGAGTATGAGCTGACACATAAGATAAACCTCAACAGGCTTGAGATATTGTTGTCTGAGCCTGGAATACAAAGGGTTCCTGGATTATGCTTCTTTTACACCAATATTCAAGACGGGCTTACTCCCATTCTTGGTCATTATATAAAGAACATGAGATCACTTCACAAAGTCACTGTTTTCACTACTCTTAGATACTTATTGGTTCCAAAAGTCACTCCGGATGAGAGAATTGTTGTTAATAAACTGGGCCTCAATGGAGTTTATGGATGTGTGATTCAGTATGGATATGCAGATTCACTTAATCATGAAGGAGACGATTTGGTCACTCAAGTTACCAATGCACTGATTGCGCACTTACAGACCTGCTCAAGTTTCTCATTGCCTGGGTCACCAGTGGAAGTGCATCAAGAAGTTGCTGATATAGAAGAGGCAAAGCTTGCCGGTGTTGTACACATACGAGGGAAGACTAGGTTTTACATAACCAATAATTGTGGCTGGTTCGATAAGATTCTGCTTGGCTTCTATGAAGTCTTGCACAGTAATTGCAGGTCTGCACTGCCTGCCTTAGGGGTGCCATTGCCACAGCGTATTGAGGTCGGAATGCTGTATGAGGCATGAAAGGTGATGCGTCATTGCTAGAGGTTATGAATCCAACTTGGTCATTAAGTCCTTGCATAGATGGCTTCTGGTTCTGGGAACTTCCAATTGGAGGGCAAAGAAGCGGGTACTTAATAGGGAGTACTGTCTGATAAAGTTATGACTACTTATGTGTAAGTTTGTATCTACTTAAATATGCAATACGTCTCAATTCAGTCTCCATGTTCTGCTCTTTTGATGATCAAACACCTTTTCTAGTGTTCTTCCCCCAAAAGTTGGGGTTGGACTGGAAGAATTGGAGTGCGGTTTGTGGAGTCTGGTGTTTTACTGTTTGTACGTGGAGGGTCTAATGAAGTTGGAACTTCTTGTAGATGGCATTTTGGTTTTGGAATGAAAAATGGGGGAGACAATAGATGGATATGGAGGAAGTCCTGCATTAATGTACTTAAATCTATGTTCTGGTCCTCATCTATATGTTATTTTTCTCTGTTTTCTGATCTTCTTTGATCTACTGATCTCTTCACTTTTCATTTTGCATGATAACTTATAGAAACAAACCCAGTTTCTACTAATCACGTTGGCTTTGTTGATGCTTTTGAACCATTGTGCTTTGTTTAGTACCATAACTTTTCTGCAAGATCTACTAATGGTCGTTCGATCAAGTTTTGTTCAATCCTTTTTGAGTCTCTCCACGTACAGCTTTAGCGTGAGTCCCCTTCATGAAGTTTTATGTCCTCATTCCGCATCTAAAGGGTCATTGTCACTTGACGGGCTGCGGGGTTACCAAAATACCCATTTCTCTATCAATCCATAACCAAGATACCACATTTCTCTATCAATACCTACAGATTGAATTTTCTATTTTCCTATTACATTAGAGATTTGGAACACCAAAATGAGTGTTCCCCATGTTCCGAGATATGACCATGTTATTTTCACCCAATATGTGCTTTACGATAATCGTGTTCGAAAATAAATTTCAAAATCTTTATGTGGTCATGCATCTTAATGTCTTATTCATGATTAAAGACCACATTAATTATATTTTTTTGACGTAACTTTAAAATCTGTTCTTATTCCAACTAGACGACCAAAAGAAGCTTAGCCATATCATATCACATTCCTGACAAGGGACATTCCGCTTCTCTTTTTTGTCCACTGACTAATTTTTACAAACGATACGAGCAATCATTTAGGAAAATGTTTTTTAGATAATTCATTTCCTATGAAAGAAATGGAGTCTTATTATGGAATTGCTAATTGCACTGAATGCCACATACTTAGATGACGATGTACTTGCAGCTAACGCACTTGCAGCAACTGTAACCTTTTTCTCTTTTGTAAATTGCAACGGATACAGGAAAAGGAAAATAGAAAACAACTTATGATGGACAGAACACTCTTTTTTCTTTTCCCTCACAACATGAAGCGGAGTCCAAACACATCTCTTTTCAAAGGCTTCCATTGTCTACGATTTCCTTGATTGTCTTGACCATTTAACGCGTCTTGCAACGCACGACTTGGAATCTTTAAGTCGCTTTAGGTGGCCAGCGAAAGGAGGTTGGACTTTGAAAAGATGTTAGTTCCCTCCTTATTTTTTTCCACATTTTGGTGACTAAAAAAGATGATATTTCTTGGAGGAAGCGTGGTTTTGCTCTTATAAATGGAAGTTCTCGGGTCCATGTTAAACAACAATGGTTTCCTACTTCTACAATAACTTCGTGCCTACACTCTTGCGGGCACTCTTTGTAATTCGAACCTTGGAATTCAGTCACCCCAATACCTTAACAAATGTAAGCTGCATTGGCACCGAGAGGGAAGCTCTTCTGAAGTTCAAGCAGAATTTCACCAATCCTTCGAGACATCTTTCTTCGTGGACCAGCGAGCGTTGTTGAGAGTGGAAGGAGTCGAATGATTGCGGTCTAGGAGGTAAGATACATCTTGCTCTTAGTGAATTGAAGAATTGAAGTATCTAGACCTCAGCTTCAACAATTTCAGTGGTCATCTACCCAATCAATTTGGGAATTTCAAAGATCTCGAATTCCTTTATCTTTGGGAGAAGAACAGTGCATCATAACTTTTTTTTTTCACTCACTTAAATGCCACATCGTAGTAAAATCGATCATTTAAGTGTCATTTCTAGCAAATTATCCTAAGTGGATTTTTTTATTATTATTAATTTCCCATTCAACGTGGATTTTTAAAATTTATTTTGAATTTTTTTTTTTTTGCATTTTTTTAGGGTCGGTGACCCTCGCCTGCCTTGAAAAAAGGCAAAAAAAGAAGAAGGAAAAAACCAAAAAAAAATTAATAAGAAATTATCCACATCAGTGTCGATTAAATCATGTAAGACAACTGGTATCTACGTTGGATTTTCCGACAGGGAAAATCGCCGATGTAACTCTAGTGAGCGAAAGAAAAAAAAAAAAAAAACTTATGACACTTAGGTAAACTCCATATGAAAGTTAAGGCACTTGCATTGTTCTTATCCCTTCATCTTTCATATAACTCAATTTCAGGTATATTCCTTCTGCCGTGGGTCAATTATCATCTTTGAGATTTTTGGGCCTCTCTCTTAACAATTTGAGGGGAAACATTCTCCAAAGTATTGGGCGACTATCTAATCTTGAGGTGATGGACTTTTGTAATAATCGATTTGATGGAGTTGTCAATGAACTTCACTTGGCAAAGCTCACCAGCTTGACTTGGTTTATATTATGGTCGAACGAACTTGTTATAAATGTTAGCGCATCTTGGGTTCCTCCTATCCAAATAAATTTCATTTTCTTGTCAAGTTGCAAAGTGGGAGTAGAATTCCCAAACCGGCTTCAAACTTAGAGGAACATTTAGCAGTTGCTCATGTCAAATGCTAGCATCTCAAGTAAAGCTCCCCATTGGTTGCTTGACATTTTATCTAACATTAAAGATTTAGATCTCTCAAGCAATATGCTTAGAGGCAACATATTAGGAATTATTGAAAAAAAAGGCACCACATATAGAACAATTGTCACTTTCTGGAAATAACATCACCGGTGACATTTCAAATTCATTATGCATGTTGCATAGTTTGTATTTTCTTGATCTATCTAAAAACCAACTATTTGGGAGACTTTGGCGATGTTGGGGCAAGTTGCTACATCATTTGCATGGATTTCATTGGGAGATAATAAGTTCAATGGTTAGATTCCAAACTCTCTATGTAGTTTGGAGCATTTAGAAGTTCTACGCCTATTCTATTTACTGGTAGAATAGATAATCGACCTTGGGAGAAATTACTTCACCGGGGACATTCCTTTACTACTATGTCAACTTCGTAAACTCTAGTATCAAAGCCTAGCACATAACAACCTTTCTAGAGTCATTCCTCCTTGTTTTAGCAACTTCTCACTAATGTGGGCCAATTCCACTGATACTTTAGATTTGGCTGGCTGGCAGAGGATTCATGTCATGGCTGATATAAAAAGAATAAGCGTAGAATTGACTAGCTCACTCCAATATTTATTTTCTATTAATCTCTCAAGCAATGCATTAGAAGGACAAATATCATAAGGGCTAACTAGGCTTGCTCAACTTCAAAATTTGAACCTCTCCCAAAATAAGTTGATTGGAAAAATCCCTTTAGATGTTGGCAACATGATTCTCACTGGATCTATCCAATAACAAACTATCAGATATATCCAATTTAGACTTTTTAAGTCGTTTGGATCTTTCCTTCAACAATTTATCCAGTCTACTTCCATCGAGCAATCATCTAAGCACTCTAGGTTATCAATCTATTTATCATGGCAACGATGGACTTTGGGGAGCTCCTCTTTTGACAGTTTGTCCTGGAGATGAGCATAATGATATGAATAGACAAGATTGTTGCTATTCGAGCAAAGATGACTCTAATGAAGGTGACTCCAAAGCTTGGTTTTACTCTCGATTGGGACCGGGTTTCATGGTGGCATTTTTGGGATTTTGTGGCATATTACATTTCAAGAAATCTTGGACGATCTCCTATTTGCAAGGGTGGATAGGATTATCGTGTACGTTTAATATAAAATGGGCCAAATATGTGTGCCAAAATTAGACGAGTCTACTACTTCGTTGGGTAAAAATTGGAACACTGTTCCGTGCTAATAACATGTTAAAACCATCGATAGCTATCAAAACACGTTGGCAACAAAATTTTGGTCGGCAACCGTTAATAGAAATTTGGTAAGTTACCAACACTTCCAATAGTTACTAGATTGTTTTAAATTATCAACTATTTTAATAATTTACCAACATTTATTTACATAATTTACCAATATGTTAGAATTACTAACTTTAGGAGAAAATTATCAAGTCTTATTTGAGTCCACTTATCAACATTTATCATGTTGTTTCAAAATTACCGATTGCTCCGGTTATTCACTAATCTTCATTTGTATAAGTTACTAACGCATCGAAATTACTAACTTTTATACAAAACTACCTGTCTTGATTTGGGTGACTTGCCAACTTTTTGAGGATTTAGTTACCATATACTTTTAGGTTTGCAAATTCTTATTGGAGCGAGTTACCGACATTTGTTCGATTACTTCGAAATTAACAACAATAGTAACAATTCACTAACATTTATCTTTGGAGCATACCGACATATTAAATTTATTAACTCTTATTGGAAATTATCAACTCTTATTTAATTTCTTTTACCAATGTTATCTGATTGTTTGAAATTACCAACCGTTCTAATAGTCTACACATTTATTTGTTATGGTTGTTAAATTTGCTAGCTCTTATAGGAAATAATCAACTTTTGTTTTAGTCAGTATCAACGATTGTTTAATTGTTTTGAAGTTACCAACTGTTCCAATAATTTACTAACATTTATTTGCTCAGCTTACCTACTAGTGCACTAATCCAGGATATTAGCTACTGCTAATTGAGTCAACTTACCCATGTTTGTTAGATTATTTCGAAAATTATGACCGTTCTTATAATTTACAACCAATTATTTATCAAAGTTACCAACAAGCTAAATGTACTATCTCTTGTAGAAAATTATCAGCTATTTTTGAATTTACCAAATACTCCAATCATTTTCTAATATTTATTTGTAGAGCATAATTTACGAACTCTTACATGAAATTACCAATTAATACAATTTTTAATAATATTTTAATATTTTTTTGAAATTTTTTTATTAATTCTTTTCTTTCTTTTCTTTTTTCTTTTATAATCCTAGGCTAGCAAAGTTGTCAACCAACCCTCACCTGGTCTACTCATCGGGTCTAGACAAGGGCATCGCAGCCACGAGCGAGGGCTTGCACGCCCTCTTCTACCACAAGCGAGGGCGTTGGCCAAGGGTCTTCGCGCCTTTGCCTGTGGGCAAGCCATCGCGGTCTCGCCGGCCACAAGCAAGGGCGCAAAGGCCCTCACCGACCGCAAGCAAGGCCTTCACGGCTAGTGAGGGCCCTCACCTAGTGGCTGGCAACCTTGCCTACCACGATGGAAAAAATAAAATAAAAAATAAAATAAAATATTTAAAAAATTGGCAACATTAGTGCCAGCCGTGCCACATAGGACATCCGGTATCCACATCAGCTATTTTATGTCCAAATTGGTTCGATGACTTAATTGGTAAATTGTCAAAAGGTTTACAATTAAATTGGCAAAACAAATCGATAGATTTGTGACTGAATTGGTACAAGTACAATAGATTTAGGTTTTTTTTTTTATATAAGTATATTAGATTTAGGATTTTTCTGATGATTTCCCTGTTGAGTTGAGCAATTGTTTCCATGAAAAGCTGCACGGAGACACTGTACTCTGGTCTCTGGAGAAAACATAGGAAAGATGTATTTTGTGTGGTAATTGATAGGAGAAAGTCAGAATCATTGGCTTAAATATTTTTACTGATGATCATGTGTGGAAGTAAACACGCATGAAGAATCAGGACTACTGTGAAAAGAGTGATCACATATAAATCTGAAAAATTTTGTTTTCTGTTTAGAAAATAACAAATGTAAAATAGGATATGTTCTGTGATTCTAAATTTGAACGGTGGTTAGTAAGTTTCAAACTAGGGAAAAGTGCCAAAAAAGTCCTAAAACTATTGCTTTTGTGCCAATTTAGTCCTAAACCTTTTTTTGGTGCCGATTCAGTCCTAAACCTTTTTAAGTTGTGCCAATTCAGTCCTTTCCGACCAATTTTAGCCGGATTTTGCTGATTGGACGCCGGTCGGCTGACGTGGCATGATCGGCGCTGACATTGACAACTTTTAATAATTTTTTTATAATTTTTTTTATTTTTTAAATATTTTTTAAGTACTTTTAATATTTTTTTCTTTTTTTCTTTTTCCTGGCGACCGGCCAGAAGCGACCGCCGGCAAGGGCGAGGGTGAGCTTCGCCCATGGCCACCTCACCAGATCAGGCCATGGGCGAGGCACAATGCCCTCGCCAGATCTAGCGAGGTCAAGCCTCGCCGGCCATGGGCGAGGCCGGCGAGGGTGAGCCTCGCCCATGGCTTGATCTGGCGAGGCAGCCATGGGTAATGGGCGAGGCTCACCCTCGCCGGATCTGGCGAGGTCGAGCCTCGCTGGCCTTCGCCCATGGCCTGATCTGGCGAGGTCGAGCCTCGCCGGCCCTCGCCCATGGCCTGATCTGGCGAGGTTGGGTGAGGGCCGGCGAGGCTCGACCTCGCCAGATCCGGCAAGGTCGGCCTCGCCCTCGCAGGCGATCGCCTCTGGCCGGTCGCCGGACCCCGGCGACCGGCTGGAGGAAAAAGACAAAAAAATAAAAATAAATAAATAAATTATTAAAATATTATTAAAATTTGTTCACGTCAGCGCCGATCAGGCCACGTCAGCCGACCAGCGTCCAGTCAGCAAAATCCGGTCAAAATTGCCGAAAAGGACTGAATTGGCACAACTTAAAAAGATTTAGGACTGAATTGGCACTGAAAAAATGTTTAGAACTAAATTGGCACAAAGACAAAAGGTTTAGGACTTTTTTGACACTTTTCCCTTTCAAACTGTGCTAGTAAGAAAATTGTGACCTTCTCTTCTCACTCTTTTTCAAGCTATGATATGATGGTGTGATTGGTTGTGAAAATCTACACAAGATTTCTACATACATGTAGCCAATCCGAGCACCCTTACAGCAACCATCTTATATGGAAATTGAGCTCATACTATATAAAACACTTGCAGATCTTGTATGAATCAACATTAATAAACAGCTAGAGTCTTCTTATGGGAAAATGTATCCAATGTACATGGACATGTAATTAATTCCAAATTCAAGATTTGCTGCCTTGAAAGGAGTACTTCGAAACGGTGCTAAGACTTTGATTCATCATGCAGTGAACAGATGATATATATAATTGATTTCCATTTTCCAAAGCCAGCACCTTTGGTTCATTTCTGCGTGCCCTTACAAAAGGCTCAATTTCGGAAGATGTGGAAAGTGCGAGTGGTTGGTCTGAGAGGGTGCAAGTAGGGACAGAAGATCTCCTATCGAACTTGAGAATCGAAGAGCAATTGACGTTGTTGATTTATCTCACTGAATTGATTCGCGAACCTAACGAAGTTTAAACTCATCTGAACATTTTGCACTTTTTGACATATATAGGATATAACGTGTCCAAATAAAATAATCTTTTAATTGCATTGTCGGAATTGGAAATACTCCTATCCACTACCCTAAAATAGGAGATTCTCCATGATTGCTTGAAATATAATATGCCACAAATTCCCAAGAATGCCACCATGAAGCCCGATCACAGTCCTGAATAAAACCAAACAACTATGAAGTCTCCTTCATCAGATTCTTTGTCGCTTGAATTATGACCATCTCGTCTCTAGGCCAAACTTTGAAAGGAGGACTTGCGCAAAGTCCGTCGTTGCAGCAAAAAACAGATTAATCATCAAGAGTGCTTAGGTGATTGCTCAATTGAACAAGACCAGACAATCGTTAAAGGAAAGATCCAAACAATTTAAAAAGTCTAAATTGGATATGCTATGAGGGATTTCACTTGATAACTTGTTAACAGATAGATCCAATAATTCGAAATTTCAAGTTGCTAATGACTGAAGAAATTCTTCCGGTCAGCTTTTTCTGAGTGAGGTTCAAATTATGAAGTCGAGTGAACCTAGATAACCCTTCATATGCATTGCTTGAAAGGTCCGCATTTGAAGAAGAGGTTCAAGTTCTAAAGTCGAGTGAATTTTAGGGTTGCTTCTTTTATATTAACCATAACAAAAAACCTCCCGCCAGAATCCCAAATAAGGATCAAAAGTTAATTGGTCCACATTTGGAGAAGTTATTAGAACAATGAGGAATGCCTATGGGGGGCTTGTTATGTGCTAGGCTTAAAATACTAGACATAAGCAAGGTGGCATAGCTGCAAAGGAATGTCCTCATAAAGCAATTTTTCTCAAGAATGATAAATCCCAAATGATCTGATGTAGTATAGTAAGAAAATTACGTTCCTGCAAATCGTGATTTTGATGGTTTTCTTTGAGCTTTTGGGAACTCTTTTGCTCGTGCAAAATGGTCACAATGACTAGTCAACTGCATATACTCGGTTTGTGGGCTTCATCAAAATAAATAAAAGACTGAAATTGCTGCTGGAAACATCAATAACCTTCGGATTACTTTGCAGTCAACAGACAGCATACCATCTTTGGTGTCTGAGATCTCCCCACTGAAGTTACTATAACTCAAGTGTAGTACTTGCCCAATGCAGAAACAGCTCAAGTTTTTCAAGAATTCGCCGTCTCATGAATTCTTATAGACATCAAGGAATCTAAGCCAGTGATAATGTTCAACGATAACACAGGGGAATGTCCCTTGGAGACAATTATTGCTCGAATCGAGATTTTTCAAGTTTGCAACTATCAGGACATTGGACTCGGAATGAAGAAGTAACCCCCGCTTGAAATTGCCTGTTCATATCTACCAAGTTTTTCATTATGGGGAGAAGTAAACTACATGATCAAAACTACTGAGTCTTAAAACTCATTTGTCCAAATCGACTTAACCAATAGAATCCTCTGTGGGTAGGTGGTTGCACATTTCTGAGAGCTTATTGTATTGGTTTAAAACGTATCGAGATTTTTTTCCTGTCTTAACTTCTTTTGTAAAGTGCACCAGCGAGACAGTAGAGTTAACAGCCGAGTTCTTGGTCTATTTATAGAAATGGATGAATAATAGACGGTCAAGCCTTCTTGATGTGGATGCTGATTCTGAAGACTTTTGGGAGATTTCTTATCAAGCAGAAATCCGAAGGCGAGGCCGGCCTGGAAACTTGCTGCCAGTGATGAATAGGTGAGAATTTTCGATCCATGAGGAGTGATGGGCCCGTAAACGAATCCCGGAAGCTCATTTTAGAGTGCTATGCATAATATTTCAAGTTCCCAATGTTTGAAGGGATTCTTCCGCTCCAATAACTTCGAGAGAGCACAAATTCTGATGGCCACTGAGCATAGTCAATTCTCATGTATTTGTCCGTCTTATCTATCTACTGAAAAATCAGCAACGGAAAAGAAATGTCAAAGCCTCCGCAGGAACATTTGGTAGGTTCTGTTAGCATATAAACATGGCCCTGTGTAGGAGAAATAGTACGTCCCACTTGACCAATGATCGATACCTCTTCACCAATTAGGCAAGAAGTTGTTTAAATCAGTGAAGAATCCTTCCTGAAATATTATTCTCTACAAAGCTTAAGAACTGGAGATTGTTTAGTTGACACGCGTGTCGGTGATCTGAGATCAACCAATGCCAAATTAGAAAGATTAGGCAAGACTTTGTTGTGATGGCTGCAGATGGCAAAGAGAATTCAAAATGCCTCAGCTGCAATTATCACGAGGAAGCAGCAATGCTCGGAAAGGCCGCATCTTTCATTCAGTAATTCAGCCTCTGAACATATTTCCGAAGAGATGAACTGACAGGGAGTCAATCGGGATTTTCAGCTGAAATGTCACTGTTTGACATCAACGGAAGGGACATTTGCCTTCGAAGCCATCTCAGAAACTCTGGACCGACTTTGCAGCCCAACATGTCAATTAAATGATTTGCGAAGTGATTAAATGTCACACCCCGATTCACAAGAAGAAGGGGCATGACACAGCCGTCCTTTTACCAAATGACGCAGCCTCAACGTAACCAAAATTCAACCCAATATCAACATATATACATCCATATATATATATATATATATATATATATATATACATACATATATATGTATATATATATATATTTGACAAAAAGGGGCAATTGGTTATAATATCAGAGTATATCTATAATCCACAAAAATCAAAACATGAACCTTTTACAAAGACTAACTTATAAACCTATTAACTATGCACAAGTCATACCAAAAAGTTTCCACCACAAAATCCTCCCCGAGTGAACGCTCACGCCTACTCACGACTCGCTAAAGAACCTGAAAAACAAGTATAAGAGAAGAGTGAGCTACTACAGCTCAGTGAGTAACACATTTCTTCTAAGCAAATCGAGAAATCACTATACACATTTAAAACGTAATTCAAATACATAATCATAACTCAAATACCAAAGATGCCAATGGTCCAGTCGATTAGTCATTCTCATAAAACCTGCATCAATGGTCTATTCTATTGATTAATCTCATCAAATCACGTCTATGGTCTATTCCATCGACTAAACTCAAATCACATGTCAATAATCCACATCATTGACCAATTCATGCTCAAATGTCTAACCATGGTCATGCGTAACGCCCGTGACAAGACGATCAAGATTCCCTCATTGGCAAGGTCTCAACCTATTATTAGTTGGTGGTTCGGCTCACAAGGATATCCTAAAATAGTATGCGCATACCCACACACCCCTCGGGGTCCACAGCGACATTGAGCACCAACCACTAATCATAATATCTAGTAATCTAACATCGGAAAGGAAGTCATATCACCACTCAAAATTTGATACATAAATATCAAAACATTCTGCAAAACATTTTAAAATTCTTTCACAAAGAATTTCACAAATTATTTTTCAAACAACCATTCAAATTGAAGTCGGAATATAACTCCATTCGAACAACGAAAATGACAGTAATAGCTCAATCCTGTTTTATGCAACAAAATATGCTTTTTATCAACTCATGGAATATATAATCCACCACGTTTCTCAAAACATGAGTTTAAAATACAAAAAAGAAATAGTCACTCACCTAGGACAAACCAAAAATCAACTACAACACTCACACGAACCAACGCATTCGCATTCCTAATAATTAACGGAAAAATAATATCAAAAGGCTGAGTAAAAAGAATATTCACATAACAACTCGTCTATACTAGACCTATTTGTCAATAAAACGACACCTATGCGCCACAAAAGCTCTCATTTATCGAAAAAGCCATCATTTCCCGCTAGGTGCAGCCCAAGCGCCAACTTCATCACGCCATAACTTCCTCCACAAAAATCCGTTTCAAGCCGTCTTATAATCTTTAGAAAGCTCTGTTAACATACAACAACAACCCCAACTCAGCTGCCCCCAAAACAGTACCAAAAAACAAAAAACAAAAAAAAAAAAGGCTCAAAGCCACTGTTCGCTACAGTACCAGATTGCGCTCCCAACTTCAAAATTCCGTTCCAGACAAACCGCAAGCTCAAATCACGATCCGTAAGATACGATAGCTTCACAACATCCCAAAGTACCATTTCTACAAAAATATACAGCTCAACGACTCAAAAAATCGGGCTCGCCACACAAATATCCAAGAAATCCGAATTTTGAGCCCCAAGTGCGGTGATTGCTTCGAGTAGGTGATTAAAGACTTCAATTTCTTACCAGCCTTGCAAAACACACTTGAGTCGGCTTGATGAGGCGTCCGGACCACAAGCGCGCCAAAATTTTTCCCTTTTTCCCTTTTTGCCCTTTTTCCTTTCTCTTCTGTCTCTCTTCTCCTCTATTTCGCGTTTTCCCCTGCTTCTGCCGATATTCTTCTCTTTCTCTCCCTCTCTCTATCTTTTTATAACCCAGCCGAAGGTTCCACACTTCTCCCTTAGCTTCCTTTTTTGACTTTTCAACCCTTTCTTTTCCCGTTTCTTTCTTTCTTTCTTTCTTTCTTTCTTTCTTTCTTTTTAAAGAGCCCATATATTACATTAGATGTAATGGACAACTCTATCGGACCCCTGAAATTCGCCGAGTGGAGTTCTCTCTTGGATGCCCAAAATATATCCTTATAAAGTTGTTTGATCTCAATGGACTGTCGGCGATTTGCTGAAGACTAATAAAAGCTTTTCGAATTTTCACCGTCTAGCTTATTAATGGATTATCCAGCAAAGCTAAGATGCCAAACGTTGTCGATTATCACCGCAAGATCAAGGAATGCAAGACTAAGAGAAGTAAAATTGAAATGCAGAGAGTGAGAAATTTGTTCTAGTAGTTGCCATGTGACGGCCCAAGCGCGGGGGTGCGTCTCCTGTCCCACATCGCTTAGGAGGGAGTCCTGAGGCTACTTTATAAGGCTTAGGTCTCTCTAATATGTGTGACGCGTTTTAAAGCACTAAGAACTCAGTGTCCAAAATAGACAATATCTTACAAATAATATCAGAGCCGACTCCCACCGCTTGGCTTGTAGAGAAGGAAGCATGTTGATGGAAGGCGACTGAGTAATATTACACAATGGGACCGAGAAGGAAGCATGTTGATGGAAGGCGACCGAGGACAATATTACACAATGGGGGAAGGAAAGTCGTCACATGCCAACATTGCAGATGACAATATTACACGATGGGAGAAGGAAGTCGTTACATGCCATGGAAGGCGATCGAGGACAATATTACAAACATTGCAGAAGAAGGAAGCATGTTGATGGAAGGCGACCGAGGACAATATTATACAATGGGGCCCGGGTCGTTACATGCCAACATTGCAGAGAAGGAAGCATGTTGATGGAAGGCGGCCAATCCTCGGCTTTCGAAAGGTCAACACCAGATAGGCGCAATTAATTCAAGCAGGAGAATTTCGACATCCATTGCAACTCGGCAAGTTCTTGAGCAAAACCAGATCGTATATTTTGGTGAGGTCCGAGTAGTGTAAGTTGGAAAGCTTGCGGAGTTGAGAAACTGTTTCCATAAAAAACTGCAAAGAAGAGATTGTACTCCAGTCCATCTGGTGAACTGAGGAACTCGGAAAGCGTTACCTCCCAAGCTGCACTTATATGAAGGGAAGGATGTTGCTCTTGTGTGGTACTTGATAGGAAAAAGCCAGAATCATTGGCTTAAATTTTCGACCGAGCTATAGTGAAAAAGTGATCACATATTAACCTGAAAATTTTCGTTTTCTGTATAGAAAATAACAAATGTAAAATAAGCTAATGTTCCGTGATTCTAAATTTGAACGGGGTCAGTAAGTTTCAAATTGTGCTGGTAAGAAAAATGTGATCGGTAAACTATATGGCCAGTTAGTTATTCATTAGCTAGTAACCGATAATGATTTTATCAATGTCGAATTCAAGAGTGGATTATCAACTGCATTTTTAGTAAAATAATAACAAAATAATAAATTTACCAATGTTTAATTCAATAGTTGATAAACTACTTTTGTAAGTTTTAAAAGGGCTCCATCGGTAACTCGTAAGTTATCAATGAGATAATAATTTCACCATTGGGAAATTTCAATAGTAGATAATCGATCATTTTCATTTGTAACATTATCTGCTTGGTTAGTGTTTTTTCGTAAATTATTACTGTGAAATTCCGTGGTAGATTATCAACTGCTTTTAAAATTTAAAGTGGGTAAATAATATCACTATGAAATTCAATTATGGATTATGAACCGCTTTTATTGTCCAATGTTTGCTCAATTAGCCGCTAGTGGGGATGATCATTGAGGAGGCCCAGCTAGGACCTTACAGTCGCACCTAAATTTTTTGCCCAAACATACCCACCAAAACATTTATGCACAGATCTTCTGGTCAGGTCGGGTTAGGCCCAGATTTCTCACTAAATGCCCTTGCTCAAGCCTAACAAAAAAGTCTGACGCCCTCATGGGTCGGGCCACATTGACTTCGGTGGCTTGTGGGTAACCAGGCGAATGATCGGGTTTAGTTTTCAATAAGGTATCAACAAAATAATTATTCTGCCGCTACGGAACGTCACTAAATACATTATTATCTATTTATAATATAAAACAAGCGGCATAAAAAATTTCCTCAGAATTTAATAACTTAAATTTGAAAATAGAAATGTGGTATAAATCACCAGCATGCATGACAATTGCATGGCTATTGTAAAAGGTAACTAGTAAGATGACGTTGTAGTGTGACATGATTAGTATTTTTCATTAGAGGGCCAAAAAAAAGAAGAGGGTGTTAAGTTCCATTTCTTAACAACAAAATGTAACTTGACAGATGCAATTGGGATGACATGGATTTTAAGTCAATTAATCTAGAATTTCGGCTCATCAAGATGTACCATGTGTTGACACCTAAATTTTGGCGATCCATTTAATCATTTATTGCATAAAAAATTAGGGGTTAATTTTATCCCTGAAAAAATATTAATTACATAGCTACATTTAGTTTGCATATTTTGCATTTTATTTACTGGACCGGTGGCGGATGGGTCGAATTGGTGTTTTTGAATTTTAAATTAACAGGCTGGACTAAGCCCATGAAGAAACCAAGCCCGTCGTTATGTTTAATTAATTACCTTGTGAAAATTTAAGATTTGATGCGATATTATGATGATTTTTGGAAATTAAAAAATCGCATTGTAATCTTAAAGTTGGGAATATTAAGGAGGATAAAGAATATTCTAAAATATTTTGTTGCGGATAGATATCTCGAAAGATTTTAGAATTGGATAATGGAGTTTTATCTAGAGTGAATTATTTGGAAAATCTTCACAAAAAATTTCAGTTTATCTTCAATCGCTGAGTCAGCATATAAAATCTTCAATGGTCGAGTGAGTCAGCTTTGAGAATTTTAACAGATGATTTTAGATTTTGGAACCTCTTTTTGGTTGAGCACATCTCGTATTTTCGAAGGTAATCCTCAACGATCGGGTTGTTATGCAAATATTCGTAGGTAGGGTTTCCACTCTATAAATAGGGGGGTTTTCTCTTCGGAGAGAAAAAAGAGCTTCTTTGGGAAAAAAAAATTTAGAAAAAGTGAGAGAGAAGCTATCCGTGGGGAGTTTCTGTGGGGGGGCTTCTCTAAAAAATTTCAGAAAAAGAAAAGAAAGGGAGAAGCTGCAGAAAGTACACAGGGCAGAGGAAAAGAACGTGAGAGAGACAGGAAGAGAGAGAAAGAAATAAGAAAAAAAAGAAAGAAAGCACTGTTCTTCTTCTTCGGTGGGATCGACTGCTGCCTACGCTCGCTGCACTTCGGACGTCGCCGCCTTGCCCCACCTCCGCCGCACCTCCGAAGCCCGCAACCTGCAGGTCTCTCGTTCGCCATCACCAAGCACCACTGACGCTGCCCTTGCTCCGGTCGCCTCTGCTCCCGCCGTCGCCGCGACACCACCATAGTCCAGATCTCGCGATCTCGGCGGCCTGTTACCACCCAAGTCCTTGCGACGACCCACGACGCCTGTAGCAGCCCTCCGCCGAGTCGGTCCCCGCCCCTGCACGCCGTTCCGAGCTTGCTCCGTCCGAGCCCGATCCAGCTCCGGATTCCTCTGCCCGTGGTCCACTCTCCAGATCTCACGATCCCGACGGACCGCTGCCTGAGCCCCTCTGTTCCGCTCCGCTCCTGCTGCCCGACGACGCTCCACCCTCCGCGAGTAGGCCCGAGCCGTGCTACAGCCGAGCTGCCTTCCCCGCGTCGACATAGCCGCCGGTCTCCGTCCACGAGGCCCGACGACCCGCGCCACTGCTCACCCCCCCGCCGGTGCCCGAACGCCGGTTGCTTCACCCGAGCACCCCTGCTCCATCGGTCTCTGTTGCCCGCTCGTCTGCCGAGTCCCTTCGCCGGAATTTCTTCCCTGCAAGATCCCGGATCTGCTGCCCCTCACCCGACGGTGACCATCACACGGGCACAAGCCTGATTGGGAAGAAAAAAAAGAAAAAATCATTTAGGTAGTTTTTTTTTCTTTTATTACTTTATTATTATTATTATTATTATTATTATTTTAAGGTTCTTCTCACTTATCTATTTGTTTTCTTTAGTAGGATTAATTCCTAAATATATGATTGATGTTCCAACATGAAAGTACCCCTCAAGCAAGGGATTGATAGTCCGATTTTCGCGCCCGAAATCCGACTCGCAATCCTTTATAAAAATCGACAATCCAATCTCAAGCCCGAGATTTGATTCGCGATTTAAAAATTAAAATTGGTCAACCCGATCTCATGCGCGAGATATGGTTCGCCAATTTTTGGGTATCAATATTGTCTTGCTTGATTTGATATGTTTTAGAATATTTTTAGTCTTAGGGTTAAAATCGCAATATGATTTCGAATTTTATAAATAAGAAAATCAAAGAGAAAAATCCGAATAAGGATTAGGTTTGTTTTTTTGTTATCTTGCATATTAGGATTGCAATCTTATTATGAATTTTTAAATAAAAAATCCAAAAAAAGTGCATTCATCTAGATTTTTTTTTTTTTTGAATTGCATGTTAATTAGATATTAATTTCAAGATTAAAGAAAAACATAAAAAAATCATTGTGCATATTAGATTAGAATTGCATGTTTCATTTTAAATTTAGATCATTTTTTTAGATAAATGGCATTTTAGATTTAGATAATGTCTTAATTTAAATTAGGATTCAATATGACTTAATCCCTAGTTTAAATTAGATAGAATCTTAATCTAGCTAGATCATTTGAAATCTCATAAAATTTGTTTTAGGATAAATCAGTTGCGATTGCTAGGATAGATTGCATTTTTAAAATAAAAAATGTCATTTGTATGTCATATAGAATTAGGTTCATGAAATGTATGTCATTTTAGTGATTATTGTTAGGTTCATTTCTAATTATAAATTGTCTGTCATTAGATTAGGTCATTTAATAAATGTCGCGTGACATATAGCTCCATATTAAATTGCAATGTTGCATGTCATTTTAGTTAAACTAATTTTGTAAGTCATTGCATTGCATTGCACGTCATTAGAATTAAGTCATTTTGGTTAATTTAAATTGCACATTTAGCAATTGCATGTTCATTAAGAGAACATAAAAATTTTATATGTTTAGGACATGTTGTCATGTCATATCATTTCATGTTAAATTAGTGGCATACATTGCATATTGCATGATTTTCATTAATTAAATGAAAACAAAACAAAAATTGCGTGTTAATTAGAAATCATATTTAGGACTGCTGATGTGAATTCTAAACTAACATTGCAGATGCTTTCGTTGCTTTGAGGTAAGTCCTGCAATATTTAATTGCTTTATTGGGTGTTAAATTGGTGGTTTGCGCACCTGTATGAATACCTCATATGTTAGGGAGATAATTTAAAATCAATTCAAGCTGCCTGCCAAACATTTTTCAAAATAAAAAGAAAGGTACCGAGAAGGCGTTAGAGAAATCTAACGTAACCAAGTCCCCGTACCCTTAGTCTCTGGTTCGTAGGAGTAAAGTAAATCTCCCATTACTTTACTAGGATTTCTAATCGACCCACCAAAAATAGATTAGTGGCGACTCCTAATTAAAAAATTGCATGTTAACAATTCAAACCTAAGTCGCGAATTGGTATGGGCTTGGGAGAGCTCAAGTTAAGTCTAGGCTTAACAATCCATTAGCCAAACCCTAGGTGGTTCATAACCCCGAAAAATTGGTCGCGACACCATGCATCATTTTTTTCATTAAACACATGGTTGATCTTGTATGACTGTAGAAAAGAGAAGAACAATTATGGACAACTGCTTTGTTAATTACTTGAACCTTCTATAGCAATCTCCCACCATCATGAAGATCGGATTACCCCCTTTGGACGGATGAGCTCATCTTACTATTGCGGGCAAAATGCCGCAAAATCCCTTGAATGAGGAACAAAACAGGTTTTGAGCTAAATAAGTGTGAAAGAAAATTTATAAATGCCATGTTTACTATTTGCACAAATAAAATGGCACCACGATATCAATAAACGTCTCTAATCATTTATCAAATAAACAAGTTTACTTGTGACAAATAAATTGCCAAATTGATGACAAAAAATGTTCATAAGTAGAAACTCAAGAAATGATGTACTGCTAACCTAAATTAAGTACTTTATGGGGCATTTCAAAGTGCCCACAAAAGATCATTAGATGCATATTATCATGGGAGTCTTGGAAGTGACACTAGTCCTGTGTCGCAAATGATCAATTTTGTTGTAGTGGTCCGTGGTCCCTCATGCGCATTGTACTTTAACGAATTTTTGTTATTGAGTCGAAATATAAAATAACACAACCATCCAAATTAAGATATGTTTTTTCTTTTTCTTTTTTTGTCATACTCTAACTCTTCTCTCCCTTTTACTTTACTTTTTTGCGGGACATGGAAACCGAATCCACTATTTGAAATTAAATATTTTCACCCTAAGCCGAGATCTGTAGAGCAACTAAGATCTACGACATTTCACTGTTTTTTTTTTTTTTTTTTGGGTCTGAATACGACATTTCACTTCAACGGCCGAAAGATTGCGAGGACACGGATGCCTATAAGAAACCTTAGATTGACCCATGATGAAGTTGGTCTCTTGATAAATTTTTTGATGCCCTTTGACAAGTCTTACTGCGGTGGGTCCAGCTTCATCCATCATCTCTACCTCCTAGGTCCTGGCTATCATAGGGTTGTGGAAAATTTTTAGGTCTGTCAAGTCCTAAAAGGTCTTATTCAACCAACCAAAAAAAAGTCCTAAAAGGTGGCTCCACACACATATATATATAGATATATATATATATATATATTCCACTTTTGACTTGTCAGCACCTTTTATTTTTTCATCCGTACCACAATTCAGAACTCCCGCTTCTGTGACTTGACTATTATTTGGCGCGGATGTAGCTATTGATATGTAGATTTATAATATTCGTTATTTTTTAAACTTGTTTTAATATTCTTCATTTTCGAATTTTAAAAAATAAAATTGCTTTAGTTAAGCAAATCCAAGCAAAAACTTTAATCCAAAAGTAGTCACTCAACAAAATTATAAAACCTGATGTGTCTTTTGAACTTTATTATGGAAGTCGAAAGTTTTCGTCCAGAAAATTTAAAAAGATCATGTAAGAAATGATCTAAATAATGTACTTTATGGGGTACACAAAAATCACCGATGTACTTTACTGTGACAATCATCGTAAGTGACGCCATTCATGTCTCATGTATGTCCAATTTTGTTGAAGTGATCTGTGGTCATTTCTGCACATCATGTTTCATTAGATTTTAATTATCGAGTCACAAAGCAAAATATTATAACCAAATCTGTCCTCTCTCTCTCTCTCTCTCTCTCCTCTCTCTTCTCTAGCCCCACTTTTCTCTCTCTTCTTCTGTCCCATTTCTCTCTCCTGCCTCATGCACGTTCTCTCTCCTCTCTCCCCTGTACACCTCCCTCTCTCCATCAAAAAGAACTCCGGCATCACCCAACAAACAAAGGGACGAACAAAAACAATCGTCTCTGTTCCTATCTAAAAATCGATCGATTTCCCGCTTCGATTTCAGTAGCCGGTTTTTTTTCTTTCTTTTTTTGCTGGGTTTCTGTGCATTTTCAATCCGACCCATTTTTGGCCGCTTTTGTCTTCACCGGCGCTAGGAATCGGGGCTTCTTGGAGGGGTGTAGCTGCCGGAGACCGCGAACCGGGTGGAGATCTCCGGGAGTGCCGGGATGTTCAAATCGAACTTGCCCCTGGCTCTGCGGCGGCAACGGTGGTGGCCGAGGAGGCAGGAGTGAGGGCCTTGTTGTGGCACCGCTTGTGCCCGCCGAGAGCTTGGCCGGTGGGGAAGCTCTTGTGGCAGATCGAGCACTCGCGCACCTTCCCAGACATGCCGGAAGAGGTGCTCGCCGCGGAGGTTGAGGTGGTCGGTTGGTCGTCCGCGCCGGCGAAGAGAAAGTGTGCTGGGAAGAGAGAAGAGAGAGGAGAGAGAACGTGCAGGAGGTAGAAAGCGCGTGCAGAGAGGAGAGAGAGAGAGAGTGGAAAGAAGAGAGAGAAGAGTTCACCTGAGAATTTGGGCCACCGCGACACGTGTCGCGTTCTAGAGACCCTTGTTATTTGTCACGCTGATATACGAGACGTACCTAATATTTTCTCGAAACCATGGACTCACAAATCTTTTAAAATTTAGTGGTTGTTATTAATTTGTTTTGAAATTTAAAGTGGCCCCCAGTTACAGGTTATTAAGTATATTGATAAAATAATATCACTACCAAGTTCAATTAAAAATTGTGAACCGCTTTTATTGTACGATGTTTGGCTGTTAGTGGGGATGATCATAGAGTAGGCCAGCCAGGACCTAAAAATCGGGCCTAAATTTTTGCCCAAACAATTCTTCGAACCAGGTTGGGTTAGGCCATTCTCAATAAATGCCCCTACTATCCTAACCAAAAAGTCGGGGTGGGACCAGGCTGACTTGGGCGGCCCTGTCGGCAGCCAGGTGAATGATTGGGTTTAGTTTTTGGTAAGGTATCAACGAAATAATCATTATACCACTATGGAACAATACTAAATACGTTATTATCTGCGTACATAATTCAACAGGCGGCATAAAAAAACTTATCTCAGAATTTAGTGACTTACTTTTGAAAATAAAAAAGTGGTATAAATCACCCGCGTGCATGCCAATTTAATGAAGGTTGGCATGGCTATGATCCATTCATAGAGTTTACCAATGCAAAAGGTAACTAGCAAGATAACATTATCGTGTAACGTGAATAAAAATTTTCATTAGGTGGCCAAAAAATGGAATAGGGTGTTAAGTTCCATTTTTTAACAATAAAATGTAATTTGACAGATGTAACTAGGATGACATGGATTTTAAGTTAGTCGGACTAGAATTTCAGCTCATGAAGATGGACCATGCATCGTTTTCCATTAAACATATAGTTTGATCTCGTATGACAGTAGAAAAGAGAAAAACAATTGAAGACAACTCCTTTGTTAATTACTTGAACCCTTTATAGCAATCTTCCACCATCATGAAGAGCGGAACATACCTTTGGACCGATGAGTTCATCTTACTATCACGAGCGAAAAGGAAGAAAAGCATTAACAAAGTCCAGCTTTAAGTTCGTGTCCGTCTGATATTGACTTGTGAGCACCTTTTATTTTATTTTATTTTTATCTATTCCACATTTCAGCACTCCCAGTTCTGTGACTTGACCTATATTTGACGCGGATGTAGCTATTGATACGTAGATTTATATGGAATATCCGTTATTTCTTAAACTTGTTTTAATCTTCTCCATTTTTGAATTTATGAAAAAAAATATAAAATTACTCTTATTAAGCAAATCCAAGCAAACTTAATCGGAAAGCATTCATTCTACCAAAATCGTAGAACGTCATCTGTTGTCCTTCAAATCTATGATGGTAGTTGAAAATTCTCATCTAGAAACTCTAAAAAGATCATGTAACAAATGACCTAAATAAAGTACTTCACGGGAAGCGCTCACAAAAGATCACCGGATGTATCTTACAGTGGCAGCCATCATAAATGATGCTATTCACGTCTAGAGTATGGCCAGTTTTGTTGAAGTGATCTGTGATCTCTCATACACATCGTGTTTTAATAGATTTTAATTATCCGATCAGAAAGCAAAATATTACAACCAAATCTGTCGAGCGGGTTGAGATCCAACGGCAAAAGATTGCGACGGCAGGAATGGTGCCTGGGAACCGTAGACCCAACCAGGATGAAGTTGGTCTTTTTATAAACCTTTTGATATATTTTGACTAGTCTTCCTGCTACAGTCCCCGTCTCATACATCATGTGTACCTCTTAAGTCGTAAATGTAATGGCTGGTGGTGGGATATTTTGAGCCGCCGGGGTTGAAACTTTGCTGGTGTTTTTGTTATGAAGCTCATGTTTGATGTGACTTATAAATGTCACGCGGGGGAGCAGGAAAGGAAGGGCTTTAACTAGAAAATCTTGAACTCTATATGTTTTCATTTCTGAAATAATATTAAAATAATAAGTCTAGATTTAACACTTCAATCTTCTTCAACCCCGGTCCCATTGGCAGCGATGTCGTCCACATCTAGGCTGGCCAATGAGCTTTGGCGACCCTCACTTGGTGGCTAGTGAGTTTCGATGGCCCTCACTAGCCATTGTGGATAAAGGAAGGAAAAAGAAAAGAAAGAAAAAAATAATAAAAAATCAATAAATATTAAAAAAGTTATGCACATCAACACCAGCCGTATCACGTAAGATTATTAATATTCATGCCAATGCCAGCCAGCCACAATTGGCCAGATGGCCGGCATTGTCACATAATAAAAAAATTGATAAATATTAAAAAAATTGTACACGTCAGCACCAGCCATGTCACATAAGATCATCAGCATTCATGCCAATGCCGGCCAACCACAATTGACCAGATGGACTAAATTACCATAGATATAAAATATTTAAGATTCGATTGACAAATGAAAAATGTTTATAATTAAATTAACATAACTGTAATAAGTCTATGACTTTTTTACTAATTATCCCAAAGATCGCTAAATGCATCTTATTATTGCCGTCATCATAAGTGACCTCAATCATATATCGTGTAAGGCTAATTTTGTTGTAGTGGTAAATAAATCCCCTTAAGCGCACCGTACCTCAAAAGTTTTTCACTATTAGGTCAAACAAGTAAAATTATTTACCTTTCCAAACCGAAATCTGTTGAACGATTAAGATTTGTGGCCTAGGCATAGATGCCCATAAAGGACCATAGGCTCACCCACGACGAAGTTGGTCTATTGATAAACCTTTTGATTTTTCTCTTTTTTGGCTGGTCTTCTTGCTGAGTTCACTATAAGACCTTCAAAGTCCCAAATATCATGGGCTCGTGGATGCTTGAATCTTGTTGCAAAAGTGGAATATTCCGAGTCGCCCGGGAAGCAAAGTTTCAACGAGTGGACCAAGCTTTCTTTGATTTTAAATGCCCTATGCTTTTACTAAAATGAGCTTTTGGAGGGTCAAAAAGCAAAAAAGAAAAGGCTTTACCTAGAAAGTCTTGTATTTCATTTGTTTTCGTGTCAAAAGTAAAAACATAAAGGGTTAACATTTAAGTTTGTGTCCGTTTGATATGACTTGTTATCACTTTTCTTTTTTATTTTTTATTTTTATCTCGAACCTTGGAAGTTACCGCTATGACACGAATAGAGCTATTAATACATAAATTTACGTTTGATATTGTGCACTTATTGTTTTTCCAATTGTTCTATTTTTGGCATATATACAAGATTATCCTTTTTAAGCATTTCCAAACAAATACCATCTCTCTAATCAACAATACAAACTCAAATCTCGAGATATATTTATGAGGAAAGTTCCTATCTATGCTCAGACATTGCAAGATCATGTCATGAGCGCCCACCACAACATAATTCAATTATGATTATAATCGCGACACTCGCGACTCGCATTCAGATCGATCGGGCGCGCTTCGCAGGCTCAATCGTAAATTTTGTGTCGAGGATCGATTGCTAGGACTTCCTGGCTCAGCGCAGGTGATACATGCGGGCATATTTGCATGGAAAATATTAAGAGGTGTTTTCGAAGTCATGAGGACACGAAACCGGACGCCATCATAAAGGAGCCGAAAAGAAGGGGCTTAAAAAGCAAACACAGGAGTCGCCGCTCAAAAACAAGCAAGCTCTCTCTCTCTTCCCCCACTCGCATTCACGGAGCGAGTGCTGCTAGCCGGGCGGGCGGGGTGTGGGCGGCGATGCCCGCGAGTCAGCCGGCGGGGCCGCCCGAGGCGGCGGTGGCCATGTCGGAGATCGGGGTTGATTCCGGTCGCAGCGACGGCGGCCGCTGCCGCCACCACCACCATCACCCCGTCGATCCTCCCGGCCCGCCGAGTAGTCAACGCATGGACAAGGTACTGTACTGTCTCTGTTTGTACGGACGCTTTTTCTTGGATATGAAAGCTCCGAGCTTTTCAGATTCTGGGTGGGGCTGCCGTGGAGGAAAGAGAATCCGGGCAGATGCTAATAACGTAAGCAATATAAGCAGTATAACCAGATCAGAGAGTGTTGAGAACCGGGAACTCGGACTCCAAGCTCAGATATCATGCGGAACAACTGTTTGTGCGGAAAATATCAATCTTCTGTGCATCAATCATGACACTCTTTTGCTGCGTAACAGCTAATAAGCATGTAACCATGTCTTTGGCCCATCAAAGTTGCTGCGGTTGAACCGAGTTTACTGCTTTTCTTCCCGATTTTTCGTCTTTTATATGTTGTGGAATTTGTGATTGCGCTATTTGAATTATACCTTAACAATTTAAGGATCAGTCAGATGTTCTGAGTAAAGATAGTGTTTGAAACAGACTCTGATACTTGCCTACAAGACACTTGGGGTCGTGTTTGGAGGCCTAGTAACATCTCCCCTGTACGTGTACCCGTCAATGCCGCTAAAGTCTCCAACAGAAGAAGACTACTTAGGGATCTACAGTATCATGTTTTGGACGCTCACCCTCATTGGTGTTGTAAAGTATGCGGGAGTAGCTCTCAAAGCTGATGATCAAGGCGAAGGTCAATACGAGACCCTAATAATAGTTTTGATTTAGTTTGGATTGTATTATGTTCATTTCTTACAGTTACTTTGCTAATTCTACTGGTTCCCACATGCTCTACTCCACTCCGTAGCTCCTTCTACACACACCATTGCCCTTTATTCTACAATTCTAAAACCAGTCTAGTTCAAAAAGTGGTATTCAGAGTTCTGCACGCAGTTCCCAAGAATTTAAATTGGTGACACATGACTGCTCGAAAGCTCTTTTGGAGTAGTTCTCTCTCTTGAAGAGCTAGATTTGTACAGCAGTCGCTTTTGGTTTTTGAGGGAGCCAGGTAAAGTATTTTGAGTCATCTCTTTCATGGTTCTATTCCAGTTTTGGCTGAAAAGTACACTACCAAAGAGAGAATTACAGCTCCAGCTGAATGAACGAGAAAATGGTGGCAGGAGTGACAACTGAAGGAAGGTTTTTTGAAATTGAAAATAGTAAAACAATTTAGAAATTCTATGACCTGCAAAATGGTTATGTTTATTATAAGTGGACTTTACAATTTCCTAGAGCATTGTGGTTTAAGCCGTTAACAATGCTGAGTAGTTTAGAGCCACTCCATGAGTCAGACATTTATTTGTGTGTGAACATATTGGATCTTACTCTTGGTGGCACATTAAACAATGGAGATCCTTTTTAATTAAGAGTGTCTATTATTGTCATGTTGAAAGTATTTTATTGCAAATTCATGAAGTTGTCCGACACTGGGGAAACATTGCTAGTATGTCATTTCAAAGCTTTTTAATGTTTTAGAAGCAAGTATACTCCAGAGATTAAATTAACCTACAAAAAGCTTGGAGGTGTCTGATGATGTCAGTTCTCCTCCTTCAATTTGGTCTTTGGACCTTTCTAATGGTTTTTTGGAAATTAAAATTGATTTCCCTCTCGTAATATGATCTGTTATGTTTTTGATTGAGGAAGACATCCGCTATTGCAGGTGGGACATTTGCATTGTACTCGTTGCTATGTAGGAAAGTGAATGTTGGCATCCTCCATCCCAAACATGTAGAATTAAACTCCGGTGCTTCACGGCATGGCTTGCCAGAGGGCACTGAAAGGCAAAGTAGGCTTGGAAAATTCTTTGAACGGAGCATAGTTGCGAGGAGGGTACTACTTTTTATTGCTATGTTGGGGATGTGTATGCTAATCGGTGATGGTATACTTACCCCTGCAATTTCAGGTTAGTCACCATCCCATTTTTCCCCCATTGCTGAGATTTCTGCTTGGGGTTTTGAGTTTTTGACTTATTATATTTGTTGATAGTGTTATCGGCAATGAATGGAGTGAGGGCACCTTTTCCTTCTGTTAGCAAATGTAAGAATCTACAACTATCCATATTATTTTATTTTTTCAAGGTTGGAAATTGTTATGCCCATCAGATCCGTGTCATGTTTGAAGTGAATGAAAAAAGGATCCGGCATTCGTATGTTTACACATATTTACTTTTTTTCAGCTTTAGTGGAAGCACTCTCTGCGATAGTTCTTATCGTTCTGTTCCTACTGCAAAAGTTTGGTACATCTAAAGTGAGTTTCCTCTTTTCTCCCATCATGGGAGCATGGACGTTGACCACCCCACTTGTAGGAATTTACAGCATCATAAAGCATTATCCGAGTATATTCAAGGCCTTGTCACCACACTACATTGTCCATTTCTTCTGGAGAAATGGCAAGGAAGGTTGGCTATTACTTGGTGGAACTGTGCTTTGTATTACAGGTGAGCTTACTGTTATTTACATTACACGAGCTCCAAGACTGACAGGATTGCATTCTTGTGACTTGAATAGAAGTATGAATCCTTTTATCATTTGAACTGTTGTAGAGTGTAAGTATAGGAGTCATTATGGAAATTTAGACTCTGATTTTACAGGTACTTCCAGGTTGTCAGGTTATATGGGGGCATTTCTGTAATTCTAAGGATTTTGTCAGGTTTTGCTGCTGTATTTTAACTGTTCATTGATCAGATGTATTACAAACAAATGCGCTTCAAGATTTACAGAATAATTTCTGAATCATTTGCTTGTTCCTGCAATCTACTTTGAGCTATAAACTTTGATAGGCAAAATGAGTTTTACTGATACATTGCCCTGATGGATTACTTAATAGTAAATGGAGTATCCTTAATCTTTACCGTTTAAATTTCACCAGAGTTCTATCTTATGTATAAGGATGAATTATGTCGCGACACAATCTGAATCACCTATTCTAGTTTGTGTTCCAGTAGTTAGAGTCCAAATAATCTCTCTCTCTCTCTCTCTCTCCCCCCCCCCCCCCCCCAGTCTGATTGTACTGGGCCATAGTGAATTCAAACTTGCTCTCAGTACTCACTGATGCCTAAGAATGAACTAAGCTTGAGTTGCGGATGTGCATTAAAATAAACCTGCTCTTCTGACAAAAGGAAACATGGTACATTCATGTGACTCTCTTTTATAATATCAGGTTCAGAAGCTCTGTTTGCTGATCTTGGTCATTTCAATCGGGCTTCTATCCAGGTGAACCTTCCTCTCCCAAGCTCTTAGTGTTGATTCCTTTCCAACGTATCAGTCTAATGCCACTTTTCCTCAACAGATAGCATTTCTATGTACGATTTATCCATCGCTGGTACTAACATATGCTGGCCAGACTGCGTACTTAATTCGTCATCCTAATGATCATGATGATGGGTTTTACAAGTTCATTCCAGGATCTATATACTGGCCAATGTTTGTTGTTGCCACACTTGCAGCAATTGTTGCAAGCCAGTCGTTAATATCAGCTACCTTCTCTGTAATTAAGCAATCCGTAGTACTTGATTATTTTCCTCGAGTAAAGGTGGTCCATACTTCCCCCAACAAAGAAGGCGAAGTTTACTCTCCAGAGATTAATTACATTCTCATGATCCTCTGTGTTGCCGTCATTCTTATTTTTGGAGATGGAAAAGATATCGGCAATGCTTTTGGTGGGTATATGATATCTTGAATTCTGTATCATGCAGCAACTATTTAAGCATGCCATTGCTGCATTAGTGTCATCTTCTTTTCCCGGCAAAATCTGTGTGTGTGACCACCGGAATAATGAAGATAAATTGTGAGGGTCTGCTTGGAGTTTTGCTTTTCAACTTTTTGCTTTTAGCATTTGAGATTTATTTTGTACTAAACACTTCAATTATTTGAAATGTACTTTTATCGAGATTTAAGATCACCAAAGGTACTATGGAATTTTTGCAGAATCTGTCAAACTAAATATAAAAGTTCCTGGTTTTGGTGGGATATTTAAATTAGTACTTTCTACTTAAGCAGTGCCCTGATACTGCTAATCTTTCTATAAAGCTTTCGAAGGCAAGATGCTGAATATAAAATATACTTAAGTGAGGTGCAGTGGCGTACTGAATGAATTTTCTTTACACTGTAAACCCAATCAAGCATTCATTGATCTCTTTATTGAAACTAAGTGATGGCACTCTGTGAAAAAGTTGATCATAGCATTAATAATATTTTTTTTCTTTGGGTACATTTGATAATCATCTGGAAAGACCTTACTAACAACTAAGCACCTCTTGCAGGTGTTGTTGTCAGTCTAGTCATGCTCATCACCACTATACTCTTAACCCTGGTTATGATCATGATTTGGAGAACTCCCATAGTGCTGGTTGCGCTTTATTTCTGTGTATTCTTTGTGATGGAAGGTGTCTATGTCAGTGCTGTTTTCACAAAAATTCCTGAGGGTGGATGGATTCCTTTTGCCATATCTATTATTCTCGCCTTTATCATGTTTGTTTGGTTCTACGGAAGGCAGAGAAAGATGGAGTATGAGCTGACACATAAGATAAACCTCGACAGGCTTGAGACATTATTGTCTGAGCCTGGTATACAAAGGGTTCCTGGATTATGCTTCTTTTACACCAACATTCAAGACGGGCTTACTCCCATTCTTGGTCATTATATAAAGAACATGAGATCACTTCACAAAGTCACTGTTTTCACTACTCTTAGATATTTATTGGTTCCAAAAGTAGCTCCGCATGAGAGAATCGTTGTAAATAAAGTGGGCCCCAAAGGAGTGTATGGATGTGTGATTAAGTATGGATATGCAGATTCACTTAATCATGAAGGAGACGATTTGGTCACTCAAGTTACCAATGCACTGATTGCGCACTTACAGACCTGCTCAAGTTTCTCATTGCCTGGGTCACCAGTGGAAGTGCATCAAGAAGTTGCTGATATAGAAGAGGCAAAGCTTGCCGGTGTTGTACACATACGAGGGAAGACTAGGTTTTACATAACCAATAATTGTGGCTGGTTCGATAAGATTCTGCTTGGCTTCTATGAAGTCTTGCACAGTAATTGCAGGTCTGCACTGCCTGCCTTAGGGGTGCCATTGCCACAGCGTATTGAGGTCGGAATGCTGTATGAGGCATGAAAGGTGATGCGTCATTGCTAGTGGTTATGAATCCAACTTGGTCATTAAGTCCTTGCATAGATGGCTTCTGGTTCTGGGAACTTCCAATTGGAGGGCGAAGAAGCGGGTACTTAATAGGGAGTACTGTCTGATAAAGTTATGACTACTTATGTGTAAGTTTGTATCTACTTAAATATGCAATACGTCTCAATTCAGTCTCCATGTTCTGCTCTTTTGATGATCAAACACCTTTTCTAGTGTTCGTCCCCCAAAAGTTGGGGTTGGACTGGAAGAATTGGAGTGCGGTTTGTGGAGTCTGGTGTTTTACTGTTTGTACGTGGAGGGTCTAATGAAGTTGGAACTTCTTGTAGATGGCATTTTGGTTTTGGAATGAAAAATGGGGGAGACAATAGATGGATATGGAGGAAGTCCTGCATTAATGTACTTAAATCTATGTTCTGGTCCTCATCTATATGTTATTTTTCTCTGTTTTCTGATCTTCTTTGATCTACTGATCTCTTCACTTTTCATTTTGCATGATAACTTATAGAAACAAACCCAGTTTCTACTAATCACGTTGGCTTTGTTGATGCTTTTGAACCATTGTGCTTTGTTTAGTACCATAACTTTTCTGCAAGATCTACTAATGGTCGTTCGATCAAGTTTTGTTCAATCCTTTTTGAGTCTCTCCACGTACAGCTTTAGCGTGAGTCCCCTTCATGAAGTTTTATGTCCTCATTCCGCATCTAAAGGGTCATTGTCACTTGACGGGCTGCGGGGTTACCAAAATACCCATTTCTCTATCAATCCATAACCAAGATACCACATCTCTCTATCAATACCTACAGATTGAATTTTCTATTTTCCTATTACATTAGAGATTTGGAACACCAAAATGAGTGTTCCCCATGTTCCGATATATGACCATGTTATTTTCACCCAGTATGTGCTTTACAAAAATCGTGTTCGAAAACATATTTCAAAATCTTTATGTGGTCATGCATCTTAATGTCTTATTCATGATTAAAGACAACATTAATTATATTTTTTTGACGTAACTTTAAAATCTGTTCTTATTCCAACTAGACGACCAAAAGAAGCTTAGCCATATCATATCACATTCCTGACAAGGGACATTCCGCTTCTCTTTTTTGTCCACTGACTAATTTTTATAAACGATACGAGCAATCATTTAGGAAAATGTTTTTTAGATAATTCATTTCCTATGAAAGAAATGGAGTCTTATTATAGAATTGCTCATTGCACTGAATGCCACATACTTAGATGACGATGTACTTGCAGCTAACGCACTAGCAGCAACTGTAACCTTTTTCTCTTTTGTAAATTGCAACGGATACAGGAAAAGGAAAATAGAAAACAACTTATGATGGACAGAACACTCTTTTTTCTTTTCCCTCACAACATGAAGCGGAGTCCAAACACATCTCTTTTCAAAGGCTTCCATTGTCTACGATTTCCTTGATTGTCTTGACCATTTAACGCGTCTTGCAACGCACGACTTGGAATCTTTAAGTCGCTTTAGGTGGCCAGCGAAAGGAGGTTGGACTTTGAAAAGATGTTAGTTTCCTCCTTATTTTTTTCCACATTTTGGTGACTAAAAAAGATGATATCTCTTGAAGGAAGCGTGGTTTTGCTCTTATAAATGGAAGTTCTCGGGTCCAAGTTAAACAACAATGGTTTCCTACTTCTACAATAACTTCGTGCCTACACTCTTGCGGGCACTCTTTGTCATTCGAACCTTGGAATTCAGTCACCCCAATGCCTTAACAAATGTAAGCTGCATTGGCACCGAGAGGGAAGCTCTGCCGAAGTTCAAGCAGAATTTCACCAATCCTTCGAGACATCTTTCTTCGTGGACCAGCGAGCAATGTTGAGGGTGGAAGGAGTCGAATGCAGCAACAAGACTCGTCACGTCTTGAAGCTTGATCTAAATGATTGCGGTCTAGGACGTGAATTGAAGAATTTGAAGTATCTAGACCTCGGCTTCAACAATTTCAGTGGTCATCTGCCCAATCAATTTGGGAATTTCAAATATCTCGAATTCCTTTATCTTTACGAAAAGAACAGTGCAAGTGCCATAACTTTTTCTTCTTCTTTTTTCGCTCACTTAAATGCCACATCGGAGTCAAATCGATCATTTAAGTGTCATTTCTAGCAAATTATCCTAAGTGGATTTTTTTTATTAATTTCCCATTCAATGTGGATTTTTTAAAATTTATTTTGAATTTTTTATTTATTTTCTTTTGAATTTTGTTTTATTTTTCCGTTTTTAGGGCCAGTGACCCTTGCCGGCCTTGAAAAAGGGCAAAAAAAAAAAAAGGAAGGAAAAAACCAAAATAATTAAAAAATAATTAAAAAAATTAATAAGAAATTATCCACATCAATGTCGATGAAACCATGTAAGACAACCGATATCCACATTGGATTTTTCGACAGGGAAAATCACCGATGTCACTCTAGTGAGCGAAAAAAAAAAAAAAAAACTTATGACACTTAGGTAAACGCCATATGAAAGTTAAGGCACTTGCATTGTTCTTATCCCTTCATCTTTCATATAACTCAATTTCAGATCCTATTCCTGTTGCCGTGGGTCAATTATCATCTCTGAGATTTTTGGGCCTCTCTCTTAACAATTTGAGGGGAAACATTCTCCAAAGTATAGGACGACTATCTAATCTTGAGGTGATGGACTTTTGTAATAATCGATTTGATGGAGTTGTCAATGAACTTCACTTGGCAAATCTCACTAGCTTGACTTGGTTTATATTATGGTCGAACGAACTTGTTATAAATGTTAGCGCATCTTGGGTTCCTCTTGTCCAAATAAATTTCATTTTCTTGTCAAGTTGCAAAGTGTGAGTAGAATTCCCAAACTAGCTTCAAACTTAGAGGAACATTTAGCAGTTGCTCATGTCAAATGCTAGCATCTCAAGTAAAGTTCCCCATTGGTTGCTTGACATTTTATCTAACATTAAAGATTTAGATCTCTCAAGCAATATGCTTAGAGGCAATATATTAGGAATTATTGGAAAAAAAGGCACCACATATAGAACGATTGTCACTTTCTAGAAATAACATCACTGGTGACATTTCAAATTCATTATGCATATTGCATAGTTTGTATTTTCTTGATCTCTTTGAAAACCAACTGTTTGGGAGACTTTGGCGGTGTTGGGGGAAGTTGCTACATCATTTGCAATGGATTTCATTGGGAGATAATAAGTTCAATCGTCAGATTCCAAACTCTCTATGTAGTTTGGAGCATTTAGAAGTTTTACGCCTACATAAAAATGGCTTGAATGGAGTGCTTCCAGAATGTTTACTAACGCTAGAGTTGGTAATTCTCGATCTTAGTGACAATCTATTTACTGGTAGAATAGATAATCGACCTTGGGAGAAATTACTTCACTGGGGACATTCCTTTGCTACTATGTCAACTTCGTAAACTCTAGTATCAAAGCCTAGCACATAACAACCTTTCTAGAGTCATTCCTCCTTGTTTTAGCAACTTCTCACCGATGTGGGCCAATTCCACTGATACTTTAGATTTGGCTGGCTGGCGGGGGATTCATGTCATGGCTGATATAAAAAGAATAAGCATAGAATTGACTAGCTCGCTCCAATATTTATTTTCTATTAATCTCTCAAGCAATGCATTAGAAGGACAAATATCAGAAGGGCTAACTAGGCTTGCTCAACTTCAAAATTTGAACCTCTCCTAGAATAAGTTGATCGGAAAAATCCCTTTAGATGTTGGCAACGTGATTCTCACTGGATCTATCCAACAACAAATTATCATATGTATATCCAATTTAGACTTTTTAAGTCGTTTGGATCTTTCCTTCAACAATTTATCCGGTCTACTTCCATCGAGCAATCATCTAAGCACTCTAGGTTATCAATCTATTTATCATGGGAACGATGGACTTCGGGGAGCTCCTCTTTTGAAAGTTTGTCCTGGAGATGAGCATAATGATATGAATAGACAAGATTGTTGCTATTCGAGCAAAGATGACTCTGATGAAGGTGACTCCAAAGCTTGGTTTTACTCTCGATTGGGACCGGGTTTCACGGTGGCATTTTTGGGATTTTGTGGCATATTACATTTCAAGCAATCTTGGACGATCTCCTATTTGCAAGGGTGGATAGGATTATCGTGTACGTTTAATATAAAATGGGCCAAATATGTGTGCCAAAATTGGACGAGTCTACTATTTCGTTGGGTAAAAATTGGAACACTATTCCGTGCTAATAACATGTGAAATCCATCGATAGCTATCAAAAAACGTTGGCAACAAAATTTTGGCCGGCAACTGTCAATAGAATTTTGGTAAGTTACCAATACTTCCAATAGTTACTAGATTGTTTTAAATTATCGACTATTTTAATAAGTTACCAACATTTATTTACATAATTTACCAATATGTTAGAATGACTAACTTTAAAAGAAAATTATCAAGTCTTATTTGAGTCCACTTATCAACATTTATCATGTTGTTTCAAAATTACCGATTGCTCCGGTTATTCACTAATCTTCATTTGTATAAGTTATTAACGCATCAAAATTACTAACTTTTATACAAAACCACCTTTCTTGATTTGGGTGACTTGCCAACTTTTGAAGATTTAGTTACCATATACTTTTAGGTTTGCAAATTCTTATTGGAGCGAGTTACCAACATTTGTTTTGTTTTGTTTTTTTTTTGGTCGAAAACGTAGTAATATTATATATGCTAACCAAGAGTACAACCCTTGTCCAATGTATCAGAACAAAGAAAATCCAAAAGAGGTTGGGAGGGGAAACATGCCAGTTCTGGGGGAGGCATCGATGCCCATGGGCTTTAGCGGCCCAGTCTGCAATGTGATTGGTCTCTCTCCTACAATGCACGATTCGGAGGTTAGGGAAATAGGGGAGCAGCGCCGCACACTCTTATTGGAAATTATCAACTCTTATTTAATTTCTTTTACCAATGTTATCTAATTGTTTGAAATTACCAACCGTTCCAATAGTCTACACATTTTTTTGTTATGGTTGTTAAATTTGCTAGCTCTTATAGGAAATAATCAACTTTTGTTTTAGTCAATATCAACGATTGTTTAATTGTTTTGAAATTACCAACTGTTCCAATAATTTACTAACATTTATTTGCTCAGCTTACCGACTTGTGCACTAATCCAGGATATTAGCTACTGCTAATTGAGTCAACTTACCCATGTTTATTAGATTGTTTCGAAAATTATGACCGTTCTTATAATTTACAACCATTTATTTATCAAAGTTACCAACAAGCTAAATGTACTATCTCTTGTAGAAAATCATCAACTATTTTGAATTTACCAAATACTCCAATCATTTTCTAATATTTATTTGCAAAGCATAATTTACGAACTCTTACATGAAATTACCGATTGATACAATTTTTAATAATATTTTAATATTTTTTCGAAATTTTTTTATTAATTCTTTTCTTCTCTTTTTTCTTTTATAACCCTAGGCCAGCAAAGTCGTCGACCAACCCTCACCTGGTCTACTCTTTGGGTCTAGACAAGGGCGTCGCAGCCACGAGCGAGGGCCTGCACACCCTCTTCTACCACAAGTGAGGGCATTGGCCAAGGGTCTTCACGCCTTTGCCTGTGGGCGAGCCATCGCGGTCTCACCGGCCACAAGCAAGGGCGCGAAGGCCCTCACCGGCCATAAGCAAGGCCTTCACAGCTAGTGAGGGCCCTAACCTAGTGGCCGGCAACCTTGCCTACCACAATGGAAAAAATAAAATAAAAAAATAAATAAAATATAAAAAAATTGGCAACATTAGTGCCGGCCGTGCCATGAAGGACATCCAGTATCCACGTCAACTATTTTATGTCCAAATTGGCTCGGTGACTTAATTGGTAAATTGTCAAAAGGTTTACAACTAAATTGGCAAAACAAATCGATAGATTTATGACTGAATTGGTACAAGTACAATAAATTTAGGGTTTTTTTTTTTTTATATAAGTGTATTAGATTTAGGATTTTTCTGATGATTTCCCTGTTGAGTTGAGGAATTGTTTCCATGAAAAGCTGCACGGAGACACTGTACTCTGGTCTCTAGAGAAAACACAGGAAAGATGTATTTTGTGTGGTAATTGATAGGAGAAAGTCAGAATCATTGGTTTAAATATTTTTACTGATGATCATGTGTGGAAGTAAACACGCATGAAGAATCAGGACTACTGTGAAAAAAGTGATCACATATAAATCTGAAAAATTTTGTTTTATGTTTAGAAAATAACAAATGTAAAATAGGATATGTTCTGTGATTCTAAATTTGAACGGTGGTCAGTAAGTTTCAAACTGTGCTAGTAAGAAAAATGTGATTGGCAAACTATTTGGCTGGCTAGTTATTCATTAGCCACTAAGGGATAATGATTTTATCTCTCAATAGTATATCATCAACTGCATTGTTAGTAAAATACTAACAAAATAATAACTTTAGCATTGTTTAATATATATTTTTTTGGTCGGAAGCATTGTTTAATTCAATAGTGGATTTTTAGCCAAAAACAAATTCAATAATGGATTAAATTGCACCCAACCGTGGGCAGCTGTATTGGTTGAGAGTCTCCCCTTCATCGCCGAGGTCGAGAGTTTGAAACCCGCATTTGCTAATGCCTTGTAAGTGGGGGGCCATGGTGTTGGGACCTTTCTCCTGAGGTACTGATGTTGGTCCGAATGCGCCACCAGACGCTACTAGAGCCTTGTGACCCCATAAGGAGGCTCAAGACAGATCCTCGGTTATCAAAAAAATAAAAAAAAAAATAATGGATTAAACTGCTTTTGAAGGTGGCTCAGTCGGTAGATGGTAAGTTATCAACGAGATAATGATTTTACCTCTATGAAATTTAATAGTAGACTATCAATCATTTTCAGGTGTTACATCATCTGCTTGTTTCGTTGTTAGTAAATTAAACTGTCAAATTCAGTAGTAGATTATTAATTGCTTTTGAACTCCTTTAAGTTGTAATAGGGCTTGTCCCTAAACTAATGGAGAGTTTTATTCTGACCCAAAAAAAAAAAAAATGGCCCCAGTTACATGTTATTAAGTAATTATACTACTATCAAATCAATTTTCGATTATGAATCGCTTATATTGTACAATGTTTGCCCAATAAGTTATTATTAGAGATGATCCTTGGGAAGGCCTAACCAGAACCTTAAAATCGAACCTAAATTTTCGCCCAAACCTACAAAATAGTTATGCATAAATCTTTAGGTCAAGTCGAGTTAGGCCAGGCTTTTTCACTAAATGCCCTTACTCAAGTCCAACTAGAAAGTCTTCATGCCCTTGTGGCTCAGGCCAGGCTAGACTTGGACGGGCCCATAATAAGGAGCCTAGCGAATGATTGGGTTTAGTTTTTGGTAAGGTTTTAGCGAAATAATGGTCCTACCACTGTGGAACATCACTATTACGTTATTATCTACTTATAAAATTTAACAAGTGGCATAAAAAAAAAAAATCTTACTTCAAAATTTAGTTACTTATATTTGCAAATAGAAATGAGGTATAAATCGCCATGGTGCATCGCATTTCACTAAAGATTGGCATGTTTGCAGTGTTGGACCAGTCGGATGGTAAAATAAGCTATCGATCATTTATGGACTTTACCAATGCAAAAGGTAATCAGCGAGATGACGATGTAATGTGACATAAATAAATAAATAAAATTATTGGGTATATATATATAAGGGTTAATACCTTGAAAAACCTGAAACTAGTACACTTGTGACAAATTTACCCCAAACTATTTTTTTTACCATAAAAAACCCTAAACCGATACGTCTGTGACAAATTTACCCCGACTGACCATAAAAAAACCCTAAACTTGTACATTTATGAAAAATTTACCCCAAACTAATTTATTTGATCACAAAAAACCTCAAACTGATAAATTTATGACAAATATACCCTCCACTAAATTGGATTAATACCGCAAAAAAATCACAAATATTATAAATTGTGACAAATGAAGCGTAAAATCCCAAATCGGTGTATCGGTGAACTATTACGTGTCATTTAACTTAATAATTTAATAGTAAAATTTAACAAAAACTAACAAAGGGTAAATTTGTCACAAGTGTATCAGTTTGGGGTAAATTTGTTAAAGTTATACCAGTTTAGGATTTTTGGTGGTAAAAAAAAATAGTTTGGAGTAAATTTGTCACAAGTGTATCAGTTTGGAGTTTTTTTAAGGTATTAACCCTATATATAATTTGGCCAAAATAAAGATAGGGTGTTGACTGTTGAGTTCCATTTCTTAACAACAAAATGTAACTTGACAACTATACAGCTGGGATGACCTGGCTTCTTAGTCAGTCGGACTGGAATTTGGTCTCATCAAGATGGACCATGCATCATTTTCCATCGAACATATGGTTGATCTTGAATGACCACAGAAAGAGAAGAACAATTGAGTACAGCTCCTTTGTTCATTACTTGAAGCTTCTATGGCAATCTTCCAAAACCAGGAAGAGCGGAACAACCCTTTGGACGGATGAGTTCATCTTTACCATCGCGAGCGAAACGCCGCAAAATCCCTTTAATGAGGAAGAAAACAGGTTTTGAGCTAAAAGAGCGTGAAAGAAAAATTAATAAATATCAAGTTTACTATTTGCACAAATAAAAGACCACCATGATATTCAAAAAACGTCCTTAATTGTTTTTCAAATAAACAAGTTTATTTGTGACACAAATAAAATGCCAAGGTGATGACAAAAAATGTCGTCAATTTTTGTTGAAAGAACCGATATAACTAGAAACGTCAAGAGATAATCTAACAATGACCTAAATTAAGTACCTTATGGGAGCATTTCAAAGTGCCACAAAAGATTACTATATACATCTTACTGTGAAAGTCTCATAAGGGACACCAGTCCTATGTTGCGAATGGCCAATTTTGTTGAAGTGATGTGTCATCCCTCATGCGCACCATGCCTTGACAGATTTTTACTATTGGGTCAAAATGTAAAATATCACAATCATCCAAACCAGACATCTTTTTTCTCTTGTCATACTCTAACTTTTCCCTCTGTTTGACTTTTATTTTCTCTTTTACAAAACGTGAGAATTGAACTTCACACCTGAAATTAAATGTTTACATTCTAAGTTGAGATTTATAGAACAACTAAAATTTACGACATTTCAATTCAACGGTGAAAATTTGCGAGGACATGGATGCCTTCAAGAAATCCTAGATTCACCCATGATGAAGCTAGCTTATCCAAAAAGTGTGAAAAGATCATGCAAAAGAGGACCTAAATAAAGTACTTTACGAGAGCATTTTAAAGTGCCCAAAAAAAGATCAGCGATCCATCTTGATGTGGCAGTCATCATAAGTGGCGACATTCGCTTCTCGAGCATGACCAATTTCGTTGAAGTGATCTGTGGTCTCCCGCGCAGATCATGTTTCAATAGATTTTGATTATCGGGTCGAGAAGCAAAACATAATAACCAAATCTATCGAACGATTGAGACTTATGACATCTCAACCCGACAGCAAAAGATTGCGAGGGCGCGGATGGCCCCGGGGAAACATAGACTGACCCATGATGGACTTGGTCTTTCTATAAACCTTTTTATATCGTTTGACCTGTCTTCCCGCTGTGGTCAGAATCCCTCACATCATGTGTGCCTTCCATGTCCTAAATGTCATCATGCCTTGTGGTGGAGTATTTTGTGCCACCGAGGTTGAAGCTTTGCTGGTGTTTTTGTTAATAAGCTCATGCTTCATGTGATTATAAATGTCACAAGGGGGACCGGAAAAGGAAAGGCTTTACCTAGAAAATCTTGAATCCTATCTGTTTTCATGTCCAAAACAATATTAAAATAAAGAGTCTAGATTTAAGTTCGTGCGGACAGGAACTTTTAGCGCCTTTATTTTTGAAAAAATATGCCCTCTATCTACTACTAAAATCCTTAAATTTTGTCCATTGTGATACTAATATCCTTTTCTTTTTCTTTTTTTGCGTCATCAATATCTTAAACTTGTACCGATGTGAAAACACTTTGGCTACGTTTGGTCATCCGGATTTCTAATCGGGATAGGACTGGATAGGATAAAATATAAAATTCTTGGATTTTTTTATATCATGTCCATTATTTGGTGTATCGCAGTATTAATGTCGGATAGATTCACATCATATCATGTATATTTTTTTTTTATATAAACGACATATTATTGTAAATGAACATAAATATTCATAAACAACGATAGTGAAAATCTCTCGTAACAATATTCCTTAATTTATTTTTATTTTATTTTTCCTCTTTTTTATATTATTTTCTTTATTATTTCTTTAATCCCCTTTCATCATTTTTTAATAAAATTTTATCAAATAGTAAATTGTACTAACATACCTAAAATACAAAAATACCTTAAATATATAATAAATATAAATATATAATTTATAGATTGAATGTTTATTATAAGATAGAATTAAAGTTGAATATATAAAGTAAAATAAGATTAATTAAAAATATTTTTTTATTTTTAATTTCTTAAATTAGAATTCAAATATTATTTATATTGAAATATAATTTCAATTTTGTTAATTTAATAAGTTTGTTATTTGAAAAAAAATAACTTTTTTATTATGAACATTAGAAATCCTATCCACCTTTATCACACTTCCCCCATAGGATAATTTTATTCGGCCTATATCCCATTTATATCCGACTCTATACTGTCCTGAGCAAGTACCAAATATAGGATAGGATAAATTATATTCTATCCCGAATTTTATCTTGATTACCAAACGCAGCCTTTATGATTTTTTTCGTCATACTAGGACAAGATTAAGGGTTTTGTTTGCAAAAAAAAAAAAAAAAGTTTGAGGAATAATTTAAAATTTGTTGTGACACCGTAAATTTTTTAGGTATGGTTTTTTGTAATATTAATCTCTCTCTTTTTCAGAACTCCTAGTTCCAAGATTTAACTTTTGATTGCCACGGATATAGTTACTTTTAAATATAGTTTTACCTATAACATTTTCATAACTTTTCAAACTTATTGTAATCTTCTCCATTTTCAAATTTCAAGACAATATATAAGATTACCCTTTTTTGAGCAAATCCATACAAACACCTTAATCAAAAATAAGTCTCGTCCCAATAAAACTGCACAGCTTTCAAATTCATGATAGAACTCGAAAGATCTTGTCCAAAACAAATCTCACATTCGAAAATCTATGCCCAAGATAGACTTATGAGGAAATTATTTTCCTATTTAGGCTCCAACATTGCAAGATCATTTATCATCACTTATTAGGACATATGGCTCAAAAAATGATCGACCCTTGCGACGCGTGTTCAAATTAATTAGATATACGACACTGATTCAATTGGCACGTCATATTGAAATCATTCATTAGGACTTTGGCTTGCAATTCGATGTGTTCTAGATAAGAGCGCATTGAATGGAAAATTAAGTGATTCGGATTTTTGTTGAGAAAGCAACATACGCAAAAACGTAAGGAGATGACCTAAATTAGCTATTTCATGGGGGCATTTCAATAGCGCCACGAGAGATCGCTTTCTTACTATTTCTGTCCTCATAAGTGACGTCACTCATACGTCAGCGTACGGCCAACTTTATTGGAGTGATAGATAATACCCCCCGTGCGCACCGCACCTCGACGGATATTCACCGTTGGGTCGAAAAAGCAAGATTAGTCAACTTTCCAAACCAAGACACATTGGACGACTACGATTCGTGGCTTTTCCATCCAACGGTCAACAACCGTTTGACTTGAAGGCCCCCCACTCTTTCACTAAAAGGAGCTTTCGGAGGGGGGAAAGGAAAAAAAAAGGACAAAGAAAAAGGCTTTTACCTAAAAACTCTTGTATTTTATTTGCTTTCACGTCAAAAATAAAAAAATATAAAGGGTTCAACATTTAAGTTTGTGTGCGTTTGATGTGACTTCTTATCACGTTTTTTACTTTCCTTTTTTTTCCTTAATATCGGAAGTTATTTATAGGGCACAAATAGAGCTATTAATATATAAATCTGCATATTACATGTTCGCGATATATTGCACTTATTGTAATCTTTTTCAATTCTTCTAATTTCTTGCAAGTATATAAAAGTTACTTTTTTTAAGCAATTCTAAACGAGCACTGTCTTTCGAAATTATGATACAGTTGAAATTTCAAGATAGATTTGCAAGGGAATTACTCTCCTCATTTATATTTGTACATTGCAAAGATCATGTTGCGAGTGCCCATTGCTATAAATAAAGTTGACTACACTTCACTAGTGTAATTCAATTTAATTATGATCACAATTGCAGCCCTTGCTAGGTGCACTCAAATTAATTAGTTTCAAATAGAAGATCACTTCTAGGACTTCGGCTCGCCCACTTGGAAATGTGGCATTTGCAAGGAAACATTGTGTAATCGCACTCAAATTAATTGGTTTCATATCAACGATCACTTCTAGGACTTCGGCTAGCCCACTTGGAAATGCGCATTCGCAGGTAATTCGGATTACGTAGGATTCTCGTGGACCGTCGTCGTGATGCCACGTTGGCAAAATATTCGTCTACTCACACTCACCGTACACGAGGGCCCACCTGTCAGATCTCTCTCCTATTGAGTCTCTCTCCTCTTGCGCCTCTGTTTGTCTTCTTCTTCACTGTTTCTTCCTCTCTTTTTCTGTTCTTTCTTTGCCTTTGGCCTGTGTCAGGTACTCGACCCTCACGGCCAGCGCTACGGTCGGGACTTGGGCTTGTTCTTGGACCCAAGGGCAGCGGATGACGTCAATGGTGGAGTCGTCGGATGAGGCGATGGCGGAGGCCGATGTGAGAGAGAGAGAGAGAGAGAGAGAGAGAGAGAGAGAGAGCAGAGTTAGGTCGTCGGGAGGGAGGGAGGGAGAGAGAGAGAGAGAGCGTGAAGAGAGGAGAGAGACAAAGGTGAGAGAGACATCCCACAGTGAGCCCGCTAGAGACGCGTATCGCACTGTGAGTGGAATAGTGTTTTGCAGACGTGGATCATCATCGTGGGGAAAGCATACGTCGAAATCGTGGGACATGATACGGACGCCGTTGTAAGAGGAGTAAGAGTCGAAAGGGAGCTTGAAGCTGAGAGACCGCGGCAATATAAAAAAACCAAGGCCTCTCTCTCTCTCTCTCTCTCTCTCTCTCATTCACGGATCGAGCGACGAGAAAGCGAGATGGCGATGCCCACGGCTCAACCGGTCGGACCGCCCGAGGCAGCGGCGGCGGCGGCGGCTGTGTCGGAGATCGGAGTTGATGCTGATCGCAGCGACGGTTGCCACCACTATCCCCCGCTCGACCTTCGCGGCTCGCTGAGTCGTCATCGTCCGGACAAGGTACTGTCTGTGTTTGTATAGACGCTTTTTCAGTGTTTGTGTTTGTTTTGAAAGAAAAACATTATATACGTCAAGCATATTTGTGAGAAATCCTCCTCTTGCGAACGCCGGGCATTGCATGTGTATGTGCACGTCAAAGAGACACAGGGCAGAAGCTAATAACGTGAGAAATAAAAGCAGAATAACCAGGTCAGAGATTGTTAAGAACTGGAAACTCGGACTTCAAGCTCAGATATCATATGGAACTACTGTTTCTTTGAATAAAAGCAGAATAACCAGGTCAGAGATTGTTAAGAACTGGAAACTCGGACTTCAAGCTCAGATATCATGTAGAACTACTGTTTGTGCAGAAAGTATCAATTGTTTGTGCATCAATCACGACACTCTTTGCTGTGTAACAGCTAATGAGCATGTAGCCATGTCTTTGGCCACCAAAGTTGCTGCGGTTGAACCTTGTTTACTGATTTCCTTCCCGGTTTTCGTCTTTTATATATTTTGGAATTTGTTATTGCACTGTTTGAATTATACCTTAACAATTTAAAGATCAGTTAGATGTCCTGAGCAAAGAAAGTGTTTGAAACAGAGGAAGGGAAGAGCGGCAACTCTGATACTTGCCTACAAGACACTTGGGGTCGTGTTTGGAGGCCTAGTAACATCTCCCCTATATGTGTACCCATCAATGCCACTGAAGTCTCCATCAGAAGAAGACTACTTAGGGATCTACAGTATCATGTTTTGGACGCTCACCCTCATTGGTGTTGTGAAGTACGCTGGAGTAGCTCTCAAAGCTGATGATCAAGGCGAAGGTCAATATGAGACCCTAATAGACACTGGGACACCGGAGTGCCAAAACTTGGCACAAATGGACACTTAAGTGCCAAAAGTTAGGAAAATGACACTTAAGTGCCAAAATCAAAGCAAAATGAATCAATTAAATGCCAACGGCAAAAAAATCCGGTCAAAACGCTAACGTGACAATTTTCCAGCGAGCCAAGTGTAAAATGACGTCATTTTGTACGTTAACGTGGGTAAATATAAAAATTAATTTATTTAAATTATTTTTTTTTAAAGGAAGAAGGCAGTCGACGACTGAGGGCTCAACCCTCGCCGCCACTGCCTCCTCGTTGTCATCGCCAGAAAGGCGGGGGAGGGTCGGTTGGGATCGCTCGAGCCCTGGCCAGGGGCCGGCAATCCCTGCAGACCAGCGGCAAGGGCTAAGCCCTCAACTGCCAATTTCTTTCTTCCTCTTTTTTTTTAAAAAATTCATTTAATTATTTTTTATATTAAAATTCAAATTATGTCAAAACGATATAGTTTTTGTGTTTCTTTGCTAAGTTAGTCTTCCGGCGAGCCACATAAGCGAGCAAATTAATAATAAAAAAAAATGTCACATAGGATTTCCAACGAGGTTCACCAAATGTGACACTCAAGTGTCCCATTTTTCAAAAAAATTGACATTTAAGTGTCACTTTCCTAACTTTTGGTACTTAAGTGTCCTATTGTGCCAAATTTTGGCAGTTGGGGTGTCCTTTTGCCGACCCTAATAATGTTTTCGATTTAGTTTGGTTTTTACTATAATCATTTCTTACAATTGCTTTGCTAATTCTATTGGTTCCCACATACTCTAGTCCACTCTGTAGCTTCATTTTACACACCCTATTGCACATTATTCTACAATTCTAAAACCAGTTTAGTCGAAAAAGCGGTATTTGGAGTTCTGCACGCAGTTGTTCCCCCAAGAATTTAAATTGGTGACATGTGACGGCTCGAAAGCTCTTTTGGAGTAGTTCTCTCTCTTGAAGAGCTAGATTTGTACAGTAGATGCTCTTTGTTTTTTGAGAGAGCCAGGTAAAGTATTTTGAGCCATCTCTTTCATGGTTTTACTCTAGTTTTTGCTTAAAAGTACACTGCCAAAGAGAGAATTACAACTCCATCTGAATGAACGAGAAAATGGCGGCAGGAGTGACACCTGAAGGAAGGTTTTTTGAAATTGAAAATAGTAAAACAATTTAGAAATTCTATGACCTGCAAAATGGTTATGTCTATTAGAAGTGGACCTTACGTTTTCCTAGAGCATTGTGGTTTAAGATGAGTAGTTCAGAGCCACCCCATGAGTCGGACATTTATTGTTTGTGAACATATTGGATCTTTCTCTTGGTGGCACATTAAACGATAGAGATCCTTTTTAATGAAGAGTGTCGATTATTGTTATTTTGAAAGTATTTTATTGCAAATTCATGAAGTTGTCCGACATTGGGGAAACATTGCTGGTATTTCATTTCAAAACTTTTTAATGTTTTAGAAGCCAGTTTACTCCAGAGCTTAAGTTAACCATCAACAAGTTAGAAGGTGTCTGATGATGTCAGTTCTCCTTCTTCAATTTGGTCTTTTGACCTTTCTGATGGTTTTTTGGAAATGAAAATTGGTTTCTCTCTCATAATATGAGCTGTTATGTTTTTGAATGATGAAGACAACTGCTATTGCAGGTGGAACATTTGCATTGTACTCGTTGCTATGTAGGAAAGCGAATGTTGGCATCGTCCATTCCAAACGTGTAGAATCAAACTCTGGTGTTTCACGGCATGCCTTGCCTGAAGGCATTGAAAAGCAAAGTAGGCTTGAAAAATTCTTTGAACAGAGCATAGTTGCGAGGAGGATATTGCTTTTTATTGCTATATTGGGGATGTGTATGATAATCGGTGATGGTATTCTTACCCCTGCAATTTCAGGTTAGTCCCCATGCCATTTCCCCCTTTGCCGAGATTTCTGCTTGGGGTTTTGAGTTTTTGACTTATTATATTTGTCGATAGTGTTATCGGCAATGGACGGAGTGAGAGCACCTTTTCCTTCTGTCAGCAAATGTAAGAATCTACAACTATCCATACTTTTTTTATGTTTTCAAGGTGGGAAATTGTTAAGCCCATCAGTTCCGCGTTATGTTTGAAGTGAATAAAAAAAAGAGTCCGGCATTCGTATGTTTACACATTCACTTTTGTTCAGCTTTGGTGGAAGCACTCTCTGCGATAGTTCTTATCATTCTGTTCCTACTGCAAAAGTTTGGTACATCTAAAGTGAGTTTCCTCTTTTCTCCAATCATGGGAGCATGGACGTTGACCACCCCACTTGTAGGAATTTACAGCATCATAAAGCATTATCCGAGTATATTCAAGGCCTTGTCACCACACTACATTGTCCATTTCTTCTGGAGAAATGGCAAGGAAGGTTGGCTATTACTTGGTGGAACTGTGCTTTGTATTACAGGTGAGCTTCCTGTTATTTCACATTGCACGAACTCCAAGACTGACGGGATTGCATTCTTGTGACTTAAATAGAAGTATGGATCCTTTTCCATTTAAACTGTTGTAGAGGGTAAGTATAGGAGTCATTATGGAAATTTAGACTCTGATTTTATGGTTACTTCCAGGTTGTCAGGTTATATGAGGGCATTTTTGGAATTCTAAGGATTTTGTCAGGTTTTGCTGCTGTATTTTAGCTGTTCATTGATCAGATGTATTACAGACAAATGTGCTTCAAGGTTTACAGAATATTTCCTGAACCATTTGCTTGTTCCTGCAATTTACTTTGAGCTATAAACTCTGATAGGCGAAACAAGTTTTACTGATACATTGCCCTGACGAATTACTTGACAGTATTTGGAGTATCCTTAGTCTTTACCGTTTAAATTTTGCCAGAGTTCTATATTATGTACAATGATGAATTATGTCATGACACAATCTGAATCACCTATTCCAGTTTGTGTTCCAGTAGTTAGAGTCCAAATAATCTCTCTCTCTCTCTCTCTCTCTCTCCCTTCCTCGCCCCCCCCCCCCCCCCCCAAAAAAAAGTCAAGCGACTGATTGGACTGGGCCATAGTGGATTCAAACATGCTCTCAGTACTCACTGATGCCTAATAATGAACTAAGCTTGTGTTGTAGATGTGAACTAAAATAAAACCACTCTTCCGACAATGGGAACATGGTACATTCATGTGACTCTCTTTTATAATGTCAGGTTCAGAAGCTCTGTTTGCTGATCTTGGTCATTTCAATCGGGCTTCTATCCAGGTGAACCTTCCTCTCCCAAGCTCTTAGTGTTGATTGCTTTCCAACGTATCAGTCTCATGCCACTTTTCCTCAACAGATAGCATTTCTATGTACGATTTATCCATCGCTGGTACTAACATATGCTGGCCAGACTGCGTACTTAATTCGTCATCCTAATGATCATGATGATGGGTTTTACAAGTTCATTCCAGGATCTATATACTGGCCAATGTTTGTTGTTGCCACACTTGCAGCAATTGTTGCAAGCCAGTCGTTAATATCAGCTACCTTCTCTGTAATTAAGCAATCCGTAGTACTTGATTATTTTCCTCGAGTAAAGGTGGTCCATACTTCCCCCAACAAAGAAGGCGAAGTTTACTGTCCAGAAATTAATTACATCCTCATGATCCTCTGTGTTGCCGTCATTCTTATTTTTGGAGATGGAAAAGATATTGGCAATGCTTTTGGTGGGTACATATGACATCCTGAATTCTATATCATACAGCAATTATTTTAGTATGCCATTGCTGCATTACTGTCATCTTCTTTTCCAAGCAAAATCTCTGTGTGTGACCACAGGAATAATTAAGATAAATTTTGAGGGCCGGCTTGGAGTTTGCTTTTCAACTTTTTGCTTTTAGCATTTGAGATTTAATTTGTACTAAACACCTCAATTGTTTAAATATATATACTTTTATGGACATTTAAGGTCACCAAAGGTACTATGGAATTTTTTCAGAATTTACCAAAAATAAAATAAAATAAAAGTTTCTAGTTTTGGTGGGAAATTTAAATTAGTACTTTCTACTTAAGGAAAGCTCAAAAAGGTACCCTGATACTTCTAATCTTTCTATAAAGGTTTTGAAGGCAAGACGCTGAATATAAAATAGGCTTAAGTGAGGTGCAATAGGGTGCTGAATAAAATCTCTTTACACTGTTAACCCAATCAAGCATTCATGATCTCTTTATTGAAAGTAAGTGTTGGCACTCTGTCAAAAAGTTGATCATAAAATTAATGATATTGTTTTTCTTTGGGCACATTTGATAATCATATGGAAAGACCTTACTAACAACTAAGCATCTCTTGCAGGTGTTGTTGTCAGTCTAGTCATGCTCATCACCACCATCCTCTTAACCATTGTTATGATCATGATTTGGAGAACTCCCATAGTGCTGGTCGTGCTTTATTTCTGTGTATTCTTTGTGATGGAAGGTGTCTATGTCAGCGCTGTTTTCACAAAAATTCCTGAGGGGGGATGGATTCCTTTTGCCATATCTATTATTCTCGCCTTTATCATGTTTGTTTGGTTCTACGGAAGGCAGAGAAAGATGGAGTATGAGCTGACACATAAGATAAACCTCGACAGGCTTGAGACATTATTGTCTGAGCCTGGTATACAAAGGGTTCCTGGATTATGCTTCTTTTACACCAACATTCAAGACGGGCTTACTCCCATTCTTGGTCATTATATAAAGAACATGAGATCACTTCACAAAGTCACTGTTTTCACTACTCTTAGATATTTATTGGTTCCAAAAGTAGTTCCGCATGAGAGAATCGTTGTAAATAAAGTGGGCCCCAAAGGAGTGTATGGATGTGTGATTCAGTATGGATATGCAGATTCACTTAATCATGAAGGAGACGATTTGGTCACTCAAGTTACCAATGCGCTGATCGCGCACTTGCAGACCTGCTCGAGTTTCTCACTGCCTGGCTCGCCAGAGGAAGTGCATCAAGAAGTTGCTCACATAGAAGAGGCGAAGTTAGCCGGTGTTGTACACATACAAGGGAAGACTAGGTTTGACATAAGCAATAGTTGTGGCTGGTTCGATAAGATTCTGCTTGGCTTCTATGAAGCCTTGCACAGTAATTGCAGGTCTGCACTGCCTGCTTTAGAGGTGCCATTGCCACAGCGTATTGAGGTCGGAATGCTTTACGAGGCGTGAAAGGCGATGCATCATTGCTAGTGATTATGTATCCAACTTGGTCATTAAGTCCTCCCATGGATGGCTTCTGGTTCAGGGAACTTCCAATTGGAGGGACAAGAAGTGGTACTTACCGTGGAGTTCTGTCGTATAAAGTTATGACTACTGACGTGTAAGTTTTTAGCTACTTAAATATACAATAGTCTCAATTCAGTCTACATGTTCTGCTCTTGTGATGATCAAACACATTTTCTAGTGTTCTTCCCCCAAAAGTTGGGGTTGGACTGCAGTTTGTGGAGTCTGGTGCTTTACAGTTTGCGCGTTACTCCTTGTAAATGGCATTTTGGTTTTGGAATGGGAAATGTGGTGGGAACAATAGATTGATATGGAGGAAGTACTGCATGAATGTGTACTCAAATCAATGTTCTGGTCCTCATCTCTATGTTATTTTTCTCTGTTGCAGATCTTCTTTGATCTACTGATCTCATCACTTTTCATCTTGTTGAGTTGATACTTCGTTTAGGGGTTGTATTAGCCAAAATAATTGCGTAAAATGGAAAAAAGAGATGTCACAAATGGATGTTCAAAGCAACTTTTTTTTTCAAATAGCAGATAAATGTTAAACCTCTTTTTCTAGTTGAGATTGAAAGGAATACGATGGAAACAACTGGATCGACTTACAGAGAAATATTGAGCATGACAAGTTGAAAAATACCTCTCTCATGACAATCTGGGGATTGTGAATCCTTTCTTCATTAGGAAGGTTGTTAATGTAAAAGCTGTAGTGTGGTGGAGCTTATTACCAATTGGTAGAGTGTGCATGAATTCTACCTTCTGACATTGGCATCGTTACAATCATGTCGGACAAGTCTCGAAAGTTACTCTGCCTAGACCTGATCAATGGGCGGGCCTGAGCAAACCGTACCGGGTACCCAATGTAAAAGTCCTTACTGAAGTTCCCCCATGACATGAAGAATATCAAATTTTCTTGATTAAACATAATCGTCTTTAGGAGAGCCAAAACAGGGCTAGGGCGAAAGAATGGATATATCTGCTCAGATCCACCCAAATTGTGCCTCAGGTCCAACCACAATTGATAATTGAGTACATCCACTTACAACTATATTGCAAACTTAAGCTTAGTGTATATTCGGATTCTACAGTCAGTCTATCTTCATTCATGACAGTATCTTGCGCATCGCACCTGTCATGAATCAACAATGTGATGCTATCGAGTGCTAACCAAAACTTGAGAATCTTTGTTGGTAATTTATGAAAGGAAGAGTTGTTAAGGTGCTGCTGGCATCGAGAGGCATCCTAGGTAGATCAGAGAAATTGTGCTCCATCCGTGGGCCCCGTCGTGGAAAAATGAGGAATGCAATGAATGTCTTTATCGACAGCATTGGACAACGGCCTTCTGCACCTAGATGTGGTCTGTACATTTGAAAGAGAACATCGTACCTTTCGAGCAACGAGATATAAATTGGAAGAGTTAGTTTCCTAATTAGACAGCTAGACGGATCGTGCTGGGCATCCCTTTCGAGTGTTCTGCAATTCGATGTTCATTTGGCCAGAGCAAATCCAGTTGTGCCCAAAAAGGAGGAAGACAAAGGTTCTGTTCTTGGACTCCACCTGGTGCAGGAGTTAGGAAGTTCAACGTGGATGAATGTTCTGATGGTAAACTTACCAGGATCATCCGGATCGGGATGTCATTTGAGATCACAAGGGTAACATCAACATGCTTTCCTGCCTATGCACATCAGATTGGCCAATTTAAATGTAATCTGCAAAACATTTGTCCATTTAATATTTGCGACCATGAGACTGCAGAGATCGCTATTTGTCCTTAACAGTCTAGTATTTCAAGTTCAGGGTTTTGCTCACATGTTCAGAGAAGCAAATGTATAAGCAGATCAGTCTGTGGAAGGAGGCCGAGGAAGAACCTGATATAATGACCTTGTTTTAGCTTCTTAAGATTGTAGTGTCCTTTATTAAAGAGAAACCCTAGGTCATCAAAGTTTGTTTAGGATAAAGAAACAAACTGACTTTTAATTTAAGCAAATCTATTCTCAGTGAAATCTCAGCAGATGATGCGGTACAGTAAGACAGCTCCTCTCGGTTGCTCTCACTAAGTCAAAAGAACAGATACAGATAGAGTCAACAATGCTTTGACTTGCCATTTATATCTCCTCGAACGTCTAATTTCTCCATTCTCTTTTTTTTTTTCATCACTTATTGTTATCTTTCTTACAATGCCAGCATTCGTAAGAGCACCGTCAGCACCACAAAATTTACATGCACTAGACTATGAAAGCAATTGTTTACAAACATTGATTGCGATGATGAGAAGAGACTTCCTTTCTTCTTTCAAGAAGCGTGGCGAAATGAAAGTCGACTGGGCGAATCGATTCTCACTATGACTTCTTCAGCAGCGGATTCATCATCGCTGGAATCATCCTCATGAGTTACCAATGTGTCTGTACTCTGCTGCTGAGGTGGAGGAGCTGGTCTAGTGAACTTCCTCACCTCAAGGCTCTTCCCTGCAGTAGCAGCCCCTTCGGATTTGACTGAGATAAGAGGTCGATTGCTGTTCAAAGGAACCCTTGGATACGACTGGCTATGTGAAGTCTTTGGCTGGCTTGCTCTGACGAAGCTTCGATTTTGGGGACGAACATCCACCTTGTGAATTCAGAGAAAGTATAGTTAGTACTGACTGCTGAGAGTTCCCGATGAACTCAGCATTAGAGCTCAATGCAGAGGAAAAAAGGAAATCTAGTCCCTGTCAAACAGACTTCGATATACCATCATCCTATAAAGGTTTCACTATCAAGAACTTTCCCAGTCAAGAGTATCCAGCACTATACAACTATAAGCCTGGTGAAAAGAAATCGACCATACCATACTGCCATAGACGCTCAGCTGCATTGCTCTGGCAGACATACTGTTTGCGTGTTGATTAATTTCTTCATGGCTCTGTCTATTTTGCCTAGCCTTGTAGAAGTGTTTTGGCCAGCTCATAAGACCACCATGTTCTCGACTGTGGGTTCTGAGGGGGTGATCTACCGCATGAGGAATTACTGAAGACGTTCTTTGAAGAGCGGTGTCGGCTTCAAATGCCGCAACATCAAAAATAATAACCCTAGCTCTAGTCTCCACGAGATACCAGGATCCTTGATGGGAGAAACTGACGGTCCTAATACCTGTTTCCCATTAGCACAAATAAAATATTTAGTTGCAAAACACGCATATTAGTACTTCTCTCCATGATACACTATCCATGTCTCTGGTTTGCAATGGCCTCACTAAATTGATAACATTGTAGCACACCATTTACGGAAGCAAAATTAATATATTACTGCCAAAAATCCACGGAAACAATTTCATGACTTGGCTTCTCCCACAAAATGACTCGGCAAGCCCAGGGGAGCACACCATTATTCCTACCAGATATGTGGTTGTAGATACTAACTGAATCTTTAAATCACCGATTATCTTCCTTAATGTATTTAGCTAAAATAGAGTATCACTTTCTTGTGAAAAGAGAGATGTTGGCTAGGCTACCGCTACCCTCAAAGCTAAGGCACTCTATATCTAAAAGTTACATGACATGAATCTGCAAACAGCAGTAGAAAGAAACTATGAAAAGAAACTAATTGAACCTTTTAATCACAGATTATCTTCATAGAACACTGAACCTTTTAATAACAGATTATCTTCTTTACTGTATTTAGCTAGATTAGAGTATCACTTTCTTGTGAAAAGAAAGCTGTTGACTAGGTTACCGCTACCCTCACAGCTAAGGTACTTGACATCTAAAAGTTACATTACATGAATCTGCAGACAGCAGTAGAAAGTTTGGATTGCTGAAGTATTGAAGAATAAATTGCAACAGTCAAGAGCTTCAGTATTCTGCCCAAACAATGCCTGAGTCAGTCAAAATTAAGTATAATTATCTGGTGACACACTTCCCACAGATAATACCAGATACTTGATTAGGTTACCTGATGTCTCTGGACTTCGGAAACTTGAATTCCCATGTGAAGGTCGTAGCACCGCTGGCGATGTAATCAGTTCTTCCTCGACACCTTGTGTTTTTATAAATCCTTCTAACAAAAATCCAATGGAATATTGGGGTATTTCTATAGTTTCTCCTCTAATGAATATTGTCATTTCTGACCTTTCAGCAACAAGAGCTCTCAGTTCTTGCATTGCCATTTTCTCAAATACTTGAGGAAGCAAGAGCTTTGCAAGAATGATAGCACTTTCCTGCAAGTAAATATACTCAGCTATACATCCTTGATCATTCGATGAAGAATTAAATACCATTCACGGATTATTAGCAAATAGTAAAATTAGTAAACCATCATCCAAAAAAAAGTGATATCCTTTTGACAATGAAAAGATGCCTGTTACTCAATGACAGAGATCTTGATGCAGATATTAAGTCCCTAAAACAGATATCAGACATGCTTGGCAAGCTCACTAAGTGATATACATAGTAGTCATACCTGCCAGAGGAAATCTTCTACTGAGGGATCTGACCTAAGCACTGAAAGTATCTTTTCAGACTCCAGAAAGAAACAAAGAACAACAGAATCTGTAATCATGTCACAGATACATGGTTTCCCACTCAACACTTCATATAGGCCCAGTGTACTCCCATATGTAAAAGTTGGATGCAGTGAGTGCTTGTTTCTTCTGCTCTTACTACTCCACTGCCAAAGATCCGCAAAAAAGCTATTAGAACAAAAGAAATAGACCTTCAACCAAATAAGTGGGATAATTTTTCGACCAAGGAAAAAAAAAAAAAAAGTGGGAAAATCCATCTTGCCCATGTTCTATAAAATTACCTTGACTATCCCATTAGATATAAGCCAAATACCATTTGGCTTGGAGCCCTCTCTGTATAGTGTTGCACCACGTAGTTTCATTGTCTCCTTGGTTGAGCCTTTGAGTGGTTCACTGACCGCAGAAGGAAGGGCACCCAGCAGGGGATGCACACTAACTAAATCACTTATTTTGGGCATCTTCACTAAAGGAGGATTTCTCATAAGTTTCTTCAGGTCAGTCTGTGTTAAAAGTTACATACTGTTGTGAGCTACGGAGTATCAAATGTTACAATTAATGGAAGGCCACTCAAATGTACCTGCACTGCATCATGGAGATGAAGCATCTCTTTCTCCTCCAATAACCCAACCTTCTCAAGATTTTGGACATATTCGATCAAATGATTCAGCACAGAATAAGTAACCTGTCTTGTTTTAACCACACGGAGAACCTGGTACAGTTTCCAATATGAAATCAATCAGAACAAAGACTATCAAATCAGCAGTCAAAGCATGCACATCCAATATGTATGACTACCAAGGGAAAGCTAAAAGACAAAGGAGCAACAGATTCACACTTATTAACCTGAGGAAATGTCACACGGACATCTTCCAGAAAATTTTTGGCTTCTTCTCCTTCTGCCTCGCTTTCATTGATGACAGTAGAAGCCACATCACTATCACCTAATGGATAGAGACAGAAGAGATTAGAACTCTTTCCGAAAGGAAAACCCCATGAACGAATCTATTAGACATATACATCTAGGATGCAGTGCCATACAGAAGGAGTAATACTTTCATAGCCTCAGTTTTAGTATATGGAGAGTAAAGAGAGCATCCGGTCGTCATCAAATCAATATGCTGCAAAACGGTTATGAATGCTTTCTGCTGTGCTTTACCCCAACAGGTACGATCCACTCTTTCTAAATAAATTTCCTCTTATGATCAATTTCAAGTATAGGACAATTAGGGCAAGTTGAAGAGCGGATTGCATGACAACTTATAGAAACAAACCCTGTTTCTACAAGTCACATTGGCTTTATTGATGCTTTTGCACCATTGTGTTTTGTTTAATACCATAACTTTTCTGCGAGATCAAATTACCAATTGTTGTTATATAAAGCTTTTATTCAAGCCTTTTTGAGTCTCCACGTACTTCTTTATCTTGCATCCCCTTCATGAAGTTTTATATGCTCATTCAGCATCTAAAGGGTCATTATCGCTCGATGGGCTGAGGGGTTACCAAAATACCCTATTTCTCTATCAATCCATAACCAAAATACCACGCTTCTCTATTAATACCGACAGATTGAAGTTCCTATTTTAGAATTACATTAGAGGTTTGGAACACCAAAAGGAGTGTTCCCCATGTTCGGATACATAACCATGCTACTTTCACCCGATATGTTCTTTATGATAATTGTGTTCGAAAATAAATTTCAAATATGTGGACACACATCTTAATGTCTTCGTGATTCAAGCATGTACATTATCTATATTATCTTCGACATAACTTTACAATCTGCTCTTATTCCAACTAGATGACCAAAAGAAGCTTAGCCCTATCCTACCACATTCCTGACAAGGGACATTCCGCTTCGCTTTTTTGTCCATGTGTCGGAGTGAACCATGCGCTAGGTAAACTTCCCGACTACCTCAGGCAAGACATCTAGAGTGCGCAAACCAACTTTTCTTTGGTGCTTTTCTTTTGTTCACATATTCATTTGGAGCTCTATTTATTCTTTGAAATGCCTATATATCCATCAATTTCTATAATTTTTGGTACTCATTTGTGCTCATGTTGGAGCTTACTGCTCAACAATCTGATCGGTAAAATACATGTACCTTCTTTGGACTCCAATTGCAATTGTCTTTAAGTTTAGGTAGCATCCTGAATGACATACCGTAACTTCTCCATTTCATCAGTTCTACTAGCATTATGGAAATGGTATCTCTACCTTTCTCTCCATCTTTTCTATAAACCCATTGGTATTTCCCAGTCTCACATTCTCATTATAATTTATTAATGCATCCCACTACATATACAGTCTTGAACCTGCTAAGAGAGTTCTTGAATCCCAATCTTTTTAACATTATTCAAGTTTACATTCAATCATGCTCATTTTCATCTACCGACACGTATCAGTAGCAAAAGCATACATCAGCTGAGAAAAGGACCTAGACTGATTGTACCTTTGGAGAGCACAGAAACAAGAACTTATAGCAAAAGCCTGCATGAGGCCCTCCTCAAAGTTCAAATGTGAAGCATCCAATTGTTTATGTTTTTTTCTATATCCATCTTACTTGAAGTCCGCCCCCCCCCCCCCCCCCCGGGGGAAAAAAAATCTCTCCCCATGTCCTTAATCCTGATATTAATTGCATGTGCATGTGAAACAGATTAAACAATGATGCAGGCACTGCCCTTTCATATTTAGTTGAGTTGAGGTTCCAATCCCCATTCAATTTTATTTTTTTTCCTTGTCTTTAATTAACTCGATAGAATCAAAGGATTACAGATAATTGCTATTTTAAAGATTACAGTCATTCATTGATTGTCATAGCTTATTATCATGCACAGAGTAAGACTAGTTTGTTATTTTTTATATGGTTGTAGTAGTTAAGTGGTATCTTAGGCCACTTTCGTGCACTGCATATAGTAAATACCTGTTTCTGATCATGACTCACTAAAGTAAGTTTCCATTCATATGGTAAGCTTGGGTGAACTTGTCAAAATTTTGAAGACTCACTAGGATGACAACATTCATTAAAGAATAAAAATTTATTGCTCTCACAAGTTCTCCAAATTAAAAGACTTTTAGGGCTTCTTTAGGGAGAAAAAGCCATTAGTTTCAATATTTCATTAACTGATCAGTTTCACTTCAAAGCCTAAGGACTGATTAAAATAATTAAACTTGAAATTTAGCTCTTCGGCTGTTGAACCAGTGGATAAGAAATGGGCTGGGCAGTAATATGCGGTCTGAATAAAAGATTGCTAGCTATGATGCAGAGACTTCCTACAATATGCAGGAAATGGACGAGAGAAAGAGAACCATTTCTCAGCTAAAAGTTGAGCATTTCCCATATAGATTATACCTATAAAGTCATGTAGTTGTCGACGCGCAATTCTATGGGCACGAAGAAAGGCTGCACAAATATAACATGCAGACTCCAACCTTTCCACGGTGAAGTATGTAACCAATTTCGGTGGACAGATGCTTTGAAGAAACCTGTAGTAATTTGGGAAATGAACATGGGACTTTAAGCCTTTCCAATCACACAGAGGCTCATGAGCAACCGTATCAATTGCTTCATCCACTGACTGCATCAAGATGTTTGCAATAGTTTGTGTGATCCTTCCTTCATCTAACATACCCCAGTAAGCAGCTTGGACACCTGAAGTTAAGATTTTTTTTAGCAATACGGGAAACATCAACATCTATGTTCCAAAACAGCTGTCAAGTGTATTGCATTAGAACAATCTAGTCAAAGTGGTAGTGAAAAAAGAGTATTCACTAGTTGCTTTTATTATAAGATGATGATGTAATCCAAAAAATAGTGCTAAACAAATAATTGTCGAGCTTAAAAAAGCTAAATATACAAACCAAAAGGACAACAGTATTTTCAACTAAGAGTTGAAGCATTCATTAAGGTAAGAGGTCTACAGTTCGAGAAAGCAAATCAAAAGAAAAGTACTCATCAGTGACCATGCTGAGGATGCCAATGGACAACAATCTTTCTTATACATAAGCACTATTACAAAGATGACATGTCAATTAATGTCAAGTTCTCACAAAATTACTTTAACGGTCCTATTTTAAGAAAAGAATACTGCCGTAAAATACTAACCATACAAAGCTTGTAGACAATTCACAGTTAAATCAGTTAAAACAGCTGGTTCAATATGAGGTAAAATCACCAGATAAATTTTAGTATACGTAAACTCATGCAGACATTAACATGAATCTTGCCCAGCGAAATGGCAAGGACAAAGTCCTCTGATCCTGAAGGTGACATGTTCAACATTCCTCCTGCAGCTTTCATGTTTTATGGATGTGAAGCTTGTTAACTTAGTATGTTAGAAACTCCAACCCAAAAGCTTAAGCTGATAGATGGGAGGGATACCACATGAATATAGAGAGCATTTAGAATCCGTTGTCAAGCGATGTGGGACAATATTTCAACACCTCCTCTCACATGCAAGTCAGATTACGAGCTGCGCATGAAATTTTGACTACACACATTCACATGGAATTCTTTTACCATGAACCTTCAAGTAAGAGATAACTGACTCTGATACCTGTTATAAACTCCAACCCAAAAGCTTAGGCTAACAAGTAGAGGGATACCACATGAATATAAAGAGCATTCAGGATCCATTGTCAAGCAATGAGAGACAATATTTCAACATCATATAACCAAACACTGACATGTAATGAGAAAGATTGCATTTGGTGCAGTGGTTGAGGCATGTCCAAAGCTTCAAGAAATTGGGTTTCAAATTCAGACCAAACAAATCCAAATTTACAATTTTAAAATGGTCAAGATCTGCTCAAACTAAATTGACGAATTTATCAGTTTGACCATTTTTGACCAGAATGTAATTATTAATTTAAGAAGAAAAATGGACTGGCAACCATTTTCAGGTTCAACCTATTGCACCGGCCAAACCTGTCCAGTTCAGTTAATACTATATAAACTAAGCATAATGCATACTCTACCCCGCAACAAAAGTTTACTCATCACTTTCTAAGGCATATTAAACAAGGCGTCTGAAAGAGCTTCATTGGATAAATATGTCGACCGTTGCAGCGTCAAACCATCCGTCGAAGAGGTGAAAGCAGAATAGTACCCAGTTGACTCTAATTTCGAAGATTTTGGTGTACCAAACATCCCGTTTGGCTCCCCTCGATCTCACCTAAGAAAATTTCATTGATGCAGCATGCACCTATTTTCTGTGAGTTTATTTAAAGCCAACCAGACAAGTCTCTTCTTTGGTCCAAACCATCCTATCCATGTTTTAATGAAAGAATGGTCTAAAACACAACAAGCTTAACAATACATAAGGTGATTTTGCCTCTCTTAAATCAAAAATTCATAATGGCATGCAATGGTGAGACTCAGGTAGCTGCAGGAAAAAGCAAATGTATTAAATGAAAAATATACCATTCAAGAGGCGAATTCGTATGTCTTTTAAATTCAAAGGGTCAAGATCCGCATCACTTTCTGATGCAGTATGAGGGTGTACTTGCTCCCCATCCAAATTACTTAGGCTTGCGATATATCTTTTCACAGTAGGCCAGTCAGCAGGTCCTAGTTCTTCATCATCTCCAAGATCACCAAAAGCCTCCAAGGCTTTGTTCAGCATTTCATACTTTGTGTACTCCATTATGCGTCTCTGTCAGATAACAGAGTAAGATATGTACACAATTTTGGAACAACAGACTTTTAAGCTTTGTGGGAACAGAAAGGTGAAATTTACTTATAGAAATGAAAGTCAATAAGGATTCCATGGTCAGCTAAAGCTAAGGTCTATTGCCATCTCTTATGTATGCCAGGAAAACTTTTCCTCCATCTTAAAGATAATATCTCCATTCATCAAAGTAGGCTGAAAGGCTGTGCTTTTCACTTTAGATGTCATCATTATGCATTGACTCGAGTAGATTATCAGTTCTAAGAGCATCATCTCCCTATTGTTCACCCAAAAACCAGGGGTAAATCAAAACATAATAGTTGAAACTTAATTGAATGAGAAAACCGTCAAGAGAAGAACAAGGGAAGGAATCTCCACCAATTGTCAATTCATTATGGTATGATATGCTCGATAAAGTAATCTCAAATTTCAAGCAATAACCATAGTTATTATTGTTTGAAATGATTCAAAAGAGGATATGATACTATATTCCCTTTGTTTTTGGCCTCAAGATAATAAACTGTTCAGACTAAATTAAAACTCACCTTAGCTGATGATAACTTGTCCAGTCCAAGAAGATGCAAAACAAACTGTGTTGTTGACCCATTTATGATAAGCGTTAAGAAGACAATTCCACCAGTGAAAAAGACAAACTGCAAGAAGTCAAAAATCAAAGTTCACATCCATGTTTCTCAGAATCCATCATGTAATCACATCATTTTTCTGATGTCACATACCTGAGTCCCTGTCTTAGCAGTGAGATATTGTGTGCCACTGGAGCCCTACAATCAGAAAAGAAGAAAAATTGTGAACAGGAGAATGGCATTATGATTTTTGAAATAGTCAAAATGTGAGGATCAAGAATAAAATAAAAGGAAAATTTGCATATGTGGGATAAAGGAGCTTTCCCCTGAATTCCACTTGAGACGCTATTCCAGATTTTAAATAAGAGACCTGAATGTGATCTAAGCATTGCATACAGCCTACTGTCACATATTTATCTTTTAAAAGATACAAGGCAATCAATTCAAGCAATCAAAGACCCAATTCAACTTTACGCTAATTTTATTGCATTTTGTGGACCTCGATAAATTTATCAAGTGTCAACTGCAGGTGCAGTTTTAAGTAATCTTTAGGTTGTTATGCAATTAATTATTTGGAAAACAATCTATGACTCATATTTACTATTTTCTTGGCAAGGTGGCACTTGAGCATAATTTGTATTTTTTTTATTGATAAGACTTCTGGAGCAGTGCAGGTCCGAGGCTCCTTCCAGGAATCGATCCCTGGTCGTGACCCTGATTGCCAGTGCCACCTTGAGTACCACTTTTATCCTTATCCAAGTGAACTTAGTGCATTCATGCACATAAAGCTGCCACGCACACATAAACTACATTTGTCCCCCTAAATTGGATAACTACCCTGTCACTCCGCCTACATCATGAACCAATTATTTGACATCAATAGCAACGTGCATCAGCCTGCTGTATCTGAATCAACTTTTTTTTTTGAATTGGCCACTTTCAACATTGCTACCTTCTTCACCATCATAGCCTCTCTTATTAGTGCCCATACTGCTGGTGTCAGTGTGGCCAGAGCAGGAGCTAATAAGGTAATGCAGATAAAAAAGTGCTGTCACCAGGTTAGGAATGAATAGAGGTGCTGTCAGCAAAGGTAAAGATCTTGGAGTTGGGACCGCTGGTATTTGGTGCTTCTGCTGTCCTGGTGTTCACAGCAGCTGCTACACCAGTGAGACTGAGGCTAATGCAGCAACTGTAGTAAAGATCTTGGAGTTGGGACCGCCGGTATTTGGTGCTTCTGCTGTGCTGGTGTTCACAGCAGCTGCTACACCAGTGAGACTGAGGCTAATACAGCAACTGTAGTGCTGATCCTAATTATGATGATGGCAGTTCTGGTGGTTAAGACACAGGCCTTGATGATCCTTTCTGTGGTGGTGGGCAGAGTGATAAAGAGGGGGTAGTGATGGGAAATCAATGGCAACAGTAGTGCTTGTGATGCTGACCAAAACTTCTCTAGTTGATGACCGTCAGCGGAAGGATTTTAGTTCTTTCAACAGGAGTACTAGTCATTCAGTCAACAGGATGATATGGTCCTTGTTCGTTACTCATCTAACTGGTTAGTTAAGTCTAGTTTAAACCCAGTTAAGTAGAAAAGACCTTACATCACAACATTCAGTGTTATTATTTGGTTAATGAATGATTTACTTGGAATCTCATGAGTCGTGACAGAGGTATTGCATGATGTTGAAAATAGATGGAAGAAGAGAAGTAAAACCAAAAACATAGTATTTAAGATTACAGATCTGAAACGTCATGCTACAGCTTTCTGGCAAACTAATTCCATTGATGCTGAAAAGCAACTCAATAGTCTTTTACAAAGTCAATGAGTCACTCTGTGATGGTACTCCATTAGTACCTCATTATACACGTCTCTCTATACAAGGTAGTAGAGTATGCTCAAATACCCAGTACATCACTTGGTTAAAAATTTGAGTAAAATGTCTTAGATTACATTGCATCCTACTTCCACATTCAACTGCAGTTAGTTAAGTGTTATGACGTAAGACCGAGATACCCTAGGTTGTTAGGTTTCCTTTCTATAATAGGAAGGGACAAGAAGTCCTATGAGGTAATGTGCAACATGGGGTACAAATAGAAGTGCTTCTACAAGAATACAACACTTACAGGTCCAAACAGTGTTTAAGATTTTTATCTGATATTCTTCTTGGGGGTAGTTTATCGAAACTCACATGAGAGCATAATTAGACCAGAAAATCAGATGGAATGTTTTAATTGTCATAGAAGAAGAACCTATGTTGAGGAAAATATGACTGCAAACATTCATGTTTTAAGTGCAACTGTGTGATCTATGGAAGCAGGATTATTTGTGAAAGATTGAGCAATGAATACTTGCCTTAACTGAAAGGGAGAGAGACAAGGCAACAGCCCCACGCAAGCCAGACCAAGTGAGGATAGTAGCTTCTTTCCAGTCCAAGCCGTAGCCAAAGTAACGCAGAAATGGATACAAGAGTGTGACAACTACAAGACGTGATGTTTGTACAAAGACATAAAGAAGAATGAGGTATGCCCATGAAGTTCCTGAAGGAAAGGAAAAAGAATCCAATCAGATCCCTTGACATGGAAAAAGTTCAACCAGAAAGAAAAAAGAGACATTTACTAAAATATTCAGAATAGTTTATACATAGGAAAGATGCAAAAAGAAGGTCTAATAAATTGGCATCTACGAAATTATTCTTTATATCAAATCAACATCCCTTCCTGAAAATATTATATTTTGAATTTTATTTAAATCCCAACTTCAAACTGGCTAAGCGATGTGGGCCCATATAATTTTCAGTATAGAAATTTGATTTAGTTTCCTTCGCTTTAATACTAATCAGATATCAGGTGATATTAATCGCTTTATCCTGTTAGATTACAATTTCCTACTTTGAACCTAAGACTATTGGGGGTTTTCAGCATATAAGTTCATTCCATTCTCTTTTAAGACAGCTTGCATGTTTGATGATGTATCAGTAAATTTGAGAAAAGTATTCATTTCTCATGCCTTAAGCTTGTCTTCAAGTATTAGTGTGATCTCAAATTGTGTTGGAGGATAAAATTGTTACCAGTACAAGCTCCTTAACAATTTTAGCAAAAAAAAAAGCTCTTTTAACAAGTCTTAATAAATGAAGCAGCCGAACCACATATACTTAAATATCAGTACAGTGAGTTATTTTCTTGTATCGAATGGAGGAGTGGGCTGCTGAATGCCTGATATTCCACAGGGTTATCATGACATTACTTGGCAGGTTAAAAAGACTTTTGTCGATCTAACCATCAAGCAGAGGCGTGGAGAGTAGCATTCTTCTTGGGATTCATTCCTGAATTTTCATCATCTTGAAAGGGACATCATCCATTTTTAGAACCTTTGGGAAAGGATTCGACCGACAGGTTCAAGACTGCATGCAGGAGGTGAGCATATGCAGCAAGCTGGAGGATTGGTGGTTTCTAGATGTAGTTCATCATTTGCGTGAGGAAAGGATCATATTGAGTGATCAGTAAATGGCTTAAGAAGCTTAAAGGCAAGAAAAAGAAAAGGAGGGAAGCAAAATAAGTTTTCATTCAAAATGGGGTCATTGAGAATATAGGTGTATAGGTTTCATCAAATCTATAGGACAACGAAAGTCAGTTCCAGCTATTTTATAGATCACGTAAGATCTTTACTATATAATGCAGCCACATCACAACTTGCCATTAGGCCTAGTGAAAGAAACAGGAGTTGGATCTGAAACCAAAGTCAGTATAAAGCTTTTTAGTAGCACCATGCAGTCACATGCTACTGAAGAGCTTCTGTGGAGCTACAACTTTTCTTTATCAGCTTCCACATTATTGCAGGGGTTAACATGATCTGCTCGCTTAAATGATAACTCCATGTCCAGAGAGAATGAAAATGAATAACTACAAAAGTGAAGCATAGAAGAACTCAAAAATGCAAGAGATGAAAAGAAAGAAAACTCGAATCCTGCCATTTTATTTTCTACTGATTTAAGAAGAAAGAGGATAATTTTCAAGTATAGTATGAAAAATAACAGGAACAGACGCAACAGGTACCATTTTCAATAATATCTGCATCTCCGAGAACACCTTCAGCAATTACCACTCCACTGCAGAGCAAAATATAAATAAATAGTCACTAATATTGTCGACATCATTGAGATGGAAACTAGGTCATTTGTGCTAAAACTTAAGTGTATTTAAGATGGAGCTTTTTGCATTTTACTTTTTAACTAATAGCTTATCGTAGCTTTTGGAGATCAATTTTTTCAAACTGTAGCAAAGGCCATTCCGGATGGCAGACAGGTACATGATTAACCAGTTAAATGGACTAGTTTGATGTTAAGCAAACTCTTCCCAGGCTATGTAGGATTCTTCTTCATATATTCCATAAATAATGCTTGTGTTACAACATACAAGGAAAACTAGCTCGTAGCATTTTCAAAGAGTTCTCGACTAGTTACACCTTCATTCGCAGATCAAAGTGTAAACATCTTGTATGTTCTTCTACCATCATTCTTGCACAGTTTAAGGATGACCTTTTGCAGGGCATGCACAAGGGACGTGCAATATGAGTGTCAATTTCATTTTGTACAGTCAATATGCAAGAATAGACACTGGCAAGTAAAACAAGGACTCACCTTAAGATAAAAATCAATGTATTGGCAATGTAAGCAACCATTTCCCTGGATGGTAAAGGTAGCACTAATGTCAAAGAAAGCTCAACCAAAAAATCACAATACATAATTTGACCATATTTCTCCCAAAAAGACCAGACCTCAGGTTAATAACGTGTTTACTAGTCATATCACTCTTTTAAATGCAGCATGACTGGATCTATATAACCCAAATGCGATACCAATGCAATTTTTTCTTTGATAGAATATACCCTATGAATGGCTGATTAGGCAGGATGCCCTGATTTTAGGAAAGATAACGAATAATCTCTGTGTTCCAAACTTACCATAGTTGAGTCTAATAGCACAAACTCTAAAAGTGAGTAAAGCAGTAGTCTAACTATGTTTTGGAAGCAAATTACTGTGCTCTCAAGGCATTCAGCATGATCAGCAAGAGATTAGCCCACAAAATCAATTATGGCTACAACAAACTTGCTATCAGCAGTTCAGGGAAAATGTAGATACCTTCTAGATAATGCATTACTTGCAATCTCCCAACCTTTTCAATTTTTGCAACTATCTCCTGATCTTTACATCGGTTGAAATAGAGGGTAGAAAATGCCCACGGAAATCTATAGGCTTTCGTTAATTTTGGGCAGGATTGAATACTGTAGATTAAAGTCACTCTAGCCCCACTGCCAATTCTACCTAATCAAGCTCACAAATATAAAGTCTCCGCAAGAAAGAATACATGCATGATTATGCAAGAGTGCACTTAGTATTACATCCAATGTACTCTAACCCAGAGCAATATCTTCTAAAAGGATAGATACAGTTTCAACTACCACAAGAACATTAAACTCCATTAAGATGAAGTGGCTCAAACAAAACAATTCTTCAAGGCTCACCAAAAGTGATGTAAACTTTCTTGACCGTCACCCTTAAAGGCTGTTTTAGCAACTGCAGCATAGAACCTGCCAAAGTCGATCATCTGAAGAGATGTTTTACTTAAGTCATAAGAAAGAAATTTTGCCATGACAATTCAACTTACATTCCTAGAGTCATCACAGTCAAAACACCAGAAACATCAACGCCCTCTTGAGCCTAATAAAAACAACAGAATTTTGTCAGTCTTCTTTGCATAGCATGAGGATCTTGGAAAATTGCTTGACTACAAATTTCCATATTCACTAATTTGGCTTATCAAGACAAAGGAGATAATTTGAACTATGGAAAATTAAAGGCTTGATGCACATGAACAAACAAGAAAAACTTATTAAGAAGATGAAAACGAAACCCCACCAGAAATTTCTATCTTTCAGAAAATTTCAACCCCTCAGACCTGACCAGTCTTAAGCTATAACCCACAACAAGCAGCCCTCTTGCAATTGCAAGGGATATTTTAAAAGTTTACTCCTACAGAGAGTTGTCAAGCTGTGTACAAGGCATAGGTGATTGATGTCGCATCTGTGAGACCATTCAAATAAGACCAATAATGAAAGGAGGAAGTACAGACAGAATTAGTTAACAATGGTCACAGAGCCATGAATCATATGTAGGGATGAAACACAGGCCATACTGCTGATGTAAATGATTAGGCAATCACATGGTTCGTGAGAAATGCTATCCTCATTGCATCCGGCGTGCAACATATCTCTCTCCCAAGTGAATGGTTGGACTCTCATTTAGACTACTATCATCTACTGCCCTCTACCATATGTCAAATTATCTGACAAATACGCCTATAGCAAAGCAATTCTATTGAAAATAACTGAAATACATACTCATGTCGCTTTTTAAGTAAACTACAAATTCTAATACCCAGAATTTTGACTTCAAGAATGGTTATTAACTGAAGGTGTGTGCCAAGAAATACTGATTCTGGTGAGACCTGAAGATCCAATTCTTACCAGATACTTAGAAGTTTCAAAAGACCAGGTGAAATAATTGCATGAACTAAAGGATATATCTAACAGGAGATGAAAGGAAAACAAACAAACAATGATATAGGTCTCAACCTTGTGCTAAAGTAACTAATAGTTGTTGCAGCAGCTTAAGATGAGAATGGATCAATTGACTGGCCAATCCATGGCATATACAATATTTAATTTCCTAACAATATGAGAACTGATCAAATATCAGGGCAGGCCTGGCTAGGCCCAAGGTCAGGCCTCTTTGATCCCAGTCCAACCATTTCAACAGGTACATAAAAAAATTTCTTGCCACGATTTTCAACATAAAGCACCCTACCAAGCCCACCCATTTGCATTTTGAGCCCTGCTGAGCACGGCCAACCACAAAGCCTATGATCAGATCTACCAGTGTCAGGCCATTACTATGCTAATCATTGATACAAGACAAGCAACGCATACTTGTAAATGAATATGCAATAACTTGCAGATATCAAGTGTTTATGAAATGTGACAACAGAGCTCTACATACGGGAACATTAATCCCTGCTCCCCCCATTTGTGCAGGCTTGTCAACCCAGCTGAATGTAATAATTATCTCGGTACCTATTCACACGTACTCAGAGACGAGCCCCAAAAAACAACCTTAAATGTATAGCAAGAGAACCAGGAAGACTGGGTTTAAAGGACATAAAGCAGCGCAAGGAAAGAGTAAACTAGTGTCTCAAGCAGTCCAGTAATACATTAGCCACACGTTAGTCGAAGTCCTGATAAAGTGAACCATACTATATATATGTATGTATGTATGTATGTATGTATGTATGTATGTATGTATGTATGTAAACATTTAAGGGTGTGGTACATACCGTGAAGTAAGCGATGTAGCTCACAGCCAGCGTCAAAGTAATTTCTATCACCGTATCGTTGAAAATAAACCCAAGCCATAACACAGAAATTATTCCAAAAGCAAGGCCTATGCATACACTAAAAAGGAGAAAGAGTCAGATAACCAAAAAAATTAGAGATTCAGTTGCCAATGCTAATGAGATACCTACGCGCCAAGAGCGACTTCGGTTAGAAACTTTATTATGGCTGCCCAGTCATAACTCTTGCCAAGAACCATCTTAAAAAATAGCTGATAAACCACGATCGCTGTTCTGAACAAGGATAAAGAAAGATTCAGAACAAAGTGAATTAGCAAAGATGTCACTTATCAAAAGGAAAAACTTAGTTCATCTAAAAACTTGCTTGCTATTTCACTAGCAGAAACACAATATGCTTATACATATATATATTGAAGCAGATACCCATCATTCATCAAGGACTCTCCCTCAATAATGGTACTTAGTTTTTTGCTAGCACCAAGCTCTTTCAAGAGAGCAACTACAGCAACTGGATCAGTAGCACTCAGAAGTCCCCCAAGCAGCAGACAAGTTTTCCAATTCCAGTCATATGGGAAAGTGAGCTGCATCATCACAGAAAGAGCTAAACTAAGTTCTCGAAACAGATCAATATACATTGCAAGTGCTGTTTCAGATTTGCAAGAATAGCCTCGCGCAGAATACCTTTAGGGCAGACCCAAGACAGAATGTTGATATGATAACACCAGGACCCGCTAGCAAAATCATTTGCATTATACACCTCTGCCCATTTAAAACAAAACCAAAAGAAATGAGAACTGTCTTATAGGATGTCCAAGAAAGTGAAAGAAGGACATAAAAATCACATAAAACCTAGTTCCAACAGAAAGAGTAGGTATCATGCACAAACAAGGAAATTGCTCCTTAAGTGGTTCTTCCACACTGGAGGCAATAATATGAATCAAGGAGCCAACGTTTTAACTCATATTACCTAAATCTTAGATATATTTTTGCCAAAAATTAAAAACAGAGCAATAGAATATAAAGCTCGATCTCCTGTGAGGCCTATGCAGTTCAAGATTGCCATTTGATCCAAGACAGTAATACTAATGCAAACTCCATCCCCAGTGGACTACTACTTTCACCAACCCCATCACCACAAACCTTCACTACCACCAATTGGACTCTTATACCACCACCATTTCCATCAATGCATCATTGTTGCAACTACCAGCACCAACTCCAACTGAACTGCTATACCACCCACCCACATGCACCCTTCCAATCTCTCCACTACCTTCACCTCTCCACAGTGACACTCTATTACAAATTGAAAGGTGAATATTCAACTAAGATAATATCAAATTCAATAACTCGAGGGCTAGCCTAGTTATCAGCAATTATATAAATTAATTTAGAGCAGTTCTACGTAGAAAGGACACAGGTTGCCTCATATTTTTCCAGAACCATAAGCCCTGAGAGGTTGTTGTACAGTCACCGTTGTCATAATATGAGTCTAGCCTATGGGTATCAGCCTGATATTTGAATGTGTCAATGTCCACCTAATTATAACAACTAGACGGAAACCCTCATGCTCTTCACAAGAGTAGGGTAAAGACCAGCGCCATTAGTTTCAAAACAAGGTCCACAAGAAGGATCTCTTCGGCACAAGAATGCCGTCATAGGAAAGGAACAAAACCACAATGCGCCTGCTCCCAAAATGTGGGCAGTGGAAAAAGAAGAATGGAAAGGTGTTTTTTACGATGCCAAGGTGAACTCAAATAGAACAGGAAGATGCAAAATGAGAATTAAACCTTTATTTGATGTATTTCCATTGAAAATGAACTTTCAAAAAGAAGGGCTGGCAAGAAAACAGCCAAGAGAAGGTCAGGATCAATATTTGCCCCTGCAAGTTAACATATTGACAAAATGTTACTGCTGCATCTCTTAGAGGCGAAAAGACCAGTTTCTTGGAAGCCTGTCTGTAAATGCTTGGGATTTCAATTCGACCCAAAAAATTAAAAGCACTTACAAAGACGAATGCCATCCCCTATCTTCCCCAAGTGATGATGTGTGCCATACTCTGCATAACAGTAGAAGAATAACATATAATAGTAGCCATATGGATCAATCAGCACTTTCAGCAGTATTATAAAGGTTCAATTAACTGGACAAAGAATCCATGAAATTCTAAACAAGTATTTCAGAGCAAAATATTTTGCTCAAAAGTTAAAGAGTAACAATCCATGCTTGCATAAATAAGAAATTGGCTGTCCAAGAACTACAAATCCAAGCGCCGTCATCACAGTACTGGGCAAACTAACAGTAAAAGCTATCTGAATGTAGCAATCAAATCACGAGGCACCCACAAAGAAGCCTGAGAACACTATTTCTTACTATAATATAAATATTATCATTCCACACAGAAGTTTTTTCTTTTACAGCATAGAGCCTCCCAGGTGTGCTATTTCATAGCAGAACATAACCAGAGAGAAACACACTTGGCATCTGCGAGCAAATTAGAGTCGACATAGAAGCCATGTGCTGTTGCAAGACTAATCCCTTCCAAAGTTCATGTGCACTAAGTATGCCGACTTGTTGATCCTGCCATTATATCATCGATCACTTTCTTCTCACATAGAGAATAGTCTAACCAGATAGAAGAGACGACAAGCATCTAAAAGCTCCATCCGTAACATCCACGAAAGCGATCGCATGAGCTGATGCGCATATATTTAGAGAGGACGCTAAGTTACTCCAATGGAACCCGACTTTTATCTTCGACCATTTTGCCTTTCTTGATTCATATTTCACAAGTACATGGTTCAACGAACCGGAAATTTCAGCCGACGTTAGCGGAAGAGAGTTCGCCTGGAAAGCAGCTCGGAATCTTAAGAGAAAGTTTTCCCATTGAATAAGAACACGAATCCCAAACAATAATCTGCAGCTTCTTGGTCTCCAATTTAGCAAATCACTTAAAAAGGAACGCTCAACCTCACCAATTCAATGGGACAAGTGACATAGATAGTAACTCCAGTAGTTCAAATTCACAAAAAGGCTCGGGAAGCGTGGCAACACACTAGGCTCAGCGTTGACTTTTTTTCTTTTTCTCTTCCCCCCCCCCCCCACCCCAAAAGCCGCCGCCTAGCGTCGCGACGATCCCCTACGCCAGTCCAAAAAAAAAAAAAAAGAACAGAACAATCCCCCGCCGAACCGAAGAACGAGCTCCGATCGACGCCACGCCGGAAGGAAGGGGAGGGCGAGTAGGGAAAAGAAGAGAGAGAAACGGAAGGTCGAACCTATGGATCCGAGAGTAATGCCGAGGACGAGGAGGGCGACGGTGTAAGGCACGCGCGTGCCGCGGAGGAGTTGCCGGCAGGCGATCCCGAGCACGAGGCAGATGCCGACGAAGATGACGGCGTCGGTCGCGTTGAAGGAGTCGCCGCCGCTGCCGTCGGCCGCCTCGGCCAGTATCCGGAAGGGGAGCAGCTCCTCCCCCTCCACCACCTCCGGGAGAGCGGCCATCGAGAGAGACAAGATCGACACGGCGAACGGAACGGGACTCGCTGGCGATGGAGGCGGGCGGGGCGAGTGCCGTGGGGGAGTGAGAATCTCGGGGGGAAATATATAACACGGCCGCGCGACCACGAGGGGGGCAGGATTATATAAACAAAAGGAGAAAGAGAAAGCGAGGGGGGGGGGGGGGGGGGGGGGCAACAGCGACAGGTGGCCACGGCGGCGATTCCTCCTCCTCCTCCTCCTCGCCGGCGGCGGCTCTCTCCGGCGGGGGCGTCCTTTTCTTCTGCTTAAGTGGCGCTAAAGAGCATGGCGGTGAAAATGCCTCGGATGTCGGATCTCGGGGATTTAAATTCAACCGTCCTGGGATCCATCAATGGCTGCGCTGGATAACTACTCAATTTGATAACTTTCAGTGATTTTCTCCTGAATTTCCTTACAGTTTTTCCCTCCATTTCTTCTTCTTCTTTTTCTTTTTTTTTGGTAAAGATCCATTTCTTCTTTTTCTTCTTCATCATCATTCTAACCATTTCTTCGAATGGTCAAGTGATTATATATGGAGTACTATTATATAAAATCTCAAATTGATATACTTATTATTAAATTTAAATTTTAAATTAATATATTTGTAACAAATTTATTTTTTATTAATTTTCATTAAATTAGATTTATACCATAAGAAATTACAAATTGGTGTATCCATGACATACAAAGAATAAAATCATAAATTGATACACCTATTAATTGTCACACCTTATCAAACTTAATAATTTGACGATAAAATTTAATAAAAATTAACGAAGAGTAAAATTATCGTAGATATACAATTTAGAATTTTTTGTGTTCAGGGTATAAAAATATGAAGTTTTTAATGATATTAACCCTAAATATAGATGTGCATGCACGCAAATTTTAGTAGATTTATGCTGTAAATTAAGCTTTTTTTTTGGAAATTCAAATACTTCCTCATTAAAAATTACTCATCAAAGCTATTCGAAAGGCTTAGAGATAGACCATTTGCGTCAAGACCAGAGAATCAAACTCCCCTAAAAAAAGCTTGCCCTTTTATGACCTGACCTTGGATAATCCATGCCAAATGAGAATCGAGTAAGAGGGCCTGATGTCGAGATAATAAAAATAACTATTGGGAAGTAGAATCGCGAGCAATCGATCTGACGTCGAGATTGCAACTTAATTGGACCTTGCTTTCCGACACTGTGGGTGAAGAAAAAGATTGGGCCTTTTAATTTTGCAACTCGCCAGTGCTTATAATGGGAAAAAACAAAACAAAACAAAACAAAAAAAAGGAAGAAAGACATGTTGGGGAAAGATTTAGGATGATAAATATTGGATATTGGGATGATTACGTAAGTGTGGTTGTGGTGGCGATTGATGATAAAAGGTCCACGAGCGCCGCCTCGACCATTCAAGTTCTGCACGTCAGCCGCGGCCCCCCTTGACGTTGACTCCTGGCCGCATCGAGGCCGTCGATAAAATGGGCTGGTCGACTTCCTGACACTGTTCGTGCGCAATAAGGACATGAGGATGTGTACGTAATACGTTGAGATTATCTCACGTTGATTATAAAATTAATTAATAATTAATTTATAAATATGAAAAAAAAAAATCTCACAATTTGACTTAACGTTTGAGCTGAAAATGGCGTAAGAAGGAGATTGTTGACTGACCAACAAGTCTAGACTCGATAATCATGTTGCTGCTCCAACCTAAGGCCCAAGGTGATACACACTTAAGACCACCAAACCTCCCAACACCATGTGCAATAACATAATTGATAGAATATATATGCCGCTCCCCAGCGAATGAATGTAGGGCTCGATTATAGTTTATGGACAGGCTGTTGGTCTTATTGTATCATTGTGCATACTGAATATAAGATATTTTTCCGTATCTTTCTTTTTGCCCACATCCCAAAAGTATCCTTTTAGAAAAGGAAAAAAAAAAGAAAAAGCACCGCTACCTTAAATCAAAAAAAATCTACTTGATGTGTTGTCGGAACTTTACACTTTTTCTTTCGACACAGGAGATGCCCCGCGAGTTGCGTACGCCCCACCTTTAATGGGGGGTTTAGTCAAACTTTCTATATAAAATACATTATTACAAACTCTTTTCTAAAAACTAATTTAGAAGCTGGACACATGGACTCTGAAAAGTTCTTTTTTTTGTCATATATGGACTATAAGGGCGCGTTTGGTAACATTTCTGTTTAAAAATTATTCCAGGAAACAGAAATAGAAAAAAGTGTTTCTGTTCCGAGGAACAATTTTTGAACAAAAAAACGTGTTTGGTAAACTTGTTCCGAGAATAAAAAATAAACAGAAACACGTTTGGCAAATTTGTATAATTTTTTATTTTTTAATATTTTTTCTATTTTCTTTATTATTTTCTTATTTATTTTTCCTTATTTTTCGTTTTTTTTTCGTTTTTTTTTTCTTCTTTTGGCCGGCGGCCTCGCCCAGCCACGGCGAGGCTCGTCGGCCCTAGCCCGATGCGAGGTCGGGCTCGCCGGATCTGGGCGAGATCGAGCTCGCCCAGCCCGACCTCGCCCAACTCGATGTGAGGTCGGGCTCGCCTTGGCTGGGCGAGCTCGAGCTCGCCCAGATCCGGCGAGCCCGACCTCGCCCAGCCAAGGTGAGCCCGAGCTTCGCCAAGGGCCAGCGACGCTCCGGCGAGTTCGCCGGCCCCCGACGGCGTCGCCGGCCCTCCACGGCCGGTCGCCAGCCTTGGCCGAGGCCGGTGACCGGCCAAAGAACAAAGAAAGAAAAAAATAAGAAGAAAAAATAGAAAAGAAAATAAACAAAAAAGTGTTTCTAAAGCGTGTTCCAGAAACAAGAAACAACTTTTTTTTGTTTCTTGTTTCTGTTCCAAATGTATTTCTGGGAACAAAAAAACAATTTTGGAACAAAAACGCACCCAAACGCGTTTCTGTTCCTTTTTTGTTCCCAGGAACAGAAAAACAAAAAAAGTGTTTAAAAACAGAGATAAAGAACAAAAACAAACGCAGCCTAAATAGTTAAAAATATATTTTCCATCAATTATTTTCAACCGAAGGAGAATTAATTTCGTAACTCCTATTATCTCCCTATTATATCCTCTTCATAATGAGTAATAATGTCTATGAACTTTTTCTTTTTTTTAAGTTATTGAGTATATGGTTTGGGAAAGTAAATTTAGTTAATATGTTGTGCATTAAGTGTTCATCGCTTTTTAAAAAAAAAATTAATTTCCACTTGATTTACTATAAAACCATGACCCATTTTCTATGTGTTCGTCAGTTTAGTACCATGATGTGCATTCACATACGATTATATTCGAGAAAATACATCCAAAACACCTGGCTTTCAAATATCATAGCGATGCATAAATATTCTCAAAAACCATCGAAGTTGTCTTATTTCTATTTTGCAATGTGCCATCTGGTTTTTATGAGCACAAAAGCGAGAAGGAACCGAGTTTAACCATCCTTCTCAAACATTACCCTAGAGTCTAGCAAGGGTTAAGGAATGTCAAGGTCAGGCGATGCTTGCAAATAACAAGTTCGAATTGTCAACTTTCTCAAGCGCCGTCCATAATTCAAAATGTCGAGATTGGCGAGCAAGTCACTAGCTCCGAACGCCTCCGGTGCCATGTCACGTTCCTCATGAAATGGAAGACAGATGAGCGCAAGAGTATGGACAGATAATAAATAAAAAAGAGAGAGATCAAATAAAATAAATAATATCATCATCGGGTGGCCAAAATCAAAGTTACTGTAGACCTCCTGCTATGTACGGCAACTCTCTCTCCTTCTCTTTTTCACTAATCGAATATTTTTCATTCATGTAAAGATAGGTTTGTAAAGTTAGGTCTTTTCACTATGAAAAAAATAATATTATGGTCAGTTCCTATCTCTGGTCTTTATCTAGGACTTATGCACATGCACGCAAGCAAATCTGTATTTTGCACATTTAAGTGAGAAGGAAAAAATCGATTTAGTTGAATTTATTTAGTTTTCTTTTTTGGTCAGTAGTTGAATATATTTATTTGAGTGGACTCATAAAAGTTATTTTGGTTCTATTGTTTCTAAATTATAAATGCTAAATATTTTCAATTTTAAAAATAACTAGACCTTGCTTTGCCTTTTCCCTTTCATTGTCAACTTTGTTCTTTTGTAGATGTATTTAGTAAATGGAATGTTTATGTTTTATGATCTCCCCGCCTAAATTTAATATTTTTTATAGCTTTCTACAAGGCCTTAAATATATGATTCTTTTAGTTTTCCTTTCGTGTTTGGATCCTTCTGTGGTTTTTTATTCAAGGAAATCATTACATAAAACAAAATAAAACAAGAAAAAACAAGAGATAAGTCAAAACTCACCTAACGCCCATCAAATCCGTGGACCGTGAAATCGTAAGCTGATGGCCGGTGAGCAAACCCTAAGGGAGCGACTGCAAGACCCACCACCATAGTATTTCAGATAAGAATCCCTAACGACGCCTCTGGGATTCAAACTTCTCTCCTTCGTGAAGGGGAGAGAGCCTGAGCCAGCTGCGCCGCTGAGGGCAGTGGTCCCATATTTGATGTACTGGATATTGAAAAAAAAGAGGGTCTTTTCATAGTCTTTCAGAGTCACTCCTTTATAATAATTAAAAAAAAAAAAGCTTAATTCTACCTCAAAATTTATCACAATTCTACCCCAAACTTCTCTCCTGTCTAAAAGAAAATCCCCTAATTTTCATTTTAGTCCTAAATCTGCCTACACGTCAAAAGATCATCTTTGGTTTCTTTAAGATTATTGGTATTGAGAGACTATTATTGCTCTATATAAAAGTGGAAGCATTGATAATAACGTAGGATTACGATAATGAACCTCTAATTAATCCAGATATCGAAAGTCTTTAAGAAATTAATGGTGATTTTTGGACACGTGGGCACATTAAGGGTTCAAATGAAAGTTTGAGATTTTGTTTTTCAAACAAAAAGAAGTAGGGGGCAAAACTGAGATTAAGAAATTAGGCCGCTCCTGCTACTTCTAACTTTTATCGTTCTCTTGTTTAGAATGTTTTTTTTTTTTTGTTTTTTGTTTTTTTGGTACTGGAGGAACCGGCTTGCAGCTGACAGCTGCGCTGTAAACCCCCAAGTGACACTTAAGCAGGAGAACCCGCCACCCCTGAGTCACACTTAATACATCTAGCGCCTCCCCTGGGTTTTGAACCCTTCACCTCTTCGTTGAGTATCAGCAGAGCCTTAACCAGTGGAGTTACCACGGCCGGTGGTCTGTCTAGAATGTTGTGCTCTCATAAATCCGACTTTTTGTCTCTAACGTGGAAGGCATCTTTTGAAGCAACAACTACCGAAATATAAAATTACGAACAATTAAATATCCCGCGATCTTTAGAAAATTACAAATGGCTGTCGTTAAAAAAAGGATCAAGACGTCCGCACCGCGGAGATGGACTCAGGATCGAGGTTAGATCGATTTAGGATTTTGGTTAATTTATTGCGAATTAAACAATCATCGAGCGACCTGGCATGGGACAAAGCACAGAAAATTTAATCTAATTTCTGCTGATCGCGACGGTACTGGACCGGCGAGATCTGACGGATCGGGATTCGTCTCGGTGGGCAGTGGGCGGTACGCAACCCGTGATCGCGCACGTGGCGGGGCGTGAGTGGAGCGGTCGCTGTCGCTCGGTGATACTTTAGTCAAACCAGGACTCTTCGCAGGTTGTCGTATTATCTTTTATACTGAGTTATTTAAGGGAGGAAAAAAAGGCATTATTGTATTAAGCGTGCTGGGTGAGAGACTGCCTAGTCACGAGACAAGGACAACAAAAAAAAATTCAGCCGACGTCAGCAGTTTGGCCGACACTTTCATTACGATTCTCCAAAAATGGTTGCTGACCCTTTTTTATTTTTTTTCTTCCTTTCTTTTTCTTCTCATTTCCACGCCTTTGACGTCTCATTTCTCGGGTCTTGTAGCATCGTTTCGGTCGCTGTGTCTTCTCTCATTCGGGCCATTTTTTATTCCTCAAGTCGCAAAGGCCTTATGGAGGCAAATATCTGTGACGCCAACTTTGCCATCCTCCCCTTTTTTGCTGGCATCGGCATTGGGTTCACAGTTGACATCCCCTAACGAGCCCCTTTCATCGCTGACGCAGCCTCTTCTTGCATGTAAAAGGTGATATCAAGAAGCACGCAGTAAAAAGTAATATTGAAAAGCACTGCCAACCACCCACCTTCTGCTTTTCTCTTCCCTTTTTCAAGATTTTTCTCTCCTCTTCTCACACATATGAGAGTGTAGTGAAAGGATAGGTGTCCCCACCATGTGCTGGCGTGAAATCTGGAGCAATAGGTGGGTGGGTTGGGTGCTTTTAGATGAATGTCAAGTGAAATTCAAATTAGTGATTTTATTTTAGGGAAAAAGCCACCAAAAACCCTCCAACTTTGCCTCGAGTGACAGATTTACCCCAAATTTTATTTTGTAACGTGAAAAATCCCGAAATTTGCTAACTGTGACACATTTACCCCAAACTTTTATTTGTGACACAAAAAACCCCGAACTTTTATTTGTGTGACACATTTACCTTAAATCATAAGGGCATTTTGGTATTTTTACTTTTAAAAACTTTTTTCTTTTTTTTCTTCTTCTTCTTCCTTCCCTCCACCGGCCATGGCGGAGTCGGCGGAGGGAAGCCGGCGTCCGGCGAGGGCCTCCCTGGCCAGATCTGGTGACGCAGGCGAGGGCGGCCTGGCGAGGGCACCCTCGCCCGACGCCGGCGAGGGCACCCCTCGCCCGATGCAGGCGAGGGCGGCCCTCGTCGACGTCGGACGAGGGCCTCCCTTGCCAGATCTGGCGAGGGCAACCCTCGCCCGCGTCGGGCGAGGGCCTCCCTCGCCAGATCTGGCGAGGGCACCCTCGCCCGACGCAGGCGAGGGCGGCCCTCGTCGACGTCGGACGAGGGCCTCCCTCGCCGGATCTGGCTAGGGCACCCTCGCCCGACGCCGGCGAGAGCACCCCTCGCCAGATCTGGCGAGGGCACCCCTTGCCGGCGTCGGGCGAGGGAGGCCCTCGTCCGACCCAGTCGAGGGCCTCCCTCGCCCGACGCCGACGAGGGCGGCCCTAGCCAGCCCAGGCGAGGGCGACCCTCGCCCGACGCCGGCGAGGGCAGCCCTCGCCCGACGCCGGCTTCCCTCCGCCGGCTCCGGCTCCGGCGGAGGGAAGGGAGAAGAAGAAAAAAATAAAAAAGAAAAAAGAAAAAACAGAAAAATAAGACGAAAATGCCCTTAACGGGGTAAATGTGTCACAATTAGCAAACTTTGGGGTTTTTCAAGTCACAAAATAAAGTTCGGGGTAAATCTGTCACTCGAGGCAAAGTTTGGGATTTTTGGTGGCTTTTTCCCTTTTATTTTATTACAATTTTTAATGCAATGCCCGAGTGTTGAAATAAAAATTAATTTCTTGGAACACATATCTATAATGATGCATTGTTCTTTCATTTATGTTTCAGTTGTTGCATTTAGCCATAAGCTCTAGTTGTGTGTAGAGTTAAACTTCAAGCTAGTTTCTGAACAACCATTTCCTAATTGTGCGTTTGTTAGGATTCATCATTTATACTTGTTTAACCCATTGTTTCACTCACTCCTACTTTGTTGTCGATTGACAGCTTGAGACAGTTGGCCCGCTACCAATGATGACATGGACGATGATTTGTGCATCCAAATTTTATTTGTATGAACGTCAGCCAACTCTGGGATTTTATGGCATTGTAGCGTTGAAATTCAAAGAAGCAATGCGACGTCCCGGGTCATGAAAATTGCTTGAATTGCAAAAGAGTTGTGTTGAATGTGGAACCCGGAAGAAAATTGCGTGCGACAGAAAGAAGTAAGATGAAGAAGGAAAGTGCCCCCCTCACCCCCCCCCCCCAAAAAAAAAAACATAAAAGGAAAAAAAAGAGTAACCTCACATTTGACCAAACAAAAAAAATGTACCACTTTTATGGAGACGTAACGAAAGTGGTGTGCCACTTAATGGATAGCATTACCAAAACACAAAAAAAAATGGTGTCCAAATTAAAAGAAGAGTGGAAAATGCACAATCCTTAGTAAACTTTAAAATAATTTGCTCAGCAAAAACAAAAAGTTATCGTATATTCTAGTTAGATCTAACAAATTTAGATTTCCATTGCTGAATATGTTGTATTTTTGTGGTTTTTATGATCAATATGATTTGATTGCTCTCAATTTTTTTCATAAAAAATTACCAACATGGCGGTCACTAGGGATGGACACCAAGTTCGGTTCAACCCACAAACTAAACCGATTGATGATCTCAAGAAACTAGAACCAAAAATCTAAGATCAGTTCAATATTCAAGAACCAAATTTGAACTTCTTTTGGAATAAATATGATTTTGCACATAATTACTTGACCGACATATGCTTTATAACAAAATGATGCAACTTTTAAATTAATTAAATTTGACTTTTCACACAACAACAACGGAATCTGGATAGGTTTGGTTCCCGATTTCAATTTTTGGAAATTGGGAATCACAGGATTCATTTTCCAATTTTATGAAGGGGGCTTATTTTTAGGAGATGATGGTGGTGGAAAAGTGGTGATCATAGCTCAAGAGAAGGAGGAGGAGTTTGTGCTCAGGGTGGACCATATCAAACAATAAATCGGTATCCTCTCCCCTCCTCACCAAAAGGTCCAACCATGGGTCTCCTACCAGGTACCTTTGATAAAGTTAATCTTACTTGGACCATTTTTTCCTTCTAGATGGTCTATCGTCCTCATCGTCTGGAGCATCCATACAAAGGATGCACTAGCAATCAATATCCCAGAAACAGTGTCCTAATGAGGGATATTTATTATAATGAATCGATCGTTCGTCTCGGTCAAAGGTTTCCTTGATGGCTTAGAGTCGAAGGAATCGTCAACAGCACAAGGATGTATTATCAAAATAGAAAGAAAAAGATAAAAGAAGAAGTCTCTTCCTTTTCATTACTAAACTCAACAACAAGCTCTCTTCCCTCACGGCTGCCCTCGAGCTCTCTTTCCTCATGCCCGCCTTCGTGCTCGCCTCTCTTCCCTAGTAAGATTTCTCTATTCGCGTTGAGTTCTCTACAGAAATTTGTGTCGATAATTGCTAATCTAACTTATTTTTTAGCTACATTGGCAATTTTCGTTCGCGATGTCGTGATGTCACTTTGATTTGTGGTTTTTACAATTACTTGGTATGCTGGTTCGTACTCTCTTAGTTTGGATTGATTTCAATATCTATTTTGCTTGTTGAGCATTTTTTCAATATGTGGTTTCTGTCTAATGGAGCGATATCTTCGATCTACTTTTACATGAAGAACCATATGGTCTATTTGATTTGTTGGTCACTTGTAATTTGACGGTCAATTTTTTTGGACAACTTTGTGTTGAGCATGGAGTTTTCGACACGTCACCTTGATTTATGCTTTGTTGATTCGTGTTGATTTGGCTTCACTTCAATTGCTTCATTTGCTAGAGCTTCGCCAATGTCTTGCACCTATAGATTATTGAGAAGTGTTTAACCGTATCCATTTCTTGCTATACTAAAAACTTGAGCGAGCATTTAGCGTATTAAAAAAGAAGTGAAAGATTCTAACTAATATGCCAAATTATCCATATAAAATGCAAGTGCAATTGTTATAATAACAATTGATTTGCACAATTATATATGAAGAAATAATGTGACTAATACAGATTTTGAACAGCAAATTTGGATACGATAATGGATATTTAGTTAACCATGATACTGTAAGTGAGGGGGCGAGAGCTTGCATCTCCTAACATGGCATGTTTCCTTGAGACATATATGACCATGTTTGTATAATGAAATTACTCTATTTTTAATCGAAAATATCTAATTTGATGTGATTATTTTTTTTTATTTTATAAAATTGTTCATATGTCTCTTTTACATTACTTTCAATGTGAAAATATAAAAGTTAAAAATCGTTGTTTTCTTTTTTTTCAATTTTAAACAAGTCAAAAAACTTAAATTGGCCACACCAAAGACTTTACATATGAATGTTTATTAAATAGCATTTTCCCCAAATTTATTTCCCAAGACACTTTTCAATTATAATTTACTAAATAGTATTTGCTTTTCATCGAATCTTTTAGGCTAAAAGCCCTTCACCAAAAACCGAACCTTAGTTGGCCTCCATGGTTAATGATGAGAGGACTGTCACACTAAGACAATTCGGGTTACAAAGACAAATGAAGATTATGAAAGATTATTTTTGTTTTGAATATCAACTTCCAAGTAGGAAATTGATGGAGTTGTGAAGTCTGATATAACAAAGTAATATTAAAACTTAGAGCTTCTTATGACTAATGACATATATATCATTTCCATCATAACTATACATGATCTAGACTCCTGCTATATATTTGGCCAATATCTTTTATAAACGTAACTTTGAAGCTTGTACCTTTGATATTGATATTAATAGTGAAGTGATTGCTTAGTGTCAGTATCAAGTTTTTCTTTGATTTTGAACAAATTTTGAAAGGGAGTTGGCATAAAAAGTCGCTTGTCTTCTTCTCTGTTTTACCTCCTTTAAAGATTCGCGTTCCTAACAGCCGTCACCAAGAAAAAATTAAAGGGCAAAAAATCACGGGAGTCAACTACCCACACTAAGAGAGCGAAACTTCTGCGCGCATGCTACATAGTAAATGTAGCATGTGACTAGTAGCTCTACTATCTTGAAGCTTAGCGGACAATCCCTCCTCCAAAAAGCACTATTCTAACTCGAGACGACGTATTCTGTGAGTTGATAAATTCAACTGCTCGTCAGATAGAACAAAGATGGCAAAAGGGTCGCCACTCGATGTAATGATGCTATCGCCACGATAAACGAAAGGGACCAAAAAAAGGCATGGATGTCAACGACCCAATCTGGGAGATGGTGACGCTTGCACGTGTAATGCTAAGTAGTGGATGCAGCACCTGCATGAAAGATCGACCTGAACTTGAGCGACCAATCCCTGCTTCCAAAGCTCCGTTCTAATTACGACGCAATGCACGAGTTGGTAGGGTATAAAAGACTAGTCAGATGTCACGAAAACAACGCTTATGAAAGCGTGTGGTAAAAAGAATTACGACTTGATCCATTGCGTAAGCCATGGAAGTCAACGACCTAAAACTATGAGCGCGAAGCTTATAGTAGATTGTAGCATGTTGACGTCATAATTTGGTTCGTCCCCATTTTCTCTTTGAACGAAAATCCAACGATTTCTCCGTAGCTTCATTTAGCATCTTCTTCGTTGCCTGCTGTAGCTGAACAGACGGTTAGACCGTCTCGATTCGTAGAACCACATTTCTTGAGGACCTTGTCGGTGTTTTAGGAGTTGGGATGAGAAAATTACCTAAAAAATAAAAATTTTATTGCACTTGTATTAATTTAGTTTTAAACATTTCGATTGCTCCAATTGAGTTTTAAATATTTTCAAGTTTTATCAATTAAATTCAATTAGCCAATTTTAGTTGGAAATTGCTTATGTTAACAATAATCATCCCACATGTCAATGCTGATGTTGACAATTTTTATAATTTTTTTTTAAATTTTCTGAATTTTTATTATTTTCCTTTATATATATATATATATATATATATATATATATATATATATGTTGGTGAGGGCCAACAGACTCTTGCCGGATTTGGTAAAAAAAAAAGGAAAATAAAAAAAGAAAAGGAAATAATAACAAAAAATAAATAAATAATTAAAATTTTAAAAAAAATTATCCACATCAACGCTAATTGTTTTATGTGGCACTATGGTGTTCACGTTAGCAATTTTCGATTAAAATTAATTAGATTGATTCAATTGATAAAACGTGAAAATATTTAAGACTCAAACAACACAATTGAAAGGTAGGAGATTGAATTAACACAAGTACAAGATAGGGACGGAGCATATAGAGATGGAGTACAAGCCTCTCGAGATCTCATCGCTACTGCTCTTATGATCCTTGGAGGTTTCAAGTTTCCTCAGCTAGAAGCAGGTGTCTTCCGACACCAATTGAGGGTCGCGTTGTCTGTCCAACATATATAACTATCGATGGGCTGTCAGAAGTGTGTTTTTTATTTAACATGTTGGTGTCTACACGCTTCAATCCCCAATTTGACACGGTATATTTTTTCAAACCTATGCCTAGCTCTATCCTCTAGGTGGTTTACTTTCAGGAATGCTGAGGTTTGCACGAGCTCTAGACGATGCAGTTCAAGGACTTTTTACTCCGGTGCTAGCTGGCGCAAAGGAAGGTCTTTTCATTTCATGTTCAGATCAGATGCGAGCGCGCTCCTGTGCCTTTTCAGTGCGGGGCTTTCGGATATTCGGTGAGATGCCATGTACATCGGCTTGGTGACGATCGGAAACGCACTGAATACCAGGCGAAAGGCGGCCCGGAAGTGCGGGACGCGATGAACACGAGCCGCGATTATCATCGTCGAAAACCTTACTTTGCACGTGCATAGTTGGAAAAGACGAGACATGCACCGGACGTACTGATGGGACTCTAGCGTCTCGGCCTTTTTCCGCCCACGCGAGATCTTTGCCCCGGGCAGCAAGAGGTCGATTCATCATTACGACCAAGGGCGGCGTGATCGTTCGTGTCCGCATGACTTTGTCCTTTGTCCATTCTGATGGGACGGGGTAATGGATCGTTACTCATAACGATCGCCACGCTTAGCACGAAAACTAATCGTCATCGATTTCCTGAGGCCGCTCTCCAAAATCACAAAACCGTGGGCCTTTCCCGGTAACCGGACTAGCCGGTTTCGCAAAAATTTCAATCCTAACCCAAACCGACTCAGATACGATTTTTTTTTTCCTTGTACAAAGCAAACAATTTTCAAGTTGAGTTACAAATAAATAGTTTAAAGTGTATTGAAAGTCCTAAAACTTATCTGAAAAAGTGTAATAAGGTTGTAAGATTTTAAACTAAAATTTGTTAAATTTGTGCATTTGAATCATTTCATTAATTCTATCTAATTTGGTTAATGGAAAATGTGTGTATGATTTTTTCCAATTACTTTCTTAGGACACCTGGAATCGATGTAATGCCCACTAAGTGCCATGTTTGAAATACTTTTAAAAAAAAGTTAAAATGAAAGAATGATGTTTTTTTTAAAAGAAGAAGGAAAAGAGGATAAAAGAAAAATGATAAGAATGAAAAAAATATAAATGAAAAGCTTAACATTAAGGGCGTTTGTTTAGCAAAAAATGAGTGATAAGAATTAAAAACATTTTTTGAAAAATGATTACTTAAATTGTTTAGAAAAATTAGTAAATGCAAAATCTTTTCATCACGGGTGACAATCTATGCATAACAATTTTTGTGAGGGATGAAAAATTAGTCCATCCGTTTATTTTTGTAAGCAACATAAGTAATTATATTTCGAAAAATATTTTCCAAATCATTCATTTTTTTTGCGAAATGCATCCTAAATAAAAATTAAAAAAAGGCAAGGTCTTGCTAGCCGCCGGCTTGTAGAGGTTTTGCAGCGGAGTTCAATGGCAGGCTGCGGGGGTTCATCTCGGAACGTTGCTTGCATTGAGGAAGTCTGTAAGGACTATAGCCGCCATGACCTAGCTCAAGGAAGCACAAGCGAGAAAGAGCTGCCATGGTGGAGCTTGCATTGCATTACCGTTGCTTGTTCTTGGGGGAATAGCTGGGAAAAGGAGCCAGGGTGAGTCTCAAGCTGTCTTATCAGACCATCTACATTCTCTTTAAAAAGGTTGAGGACGCGCCGTCAACAGTAATGGAAACATGCTTGAAGCAACTGTTGTAGCTGGGAAAAACGTCTGATACTGCTGGCCAGCTCTGTAGAATCTACACTTTCTGTCTAATTTCGATCCTGTCATATCGACCGGGATGTGATGCTCGCTTAACAAACGTTCCAATTCTAACCACGATCGTGATATTTGAGCCAGGTTATCATTCTAGGGTCCTAGTCGTAAAATTCCCAGTGCCTGTAGCATCATGGAATGTCAAGGCCCTTATTAAGTCTTGAGGCCCATTAACGTTAATCGTGGACGACAAACTGATGTTGTACGGAGGTTAGCTTAGGAACCCATAAAAATGTTGCATTATCTTGCTGTGTAAAAGCTGGCCAGACAACCGTTGACAACCGTTGTTAAACTGGTTTTTACCGATCCGATTCTCAAGTTCCTAGTCCTTTCTAAAACCATGCTTTACCCTTACTTCTTTGTCTTTTGGGTGCTGGAGGAACCATTTTAACCGGTAATTGAAACGTAAATCCCCAGGTACTACATAAGCGAGATGACCCACCACCCCGGCAGCACACTTAAGTGATAAAGTAACTCCGCCAGAGCCTTTGCTTTGCAAAAGTTTCAAACTCCTCACTTTTCTCGCAAAAGTTCACTCAAGTCTACCCAATGGAACCATCACAGTCGGTGGTCTTATCCTTACTTTTTATAGCTCTCTTTCTTCTTAGGGCATATGGCTTGGATCTGCCATTGCGTATTCCTCACATGTGGATCTGTGGGGTTCTACACATCTCAACTGTACGTCCGGCACATATGCTATTCTATCAAGAGCGACTAAGGGCGTTTATGCTCGAACAGCGCTTCAAAGTCCCATCACGTTTTTTCCTATGGATGAAATGTCGCGAGGCCCGCACTACAATGTTGGGTCAGGACATGGGCGTGAACTGTTCGTCTTATGTATTAATAGTACCGAGACTAATAGTGTTCATCGACCATGCGCATTATAACGCATCCGTCTTCGCATCGACACGCACACGTACACGCAGGCACGCAGTAACAGTGCATACTCATGACGCTTTTCCCTTCACTATGGGCGGCTCGGACGTCTTCAAGGTTGTTTCCATCATCTGGTGATGTATTCATGGCACCGAGACGAGTTCTCCTTGGTCGTTTTCCAGGTGGAAGATCCTTATGTATGCATCCCCAAGAGCGCATCTTCGGGCATGGAATATATCATATGTAATATCGCCATTTTGTAACAAGGACTGTCTATCAAGAGAGGGAGGATGGAATGTCCTTTCTCTAGTAAGTTAAGTACGATATTTAAAAAATTTGAGTCTTCACAACGAAAGTAGAGGGGGAGATTGCTTGATTCTCCGTGGCTTGTATAGGCATCCTTTTCTCGCCCCATATTTAATTTTAGTCCAAAGGAACAACATTTTTAATGAGTGACATTCGGGTCATTTATCACATCGCATGAGGTCGTATTGCCCTTTACAAATATCAGATTTTATTGAAAAAACATCAATTTTGACTTGAATGTTTTTCCTTATAAACAAGAATTAATTTTTAGTTAGTACCTAAATTCGTTTCTCATCGAATTTTGGTCGAATGATATCTTTAAAGATCTGAAATATCATTTCAGTGTACATCTCTTTTTCTTTTATGTGTCACTTCATACCATCTTTAGTTTTCGCCATGTTTACCTTTCCCTCCTTTTCTTTCATCATTTTCATTCTCAATTTGACCCTAAAGAAGTTCCTCGCCAAGAAAAGCACCCTTAACAGATCAAAACACTGCACAATTTGAAACCCATGAAGCAAAAACTCAAGTTCTCAACATATGCCAAACTCAAATCTCAAGAGACCTTTTCGAGCTGCGAGCTGCGACCTCTATGCCACCATGTTAGCTTGAGCTTCGGGCTAGCAAGGGCCATGGCCGCTACAGCTTTGGGCCACAAATCTCGCAGCAACCATGGCCATGAGATCTTTTCGAGCCATGAATCTCAAGGCTACCACGGCTATTCAAGCTTAAAGCTCGCGATGACCATGATGCGCCAATGACCACTTGAGATTTGCAAACCTCAAGCTTCACGGCTTGAAAAACAAGCTCAAGTGGCCATGGCGTCTATGAGAATGAGATTGAGCGGCCATGGCTGTGGCAATGAAAAGGGCAAAAGGTAAAAAAAAAAGAAAAAAAAAAAGAAATGAAAAAAACACAAAGAAACTACTAAAGACGGCAAAGAATGACATGTGAGATATTCATCGGTGTCAATGGAGTTCACATGATGAGGGCGAGATTTGGGTCCTGAGTAAAAATTAGAGCCCTTTCATTAGACAAAAAGAAGAAGAAGTTCGAAGCGGAATTGGAATCTTTGTAGAGGAATTGAGCTAGTGAAATTAGTGCGAGGCAGCATGATGTTGTATCGGGTCACAAATAGGTCTAAAAGTTGACGTGGTTGACATTCTATGGTGATTGCTCTCTTCCTCTCTCTCTCTCTCACGTGACCAAAGTCGCCAAGGTCACAGTTGAGCTCTTCTAGAGTCGAATGGCACTTGTTCGATCTTCACTCGTTTTCTTTCGCCGTATGCTCCTTTATCGTTTTGCTTTTCATGTTCTCTTTTCGCTTTCACAGCTCACGGGGTTCCACTTGGACGCAATTGTTGACACCACGAAGTCTCTCCTTATAATCAACACAAAGTCGATTTGGTCAAAAAGAATTTGGAAAATGAAATCGATATCGACAAGATGTGTGAGTTACAGACAATAATGCCGTCATTGAAAATTACAGAAGGAACTTATTGATAACTATGGACAATGATTATCGTTGACTATGAAATTAGCTATCGATGTATAATGGTGAGAGGTTGATAGACATCTCATTTCGATGACAAAACCAATTTGCGATGCCAATGTTGTCAATAAATTTCGCCGAGCGATGGACACGGGGAAAAAGAAAGGAGATGGAGTGAAGATGTTGATTAGAGGCTTGAATGTTGACATTGATTATTCAGTCATCAGTAGCGAGATGACATCGACATCGACATCGACATTGACATCAACATAGAGTCAAGGGGCAATCGACAAGGCAATTCAATGAAGAGCATGGCAATCACTGAGATTCGTTCCAATGGCCACCATTCCAATATGGAATGGAGAGATGAGAGGTTCAAATTCCCACCTTCTCAGGGAGAGATGAGGTGGGGACGCGTAAGTTTCAAGAGTAGGTTTCGACTCCCACGCTCTGCAAGAGGTAGGGCAAAAGTTTGAAGGTAAGTGTAGAGTAGGAATAGAGTAAGACTGATCAAAAAGAAAAAAAAAATGAAGAGCACGGCGAGTTGGCCATCTAAATCTAGCTAAGTGTTGGATAGAGGAGAACATGAAGATTGCAATGCTCATTGAAGAAAAAGAAAAAGGTATGGATGGATAGTTGAGTGACACAGTAGCCTAGTGAGCTAAACCATTTATGGACAAGATTGGTGAACAAATAGGAGACTTAGATTTCGGAGGCGTAGTTATGACTATACTTAACATAATAACTGCTAAAGGGCGGTTACGATTAGGACATAGGCGATGCATAACTATTGCATCATGCATCATCAAAATACATATACCCGAAGTACCTTAATGTCTTTTAATTTCAATAATTTATAGCCTTTTGTATCTTTAAATTTTATTCTTCTTCATCATCATTATACCAATTCAATTCCTGTAGGGAATTGCTCCATAACACACTTCATATAAAAAATTAAAGATAAACTTTTTGGTGAAAGACTTTTTTCACTAATTAGATCAATACGCATTTTAAGCCGCGTTTATTGTCAAATAAGGGGATACGCCAACCATGAGAAAATGAGAAATGAGAACACTATGATAGGTTTACAACTGTTTGTTTAGCACAATCAAATATAGGAAATGAATCTGACCAAATATATATATAGGAAATGAAATATAATCCACCCGACAGCCCATGTCAATTTTTCAACCCATGTCAATTCGTGTGACTATTGTCCTGCGTAGGACCTTCCACCTTTTTATTTTATTTTTAAAAAAAGGCTTTTTATTCATGAGGAAGCAACAATAACAGTTCATCCCCCGTTATAGTTATATAATCTTTTGTAATTATGCACTTTATATATGTGTGTGTGTGTGTGGGGGGGGGGGGGGGGGGCGAAGATGACATTGAAATTGATATTTATTCTCGGAATGTTTACTAATATAATAAGCTGCGATTTCTGATGTCGACATCATGCCCTATAAATTGTTCCAAAGCGAGAGAGAAGTGGGTAAATATGTCGAGATAATACTAAATACTGTCTAGCCTATTTAATTAAAAAAGGAAAACCACCAAAATATCTAAATTATGTCAATTATGATACATTTGCCTTAAATTTTTTTAGTGACATCCAGAATCCCGAACTTGTAGCTGGGTGACACAATTACCTTCCATTAGGATTCTATCAATGAGCAATTTTAATAATTTGCTTACATGATGGGGGAAGGCCAACGACATTGACATGACACCCCGTGACAACGATATCATTTTGGTTAGGAAATCATTTGACAAAATCTTGACATAGAGTAAATATATCATATAAGTATAGATTTAGAGTTTTTTAAGTCACAAGAAAAAATTTAGAGTTTTGAGTATTTGATGATATGAAAAAAAGTTTAAAGTGAACGTGTCCTAGTGTGCATATTTTGGGGTTTTTTGTGATTTTTTCCTCTAATTAAGTAATCTATAGGCAGGGCAAACAAATCGGCCGGCTTTAATTTGCACACAAAGACGTGTTAGTGTGTTGTGTCGTGCCTTGTCGCATGTCATGTGTCTATCAGCATTGGCATTGGCGCTATTAATTTGATCGCATAATAGTAATCTTAAATAGGAAAGAACCTACTTGGTCAGACCAATCTAAAAACTTTATTAGTCAAAAAGGAAAGTAAATTTATATATTAAACTCATCAGATTCATTATAAATCGAAACTAAATCAACAAATCGATGACCAAAAGAGTCCAAAACCAATAACCAGACGAATCGAACTTATCAATTAGTCGGGGTGCGGGACCCGGCATTTGATTTCCCTGTGGATTCATCATCATTCGTCGGCCCGAGGCGCTGCACCGTACGCACTCGTATGATTGGGCGAACTGTCCGAAAGATCCGCAAGAGTCAGCGAATTCCGTTTGACTTTTTTTTTTGCTCGCGTCGGGAGTCGGGACAGCAGCCGACGCGCCGATGAACTGCGCCGTGTCGGGACTCCGTGGTCATCTTGGTCGAGTCATGCACGGCGCCGCCCGGCCTACGAAAAGCGCGCTCTTCCACGTCGTCTAGCTCTTCGTTCGCTTCGTCGTTGCCGTTCGGCCCGCGACTGCAGCTGCTGCGGCAACGCTCGACCCAGCTTCGATTTCGTAAAGCAGAGGTCTCTGTCTCTAGCGTGCTCAGTTGCGGGGGTGCTTTCGGGAGTTATTTGGTAACTAGCAGTGATGACTCGGGCTGGTCTTTGATGGGTTGGGCTGACTATGTTGTCTCTGGTTCAAGAGCTTGTCAGTCCGTGAAGGTGGCGGTGGCACGGCTTTGGGGGACAAATGTTACCGAATCTCATGCTCTAGCCTCGAAGCTTTGAAGGCGATGTTCTTGTTCCCTGAACTGTTCAATTTTCTGGATAGGCAAATGCTAGCTGCCCGGCTTTTTTTCACGTGATGCAGATCGAGGGGTAGTCGGAGTATGTCGATGGGCTGAAGGCATCTACTGAAAATGAATCAGATATAGTTGGATTCAGAGATTGGAAGTCAAAGTTCAGTGATCAGATTGTAAGCTTCATTAAAGTACAATAAGTGTAGATGGAACTTACCCGTAGGAGTTAATTGTTTGCCTTTTCTCTTACACAGGTGAGTGATTGCGTGCTGTTAGGATATTCACACATATAAGTTGAGAAGACTCTCGAAACATCAGTTTCTATCCAAAGTTTCCACTAAGTTGTTGAGAAGGATCGAGAGAAATACTATAGATGGTCCTCCCTCTAGTCTTTCCTTATTTTTGCATGATGAAGGTAGAATATGTGTTAGCTAATGGAAGAATTGGGGATACATCTTGTGTCAGAACAGTAAAATAAGAGATATTTTGCTATATTCACTTGTTGAAGCAAGTATTAGTGTGCAATTTAGACAAAAAAAAAGCAGCAACTTTTGGTAACTGGGGGCTTCTTGATGCATTAACATCTTTAATGATCATTTGTCCCCTTTAATGCAGCTGTTTACATGTAGGCTAGACATTTTTCTCAGTTCTCATAGAAGTACTAGTTCAGTTAAAAATGATAATGACTCGGTGGAGCTGATACTGATGTAAAGTGTTAGGTAGGTTTGGCACTACATATCTCTTGGTGCATGTGAAACCTATCAAGTAATGAACTTTTGGGACCATCACCTTCTTGTGTACTGATCTGGTAGTAATGGTATTTCAATACATCAACTTCACATGCAAGAAATAGTAGTGGACCCGCATAGAGGTGATCCGAGACCACTTGACACTTGTTCTGATCCGTAAGAATGAGGATCTGTTTATTTCAGCTGCCAAAGCTTTTCAGCGTGCAAAGCTTCCTCATGTGAAGACAATATGTGAATTTCAGAAGCTCTAAATGTTATGCAGGAAAGCTACTAAATTTCCAGATTTTGAATTTCCAGGTCATGGATCATCGAGATCATGAGTTTGTAAAAGGCGGAGGTACCTAGTTCATCAGCCATTAGTGGTCAAAACAAGGTTTTGATTCCAAATTGGAATTCAGGCCTGTGTTTTTTTAGTTCCTGTAGTGATAACTTTGATCTGTGATAATTGTATAAACATTTCCACCAATTAGAGGCCATATTCGCGGTTGCTGAAATAAATGAACAGTTATTAATTAAGATAAGCCCTGATGGCTATCTGATAGACTAAGTAGTTTTACTCATCCTTATCCCTCATACAGTTGATATTTATCTTCATATATTTGATCAGTAAAATTAGTTCAAGAAAAATAAAGAGGAGGATATCGTGCAGCAACCTTAAACATTCAATGAACTCATGCCTATCACTTTAATTACATCAACAATTTTAGCCATTGTACTCTTACGCTCTGCAATCAGGGAAACCGACTATTTGATAATGGTTTTCTTTTCTGGTTTATTAAAGGATCTCTTGTCCAGATGTATGAACCATTGTCCATGGACAAACAGTGTTCAAACCTTGAATTTTTCCCTCGATCTTTTGATGTCCTAAATCACTGTGATGTACTAAAATTAAGACAAAAGGAACATCCCTCATGTGTTCTGTTTTGAATGTGTAGGTCCTCCCTTAATGCTTCAGGGCTCCTAAAATCACGGTTGGTTGTCTTGGCATTGGATATATTATGGGAATGGAGAAATATGTGGTATATCTAGCTGTTCTTCTTCTCGTCATTTGTTGCTTCAGTCATGTGAGATCAGATTTTCTGGAGCATAGATACAAAGTTGATGACGCAGTTCCGCTTTACGTCAACAAAGTGGGTCCATATTACAATCCAAGGTAATTATCAACCTGTCGATTTAGGAAGCTAGCTTTTCATTTTTCTAGAAAAGTGTGGAGTGCATGGTAAGCATGCTGTCTGTAGAGGATGAAATGAAGTATGAGTTGTATGCTTGCAGTTAGCTAAGATCACGGTTGTTTAAATGTGGCAGTTTGAGGTTCAATACTATGTTCTGACGCTAGAAGTATATACATTGTCTTTACATTTATCAAATCTGCACAAGTCTTTCCTCTTAATGATGTTACTGTATATACTTTCTTACTTCCGGTTCGTGTGATGGTTACAGTGAAACATATGGTTATTACAGTCTTCCATTTTGTCGACCAGGTTAGCCTTGCAACATGTACCTAAGTTTTGTTTGGGGTTCAAGTGCCTCAATTTCGTCCTTTTCCCCAATTATGTATGCATGTCATATCTTTCCCCAATTCTTCGCATTTTCATGATGACAGATCATTTGGAGGAGAAACAGGAGACTCTTGGTGAGATATTGAATGGAGATCGCCTAGTAACTGCTCCATACAAAGTAAAATTTCTACAGCAGAAGAATCATGAGGTTGCGTGTGCAAAGAAGTTGACAAGTGAAGAAGTCTCTCAAATCCAAGCTGCAATCAAGCAGTATTATATATTTCAGATGTACTGTGATGACTTGCCAATCTGGGGATTTATAGGAAATGTTGAAGGATCCTCAACAAATAATTCAGAGCACAAATATCTCCTTTACCAGCATTTCGAACTTGAAATCTTTTTCAATAAGGATCAAGTAATAGAGGCTCATTTATTGATGCACCCTAATGAGGTAGTGGAGTTGGCTGAAGGCAGGGATATGGACATAGAGCTACAGTACAGCGTGCATTGGATAGAAACAAATGAACATTTCCATGAAAGGATGAAGAAGTATTCAGTGCCACGCAATTCTTCAATACACCATTTTTCAATTATAAATTCATGTGTGACGTTTCTGATTCTGTTTGGATGCCTTTTAATTTACTATATGAGAGTCATCCGGAAGGATTTCTATGAGTAAGAGTGCAAGCATTTGTCACCTTCTTTTCCTTGTTCTTATTGTGTTCTCTCTAACTATGCTATGGAATATGTGTTTTTACATGTTTGATCGCTTGGCAGTTTCATACCTGAAGACACAGCAGTAGACAGAGAGCAGACAGGATGGAAGTGCATCAGTTCTGATGTCTTCCGGTGTCCAAAGAACAGGTCTTTATTTGCTGCAGCCCTCGGTTCTGGTGCTCAGTTGTGCATTCTGTGAGTTTCTTGACCAATCAATGCGTCTGAGATCATCTTACTCAACAGGCCGATCGGAGGTCCTCTAACTTCTTGTGTTATAAACTTCTGATTATTTACAATCTTTTTTCTCAGAGCCACATTTACTTTACTACTTGGGCTTCTGGGTGTATTTTATCCATTCAACCGAGGAAATTTGTTCATAGCATTGATAGTCCTGTACACCATGACTTCTGGCTTTGCTGGATATTTAGCTGTCTTATTCTACTGTCAGATTGAGGGAAAGAATTGGGTATGTTCTAACAGGCTAAATGTTAAGCATCTCCATTTGAACACTTTCATATTCATCATGAAACTCGAGCCTAATCTTCTGAGTTTTACAACAGGGCAAAAATTTGCTGCTGACAGGGTCTTTATCTTCTGTGCCATTGTTTCTTATATTCTGCTTCCTTAATACTGTCGCGGCGTCTTACCAAGCAAATGCAGCACTTCCTCTAGGAACAATCTTGATATTACTGTTGATTTGGATATCGCTTGCATTACCATTGCTTGTTGTTGGGGGAATAGCTGGGAAAAAAAGCCACGGTGAGTTTCAAGCTACTTGTGAGACCTCAAAGTGCCCCAGAGAGGTCCCGTCCCTCCGATGGTACAGGGGCACTCTTCCACAGATGGTCCTGGCAGGTTTCTTGCCTTTTTCTACAATCTACATGCAGCTGCATTACGTGTTCATGAGCATGTGGGGTAATAGGGTCTATACCCTTTATAGCACGACATTCGTCATCTTCATTATTCTGCTCATCACAACTTCGTTAATCACCGTGGCTCTGATGCACTTTCAGCTAGCCGCCGAAGATCATCGATGGTGGTGGAGGTACATCTCTCTCTCTCTAATGCCACTTTTTAAAACTTTTTGCTAATGATGGAAGTGATATCTCCTTTTTCTTTCCATTTATTTTCCTCTTTGTTTATTTCATCATGTGAATGTCAAAGTTGAAAGATAGTCCTCCAAAAAAAAAAAAAAAAAAAAAGAATAGTGGATGTTTATGAGTTGGATCAAACCCAGCTACCTATATCACAGATGCAACACCAATCTTCTGGTTTTATAATGACAGAAACGACAAAAGTTGGTTCATATATGTTAAAAACACAATAGTCTTATATGAGAAACCAGTCACCACATATATAAAAATTTTGACAAGAAAAGACAAATTCTTGCAGTCCTGCTACTTCTCTAATTGGAATAGAGGATCTATAACCTTGACATCCGTGAAATTGTAGGACATGTGAGTATAGGAATTGAGAGTATTCAAAAGGCTATTGTTTATGAGTTGCCATTGTTTGGCAGGCTGGTGGCCTTCTTTTGTTTGTTAGTCCTTGTTCTGGTTGCTGCTTGTCCTGGCTTTTGCCGTGTTGTTGTGCCTTCGTTGGCTTTTCTGTTTTCTTTCCTTTGGCACCCTTCCACTCATGATGCTTCTGTTTCATTTTGAGTGCAAGTTTGGTGCCGTTTCACTTGAATATTTTGGTTACAGCTCAATACAATTACTTTTCATCAGAAAAAAAAAAAAAAAAAAAAAGGCTGTGCCTCTGCACTTCACATGAATCAAAAGGCTACTGCTATTACAAATGTTTAACTGAAATTGAATATGTGTGCTCATTGTAACTGCACTTTTCTGATTTACCGGTTTAGAGGAAAGAAATTAGGAATACTTTTGGCTTGCTTGCATTTAAGCATTTTTCCCATATGTACTAAGCTGTTTAACAGACCATCTATATTCTCTTTAGGTACTTCATTTGTCCATAATGATCGAATATGACTTATGGGGGCCATGCCACCCAAATGAATACTTTGGCACTGGTCTTTTGTGAGTGGGCTGCTACTTATGTATCACTTAACAATCCTCTCCTACTCCATGTGAGATCTGAATGTTACAAATTCCCCCACTTATAGCATGTTAGTATCGAACTATAGAGACGAGACCCACACCAAGCAGGTAGGATATATCATATTTCCCACACTGCCAGTTGGTGCATTGCTCCGATTCCTTCAATACCAAGTCGGCCCTATCCACGCAAACCAAGACTGTGTAAAAGCATTAAAGTGGATGGATAAAATAAGTAATTCACTTGTGAAAATTTTTTTGCATTTATTTTTTTAATTTGCTTGAGCAATATTACCTTCGAGGGGTCAAGAATAGGTCTTTTATCATGTATCAAATTCTTCAAGTTGGAAATCTCAAGTTTTCATGGAAACTGTAAGGTTGAGGATGCGCGGGCAATAGTAATTGAAACATATTTGAAGCGACTATTATAACTGGCAATACATTGTTAGTTAACATTGAACTAACAACATCACCAAGCATCTCATCCATCTTCATGAAATTCTACTTGAGTGGGCTTATCAATACGTCTTGATAGTGCCAGCTCTTAGCATGCCTAATGCCAATTTTGAGCAGTAGGATTTACACTCTCTGTTTAATTTCAGTCCTATCATATCAAGACTGGAATCAAGACTGGAATGTGATGCACTTAACAAATGTTTGAGTTTGAATTGTGCTTGCAATTCTTTAACCAGGTTATCCTAAATTTCGAGTGCTTGTAGTATCATCAAGGACCCGCATTAAGTCTTGAGTCCCATTGACGTTCATCATGGATGACCACTGAATCCCTTATATCATGGTGCTTGAAAGCTGGCCGGAAAACAGTTGACACAACGCATAGTGTAATGATTGCTCCGATTGTCATAGCTGTACTATTTATTGTTGTTTGCAAAATGCAGCTAATAATTATAATGTGCATATTATCTGAATGAGATCCTGTTTCTTGACATTGTCAGCCTCCCAGGCTTAGCCTTTTCCCTTTAATTGAAGTGTCTGCGTTCGTTTATAAGGATTGAATTGATTGTTTTGCTCACTTCAGGTCCTTTCTGTGTGGTGGATCAGTTGGTCTGTATGTCTATGGTTTCTGCTTCTACTACTGCTATTGGATATCGCACTTCTCCGGCTTCTTACAACTCTCTTTCTTCTTCGGGTATATGGCTTGGATCTGTTATTGCATATTTCTCATGTGTGGGTCCGTGGGGTTTTACGCATCTCTGCTATACGTTCGGCACATATACAGCTCTATCAAGAGCGACTAAGAGTGTTTTTGCTCCAACAACACTATAAAGTCCCATCATGTTCCTTCCTATGGATGAAACATAGTGAGGCACCGTCTACTATGTCTGGTCAGGACATGCCATCTTCATCTTCTGTTTTAGCCTTTTCTGATATGTATAGATGATGCCTGAGTTTCCCGATGACAGAACCAATGGTGTTACTCATAAATGTGCATTATAATGCATCTGTCTTCGCATCGACACAAGCATATACGCCAGCAACTAGCAATGGTGCATGCACACAATTGCTTACCCTTCCCCTTCAGGAGGCTCGGTTATCTTCAGGGCTGTTTTATCATCTGGCAATGTATGTTATAGTACTGAGAAGTTCTCCTAGGTTGTTCTCCAGGTTAAAGCTATGAATACATCCATGAGACAGTGCATCTTATGGCATCGAATATGTCATGTTTTCATACCTCGGAATCCTGTCGGATATATGTAATGCCGCAGAAGTCGGAGATCGCTCGTCCTCCAATGCTTATACAAACACCCCTTTTCTCATCTGACGTTTACTTTTTGTCCAAGTGAACAGCACTGAAATTGATGACATTCGCCTCATCGTCCAGGACAATCTTTCTCAATTCTTAGCCACCTGGCTTCCCACATTTTCTCTTCAGTCCTGGTCTCTTGTGTTGTGTTTGCTGCAACAGACGTTACAACTTACAATTGGCTTTTCAACCATTCCCACCAAGATGGACTACATTGTCCTAATCATGTGATTACCAAGATGCAAAATTCTAATTATACTGTTGGAAAGAGTCATACCCAATTGATAACCCTTAGGTTGCATTTGTTTTGTGAAAAATAAAAATTTAAAATACATTTTCCTTAAGATGATTGCTTATATCACTTACAAAATATTTCCGTCGTCTTCGAAAATAGTTAGACATAAATTGTTGTAAGTGATGAAAAAATTTTCATCGACTAATTATTTTTAGTGATAGGAGCGATCATTTTAGAAAAATATTTTCAGATTATTTATCTTCCGTAAAACAAATGAAGCTTTAGTGAGTATATTCATATACACGAAAAAGAAATAATATCTTATCATTTCGAAAAGCAAGTAAGAGAAAGAAAAAAAGATAAGAAAAATGTTAAAAATTTATTAGAAGGACAGAAAAAGGTGGGACAACTTTTCTAGTGTACTTTACCCCTTACAATTCTCATTTTTGACAGAAAAATATCTTAATGTTTGATCAATTTTTCTAGTGTACTTATACTTCTTAAAATTCTCTGACAAAAAAAAAATACTCCTTAAAATTCTCATTTGCGTCTGATCTACTCGATGATTCTTGTAAGCATTTTATTCAAAATGACATGGTTTTGGTGAGCTGTAATTTTTAAAGGTATTTATTCTCCCACCACCTTTGACCATTAGTGTCAATTAGGTAATCAAGCTGTGATTTCGTTGATGATGCACAAGAATCGTGATCCAAAAATTTCAAAGCAAATCTGCCCACGAAAATCACATAAAAAATTGAAAAATTACGGTACTAGCAAACTTTTTTCTAGAATATGGTAGAATGCTTGCTAATCATGTTTGATAGTGAATATGTATTGATTGTCCAAGGATTACTTACACAAAACACAAGAAAATAATTGATTTCCAACTAGGTTTTTGGTTGAACGTGCACTGTCATTCTTAGACTTTTAATTAATTCAATTTAGTCATTGAATTATTAAAAAATGTGCTATATAGTCCCCAAATTATATGAAATTAATGCCATACTTTCATAATTACAAGCCAACGGAATCTATTGATGTGGCTTTCAATATGTTAATTTAATCGGTGCACAAAAAAAAAAGAGTTAGATGTGAATTATCTAAGTAAGATATCATTTCAAAATCTGAATATAGTATATGGATACATTCACACCCTAATTTCCTTTTCCCATTTCAAAAGTAGATGGATAAAAAGATGGACATGTTGACTTATCACAAATTCTCTCCATGTCTCTCTAAATACTTCATCTTCTTCAGCTTGGGAGGATCCTTTAAAAAATGCAGCTCTATTAAATTAAAAATGTTATTATTCTAACATCTTTGAATGTCTCTATGTTATGATCCAAATTTTCAGATAGTTTGCAACTAAAAGACAGTCTCTTAAAGGCTTGAACATGGAGCTCTACTAAATTAAAAATGTTATTATCCTAACATCTTTGAATGTCTTTATGTTTTGATCCAAATTTTCAAATAGTTTGCAACTAAAAGACAATCTCTTAAAGGCTTGAACAGAGAAGTTCATCTATTATGAGATAGCATACCTATTACAACTGACTTGATCTTATGTGATCTAAGCAAAAATAAAATAAATTATAAGAGTAATTCATATCATTAAATAATGTCTAATCTATCATTTAACTGAATGTGAGGACTATAATGAACATTTCTTAATAGTTTAGAGATTATATCGAACAAATAAAAATATACATAGGGGGCACTGCGCATGGGCAAAATGCTGAGGTAATCATCTCCGTTTGGCTGCCGTCAACAAAATCCTCCAAAAATAAAGCTATTTATTGGGGACCAAACTAGAAAATCATCGAATTCCAAGGACTAGGATGAAATTTCCGAAGAAAAAAGTATTGGTTTTTTTCATTTTCATCCCTCTCCTTCTATCTTCTTCTTCCAATTTTTGGCACTTCTCTCTCTCTCTCTGCTCAGAGCTCGCCCTAAACCGGAGCAAAAACCCCGACGGATCCATCGATCGATTCCGCCATCTCCGGCGAGAGAAGCATGAGGAAGGAGCCCTCCGCCGGCCGCCGCCGCCTCCTCGCGGCGATCGCCGCCCTCGCGATCGCCTCCCTCGCGATCGGCGCCAGATCCGACGCCTCCGACCACCGCTACAAGGACGGCGAGGCCGTTCCCCTCTACGCCAACAAGGTCGGCCCTTTCCACAACCCTAGGTAAAATCCCGTCCCCTCCCTCTCCCCGCCTCGCTCGTCGATCGATTCGGCTTTCGCTTTCGGTTTCGAGCTTCGCGTCGGATCTTCGTTTCGGATCTGTCGTTGTTGTGGTGGTGTTGGCGCGCTTCCTTCTGGCGCCGTCAGATGAGGCGCTGGACGCGGCCGTGTAGCTCCGTTTTTTGACTGCATGTTTCGTTTCTTTCCGCCTAAGCCGATGCTGAGCTAATCTGCTCGTTTTGTTTAATTTGCAGCGAAACCTACCGCTTCTTTGATCTGCCGTTTTGCTCTCCAGGTGCGCTTCGCGTCTCCTCTTTATTCCTCGTGGAGGCGGTTTTAGGTTCTAGCTTGACCGAATGCTGGTAGTAAGATGAGTGTTTTATGAGTGATGCGATGCTGTCGTTGACGAATGAAGAAAGTGCTAATTTTCCTGTGTCTGATTCTCCCTTACCACTGCGCTGAATGAAGGTGGCGGTACCGAACGTGTTTTTCCAGTTTAATTCGTGCTGTGCAAGTTACTGCCGTGTGGAGTCACTTAGCTGTTAATTTTGATATAGCTTTGTTACTATGTGAGCTTTTTCGGATCCTCTTTTGGTAAGGGGGTCATGTGGAAAAGGGAGTTTGTGCCGAAGAAAGCACTTCCACTAGAAATTCTGCGAAATGCATCTTCTGGAAATTAATACAAATGAATCAGTCACGATGTTCATCTCAAACTTTTAGGCTTTAAGGGTGGTGCTTATAGTGAAATTCGTTGTCACCCTTATATATCAGAGGGTTTAACTATATGGATGCTTGGCAGTTCATTTTAGGAAGAAGGAAGTCAAGAAAATGCCTGAATCATAACAATCTTATTGGTGAAAAAATGGGGGATGTCACAAGTTCGGCTAATGAGAGGCTAGAAAGTGGAAACTGTGATTGAATTGTCCTAATTTAAGGTCTCCGATCCATTAAAGCCACAACAACAAGATTACTGCCATTAGGCTTCATTCTATTGCGGCCGACTGCTGTGTTAGTCAAGTCCAAGGGTTATATGGTCTTATAGTGCGTTCCATCGCTATTTAAGACCTTGACATTCTGAAGTTAATGCAGTCTAAAAGTAAACTGCATTCGTGTAATAGAGAAGAAGGGAGTAGTTACCCTGTGCAAAATTGTGCATGGCGAAAATTTTTATGGTTTTGATTCCTTTACCTCTTATTCGCTTTTTCCCTTTGGTGGTTCTTTTGGGGGGATGGTTTTAGGGAAAAGAATCTGGCAGGAGGGGGGTGGGGGTGTTGGGGTTGGGGAGAGAGGCTTTTTCTCTCCCTAATATTGATCAGCTTAAGATATGTTTTTTGTGAGAATAATTCACTTGTGCTAACATCGCTATTGGTTGTCAGATAATGTGAAAGACAAACCAGAAGCTCTTGGTGAGGTGCTCAATGGAGATCGGCTTGTCAGTGCTCCCTATAAACTTAACTTTAAGGAGGAGCATGACTCCAAAGTTGTTTGTTCAAGGAAGCTATCAAAGGAGGAAGTTGCCAGGTTCAGAGCTGCTGTGAAAAAGGACTACTACTTCCAGATGTACTATGATGACTTGCCAATATGGGGATTCATAGGGAAGGTTGATAAGGAAGGGAAAGGTGACCCGAGCGAGTATAAATACTTCCTCTACAAACATATACAATTCGATATTCTCTATAACAAGGATCGTGTGATTGAAATTAGCGCTAGGATGGACCCACATTCTGTGGTGGACCTCACAGAGGACAAGGATGTTGATGTGGAGTTTATGTACACTGTAAAATGGAAGGAAACAGAGACTCCCTTTGAGAAAAGAATGGATAAGTACTCACATTCTTCATCATTGCCACATCATTTGGAAATCCATTGGTTCTCAATTATCAATTCATGTGTAACGGTTCTCCTCTTGACTGGTTTCCTTGCAACAATTCTCATGCGAGTCCTCAAAAATGACTTTGTCAAGTAAGTTTTCCTTTTGACTACATTGTAAGGATTCATTTTGAGTTTGTTATTTTTATTTGTTTCAGGATCATTTCAATTTCACTTTGTTTCTTTATTGCAGGTATGCCCAGGACGAGGAAGCAGCTGATGACCAAGAGGAGACTGGATGGAAGTACATTCATGGTGATGTATTTCGTTATCCAAAGCACAAATCTTTATTTGCTGCAGCCCTTGGTTCTGGCACTCAGCTGTTTACACTGTAAGGACCTTTTTATATGTGGACTTGTGAATCATCGGTTTTTCTTTTATGCAGAGTTCTTTTAACTTCTATACAATTCTCTTAATGCTCAGAACGGTGTTCATATTCATGCTTGCCCTGGTTGGTGTATTTTATCCTTATAACCGTGGGGCACTGTTCACCGCACTGGTGGTCATCTATGCACTCACCTCAGGGATTGCTGGATATACAGCTACCTCTTTCTATTGCCAGCTTGAGGGACCAAACTGGGTATGATAGCATTTTGCTTGTGTGATGTTAGCTTTTACGTCAAAAGTTTTCTTGTATGGGCTGATGATGTGGGCTGATCTTACTCCCCAACTGGGCTTTGTAGGTGAGGAATCTGTTGCTGACAGGTTGCCTTTTCTGTGGTCCACTCTTCCTTACTTTCTGCTTCCTTAACACTGTTGCTATTGCCTACAATTCTACGGCGGCATTGCCTTTTGGTACTATTGTGGTCATATTCCTCATATGGACACTGGTCACAGCACCCTTGCTTGTATTGGGTGGCATTGCTGGCAAAAATAGCAAGGCTGAGTTTCAAGCTCCTTGTCGCACCACAAAGTATCCTAGGGAGATTCCCCCGCTGCCTTGGTATCGGAGTACAGTTCCTCAAATGGCGATGGCAGGCTTCCTTCCTTTCAGTGCTATTTATATTGAGCTTTACTATATATTTGCCAGTGTCTGGGGTCACAGGATTTATACGATATACAGCATCCTGTTTATCGTATTCATTATCCTTCTGATTGTGACTGCTTTCATCACTGTTGCCCTGACGTACTTCCAGCTTGCTGCAGAAGATCATGAATGGTGGTGGAGGTATGATTCGTTTTGGGTCGCTTTGCTTTTGGCATTGCCATATTTTCCTGATTACTCATTGATTTTCTTACATTTGTTATTTTTATTGTTAAATGATTTGCTGACATCCTAAATGCTAATCTAGTGGTTTAGGATCTGATATCGTCAGAGGGTAGTGTTTTTCAAAGTCATGTATTGAAAATTTGTTATGCTGCCTAAAAAGCAAAAAGTACAGTAAATTTATTGATTGACTATGCAAAGATGATATACATGGAGAATATGCTCAACTTGTTCTTATTTTCAGGTCATTCCTTTGCGGTGGATCAACTGGGCTGTTTATCTATGGATACTGCTTGTATTACTACTATGCCCGTTCGGACATGTCTGGTTTTATGCAAACTTCTTTCTTCTTTGGGTACATGGCCTGCATCTGCTATGGCTTCTTTCTTATGCTCGGGATGGTGGGATTCCGTGCATCTTTGCTCTTCGTTCGTCACATTTACAAGTCGATCAAGTGTGAATAGTGGATTGGCTAGTCCTAATTCCACTAATTTCTGCCATGGAGAGAGGTCGTTAGTTTCTCATACAAGGCGATAGGCATTCTGGATAGTCGATGAAGTGGGCTAAATGTAAAATCCATGTGCTGCCAGGGGAGTATCTTTGATTGCACATTTAGTTAGGCCTCAAGATGCTGCTGGCGGCACCAATCTTTTTGTTGATAATGTGTTGGTATGTGACTCGTGTCAACATTTATGTGCCGAGAAGGATTGGTTTTTATGTATGCCTCAACTTTCCTTACTGAAAACTTCTATAACTTCTTTAAGTGTAAGCAGCCCTAGTGCGAAGCAGCCTTTTCTCTGCATGTTTGCTCTCTTTTTTGTGGAGGTTGAAATTCCTAATGTTAGGCACGTTGTTTATTTTGGCGTAGTTCCTAGTCTCATTTACGGTTGGAAAAAGACCCATCTACTTTGAATCACGCATATGTTTAGGTCGCAGATCAAAGATACTGTAGGTATCCAAATGTCTCTAGGATGTTTCTAAGGATCCCTGAGGATGATTGTCAGGGGAAGCCATTCCTTCACCGCTGCATCCCCACGAACACAAACAAACCCTTGCCACGAACATGGAAGTTGGTGACGGCCCCTGCGACAGAACCTGCCAATGCCGCTGCTACTGCAGGGGTGACGGTTGCCGTAGCGAGGGTTGTGGCTCTCGCCAGGGTTTGTGGCGATGGCTCTCTCTCTCTTTCTGGGCGCCAGTGGTCGTGTGCATGTGTGTGGGTCCACCTAGGACCAACAACGTCGGCGGTCACAGCATGGTGGCAGCTACAGCTTTGTCTAGGCTGGACGAGGGACGCCTAGACCTTCGTCGGTGGCTGAGTTACGCCGCCACAGTTTCCGTCCCCACTTCCGTGTGTGTGGGCTTCTTTGAATGGGTTGTCCTTCCCCACCAATATATGACTCCACGTCACCCGAATATGTCTGGTCAGTGCTGATGCAATTAGACGTAAGGTTCCACGTCATTGATTCCGTAGTTTTTTAGTAAACAAAAGGAATGGCTCGGATAAAGAAATACATAGTTTGAGGACTCAACTGATTACATAAGAAAGTTAGGTATCCAATTAAGAAAAGTTAAGAGGCTGTTGTTCATTTGGTCTTCAATATTTTCATGAGCTTTAAACCTAAAAAATAAAGGAACAAAAGCAGTCTCCATCGATTAATAAACATCTAAGGAATTTGGAAAAGTGAGAAGCAGAAAAAGGGTACGTGCATTTTCTTTTTATTTTCTTGGTATATTCAGTCAATGTTCGTTAGGTCATGGATCCTCTTAGCTTTGGCCGGTAGGCTTCCCATCCAGTTTTCTTTCTTGTTCTTGAATATATAATTCTTCTGTTTCCATACAATCATGTGATATTTTCTACATCTTTCTTTTAGTTTTGAGTCTCATAAAAAAAAAAAGAAAAAAAAAAAGAAGTAGTCCCTTGATGCTTGAAGATATTGGATGATATCCTACCTAATATCTTCAATTAATGATCTCAATTGATGCTTGTTCATCCTAGGCTAATTATCGCTGGTTGGAACACGTCCATTCAGCCTCATAATTAGCACCTCTCTCGAGCCCTCCTCAAGAAATAGTTGAATTGACGAGAATCCTCTGCCCTCAGTAGGTGTATGCTTTCATGTCTAAATCGTCCCAATCACCGACTGACGTAAAGCATGGTCTGTTTTGAAATTTTTTTACTGATTGTATCGGACGATCAATGCTATCGGATAGATCGATATGAGTGGACATAGTATTGGCTCGAATGCTTCTGAGTGTCCGTGGTATTCGAGTGAACGGGCATTGATTATATGTCATGATTGGTGTTATGGTCAGCCGTTGAGAATGAGACGTGAGAATAGAAGCAAAGCCTGTCCGAAAACTAAAAGCAGGGATGTAATGATTCGTCTTCCCTATATAGTCATGGAGGGTGGGGCATGTTTGAGATCCACCATGAGAGCTTCACGCTGAAAAATCATAAGCCTCTCCCCCACCCACCATTGCAGCTTCCGGTGGTTTTAGCTAATCCAATATTTTCCTAGAAAACAAAAAGACTAATTAATTACATTTTGCCATAATAAATAGGATCGGTTTGCTGTTTCTATTCATTTTTTTTTTCTTAAAGGGGCTTTCCAAAACCAAATTCAACTTGATCATCACAAAAACAACAAAACTAAATGAGTAGAGTTAGTTTTTCAATCTTAACACATTATGTTAATTATATTAATCCAAAATTAAGATCTTTCTCAGAAGATTTGAAGTTTCAAAACATGCTCTTTTCACACAGGGTGCGACTCCATCCATTGCAATCATTTAACAGGTCCATACAGTGAAAGTATTCGAACCATATTTTTCTCCCAACCAAGGTGACTACAACAGAAAGGGCAATGATCAAGTACTACCAGTCAATCAAAGGCATGCACGCCAGGAGGGGGAATCATCCTTTCATTTCATTCAAAAAAGGCTCTCAAATGCCATGATTTCGTGTGCCGAGAGAGAGAGAGAATGGGATTGAAGAGACAAAAGGGTTTTCTTTCTTTACGATCCATTTGCACACTGCAAAAAGATGACTCTTTCTCGAGGTCATAACCAATCATTTGGCACAAGATAGAATAATATCGTTAGGGTTAGTGTGAGATGGGGTGCTGGAAGACCCCCCCTTCCTTTGGCGTGCTCAAGAAGACATTTTGTCCATGCCTCTTCTCTACTGCTGGCTAGCTTAAAACCTAGCTAGCTGCCTCAAAAGTCACCCTCCTCCTCTTTCTTTTTCTTTATATAAAAAATTATAATAATTCCCGCAATCATCATGCTTGGGTGGTAGAATGCAAACTAGTGACTTATCTTATCCAGTTATCATGTGTAATTGCTGGTGAGTAAAATAAGGAGTATGATTACCATTTTCGGAGAAGTCTTACTTTCGGTCAAGAGAGAAAAACAATGAAAGAATTTTTTTTTTAAATACTCATTGGAAGAAACTTTTTACCCATTAACCCTTTTATGAAGCTGCGGTGACAGACTGGCTAATCTAGGACTTCCGGCTTGCGGGTGTAATGACCAGGATTTGAGATAATAGTTATTGAGAGTTGTGGGTATAACAATTAATGTTTTGAATAATGTGGGCTATGGGAAGAAATATGAGAATGGATTCCATATATTGGGTTTGAATGTCTCTGATTTAATGATCTTGATTAAGATTGCTGCTGAAATTGTTTTTGGGAATGTTGAATTAAAGTAGATTATTCAATGATTATGGAAGTAAGATTTAAGATGAAAGTTAAGTTTTGCTAGAAAATAATAGGATGGGCTATTTTATAGATTTAAATTGCACTTGGATTGTTATATTGGAGATTTTTGGATATTTACTAATTGGATGGTTATATTGAAGATTTATTAGATGTTTATGGCACGAGGAAAGAAAAAATATCATTTGTAATTTCTTTTGAATTTGAAGGATTGGTGTTTAAGAAGACAAATCTAGTTAGATAGGAAATTGAATATTTGAAGAAGTCAAGATTATTAATGGAAAGAAGGATGTTATTGGATGACTCTGGGAGTTTTTATTGTGGAGATAGAGCACTAGAAGTCTATTTGTTATGGAGTTAACATCAAGAAAATTCTAAAATGGTACAACTGTGATAAATTTACTCTAAATTAATTTTAAGGTTGTCAAAAACCTTAAACTGATATGTCTATGACAAATTTATCCCAAATTAATTTTTGGCTCACTAAAAAATCAAATCGGTATACTTGTGACATATTTACTTTTAATTAGTTTCAGCCAATTTTTACCGTAAAATTGTTGAGTTGAATAGCATATGACAATAATTCAATTGACATGGTAAGTGCACATGGAAATCCATATCGATTTAGGGTAAATTGGTTATAGATGCATCAGGAGATTTTTGTTAGAGGTTTATTAGTTTGTAGTTTGTTGTGATATTAACCATTTGTTCTATGTGTTTGCTTGGTTTTCAAGGAATTATGTAAATGGCTCTCTATCAAATCTATGTTTTCCATTATTTACAAGGTGATTTTTTTTTATTGGAGGAATTACTATTATTGAAAAAAAAAATTATTTGAATTATTGTATTTTTGAATTTTTCCTCATGATTGAGCAATTTCATAATTACACACTATGAAAATTGAAATTGAAATTTATAAGTGTACACAGATTAACTTTTTCCTTTCTCCAGTTTAATCATAGCTGATATGATTTTTGGAGTTTAATCACAACCAATATGACTACTTGGCTTCATCAGAGCTGATGTGATTTTCGGGACTTAACCATGGCCAAGTCAATCCTTTTTCATTGGAACATAGGTTCAAATTTGTACTTGTTCAAAATTTAAATACACTTTATAAGGTTGTTGAACCATTCAAATTGGTGTTCAATTCATTGGATTGATTAGTTGATCCATTATGTAATTTTTTTTTTTTAATTACATATCCTCACTTTCGTAAGTCCGCTTTGCTGCTCTTCTGCCTAGGCAATGAACTCGGTGGTCGCACTGGTAGATATTTGGGTTAGCTTGTCTTAGTCTTAGCAAGGGACTCATCACTTAACTCAGTAAATTCCGAAACCTTTCTTATCTTAAAAGAAGAAGGGTCCATGCAAGTATAGTAGGTTTACCAAGCAAGCCATAAATCCATCGGAGGCAAATGTATCTCCAAAAGAAAGCGTCCGTTCTATCTCAAATAAAAATGTCCCAGCACATCTCCAAATGAAGAAAAATGCAAAGCCTTCTATTTCGTGTTCTCACTATGTATGAAACTTTTAAAGCATCAAACATATTCCGAATTTCAAACCCTTAAAAGCAAAAAGTACATATCAATAGTTGAAAAAATAAATTCACCCTGTAAAATTCTTGATATGTTACAGAAATTTACTTAAATTGCAATGTAATGATAAACTTTGTCAAAAAGAGGGGCTTGCGTTGACCGACCGGGTGTCAAAAAAAATCCTTAGCCGGATCGAATTTCATCAAACTTTGACCGAAGTAGGGCCGAGACAATGATGAGAAGTGAAATAAGAGATGCATGCGCTAAAAGACTTTTGTGTATTGATAAATGTCCATTTAGTTTTCATAATTAGGCCTCGGTTAGAAATCACGCGGGTCTAATCTAGTAGATATCACTTTTGTATTACCCTGTTAATGTCATTGAAATTTGCAGATTAGCTAAGGACACAGTTCTGTTCTTTTTTGCCCTTTTCTTTTTTCTATGTTAGGAGATTATTTTGCCAAAAAGTGTTGGCAAAATACCTTTCAAATATGAATCGACAAAGGTGTTGAAAGAGTCCTTTATTAACTCTTGGACTGAAAAGATAAACAGCGAGAAAATTAAAGAAATTGAGACTGGAAATAATTGTTGTTAGTCATCTAAAGGTATTGAGATGTAAATAAAAGATGGAAGTAAATTTGAGGGATTGATGTTCTTTAGTTGGAACAAAGAAACCTACCCAAAGTAGAATTGACCTTGGAACTTAGAACTGGACTAGACAGAGTCCCTTCCCATTTCGTTCCCAATATGTAATCCTAGGAACCGACTAGGTTCTAAGATCGGTCCCGAAACCAGTAATTCTTTTTTTTTTTCTTTTTCTCCTTTTTTTGGTTTCTTCTAAACCTACATATTGAACTCCATAAATTTAGTGTTGCCTTTTGCTTGCATTTGCTGATGTTACTTCCACCATCTATTGGAGCAATTGTACCTACAAAATGTTCCAATGAATTCAAATGGCTTTACCTTCCATTTTGTTCTTCTCCGCATCAAAATAATTTGCATTTCATTAGTGCGCCCAAGTTGAAGATCATTCATCGTGCAAATTGGCTTTCGAAGGAGACGTTTTTTGTCCCCTTCCATTTCAATTTCAAGGTCTAGATCCAAACCCTAATTTGCCTTCCTTCCAAGTCTTGAAACTTGAAATAGATGGTATGTTTCCCAACTATTATGAAATGGACTACAAAGTCGACTTAACCTGATACGTGATACCTTAAAAGAAAAATCGACAAATTAAATATTGCGACATGGAATGTTACATCAATTGCAAGGCAAGACTATTTAGTGTTAGCATGCATAAACAATGTTCTAAACCCACTAAGGACTACGAACCCACTAAGCTCTAATTAGACCCACCTTAGTCAAGAAAAATCCTCAAGTGGGGATAAAATATCCAAAAGATAAACACAGCAAAAGCTCTGAAGGGTAAAAATGATAAAAAAAAAAATGGAAAAAGCAGCCTAGTCCATTTAAGGTCACAAAGAATCATTAAAGAAACAGGGGCCCAGGAATGTCATGATGACATTTATCATAAGATTGTGGGGGCCTTTCTGTTTTCCTCTCTCTATATTTCTCAGAAAAAGAATAAAATATTGCTATGTGCACTTCAACTAAATCCAGACGAAGCACTTTAATTCTTTCTAGTGGGCAAAAAATCAAAAGCAACGCGGTAGTCGAAGTGAATCGTCCAATTCCCCCCAAAAATATTTCAAGACATTATTGGCCCACGGAATTTGGACGAGATCTTCCACTGTAATCTTGCCTTTGAAAATCTCCTCCATGCTTATCATATTCTTTATACTATTCTTTTCTCGGAGAATTGGATACGACATGAGCCACTATTTCACGTGCAACCAACCGATGACAACAATTCTTAGATCCCTCGAAACTTACGGTCTAATGGTGCATATGTAGCTGATTCACATTAGACAGGGATGGATATTCGTGAACACGCTATAATGGAGGTGCTTTGCGCTCTTTATGTTGCCGAATTTTGTTACGTGCAGTATCATAATCCCCATAAAACATGTTGTTTATTCATGAAAAATCGATAGTTATGCTAAATGGTATATTTTACACATTCTTTAAAAATGTAAGTTACGTAAAGATAAATCTTTTGCACAAGCATTGGCTATCTCATTTTGCATAAATGATATTAAAAATTGTAATCATTTCCACACGTGTTATGATGTAAACAGCTGTAAAATGGTAGAAATTTTTTTTCCCACTATCAATTAAACGTTATAATCTACTCGTTTAGAAAAGATGCGCGGTACTTGCATCAAATCTAGTGACTTACATATTTGCTATCGAATGCTCAGTAAAACAGCACAATTTGGACATGAAAATGGTTTTATCTTGCAGTGGCCTTTGCCCATTCACGCGTGTGAAAGGTCCTAATAAAGCATACCCAGAACTGGCCAAAAGAAACAAAAGGGAAGGAAGAGGAAAAAAGGAAAGCCTCTCCAAAATCCAAGTACTTCTTTTGAAAGGAAAAAAGCACAGATTCTCAGCTAGAACTTGTCTCTTTTGACTCAAAGTCAACTCAAATCTTTTTAACTAAATTCTCTCTCTCTCTCTCTCTCCCCCCCTCCCTCTCCCTGTCCCTCCGCCAGAGCATCTGCTTTTGATTGCTCCGATCCCCAAATCCGTTCTTTTTCTTATTCCTTGGCACGTCTTGTTATTCTTTATTCACATGAAACGTTTAAAGGGAAAGGCGGTTCTTTTCCTAAAGCTCCCCCCCTCTTGCACTGCACTGGCAAAACTTCCTCTCTCTCTCTCTCTCTCTCTCTCTCTCTCTGTGAGCATTCATTCAACTTTTGTGCTACACATATTCAGTGAATTAATGTGAATGCTCAGTCCGCTGCTAAAAGTCCATTCCCTCGATGGAGAGGAGCAACCCCGTTCAGCCACTACACCCTCTGTCCACTCTTCTCTTCATCATAAGCATCCTCCTATCAGCTTCAGTGGCTGTGCAGTCGGCCTCGTCGAGCAAGACCGATGCTGAAGCGCTCATTGCGTTTAAGAACATGATCCAGAAGGACCCGAATGGAGCCTTATCGAGTTGGCAGCTGAACAAGGACCCGTGCACATGGTACGGCGTCACATGCTCTTCTAGTCCTCCTGGAAGACCGACTCAGCTCGATCTCAGTGGGAGCAACCTCGTTGGCTCTGTCTCTTTGGAACCTTTTCGGTCTATGGACACGTTGTCTGTCCTGAAATTGTCGTCAAACTCCTTCATAGTCAACTCAACTTCATTGCTGCAACTTCCATATGGCCTCAGCCAGCTTGACCTATCCTTGGCAGCTGTCATAGGCTCTGTCCCTGAGGGGCTCTTCTCTGTGTGTCCCAACCTCGTGGATGTGAACCTCGCTTTCAACAACATGACAGGTTCATTGCCTGAGAATTTCTTCTTCGGTGCTGATAAGCTTCGGAATCTCGATCTCTCGTATAATAATCTATCTGGGTCAGCCTCAAATTTGAGGATTGAGAGGCATTCATGTAGCTCTTTGCTTCAGCTTGATCTGTCTGGAAACCGTCTCACAAGTTCGATTCCCTCTTCCTTATCAAATTGCACTAATCTCCAAATTTTGAACTTGGGATCCAATCTGTTCACCGGTGAAATTCCGAAATCCTTTGGCCAACTTGGGAACTTGCAAAGGATGGATCTTTCTCACAACAACCTCACCGGCTGGATTCCTTTCGAGTTGGGGAGTGCTTGCAAGTCTCTCCTGGAGCTTACGCTTTCTTACAATAATATCTCTGGCCCAATCCCAGCCTCATTTTCGTCGTGCACATGGCTGCAGACTCTCGATTTGTCTAACAACATCATCTCAGGACCTTTTCCAGAGTCAATTCTTCAGAATCTGACGGCCCTGGAGAGCCTCCTGTTGAGTAAAAATGTCATCTCAGGGCCGTTTCCCGTTACGATCTCATACTGCAAGAACCTAAGGGTGATAGATTTGAGCTCCAACAAGTTCTCTGGCAACATCCCGCCGGATTTATGTCCTGCAGCTGCATCACTTGAAGAGTTGAGAGTTCCAGATAATCTCATCAGTGGGAAAATCCCGCCCGAACTTTCGAAATGTTCTCAGCTCAAGAAGATCGACTTCAGCCTGAACAATTTGGTCGGTCCAATTCCAGCAGAACTCGGTAGGCTTCAGAATTTGGAACAGCTCCTTGCTTGGTTTAATGGCCTTGATGGGACAATTCCACCTGAGCTTGGGAACTGCAAGAATCTGAAGAATCTGATCCTCAATAACAACCGCCTCACTGGCAGTATCCCAGTCGATTTATTCAAGTGCAGTAATTTGGAATGGGTATCGCTCACGAGCAATGAACTCACTGGCGAAATCCCCCGAGAGTTTGGCCTTTTGTCGAGGTTGGCTGTCCTGCAGCTTGGACACAACCGTTTCAGTGGCGAGATACCTTCTGAATTATCGAATTGTACCAGCATGGTTTGGTTAGACTTGAACAGCAACAAGCTCACTGGACAGATTCCGCCTAGGCTTGGCAGGCAGATCGGGGCCAAATCACTGAATGGAATTCTCTCAGGAAATACTATAGTCTTTGTAAGGAACGTTGGTAAGTGCAGCGGCATCGGCGGTTTGCTAGAATTCGCTGGGATAAGGCCCGAAAGGCTATTGCAGGTCCCAACATTGAAGACTTGTGATTTCACGAGAATGTATTCTGGTCCAATCCTCAGTTTCTTCACAAAGTACCAGACGCTGGAGTATCTAGACGTCTCTTACAACGAGCTGCACGGGAAACTTCCCGACGAAATGGGTGAAATGATAGCACTACAGGTCCTTGATATATCCCATAATCAGCTCTCGGGTGAGATTCCCTCGTCGCTGGGGAACCTCAAGAACCTAGGCGTGTTTGACGCCTCGCACAACAGATTGCAGGGTCAGATTCCCGATTCCTTCTCGAACTTGTCTTTCCTGGTGCAGATAGATCTTTCCAACAATGACTTGACGGGGCAGATTCCGCAGAGAGGGCAGCTTAGTACGCTTCCTGCAAGTCAGTATGCGAACAATCCAGGACTTTGTGGGGTTCCATTGCCTGAATGCAAGAACTACCAACCGGCGATCAATCCGAATTCGGATGATACCGGAGGAAGACAAAAGCATGAAGCCGTGGCGTGGGCTAACAACGTGGTCCTTGGGATATTAGTCTCCATTGCCTTCGCATGCATTTTGATCGTGTGGGCCGTGGTAATGCGCATAAGGCAAAGAGAGGCCGAGGGGATCAAGATGCTCAGCGCCCTGCAAGCATCGCATGCCGCCACGACCTGGAAAATCGAGAGGGAAAAAGACCCACTGAGCATCAATGTCGCCACATTCCAGAGGCAACTGAGGAAGCTCAAGTTCTCCCAACTGATAGAGGCCACCGACCACTTCTCTTCCTCGACCCTGATCGGCTCGGGTGGGTTCGGTGAAGTCTTCAAGGCGACACTCAAGGACGGGTCCCACGTCGCAATCAAGAAGCTCGTGAGGCTCAGCCACCAGGGTGACCGCGAGTTCATGGCTGAGATGGAGACTCTAGGGAAGATCAAGCACCGGAACCTCGTGCCACTGCTGGGCTATTGCAAGGTTGGCGAGGAGAGGCTCTTGGTCTACGAGTTTATGGAGTTCGGGAGCCTTGAGGAGGTGCTCCACGGGAGGACTCGAGATCATCAGGACCGGCAGAAACTAACTTGGGCCGAAAGGAAGAAGATCGCCAGGGGTGCGGCGAAGGGGCTCTGCTTTCTGCACCATAACTGCATTCCCCACATAATCCACCGTGACCTGAAGTCGAGTAACGTGCTATTGGACCGCGACATGGAGGCTCGGATCTCGGACTTTGGGATGGCAAGGCTCATAAGTGCGCTCGACACACACCTAAGCGTCAGCACGCTGGCGGGCACGCCGGGCTACGTGCCACCTGAGTACTACCAGAGCTTCCGGTGCACTGCCAAGGGGGATGTGTACTCACTCGGGGTTGTGCTCCTAGAGCTCCTGACGGGGAGGCGGCCCACAGACAAGGACGACTTCGGGGACACCAACCTGGTGGGGTGGGTAAGGATGAAGGTGAGGGAGGGGAAGCAGAACGAGGTGATCGACCCCGAGCTGATGGCAGCTGCAAGGGGGAACGGCGACGAGGTGGCAGAAGCGGACGAGGTGAAGGAGATGGTGAGGTACATGGAGATATCTTTGCAGTGCGTGGAGGAGTTCCCTTCCAGGAGGCTAACCATGTTGCAGGTTGTGGCCATGCTCAGAGAGCTCAGCCCCGGATCTGCTGCTGGAAGCAGCAGCAGCAGTTGATGTCAGCCACGCTCATCTGAGCATGATAAACGTAAGATGAGGAGGAAGAAGAAGAACAGACAGAACAAAGAATTGGTGAATTTGTATTGATTTGGTGGATTAGTGATCCTTGTATGTAGCTACTTGGAAAATTTTTGTCCTTGTTAACTTTTGGCTCAACAAAGGGTGCATAGTGTTCTTTTTTCTGTGTTCTTAGCCTGAAATTCCTAGTGTCCAGCCTAACTGTAAGTAAAAAGGTATTGCTCTCTTTCTATATGTTTTCTGCTATGAAAGCTCTGCTCTTCTCGTTGGCATAGAACAACGACAAATTCCAGGAGTTCGATTTTCTGTAAACTTGCTTTCTAGGGTCTTGTTGAATGGATCAGATGATAAATTAGCTTGATATCCTTAGCTTCAGCAATTCGAATATTGCACACTAGTCGATTTGCTCACTGTTCCAGGATCTCCGCGATGAATTCTATTCTAAAAGCATCGTGAGGGTTCTTCGGAGTTATGTTTGCGCTGGTGGTGAGGACCGACGCGATTCGTTTGCACGACCTCGACCACGGCACAGACTAAAGCACGCAATACAGAGTGAAAACTTGAGACGACACCACACAACATCGAATTGACACTCAATGCTTCATAGCTCATCTTATTGGCTTGTTCAAAATGAAAATTATGGTGTCTTCAATTGATGTAAACATGAAATCACAAACACAAACACGACACACTAACACCACCGATCAACCTATTAGTCACTTCTCAACATAGCTAAGTTGATTGTTAAATTACTACGTAGCAGGCTGCTACCGCGGACAATGTTTTGCCTACACCACGAGATGAGAATTAGAAATAGAGACAGCTCGATCCTAACTAATCTATTCAAGACCATCCATGTCTCTCGTCTCGAATTCAGTCTGATTCCCAACTTCTAGGATTTCCACCCGAGAGATGCGATAAGCCAACCGCCTGTAGTTGGAAGTAATCGTACGCATCGACTTCTTTCCAATAGATCAAGAGTAGATAGGGATTTCATCAATGGTTAAAGTCAACGCACTCCCAACCAATTCAAAATGCTTTGGATTCCTGAGAATTTCGTGACAGTAGTTGTTGGGCCCTGCGTGAGAACGATGCTTGAGGTTCATTTGCCTCGGGGGAAAAAGCCCATGCACAAAGTCAATGAAGAGCCCCAATCTTGCCTGATTAAAAACCGATCCAAATTCGATTCGGCCCGAAAAGACATACGCTTCGTTACTGGAATTCAGCCAGATAGAGCTCTTTTCTTCCCATTGTTTATGTGCTGAAGAAGGTTGATGTTCATGGAAAGTGCTTGATGCATTCCAAAACCAGACCCGACTTGGATCCATCCTTGAGATCGACTCGCGTTCGAGTTCATGTCAAGGTCAAGCTTTGATTCGAGAACACGCAAAGTACAACCCCATGACAACTAAGGTCACGACCCTGATTGAGTTGCTGCCCAACTTCTGGCACAAATTGCTACGTGATTATCATTTCAATCATAGTATTAACTATATAGTAGTAGAATACTTCAATATAGTTAGAAATATATGATTAACGTCAAATCATAGCATTAAAGCTATATTATATTGTTGATAACATATGAAATTTAATTTCTTGACATTAATGGGGGTACTACACTCACAATTGGCTAAAAAAGTGATTATTGTAATAAAATATCTACATTACAATATTCACAAGTTATTTGCTTAATTTTTAATTTTAATCATGAATAGAATTAAAACACAAACTCAGGAATTAAGATCGACTGTTGATGAAACGGACATTTGTTAAATCTATCTAGTTCCAGTGATATGGGTACTTTGAGAAAATTATAATTGTTAATCCTTCTTTATTAGATATGCTAAATCATAAACCCGAACACATCACTTAAACTAAAGAGCATACTAGTCATTACACCTCTGTTATACTTCAACTTATTAAATATTATATTATAATCTTATTTTAGTACGGCAACCAAAACGGGTTATTATACTTACAGTTCATCGCATCTTTGGGCCAAAAGTTTTACCCTCTTATCACGAGGATGCACGTGAAAGGATGCTAATTTTTGCCCCTAAGGTACGTAAATCCAAGCAATTCACAGCTTTTCAATTCCACTATGGACACCTACAAAGATTGATCACAATGCTTCATACAGATTCACCTCACCGGGCTTTAATGAGGCTTGAAGTAAAGTATCGAATCCACTTTCTTGTTTGAGCAGTTCGTGGCTTTTACTTTTGGGACGGCGAGATGGGCCTTTTCCCATGTCTTTTCCTTTCCACTCCCAGAATAGCATTCAATTTTAAATCGTTTACAACCTAAACTTTTAAGCGCAATTGATGTTTGTCGTTTAGAGGATTGGGCATGCAACTGGAAGTGATTTTATATGGTCTACAGCACTTTACGTTAGTAATAATAGGGCAATCTCATGTATTAATTATGCCCAGAAATGGTATTGTGCTGACTGATATTTCCCTTTTATGGAAATCGATTTTTGTGCGTTTCTCGGTTCCATTTAATCCTAACACAAGTCGATGTGTTTATGCTTGTTTAATATATAAGAATCATAGATAGATAATCAAGCAAACAAGCCTATTTAAACATAAAATGCAAAACAAATAAAAAGAAGAAGAAGAAGAAGAAGAAGAAGGGAGACGGAGCCAATCCAAGCCGTAGGATGACAAGACTTGGCCTAACTTCTAAATGCGAAAAAATGCAAATGAGAACGCAAAACTTGTAGATGTTTTTGTTTAAGGATTAAATTCCGACAATACCGGTGGATTTCATCCCTTTCCAAAATGCTAAAGATGATTTTTAAGGTGAAATTTTTTGTGTCGATAAAAGGAAAAGGAAGTTCATAACTTGTTTCTCAGATTTCAAATGGCTATGGTTATCGATTATTCTACTCCTTCCCGTTGGGTTGGGATCCACAGGTGGTGGCCAAATTGCGTGACAAATTGTACGACATCATGACAAAAATTATATGTCATGGCATGTGGGGATCAAACCATCCACATGGCCAATGGGCGCTTGGTTTTCTACGTAACGACAGCACCATTTTCATCTCTAGCGGGATGAAGGTTTAGTGAGGTCACGTCAATTAATCGCTCGTCGGGCAAGATCGGCTCACTTCGTCATGCTAGCTAAGAGCCTTAACACCGAAGATTTGAGTCATTTCTGGGGCGAGCAACAGAGAAACCAAACCCTCGTCAGGTCGCAGGTGGGTGGCTTAAATCTTCGGATTTTTGTGCCGACGACGCTTCGATCGAAGTTTGTGGCCGAACGGCACGAACCCTCGAATCTTTTGCTTTTAATGTCTCTGTAGCTTGTCGATTAAACCGACACCTCCTTTATCAGCCCGCATAGTCGGGACAATGTTCACAGTGAAATACATCAGATACGTCCGTGCATTCCTCAGCTTGACCTCCCCCAAAGGACAAAGGAAAAGAGGGAAAAGCAGGGACTGCCTCGAAAAGGTAAGCAAAACAAAGCTAAAAAAAGGTTAAAAAAGAGAAAAGGAAAAGAAAGGAGAGGAAAAAGGGAAAGCCAATGGCCGAGTGCACGTGGTCAGGAAATTTATCGGAAAGCTAGAAATAACGCCAGTCGAAACTGATGTTGCACCGGAGCCATTTTTGGGGTGCACCTTCCTCTGGGAGCCCTCGCCTTTTTCGCCTTTGTTTTGAACCGTGCGAGGAATGGTAAAAAAAGAAGAAGAGAAAACCGACACGAGGAGAGGAGAAAACGATGGAGCAGCGACCACAGCAAAAAGAAACGAAAGACCACTCAATTAATTCACTGAAAAATGTTAAATGGGTCTTTGTTTGTTTGCTGTTGGAGCGATCTGCATGACCCTCTCCGTCTCATTAAATGCTAAAGGTTTTTACAATATTTTTCTTTTGGCTCAGCCCTCCTCTCTCTCTCTCTTTCTGCAACCTGTCGCTGCTGCTGCAGATAAAGTGAGAGAAGAGTAATGCAGATGTGTTCATATGTGTTTGTGCGTGACTGTGAAGAGAGAGAGAGGGATGGGACTGAGTTACGGAGGTTTGGGGCTGGGGCTGAGAGGGACGAGAGAGGGGAAGGACTGTGGGCACAGCTATACAACTGTGGCACTGAAAAACATGGCACGCCCGGCTTTATTTTTGCACTCGCCTCAGTCTCGGCGTTCAAATAAAAAGTGAACGACATCAAATGCAGGAAAACGACCATTCCTTGTCTCCTTTCCAGAGACTCTCTCTCTCTCTCACTGAATTTCATTTGGGGTTGAAAGATAGGTCGCCAGTCCCACTTTGCTCTTGGATACTGATTGAATTTTTTACCCTCCAAGCATTAATTCCTGCGAAATATGGTCCCCCTCGTCCGAACTTAATCCCATGCCATTCTAAAGGGTAGGGAGTACATGCATTTCAACCTGTTTTGATGCGTTTGGGCAACACATTCTGCATGAAAAATTTCAATGACTCGGCATTCTATGTTCCATCCCAATTTCACGAAATGAGCATATGATATCCAAATGCTAGATAAAAATCGGTCACGTTATTCTTTCATTATTGATTATCAAAAGTAATGGATATTTTTTTTTGGGATGGAAGGTAATGTTTGATGTGTTCTTACTGGTAATGAAAAAACAATGGACATTAGTTGTCCTTTTCATTCCATCTTCTGTGAGCACATTTCTTAGACGAATAAGTTTTCCGGGGCCATCATTTTTAAAGCATTGATTGGGGATGCCCTTTCTTTCAGACACTCATAATTAAGGATATCATTGCGCAAAATTTAATGAGACACCAGCCTCAATACCATGTCCCCAGGAAGCGAATGCCGATATTCAGAGGCAGAAGAGATGAATGCGAAACTAAAATATGATGCACAAGAATACTTATAAGATCGATAAATTAGGTGACACGATAATTGGTGATCATGGTTCGAAGTTAATCCCAATATATTTGATATCCGAACCATAATTGAATTGTAGTCCATATTAGAAGAGTCCAAGTTGGACTATTGGCAACAGGATCATGGGTAATGCAAAGAGGGACATTGATTTCCCCCAAAACTTTCTTTAATTTATTGAAGTGGATGTCCAAGTTGACGTCTTAGAACAAAGCAAAGTTTTTTGCATACAAAAATTCCGCCATTGACTTTGGTCCAAGTACCCAGTGAGCATACTTAGCATGTGAAAAACATTCGAGAGACGCGAAGACCGTTGGGGAGTTGTCATCTATCAGAATTTAGAGTATGTGAAAATTCTTCTTCTTTTAAAAAAAAAAAAATTGATTCTTATAGGTTTGGATCTTGAAAATAGGATTGCAAAACACTTATGAATGAGTATAATTAAGCAATTTAATCTAATCTTTGCCAATTATAGTGAAAACATCTCGTCAATCTCTCCCTATGGAGTGGGCACACTGCCAAACTATGTAAATCCATTGTGCTCATATTTTTTTTTCTTCAACACAAGACATTTCATTGGTTCATAAAATAAACTGGTATTAGAGCCTAAGGTTATTGTTGATTGATTGTTCTTGGAATGTTTCTAGCTGACAATTGTTGCTATAGCTTCTACGAAGATTGAGTTGGAGAAATTTAATGGCGGAAATAATTTTAATTTGCGGTGTATTAAAATTCAGGTGTATTTAGAGACGTGGGCTTTGGATTTAACATTGGCGTACGATGATAAGTTTCCCCAAATTAAAAAAAAAAGTGCAAGAAAATGTTGATATATTACAAAAGGCCAGGAGTGAAATTACACCGAATCAAGGAGGTGGTGATTTTGTTGAAGTGGCCAGAAAGATGAGTACAGTTATAGTTTGGTCAATACTCGAAGCGCTACATATGTGGAAATCACTCTTTAAGAAACTTTCCCTTATCCAATGTTTCTTCCATTCAAGATGGTGGAGGGAATGTCAACCCAAGATCACCTTAATGAGTTTAATGACTTGAAGAATGGGTATGAGAGAATATCTTATCAATGACAAGCTATGATGTTGCTTTATTCCTTGCCCAGTTCTTAGGAGCACTTTCATGATTTTCTTATGAGAGGGGGTGAGACTATAATTGTGGAGATTCTAAAAAAATGCTAAAAGAAGTTGTAGGACATGGTCATAGAAGTGGCACCAAGGGTTTGATGGTTGAAAGTAAGAACTTAGAGAGAGGTTTTAATAATAGACACACATCTAGAACAAAGTCTAAAGTGAGGAGAAAGCTATTAAAATGTTACAGCTATCAAATTGAAAGGCACATTACAAGGAACTACCCAAACACAAAGATGTTGGGAGTGCGTAGTAGAAGTCTAATACATTCACATGGGGAGATCGCCAAGAGAGAGCGTAAATATGATCCCATCTATATATTTAATTGGACTCACATTCACTCAAAAGCTTAATACAATGAGTTATGGTCCAACTATGATATATTAACTGCATTACAAGATATCAATTCTCCAACGTGAGATTTCTCTAACACAACCCACTCTAACGTGCATCCTAACAATCTTTTCCTCATGTGTGAGCTCAATTTTAGTTTCACTCCTCCTTAATTTAGGCATCATTCTGCATCAACTTCCTAAGGGCTCACAATGCTACACCAGGGTGCTGCAACCATGGGCTCCAATATCATTTGTTGGGAGTGTGTAGTAGAAGTCTGATGCCTATACCTAAGGAGATCGCTAAGAGAGAGCCCAAATCCGAGCTCATTAATATATTTAGTTGTACCCACTTTCACTCAATGTGTTATGAGCCAATTATGATATTAACTGTTTTATAGCACATCAATTCTTCAATGTAGGATTTCTTTAACACAAATCACTCACACATGCATTCTAACAAAAGAAAGCAGAAAGATCAGAGAACAATGTTGAACAAGCCAGTGGCTAGGAGTCCAAATAGGTTCTATGTGTATCTATCGGTTCAACTAGAGATGATATGATCATTGATTTTGGATGCTCCTATTACATGACATGACATAGGGACTGGACTTTGGACTTCTATTCTATTAAGGGTAGTATAGTGTTTATGGGCAATAACACAGAGTGCAAGGTCATTGGCATTGGGTTAGTATAGATAGGATGCACTAAGGGATCATCAAAATATTGTGAGATTTCAACATGCTCTTGAGTTGAGGAAGAATCTAATTTTCTCTAGGCATGTAGGACTTTCAAGGTTGTCACTCATGATCAAGAAGGGAAAGCAAACATATGATCTCTACTACCTTTAGTGACCAATAGTTATAGGCTTAAATGTAGCAATTTCATCCACTTTGTCAGAGCCAAACTAGATGAGGTTATAACACATGCCAGATGCCACTTGGGCTCATGTTTGAGAGAGCTATGAATATTCCAAAGTAGAATCTTTTGTGTGGACAAAAAATTGAGAAAATGGATTTTTTTGTGGACATTATGTGATGGACAAATGGTAAAAAGTGCAACTCAACAAGATGGTTTACAGGACTTCATCTATTCATATTTGTGGGGGCCTTCTTAATTGACAGGAAATGCTATATATATACTAGATTTACTGATGATTTTGGCTAGAAAGTTTGAGTTTTACATTCTAAAGCACAAGAATGAGGTTTTTGGTTGTTTAAAGAAGTTTAAGCTCTTGATAGCAAATTAAACAAGCAAGAAAATTGACTTAAAACAGAAAATAAGTTAGAGTTATGTTATTAAGGTTTTTTCTTTTTTTGGTCGAAGTTCTTAAGAGTTTGATGAGTTTTATAGAGAATACAAAATTGACAGACATTGAATTGTATATAAAACAACATAGCAAAGTGGAGTTGCAGAATGGATGAACATAATTTTGCTTGAGAGAAGCCAATGTTTGCTTTTGAACACTAACTTGTCATGAGATTTATAGGCTGAGACTATGAACATGGAGCATCACTTGATTGATGTTGGAAAACATCCTTATGAGATTTTGTTGATCATCAAACTATTCTTGTTACCAAGAGTTACAATGATGAAAGTAGATAGAGAAAAAAGCTATCAGTATCAATGATCTTACATATCACCAATGACGAGATACTACTCTCTGACTTTTATGAGAGTAGTTACCAGTAATGGTAGCTTAGAAAGACCAATCAAGATAGTAATCTCGGAAGTCCTTAAACTAATGATCATCGATCCTAATATCACGCATCTTTAGTTAGTATCATCATTTAATAGGGTCAATTTGATCACTCATAATCTACACCAGTGATAGTGTGCAATAGATTGTGGTAGTGATGTATCGGGTTTAATGAAAGATAATAAAAGAAGAACATTGATGGCTCATTATATAGCTGCTAGAGTTTTGGATTCTATATTTGAAAAACCAATTGAGGTAGTAGAAAATCAATTAACAATTTCGGAGACGAGACAACAATCAATAATCATTTTAGGTCATCCACTTTGGACAATGAAGCAACTACAAGAGCAATGCCGATGACTACCAAAGGCTCTCAAAAGGTTGGTTGTCTTTGAAAGTCTCCAAAGAAATATATATAAGAGTGATAAGACTGGATATACTTGAAATAATGATATTTTCATGAGCTATAAATTGTAACTGATTTTGATTTGTGAACCTCACTATATTGATTTAGCACTATAATAGCTTATAGTGAAGTGCACAAGAGTAAATGCAGTGTTCTTGTATGTCGTTAGTGTGTCAAGTGAAAGAAACTACACTAATCAATTGTAACTTGCATTACTGATTACTAGTGAAATCCAACCATCGTTGAGGCTATTATTCTAAGAGTAGATGTAAGCTTAGCCAAAAGCCGAACCACTATATGTCATTGTGTGATCTATCTATTCTACTATGTTTACTTATTAGTATCACACATATTGGTTTGTTCACAACATCATCTTAAGTGTTGATTGATTGATATTCTAGAAAAGTTTTACTACATCACCACTTGATCTATTCAACCCTTCTTTCTAGGTTGCAACATTAGTCATAACAATTACTAGATCTCCAACATATGCTGTTGAGTTTGGATAAGGAAGTGTGGATTGGTCAACCTACTACCTGCTGAAGGCTACGAATGTTTGGATGCCTTACATGTGGTCATGTTATCGAGCGTGAAAATGTGTATACTTCTTGGCTATGCACAATGGGTGTAAGGTTGCAGATTTTGGTGTTTAGATTCTAAACCACTCAAATTTATCACGAGCAAAGATGTGACCTTTAGTGAACTAGCAATGCGATAGAGTAGCAATGAGATTCGAGCACTACAAATAGACCATCATGCTAAGAGACATGTGGAGCTTCAGGTTGAGGCTCATCAAATAACATGCACTAATGATGAGGATAAAAGTCCCGAGCCAATTGCGGTTGAGGAAATGATCCAAAGTAGAGAGTAATAGTGGTGGTGAATTAGAGCTCACAAAAACACCACACTTCATAGTGATAGGCAGAGGTATGTTTATGTCAATTGCATTACTTCTGATGATGTTGCTTATGCCTTGTCTACTACAAGGGCAACTAAGGACTTATCGGGAGGCAATGTTAGGAGTAAAGGCTCAATAGTGGGTTGGTGCTATGAGAGAAAAGATGGGGTCTCTTCAGGGGAATCAACACATGGCACTTGGTGGTACCTCTAAAGGAGTAGAAGATAGTGAGGTGTAAGTGGATCTTCATAAGTAAGCATGATAGTTTTGGTTTAAAGGTGATCGGTTACAAACCATGCTTGGTAGCGAAAGGGGTTCACGCAGCATGAAAGTATCAATTACAGTGTTGTATTCCCATCTACGATGAGATATAGCTTGATTAGGGTGCTATTGTGTTTGGTTGCGCATGACAACTTAGAGTTGGATTGGTTGGATATTAGGACAACATTTCTATATGGCAAGTTAGAGGAGCAGTAGATATGCAATAGTTGAAGAGATTTGTTATCTCAGGCCAGGAAGAAAACGTATGTTTATATAACCTATATGGCCTTTGGCAATCTCCCAGGTAGTCCACATAGTATGATTTCTTTATGACTAGTTAGCTATATAGTAGGAGGCTAGAGGGTGGTGGATATATTTATTTGTTGTCATATGTTAATGATATGTTAATTGCAACTAATAACATATATGATCTAAATGAGCTAAAATGATAATTGGATGATTAGGTAGTGGAAAAGGTACCCTATATAGAGATTTAGAAGGATAAGATTGCAAGGAAAGTTTGGCTATCACCGAGAAACTGCATTCAAGTGTTGAGGCAATTTTGTTTGCAAAATGCCAAATTGGTGAGTACCTACTAGCTGCGCACTTCAAACTTTTAGTTGACCTTGCACCATAGTCATAGGAATAGAGGTAATACATGTCACGTGTTCTCTATGCTAGTGTTGGTAAAATTATGTATGATATGGTTTGCACAAGGCAATATATTTTGCATATTGTTAATGTTGTGTTCAAGTATATGAGTAATCTTGGAAAGAAACACTAGGAAGCCGTGAGATGGGTTATGATGTTTTTAAGAGGGACAACAAACGTTGGTTTGACTTCTATGAAGATATAGGCGCAAAGGGGTATAACAAGTTATATAGATTTAGTTTTTGGTGGTGACTTAGATGAGATAAGATGAGGTCATTAATGAGTTATAAATTTAGTTTTGCTGGTTATGCCGTCAATCAAAAACAAAACCAAGGCAATCAAGGAAACAAAGGAAGTTTTTTTAGAATTGCACAGTGATCTTAGGTTGCAGTAGGAGAAGATTCTTGTTTATTGCTATGATCATAGTGCACTACATTTCAAAACAAAATCATATGTATCGCAAGTAGATAAAACACATATATTAAGTAACATTTTATACGTGATATTGTATCACAAGGAACCACATATATCAAGAAAGTGCACATGTGTAGATAATTCAGCAAACACGTTAGCGAAGCCTATCCCATTGACCAAGTTCTAGTATTGTTCAGACTTGTTTAGCATCTCCAATGGTTGAGGAATCCAAAGGGTCTTAGTCAGACCACGATCAATGAGGATGGAGTTAGGGCGTATTTGGTAACCGGCCAAATAGTGCTAATTTCTGTTATTTTATTCTCGGGAATAGATTTGGAACAAAATCGCGTTTCGTAAAATTTTTGTTTCTGGGAACAGATTTGGAGTAAAATAAATAAAAAAAATTGATTCTTTTTCCCGGAAACAATTCTAGAATCAAGTACCTATTTTCTCTTATTATTTTCTTTTCTCTTGTTCTTCTTCCCTTTTTCTTCTTTTTCATATGCTATCACCGCCACAGTTGCCGTCCGCCACCATCCACCGGCCACCACTGCCCTTAGACTCCTTATCAAGGTAAAGTATGTTGATTATGGCTGGAAGCTAAAATCAATTTATTTGGATTTCAATCCATAATTTAATTGAAAGAAAACAAAGGCCATGCTAGGAAAGTCCCAATTGGGCTCTTATCAATTAGTAGTCGATGATGCAAATAGGGAAATTACTTTTCCCCAAGATTTTTCTTATTGAAGTTGAGGTCCATGTCGATGTCCGAAGGACTCATAGTCTCTTGCAAATAAATATTCATTTATTGAGTTTGGTCTTGGTTGCATAATGAGTGTGCTTAATATGCGTGAAAACTCGTGAGAGACATAGAGAGAATTAAGAGCCGTCGTCAAGGAGAGTTGAGACTGATAAAACTCTTTTTTTTAAAATGGATTCTTGTGGGTCCATGGTTAATTTTGAATCGGAAGAACACTTATGTGGAAGTGTGATTAAGCGGCTATAATATTAAATTTGCCAATTATGTTGGAATCAACTGGTTGATCTCGATCTCTCCCCATGAAGTACATACACTGCTGAACCATGTCGCTTCGACTTTACTCGTAGCAATAAATATTTACAAAGCATTGAATATCGCCCACCGTATCGAAGTACGCACGATCAGTCCAGGCCAATTAGGACATCAAATTTGTACATTAGTCTGTATCTCGCATAACTCCAAGAAGAAAACCACCAAAAGCAACAAAGACACACTCCAACTTTGGTCAGACACTGTTTCTGAGCAAATTAATTGAGGACGAACAATGAATTAGTTGGGGAAGAGGAAAGAGAAGGCACAAATTAGGAGGGACTTCTCAACCAGAGTAGAACTTAATAAAAACCATTCTAATTTAGGGCTCAAAGAAAAAAAAATATAAAATTATTGTTCAACCTATTCAACACAATAATCACTCTCCCTCTCCTTCCGTGGTAGCTGAAGACACGTAGCTTATGGCGAGAGAGGTCTCGTCGCATGCTGCCGCACCGACAGACGTTGTCTGGAACTGTCGTTTGCAGGCCGGGCAAGTGATCTGCATGATGGTGGAGCTGATCTTCTTGGTGGCTTGTTCTCTCAGCAGTTGAGCTCGTTCGAGCTCGGCCTGAGCTTGCAGTCTCATCTTCTTGGCGTTGGCCAGCTCGAGCTCCGCTATCTCGACCTGTCTCTTCGCCTGCTGCCTCGCCTCCTCGGCGAACGCCTTCTCGGCTACAGCCAGCTTTATTTGCTCGCTCGCAAACTCCCTCATGCTCGCGGCCTCCGACACCTCGGGTTCGCGCCCGTAATAATGGTCCCACATTGTAGAAGATCTCTTGGTGAAGGCTAATTCGTCCTTGTTCACATCGGTGGACAATGTGCCGATCGAAAGCTTCAGGTTGTCCGCGAAATTTTCCTTCAAGTTCCGCGTCCCACACAGGCTCGACGACGGCAGTAGCTGAAGCTCAAGGTTGTGGTGGGTAGAAGGGGTTGAGGGATTGTATATGTCTGAGCTGAGGAAGAGGATCTCCGCTGGTTTTGGCATTCGGAACCCCGGAAACGATGAGGGCGGAACGCCGAAATTGGCTTCGCTTGAAGGGCTAGTGCTCGAAGCAGTTTGGGACGAGCAGGCTGGCTGAGCCGCCTGCATCTCTGGGGGCTGAGCCCGGCGGACGGTGCACGAGTCTTGGTGTTCTATGAAACTCTCTACCCTGAAAGGACCACAGCAGAAAGAAAGATCATAAGACTGTACCAAGATACGGCTTTGGCTTTGTTTGGATGTCTGTAGCGAGCCATGTCAAGAAACAACAATCAAGACCTGTTCATGCAGGGTTAACGAGAGACAAGCAAATAAAAAAATGGGCAGATGACTAGGTTTGCAACATTAATTAGAGGAATAAACAACAGAAACAAGACGGGAGCGTCTTTGTTAATGACTGATCTGGACTTGGGGATTTTGGCTTATTGGTTTTTTCAACCAAAAAAAAAAAAACAATTATAAAGAGCAGACTGTGTCGTCAAGACCAAAAAGAAATGCCATTGGGAAAAGTGATGTAATGCTCATTATGAGTCAAATGGCTGGCTAAGAATTGTTATAAAAATGAAACAGAAAAAGTAGGGACAAGAGGCTGGCCTGGCAAATGTACCTGGGAAATCATTCTTGGATTCGGAATAACTAATAATAAACTCTCGCTGTCTAAACAAAAAGAAAAGCAATGTAGAATGATGATAAATTTCAGAAGCCAACCCAGCAAGTTCAAATATTTTTATAAGCTTGTAGGGAAGAAAAAATAAAACGAAACGAAGGGTTATCCTAATTGCCTCCAACATGCTCGCCTCCTCTTCATGAACATAACCCTAGGGTTTTATGACCCAAGACGAACCCCACAAATCATCATGCAAAATTGCTCGGAGGGCAGCCTTTTTTATCTTAAAGCTTAAGCTGTTACAAATCGTCGAAAAAGTACATTTCGCGTATTGATTACAAGCACAGCTCCTGAAGCCAGGAAACAAAACAAGAAGAACGACAAAAATTCAAATCAAGAATAAATTGGAGATCAATTATACCTGGAGAAGACGCGGCCGCAGTCGCAGGAATGTCCTCGCGTGCCGCAGGTTTTGAGGTGGGCCTTGTAGTCGGACTGCACGGCATAGCCCTTGGAGCACCGCTCGCAGACCCACTGCTTGTGGCTGCTGTGCTTCCGGCGGAAGTGCTTCTTGATCCCCACGAGGTCCCCGAGCGCGTGGCACGGATCATGGTGGAGGCAGCTCGGCTCGGGGCACACGTACACCCGCTTCCTCCGCGCCTGCTCCTGATCGGCCGCCCCGCGATCCCGCTTCAGCAGCTTCCACGGCACCTTGTGCCGCCTCCGGTGCATCTGCAGGTTCTGATCCCTCTGGAACCCTTGATTGCAGATCTCGCACACGTACCTGCAAAAATCTTGAGCCATCATACACAGGCGGCGGACACCCGGGTATACATAGATAACCCGCGAGCCTAAAGCCAGCGGCGGGGGGATATATAACCTAGCTTCCGAACCTGTCGGACTCGAGGAGGGTCTTCGGCGACAGTGAAACCACTTCTGCATCCGGATCTGTTGGAAAAAAGAAAAGGGGAAGTACTTGATTAGGTCCAGATCATTGCTCGAGCGGGTATTTTAATCTGATTTGGAATTGTGTCGTGAGAGAAAAAGAGAGAGCTTTGGTGGGTGAATCCGGGTCCATCTTTTTCTGCCGTTGCTTGTCTTCTCCTATTACCTGGAGTGCCTGCGGGCCTTCTCCTCCTTTTGCTGTTGGAGAAGGCATTGATCTCTGAGGGGTTGACGGCAGAACAAGCAGCGTTGGAAGGAGGAGAGTTGGGAGGAGGAGAGTTATGGAACATATGGGAGGGTCTCGGGCTAATATTTATGTTGTGTGTATTTGGATTGGTGCTGGTGTGAGAGAGAAAATCTTATGCCCACACACACACACACACACCCCTGCACAGAGCTCTTGTGGTCGTGGTGGAGCTATGTTGAATAGTGGGTTCAACTCAGCTTTACTGAAACACAAAACACAAAGCCTGATAATGGGCACAGAGAGAGAGAGAGAGAGAGAGAGAGAGAGAGAGAGGACGTGAAGGGAAAAGCTCTTTGCTTTCTGAAACCAGCTTTCCTTTGAGCCCTTTTCCTTTCTGTGAGAGCTTTCTTGGCTTTGTGGCCTTTTTTTTTTTTAATTTTTCTCCTCTCCTCTCCTCTCCTCTCCTCCTTCCCTTTTCAATTGACCCCCACCCCCCACCCACAGTAGGTCAGCAGGAGAGGTTGAGCCAAACACTTGCTTATCAAGCTCCTGTTCAGATGAGAGAGAAGCTAGAGAGAGAAGCTAGAGAGAGATAACTGCCTCTGACCCAATCACGTTGCTTCAAACTTCGAGCCACGCAAACCCAACACCAGCGTTTGGACAGAAACAAGAAAACATCCCCTTCCCATACCATTAGAAACGAACAGTCACCGTTCATCATCATGGCGCTGTAATACGTTTTGCATGAATAAATGCAGGCCCGGGTCCTCCGCCGCACGTGAGCTCGCGCCCCCTCCTCACGTGACGCCTCCCTTCAACCCCCCCCCCCTTCCCCTTCGTTATTTTCCACTTTTGTCTTTGTTCATCTCGTCCTTGATCTAATCGCTCTTAAAAAAGCAGAGGAAGGTCGCATAGGAAACTTAATGATGTTGTCTTTCGTTGACTGACGCTAAAGGAGCTGTTGGAGTTCGGCCATGCCACTGGCTAAACTTTTCATTAATGTTTGGGAAGCCGCTTTTCCAAAAGACGGATCAAAATATCAAAAGTCATTTTCAAAAGATGTATCAAAATATCAAAAGTCATTTTCATTTATGGGAAGTATCATAAATTGTTTCATTTTTTCTTTTTGTATTTTTACAAAGGTATTTGAATATTTCAGCTTAAATAATCTGTAAAGACGTGAATAAATAATTACCCTATCCTCATTTGTCTCGTGAAACTCTAGACTAGCATGATGCATATTGCTTCCAAGGTTACTCTAAGTTGAAGATGCCTTGACGAACACGGGAATTCTTAAGTCCTTTTTATGCTGAATAATTGTGGTAATATTGAGGCAGTGCACGACATGAAACGATAGGGAATGGGCCACTCTCCTTTCATTTGTGCCCTCTCCTTTCTCAATCGCTAGTCCCAAACCTCTTTTAATGCCACATGACGGTGTCGACATCACCACAAGTGATATTCTTGATTATGTGTTAGTTCATTGAAACAGGCATGCCAAAAACCAACTCTACCTAGATGTGCTATTCAATGTAGAGCAAATTCTCAAGCCGCACGTATTGCACTTTTCGATCTAAGATAGCCCCGAGAGAGTTGCTAGGCCTATGAATGAGTCCATTCTCGCATGTGGCCAATATTATAGCGACTATTCTCGTATGTGGCCAATATTACATAGCGACAAGTGTCACGGAAGAGTGGAAATACCCTTTAGACAATTCATTTGGAGCTTACACTTTGAATCGCATGGGAACAAAGATAGTAAAAGTATGATAATTTTCGTACGACGCTTATTTCAGTGCTAAAACTTTTCGAGTAATCAATTCAATACCAAATCGGAAGAAGAATAATTGTTTTAGTGCTTGCCGCGACAAATTCTGACCACTGGTCTTATGGAGCATTTTAAATTAAATTATAAATCTGAAGTAGCTTTTTTTTATATAAAAACAAATTTGAGGTCCAACATAGAAAATTCTTCATCCAACGTTGCAAAGCGAACAAAACGACATGAAAGTTGGGGGAAACTCTCTCTCAAAAGAAACAAATCTTCTCTATGTTGTTCGCGGCATTCAACTATGATGTAAGAAGAGTCGATATATTGCTGTAAATAAAATGAAAGGAGCCGAAAAATCACGACTTTAGGATAGAAAACTGGAAGAAGAGCTTGGTTAGGCGTGGATCTGAGAAAGTCAAAAGAAATTGGAAGGTGAGTTTGGTCTAGTTACGTAAGAGGAGAAGAATTACGTGTTCGGGGGGGTTTCTTTGTGTTTCCACGAGTGATGACCAAAAGGGCAAAAGAAAAATAATTACGGTAAAATATAATATAAAATAAAAAAATCTCCATGTTCTGCTTGCTGTGTACGCGTGCATGGAGAAGCCATAGAGCTCGAGATCGAGAGAGAGAGAGAGAAACCAAAGAATGGCCGCAGAAGGAACCTGCTCTTCGGGCAAATATATCCATTTCCAAATAATACAAATATAATAACTCATGTTCGACCTGATTTATATCTAACTTATATCCAACTTATATCCGACCTAATTCATATTGCTAAAAATACAAACATATGCCTACATTGAGATGAGAGTGCAGAGTGGCGTTCACAAAATCGAATGAGGGCAATAGAAAATGAAGAGAGCGAGTTGTAGAGGTAAATTGAATCTAACTAAATTACAAGCCCATTTAATATCCATATTATGTTGGGCTCTACCATTCTAAACTCATTTATAATGAATTTATTGAATATAAATAATATTATTAGCCCATCATACATGAGTTGGGAAATACTTATAATCCATTTTGATAGGGCTAGTGATTTTGTCTCAACTTAAAAATATTGGGGGTGGGGATTCTTCAAGATCATAATAAATTTTTCCCTGATTTTTTTATTTAAGATTCATGATGACACTATGAGAGAGATAGAAAGAGATAGAGATATGATTCCATTTGCTGGTGAGTTGGAAAGAATGGATGGATTAATGGATTATTAAGACGTGGTTTCTGTGGCACGTGAAGGTGGCATCACCTGCCATCATCTTCCCCGGGTGTTGAGGATTCCAAATCTCGATAAATTATTATTATATTTGTTTAGGTCCCCATTTGCTCTTCTATAATGCTTGACTTTGGGATAAAGTCTAGCTATCTTCAACCTTTTTAAACATCGAAAAAATCAATCTTCTGGTATTCCACGTGGATAAAGAGACAACTGATACTCTTGCTTCTTCCAAGTCCTATCCACATGGTCTCAGCTTTAAAAATAGGAAGACTTTCGCTCCGTGGTCTTCCCATTTCTATAATCCCCAACCCTCAAATATCGAATATCGTTAGAAAGTTCTAATTTCAAAACTTGAACTATAGAATATAAAAACTCAGTTGTCATGAGCGATGTGCAATTTTTTCAATGCCCCTTTCACATGCAAGTCAGATCATAAATGTCACATAAAATTACTCTAAGTCTTTTGATGCACACTCGAAATAGAACGAATCTAACTCTAATATCATATTATAGAGTCAAAACAAAAAACTTTAATCAATTAAGTGTAGGGAAATCACATAGAAATTTTATTATTAAGTAAAGTGGAGAAGTAGATATGGAGGATTTGAATCCCCAGATTTTTAAGGGATATTAAAGTAAAGATAATTAGTTTCAAGTATGAATTTGAAGTTTCACATTCTGTGAAAGAGCAAGATAAGATGTTTTCAACAAATTTGTCGGTGGTTTTGGACCACAATGGAGCGAGGTACCATTGTGCAAATAAGCCATGAAATGCCAATGAAGCTGCGTCATCCATGGAGCTTGATGATGCCTTGTGTCGAGTGGAGGCCCGACCAGAAGGACTCTTCAAAGCTAAGCCCCTACCGTTAAACGACAGGACTTCTCCTTGGGCATCTCCCCATACCGAATATTGAGAACTAGAGAAGTACATAATTACCCGTTCCGGGGCAATTTGCTAGACGAAAAGCCACTGACCAAGGCTCGGACCATGATGTCATAAATGTGACATGACATGTGTGGCTTCGAGGCAAGTCCTTTCTAGGCTTTTATGAAAAAATTTCTTATAGAATGGGGCTGTTTTAGTCAATTTGACTAGCTGCATTAGATCCTAACCCTTTTACTCTCCTATTAATTAATGGAGACACTCCTTTCCGTTGAAAGTCTCAACTTAAAAAGTCATAGATGGGAGTTTCAGAAGTTGATGAAAGCATCTAAGATCTTTATGTTGACTTTAAGAAAATCAAATGTTTGAGCATTGCACATGGTGCAAATTTGTTGGTTTCTCTTAAATGGCATGAGGGTATAGGTACTTTGATTCATCTCAAGAGAAGTGGTGAAACAATTTCTCAAAGTTTGGTTTTGGTATGAACTCCCTTTGAACAGCCGTGAGAGATTGCCAAGTTGGTGCTACACTACACTTATAGAGAGTGTGGATTACGAGTATGAATTGATAACCCCCTAGAGGCCGTCATGGGGGCATGTCATGGTATTTATTGGTGGATAGGAGGATGTGATTGGTGAAATTAGCCCGACTCTTCAAAAGGATATAGAAAACAAGAGTAGCCAAATTGGGGTATGAGTTTTATTGACCTTTGCCTCATCCAAACAAATCACTGAGCTATTGTCCAATCCTTTTTGTTTGTGTTTTTCATGGAAAAATTATATCCTATATTACTCTACCATCCTATGTAATTGACAATTGAGGAAACTTATGATATTTATAATATATATCGTGTTTTTCTTGGGGCAGGACACGTAAATACTTTGTTAGAATATGATTGACTCTACATTGCTTAGATAGTATGATAGTTAGGTTCGATACTTCCTCGTTTGAACGAAGCAGGTAGAGCAATATAGGATATAATTTTTATGATGAAACCTCTCCATTATTCCATGGTGGGCAGAGCCAAATCAATGGTCCCTGCGGGTTGCACTCCTGCACTGGCAAGCTGGTGAGCTACATCTTGGCCGCTTCATCCGAGTGAACAACATCGACCATCATCTCCCAAAAGTAGGACCCGGAATCCCATGCAAAGACGCGACCCAATCTCTTGCACTCGCTTTTTGGGGCATTTTTAACATTAAACTTTGTCCGCTTGTCTGCTTGATTAGATCACTCGTTTGTTTCTTTCATTCCTCTCCTTTCATGGAACTTTCATTTTTTCTCGTTTTCCTGAAGGAATTTGTTTGTGGGGTTGAGCCACAGAGAGAGAGGGAGGGGCTAGGTCGAACTGACAAAATTTGTTTGGTGGATACTGTCAGAGGTTTCTGAAAAGCAAAACGTGCACTGCCAATCGCCTCATAATGCAAGGTTTGAACGAAATAGGGAGCATCGAAAGAATTGAAAAATTGGAGAGCGAAAGATATTATAGACAAGGACGAAATGATGAGAAAAGAAAAAAAATTGGGAGGAATGGTCCAGAACGGTGCCAGAAATTAGAAGGATAATTGGGTGTTAGGACAGGTACAAGGGGAGGATTTGGGCAAATACGGTGTGTTTTGGGCTTTGTCAGAGACAAATATGCCCCGATTGTAAGACCTGTCCAATGTACGAGCGTCTCGGTACTGAATACGGCCTGATGTCATAGAGCGAGTGGGCCTGGTGGAGGAGAGATGTGACTCTAGCTTTAGGACACTTTCTTTACCTAGGTTGCTACTAGTACTGGCAGTGCAGCTACAGTAATGGCGAATGCGATTAGACTATCCTTACAGTAGAGGTGAGCATTCCACGGGACCAGGTCGGACCGGACTAGGTCGGGCCCAGGCCCAAATTGGGCAGGCGGAGCTTTCTCATGTGAGGATGTTGCCAAGCTCACTCATATACCTTCTGGGCCAAGGTGGGCCGCCAGTCTGTCGATCACCTCGGTTCGCGTTGCGTATCTGGGACCATTCATGTTGATGGGTACATGGATGTTATTTCTCCAAACTTCAAGGGCATATCTTTCCTCTTTCTGGGGGAGCCAAAATGTGGTCTGCTAACCAATCAAATCACGAAAAGAAGTTTTTCCTATTCCAAACTATGCGGCCCCTTTATGTTCTTCAATTATTAAACACCACTATTAAAACATGGTGATGGGCTTCTAAACATTAAAAAAAAAAAATCCCATTGGGGCTAGGGGATTTAGACAACCAATTAGAAGGAATGGCATAATTATGTTGAGCTTTGGCAATCTAATTAGCCAAGCCTATTGTGAATAGTGAGTCACTTGAATGAAATTGAAGTGGGCCAAGCTTCTTCTACAGTCCTCAACCGTGGCTCAGACATTCCAAGGACTCTGATAAGCTCCAAAAATGTATTGACAAATTGATATATCAATTTGTATCTTAAATAATTAATCAATCATGCTTCTCATATCAAAAGTGAGTTTCCAAGTACGAAAGGGTTTCTATTAGGGTTCATGCTTCAATGCAAACTGCAAAGGATGCTCTCATTGATTTTGCAAACCCTGCAATGAGACAACCGGTTGAATCTCGGCAAGCACCTGTAATTGCCCCTTCCAAAGCTCGATTGAGTATCAATCCATCTTCTCCTATGGAGTGTCCTGGTTTCACCAATTTTCACCCAACTCCTCCTTTCTCGCCTTATTTGTTGTTGCTATCATTCATAGAGGATTTGTGTTATTTTGTAATTGATTTTGGAAATGCGTGAATATGAGTAATTGATCAGCCCCTTCTTCTGTGTGTCCTATTTCGTCGAGCGGTTGAACTAGAAAGTTCAAAAAGAAATGAAAGAGAATGCTTTGCTTTGGATGTTACTTGACAAATTGCAAATGGACGTCCGTGATTGTTCGAAGATACGCAGGATACTAGAAGATATGCAATAATCAATCAATCTGATATTATTGAATCAATCAAGATCATTCAATATCGATCAAGATTATTCAATATCGGATCTAATTTGTATATTATTTTATTGCCTTTTCTTTACAAATACTTTGTACTATAATATCAATTGTGTACACTAAGTAAATAGACAAGAATATACATAAAATTTCCCCAACTCTTCTCTCTCGACTTCTCCCTTCAATCTTCTTTTATGGTATCAAAGCAGGTCACACATCTGTGATCCGCTTCTTCTACTTTGTTTCTTTTCTTCTGGTTTTCTTATTGCTGCCAAGTGAAACAAGTTAACTTGCAATAGGCGTTAGCACTCCGGCATAGGAATCAGCACCTTGAAGATTTTATATTAAAATAGACGAAGGAAAGGGAAGAGAGGGAGCTTGATTTACCACCATGGTCGATGATCAAGCTTATTTACCTGTGGATATAGCGACCTCAGAAGCACAAAATCCTGTGCATCTCATCACAAGTCAAACTGATCAGCCCACGATGGGGCAATTTTTTCCATGGCAAACCAATTTAGGGGTGCCCACATCAGGACCTTCCTACCAGTGGATGCTGATACCAATGTATTATGGGCCAAGCCCACATGTTTCAGTTTTAGAAGGCCAGATTCAAGATGGCCCACCAGCCGCTAGTGGGGCAGGCCATTCAAAAGCAATTGGGAATTCCAATGCGGGTGAAAACCCTAATGGGTCAGGTGACTCGAATTCAGGAATTTCGAGCGGGCTCAATCCGGGTCAATCAGCAAATCCCTACCTGGGAATTCTACTCAGGTTTATGCCCTTTCCCTTCGCGGCCGCCATGGGTCGCCCAAAACCCAGCAACGCACTCTATGTCTCCACCACCGACGGGCCCGAGTTGCGACTCATTAGCCACCCTCTCATAGGACCCGAAAACTATTCGAGCTGGGCACGAGAGTTTCGGCGAGCGCTCATCACAAAGGACAAGGAAGGCTTTATTGACGGTACTGTCTCGATTCCAACCAATGAAAAAATGGGAAGACAATGGAAAAAATACAACCGATTGGTTAGAACGTGGATAGGAAATTGCATAAGCCCACATTTCGCAGTCGGTTTGCCTCCAACAGAAGATTCAAAAATTATTTGGGACAATATTAGAGAGATGTACGGGAAGTTGGATCGGGCGAAGATTTTCTCGTTGCATTAAGCTCTCAGTGAACTGAAGCAAGGAAACATGTCTGTGACGGCATGGTTCAACAAGCTGTTATCCCTCTGGAACAAGTTGGAAGCCATCGAAGAAAAGCTTTAAGGGCCTGTGACAACACTTCGGCAGTTTAAAGAGATGAGAGACAGGGAGAAAGCTACTCGATTTTTACTGATCCTTAACAAATCATTTCTTATCTTTAGGTTGCAGATATTGGCTATGGAGCTAGCACCCACTCTCAGCCGAATCTTCCAATTAGCTGTGCAAGAAGAAAGCCAAAGACTCTCCTCGTCGGACAGCAAGGCTAGTGAAACCCTAGTGCTGGCAGCAAGAATCCAGAGGGGGGAGAAAACCCTAGAAAAGAAAAGTGACCCGTCGTTAGGGTTTCCATCCAAGAAGCAAGGCTTTAAAGCCTCTTCGATGGACGGTCAGAATCGAGGGCAGCGATCTGACGGTCCACAAGGCGCGCGATATCTGATCGATCTGGACGATGGAGATATATCTAGATCTAAGGGATCTAAGGCTCAATTTTTTTGAAAGCTTATGGGTAGAATTTTAAAAATAGAGGAAAATTATTTTGTGATTTTTGCAAGCGGCCCCACCACACAATTCAAAATTGCTAGAAATTACATGGCAGACCTGGAGAAAAAGAAAAAAAGGGAAAAGATATATTAGCAGCCACCTTCGCCTTTCAAATTACAGGATCAACGGACTAGCCTATCACACATGGGGAATATCAGCAATTGATGCAGGCGCTATAAAAATTGGACGTTCAAAAAAGGGAAAGCAGCTTCACAGGTATTTCTTGTTGCATGATAAATTCTATATCAAGAAATGCCTGGATTATCGATTCGGGAGCCAGTGATCATATAGCATTGGATAAAGGATTATTTTCTGTTATTCATGAAGAATTGGATAATCCTATTACTGTGCAATTACCAAATGGGAACATCACCCATGTTACTACAACAGGAACAGTCACTCTTAACTCCTAAAGTGTTCTAAGCCAAGTCCTTTATGTCCCAAACTTCCAATTTAATCTCATTTATGTGTCTAGAGCTTGTGAGGAAAATTCATGTCGAGTACTTTTCAATGCTGATACCTGTTTATTTCAGGCCCTTTTGACTGGGAAAATGATGGGCCGGGGTAATCTCTCCGAAGGATTATTATTTTGGAAAAGCTTGCCCACACACCTTCATAATTTTTCTTGTAATAAATCATTGTGTAACTTGACTACCAATGATAGAAAATTCCTTTTGCATTCCAGATTGGGCCATAGTTCTTCTTTTCCCTATCCTTAGTGTCATGTTTGTCCTTTTGCAAAGCAGTCGCGTAGTCCTTTTCCTTTGAGCAAAAGTCATACAAAAAACATTTTTTCCTTGCTGCATATTGATGTCCAAGGTCCATACCATACACCGAACCATGATAGGTCTCGGTTTTTCCTTACTATTGTGGATGATCACTCCAGAGCCACATGGATTTTTCTTATGCAATCTAAGAGTCAAGTTTTATCCCAATTGAGAAATTTCCTTTCTCTGTCAAAGACCCAATTCGGGAAAACTGTCCAAAAAATAAGGATAGATAATGGAAAGGAATTTTTCAATCATGAATGTACTACTCTATTTTCTTCACTAGGGATATTACATGAGAGCTCATGTGTATATACACCACAACAAAATGGAGTGGTGGAAAGGAAGCATCGTCACCTGTTGGAAGTTGTAAGGGCTTTGAAATTTCAAGCCTATATTCCAGACAATTTTTGGGGAGATTATGTATTAACTGCAGTCTATTTGATGCCATCTAAAATACTAGACGGACGAACTCCTTTCGAGTTGCTTTTTGGGAAGAAACTAGACTTGGATCACCTGAAAATATTTGGTTGTCTATGCTATGCCACAATGTTGGACCTAGGGATAAGATGGGTCATCGAGCTCGAAGTTGCATATTCATGGGATATCCCAACTTACAAAAGGGATACCGAGTGTTTGATCATTCTACAGGGGAATTTTCAGTCAGCAGAGACGTTTTATTCCAGGAAAATATCTTTCCATTTGCTTCTTAGAAGTCAACCACAGGTCGCACTAGAAATTCTCATGTCTTATATCAAGGAACTAATTAGAGATCCTACATATGTCTTACTTCCCTCATCGGTCGATACAAGGAATTCTTCTCCATCAAGTACCAACTTGACACCCTTAATGGAAGTTGCAGATGAAAGTTCGAATGATGTGTTTTCTTCCCATTCACTTCCCACGGAAGATCCAGATACTTCATTTCCCCTAGAAGATGAACCACCGCGGTGTTCCGGACAAGCCATGCGTCCACCGACTTGGACGAAAGACTACATATGTGGTGTTAGGAATTCGCCAGGTATTCCTTTCCCCATTTCCTCTTATGTTTCCTTTGATAAGTTATCTCCCAAACATAGATGTTGTATCACTCGCATCTCCGAAGAGCAGAGTCAACCAGTTTTGATGAAGCAAGCAGTGATCCGCGATGGCAGAAAGCCATGGAAGCAGAATTGAAGGCCTTGATAGATAATCACACATGTGATCTTGTTACCCTACCTTTGCATCGCAAAGCAATCGGATGCAAATGGGTATATAAGATCAAATATCAGGTAGATGGATCAATCGAACGGTGCAAGGCTCGATTGGTGGCAAATGGTTTCACACAGCGAGAAGGTTTTGACTATCACAAAACCTTTTCCCCGGTAGCCAAAGATGTCACTGTCTGCTCATTTCTTTCAATAGCAGCCTTCTAGGACTAGTCATTACATCAAATGGATGTTCACAATGCTTTCTTGCATGGAGATCTTGATAAGGAGATCTATATGGAAGTGCCACAAGGTTTATGGAGATAGAGGGAGAATAAAGTATGTCGTCTCCGCAAATCCTTGTATTGACTCAAGCAAGCTTCCAGACAGTGGTACGCAAAATTTGCTAAGTCTCTGATAGCTACCAGTTTTCAACAATCCAGATTCGATTATGTCGTTTTTACATGGACTCAGGGTACGTCATTTATTTACTTGATGATATATGTAGATGATATACTTATTATGGGTAACGACGAATTAGCTATCAAGGGTTTCAAGGAATATCTACATTCCACCTTCCACATTAAAGACCTAGGTCCTCCAAAGTATTTCTTTGGAATTGAAATTGTACGGTCAAACCAAGGTATCTCCCTTAGCCAGAGGAAATTTGCTCTAGAAATTATTTCAGAAGCAGGTTTATCGGGATGTAAGCCAGCAGTGATACCAATAGAGCAAAATACCAAACTCACTACAATGGATTATGATGCTGGACTATCTCAACAAAATGATCATGTTCTCAGGGATCCATTGGGGTATCAGAAACTTGTTGGGAAGCTTATATATTTGACTATGACCAGGCCAGACATAAATTATGTTGTGCAGACGCTTAGTCAATTTATGCACAAACCCAAACAATCTCATATGAATGCTACACTGAAGGTGGTAAAGTACTTGAAGAAATGTCCTGGACTTAGCATTCTTCTTTCCAAGAAATGTGACATGAGGATGACTATGTATTATGATGCAGACTATGCAACTTGTCCAATGAGCAGAAGGTCCATAATTGGTTTTTGTATTAAGTTTGAGGATTCTTTACTTTCATGGAAGATAAAGAAACAGTCAACCGTTTCATTATCCTCGACAGAGGCAGAGTATAGTGCCATAGCTAAAACCATATGTGAAATAGTGTGGCTACGAGGATTACTTCAGGATCTTGGGGTACAAGTTGAAGGGCCAACAAGATTATTTTGTGACAATGATGCAGCCCTCAAACTTGCATCAAATCCTATTGTGCATGAAAGAACGAAACATATAGGAGTGGACTGTCATTTCACTCGGGAGAAAATTTAGCAAGGAATGATTGAGACACAAGGGATTGGAACAGAGGAGCAACCAGTAGATGTCTTCACCAAACCCTTATGTCAGAGACAACATGCGTATCTCTTGAGCAAGTTAGGCGTCTTGGACATCTACAAGCCACTAGCTTGAGGGGGAGTGTTGGAAGATACGCAAGATACTAGAAGATATGCAAGAATCAATCAATATGATATTATTGAATCAATCAAGATCATTCAATATCGATCAAGATTACTCAATATCGGATCTAATATGTATATTATTTTATTGCCTTTTCTTTACACATACTTTGTACTATAATATCAATTGTGTACACCGAGTAAATAGACAAGAATATACATAAAATTTCCCCAACTCTTCTCAACTTCTCCCTTCAATCTTCTTTCAGTGATGGCTGCTTAGAGTACATCGATTCTTATATGTGCTAATAAACATCTAGTTAATGAAGAGAATACTATTTGTTGTACACGTTGATACTTAATATATATTTTTTTATCCAAAATGGTTCATGGATAATATCATTGTGGTTAAACCTACACCAAAAAAAAAAAAAATTAAACCAAGATTCAAATCAATTACAGAAGATATACTTCCGTTGGTGGGTGACATGAGCTTTCGTTCATCTCCAACATCATTGGCCAAGAAGAGCACTCATGTGAGTACAATCTCATCTCTACTCTCCCTCTTTTTGGATAAATGAATTGGCCAGCCAAGTAACTTTCTCGTATACAGATATGAAGAGTTTTTCCAAAAGTAAGAGAGACTGAACTTCTGGGCCCATTATTGCCTGGTAAAGCCCAATTCAGGATCTTCTTGCCACAAAAGGTTCTTTTTTTCTCATCTTACCTTGGTAAAATTTCACTTTTGATCCCTGAGTTAGTAAAACTTTTATCTGATCTTTAAACTTTTAGTTTCTCTAATCAAGTTCTTGAACTTACATAACTTTTTTAGTCTCTCTCCACAAGTCCAGTCAATTAGAGCAATGTGGAGTTGACAAGATCACGTGAAAAAACATTTTGCCACCAGGGACTATCATCTAATGCGTGAGACTAAAACACTTGAAGATGAAGCCCAAACCCAAGCTCTTGAATTATGAGATTTCTCAACACGAAGAGCACATTTGAGCTTTCCATCAGATTCTTGCTAGATCCAATTAACTTGATTTCAAGGCGGAAGTAATTGATCATGAAAGTTACACAAAGAACTCGATTTACTAAATTAATAGTTCGACGACTTGATCAGAATAATTGCGCAATGCTAAACAACTTTTATTACTAATTTACATCAAGGTGTCATCTCAAAGTTTAAGCATGTTCTAAAGATAAAGTACACAATTATTTAATCTCGTAAAATAAGTAAATTAGATGACTCAATTGTACAAATAAAAATTTGTAGGTAAACAGTGATTCAACAGGGATTTATATAGTCAAGTTCATGGAAAGAGGGTTGGGCTCTGTCATGTAATAATTCGGCTGTCACATTAGTGGGAAGCATAATGACCGCTTGAATAGTTTGGACCAGGAGAGAGTTGCTGCATGGATGCTCCACAAGCCGATAATTAGAGCATATGACGAAGAACAGAGGAGGGGTCTGCTTGATTGATTCTCAAACCAATTTAAGGTTCTGATTGTACGATGTGAAAAAGATTTTCCCAACTTCAATAGTTAGTTATCGTTTATAAAAATGTTTTAATGAAAAATACTTTTGCTATTAACAACATCATGCTTAAATGTTTTTGTGGATACCAAGAATTTTTTCGACTCCCTCATTAAGAGATATAAATGATCAAAATTAGAAAAATAATTTGTAAATCATTGACTTTCCGTGAAACAAAATAGCTTGAGAAGGCAAAGTTGATATAAATGCACATCTGTCTTCTTCCTATAGGTTCCCACCAGCTCCCTCCTCGGTTGGTCATTTGATAGTGTGATAAGGAAATAAGAAATGGAACGTGCAATTATTTTTGGGATTGGTGGGTACTTACATTGAAAGAGAAGCTTGCAAACTTTTTTCGGTTCTATTAGTTCCCTCTCTTGACTTGTCCAATCGAGTCCTCTTAATTCTTTTGATATGAAACCAAGTTATTTTGTGACCTATTATTACCATCACCTATAATTGTTCACATGGTATCATTAAATAGAACAAAACCTCCATATATGATGTTGATATGGTGCCTTAGTTAATACCAAAGAGAGTTTGATTATTTGGGATTGATCAAATAAGTGTTGGTAAGCCGTTCCAATAAGAGTAGGCAACCTTAAAATAGTTGTAACTTTGTCAGCAAAAAAATGAAGTTGATAAGTAACTCAAAAAAATTTGAATGCCACACGAAAAGCTGGCAACTTACCAAAAAAAAAAAAAAGAAAGTAAATAGTTGAAATAATTGGTAATTCCAAAAAGACTTAATAAGCATTGCCAAGCGGCTCAACTAGACTATTTAACCTAAAAAATGGTTTTGTGACTTTATCCGAAATAAAATTGGTAATTTCATATGAGAGTGAAAAACTTCAACAAAATTGGTTAAGTTATTACAAGACTTAATAATCTGACATCGATTGAGTAAATGTTGGTCCGCGACTCACATATAATCGCTAACTTAAAACTAATCGGTAACATCATCAGAGAAAAGTTGATAACTCATTCGAAGTAAGGTCGGTTATTTCTTTAAAGGCTGGTAACTTTAACACGCAAGTAAATTATGATGATATCAGTTGGTAATTTAATGGAATTGTTGATAATTTATATATAATGAAATAAAGATTGCTGATGTAATATAAGATATGTTAATTCATGGCTCCGTTCGTTTCAAGAGGACATTTTTTAGGAAAACATTTTTCTCATTGTCAACGTTTGAATTGCTTAGAAAAATGATTCAAGGTGAAATATTTTTCTAGTCAACGGAAAATATTTTTTTGCTTAAATTTGAGGAAAATAATTTCCTCTTTAGAAGACTAGAAATCATTTTTCAAAATATGATTAAATATCTGTGCTTAGACTAAAAACTTTGAGCTTGAGCTCAGAAGTCCCAACACTCATTTTGGAATCTCTAGCGTCTAGGATCAAGTCCTTGGCATCCGAGTGCCATTCCATTGAGGTTGGGCCCAAGGCTCCAATGCGTGGGTACATAGAGACAAGGCTCTAGTCCATTAAGGCTAAACTCGAGACCCCGATACCTATGCCTAAGTCCCTTGCACTTGAGCTAGGTCCAGTGAGCCCAAGACCTCAATGCCTGTGCCTAGGTCTCCAATGCCTGAGCCTAGACCCATCGAGGCTAAGGTTGGGCTCACCAAGGTTGGGCTCAATACCCTAGTGCTCATGCTTGGATCCCTTGCACCCAAGCTTGGTCCATTGAGGTCACAATTCTAAACCCTACTGCTTTAGGGATTTGAGCATGGGAATTAGGGTCTCAAGCTCGGGCATCAGCAATCCAAGCATGAGCAATGGAGTCCCCAACGTGAAATCAATGGACCTTGTCGTCAAGCACCTAGGCATGGGCACTAGCGTCTTGAGCCCGAGCACCATGTTCTCAGTGGGTCTCTGTGGACCTAAGCCCAAGCTTGTGCATTAGGGTCCTACACTTGGCTTTTGTGGACTGAGGCTCAAGTGTCAATAATTCAGGCATGAGAATTAGGGCCTCGGGCTTGGCCTCAATGGACCTCGGATTGGTGCCTATGCTCTTGGGACCCAAGTTCCCAATGCTCAAGTCTAGGTCTATCAAGGCCAGCCCAAAATCCTAGTGCCCGTGCTTGATTCTTCGCTATTTGTGCACAAGTTACTAACACCTGAATAGTGTGTATATTTAGAAAATCAAATTGGATTTTCATTTTTTAAAATGGAAAATATTTTTCAATTCTTTTAAGGTTTTAGTAAAATACTGAAAGAAAATATTGTCATTTTCCACAAAAATGAGAAGAAAGTCCAAGTTCTTTCTCTCCCGTAGCTCTTTTGGTTCAAGTCAAAAGTATGTGAAAGGAAAAAAAAAAAGTCTAAACTCATTTTCATAACTCTGTGGTTCATGTTAAATTTTCATGAAGTGCTACTGCTAAGAGAGTCAAAACACAATTTTCTTTTTGGAATTACAAAGTTAAATAATCATTTTTCTCACTTTTATTAGAGTTGGCATACATTGGTTGATTTACCTTGTCAACATTGCTGTAGCCCATCCACATTTCCTATCATAATCGAACTCGTGGCTCTAGAGTGCTACAATGAACTCCTTTTCTATGATTTCTAAATTGTACAATGATTAAGAATCAATTGATGGAGGTTATCTCTATTCAGTGTGATTTCTTTAAAAAATGAATCATGAGAAATTCTTATCATCTCCGTTTGTTAATTTCTAATTCATTTACATCATATGTCATTCATACAAAATAATAGACAAGATATATCAAAATTCCTACATTTCATATCATATCTTATTAAGTCATATATGGCTAATTTAGACAATTAAGCACAACTTAATGCAATCAAGAATTAACAGGTGTGGCAACACCTAGAGATTACATTATAATTAGAGGTGTTAAATGGGTTATGCAACCCATTTATGGACTCATTTATGGTTAAATGAGTTATTAATGGGTTAAGCTTTATTTCATAAAAGCATCCATAATAGGTTTTAATGGGTCAAGACGAAGATATATGGGTTTTAAATTGGTCAGCTCTCTTATCCGTTTATGACTCATTCATCAACCCATTAAAAATGAACCCATTTATTTTCATTCAAAATCTCACTATCTTTCTCTCTTCTCTTTAACTTTACAAATTTTGTTTTTATAAAGACCGAAATTATAATTATCTTTTCTTTTTTCTTTTTTTCTTTCTTCTTCCTTAGGTTGCCGGTACGGCAATGGCCAGCGACCGGCTAGGCGAGCCTTGTCGATGTCCAGTGAGGCTCGAGCCTCGTCAATCTGGCGAGCCTCGAGCTTGCCGACATCGGGCGGGCCTCGAGCTCGCCGATGTCCGCTAAGGCCTAAGCCTCACCGATCAGGCGAAACTCGAACTCGCCGACGTCGGGCAAGGCTCCAGCCTCGCCAAATTTGGCAAGGGCGAGCTCGAGCTCGCTGGTGGCCGATGGCCGACCGTCGTCGTGGCCGGCGGCCGGCCAAAGAAGAGGAAGAAGAAAAAAGAAAAAAGAAAAGAGAAAAATAAAATTTAAAATAATTAAAATTTTAATTTTTTAAAAATAAAAAATAAATATTTTAAATTATAAAAATTATCCATTAAATTTGTATTGTATAAAATCATGTTATCAATACCATTTTAAAAAATATATATATAAAAGCTTTTTTAGGTTTCGTTAAATTGATCGGGTATGGATTAGGTATGGGTCGGGTCGGGTATGAGTTAAAAAATTTGCACTACAATAAATGAGTCATAAACGGGTTAAATGGGTCGATTTGGGTCGGACCATTTAAGACCCGACCCAAACCCGATCCGACTCACTCATTTAACGGGTCTAATTATAATGATCAGCAAAGCGTAGATTTAAATATATAATATAGTATGCTGTACAGAAGGTTTTGGAATCACTAATCTGCATATGAAAGTGGGGGAAAGAATGAAACAGGGGAGGTGGGCTCCTCTGGGCAACAAGAGGATAAGGTTGAAATCCTTGAGATGGTCACATGGGCATCTGCCCTACAGTGGAGATATGCCTTAGATTTTTGCTAACTCTTTCTTTTTCTTCTCTCTCTTTCTCTCACTTTAAATTTAAGAATAGAAATAAATATTATTTTCTTGATGGATACGTACGCCAATTTTAGGTTCTCCCTTTCTCTCTCAATTGTTAGGGCTTTCTCTCTCCTGCCTTCTCTCTCTCTCTCTCTTTCTCTTTCTCTATCTCTTTCTCTTTCTCTTTCTCTGTCTCTCTCTCTCTCATTGGTTTCTCTCTCCTCTCTCCTCTCTCCTCTCTCTCTCTCTCCAGAAGCGCAAACCCTAAAGAGCCGTTTACACCCACCCAAGTAAGTTTTCTCTCTCCTCTCTCCTCTTTCTCTTTCTCCCTCTGTCTCTGTCTCCCTCACTACTCTCTCTCCATAATTTTCAATAGATGGGTCCTTGTACTGTTGTTCCTCCTTTGTATCTCCATGCACAACGCCCCGTTTGAGCTTAAATGGGCACCTGGGGTTGCTAATTCCGTCATCGGGATTTGCAGATCTGGCGTCAAAATCCCTAATTTCCGAATCTCTGAATTTGCCCCCTTTTAGCTATTGGTTCTTTGATCTGTAACGAGATCGCGAGGAAGAAATGTAGGAGACGGGATCGGATGGGGATTTTGAATTCCTCAAAATCCCCATGCTGTTGTGTTGGATCGAAGCATGTTTAGCTTCGTTGTTCTGTCGGGAGAGATTGGGAAGCGTTTGGTTGGTTGATCTGTTTGATCTCGAGACATGTAGCGCATTTTAGATTTGCTGTTGGATATCTGGTTTTCCCTTTGTGTTTAATTCGATGGGTAACAAGAAATTGGAGCATCTTTTTGTCCTAAGACCAGTTCTAGCTTTTATGTATATAATTTCTTGGGACTTTCGAGGATGCTGCTTATATTCGTGTGTTTCCTTTTGGGATCTTGTTAAATCTAGTGGCTTTCTACGTGTTCTCCTGTTACATTCGTTGCTTGAGCGCTGGCCGGTTTGAGCTTTTACCCTGAAAATGCATTGAAAATGAAACTTTTCTTTGTTTTTCTCTGACCTGTATAGTTATCATGGACGACGATGCGCTGAACATGCGTAATTGGGGTTATTATGAACCATCCTGCAAAGGACACCTCAATCTACAGCTCATGTCAACCATGGCCGAGCGAGATACGAAACCTTTCCTGCCCGGGCGTGATCCAACCATTCTGGTAGCTCCCAATGGAGCTTATCATCCTAGGGATTCTGTTGTTTCGGACACACCTCTCCAATACAATTATGCGAGGGACAGTTGGATGAACCAAAGAGAGAAGTTTTTCAACATGTTGCCTCCAAATCATAATTATGCCATGCTTCCAGAAAGTTCTGGAGCCCACAATATGCAAATGTTACAGATGCCTGAGTCATTGAGGGATGATAGGATTGGCAGGATTGAAGAGCCAAGCCCAGGGGTTAAAAAGGAAAATCCACAACCGAAGAAGAGGCAGAGCAATGGTATTCCTAAGACCCCCAAAGCCAAAAAGAGCAAGAAGCCGAAGGACAATACAAACCCTCCAATTCAGCGTGCAAAGCCACCAAAGAAGAGCATGGACGTTGTTATCAATGGCATTGACATGGATATATCTGGTATTCCGATACCAGTCTGCTCGTGCACTGGTGCTCCTCAGCAATGTTACCGCTGGGGTTGTGGTGGTTGGCAATCAGCGTGTTGTACCACGCAGGTATCAATGTATCCATTGCCAATGAGCACCAAGCGACGAGGTGCAAGAATAGCTGGACGGAAAATGAGCCAAGGTGCATTTAAGAAGGTACTGGAGAAACTTGCAGCTGAAGGCTACAATTTTTCTAACCCAATTGACCTGAGGACCCATTGGGCCAAACATGGTACCAACAAGTTTGTGACTATCAGGTAGATTTACACTGTTGGTGCTGCTTGAGCAAGTTCTGATGCATATGGCCTGTCTTACCTGTATTTATGCCAAAAGGCCATTTGTAGAGAGGTTATGTACTTTGTAGTTTATGAATTTTTGTGACAATGCATGTTTTGAAATTGAGACATCCAGAATTTTTTGCCATTGCTAATTTTGCTATCCTGCTTGTCTTACGAGTGGAACCAGTAGACTCTGGTTGCCACTGTTTCAATGTTAATGAGTTTGGTATCTATTGTAATTTCAAGTAAATTTTTGCAACAATTCTTCCTGAAATGTTGATCAGACATTAGAGATTGATCTATCTTATATTTATCTTATGCTGTCCAGCCTTATGGTTGATAGTTGATGAACTATCACATTCTGTTTTTATCCATTTTCTCTTGCAATTTCGATGATCGATCAATTCATTTCTGGATTGTCTCTTGTATTGCTGCAAATTATCTGTACTCAAAGCATGGGGTCTTCTTGTCAGGAGGGTGATAGATTTGTTCTCAATATTCTATGCTTATGTGTGGAACTACTTCCCCTTTCACGTGAATCTGTGCTTGAATGGAGTGTGCCCCTCACATATTGATGCCTGGGGAGTCTTTTGTACACAGTTCTTGCCTTGTTGGCAACCTCGTTCAATTGTTATGTAATTTCAATGTGAATGAGTGTGGTATCTATTATAATTAAAGTAAATTTTTGCAGCAATTGTTCCTGAATCATTTCTGGATTCTGTCTCTAGTGTTGCTGCAAATCATCTGTATTTGAAGCATAGGGTCTACCTGTCAGGAGGGTGACAGATTTGTTCTCCATATTCTATGCTTATGTGTGGAACCAGTTCCCCCTTTCATGTGAATCTTGTGCTTCAATGGAGTGTGCCCTGTACATATTGATGCCTGCAGAGTCTTTTGTACACAGTTTATGCTTTGTTGGCAATCACATTCAATGCTTACGTAATTTTAATGTGAATGAGTGTGGTATCTATTGTAATTTAAGTAAATTTTTGCAGCAATTGTTCCCAAAATCTTGATCAGACGGTAGAAGTCAATCTATCCCATATTCATCTTATGCTGACCAGCCTTTCAATTGATAGTTGATGAACTATCGCGTTCTGTCATTATCCATTTGTTCTTGCAATTTCGATGATCCGTTAATTCATTTCTGGGTCCTGTCTCTAGTGTTGCTGCAAATCAGTATTAGAGGGATAGGGTCTACCAGTCAGGAGGGTGACAGATTTGTTCTCCATATTCGATGTTTGTCTGGAAGCATTCCTCTTTCATGTGAATCTGTGCTTGAATGGAGTGTACCCCGTACATATGTCACCGTGCTCATCTGTTTGCTATCAGTTAGTGGACAATTCCATTACGAATGTCACCGTGCTCATTTGCCAGGAGACTACGAATATGGATTTCAGTAATACACTTCCGTTAGTGTACTTCTAGGTAAAGCTGATTATACCTTACTACTAGCGTGATCTAGAGATCGACTCGGGTTCAGTGCTCCAGTCCATTTGGCTTTTTGAGCATGACACTAGGCGAGCGGGATGCATCTCCCCATGGTTTGACAAATCTGTTACTTTCTGTTTGCATTCTTGAGGATAGCGCGAATGTGAACAATTGCCTTACACAAGGGGATTGAGTCACGTTAACGGTGGAAAAGGGGATAGGAGATTTTGGAAGGTCGAGTTCTGTTTTTCAAAAGTTTCTGTTGTCTTTCAGTCTCTTAAAACTGTTGTTTGTAGGTTTAGTTGGGGACTGCATTTGCAACTGTTAATGTATTACTGTTGGCTGATAGGGAGAGAGTTTCTTATGAGTATGGGAAAAGTTGCTGTAGATAAAAGGAATGATTTCGGAGATCGAATTCAAAGAGATAAACGAATGGCTGCAGCAGCACCACTGAGTTTGCTTCTCGAGATTTTTAGCTGTTCTTTCCTAAGCAGATGAACTTGAAATGCTCTCATTGAATTAATCAAGTCATCGCTTGACTAAAACGAGCGTCACCTTAATGACTAATACAAGCATCACCTTCGATTTGCGATTCGTCTTTAATCCCCCGGTTGAATTCCGTAGGAGGAAGAGAGATATTTCACTATGTAGAAATCTCCTGGTTATCCTGGGCAATAGCAATAGCCGGTTATGTTCATATCTTCGTATTACGCCGAAAGATGAGATATAACGGAGACCCCTACACATATTGACGAAACCAACCCAAAGAGAAGTCGACATTGTACGATGTGTGTGATAAATCTTATAGGAAAATGTGGTTACCATTTACATATACTACCAGTACAAGGAAATATCTCAAAGAGAAATTAACAATGCAATATAACTATTGTGAAGTCAATAAGATGCAGAAGGTGTTATATAAAGCTATAAGACAAGTGAAATGTAGTTATGTGACACATAGGAACTAGCTGAAAGAGAAATTAACTACGTAGAATCTTTATCTCTCTCTTCTTTTTGTGTGCGCACAAGCGCTGGTGTGGTTTTCCTAGAGAGTAAATTTAATAATTTGTAAGCCTCAGTTAAGCCCACAATATTAAAGAGAATCTGTAACCAATTGTGGACTCAGTCGCTGCAAATGAAAATTAACTAACCAAAGACAAAGTACAATGACTCCTAATTAGACCATAAGTCAAATATTGTAAGAGATTTGATCCGTTTCTAGTCTTTCCTCCAACTCGTGCCTCGGGAGGGAAAGGGAAAAGAAGACAAACTAGAGTTATTATTCAGGCTGACCGAAATTAATACTAGTGAGGATTGAGTATTTAATGCCAGGGATTTTGGTGTGCTTTGGTCTTGATATGATTAGCATCAAGTCAGAATTGCATATTGTTAGTACAATTTGTGCAGTCTGATATACTGATCTTGTTATGGTAATTCAAACTGTTCCGGTAATTATTACCGGCCCTAATTTGCTGTCGACCGTTCATATAATATATCGAGTGACGTTAATATTGTTATACAAATTCACTTGACCGTTAGTCATTAACGTAGTATAGATCTGATTAGTTAGTTATTAAGCGGTACAAATTGTGAGAGGTTTCCTAACATTATAAACTTTTGGAGAAATAAGAAATATATATATGGGTCAGAGGAGGAACAAGATTTGTCTAACACGACGTCAGAATATAGATCATGGGGTTGTAAATCATGGCACTTTCTGCGAGTTTTATCTCCTGCTTGTTGTTCATGTTGTTCGACCTTTCTTGTTCCTAGATCATCTCGTTGATGTGATTATGAAAGAGATCAACTTACTCTGAGTGTTATCACGACTATTTAACAAGGTATTGGAATATAAATCATGGGTTATAAATCATGGCACTTTCTCTGAATTTTATCTCCTGCTTGTTCTTCATGGTGTCCTACCCGTTTTCTTGTTCCCCGATCATCTAGTTGACGTGACTATTGAAGGGATCGACTAACTTGCGGGGGGACCAAATAACTAATATGTCTTAAGTACAACGACACGTTCTTTACCAGTTTAGACTTTTGGGGAGGAGCGATTGTGTAACAAAGTTGTTGATATTGCACATTGATAAGTTGGAATCGATTTGTGCACATTCACATACATTTGATTAAAGGGAAAAGCTAAAGATTCTTTGTTTGCTTGGATGGAAACGAGAACACTAAAGGAAAAGGTGAGCAGGAACATCAGGAAATTGAAAATTACGATAAACTGAGGCTTGACACACCAACATGCATCGACTCTTATCTTACAAGACAACATGCAAAACGCCTCAGACCCTACTGGGCGTCTCCGACGCCTTCGACCCTGTAGACTTCAGATCCCGTCCCTCGTCGAGGAACTGTTTTTCTTAGAACTAGAACCACGGCCATAATGCTTCTTGTTATTATACAGCCAAGTCGTGAACACGACCTTGGTGATGCCCATGCTGGCGCAGAACACCATAATCTCAGGCACGCGGCTCCGGTCCCTCGTCGACCACCCTAAGTTCTCAGCGAAAGCTCGCATCTGCTCGACTTGCTCCTTGGTAAATCTGGATTTCGGCCTCTTCTTCTTTTCATGCTGGGCAGGATCCACCAGTTGGTTCAACCTCTCATCCTCCCCACCGGTGCCGATCATCGGCAGCACTGCCTCATGGTCAAAACTCTCTTCTTTTGGGGTGATTAAGTTGTGATCGCCAGGGCTGTGATTGCCACTGGCTTCAGTATTGTCAGGGTCGAAAATGGTTACTTTCCTGTGATAGTTTCGGTGGCAGCCACAAGCAGCGCAAAGGAGATCAGCGCTAATAATCTTTGGGCTGTACTCATGGCATCCATCCACCATGTATCTACCCAGATTGGCAGCATGGTTGTGGAGGCACTCATTGTATGTCACTCTCTGCATCTCTCTCTCTCTCTCTCTCTCTCTCTCTCTCTCTCTCTCTCTCTCTCTCTCGCTCTTGCTCTCTCTGTGATCCTAGAGACTATGGAGAAGCGAGCGAGACACGAGCGGTATTTAAAGCCAAAGGAAAGTGAAATGTCATAAATTTTTAGGGCCAGTTACAGCATGAACTATTAAATAATGCTGCTAATATAAGGAAACAAAATCAGAGAAGCTAATAATGTAAATATCTCTTTATAATCAACGTTTTTCTGCATGCAAAAATGGATAGACAGAGAGAAAAAATTTCTTTTTCCTTTTTATGAAAGGTCTTGAGATTCAAAATCATCCCACCTCCCTCTTTATAATATCTTGCCTAGTAATAAGAGAAGGGAAAAGAGGACAAAAATATGAGGTTATCATCATTAATTAGGTTGCCTTTGAAACAATTATAAGAGAGGATTCAAAGTATCCGTTGTAAGAGTTTGCATTGATGTTTTTTTGTTTTACACCATATTTTCCATGTTTCAACAATATTTTATATAAGTCTGTTGGTGAATGATAGAATGTTGAACTCTCAATATTTTAATGTAACTATTTTGATAATTATAATGAAAAAAAAAAAAGAACATTATTTACACTTAACAATTGAAAATTGTATTGCCTTTTGTTTTGCTTAGGTTTGATTATTTAAAAAAAAAAAAGAAGAAGAATGTGCAACTAAAGTAAAATTTTGTTCTTTCAGAGAACAACTGGAATGTGATTATACTTGAGATGTGATGAAGAACATGTTGCTCAATCAAACAATAATTAACCTACACCTGACTTGATTCTCAAAATGTATAATTGTACTATTAATCTAGTAACTAATAACGAATTCAACAGCTAATAGGACACACCTGAATTGTGCTAATGACTAACGGATCAAGTGAAATTCTACCGATAATAACGGTAACCTTCTTGATAAAAAGACAAATGATAAACAGGTAGCAACCGTTGGTAACCGTCTTAATGAAATGCCCAATGATTAAAGAAAGAGCGGGCACTAAGGATGATTCGCCGCAACAAGATAATTACATTTTTAGCCTCGCCAAGTTTGAAGGATGTGTACATCAGTCTAATTCGGCTTCATGATAGTAGTTTTTAGATTTTAAAGAGTAAAGATCCTACTTCTAAGGGAATAAGATATGCTTAAATTTGGGGATTAATCCAACCTTTTTTTAGATAGATTTCGGGCTCTAAGTATAGTTTCTGAACTACATAAACCCTAAATGGACGGTTCTTGGTGAAGATATGATTAAACTTTGGGGATTAATTCAACCTTTTTTAAGATAGATTTCGGGCTCCAAGTATAGTTTCTGAACTATTTAAACCTTAAATGGGCGGTTCTTTGGTGCTCTGCTCCAGGTATGTCTGGCTGAACAATGGTCGACCCTAATAATAATTAGCCAAGTCCTTTTGATCAAAGAGATTTAGAGCTGATAACATACTTAAGAGAGTCTCCGTTGTATCCGATTCTGTAGTTAATGAACATCGGATCCTCACTGCAACTTCCTCTAACGTCTATCAAAATAACTTTTGGAAAATCCCACAGCCCTCTTATCCGGTATGGTTTCTTGCTACTGTTTCTTTTACTCCCCGTTGCACAAGACGTTTCGGCATCATACATTGTTCTGTCAGAGAGCTTGGCTCATGCAAGGCAGTGCTTTATTTGTAGCACACGGTTTACGCGATAGCATATGAACCCGCCTTCGCATCGCAATTAAGTGAAGAACTTGGACAGATTCGGCAGCTTGTCCCTAACTGATCGCTGGGAATAACGAATGATAAGCCATGTTTGTATCGAACCTAATTAAAAACCAGGTTAGATACGTGAGGATCGATCAGCGTCGTTGGAACAAGCCGAAAGCCGGTCATGTCAGGGTAAAACTCCGATGTGGTTGGGTATCGGTGTCTGTAGGAGAGTTTCCTGTCAGCAGTGCTCCTTGCCAGAGAACTGAGGTTCCTCTGGCGAGGCGCCATCAACCCCATGAGGAAATTTCGTTTCCGATTGAGTTACGGTTGTAGAGTCTCCGACTTTACATGTTTTCGGCCGAACAGCTAGGGAGAAACAGCCTCGCAAGTTAGAGCTGCGCCCCAGGGACACCAGCCAGCGATCAGCCCAATTCGGGCGCAATTTAGTCAGACATTCGTTAATCATTCTGCTTCAAATTTGTGTTCACTTTGTCGCTCGTTGAACAAGCTTTCTAACCGTATATAGATCACTCGAAACGGACCCGGCACGGCAGAGCTATGGCCCTGCCCGCCGGGTTCGCCGGACAGCGCGTGGGCCACCGTCACCTCATTTTGGTCTGATTTTCGGCAACCCAGGAATCTTCCGTTAAAGTTTTCATGATTTGCGCATGTGAAAATGTATATACTGAAAAGCTAGGATTAATTCGCGTGATGCCAAGGTCCTGCTTTGACCTTTAGTTTGTACTACTATGAATAAATCAGTTTTTTAGACTGGCTTTGTGAATATAAGATGTACTAATGGTTTTATATAACATGATGTCTATGGGGACGTTCGAGTTTAAGTCTCCAAATTAAGGAAAACTTGATTTTCCGAGCAGGCAGTGACGTTGCTGATTGCATGAAATTAGAATAATTAAGAATTGTTATTTAAGGTTATTAGAGAGTTATTTGAGGATTTAAGTCGGTTTCCACTCGAGAACGTTTTGGGCATGTTTTGTCGTCTTAACGACAATTAGAGGGAATAATTAATTATTTGCGTGATTATTTGAAATATCAGGTGGTTTTCTTTACCTCTGTTTGTGATTTTGGGAAAAAAAAAATGCAAATGCACCATCTGAAAAAAATCATGAAATTACCATTTACTAATCGTAATGATCAAAACTTGATTATTTTATCATCCTTGGCCATGTATCTATGAAACGACGTTGCAGTACATAAAATGATGAATTTGTCATTGTGAGGTTGTGAATTATTTACATTTCCTTGAATATGGAAATTATTATCCTATATGGTTTGAGTCTTTGAGATTAGTACCCTTATTTTAAGATAAATAACCACACCCCTCCTAAAGGGACATACTATTGGAAAATGTGAGGCGATACTACCCTAAGTTCGTGAAATGTTATGAGCTATTATGCTTCAGTATTTACGTGATTATTTTGTATATGATGCAAATGAACTGATTCTGTCGATTTTGAATTACGCGTACATAAGTATGAAATTGAAACTGCATGTCTGATCTCTCCTGGAGCAAGACGCTACTTACCGGACTAGTCGACTTATTCCGTCGTGATCTTCGTTTTTCGGCACAGCTGATTGATGGAATTCGTCAAATCACTGGAGTTAGCCGTCCTCGGATCATGTGGTGTTTGCTCTGCCCTCACACCGTCGCGGGTTTAACTTCCGGCAGCACAGCATTTCCTAACTTCGGATATGGTTTAAGAACTTAGTAGTCGATAGTATTACTTAGATCGACCAAACAAACCGTCTCAAGACGGCATTTTGAGATGCATTCGGAGCACTTCGCACTGACGCAATCTCCTGGAACATTCCTCGTCCATCTGTATGATTTTGTCTCACGCATGATGTTTGAAGTGGACTTACATGGATCTTCTCCATATTTGCACATTGTTCCCGTATGTAAGCGAAACAATGGATGGATCGATTGGTTAGCAAATTTTGCCCTGAACACTAGGCTTTGAACGTGCTCTTGGCTCCATGCAACAAGGGTCGGTCGCATGTCGAAGAATGAATCATAGTCTTGTTTAAAGATGAGGTATTTCCGCCGATAGCACGCGTTCCCCACGTCGAATTTGCAGCAATAGATGCGACCATTGTGCTCAAGTGCAAGTGCGAATTTGACCATTTGGTCCATATCCAACTCACTTCTTGGAACATTGGACAGTAGAGTAAGATCTTATCCTCGAAAATATAGATGGTCATGTCATCGATAACTATATTTTCAGACGAGAAAACCTTCTCCGCCATGCTTTTTTACCCTACATCGCCACCATTATCAGCCGCATAATGCCACCGTAACTCACTGGCATCGCATAATGAACCCTAACATGTGACTTGTGCTCGATGCTATGACCTGGCATCTGAGTATGTTGCAAAATGTCTTTCTTTGTTCATCATGCCACCTGATATGACTGTCACCATTGGAAGGCAGTGCAACTAAACCTACTCACGAATCATCTTAATGAAAACAGAACAAATAGAGAGCCTTTGGGACGTGAATGGTCTACCGATTGAGATCTACGAATATATGTGCTTCAGAATAGTCATGTTTCTTCGGCGAACTTCCACAAAACACAGATATAAGTCTTATTAATGCACAAAACAGAACAAGACGAGGAGACAGTGCTCTCCATCCTGACTCTCATTTTCACTTTCAAGATGCACATATTGTAAAACTATAGAGAAAATTCGCAGAAAAAAGGACTATCCTGATGCCAACAGTACGCATATGGGTTACAATTACAGAGGAAGAATAATCATTCTACTAAGGAAATAAACAAGGCCACGCCCATACCCATTACTAGCGAAGTTAACTGAACTAATGTACTCTTCAACGTTACATGCCCGCTGCTATTCATTTCTGCAAGTACTCCAGCTACTGCAATGTATATAAAACCACCGGCCGTGAACCCCTGGAAAGACAGACAAGCTTCAGACAAATGAGACAAACATGAATTCCACAAACATTAATAAATTCGGCCATCATAGACTTTTTCTACCTCAATCAATGATGACTGCCCCGGCTCTTGTCCCAAAAGCAAAGCCTACAGCAACAGCAGCAAATGGTTTGATGTATAACTCGAGCACATTAAGAACAGGTTCTTAGCAATGTTAAAGTTTATTTACTTACCAGTGTAGTTCCTCCTAAAGCAACCAGGGCAGAGAGAAAATTGAAAAAGAGGGCTTTGGATACACTAAAACCCGATCTTACTAAAATTCCAAAATCACCAACCTGCACAGGAGCAAAACCAATGGGCAAGCCTATTTCAGTGAGTTGATCTCCAAAACAATCAAAGTACTTGCATTATCTCCGCAATGCTATATTACATGCTATGAGAGTAAGCTAAAAAAATACTCTCTGAGAAAGAAGCAGATTCTTCCCACTTGGAATTTTGATCTTAAATATTATTGAGCATAACAGAAACAGCATTAGGTGCACTTATTACTAGGTCCGAGTATCATCTTATATCAACAGCAGTGCACGGTCTACTTAGGCAAAACTAAAAGCATGAAGCTGTATGATTTTAGCATCAGAGTTGGTTGCCTCTGTTACTATAAACAGAATAAAAACATTAAAGTGCAATGATCATATTCTTTTTATGCCTCATCATGTGTTGCCTACAAGGACACAGTCCCATCAGTAGACTCATGGGAACACATTTAGTTTGTGTCTCCAAAGAACAAACAAGGACATTAATGCAAGAATCACATGCACAGTCATTATGAAGAAAACACCGCATCTTAATGTGAGCTTCAAATCAGCACAATGAGTCCTTGCATCGGTTGAAGGAAATACAAACCTCTTGAGGAAGCTCATGAGCAAGCAAAAACAGAGTTCTGGACCATCCACCAACAGAACCGTAGAGAAGGAAAGCACTTCCTAAAGCCATCCCATCAGTGAAATTGTGCTGCAAAAGTCAATCTTGATCAGATCAAGCTAATTTATCCTGCACAAGAAGCTATAAGTCTTATCGAAGATAGACACTTTCTTTAAATTAATATATGTACTTACAACACCATCAGAGAAGAGGTTAAGATAACCAAAGACAAGATTTGAAGGTGACTGAACCAAGTCTTTTTCCTTCGACAATATTTGAGCATTGGATAACTCATCGACCGCATTTTCATCTGGTTTACCATCTGCTTCAGAAACTATAGCTTTTCTCTGCAAAGCCAAAAATGACAGTGAAATAAATAACGATCTCCTTATTCTTTTTCTTTCTTTACCATAACACAACGTGTTACATTTCTCAATAGGATTCCCATTCCAGAAATACTATGCCATATACCATGAAGTAGAGATTTCGCAGTTATCATATTGCATAAGAGAATAGGCTTTCAACAAACAGATAGATGCACAGTAAGTTATCCATGGTAATACCAGACATGCACTATCAACCTGTCATCTCTATATCCTGATGGATCGAGTTAAGTAGTGCATTTAATACTTCACAATACATGATGATATTGAGATTAGCTTACCTTCCGAAGAGATTTATGTTGACCCATATTATCTCCATCCAAAGAATCATCAGAAACCTTCTCATCCTTTTTTGCTTCACTTTTTCCATCTGACAACTGTGAGTGCAACTCGTCATCTGAATCTTTCTTATCATTCAGCTTCTTACTACTCTTATGATGATGGTGATGATGACCATGATTGAATACATTTGTCCCCCGAGACTTCTCCTCAACATACCTTACAAGCTTCTCTACAAGAAGAAAAAGCACAATTCCACCTGCGAGTACATATTGGTCATGATGTGAGAAGGTACCTCAAGTTCCACTTCAAATAAAGAAGGACAAGAGGGGATTCATCAAAGCAATGAGAATGAAACACATAAACAATGCAAAAGATAGTGATCAAGCTCTATGAAAGGTGAGAATGCAAGAGTAGTAATTTCAAATAATGAACAATCAAGTATGTTTAAAACAAGCTTGGTAAGGAAAAGAGAGACTCCTTGTCAATACTAATACAGCTGACAAGAAAGGAGGAAGATGAATCTGCTCTTTGCTCAGTATTTATCCTGCTTGTTAATCAGTCAAGGAATACAAGGTAGAGACTCGAGCGTCAGCCTCTTAGGAAGTGCTGATGAAGCCCTAATCCAGGAGTTCTACATTGGGAAACTTCCTTTCGAGTCTTCTAGTCTTTTTTCTTTTTCTTTTTTTTCCTGGGTGTTGGTTCATGCAACATCTTCAAGTCACCTTAGATGGTACCAGAAGAATATAGCATTCGATCACACATCACGGATGTGTTTGTTTCGGGGAAAACTTCATAATAAAGGAAAATACTTCCTGGAATTCCTTTTCCAGGAAAATTTTTTCTCGTTTCTATTTAGGAAATTCATTTTCCTAACTTTAAGCATGCATATTCTCTTGGATTGTAATGATTTTTGGTTGACTAATCATTTTTAACAAACCAAATGCGTGAAAGTTCAACAAAGTAATTCACGGAAAATTCTTTCACTCAAATAAACACACCCCACATTTGCTTATGGAAAGCTTAGTGATGTTTTTTTAAAACCAATCGATACAACAAATCCCTTTCTCATCAATCAAATTTATATAAAATAGACATCAGACCACTGAGAGAAGTGAGAACATGTTGCCTCCGCTCAGTGTTGATGATGTCAAGGGTTCATGGGGGAAGTAGCATGTGCAGAAGCAGACGATGAAGTCATATCAGGAAAAAATGTGCACGAATGCACACAAGCATGCAGAGAGAGAGAGAGAGAGAGAGAGAGAGAGAGAGAGAAGCAGGAGGAGGAGGAGGATTACCCAGAATGGACATTCCCACAGAAAGATCCTTCAAACTGTGATGATGTTCATGTTCAGAATGGGGAAGATGAGAAGGGTCTACACTGTGATCATCTGAATGTGAGTGTCCACCCCCTGCATGCATAACCTACATAATGTTTCTTCTATCTCAAAAAGAGCAAGATTTTACGTATTTGAATCAACAGTATATAAAGCTTTCACCATCAGAATATAAAATTTTTCCTTAAAATTTGCAAATACATAATGGCAACCTGAACAATAGCAGCAGCAACAGAAACCCAAGTTTTCTCCCACCATAGTGAACCCAAACTCCCCAACAAAATTTCATTGCCACAAGAAAGCTATAGAATTCACTTATGAAGCATCCAATGCAGATATTAAAATTGGCATCGGTTTTCACAAATATGAATCAAAAGCAAGATCCTATATTCATATAGAGGCAAATAGATCAGAAAACCAATGAACGATGGCACATATTCAGCTTCTTTGTGAGCATTTCAGTGGAAACAACTAAAGCAACAGATTTGAAATTACACTATGTGCAACAAGCACAAGGTATCCAATATTTAAAAGCAACTACTCAATCATATGCTCATTCAACAGAACCATAATTTTCGACTGAGTTGAAGCTCTAGTTAAGTGAGCAACAAAAGCCTTTAAAAAAGCATCTAATAAGTATCAAATATACCAAAAGCATGTGGAAGCTGGTGCAGAAAAGCATCTCCTAACATTGCACCTGCCTGAAAACATAATGAATTAGAACAAACACAACTTCAGAATTCATGGGAAACAAGAGGGATTTCAGCTAGTGCATATATGAAAAAGCACCTCAATACAATCGGCCTATCTTTGATCATCAATATAGCAACTTACACAATTTGACAACTTTTTTCTCAGATAATGCTGGTAAATATGACTGTAGAAGAAAAAAAATTCTTGCAACTTTATCAGCTTGATACAAGTCGTACAGTGATGTATTCAAACACCGCCAGTCAATTTAATATCTCTACTGTATGTAAACTGTAAATTTCTAAAATTGCTCATCGAAACTTGTATATGCAAATTTGTACAGAATGTGTACATTCTAGCCAAAATTTAACAATTAAAACAATCTAAAAAGAGAGGGTTGTGAGAGCACATAATAGGATTAGCAATTCATTGAATAGCAACAGGGGACCTCTTGTGAAAACCTTTACGATCTCTCACACTCAAGTACCAGCAATGATGAAAAGTTTGATACGCAGTCTGTAATTTAGAGTTCATACCTTATATAAACAGTTCCACATGCACTGGCTGGAAATCAATTACCAGAAAGCGATTATAAGGAAAACTTGACACGCGCATCATTATCATATGGTGAAGAACAAAAACACCTTGAACAAATATGATGAAGATAATAATCAGAAATGAAAATCAAACAAGGGGCCCCTAGTAATTAGAACGCACTGAGTTTTAGTACTTAATGCACATATTGTACCATCCAAGAGTCTAAATCCAATTGTGATGAAGTGGACTCGGATATCTTAATTCTTACCCCAAATAATGCCAATGAATCAACAATTGCCTTAGACGGTTTCCCTTGCACTGCAATTGCATAGAATATTCAATCTTCAATTAGCACAAACCTTTTTGTAGAAATTTTTCTTTAGAGTAAAATGTTTAAGTAAACACTAAGGCAGTTTGAAATCAGGACACAATCAACGTATTGAGAAAGTGAAAGGCACTAGGCTAGGTGCAACTACAATCGAGCAACTTACCAAACATTACAGGCAATATGATCAAACAAATGAGTGAAGCCATGCTAACCAACAATGAGCAGCCCAAGGCATGAACCCATAGACCTACAAAACAAGAAATTTACACCAATTGTTAGATCACATGGATGGTTCCAATATTAATGACCTATGCAGACATGCTGTCAATTTCCACATTGCAAAGAGTTCATATCATGCTTTTCAATTCCAGGACAGTCCTAACCATAGAATTACATCAACACAGCATTCATTCTACACACAGGATCCAGAATGCACAAGGCTCAATGAGACCATGGACAGCAATAAAATCAATATCTCCAACCAATACCTAAATCCTCAGTTACCGTCGCATTCCAACAACGGACAGCACAATCTACAACAATCAAAGTATTCACGACCCTATGCTGCATCAACTTTCACCGTTTGGCGACTACAATCCAATCTGGTTAATGCACAACAGCCGACGCAACAAAAATGAGCAATCAAACAAAGGGCAAGAAAAATGACCGTCCAAGAAGGCGACAGCGTCCAACAAATTACCTAGACCAGAGAGATCCGATTCACCAGACCGCCCATCCACGTGATGATGGTGATGGTGGTGGTCGTGGTGGTGGTCGTGGTCCTGACCGTGCTGGAAACCAAATCCATACAGCTTCAGATCCTCTTCCTCAGCCAACTCCTCGGGCAGCTTTCCACCTTTCTCCTCATGGTGATGGCCATGATCACTGTGATGGTGATGACCCCCGCCGTGGTCGTGGTCGTGGTCGTGGGCGTGATCACCGCAGCTGTGCACCTGCGGCGCAGGGGAAGAAAACCCAGAATGGGGACAGCTCCCCCCGTGCCCCAAACACAGATCCAGGCACAGGACGCAGACGACCGCGAACAAACCGCTCATCCTGCCCAATCCCATGCTCGGATTCGAACGGAACCGAACTGGGTTTTGACTTTCCCGAAGAGGGTTTTCGGGTTTCGAGCCGAAACGGACTGGTGGGTCGAAAAATGCGGCCTCCACTCGCGGGTGGTCTTTATTTGGAGCGGCGCTTGCAGGTGCCCTCGATGGTGATGAAGCAGACGATGGCGAAGAAGAGGACGATGATAGCGATTATAACGCCGAATGTAACCACCCCCATCGCGGTTCCCTCGGTGCTGTAATAATAAATGCGGGATCTTTCATGAGCTTCGATTCTTCGGCAGCAGATTCGTCCTCGGAATCATACACAAAATTGAATCTTTCCAGACGAAAAATGCTCCTTTCTTGAGGGACAATGTTGGGTATGGTTCAGTTTCAGTGGGAGTTTTATTCTTCTTCTTCTCGGTTCATGGATAAATCAGTTCAGTAGTACTTTTTTCTTTTTTTGGTCGACAGTTCAGTAGTACTTCAGTGGAGTGGGAGTCATTAGAGCAGCTTTTTGGAACTCTACATCGCTTTTTCACCGGAGCTCACCGGTTCAAGGTGGTGGAAATTTACCATTTTGGGATTGGTTCTTGATGTTTGAATTCGGAATTGGACTGATTTCTTTCCACGGCAATCGATTCGAATTCATGAATCGGACCTCATTTAAGTAATATAAATTTTTTGAAAGAACTATGGAGAGCTGTACCCTTTTTAATAAACGAAATCTTAATATTGGTAGTATGGCTTTTTTTTTTTTTTAAGATCATTCAAAGGGATCCCAATTTTGTTTCGTGGGGTTCAAAGTAAAAAAATGAAAAAAAATGACCATGTCACTATCTTTTCTTTTTATCTGATCTCCAATTTCGGATTCCTTTCGTGTCTCTCATCTTTTCTTTTTATCTTCGGCTTGTGCTCTTTATCCTTTCTCTCCTTCCTTTTTCCTTTTGTTCACTTTCCTTGCTTGAACATCCCCTGCCTGACTTGCCGCCCTATCTAATCGCATCGGAGACCGGTTAAGTGCAATGTCAAGACAAAGTTACTTCCGGTGATGAGCATGGATAGGAGAAGAGAATCGTGCCATCGAGAGAGAGAGAGAGTCGTGTGAGTATCTCTTGCACGTTTAGGACTTGACCTCTCCTGATTATTCTAGTTAGGTCATGAATTTAAATGAGAAACGCAGAGCAATGCTGTAAAATGCAGTGAATTTTTTTGTTTCGTAGGAAGCCAAATTCCCATCATCATAACCCATTCCTAACAAAAAAAAAAAAGTGCCAGGAAGACATTTGGGATAGAAATTTTAATAAAAGTTCTACATGAGTTGCGTGTTTCATATACAATTTTTAACCAATCTTCGAGCCAAAGACTAAGAGAAAAAGAATACAATGATGGCCGTGAAACCTAAATCTATTGTTCGGCGAAAATGAAAGTTAGAGGGAGTTCCTACCGCGCCTATACAAAAAAGAAGGAGAAGAACGCTGAGCAAAGCATTTAGGAGGGCGTGTGGCGAGATCTCCTCCACCACCCTACCCTCTCCATTTGCTACATGCTCACCTACGCCACTGAAACCCACTTCGTCTAACAAGCCTCTAGCATTTACATCATACTACTCTACAGCCCTCACATTTTCAAGAAGGCCAACATCACTTACTCCGATAAAATACACTCACAAACATCACAATCAATTTCGTGAAGACAATGTTCATCCTCATTACCAACTTCCTCCTTGACCAGATCGAATGGTGATCATCGCTGCTAAGCAGTATCAGCGGGATGATATTTTCGTTCACCTCCCTCGAACTATATCTCAACATTATTGACCCCAATCACACGAAGCTCATATGGGTAATAGCCATGTGCATTGCCCATGTTTCCCTACATGGTCTTCTTGCTGATTATGTCAATGTACAGCTCCAAAATCTTCCTATTGAGGCTACGTGCGCAGGGATATGAAATGGTCATTGCCGTGTGGAGTGCAGTGATACCAATGACATACTTATTAATGTACAAGGCATCCTCGGAGATCTTCCTATTGAGGCGTGCTCTTTGGGTGGATTTGGGGCTACAACGGTGACTATTCTTCTTGCATTGTCATGCATAAACCTAGTACCACAGGATGAACATAAGAGCAAATAACTTACTAATATTTATCAATGTTAGGTTGATGTCTTCAAACTTATCATTAGGCGTGGATTGTTATGAACTGTAGGGGTGATTGGTTTCCTAATTCAGTCTTATTCCTAAATTTTGAGATTGAGGACTGGATTGGATGGTCTTAGGACTAGGAACCAAACTGAATGGACCAGCTCGGTCCAATCCAGTTCTAGGTAACCGATCGGTTAGCAAAATGAAAAAGATCAATAAAATACTAGAATTGTTACTTTTTAAACCAAACCAACAATCATCGGTTTTCTTTAGAAACTAAATCAAATTGGCCAATTCAAATAGTCCAACATGTCCACCCTAATGAACTGTGCATTATGAAAGCTCAAGCTCATGACCGCGAATTGAAATTTCAAAACCTTTCCCACGAGCCTGTTTCGTCAAAAATCAAAATGTACAGAATGTACAGAATAATGTGGTAATAATGCAATCAAAATTCTTCAAAAAGGGGGAAGAAGAAGAAAAGAATATCCAAAGTTCAAGAAAAGGAAAAAGAGAGGGAGAGACAGAGAAGCCGAAGCAGAAGGTCGCGGGGAGGCAACAGCAGGATTCATTCCCTCCCTCCATAACGGGGCAAAGTCCTCCTTCCCGTTTTCTTGATCGGAGTCCCGTCACCTCGGTCCCCCATTCCCGACCCAGATCCCACCGCTTCGGCACGACCTCGGCAATGGCGGCGCGGGTGATGACGGTCGCGCAGGACGGCACGGGGGACTTCCGCACGGTGCAGGAGGCGGTGGACGCGGTCCCGCTCGGCAACGCCTGCCGCACCGTCGTCCGGGTCGCGCCCGGGGTCTACCGGCAGCCCGTGTACGTGCCCAAGACCAAGAACTTCATCACCCTCGCGGGGCTCCGGCCCGAGGACACCGTCCTCACCTGGCACAACACCGCCGCCAAGATCGACCACCACCAGGTGATACCCCCCGCCTTCCCTTTCTCTGCCTGTGTGAATTTTCGGAGCTTGCCGTGGAGTCCCTTGATTGCGGCATTGTCTTTCTTCAGGCGTCTCGTTTGATCGGGACGGGGACGTTCGGGTGCGGGAGCACGATCGTGGAAGGGGAAGATTTCATTGCTGAGAACATCACTTTCGAGAACTCGGCTCCTGAGGTAATGAGGTGAACGTTGGAGGTATTTTTCTCGTTCTTTTTACGACTGCTGATGTGGTGGACCAACAAATGTTTGATAGAATGCCCGAGAGTAGAGAGAGAAGGAGAAGGAGAGAATAGTAAAAGAGATGGTAATTTCATTTATTTCTTGGATTCTTAATTTTTTTTTCTTTTTTTGGTTTTTTTTGGAGACACTTGAATTCTTAAACTTGTTGAGTAGAGTTTGTGAAAAAATTCTCTTTGTCACAGAGTTCTTGGTCGGATAACTGTTAGTCATGGACAGGACACCTTGTAACTGAAAAATGAGTCACTCACTCGACAACTTAGCTACTAAGCATATCCAGGTGGGCTCAGCTTCTCCTTAAGATGGTGGACAGCAACATCCCCGACCTGGGCAAACCTGGAATGTTGGTCGTTGGTTAGGATTAGAGGCGGCAGTAAGGGTAGTGGAAAGGTTGATGGAAGCTCCTGCTTCTAAGCATGGATTGTGAAGGTAACCTGGAATTTGGGTAATGGAAACGTTGATGGAAGTTCCTGCTTCTAGGCATGGATTTGAAAGTAAACTTGGAATTTGGCTTGTGAACTACTCAGCAGCCCATAAATGAAGGTGGAAATGAAGTTGGTTTCAGGCGAGCCACGACTTTCTTAGAGCATCATTACCTCAATTCCTCGGACTTCTCTAGATGCCCATCCATACCCCTTTCAGTTGAACCTTTTTAAAATCTTTTACATCATCTACCAACCCCCATCCCCAAATCTCTATCAAATCTCCCTCACAAACTCCTTCCCTGACACTCCTTCACAACTAAAGCTTCCTTAAGCATCACATTTAAGGGAAGAATTACATCACGTAATTCCAAGGCAAATACTCACAAAAATCAATATTTCATTAACTTTATTGAAAAGAAAGTACAACTATATTGATAGACTCTCTAAAAGTTCTACTCCTGTTTGAAATAGGAAGGACAAAGGCACTAGAATTCCTCAAATTTTCCAAATTGTTCAATCAGGTGAATTGTTCCTTTTAGTACAATTGGGTCCCTAAAATATTTGTGTTCTTGTTCAAGTTGGTCCTTCTGTCAAAATTACAGACAGAAATTCTGATGTGACCATTAAGCTGCTGTTAAATGCCGACATGACGTCCTACGTGGCATAAAATAAAAGATAATTCAGAAATAAAGAATATTCAAAACAAAATAAACATTAAAAAATTAAGAGAAAAGTTTCTTTTAAAAAAAAAAAGATGGACGCAGAATAGGTGCTGCTGACATCACGCCACCCCTGGTCACTGGTCACCTAGGGTCGCCCGACACCAATGGCTGCTGGCTGGTGGTTATGCAACCCTAGCGAGCAATGACAACAATCATGCAACCCTAGCAAGGCCTGATCTCAGGTTGTGCAATCTGAACTGGGTCTACTGGGTCTAGGCAACCCCTGCCTAGTGTTGCCTGCTTTGCCTGGTTGCATGACCCTCAGCCAGATTTAGCCTTGGCCAGGCTCGGCTGCCCTTGATGCCTGGGTGGCATCACCACCCCTATAGCCTCCCCCCCGCTTCTCTATTTATCTCTCTTAGCTTTTTTTTTTTTTCTATAATTCTCTAATATTTTATCCAGTAAACAAATTAGGAAATTACACTCAACATCTTGTGCAGTTAGTGCTGATGTGGCGCCGATGAGTCAGTCCACATCAGGATTCGCATTTTTATTTGAATGGAAGAATCAACTTGAACAAAAAAGTACATACTGTAAGGACCTAATTGCCCAAAAAAAAGTTCAAGACAACGTTATATTCCCTGCCTCTATATATTTTACCACTCTGTGTTTGTGTGTCACTTAATAAAATCACAAATAAACCCCATACTCTATACTAGGAAATAACATACTACAGTAGAATTAATAACTAACACAGAGAAATAAAGTCTCAAAGACAACTTTATATTCGCCACCAAGCTGAGGCATAGATGTCTATCGTGCCCAGCTTGTTAGATTACTTGATGGACAGAACAGCTTTGACAAGTCCCCTTACAGATCCTTTGATTTAACATGATCTTTGCTGACTTCTTTCCTCATTACTAAATCTTATTCCAATGCAAGTAATCTTCACTGTGTTTTCATCACTGTTGACCATTTAGTGCTAAAATGTGGTTGGTCAACTTGGCTTTGCCAGTGGTGGGTGTTTATTTGTTTAGCGGAGAGACTACGCAAGAAGAGCTTGTTGGGTTATATGCACTAACAAAGAAAAGAGAAAGAGGATTCAGTTGATCACTCTGGTGACTTCTTGGCTGATTTGAAGGGAAAGAAGCAGGAGATTTCTTAATAACATAGATAGTCATTTTGTAAACATTAGGGACTCTTGGCTTTCTACTTTGAATTTTTGGTATGCACAGAGACAGATATTAGTGTAAATGCCATTCTATACCTACTGAACTCCATCTCCTCTGACAAGCAATATTAGCCATCACCCATTGTGCCACCACATTTGCCTTTTACTTTTACATGTAATCAAATCCCTTCCAACATAAGTGCAATAACCAAGATAGACGTCCGATTACATGATGGCCATCTCAATTTATGTTGGGAAACCCAATTGGGTCAAGGGAATTGGAAGGTTCACGTCAACCTTTTGTAGAGCCCTTTTAGATAACATAAAACTCAACAGACACTTTCTCAGCATTACGTAGGTCTCTCCATAAATTGACCGAGAACTCCAAGTGCACACTTATAACAGTTCGTGCCACTTTGAAGTTTATCCACTCCCCTCCTATGCCAGGACACCATTATATATTTGAAGTTTGATACTAAGATTTATAGGAAGATCTACAGGTTTTGCTCCCAAAAGTGTCATTTACTCCAAAAGCTTAGTGACACACTTTCCTTTGAGAAAGATTGATCCCTTGTTTAGGTCTTGCTATTTTAATACTGATGAAGTACCTTAACAACCCAAATTCCTTCATTTGTAAGTGATTGCTGAGTTGGCACTTTATCGACGAATGCTATTTCTGTCAGTGTCATTAGTATTGTATCATCTAAATAGACAACTAGGAATGTAACCATTACAAAGTAAGTGTGCAAACTAGAATGATATGAAGCAACCTTTTTGTCTTGAGTTATGGGACAAAGTTGTCTGCCATCAGTTTGCATTCTGGACGTCATCAACATGCCATCACCATGACAGCCAGATCTCACAAATCACTGCCAGTAGGCATGCAGTGGCCCATCATATCAATCCCATTTCAATAGTACTGCTAATGCTAGTGTTGTCCTACCATGTCATATTGACTGCCAATTGGTGCATTGCCTTGTCAGCATCCTAGTCATTATCCCATTGTTGGGCACATGGAGTTACGTCATCAGTGTCGCCATTCTTCACTTTCCACAGATTAGAGTGTGAACTATTTATCTTCTCTAATCCATTGAAACCTAGTGGAATAGGTTGGTCAACCTATAGTGCCTGTCTGGGTCCAATATTAACAGAACCCATTCTTGACCAATTTGTCTTTGCTTCCTTTTAGTGATATGTAATGACATAATCAAATCTATTGTTAAAAGGCTCGCTTGAGCTTAAAGCATGTTAAAAGGGAAAAATGAAACAAAAGATGGCGGAATTGCGAGAGTGGTTGCAGCATTGAGGCGGTGTGGGACAGGGCGTGGCTGGCATTCTATCTTCTGCAATTTCAAGATATTTTTACCTAATTTGTGGCTTTGAGGTGCGGACATTTGTATTGCTTTTGAATTATGATGTGGGTAATCAGATTTCTTTTTATCAGGGTTCAGGCCAAGCTGTGGCGATTAGGGTGACAGCAGACAGGTGTGCCTTCTACAACTGCAGGTTTCTTGGTTGGCAGGTAAAGTCACCATTTCATCTTGGAGTTTTTTGGTTGTCAAGTCATTGGAATCTGTTGAGACCTTAGTCCTAAGCTTCCTGAGAAAAAAAGAAGAAGATGGAAGCTGATGTAGGGAAACTTTTAAAGAAGCAAGAGAGGAGTGAAGATTAAGGAGAAATCGATGGAGAAATCTTTGCATATCCAAGCATCATAACTAGCAATGTTTGGGTGCAATTACGTATGCATTCATCATCACTAGCTTATGGGATTACCCTGTGTGCCCTGGTAGAGTCTGTGCAGTAGAACTACTTCAGCATCTTGATTTTTCAATTTACGTCATGGTTAACGTCCGGGTTATTAAACCATGTCTTGGTTGGTCACTTCTTTTTTCTCAAGGAAGAATGAAGAAAACTGAGCTTAAATGAAACAATAATCCTCCCAAACAACTTCCTTGGGGGATGAATCAGATCACCAAACTCAAAGTTTTAGGGATTGCTCCTTTGTCTCATTTGACGGTTCTATCCATGATAGCTTTGGTCCTGCTACAAATTGGATAGCTTTTGCAAGCAGATGTAAGGAGGCACAAACCTCTTCCTTGCTTCCAACTTATATTTTCAACCGTAACACACGAAACACAAGCTGATCTAGACTACCTTATGGTAGTCACACTTAGGCAATAAGATCAATTCTACCAGCAATGGTCCTGAACACTTTGTCTTGATCACTAGTGATGAGGAAGCACATGTTATTGTGATCATGAAATTTGGAACACCTATAGTCATCTGAGGATGTGTTAAGAGTGAAAAAAAGGGCAGCATGGTTAATCAATCTAATGATAAGCAAATTTTATTCTTCCTTCATGATCCTGGTAAATACTTACATGATGTCCGTGGAGACATGACCCCTAGCATGCGTAGGGAGTTGACAAAGGTTAAAGTAAACTTCTCTTTGATTTTTTGATAGACATGTTGCCGCGAGGCAAAAGTGTGAATGTAATTATTTATCCCTGTCCAATAGAAAATTTCCTTCATTCTTTGATAAGTGCACAGTATACGAGAATGTGCTCCTAAAGTAGATGCTACTTAGCTACAGCCTACTATGTTGTACCCTGTCTGCATCATAATCTGTATAGAGTGAGAGAATCAGGTCTTCTTTGTGGATCAGATATCACTATAATTAATTTAGTGTCGTTACTGGCCTAAAAGGATCACACAAAAGAATCATTGGCCTTGGAGTCATTCTCTTGACTGCTGCGAACCTGCTGTTCCCAACTAAGAACGAGCATAGAAGTTATACAATGAATTGTTTGATCTTCAATCTTGTGACTCTCTGGTCTATTGTTTGCTGTAGATGGAGTAAAAGTGGCTGGTGGACTAGTCACTGTGGAATGGGAACTTGCTAACAGGTTCACCGGTTTTTCTGTTAATGATGCAGGATACATTGTACTTGCATTACGGGAAACAGTATTTAAGAGATTGCTACATTGAGGGAAGTGTAGACTTCATCTTCGGCAATAGTACTGCTCTTTTGGAGCACTGTCATATCCATTGCAAGTCAGCAGGTTTCATAACAGCTCAAAGCAGGAAGTCTTCTCAGGAATTGACTGGTTATATATTCTTAAGGTTCTAAGCCAATCTTGCTTATTTTTTGCAAGGAGAATCGCATTTATCTGTTGATTCTTTTTTATGTGTTCAACATAGACTACACTTGGCACACTTGATTGCTGATATCAGACATGAATTAGTGTTTTCTGCTAACTAATTGCATTTCATGCTGATGTCTAGACCATTCTAGCAGTGAGTGGAGCCTGTGCATTGTCATCTTTTGCTGGGAAAAAGAATTTACACCATTTATTCCACAAACTGTATATATATTGATGGGATAAGCGCACTAGAAGTCTTGAAACTTGCTAATGCAATCAATTTCAAATCCTGTCCAAGTAGTGCAATCAAGAACTTTCATTAACTCCATCCAATTTGAATACAGAAAATGTTGATGTAGTATTTTTTAATATTTTTTTAGAATATAAGGCTCTGATGTGTGGTCAAATGAGTGCCACATCAAGATAAAGGGAAAAGAATTTAAAAAGAAAAAAAGAACTTGGGGAGAGAGAGAGAGAGAGAGAGAGAGAGAGAGAGAGAGAGAGAGAGAGAGAGAGAGAGAGGGAGGGAGGGATATCGCATGACCAGGGGAAGTTTGAAGGCTAGCGGTGCCTTCGCTTTGATCCGTCAACCCTGTTTGATTCCACTATACAATTAGCGTTTCTTGTTTGGTTGACAGTTCAATTACATGCCATTGAATTGATTGTTGAAACTTGCAATGTAGTGAATTGAGGCTTCGATCGTTGAAAGATTAAGTTTTTGTATATTTAAGGCTCTGAATTTTTGTGAGAAACCAGGCTTGTTTTTTTTTTTTTTCTTTTTGTGAATTAGTCCAAGGATTTCCATGGTATTTTTGGGTGTAGTCAAAGAGAGGAGATTGAATTGTTCGGTTGTCCAGTAATGGTGTTGGCCAATGATTAGAGTAAATCCTGTTTTGATAAAGGCATGTCATCATTGTCATGGTGATTCAAGCATGCCCCTACAATATGGCATTAGGAAAGCTGCAAGGACATTGAATATTGCTGGCAAGGTTCCAATTGGAAGAAGAAAGCTAATAAAGATATTGAATTGATTGCTCAATTTAATAGTTCTGAGAAAAACAGTAAGTTTTTGGATCAATGTACTGGAAAGAAGACTGCTCTTGTTGTGGTTAGTGATGAAGGAGAGTTTCTTCATCAAAGTCTCGGTACAGAACATCTGGGAGTGTTCACTTACAAATTGCCTGTGGCAGGCCGAGGTTGCTGGGGTGGACGGACCTTGTCAGTCAAGGCGCTGCCGCCCCTTCAAAGTCTCCTTAGTCATGCGATCTCTCTCTCTTTCTCTCTCTCTCTCTCTCTCTATTTATCTCTCCCTCTCCCTCTCCCTCTCCCTCTCTCTCTCTTTCCCTCTCCATCTCCCCATGTTTTTTTTTTTTTAAATATATTATATATTTTCGGCCTTGAAAAACATGAAAAAAATGTCACAAATGCATTTTTTGTCACTAGAATCAGATGGAGCTACAGAAGTTCTTGATTGCACTGATTGGAGAGTTTTAGGGCACAATTACCTTCTTTGAGAGTTTTAGGATTTGATTACACTATCACTACAAGTTTTAAAACTCCTAGTGTACTTATCTTATATTAATTGTAAAGGAGAACAATAATGTCCAAGTGGGAGGACAAAACATCAAATTTAAAATGTGTTAATGGATATGAGCACCGATGGCTGCATTTTTTACCAATGAAATTCTGCAATGCTGATGCAGATGTGTCATCACTGGCAATGGAGGAACTTCATATACGCATCTGGGACGACCATGGGGACCTTTTGGAAGGGTGGTATATGCATACACATACATGGATGCTTGTATCAAGCAAGTGGGCTGGAATAATTGGGGAAAGACTGAGAATGAAAGAACTGCTTGCTTTTATGAATACAGGTACGTTTTCTTTGGACTCTAGGGAATTTCGCATTGAGCGCATTCCATATCTAGGAGAGGCATGAGCACTGCTAAATGGCAAATTTGAATTTGTCTTTGTGATATAATCTGGCTGTGGCTTGAGATTTTTATGGAAAACCTGCATGTTTTGAGCATTCCCAAGCATCTTGGTTTGCCTACTCTGCTAACTTCGTGAACTTCTACACTAGAACCACTAAAATATCAATGAACTTAAAGAACGAAAAAAGGTGTTGGTTTCTTTGATTTGAGTCCTAGCGTTATTTTTCTGCTAAAGGTAGGTTCCTTGGATTTGGTTATAGCATTTTTTATGGGTAAGTGGAGGTGTTGCGGTACTTCTGTTTTAATTGAGGACAAAGAACAATGAAATGTGGCAGGATGCATACAAAAAGAATTGACGCCTATGGCTCTTTTTACATCTGAGGCGAAAAAACAGATATACAAGCAAATAAAGTAATATGCATTCTGGATCCATTGAATATTTGTCTAGTATAAACTAAGTGAACACTTGGTATATGCTTATTCATGGGGTATGGCAACAACCTACTTTTTTAGCTAACTATTCTAGTTGAGAGTGCAAGTAAATGCTAGGTTGGATGATTATATTCCATCTTCTTGGATGTGTTCTCTGCGCATGTGACTATAGCCATGACTCAATACGTTCCTGATCAAACGCAGGTGCTTTGGGCCAGGCAGTTGTCCCTCAAAACGTGTGACATGGGCCAGAGAACTGGTCGATGAAGAAGCAGAACAGTTCTTAATGCATAACTTCATCGACCCTAACCCGGAGAATCCTTGGCTTGCTCAGAGAATGGCCGTTAGGATACCATATTCTGCCTAGATGGTTTCAAGGTGTCACACTTTTCAATAAATTTGGATTCTGTATTTTAAGCCAAGAATGTACGAGGGGAAATCAACTTGATGTCTGGACGTGGGGATAAGGGATTATGTGGCTGAGGAAGGATCATAATTATGTGGCTATTTAACGTGTGATGCTTTACTTGGTGGAGTTATTGTCTTTAGGTTGCGAGCAAAATAAGCACTCCTTTGATGCCATTTTTATCGAATTACTAGAGGTGACAAACGGGTGGGTTGAATGTGGTAGCCCTGAGTGACCCATTCGTTATATATACGAATTGCCCAAAACCCAATCCAACCTGTAGAATTATTATCATTACGACTCAATTAACTTGGTTAAAACGGGAGTTTCATGTTTTTGAGTCTCTAGTATATCCATACGGCTGATGTGGACCCTTTATAGTTCTTGAGCCTTGCAAGACTAAATTTAACTGGAAGCTTTTTAATTGATGAATCTAGCTTTTATTTCTACTCTATGCGGCTTGGGAGGTAACACTCCCTCAATTCCTCCATGTTCTGCAGAAACTGGAGTACAATCTCACCTTTGCAGGTTTTCATGGAAACAATTCCTCAACTCCAAAACCTTTCCAACTTACACTACTCGAATCTCACTAATATGTATGATCTGGGTTTTGCTTAACTTGACGAGTTGCAATAAATATCGAAATCGTCCTCCCTGATTTAATTGCACCTGTTTGGTGTTGACCTTTCGAAAGCCAAGGATTGATCAACTTCCATCAACATGCTTCCTTCTCTGCAATCTTGGCAACAACTAAAACATATTCTCATTCTCTCCATGTCAGTTTTCCTTCTCTAAGTCTTGCATTCCTCGATATCGCAGAGACCATTGGTGGCGACATGCAGCTTAGCTTCCCGAATAATCCTTTAATAAGCTTAGAAGGTGAATAGAAAAACTTTTAGCAGTCTTCAGTAAATTGCCTGCCAGCAACATTGAGAGCAGACAACTTTAAAGAAAATATTTCTGGCATCCAAGAGAGAACTTCACTTCGTTACATCTAATCACTTGGGAAATCAGGTATCTAACACATCCATCCGGATCCTGGGGCATCATTATGAGACCTACGCAATTAATGATTCGGATAAAAACTTGATCTACAGAATCTATAGAACAACCATATTTTTCTTTATAGTTTGTCATCGTGTTTATCTACTTAATTTGCCAATATCAACGTTACTGTGGTAAGATCCATCTCCCTGCAAAAATAAGCAAATACATTTGCATTTCCGCTAATGGACCCAATCATTAATGGTTGCACTTGATGTGTTAACCCAATTTGACGGGTCTTACAAGGCATGACTTGGAATTTTTGAGTCGCTTTAGGTGGTCAGCTATAAGAGAAAAGGACTTTGAAAAGATGTTCATGGCCTCTCTTAATATTTGTTCCTTCTTTTCTTTTTCTTTTTTGTGTGTGAATGCAGATCAAGGTCTTCCTTAAGGACTTGGAAAAGAATTTTTTTTTTTTTTGCATTTACTTAAAAGGCGTTCTTCACATTTTCCGTTTCTTTTAAAGTCTTTGTCAGTTGGACCTATTACAAGAATCTAGCTTTATATCATTTCATAATACAGAATATTAAAATTCCATAGATATTATTTTAAGAAATTAGTTGATTGGTTCCCCAAAAAAGCTAAGAATTTTCTTACATAGGAAAAATTTTATTACCATGCTTTTGTTTATTGGAATTTTTTATTTCAGTGATAGAAATAGGAGCTCATTTAGTGAAGACTCCTTTCATACCCCCACCCCCCCCCCCCCCCCCCAAAAAAAAAAAAAAAACGTTAATGTACTGTTCACCTCCTGATTTTTGTGCAATTTATTGGTAACTTGCCAACATGTTTTTGATATTACCAACTTTTCATACAATTCGCAAATTACCAACTTTTATCTGACTTTCTCACCAATGCCTTAAATTTATGAACTAATATTTACTTGATTTTATTCAAATAATCAACTTTTCTTATCTCTAACAAAAAAAGTTATCTTATTTTTTTACCAACTTATATTTACTTTTCTTACCGATATCTTAAATTTATGTAAGATCACATCATATTAACAAGTGATTTACCAATTTTTGACTAAGTAACTTACTAACTATTGGGAAAATGGGATTTTGATTCCAAAACCATACGTGGTTTAATATCTACTTGATGATTGTAGATGTTCTTGTTGAAATAATGATAATGTTAGGAAGACCGTGGTAATATCAATAGTTTCCATAAAGCTCGATGAAGGATGTCCACAAGAATGTAGCCCTTGACAAAGGAGAACAAGTCAGATATGACGAGTGTTGGTACCAAGTTTTGCTATAAGGATTCTTGGGATTCGGTAGCATATTACAATTGAAACGGCCTTGGAGGATCTCCTTCTTTGGGGCGGTGGATAGGATCATCGAGATTACCACGCTTTGGTTCAAGAGAGCTTTCTTATTTCTAAGACACAAGGAGCTAATTTATTAAGGATTCCATCTCTCTCTCTCTCTAATTTCTTTTTCCTATTACTTATGACAAATGCTTCGTGCTCTCAATCATTCAATGCATACACGAGAATGAATGTTGGCCGTAAGTGTGAAATCAAAACAGATTCTTGCATTTGTCTGTTTGATAGGTCTTAAGTCTTTCTAGCATTGAAGCATTGGTTGCAGATTGTAAGATGAACTGATCCAACCTCAGAGACGTCATGCCAACCCAGCAGTTCCCTTTTCTTCATGATGGGGAGAGATTCCTACAGAAGCTTCGAGTTGTATTCACTGCTATTCAAATATATTCTTTTCTCTTTCTATCGTCCTTCAAGATGAAATACACGTGTAAGGGAGAACGATGAATGCTCTGTTATTGCCGAAATTCCAGTCCGACCGACGCAGAAGACATGTCATCACTGCATAGTTGCGAAGTTATATTTAAGTTGTCAGTACCGTAACAATCACAATCGAGATATCAATGCGTCAGCTCATCCTTTTTAACCCGAGCCATGCCACAAAATTTGATGAAACTCAACATCCTATGCTTTGTTGCGGACGATTCCATCATTTCTTGCAGTGAAGCATGTACAGATTGTGACTAGTAAACTTTAAAGCAGTGCTAAGAATTTGTCTCGTAATTACCAGAGTATTTAGCGAATTAACCGCCACTAAGCTACCAGCTAATGTCAAAGCTTACCAATTTTGTGTTAGTAAATTACCAATCTTTGTTTGAAAACAGGCTCAACAGCCTCGTCGGTACAGCCCCTTATATTGTAACCGCCTGGTGTACCACTCGTCACACGACATTGAGCCCTTGATAATTTGCCAAAATGCAAAGATTGCGTTAGCCGATAAAATAAGGGGCCTTCTAGGATCGCTCAACGTAGCATTGATTTAAACAGGATTGCCTTAATTAAATGAATTTTACCTTCTCGGGAGTGTGTTTGGCCAAATTCGTGCTTTAAACTGATAACTTTGCTTTTGCCGTTCGAGATTCAAGTTCGACTCAAATTCAAGACGGGATGTGCCTTTTAGCCTTGAACCACATTTTAAATAAATTTGTGATCATGTAGTCCAGCAGACACAGTAATTGACTAAGGTGACTCAGATTTTAGTAAAATAAAAGGATATCTTAAAAGCTACTGCAGTAAACTATGCAATCCAACAACTTTTTCCAGCACTGCCAAATTTTTCCTTGTACAATCATAAAAGGATTTCCACCAATGAGGAAAAAGAAAGAGGACAGAACCATCCAAGTTGCTTAAGAACATAAGCAGCATGCAGCAGACAATAACAAAAGCAAAGATCAACCACACTTACGATGAATATATGTACATTCAACACTCCCGAATAACAAAAAATCCCGCAAAATAAATTGTAACTTTCACTACTTCACGTGCCATATATTCCTACAATCTATGAAACAATAACTTGCAGTCACCAAAAGAAAGCCACATCATATCCACAGAACCGCTAACTCATTCTAGAATCTCAAGAAAAAAACACCTGATTCACATCCTCAACTGTCAGCTAACCCACTCAATAAGTCACTTTTGAGAAAGTACAATGGTAAGCTACTGTGTACAGTTCCTTCGCTATTCACAAGGTCGCTGCTGAATCTCCAGCACAAGTATCTTTTCCTGGAAATAGAAAAGATGTTTCGTGGACTGTAAGTCTAGATCCTCAGAGGGGATTAGCGTATAACAATTATAACGCAACGAATCAACTCTCTCCAAGACATAGTTAGCATCAATGGTGATGAAGTTGTCATCAGATTGCCATAGCTGATGAATGTACAAGAGAATGGAAACATAGATGATATCGACTTGAAAGGACAATCATATCCAACCTCCTGTGCTGTGATGAAATTAATGCTGTTCTTTTAAAAGAGGAACACAGAACACGCACGCGCACTGCCCATATTTCATTCTTTTCTTTCAGATTTTCTAAAATATGGATAAGCCGGTAGGCTAGTTAAATTCCAGAGCTCGTATGCTACTTAGTTTAAATGAGTTTGCACTAAAGGATGACAATAAGTAGAGAGCATTAACAAAAGATAAAGAAGGGGTGTCTTTAACAAAGAGAATGCATAGACAAGATAGAAAAGAGGTGCCTCGATTTTATAACTTATTTTCTAACTTACTTGCAGTATAACTATTCACTAGGGAAGCCTTACCAAAAAAAAACTATTCACTAGGGAAGGAAAATACATGCAGAATTTTGAATTGCATATTTTGGGACAGATGATGTACCATCGCAGGTTTTCAGAGATGTGGAGGAGACCCCAGTTCGGAACCGCAAACAGACGTATACGTTGACATCGAGTCCTCTTTAGATATGGCCACAAAGTTCAGTGGAGCAGTGGATAGCCTTCTCATTGCTTTGAAATGTCCATTTTGACGTCCAGAATATGATCTTGGTGTGAGGAGCTCGGGAGTTACACCTCCCATTGAACTACGGCGTGGTGTTGGAGTCATGGATCCGTTCCCATTAGCAGAATAGCCATTTTGCTTCCTGAAGCTGTTGCTTTTTCTCGGACTAGGCTTAGACCCATACATGGCTTCCTTCTCCGTTAGAAGCAAATCTTGAAGCTTCTTTTGGCCCTGTAAAAGTAATATGTTCAGAAACTTTTCACTCTAAACTTCTTTCCCGATGCAGTTTAGGGATATTTAAATTCTTCAAGAAAATTTCGTTATTGTCGAATCAGAGAAAACTTTTCTTATCAACATGAGGTTCACTCAGATATTACACGTGACACATTACCTTGCATCTCCTCTTCTCCTCTTCTTTCTGTTTTCTGGTCAATTTGTAATCGTCGAGTATGGATACCAGTCGTTCCTTTAAAGACATCATCATCAGAAAATTAACAGAAAGAACCAGAATGTGAGTTAAAGTATCATTGCAAAAGTACTCACTCCGTCATAAAGGAATAAAGCCCTTTTCTCATCTTCCCATGCCAGTGTTCTGTTTATTAGATTGTCAACCATTGCTGCATGGAACAGCTCTTTAGCCACGGGAACAAGTCGTTCACCAAACTGGGGTAAAAAAATTATATAATGAGACAAACACCTGGAATTTTGCCAACAGCCACTCGAGCTCGTTCGGCTCGTTTTAGGTTAATATGAGCTCCTCTTCCGGCATTGTATCGGTTCTCGTCCTAAAAGCAAGCACATAACAAGTAGGAAAAGGTTGGTAAATGATACGTTTAAGTGAAATACCAACTTCTGCTATATTCATCCGGTAATGATAATTAGACACTATAAGTACTTGGCTTGGGATTGCATTTCTAGGACCAAAAGCTTACTTGGTTATACTCTTCAAGCCAGTTTTCCTCCTCACAGGCAGCAAGCCATCGGTCAATTCTATCCATTATTTCTTTTCTACTCTGGGCTTCATCTTTTACTTTAACTATCTGTGCTTCAATATTTGCCAAAAGCTCCGAAGGATCTACTAAACCTGAGACGTGCAGAATTTGTGACTTAAGGTTCTCATGTTAAACACGCTACATGGAAGAAAGGGAATCACTAAGGCAAGGATTGAGAGAGAATACCAGAATCTATCAGTGCATTGGATTTCTCAGCAGATGTACTAGTGTCAGGTACAATATGAGCAAGTTGGCAAAAATCTTCCAATTCTGACCTTCTTTTCATGACAAGTTCCTTCATTCTACTTGCTTTCAAAGTAGTGAGCCTATCCACTTCTGCCGATGCCTGGCCGCAAGGTTTCCTTTTATTATTAGAGACATAGCATCAAAGAAAAGGACACACCAACAAATAGGGCACGTTCCGAACCTGTTCAATTATCTCCATTGACAGAACACCTGGTTCTGTAATATCACTTTCCGAAGACCTGAGGATGGATGTGATCCTTGAAAAATTACTCCGCTCCTCACTTGAGGAATCCATCAAATTCCATAATTCAAATAATGATGCAACAATATCTTTGACCTGTAAATTAACAATACAGATTGAAACATGTGAGAACCAAGATTAACGACCGATCTGAAACGATAAGGATTCAGCTTACTTTCTGGATTCGAGCCTTGCGTTCTGCTTTCAGCTTCAGAATGGCATGTTCCAGACCTTCCAAGGTATAATCGCTAATGTTTGTTGATTGTTCAATAGCTGTACCTTGCAGACTTGGATGCACCTCGCTGACAGTCTTTCCAAAATCCAATCCAAGCACACCACAGAGAGAATGTACCTCATTTACGTACTCTAGAACTTTCTGAAGGCGTTCAGACTGCAAAGAGACAAGTATAACCAAACTATTAGTCGAGAATGGTGAGAAATCAAGCGATACGCAGAACACTGTACAAGATTGACAAACTGTGCATATATGCATCTATGTTCATACTACATGTAGTGCGAGAAAAATATGCTGAATTACAGTTTTAGTCCGTATTAGTGCATTTGATTCCGTTAATTATTTATCGTTCTTTAAAGAACCTATATTAAGGTGCTCCTTCACATGCTCTCGACAGAAGCTGAAATTGAAAATGAAATTTCTAGACATTGTTTCTTCCCCGATTATTCTCTTCTTAAATCTACTCCCCCTATTTCATGTCACCAGCCGGCTTATTCATTAAAAATTCTTCATCTTAGCATAGGGTTGACAAAGCTATTCTTTGTGCTCAAAGATATTGGACTGACGTGTTCAGAAGAGGTCCATTTTTCCCTCAATCTCCAGAGGACTACAAAAAGTACTCATGCATTCTAGCTTAAGTATTTCATCTTACGCCTCAAAAAAGCCAGGGAAAAATCAAAAGAATAGAGGAGTATTGAGCATTAGCGAAAATTGTCAAGAAAAATATACCTTCTCCTTCTGAAGAGTGCGAAGGCGTGTTTGATATTCAGAAAGCTTTCTAAGGGACAAGTCTTCTTCATCCAGACTCAGGCTACTGCTTGCACCATTGCTTGCATGACCATACTCCGATATCTCTCCACTGATCCTCTCAATCTGAGCCCGTATGTCAGCCAACTGTTTTATCCTTTCCTCTTTCTTCTTCCTCAGATCTTCCACCACAGGAGTCACAGAAGCAAGTTTCTGTTTCAATGATGCTGACCTCTTCTCAGCTTGAATCTGTAACATTTTGTATTAACAGCTCCATAAGCAACTGAAAAGTGCCTAGAGAAATCTAAAGATATCTGCCAGTCTTGTTCAGACTAAGCTAAAAAACTGTGGCATTTCTAATATTATTTCGCTGATCAACGCAAGAAAGTTCTCTTTGGATTGGTTTAATTGGCTATAAGTCACGGTCTGTGTGGATTCATATACTTATGAGAATTATATTTATATTCATCTTACATGCTGCTGCATACTTGTCAACGAAATTAGGTGATGATGGACCATGCAATCAAGCAGCCTAATATCCAGCCACCACACCATACTACATATATTTCAGTTAGTTCAATAAAGTGTTTGGGAACATTAATTTCTTCATATTGCTTTGTACATGACAGTGCTTTTTCTGACCTGTCAATCTTCTACTAAAGATTTCTGCAGTAGCAGCATTCTCTTGTACAATAGAAAAGTGTAAATTCAGATCATCTAAATGGCCCAGTTGACGTCCAGCATAAGATTTCTGTTTTACAATCTGATCTTTCCTCAGACAACTGAGGATCAACTGCCATCCACATTTCAACAAAGCAACCCAAATTCGTAAACAGGATGCCCTTGACAGAGTGTGCCATATTTCATCTCACTAACATACCTAAAAATGTGGGCTTTGGACATTTCTTTTATGCTGTTGATTACCTTCTCAATGTTAATGATATCGTGACAACACAACATGCCAGAGAACACATAAAAGAGGAGGAAAAATAATTGATGGCAGGAAGGAGGTTTTTACTGAAATTGCATTGTGGAACAAAATCACATGTTACAGGTAATTTCCTCTTACAGGCGAATGAATATTAAGTTCTCCGAGAGCAGCTGTAAGTGTTGCAAGCTCAGCTTCCTTGGCTGCAACAGACTGATGTAGACGAGCCTTGGCATTGGCAGCCTCCTCAACCTTTCTTCTATAAACTTGTAAGCATTCCGCCTCCAACTCTGTAAGCATGCGATCTTTATCCGCTTCACTTTCTCCAATGTCATTCCATAATTGCTGGTCCAAGAAAGAACAGGTTCATTATCGTTAAAGGTGATGTATTTGCTACTCGCACACTCTTTCCATAGAAACTACTAATTGCTTGAATATTGACTCAAACAGAATTTCCCATTCGGTTCAACAGAAATTGGACAGCTTTCCCCTCAGTTTAAAGGATAATTAAAAACAGTCCAGGAACTATAGGAATAATATGTTGATTATAGTTTCTTGCCCTTTACAATGATGCAGTCAAGAATTACTGTGTTGTCGGCCTTATTAAGAACGATGTTAGCCAAAAGCACCTCCCTTGAAACTTGAGGTCAACCCGTACTCTTTGACCCACCCAAAATTCCTTTTCGACATCTATCCCGGTAAGAAGGGGAATTCCCCAAGAGTCCAATCGATTCCAAAACAGATAACACGAAGAAACTGGAAAGCAAGTTCATTGAAGGAAAAGAAATGTAAATTCGCCAAGAAGCTAATTCACAATTCGGAAATCCAAACAGCTATATCGATTTGCAGTCACGGTCACAGCACGTGAAATGAAGAAAACCTAACCCAAAATAACCCCTAAAAAAAAAAAAAGATACAGTGCCAAACTTCTAGAATTCATTACACTAAAGAATATTTCAAGTCACTAACATTTACTTAACGATACTTGAAAGTAAATGTATGGAGTATATAAACCAAAAAAGAAGTTAGAAATCCTCATGAACAGAGAGAACACTACAGGAAGAATTACTTGACTAGCAGGAAGTAGATAGACGACTCTTCTTCTAGCCTAGGGATTAAAGAAACGAGGATCCTAATAACACGGCTCGAATTAGACCAACAAAACAATGATTTCATCAAAAAGCAAATCAGTGCTTTCTTCTTTTAGCGGAGTTAAAAACAGCGTAAAGCGATGGAAAAAACTACCCATCATTTAAAAGTGATTTTCCACTAAAAAGAGCACAGATTTTCCTTTTCCTCAGCAAAGAGCAGCCTTCCCAAAGACTCTTGAAAAAACCCAAAGACAGTAAAAACCACGAAGGAGAAGAGAACACCGGGAAAGAAAAGTAAAGAGGAGAGTAAGAAGAAAGACCTGAAGTTCCCCGAGCATAGTGTTGCAGCTGGAGCTTGAAAACAAGCCGCCCGAAGGGCTGCCAATCGCCAGCATTTTTCGCACCAATTCTTCCCTCTCTCTCTCTCTCTCTCTCTCTCTCTCTCTACAGAGAAGCGTAAAATAGGAAACCCCACCAGGGTTTTCGCTCCACCGCCCCCACAAAGAACCAACAAAAAACCAACAAAGAACAGAGTATCGAAAAGCTCCAAAATTTTGCAGCTTCCAAGAAACCAAAATCGGCCCTCACTTCTTTCGACTTCAAGCGAGCGTCACGCCACGAGAAGCTAAGACAGCACCCGTCCCTATCTCCATTGCTCGAAACAAACCTCTCTTCCCCAGATCTGGAGCTCGAAACCACACACACGCACACGCACACCCACAAGCACAACCTTGCTCTGCTCCGCTTCCCTCAGCGCCAAGCAAGAATCTTTAAAAGGGAACCCCACCAGACGGCTCGAACCCAGAACGGGTAAGCCACGGCAGAAGCCCAAGAACCGACCTTTGATCCGTGTAAGCGAAGACAGTAGCGAGAAAAAGGCCCTTCAGGTAAAGCTATATTCTAGAGAGAGACAGAGACAGAGACAGAGAGAGAATGCAGAGCTAACAAGCATCCGAACTCCAACCGACAGGAGAGAGAAAAGAGGGGGAAAGGAAGGGAGGGGAGGGGGGGAGTGAGTCTTTTTCAGGGTCTGGAGGTTAGGCTAAAATGCGCCGGGCCCGTAGCCTGTAAAGAGGGTGCGCAGGTTAGCCATTGTAGGGTTCTCCTTCTTCTTCTTCTTCTTCTTTCCTCTCTCTCTCTCTCTGTTTCTTGCTCACTGACGATCTGATTCCGGACCTGAGCAGAAGAAAGTGGAGGTCGCTTTGAGTATTATTATTTTCATTATTATTATTATTATTATTATTATTATATTATTGTTATTGTCTAAAAAATTTATGGGAAAATGTGGGGTTCAGGAAACCTCTCCCCACGCGCATCTCCGGCGCGTCGACGCCACGGCGCCAACTTCCAGCGCGCGTCCCGGCCACGCGCTATCGAAGGCGCGTGACGCTCGTGTATTCACTCGAGTAGCTGTCGATGTTGACGTACGAAACCATGCACAGGACGGTGAATTTTTTTTCTTTTTGTTATTTTTCCTCCTTTTTTTTTTGGCTTGCTGATTTTTTTTTTACCTCTTTCCTTTTAATTATTTATAATTCCTTAATTTAAGGAAAAAGGTGGGAAAATCATCGAAGTGCACATTCTCCTTTCGTGGAAAGGTGGGAGTTTGGTGAGTTGAGCATGTGACTCGGAATTATACGTCGCCCACCTAATTAATTTTCCGAATTTTCATAAATGACGCATGATGCGGGGGGAAAAGGGTAATTGGACCTTGCTGAATTTCACGTTCTTTTATTCCGTCCATGAATTTCACATGCGGACGGGATCGACATGTAGGCCAAAAACAGTTGACTAAATCGGTAGTTTGACTTGGAGAGTTGAAAAAAAGAAGAAAAGGGTATCCGGCTTTTCTTTGACCCTTTTTAAGGGAAGAAAGGCCGAGGGGTCACCGGCGCGTTTAACTCCTCCGAAATTATCATAGAGGGCTCGTAACTATTGAAATAGTATCACAGTCCTGACGGCGACTTTCGTGATTCGGTGTGGAGAAAGAAATTAGGGATGAAGGTGAGCATAAGAGATTTGAGTTGAGAAATGCTGGTTGAATTTGAAAAGAAAAGGCCAAATACCCAGCTCACATGTGAAATGAGAGATAATTGATTTACATGTGTTAATTTTGTTAGAAGAAGTCCCACGTCAAAGAATCGGATTGGTGGGGGGAGTTAATAAGTTCAATTGGGGTATAACCCATTAACTTATACCTTTTAAGTGAAAGCAGCTATAACTAAATATGTTAACAGCTTTGATTGCACTCCGTCTTGACAAACTCTTATCTCAAAGGTATCAAACTTCAGTTGTGTTGTTTCAACATTAGTATCATTTATTAGCATTCGAAACATTTATTAGCATTCGAAACGCAAATCCAATATCTCCGAGAAGATAATCAAGATAGAGCTTAAATTTGGCCTATTAATGCATCCCATTTCACTCACATTTACTCAAAAGCTTTCGTAGGGGAAAGAGGGAAATTTAAAATATTCCTTCATCATTCATTCTTTCCTTTTTCTCTCTAGCTTTCCAATAGAAACAAATTCACAATCAGTCGTACATGTACTATAAGAAACCGATCGAGTCCCCATCCTTTTAATTAAACCTATATAATCCTAAACATTCTATAGAAAATGCAATAGTCCTCTAATGCCTAATCCTACCTAAATTACCGGACATGCTAAAGCAATCGTCATCATTGATTGTCATACATGTAACGGTAGCAACATAATGTAGATTATTTTCAACAAAATGACACCATTTTTATATTCAAATAAATGTCTCATCCCTTTAATAAGATATCGTGCATTGTGACTTTGATGTCAATGTTCTGTTGGCATTGTACGGATGACAAATTCTACGAATGCATTCTTTTTTTTAACATGTTGTTATCCTTATACTTTGCACTCCCAATTTCTCTTGCATTTTTTTCTTGAAAAAGGGAATGCCCTCTTGTTATTTTATGTCCGGATGATCCCGAGGTCAGAACAAGATCAAGATGAAGGTTTTTAGGGACTTATTTAGGTTCAATTCCATACTACCCTTCGGTGATGTAATTTAGTATCATTTTAGTAACCATCTGTGATAATTTATTTCTCAAAACATGCTGGTGACCCATGCACGATGGACCCAAAAAAAAAAAGAAGAAGAAGGGGGAATTAACCAGATGATGGTAAAGTCCCGACAAGGGGGAAAAGGGAAGGAAAGATAGAAAAGTTGGGTGCTCTTCTTTTGAAATGGTAATAATTATATCTATGACTGAAAGTCGATTGAACTGGCTGATGCGAAGAAGACACGACAAGTAACTACCCACACATCAACACTTACACGCACGTATATATGGAATCTTCATTTATATTTATGCGTAAAGACATATTATTATTTATGAACCTCGAAGGTACACGAGTTAAAGATTATTCTCAGCATCAGTTAGGACAGAATAAATTTAATAAAGCTGGAGAAGATAAGATTTATGTAATCTAATGCGCGAATGCAAAGACCCCACAGAGCAGGCGATCATTAAAGGGATTGAGTTTGGTGGGCTTCTGGTACTAAGGAAAGAATTTTGCAGCACTCATCTGAAAAAGCAAAAAAACAATTTTTAAAATTAAAAAATTAAAGCACCGAAATAAAAAATAAAAAAGAGAGAGCACACTTTCTTATCTGTCAGTTTGGAAGCTGTTGGAGTTCTTCTTTTCAAATGGGATTCTTGCATGCAGGTGAGACAAGAAAATGATGTTCGATTCTGTGTGTTTCTCTTCAGATACCACATAACTATATTTTACAAGATTTTATTTTTATTTTTTTAATTTCGATGGACCAGTCGAAGCCCGCAAAGGCTGACTATATTTGTGGATGTAGGAACTGGTTTAATTTCCTCGCATTAAATTGGTTCTCTTAAGCTTTTATTAGTTGCGATTGGATAATCATCAAGTTCGTTTGTCTTGTCAAATGAAAATTAGGTGCTTTTCAATTATGAGGTAGCTCGAGATTCAATTATTCTTTCTATAATGATCTAATATGTACATTCATCATCATCATCATGTGTTAGTTTTATGGCGATTATTGATATGTATGCAATGCAAGATTCATTTATAATTTGATTCCAAAGACCAAAAATAATTGCCTAAGATCCTGTCCCTAATATTTTAATCACATCGATGTCACAATCAAAGACATAAGAAACCCGTTGTCATCTTTCATTTTGAAAATTACATCAAGGAATTGCTGGATTCTATAAAATATTATACCCGTCTATAAAGCACTATAAAAATGAACTCTTCCAGAGAAATATGTAACATGAAGGCTATGGTATCTTGTGAGAGTGACACTCCTTTAATTTTGCTATCCAATGGATTGTTATCGCATTGATATTATGGTTTTTAAGATGATAAGTTACATACGTCTGTGACCACAAAAAAAAAAAAATAACAAGATGCAAACTCTTAATAAAATTGGGGATGTTGTCCTTGCAACTTTTGAGTCTAGTATTGATATTTCATAATGTGATATATGTTTACCGAATTTACTAAAAGAATATCGAAACATCAATATAGCTCCTCCCCTAGAGACTAAGGGCCCGTTTGGTTTGGTTTTTGGGGAATGCATTTGCAAAAATGCAAATACCTTTGGGTGAAGGGGTTTTTTCGAAATGTAAATATCGTTTAGTAAAATTTGCATTTGTAATTGACTTTTATTAAATTAAAAAAGTAAATATATATTTATATTTCTTTTTTGAAGTTCAGCAGCCGGATCCAGTGATCGGATGGCCGGATCTGGCCCTCGGACGGTCGCTAGGGTCGGGCAACCCTGGACAATGGCCGCCTGAGGATTGTCACCTGAGGTCGCGTGACCTAGGCATTGCTTGAGGTTCAGCGACAATCGCCAGGGTCAGGCGACCCTTAGGCAGCAGTCGCCGACGTGCGAACCCCTTGGCTAGCGATCGTCGACCTCTGATCGGTTTCTCCGGATAAGATGAACAGTGACCCCAAACTTGTATTCCGAAAATGCAATTTCCCAAAGTACCTTCAGACCTGCTTTGGGCTAAGAGCCCTTAGAGTCACTTGGAGATACAATTGCATCTTACTAAAGTCGTCCAAAAAATCGAATCAGGGCGAACCAAATGGGGCCTAAATGACTAAAGTAAAAGGATGTTAACTAAGTAGAAGCTTTTTCTGACAGAAAAAATGAGACAACCGGATGGTGCATTGACTATCACATTCTAAGAGATGAGGCAGAATTTTGTTGGAAATTGAGTATAACCCACTTGTTAAAAATTGAGTTATGGTCTTTACGGGTAATTAGTTCTCGAGCAGGGCGATTCCCACTGAAATCAAGAACCGCCCTTTAATTCTCGAACTCACCGAAGACCCAACACACCGGCTCTCGAGTGGGTTTAGGAACCAGCTGCCAGTGAGATTTTCTCTAGGTGTATCTTCCTCTGCTTCTTGTTTCAAAATGGTCTCACCCTTTGTTTCTTTATTACGCAATTCATCGAACACCTTCTGCTTAAAGGACAAGTCACATTCATCAGCCAGGAGACTCTGGTCAAGTTCGACAATCGTGGTGGCTAAACAATGAATGACGATACCTTAGGAGATATGCGATGCGATGGGAAGGTGAACCATAACGAGCAACAGGTAGTGCAAAATAACACTAGTTAAAGCTCTTCATCCCGTCACGATGGCAAGGCAAGCGACATCTTCAAACCAATAACAACGTTTTTTGTGCTTTTTCAGTCGGTGTTGTAAGCAACAACTATCAAAGAGTTCAATCTTGATGAATTGCTACTTGCTAGTGGTGTTTTAGTCTCAGTTGTAGTGAAGTATCAGTTAGAAATATTAGTCGAGAACTTCACTCCTTTTTGGTTTCATAGAGAGAGATAGATTCTTCTCTTCCACTTCATCATTTAATTAGGATTTTCAAATATAATAATCAACATATATATAATTAGAAAATAGACCGATTTCCATAGAAACCATCAAGAATTGGCCTATTTCATCTGATTTAGATGGTTCTCAACCTAGTCTGATCCTTTTACTTACCACTAATGATCTTGACGTTGCTTGGCATATTAATATATGGATCACTTCTATTATAGTAAGCATTTTTCTCAATACCTTAATCTATATAGTACCCTCTCTTTCTCTCTCTAGCACATAAGATAGATAGGATAGATATCATTCTTGTCTCTTACAGATCTTTTGTTGACTCGATTTCATCTTCCCTGGTATAATAAATGGAAAATAAGAGGACAAAGGACATGATGGGTCGGTCAGTCAGTTCAAAGTAGGCTTGTAGCTTGCCTTAGTGTTTTTTGTTTTTTATTGACGGGTCAAAACTTCCAAGACTTTCGTTTCTTATTAGTCATGCGTGATGTGTCCTTGCAAACCATAGCATTTTTCCAAACGTAAAGGTCACCTTAATTAAGTCCATTGGCCTTATTTGAAAATGTCTTCTGATCTCACTCTTCTGTTTCCATCCGTAAAATTGACAGAAATTAAGACTTATTGCGAAATTTGTACCTCTTGATCTGCGCGACATGGTATTCCGCAATTGTCTCCAAATGCTTATTATTATTATAGTTGTTGTTGTTAATTATTATTATTACAGAGGAGAAGAGAGAAGGACAAAGGTGTTGGTGGCTCTTAGTCACAAACGCCACCCAGGCGTTATAAAATTTGTATAGTGCTTACAATGCCCACTACGCTAAGTTTCAAAAGAGCCTACCTTAGGAATCACGAAACCAAGGTTGTTGGAGATATGTCAGCATAAATATGGTACCTTCACTTGGAAATATGATCGAGAGGAAGTTCAAATCCAAACTCGTAAATATATTTAGTGAGTTATAAACTAATCGGAATATATTAACGACTTTACATTATGCATTATATTCAGCAAGATTTCTTTTGCCTAACACCCTCATTGCTGCATCTAACAATTCTCTTCCTTATGTGCGAGTCTTTTGTATTAGATCCAGTCTCCCTTAATCTTGGTATCCTCTCGCTTCACCATTATTTCAACTCCAAGCTCCACATATGTTGGGCCAAGTCTTATTAAACAATTAGATTAAATACCACTTATAGGAAACACATGGCAAATACTCAATTTTTTACCTAGAGGATTGCCAAGGCAGTAGGGGTAATGGATTTCAAGGTTGGTAGGCTCATGATTTGGAACTTAGAACCTATAATGTTAGAGCTAATTTTTAATTTTTGGAACCTAAAATCTATCATATTCGCGCTGGAGTTGGTTTCGGAACTTACTTTGTTTTCCAGTTTGATTCCAAGGTTTACTCGAGAACTTACTCTTCTTTTTCTTTCTTTTTGTTATTATTTTTTACAGCAAAATAATATGAATAATAAAACGATTCAAAGTAAAATAAACAACATAAATCCTTATATGCTAAAAACAATCATTCATAAGATGAACATAGTCACGTACAATTATTAATAATAAAAAGTTCAAATATATAACATAAAACATAAATTATAACAATCCATCCTTCATTCATCCATAAAATTATCACTTTAAATTCTATCTAAATTTGCAATAAATCTATTTAATACCTTAGCATAGAAGTTATAAATAAAGAAACTAGGGTTTTTACTTCTTCTTTTTTAGCTTTATGAAAATGGTTCCAAAATCAATCCAGTTCTCGGATGGTTCTTTCCTCAAAATTTGGAACTTAACTTATTTTTAGGACGATCTAGTCCAATTCCAGAGTAGAACATGTATTCATTTAAAAGCTAAAGTCAATGAATTAAGTGCTCACCGGTATTATATTACATCACATTCTTGATGTGAGATTCTTTTCATCTAATACTTTCACGCATGCACCTTAATAAGGATTAGAAACAACTTAACTCGTACACAGATGCTCGATGCTCGAAGGGAGACTTAATTATCTCACCTCAACTACCACACCCGTGTATATCCTCTCAAGTGTTTCGCCCGACAGAAATGGGCTTTTCAAAGGATGTAAACCGAGTCAACATTACTCTCCAAAATTTGAGCAAACCGATCGCTTTTCTCGCATTTATTTCGTATGCGAATTCAACCATGCTCTTCCATGCTCTCCGCCCCCCGGCCCCCCGGGTTAGCAGCAAAGGCTTCTCTTCGGCTCACCATCTAGAAAGATATCTTTTCACGAGTCGCAAATCCATAATTGCTATAGATATCATTACAACTCCAAAGGTAGGCCGATGATACCCTTCTTTATCTAGTAATCTTTCATCTCATGATTCATTCCTCGTATAGTATATCGCTGTCTGTATTGCATAAATATTCGTGAGACAGGCGCTTAAATGGTCGAACTCCAGCTCACGGACAACGATTCATCAAGAGCCAAGAGTCAATGACTCAACTGCACCCTAGATGTTTGCGATTTTAATTCGTCGTGCATTTACTAATGCGAGGAATATATGTTGGGTACGTAGCAAAAAAACCCTAATTTCGTGGTCCACCATAGGATGTATTTGTAGACTAAGGCAACCCTAAAAAGCCATGCAACCACAATTTGGCTCTACGTATATCCTGTTGTTGACATTTTTTTGGATGCATCCGGCATTAATACCGTCTTATCTCAACCCTCCATTTCCATAAAATTTATTCTATATGGTGGTTGGTTTGGTAGATTAGGTGCACGCTACATCATCAGTATCCTCATCATATAAATATTCCTACCAAATAGTCACGTAATCAGTATAATTGCAATAATCATTGTGGAGAGAGGGAGAGACAGGGAAATGTTGTTGCGCTACAACCCATGATTGCATATTGAAAAATATATAGCAACAAACGCAGAGCAAGACAAGGACGAGGGAACTGTGGCTGGACCAGTAGTATAAGCTATGATATGGACCCGCTTTGATATGAATATGAACCACACCAATGATTTTTCACTAGAAAAAATCCATCCGATGGTCCCCATGTAGCACTGCATTGCGGTTGTTCCAATAGAAAATCAAACAGTGATCAATCAAGATTAATTGGCCCATCAAATCCAAATCCCCAAATGTCAACAGTCTCTTTCTATTTAGTAGGTGGAGAAACGTAATCGCTTTTGGAAACAACACAGTAATTAAAAGGGACTTTTCGATAGTAAGCATTGATAAGCCGGTGAGAATAGTAGGATTGATAACGAGACATTAATTGTATGAACTCAGTGAAGTGTATTTAGCACCTCTAGTTCTGAGGATACTGATGTAGTTGACGAGCACGTATTGAGCTTGTGTTGGAATTCTCGGTTCGATTGAGATATTTTATGGTCCCTCCTCCAATTAATTGGTAAGGAATATAGTGATATACCTAACTTGCCATTGCCCAATTCAAAGGGCATTATCTTGGGTTTTGACTTGTAAAACCTGTTCATTGATTCATTGCCTTTTCTGTGATTGAAGGGTAGCTTTCCTAATGATGCTAGGACAGCAATAATTTCCCGGAGGATGACAACAATTATACTGATGCAATTTTTGACAGCAGAAAAGCTCTCATCATTAGAAATTTGTCTAAAGCTTCAAACGTTAATTCACATCATTACCCTTTACCAAATCGATCCCCCTTTTTTAAAATTTCCAAATTAAGCTATGTTATAGCGGACTTGAATCAAGTGACAAGAATGAAGTGAGTGACTTAGATCATTGTGGATGGGAAGAAAATCATAAGCTGCTTTAATATCTGTAGCGAGGTAAGGGAGAGCACGTACGGGAGGGCCACTGCCAGAGACCCGACCTCTCTTACAACGTGCAGGCTTGTTTGTTAAGTTTATTTTTTGAAGATAATTTAGAGTATGGTTTAGTATGTAAAAAAATTTGCATGTTTAGAAAACGTGGTGTTAATCTAAGCTATGTAATCCATGCTTCGAATTTATTTAGCCATTTATGTTCTTCTTATTGGAGCACACAACAAAAGCCTCTATGTTCACTCGAGGAGGTCACCGAAATAAAGTTCAAATTCGAGCTGGTCAACATATTTAATTAGACCCATATTTACTTTAAAATTTAAGTCAATGAGTTAATAGCTATCTAAGATGTATTGATAATATCATGCGGTATTAATTCTTTGACGCAAGACTGTTAATAGAACTTACATATATACTTTCTAACACAACTTGACACTTTTCACTTGTCATTTAAAAAAAAAAAAAGAAGAAGTTCCCCTTTCCTATTAGGACATGCAATAGATATTTGATTTTTTCACTCGAAAAGATCATAATGAGAGTTGCCAAATTCAAACTTGTCAACATATATAGTTGAACTTGTCTTTACTCAAAATATTCATATAATGAGTTTTGAGCTAATTAAAAGCCTTGATTTTTCTGCATCAAAACAATTCCCTATGCAGTACTATTTTGACACAACTTAAACTAAATCTCAACATTTCCCTCTTGTACTTCTCACTCGCAATCTCTTCTTTTCACTAAAAGATAGTCCGGAAAAAAGTTGCGACCATCAAAGTGCTCAACATCTTTTATGGTCACAAAACGAGGTAGCGACACTAATAATTATTAGGATCGGTATTGGAATAAACATAATCCAAGTGAGTCCACTCAATTTGGGCATGTAAATTAGATGAGATCCACGTGGACTCCACTCAATGGATGGTCGATCATGACTTTATGACTATACTTTTGGAGTAAAATGAAATTAAGTTAATCTCGGTATTCTAATAGATTCGAACTTACTCTTTCCCAAATCTGTACTTGATAAGGTATCAGCTTATTGTTGTACGGCCTTACAAAAGATCGCTCTTGTCATTCATCTATATACACAGGCACTTTGTGAAAGCACCCATAATCATTTTCTTGATTGCAACTTGAGCGAGAAACAGACATAATAAGCACGGCAGTGCTTGTCCAGACTATACATGTGGATTCCATTTCAAGACAGCATCGGTGAACTCATTTACCTTAACGATGAAAGCGTGACATCTTACCAAACAAACTGACATTTTCACTGTCAATTGATTGCTCACATCCATCCAACTTCTGATTAGAAAGCTCGACCGCGTCTATCGCGTACCTGAAAAATCATCCTTTCATTCCTCTCGAGGAAGTTGTTTCTCACGTGATCCGCTCTCATCATATTGCCCTTATCCTTCCTTTTTTTTTTTTTTTCTTTTTTATGACGGTAGGAATCTGGTAGCAGTAGAATTTGGTACAATGGAAACTGATAAATGATTGAAGCACGATCCTGTCCTTTTTCCTCCCCCACGTACCATTGAAAGCTGGGGGAAAAGCAAGGGAAAAATTGGAAGGTCCTCCGCCGTATGCAAAGGGAAAAAAGTACCATATTATCAATGATGAGGTCCACACATATCTTTGTTCAGTCGTTTCAGAAGTGCAAGTTGTGATTGACCCGCTAGAAGTTCTCCAAATAGTAATCCAAAGTAGCATTTAAGAATAGGTATCAATTTTTTTTTAAAAAAAAATATCTATGGAAACATTATGATGGTGTACCAAACAAAAAACTCCTGAATATTTATGACAAACATGTTAAGCATAGATTGATCATCCAATCCACTCACTCGCACGTTATATAAATATTGATTTGAATGAAAGAAGAGACATTAGTATACTAATGATTATGGCATGAACTTCGAAGTACTAAGTCGAGGGTTCAACTCCAACTCGGATGCCTCGGTTGTTTTACATTTACGTCGAGTGTCATTTTTCAAAAGTTCGTCTCTATTTTTTTATTGCCAAACAAATATAAGATTTTATATAGCTTAGTTTTCCCTTCTCTTTTTTTATTGCCAAACAAACAAAAGTTCGTCTCTATTTACTGTTTCAATCTAATAAATGAATATTTTCTTTATTTTCAACTTGTTTTTTAAACATAAAAGCACACTTTAATTTCCTCTTTGTTTTGGTCAAATCAACCAATAAATGTACCAATTATGAGTCAATTGTATGAAAAACAAATTTAGGATGAGAAACTTGCGCATTATGATATTATTGTCAAATAGTACTATTGATCCTAACTTTGATGATATATGATTTGATTGAACAAAAAATATTTTTTTCTTAACAAGAAACTGATGATTTTAAAATAATTTGTCAGGGTGAGAGTTTTATCCATTGTTTTATATTTAAGTCTAAAGCCATCTGGGTTTTTTGGTTTTTCCTTCGTGCATAGTGTTAACACCCAAAAATATCTAAGTTGGGATAAAAGCTTTTGGTGCATCGTCGACAGATCAGCTGCATTGTGATCGATAAATCACAATCGGCAAAAGTCAAAATTTAATACAAAGGAAAAGCACCAGCCGATCACAAAATCGAGGAAGAGTGAAGGAATACAGACGGAGCCGAGCAGGAACTACTCACAGATAGGACTCGCAGTACTAAAAGATCAAGTTGAGGCCTAGAATCTCGGAGGTAAATAGAATTTGGAATTTGAATGATAGCCGCTCTTCACCTGTTAATCTTTTAGTTTCCATAGTCTCTTAGTTTCATAGTTTCTTAGTCCGTAGAGTAGCCATAACCATTGTTCTTGTCCAAATTGTCATCAAACCCCATTAATTTAGAAAGCTGTAGATCTTGTCATTGGTGAAAAATCTTTCGTCGACGATTAAGCCCGACGAAACCCATCGTGATCAAGGCCAACGTTAAGCCCTCGTGACCTCGAATCGAGGCCAAGGTTGATTTGATGGTGTCCTCCATCCTAGGTTGGTCACAACGTATGCGCACGGAACTAGAACCAGAAAGGAGGTTTCAGTCAGGTATAGCGGCGGGAGGAGGAGAGCGGAGGAGATTTTTTTAAGCTGTAAAATGGCACAAATCCGAGCATTAACTGTTTGAATACAGTAGCTAGATACAACATGTCGCGACCGTATTCCTCGCTCAATTTTTGACTTGCTTTCATTCACTAATTTTATGAAGCATTGAATAAATTAATTTGTAGCATTTATTGGAGTTATCATTGTAAACAATCTAAATGCACATCGAGAAGAAGAGGAGAAAAACACAAGAATTAATGGGATTTGACAATGTGCCTGCATCCTCAAGTAAGCCTCCCCAACCGTCTATTTATTGTTCTTTTTCTTCCTTAATTATCAAGTATGTACAGGCTCATATATACACAATTAGAAGGACTTCTTCTACAAGTTAAGCCTCTATAGATTGGGAAAATAGAATCCTCTAAAAATCAGATGGAAAATAAAATTCCCTACGAATTAGAGGATTTCAGCTCATGCCAACAACCATTTACCATATGAGTATTTTTGTTTTTAAATTCACATTGCCAAAGTATCAAGAGATTTTGGTTTGGTATCATTTGTGCAACAGGACCACTACTAACTATAAAAGTGTAAACTTTAAAAAAAATGGGTGGTTTAATATTCAAATATTATAATAAGGTCTAATATATTCAAAGAGTACTAACAGCATGCATGTCATCTAATTTCCAAGCTAGCAATATTACTCTCCGGATAATTATGTCATTCCAAACATTTTTCTCTTAGCTAGCTTGATTGCTTAGTGGCCACTTAGGTTATCGATGAATAATTATGCTGCTATCACACAGACATTGGAGCTCATGAATACCAACTGTTAAAATGCTAACCGGTTCAAAAGTATCGAAATAAAGTTGGATTTATGTAAGTTGCAAATTTTTAGAAGAAAATGAATTTGATTCTGAAGCCAATATAGAGATATTTTGTTTGGAAGAGTCAATTGCAGCAATGATTGGTGTCTCTTGTTGACTTGCAGACTTGCAGTACACTTTGGACTAATGTGATAAATTACCACGGATACGGGCTTGTTTATTTGTGCACCCATACATGTTTGATTTATTTTATGAATGGCGCTATCTTCGAGTTGCAGAAAATAGCTCGTTTTATAGCACAGGCTGTTTATTCAGGCGGCAGAGAGACGTCGGGCACGTCGGCCATTCCGCCCCGAGCATCAGCGCTGCCGCCGCCGCCGTCGCCGCACCCAGTGGTGAGCACATGAGGGCAAAAGGAGGCCTGACCCACCCGTGTCTTCTGTCTCTTCATCGAACCAATCGCACGCACGCTCCCGAAAGTTAATTTATTTGGAAGTTTTCGACTTATCGAGATAAATGTTTGTCGCTTTTAGAGCTGGGCCGACCGTACATGATGAACTGCGCATTGACAGCCAGGATCAAAGCAAACATGAATCCAGCTGGTAAAAGGGGGAAAGCTTAAGAAAAAACATAAAAATGGTCCAGGAAAAGACAGAGAATTTGTCGTCATCTTTCGATTCCTCATTTCCAGCCCAAAAACAAAAAACAATTCCTGGTCGGCAGGAGAAAAATAGGATCGTCGGTTGGTGGTTGCAAGGTGTATCCTAAGAGGAGCCGAAACTTTCACAAGGATCTCCGTGCTTGATATAGAAGGATGGGAGGCTTCACGGATGCATTCTTTATGCCTGCATATCTTGCACCTCCATTGGAACAATATTTTGTTATTGCCCTATAAGTAGCATTATCTTTTTGTTGTTTTATATCTAGGTGATTCCGAAATTTCAACAATTTTTTTTTTAAGAATTTGTTTAGATTTGTAGTAAACTTTCATAATGACCATTGCGTTTTTAGTTTTGGTTCTATATGAAAGGAACTTTAGACTTGAGAGGCAATAATATCTGTTATTATATAGTAGATTATGTTTTAGTGATTAGCTAACGGTTGAATCATTATAAATTCTTATAAAATATATGAAATGCGATGTCAAATTTGATAATGGGTCTCTCGAGTTTTGTCTTTTCACATTACTCAATCAAGTTCTTCTGTTGATTACTGTTATAAACATCACTAAATCAAGGATATCAATGTTGTGTTTGTTAAGTGTTGCATAAGCAAACATCAAGAACTAGAGTTAAAAATTAAAAAAGAGAAGGTGAGAGAGAGAGAGAGAGACAGAGAGAGAGAGAGAGAGAGAGAGAGAGATGAGGGTCCTACAACCCTCTCGCCTAACAACAGCGAGGTCGAGCCCCCACTAGGTATAGATGGAATCCAACAACTCACTTCATGCTCGAGTGAGGTTGCCAAACCCTGCATAAAGAGAGGGGCAAAAAAGGGAGTAGGTGTGCTACAAGAGGCATCCTTGCCTAATACAACCCTCATTGGGGGTGGCAACACCTTAGCAAGGGTTAAGAGGCGATGATAGGGTTGAGCAATCGGGCTAATGTTTAAGGGGACTAATCTAGTTCTCGATTTTGAAAACCGAGAATCAATCTTAATTGGTTTGATTCCTAGCTTTATACTTTGAATCGGTCAATTCTACTTTGCACTTGGAATCGGCAAAGGATACCGATTACCAATAATCCTAAGTAAGTTTTTTCACTTTTTTTTTTTTAAAATAGAAATTATTTGCGGTAATTGAATATGTTTGGTATGTTATGGGTAAATAGAAAGAATTGCATTCATGTTCATATCTGAAATGTGCATATTGTATAGCTAATAAAATTAAACAGAAAAAGGCCCAAACTACTTCATGGTCAACTGGGTCAATATCCGGTTCCAAATTCTAAGAACTGCCCTTGACAGGGTATGTAGATTCCGGCTACCTTTCTTGAGCTGATCATCCCTCGACGGTCATGCCCTCTCAACCCCCCCCCCCCCCCCCCCCCCCCCCCCCAAAAAAAAAAAAAAAACATTGTAATAGAATTTCCATATTGAGAGTGTGCTTATAAATCGTGGAAAAACAAGCGACCGATTTAAAATCAATTACAACTCCACTATAAATTGAAGTATGCGCATGCAAAAGTCTAAAAAAAAAAAAAAAATCATCCTAAATTGATCTCTAAATAAATCCAAGTTTTTACCAACCAAAAAAAAAAAAAAAAAAATCCAAGTTCCCGATCAAATGGATATTAGCTGAATACCAAGACACAATAGGTTCAACAGCATCAAGGTCTGACCCAATGTGCATGTGCATGGTTCCTATAATGCTCGTAGAGTCATCCATTATCCCAGTGAGGTCTAATTAAAGTCAAATGAACTTCATTTATGAAGCGCTGGATAACACCCGCCATTTATTGCAAGAAGACCCCATATAAAATTGTACAAATGCATCTCTCTCTCTTTCTCTCTCTCTCTCTCTCTCTCATTCGCGGCGATGATTGAGTCGCCTTAGGTCAGTGTGAACTCTTACCTCAGTGACGCATTTGCTGACTGCGTCTCTAATGGAGCTAAAGAACAAACCCTACTCTCTCTCTATATATGTACATGGACCACTAAGGTCAGGTGAGCCAACAGTTAGGTGCTCCTACACCCACCAACATAACATATAGAGTTAGCCCCACGGAGACCGGGCTGCTCGAATAGTAAGTGTATCGTCCTCTTCCTCGCTCAAGACTTGAATTCGAATCATCATGCATGTGCATTCCTTCAAGACCTTCCCCAAAAGTACAGGCCTGCGTATTTTTGATAATTAGTTGGTGCGTGTGAGATGAAGGGATTGCTATGGTGAGAGAGGACTCATCGGAAGCCAAACAAGAGATTTAAGTGCAATTGATATTGACAATCAGAGTGCTCATGCTTTGATTGCGTGGCAAATTATGTATGGTTAATGTCGTGCACACGGACGGTGATCCAAAGTTATAAGTGATTTGGTGAATGTTCTTTAAAGATGTAAAAAGCAGTTGACTTTTCACTTGTCCCGAAAACATAAAGGTCTATTATATTTCGATGATGCTAATAAAGAAGGAAAATGTAGAAAAGTGCCCCTCGTTCGCTCTCGTCGTGGTGAATTACATGAATGGAGGACCATGACCTTTCTGGTCAACGTTGATGGCTGGGAAACCCAGCGTGTTGCCAAATGGGCCCGTGATGTCTTACTGCGTCTGATCATTCATGTACTCTCTTATCCTCATCACAATAATTTGAATCCAACTGTGTTCAAAATTTGTTTCGATTAAAATTAGATCATAAAATAGTTAGATCGTATCGATTTAGGGTCTATTTGGGTATCTGTTGGTAGAATTTCTGTCCCGTTCCACCCTATTTTCCCAATTTGCTGCTCCGGAACCAGCTCGCTGTTACGCTTGTCAGACAATTTGCATATGGTCTCTGAAGAAAAGAGAAAACGCCCAACAACATATTGAGCCCAAGGTCTCTTTGGGTCTTTACACTAACAGTGCAACGCATGTACACGGCCCAATCTCGAGAGGGCATAAGGCCCTCGATGAAAATAAGGCACATTATCAATGGCCCTCCAATAGGCTCAAAAGTAGAATCCGTGGCTGTTCAACGAAAAACACCATTTGATGAATTACCAAGTATGATGCACAGTCCATTGATGCGATCAACTTCTTCTTTTAGGTGTCATGAATTGACAGTGCCCCCTTGGAATTTCTTCTTCCCGCGAATATTAGTGAACGTCGTGTTGATTCCTTGACACGAGGGGGAAACCTAAGATGCGGCGTAGAGAATTTGCAATGGGGTAGAATAAGTTAGGATGGTAATGAAGCGGGCTTGAGCGAGCTTAAGTTCCGCATCATCCGGTTCCTCGTTCCCACCCTTTGAACCACGTGCAATAATCTCCCGCAAACTAGATCTTGACGCGTGGACAATTTATCATGTGCTTGTCCATACAAGAAATACCCCACTAATGGCAACCTCTCCATCTGCCTTTCAGCCTCTCCCCATCTCTCTCCCTTATGCACAACCACACCCGGCCCCACCGCCATCGGCTCCGCACCTCTGGCCACCATATGTTGAGAACGACCTCTGATTGAGCCATCACTATGTTGATCCCTGAGCTCTTGCACCGGAGAAAGCTTGTGAATCCACTGAGCTTGTCGCTCTTGAAGGAGCTCACCATGGAGGTTGAGAGAATAAAGGGAAATTGTCAATAACATGTGGTGGCGCCGGTCTGGAGACGCCACGACGATATACGAATTGGCGGGAGAAAGGGGGATAGAGAGAGATGGAAGGGGGTTGATGATGGGGGAAATTGTTCGGATGTGTTGAGAGAATAAATGAAGATGATACGAGTCGCAATCTAAAAAGCAAGATAGGCAGATGGGAACATAAAGTGATGGCGAATCTTCATCCTTCACTTTTGCATTTACCGCTAGTATGTTCAGACATTAGTGCCTGTTATACTAGATCGACAAGTTGTGAGAGACAGAAATATTGTTTGAAACAAGGAGCAATGTGTCCTCGCTACCATGTCATGTCAAGGGAACTAATGGAACTAACTAGATCAGTACTAACATTAGATGACGAGTCGTGGCCTTCAAATTAAAGGGGAGAAATAGAAGTTTTTATTGATTCTATTTAAGCTAGATTCATGTCAAGGGTCCTTCTTAAATCTTCAAAATGAGAAAAACAAATTTGTCCTATGCCATTGTCAACTCCAGCAACTCGTATTGATAGGGCCATGCCTGCAAAGCCAGAAGAAAAGGAGTGGAGATCTTGTGGCTCTAGCAGCTTGTCCTTGAGAATATGTATGTGCATCTCTTGTCCCAAACCCATCCACTTGCTCTTTTAAACCTTAAACAATTCCCCCCACCCCAGTTTCATCTCACAAACATAAAAAAATATCCCTCACAAACCAAACTCCACCAACTAACAAGAGCAGATCCAGCACTAGCAATTAGTCCACTATTCCAGCATTCACTGAGACTCTCTCTCTCTCTCTCTCTCAATGATGGGAATGGCCACAAGCAAATTAGCTAGGTGCATCATCATCCACGTCACCCTTCAAGTCCTCTTTTGCCAACTTGCTGATACCTCCTCTCCATAAAATCTTCTCCACCCCAAGAACCACCTTTCACTGGGTTTTATCTCTTTTACCTACCATGTGGCCCAAATCGGTAGCCAGCAAGATCCATGGAAAGAGGTTCAGCACTGGCAACAACAACTTCGTCGCCGACTTGCCGTGCATCGACACAGAGACAGAATTGGTGCCCCAAGTTCAAAGTTTGGAGCAGTTATCGTCTTGTTATTATAGGAAAAGCCTCTTAGATCATCACGAGGAAACGCATAAGTACAAGTAAGAGTTGCTTCACTTCTATTCTATACCATAAATACAAGTATCGAGCGTTAAGCTTTTCTCATCTCTGTATCAATCTTGATCTCTTCCAGGATTTTCGTTAGCACTTGGAATGTTGGTGGTGTTGCACCAGGGGATGACTTGTCGATAGAAGATTGGCTCGACGTACGCAACAATCCATGCGATATTTACGTTCTAGGGTAAGTTTCCAGTCTCCGGTGTGAGCTCATATACCAAATCGATTGCATTTACAACAATGGTCCAAACTCTGCAAGACCGCACTAAAGAAACGACACGAACCATCAGTGTTCGATAACTGTGTAAGTTTGCATTAAGTTTTGACTCCTTATCACCGGTCGAATGAGTCAACCTTGCGAATAATCTTGTTCCTCCGGCCATATTCGGCCGTTCTTCATTAATATAGATCATACTGGGAGTTCAAAACATCTTGAACATAGATGTATGTGATGTCTTCTTTCGATCTATCCAGGTTTCAAGAAGCAGTTCCTCTGAAAGCTTCCGCCATCCTGGGGTCGGAAAACTGGACAATCCAAACGAAATGGAACGCCTCGATCGGGAAATCCTTGAACCGAACGGGACACGAGCAAGACAAGTTCCTTTGCATGGCGAGCAAGCAGATGGTCGGAATATTGGTCACGGTTTGGGTTCGCCGCGAGTTGCTCCCGCACGTAAGCCATCCAAGTGCTGCATGCGTAGGCTGTGGCATTATGGGCTGCCTCGGCAATAAGGTGGTCTCTCCTCAATTTGCCTCCACATGATATTCTTTATGGAAGTTTTCTTTTCTTAAAGAAATATTTTTTTATATTATCCTGTTATAAGTTTTTATAAAAATATATAAGGTTGGTCAGCAGTCCCCAATTCTGCCTTTCAAGGAAAAGTAAGGCCATAAATAAATATTAACATGTTGCTCAAGCTTATAGAAAAAGAAAAAGAAAAAGAAAATGTACGTAAGTATTATCCATCCCGTATGCTCAATTACTTCAGGAGATAATTTTCAAGGGCCATATTTTCCTTCATCTATGAACCTGATTAATGAGTTAACAGTTACGAACGATGCCAAAGAAATCATTTGATAATGAGAAAGCCGATTGAATCTAGCAATATCATGAAATAAATGGTAATCTTTTTCTACTTCATCTATCCATGCTCTCTCTCTTTCTAAAAACATGGTTTTGCAGGGTTCGGTGTCGGTTCGATTCAAATTGCACGAAACGAGCTTCTGCTTTGTGTGCACTCATCTTGCTTCCGGCAATCGACAAGGAGATCGTAAGTTAAGAAACTCCAACGTGGCTGACATATTGTCAAGGACATGCTTCCCGGAGGGCCCTTCAATGAATTCGCCTAGAAAGATACTTGATCACGAGTGAGTACCTTGTTACTCATCTGAACTAATCCTACTTAACATCATTAACATAAAATACTACAAAGTTTTGCATCAAAGCACAATTTTTTTTTTCCTCTAGGAGCCATGCATACAAATCCGTAAACAAACAGTAAAACTTATAATCTAGTATTATTTGTGCAACCTGTGGTTGTTTAAGCAAGCTGGTGGGTTGCAAAATCTTAAGGAGCAAAAGATCAAATAACCACGTTGACGCTAAACCTTATTTTCGACCCACGACATTAAAGTTTTCACGGGCGTCCTCTGATCAAGTCGTGTTCATTGCAGTTGGGTAATCCTGCTAGGAGACTTGAATTACCGGATTTCCCTTCCGGAAGCAACGACACGGTCGCTTATCGAGCGAAATAAATGGAATAAGCTGCTAGAACACGATCAGGTAGTGAAAAAGGAAACACCAACCAATTTTCACTTCTTCATCAAGATCTTTTTTCTACAGTAATAACCCGAAATCTGATTCGTAATTTTACATATGGGAATTGAAGTTAAAGGCGGAGCTCAGGAATGGTCGAGTACTCCAAGGTTGGCAGGAGGGGAGAATCGATTTCGTTCCTACCTATAAATATTGCCCTAATTCGGACGTCTACTACGGAAGTGGCCATGAGAATATCAAAGGAGGAAGAGGACGAGCTCCTGCATGGTATATTATCAATTCATATCGACTGATTTTTTAATTTGGAAATGTCCTCACTTCGACACCGTTTGACTTCGAGTCATTTATAACGCGGTCACGCCGTCGTTGATGATGTATATACTGTATAGGTGCGATAGGATAATATGGTGCGGGGAAGGGCTGAAGCAGCACCTGTACACGAGAGGCGAGTCGAAGTTGTCCGACCATCGGCCGGTGAAGGCGATCTTCACCGCGCAGGTCGGTGTCTTGCCGAAGCTCGGAGGCATTCAAAGCTTCTAGTGGATCAAGAAACGTGTCGGCAGATGAGATTTCGCATTCTGTGGCACGTCGAGCTTCCAAACTTTTCAGTGTTGATTAATTTCGTGCGCTGACGCTTTGTACAGTGAATTGCCCAAATCAAGTCCAAGTCGACTTTTCCATTTCAATAAAAAATTGTTTTTTTTTAAAAAATACATTTGGCTCCAACTAACATATTGTAAGATGTGGTTGCCAATTAATCGGAAAAATACCTTCTGAACTCACAAAAAAAAGAAGAAGAAAAGCTAATTTAGAAAAAAAAAACAATAAGAATAATTTACATGAAAATTTCAATATTAATTAATGCAACTGGCTTCTATGGATTATCAAGTATGACCGACTTGTTGTATTGTCTACTTGCAAATTCTACCACATGATTAGAATAACAATTTGATAGATCGGTTTTAATAAATTTTGTTTCCTTTGGTAGAAGATAGATGTTAATAAACTCGGCATTGCTCAATTGCAAACATGGGTACAGTCTTGGGTACCAACCGAAATGACTGCAAATGTATAAAAATGGGTCGGATCCGTTCAAGACCCAACTTTTAAACCCGTAGGCCCGTACCCTAGTTACCAGCAACAGGTGTTTGGGCTGAAAGTACAAAAGATAAAGAGGCTCTGGCACATTCTTAAATTGACATTTGAGCTTTGTATTTGGGCTCAAAATCATAGGATCCAGGATATCAAAGATTGGGCCCATAGAAATTTGCGTTTGTAAGGTCTAGGAATCATATTAAACAAATTAAAAGTTCGAGAATAATGTTGCACATTTTGTTAAAATTTAGAGACCACATTGAATAAATTAACAGCATACATTATAACATTATGTTTTTCTGCTTTTCTATTTTTCTATTCTCGGGATCAAATTTGGAATAGAAGTCCATTTGGTAATGCAATTTCATTATTCTATTATTAGAATAGAAATGAGAAGCATTTTTTTTTACTTTTCTAATTTTGGAACCCAAAAAAAAAAAAAATCTTGTTGCTCGCTCTCGTCACTAGCCGGTTGCTTGTTGCTTGCTTGAGAGGGATAAATTTACTGTTGCTATCAAACTATTTCTATTCTAGGAACATAAATTTTATGTTGTTATCAAACATGTGTTTTTCCTCAAAAACTCGTTTAGAGAATAAAAATAAAATAAAATCTAAGGACGCGTTTTGTTACAATTCTATTACGGGAAACAATTTTTGATCAAAAATAGTTTTTTCTAATTTTGTTCCTAGGAACAATTTCTGAGCAAAAGAGCGTGTTTGGTAACTGCACAAAATTTCTATTTTTGGAATAAAAAAAGAACAAAAATGTGTTTTGTAACTATACAAAATTTCTATTCTAAATTTTTTCAAGTATTTTTTTTTTAGAGAAGTGTAAACTTGGTATTGAATTCTCATTCTTATGGAATACTCACCAATTTAATTTTGTTCATGGTGAGAGTAGGAAACATTTTGAACATGGTCATATGTAAATACTTGGAAGAAAATTTTATAAAGCATGATATTATAAGTAAAGGTCGTACAACAAGAGCTAGCAAAAAGAAAGGTATCTTATAGATCTCTACATGGACCATTTCATACATGACATGAACTAATGTAGTTCATTGTTCAACTTTATCAGATTGACTTTGATAAGTTATTACTTAAAAACAATATTACAAAAGTTGGAAACATAAAGTCATGAAATCTCAGGCATATTGTAATCTCTTGTCATTTTATTTATAATACTTTTCCTAAACACGTTTATCCCAATTGCTTGTTGATGCGATGTGTCATTTGCAACTTCCACTTTTCTAGGTTCGAATGGATGCTCCGGATCTCCATATAGGAAAAAGTTTTTGTTCATCTTCTCTTGATCAGGAATGCAACTATGGAGAGCACAACATGCAATTACAATAAGTGATGGCTTCTGAATTGTAAATAGAGGCATATGTCTTAAAATGGTGAAGCGATTTTTAATGCCCCAAATGACCTTTCAATGATATTTTTTTAGTGAAGAGTGCTTATGGTTGAACAATTCTCTTGTTGTTTTTGGTCGTCTCCCATTCCTTCTATAATCGTTTAGATGATACCATTCGCTTTTAAATGGAGTTAAAAATTCCAAAAGTGCTGCATAACTAAAATTTATTTGTTATGATATTCAACCATAATAAAATCATAAAGAAATTTTGTCTTTATAGACAAAGTAAATACCGAGTGGTGGTTAAGGGAATTGCAGTTGAGAAGTCTTGAGTGCTATTGAAAGCACTTGACAATTGTCGGCAAATCCTTTCCACCCAGCATACACAAAAATAAATTTCATATCAAATGAACATATACACAACACATTCTGAGTGGTAATCCATTTTCTACCTTTAAATGGGATTTGTTGAGACATAGGGGTGATATCATTTATATGGGCATAAGAACACTCCAAATGCCAAAATTTGGCACAATGAGACACTTAAGTGCCAAAAGTTACAAAAGTGACACTTAAGTGCCATATTTTTTGCAAAGTGGGACACTTAAGTATCGCATTCAGTGAAGCTAGCTAGAAATCCTACATGGCAATTAGATATCAATATTGCTTGCTTATGTGACTTGCCGGAAAGCTAACTCAATTTTGATTCACCCAAAATGACGTCATTTCTATAATTGGATAAAATAAAGCCCTTAAATTGACCAAAATGATGTCGTCTCCATAATTGCCATAAATCTAAAACCCTTAATTGGATAAAATAAAGCCCTTAAATCGACCAAAATGATGTCGTCTCCCTAATTGCCATAAATCTAAAACCCTTAATTGGGCAAAATCCCATTGATGCGCTGGAGCCCTAACCTGAACCCTAATTTGATTTGTCTCAAATTCTACAGTCGAATATTGAAAATGGAGAGTAGGACTTTTAGTAGCGGCTCAAATTCCTTTCGCCGAAGCGAAGGAGAAGGCGAGCGGTTATGTTTTTGTGGGTTACTAAGTCCAAGAAAAACATTGTGGACTCAAATGAATCTTGGGAGAAGATTCTATGAATGTGCCCGATATAAAAAAGGGTCGATAGGTAAATATTTCAAATGGGTCGATGTGAAATTCTCTCACCGAGTCAGAGATCCGTGCCAGGATGCCCCTCGCCCCCTCCATGCGACCATGCTTGACAAGCCATCGGGGAGATTTTGGCATGACCAGAACTCCAAAAGCGACCAAGCCAAAAGGGATTCCTTCCAAATAGAACAGGTGAGACCGTGCGAATTTGGTGCACATCCTGGATAAGAAATAGCGGGAGACATAGGCCAGGAGGGTGCCCCAGTTCATGAAAATCTGAAACACCCAAACAAGCATAAAAAACAATCAACTTCTTTAACTTAAATTTTCTAACCTTAATTTTTACTTAGACAAAAGTTGATGATAAATTTAAAAAAAATAAATATATGCTACAAAATTAGGAAAGAAAAGAAAAGAAATGACTACCTCAGGGAATGACGTGAGCAGGCTGCAGTAAAAAGTGGGAGATATCTCCATAATGTAGACAGAAGCTATAGTAAGGGTATAGCCCGCCTCAATATTGATGATAAGACAACCCAGTAGTAAGTAGAAGAAGTCTGGCCCAAAGATCATGAAGAGAGAGTCAACAAAAAGAATGGTTGTAGCCAACACAACCTTGATATGGCTGGGAAGTCTGTTGGAGGTTAGTGCTGACCCAAAGAGGGAGAAGAGTTTAGATATTCCCGACCACAAATTATCGTCCTCATTGCTCAACTGTAGGTCTGGCTTTATGTATGTGCTCGCCTCACTCATCATTTCAATTTCTACCAAAAATCTTATTTGTTATACTAATATTCCAAGTAAATTTAGCCACATATAAGAAATTGAAAACATAAAAATGAAAAAGAAAATATTTTGTGAACTATTTTCTAGGAACTATTTTCTAAGATGATTTATCCCAAATTGGCTAAAAAAAAAAGGAAAAAGTGGATGATGTTATATAAAATTAAGTAATTTTTGTTGCTTTTTTATGCATTAACAAAAGGACCTTTGGCAATAGATTTATCATTTTTATCCGTAATAAAGCTAGACAAAAAAAAAAAAGTGCACTCAAATATAACAACGGGATTGCTTCCTGTCAATTATACTTGGGCTCTTTAAACAATTTCCCTTGTAACTTTACGCAATTGATTGACTTACATGAGGTGCTAATTGACTTGCTTTGCAGGAATTAGAAAACATTAAGATCGAAGTCAACGATAACGTTGGACTTCTAGCAGGTGTTGGACTCCTAAGTGTGTTATGCACGTGTTGTGCTAGCATCGTGCATGTGTCATGCTAGCATCGTGCGTATTATGTGCATATTCCAATTAGGGGTGAGCGCGGTTCCCAGTTCTAAAGAGGGAGGTTCAAGTTCCCAGAACAAGAGCTTTCTGCTTGGATGAGGACCGACAACATATAACAGAAGCACAATTGATTGTAACATCCAGAAACGAGTCCTCCAAATTCTCGTTGAGAGCGAGTTTTAAGGACTTTCTATCAATTAGCAACCCATACTCCATAACACCTTCCTTTGCAGAAGTTAGTTGAGATTTTCTTTTTCTAATTTGCTTTGATAAACTCTCCAGATGCCTAAAATGATTGACATTTGACAGGAAAAAAGAACGATCAAAGAATATATATTACATCACCAAGATCGTATTTCCTGAGTCCAATGTTTGCTAGCGAAGCCCATTCTATTTGGCCCTTTGCTTTCTTTTCTCACATGGAGAAAATCATTCTTCCTAAAACACTCCTAAAACACGGGATAAATTGAATGAACTAATTACACGGTAAGGGAGCATAATATTGGATTGTAATATTCGATTATTACAGCTTCATCAACATGTAATTGAGATGTTCAATATTATAGTGTCAACTGAAAACCATCATACTTCACCAAAATTTAAGGGATAAATGCAATAGAAGTCCTAAAAATTGTCACGAAAATGCAATTGAATCATAAAACTTGCAAAAAATGCAATCAAGTCCTAAAATTTATCAAATTGTTTCAATTGAGTCCTAAAGTTGACACCGTCAACTTTTTTAACAGAAAATGTTGACGTGGCGCGGACATGCCATTTTAAATAATTTTTTATTTTCCACATAGATTTTTAAATTATTTTTATTCAATTAAAAAAATAGATTTAAAAACTAAAAAAGAAAAGCTAAAATTTATTTTTAAAAATTGTTAGGAAAAAACGCCAACTCCTCCCTCACCGACCTTTCTGGCAATGGTCACCGGCCCCTTCTGGTGATGGGCGGCGATGAAGGAAGCATCGACTTTTTTTTTTCCTTTTTTGTTGAACTGTTTTGTTTTTCAAATAAATTTTAACTTTTCTTTTCTAGTTTTAAAATTTAATTTAAATTAAAAAACAATTTAAAAAATCCACATGGAAAATAAAAATTAATTTTAAATGCCACGTTGGCATTTTCCGTTAAAAATGTTAACGGTGTTAACTTTAAGAATTGATTGAAATAATTTGACAAGTTTTAGGACTTGATTGCACTTTTTGCAAATTTTAGAACTCAATTGCATTTTCGTGACAAGTTTTAGGATTTATAATACACTTATTCCAAAATTTAATTGAGGTTTCAAAATTACTAAATAGAGTATGTCCGGAATTCAGAATCAGAATCATAAAGACGATATCAAGCACCTAATTTGGCCCCCTGGTTGGCCCTTGTGCTGCTCCACGCTATCCATGAGCCAAATAGTTGTGTAATGAGTGACCTTTGTTTTGTCTTCGACATTAAGATGTAGACAAAGACCTAAGCCACCATAGCCATCCCCATGAATAGGAAGGCGGCACCCCTCAGGGTGACCGCTCTATATAGAATCATAAAACTTATGGACATCGCGCCGCTTACCACCTGGCCCACTGCAACGCCAATTGCGCACCCCTGGGCGCACAACCTCATCGGGAAGATCTTTGAGCTGTAGACCAATATTGCTGGCCCCATCCCAATGGAAAAAGAGGCTGTGTAGCATAGTGATGAGAAGACATATATGGCACCAGCCCACTTGACCTCCTTATGGTGGTGGATGATAGTGAGGGATACACCTAGGGAGGTGAGAGAATGAGCATTAACCTTTGCTGCCCCACTCGATCAATGCTAATGACGCAAACCAAGATGAACATGGTCTTTACAAGGTCCACTGCTATGACGAGGAGGAGTTGTTCCCTGTGATTGACAATGCTCGTCTGCTAAAAAATGCGAGGGCCGTAGATAAGCATAATGTTAGCTCCAGAAGCTTGTTAGAACAGGTAGATTCCAAACACACAAATGCTCATATGTATGATTGATCAGGTTGGGTGGATGATAGCCTACCACACGCTCTCTCCACTAGTCTGGCTAATGACCTCATCCAGTATTCAGCCGACGTGCCGCCTCCTCCTCGGAGTCAGAGATCCGTGCCAAGATGCCTCTCGCCCCCTCCACACGACCATGCTTAACAAGCCATCGGGGAGATTTTGGCATGGCCAGAATCCCAAAAGCAACCAAGCCAAAAGGGATTCCTCCTAAATAGAACATGTAAGATTGTGCGAATTTGGTGCGCATCGTGGATAAGAAATAGTTGGAGACATAGGTCAGGAGGGTGCCCTCGTTCATGAAAATCTGAAACACCCAAACAAGCATAAAAAACAATCAACTCCTTTAACTTAAATTTTCTAACCTTAATTTTACTTAGACAAAAGTTGATGATAAATTTTTAAAAAATAAATATATGCTACAAAATTAGGAAAGAAAAGAAAAGAAAAGAAATGACTACCTCAGGGAACGACGTGAGCAGGCCGCGGTAAAAAGTGGGAGATATCTTCATAATGTAGACAGAAGCTATAGTAATGGTATAGCCCGCCTCGATATTGATGATAAGGCGGCCCAGCAGTAAGTAGAAAAAGCCTGGCCCAAAGATCATGAAGAGAGAGCTGACAAAGAGAATGGCTGTAGCCAACACAACCTTGATACGGCTGGGAAGTCTGTTGGAGGTTAGTGCCGACCCAAAGAGGGAGAAGAGTTTAGATATTCCCAACCACAAATTATTGTCCTCATTACTCAACTATAGGTCTGGCTTTATGTATGCGCTTGCCTCACTCATCATTCCAATTTTTGCCAAAAATCTTATTTGTTATGCTAATATTCAATGTAAATTTAGCCACATATAAGAAATTGAAAACATAAAAATGAAAAAGAAAATATTCTATGAACTATTTTTCATGAACTATTTTCTAGGATGATTTATCCCAAATTGGCTAAAAAAAAGGAAAAAAAAAGGATGATGTTATATAAAATTAAGTAATTTTTGTTGCTTTTTTATGCATTAAAAAAAGGACCTTTCGCAATAGATTTATCATTTTTATCAGTAATAAAGCTAGACAAAAAGAAAAAAAAGTGCACTCAAATATAACAACGGGATTGCTTCTTGTCAATTATACTTGGGCTCTTTAAACAGTTTCCTTGTAACTTTATACAATTGATTGACTTACATGAGGTGCCAATTGACTTGCTTTACAGGAATTAGAAAACATTAAGATCGAAGTCAATGATGATGTTGGACTTTTAGCAAGCGTTGGACTCCTAAGTGTGTTGTGATAGCATCGTGCATGTGTCGTGTCAGCATCATGCATATTATATACATATTCCAACTAGGGGTGAGCGCAGTTCCCAGTTCTAAAGAGGGAGGTTCCGATTCTCGGAACAAGAGCTTTCTGCTTGGATGAGGACCGACAACATATAACAGAAGCACAATTGATTGCAACATCCAGAAACGAGTCCTCCAAATTCTCGTTGACAGCGAGTTTTAAGGACTTTCTATCAATTATCAACCCATACTCCATAACACCTTCTTTTGCAAAAGTTAGTTGAGATTTTCTTTTTCTAATTTGCTTTGATATACTCTCCAGAGATGCCTAAAATGATTGACATTTGAAAGGAAAAAAGAACGATCAAAGAATATATATTACATCACTGAGATCGTATTTCCTAAGTCCAATGTTTGCTAGTGAAGCCCTTTCTATTTGGCCCTTTCTATTTGGCCCTTTGCTTTCCTTTCTCACATGGAGAAAATCATTATTCCTAAACCACGATCTTCCTAAAACACTCCTAAAACATGGGATAAATTGAATGAACTAATTACATGGTAAGGGAGCATAATATTGGCCTGTGATATTCGATGATTACAGCTTCATCAATATGTAATTGAGATGTTCAATATTATAGTATCAACTGAAAACCGTCATACTTTACTAAAATTTTAGGGATAAGTGTAATAAAAGTCTTAAAACTTATCACGAAAATGCAATTGAATCTTAAAACTTGCAAAAAGTGCAATCAAGTCCTAAAATTTATCAAATTGTTTCAATCGAGTCCTAAAGTTAACACCGTCAACTTTTTTAACGAAAAATGCTGATGTGGCGCAGACATGCCATTTTAAATAATTTTTCATTTTCCACATGGCTTTTTTAATTATTTTTTATTCAATTAAAAAATATATATTTAATAACTAAAAAAGAAAAGCTAAATTTTATTTTAAAAATTGTTAAAAAAAAAGCCTTAGTATAATTCTCACTCGAAGTTATTTTGTAGATTGGAGAAATCGACAAATATATAGGGCTCTTTGACAAAACCTCAAATCTTGAGGGTGAGGGCCACGTCATGTTTCTCAGGGTGAGGGTCATGTCATGTTTCTCAGTAACAATGTCGGTTAAAATCCTAAACTCTCATCAAACATGGGTTCGAAAGCATTCTTCACTGCGACAATCAGGACACGATGTCGGAAACTCATGCTTAGCAACTGCAATTCCACCGACCCGTTACGCATCTCTCTTTGAAGTTTCTAGTACTGTCGTCGCGCACCCTTGTGCTACGGAATCTTGTGGTGGGTCAGTCATAAAGTATCAACAAGAGCGTCGATGAACGACTAGCTAATGTTTTGGGATTCAAAAAGATCAATATTGACACCGAGAGGCATAACAATTAGTTCATATCCGCAAGATACTGACATTATCATGGTAATAACACAAATCTCTTGACAAGATTTGGGAGGGAGCTAATTTGTTCTAGTCACACCTATAACCATAAAAATGTACCTTGCATTGCTTCTTGGACATCAGCTTTTTATGACTGAAAGTTCACCAACTTACCACACATGAGGGTCTGCCAAAACCCCTGCCCGGAAGAGGAAATCATAAAGATTTGCTCCCATTATCTTGACTAGTTACTTCTCGTGAAACTCGAACTCATGAGCAGAGAAGTCGCGGAATCTATATGAAAGGAACTCTACAACTTCATCTACAAGCAAACTTGCCCAATCTAGTGAGACATACTGATAGATGCACGATTTTGATGCCCTGTTCATGCAACTAAAACATGGAAAGGGAGTGAACAAAGCACACCTGGGGCATTCTGAAATAGCTAGTGTTTGCATGTAAAGCAGCTGCCATTCAATAGGTAGCCATGCTAAATTTATCCAATTTTGGCTCATCGGCAGATTGGGCGATGAATGCGGGGTCGAGGCTGTTGTACGGTGTAAATTCTTTGAGCCTCTCAAAGTATGATATTTGCTTTGTGCCAAGCTCAATAGGCAGTCTGAAAATGTGCTTGGCATTTTCCCATACTCTACAATAGCAAGGAACCTATTTAATAACCCAAATGGTACCTTAAAACAGAGTACTAAAGCAATGGACATGATGAAAATTCATGATGCCAACGCAGCCTTCTCAATATTATCTCCCTAAAGCAACTGAGAGAAATTGCACAAAGCCATTTACAAACAAAAGTTACTTGGTTATTCATTTCCTGGTTAGGAGATTTATTTTTGATTTTTGAGGGGGTCCCCCGCTTTCGCATCATTAGTTTTTCCACCAGCTTTCATAAAACCGTCGGCTGAAGACATAATTAGTACAAAAGAGATACAAGACAACACATGCAAAAGGTTAAAATAGCGCGATGCACGGTCTTAGCTACATATAGGAATCATGCAATACTTCTCTAACCAAAACTCAAACACATGTAGATGTTACTTTATTATTTTACAAGGTGAATGCTAATATAATCATGAAAAAGCAACTAACAAATCCAAATAGACTTCACATTACAAAGCTGATCGAGCTATCGAGGTGTACAGAATTTTTCCTCCTTTTGTCACTTTGCTGGAAGTACTAAATCACATAATTCAATTGTTGTAGGCGCGTCATAACAAAGCTTCATTTGTCTGCATTCCTTGGGGCTAGCTATCCCTAAATTGCTTTCAAGAATAGATAACTCTATTTCCTATCTTCCACCCAACGCATTCCCAACATGATACGGATTTCCCCACTGCCCTTCTCTCCCTGGCAACACACTTCAAACCATATTCTCAGTCCGCATGCCACTCGTATGAGCACATATTGTCCCCATTCAGCAGATTGATCTGTATAATGGAATCCGGGGGCTCTTGCCTCAACTCACATCTCTAATATTTGGAGACAGCTGAAAGTCATAGAGTTATGTTCCAATATTTTGATCCCAAAAATAGGTTTCGCCCCTATTAAAATTTTCCAAAAGATACCAATATTTTCAATTCTTTCCTGTAAAGGAAAGTAAGGGTGAAAATTGCATAGATCTTATTCATCAAGGTTTATGACATATAAATGAATTCATGCTCACCACGCCCATTAACGTCGTTTTTGTACTTATGGAACTCCACACTCATAGCTGCAGCTAATCTTAAACTTGCCACAAGGACTTACAAGCTCTTGACTATGGAAGGTGCAACGCTAAACCTTAAACAACCACATTCTATTGGTTCCAATTAGGAAAAACTTCTCATCATAGAAAATAATCACTTCCACTCTCTTCCTCACAGCAAATCAACAATAACGTTAAAATGTTCATACCAGGAGTCATGATGACAAATACTTCGGCAGGAATGGCCAAGGACGTGACCTACTTCATAGGAGCCACAATGGCTAGTGAAGAACTATCCCCCTCAGCCTCCCAATAAGCTCTACGACTCTAGCTGGACCAAGAAGTTGAAGCAGCCACCAAGACTCCGTACCTAAAAAACATTAGTTTACTTTGCGAAGGCAGCCCCATCCATGCGCGCAATGCACCGCATGCATAGTAGCCAGAGCACGGCACACCGAAGAATCCAAGCTCCAGTCCACGACTTCGACCGCTCACCTAGAGCGTTAACTGCAGATGTCACCGAACAATGAATCTGACATGTGAAGAGAGATGGAAGAATTAGAGGCCATGGACGTGTAGCCCGATTTACATGTGCATCGAAAAGAAAACACTCTTGTTGATGTTCCAACTATTGGAAATGGCGAAATGCTACTCAAACAGAGTTTTGGGGGGGGGGGGGGGGGGGGATAAAGGAGCAACAGGCTCAGCAGTGTTCTCTCTCTGTCTGCCACAATAGATTAGAGAGAGAGAGAGAGAGAGAGAGAGAGAGAGGAGCCAGCTGATGAATTATAGCCATCGATGAGGCTTCGGAGGTGACAGGAGAGGCGAAGGGGGCTTAGGACCCAACAACTACGATCGAGCAGGGGTCTTGCGGAAGGTGACGTGCCAGAGGCAGATCTAGGCAGCAGCTGTGACCGGCAGGGGCTTTGGGAAGGGCGAGGCAGAGGTGGAGGCAGAGGTTGAGGCGATTGGGCATGTCGGAAAAAGAGAGAGAAGGTGTCTTCGTAAATAGAAAGCAAAAAAATGCTTGAAAATTGAAAAGATGAGATAGGTTTTTGAGTGGCAAGAGCATTAATTATTGCTTTTACTGAGTCTCTTTTCAATCGGCAGCCAGAGGAGAGAAACAAAAATCCTCTGACTTTAGACTTCTCTATTTTTTGACTGGTCTAAGTCAAAAGACACGTATCAAACCCGTTAGTGGAGACACCTTAGCTTGCATGCGCGCCATGTAGGACGATGACGTGACGATTGCCAACCACTGAATATTTTCTGGTGAAGACGGTGGTAATAGATTAAAGTGTACTTGAAGAAGAGGTTCAAGATGACCATATTATCAATGAGGAGACAGTTCAAGAGGAACACAATGATTCGGAGTAGACTAACGACCCGGAAGTACCTATCTTAAGGGAGTATACACGTTTGAGAAAGTCAAGATAATTAAAGAGAACCAAAGACCTATGATGAGGCAAATAAAGACATATCTCACATGTAATGGGAGTGTAATATGAAAGACTATATGGGCTCATTACTTCCGAACAAAACTTCGGAGTTGACCAAGTTGTTCATAGGTAAAAAAGCTTCGTTAAACAAGTGGGTGTACAGGATTAAGAATGAAGTAAATAGTAGTATCAAGTACAAGGCAAGACTTGTGATCAAGGGCTTCTCTAAGAAAGAATGGATCGACTACTCCGAGATATTTTTACCAATAGTGAAAATAACATCAATCGGAGTTCTGCTAAGTATAATTGTAGTGGAAGATCTTCATCTTGAACAGTTAAACATGAAAACAACATTTTTACACGGTAACCTAGATAAAAAATTACACATGGCACAACCTAAAGGTTTTGAAGTCAAAGGTAATAAACACATGGTATGTCGCTTGAAGAAAGGCTTGTATGGCTTGAAACAAGTTTCGTGACAATGGTATCTAAAATTTGATGGTTTCATGGAAGAAAATGGATTTGCACACTATGAGGCAAATCATTGTGTTTACTTTTGCAAGTATGACAATGGCGATATTGTGCATCTCCCTTTCCATGTGGATGATATGCTAGTGGCTAGCTCTAATATGAAGAGAATCACAAAAGTGAAGAAGATGTTAGCATTGTAGTTTGCTATGAAAGACTTGGGAGAGGTCGAGAATATTTTAGGCATGAAAATCGTTAGGGACAGGAAAAACAAGAAATTATGATTTTCACATGAAGACTATGTGAACAGGATGCTAAAGAGATTCAACATGGAAAAGGCAAAATTGGTTGCGACTTCTCTAACGAGTCACTTCAAGCTTTTCGAGGATATGTGTCTAAGTACTTAGACTTTGAAAATTAGATAACAGTAGTTCCATATGCATCAACGGTGGGAAGTTTGAGGTATGCTATGGTGAGCACGAAACTAAACATTGCACAAGTAATGGGAGTTGTGAGTCGATATATGCAGAACTCAAGTAGAGAGTATTGGAATGCAGTAAAATAGATATTGGGATATCCAGCAAGTACATCAAATCATTATTTTTGTTATGGTGGTACATCTTTAAAGTTGTAAGGTTATGTGGATGCATATCACTTGAGTGATCGAGATAGTGGTAAGAGTATTACTAAATATATCTTTACAATTGCAGGTGTAGTAATAAGTTGGATATCTCAACTACATAAAGTAGTGGCTCTATCGACAACGAAAGCGGAATATGTGGAGATCACGGAAGCCTCTAGGTAAATTATGTGGTTATAAGATTACATGGAGATGTTACATTGAAAGTAGCTAATGAGTATATTATAGAGTGATAGTCAAAATGCAATGCACTTAGCAAAGAATGTAACTTGTCACTCAAGGACTAGATACATCAAGAAGTATTATCATTTCATCGGGTTAGCATTGAAAAATAATGAGTTAGATCTATAGAAATCGATAGCTCGAAAAATCCAACTTACATGTTTACTGAGGTAGTAGATAGAGAAAAATATATTTTATGTACTACTAACATTAGTATTATTTCATGATGATTGATGAAGAGTATCGTAGAGACACAAGTTTTCTAGTTACTAGCTTTGAAGAAGATGGATGCAAAGTTGTTTGGTACACTAGGGGTATTTGTCTTCAAGTGGGAAATTGTTGGTAGATGAGGCCAAATCTTTTTTAGGTGAGTTTTATTTATTTATTTATTGTCTTTTCTATTAATTTTTCTTTTTGGGTTAAAACCTACACTTTTATATCAGTAAAAATTAGATGCTAACCGTCAAGACGCTGAAAAAAGAAAATAGAAAGGAAAGAAAAGGAGAAAAAAAAGTGAGTTTTCTTTTTATGAGAGTTCTCGATCTCTTTATACTCTAATCGTGAAAAAAGAACATCGTCGTATTCTAGCTTTCTTCAAAATCTCATGAAATCGTAGAGTACCTCTGCGCAGAAATGTATCCCAAGTTTGGGTGAATTTTAATAGTAAATTTTCTAGTGTGTTCTTCTAATTATGTTCATTATTATTATATTTTGCTAAGCGATTTTTTATTTTTATTTTTTATTTTTATTTTATTTTTTTATGACTAAGGATCCACGGCCTCCGTCGGGCTTACGTCTCGGGGTACCGTTGAGCATACACCTAGTCATGTCAATACCTCGAGGGGGATTGGCCCAATATCCCACTACCAGGGCCCCTCACTTAAATTGCGATAACAACCACACGGTTCAAACATGCGACCTTCGGGATGAGGACTCCAAACTCTTGCCAACGCGGTTGCCCACGGGTGGGTTTGTCTGAACAGATTGTTTGTGTGTGTTATTTTTGTAGAATCGACGTGTGATTCCTAACATAACTCGTGTCATAACGAGGGAAAACCAATGTCTAGCAATTGACAAATTCATCCTTCTCCATGTAACTGTAAGGGCAATAACCCAAGCGGGTCTCTGGATTAACAAAATTTATTTATTTTTCTCCATGTAATTAGTGAGGAAAATAACCAAAGTCTGCCCACACGCACAATAATCATTAATCGCCCCCGTCCCCAAAATGACCCGACCTTTCTCATGAATACCTTCGAATCTCGTTCCCACGGTCTACATCGGAAAGATGATCGACTCATCTTTCGTACTTTAATAGTACACCCAATTTCTTTTCATCGTTGGTGCGTTTCGCTTTACCAAAGGCGGAAGGAGTTTCTTGCCTTTAAGCTTCACGTGTAACAGAAGAAACTCATTCCATTCCCACATTCTTTCTTCTTCTTCTTCCTCCACATTTCACTCGAAAGAGAACACACGCCATGGCTGTCGTGTGGAACAAGCACTTGGTCCTTGGGTTAGTCCAAGGGTTTTGTCTGGTCTTTTCTCTGGGTGAACTCGAGCGGTTCGTAGAGTCGCCGAAAGGGGATGGGTCTCTCGCGTTCTTGGTCGTCGGAGACTGGGGAAGAAGAGGCAACTACAACCAAACTGAAGTTGCTCGCCAGGTCACGCTTCTGTCTTTCTCTCTTCCTCCTTTTTTCTGACTTTCTCTATGCTAGCCGTGTCATCTAGCCCTCTTTGAACAAGATCATAACCAGCGTCCACATAAAACGCCTGATTAATATTTTTTTTCTCCTTTTATACCAAACGCCATCGTTAATCACAAGAAAGACTGACTCCGAGCGGGATCGTCACAAGTGCTTTCTACCTACCGCCACAAGAAGAAGAGGAACTTCTTGAGTTCGGACCTCCGTGTCTTTAAAATTTGTTTATTATTTTTTTTTTCGGTCGGTCGCTAAAACTTGTTTGGAAACTATAGAGTAGCGTGCTTTTGTTATTAAATGATTTTCCTTGATTATAATCAAGTGTTGACGATTAACGTTAATAAGATGATAATGTTAGGAAAAACAGACAGCACGTTGTCAGTCATTGTCAACTTGATTAAGACCTTGGTGGGGATTCGCTAATATGGCCATATTCCACAGCGTCTGAACAGTTCCCATCCAATGATTGTTAAACATGTGGCCAATCACATTCTCGAGAGGGCATCATTCCCTTGGATATTCGATGTGCTCTCTCTCTCCTCTTCACGTCGGTGCGTGGGAAACCACGCCCCAACGCCCCGGGGGGGGGGGGGGGACAAAGTAACATTTTTTTCTCGAGTTGACCTTTGGTCAAAAAAAAAAATTAAGGTATAGTTGACTAAATAAAAATAAACGGTGGCATCAACTCTATCATATAAGATAATTAGCATTTATATCAATAATTTCATACTAAAATTGATAGAATTGACTCAATTGACAATACATCAAGCTTTAAGACTTAATTGGTAATATTAAAATATTTAGAGCTGAATTGATAAAGATATAATAAATTTATGATTTTTTATATTATTTTCCCCACACCACATCTTTATCTTCTCGTTTGATCTGGCCACCAAACCTTTTTCCTCAAATAATGTCTAACCTGCTCCGCATGGACATTAAAAAGTCATCATTCTTTTTGGGCAGTACATTCTTTGAACGGTAATGAGCTTATCAATATCTCAGATTTTGCCTATATGATATATATAGATGGGAATAATTGGAGAGAAGCTAGATATCAACTTCGTGGTCTCGACGGGCGACAACTTCTACGAAGACGGCCTCACGGGCGTGGACGATCCGGCTTTCAAAGAGTCCTTCGTCAACATCTATACCCATTCCGGACTGCAGAAGCAGTGGTACAACGGTAAATATTCCCCCAAAACCCTACAAAATAAATGGGCGAAATCACATCGTAGCTATGAAATATTGAAAAATAGTATATGACAAGGGGTCTTCTCTTTTTTGACAATTTCTATTGCGGTCGTTTCTACAGTCTTGGGGAATCATGACTACAGGGGAAACGTGGAGGCACAGCTGAGCCCGATCCTTAAGAAAGTGGACAGCAGATGGCTTTGCTTGCGATCCTTCGTCGTCAATGCCGGTAAAGCAACATGATAGAACCCACCCCTTTATGCCCCTAAACTTTAGGACAAAGTCAAGTAAAAGAATTTCGTGACCAAATAGATGTGCCTATAGAATCTAATGTGTTTCTTGTTCATCGTGTTTCGGTTTTTTCGACAGAGATTGTGGAGCTGTTCTTCGTGGACACGACTCCTTTTGTGGACGAGTACTTCAGGGAGCCAAAAGCCTATGACTGGAGTGGTGTGCTGCCCAGAAAGCCTTACCTCTCCAATCTCCTCAAGGTACTAACCCTAATCTCGTGCGCTCATGAAGTATTCTTGATAAACATGCATTGGACATTATAAGTATGTAACTTCTCTTTTGAAAATGCCATGGACCGAAACGCAGAACGTTTCCGGCAAAACCCTAGTCCGTGTACTTGTTTGCAACCCTCTCTCGTGGCCTTTGACGTGGTCGTAATACAAAAGACCAAGAACTCACTAAGATTGACAATTAAGCAATTCTTAATTACTGCGAATCAGACTGAGCATCTTAATTTGCATCTTGCTTGTGGAACGAAGAACTATTCTCTTAAGACTGCTGTGCCAGGACGTGGATTTGGCTCTAAAAGAGTCGAGAGCGAAATGGAAGATCGTCATAGGTCACCACCCCATCAAAAGTGCAGGGGAGCACGGCAGCACAGTTGAGCTAATCGCTCAGCTTCTTCCTATCATTCAGGTCCCTTTAACTAGATATATCTTTCAACCAAAAGGAAATCTAGATATATTAAATGTATATATCGGTTGATCGGCCAATTTAATGACACCTTTTTCATTTGCATTTTATGTGTCATTCAGGCAAACAATGTTGATCTCTACATAAACGGCCATGACCACTGCTTGCAACGCATCAACACTTCCGATAGGTAGTTGTTTTTTATGAGAGTGTGTGATGAAGGATCGTGACTAGTCATCACTGTTGAGCTCTCGATATCCTAGAAAGCAATAATGTCATTACCCTTTTTAATACTTTCTTTCTTTTCAAGTGCAGTCCTATTCAGTTCTTGACTAGTGGAGGTGGATCCAAGGCGTGGAGGGGTTACGTGAGCTGGCCAAATCCAGAAGAGCTCAAGTTCTACTACGATGGTCAAGGATTCATGACTCTGCAAGTCACAGAGGCCCATATCGACGTCGTTTTCTACGACATTGAAGGCCACGTTCGTCACCATTGGAGCGTTTGATCGCCCATTTGTCACCATCATATGAGCAACCGACACTTGAAAAGTTTTGATTGATCATGTAATGCCAAATTTCTACTGAGAGACTAATGTAAGAGTTTGTCATGTTGTATAAGTAGGTACGTACGTATGCCTAGCCTAATGCAAGAATTATATCAATGAGACTATTACGTTTGGAGTTACAAATATATATATATATATATATATATATATATATATATTATTGTCATTTGGTGGCATTTCATTGCTACGAATTTGATCTTAGGGCATATCAAGAATGAATATTAATGTTAATCGAGACTAGGACTGAAACTTCAACATGTCCTTTCAAGAATGAGAGGGACAGGGTATTGGATCTACAGATATAGTTTTAAAGACACGAATTCAGCGACGATTAGATTCAAGTGGGGGCCGATCCATATGGCTGTTGCCTTGTTTAATTGTCTAAAAGTACAATTAATTATCGTCACTTAGTGCAAAAGCTTTGACAAGAATTTGTTTTGTTATTATCATTAAATAACCCGGTAATTAATGATTGATGTAACAAAATTAATGTGTCACTAACGTAGGAGCATAGTCATTAAGAATGATAATTCATTTTTCTACATTGTTGTCTTATAAAAGCTGTCACTCGACCAAGTAGAAAACCTTTCGACAAACGCTCCACCAAGGAGCTCATGTCTTCGTTTTTCCTTATGTATTTCATCTTCAAGCACTTTCCTTTTCATGTCAATTTTCAATTCCAGTGATGTAATTCGTTTTACTGCTTGTCCATCTCGATATTCTTTAATGTCCTCGCAGCTTACAACTCAATCACATTAAAGATGATTATCGCTCCATCCAAGCCCATTTCGATCACTTTGTGCTTGATTGTGAAATTGCAAAGCAATTCCAATCCCTCTTCATCATATGAAATTCCGAAAGAAAATTATCCAAAGAGACCACCAGCCTTATCAGTGAAATAAAGAAAAGAAAAGAAATTAAATTACATTACATTAAATAAACAAAATTTAAATTTTAAAATTGCAAAACTTGTCCGTGCAAGCAACGCTCATGGAACTTAGGATGATCGACATCCATTTTATCGATTACTAGCCAAAATTGGTTAGAGGGACTAATTGACAAATTATAAAAAAATAAAAATAAAAAGTTTAGGACTAGATTGACATGATCGAAAATTTTATGACTAAATTGACCGCCTTATGATAGACTTACCATTTTTTGGGCCATTTTCCAGAAGTTTCGATTGCATAGGTGCACGTGTATTTTCGTCAATATCTCTTTTGGCACATCCACAAATCGATTTTGCCCGACATAATGCAAGTGTTTTCTTCAGTTATTATCCCTCGAAAATGACCGAAATAAGGAAAATGCCATATTTTCGATTACATCGATTTGCATACGTTGTGTTAATTGGCAGAAGTATAATTCAGAAGTCAAAATTGAGGAAAAATTCAAAAAAATTCCATTCCAGCCCCTGTACGGGTCGTCAAACTCGAAGTATCCCTGGTCCTCGTTATTATCCCGAATCACTTCTTGAACTTGAGAAATGTGTACCAATTTCCAAAAGTGCTTTACGTCGATCGCTAGGTGGACAAAGTGGCTGCTTGTGAAAGATTTATTGTGAAATATAAACGCTCACTAATGACCAAACTTCAGCTTGAATATCACTCTCTGCAAATAGTAACCTTTTCCAATTTAATTTTCTTTTCCGATGCCTAGAAACAAAATCCCTAAAATGGGCAAAGACATCGTACCCAAATCTGAGTAAGCAATTTGACCAAAAAAAAAAAAATCCAGGCAAGCAATATTGATATTTACGTAAAGGAAAAATAACACAAAGAATCTCTAAATTTTGCCTAATATGCACTACCGTCTCTAACTTCATGATAGCGATAACAATAAGCATACGTGATGATCAATAGTGAGCATTTATCATTGTTAATCTCTCGATAAAACAATAGTGAGTACTTTGAAACCCGTAAGCCCTTACCTGGTTACCAGCAACAGGTGTTTGGGCTGAGAATTCAAAAGATAAAGAGGCTCTCGCGCATTCTTAAATGAACACTTCAGCTTTGTGTTTGGGCTCAAAATCTTAGGATCCAAAGCACAAATGCTGCATTTGATAGGCTGGATACAAGTCCGGATCGGATAAGGTTTTCTCATCTTTAGTGTTTGGGAATAAGTCCGGATCTAAGTCCAAAACCAAGACCCGCGCTGCCTCAGCACCCATAACCACATCTAACCATAGCATTGCTAGCCAACACGCAAGGGCCACCACCATGACAGCAAATCCTCATCACCTCCGCGCTCGACCACCACCAAGACCTCTACATTTCACCACCCATCACCATTGACACCACAGCTCCTGGCTGGCAGTTCGTCACCTCTGATTCCACTTAGCAAGCCGACACCTTTGTTCAAGTTTTTGCTAGAACTTTAGTAATACATTTCTGAATTATTATTCTACTTTTTTATACAAATACACTTATGTGACAAATTTGCTCTCGAAAGTCAATCACGTGTTGTCGAGTGGTCGAGCTCTAAGCACAATTCGATCAAAGTCAACTCTAGGGCCACATTGCAACTAATTTCTAAAATTCACAGGTCAAAAATCGACACATGGAGTAATTTGCATTAAACCTTAAAATTTAGCAGGCAATATGTAATTAATAGTGCATAGCAAGTCAACCATATAAGAAAAATTGAGATTTTTTTTTAAGAAATAGAACTAACCATCATTAAATTTCTTTTTTTCTTTTTCAATCTTCCATACATGTGAGGGATATGGACTGTTGGGCCAAGGTTTCCTATCGATTCTTAGCGGAACACATGGATGACCTGACACCATATTCTTCATCTCTCTCTCTCTCTCTCTCTCTTCTCTCTCTCTCTCTCTCTCTCTCTTCTTTTTTTGTGTGGATTTTATCAGTTGAACAATTGTAATGCGGTTATAGTCTTAGCTGTTCTTCGAGTACTTTCCAATTTTTTTATGCACATTCAAACATTTTGGCAGCGACAAATGTGATACTGTGCTTTGTAATTTGATTGTCGATTCAGATAAGCAATGGACAGTCGACGTAGTATTTCAGCGGATATGCCTATCTATACGGTCGCAGCGTCTCTCTCACCACATCCGCGGACAACTCTCTCAATGGTCGCTGAAGCCACATGGTCAGAAAGCACTTTTCTATTGTTCCAGAACGACAATAAAATAGAAATCGAAACTAAAAAAAAAGGGGGGGAAAAGAAAGGAGAGAGATTCTTTTCTAATTGCCACTAGAGGCGTGGGAAAAGAGATATTACTTGTAAGCACTCTCAATTTTTGACCTTTGGTCTCGATATCTTGAATTAGCTGAAAGATGAGGCCAAGGTTGGTTCCGGATTATTCGTTCATTGCAGACTTTATACCTAAGGAATCTATTTGACTAAAGCACACAAGTTTCTGAGGTTGCACAAGTTGAATGTTCATTTCGAAATGATCCCGAAGTATTATTTAGCGCGCGCATCCAAACTTCCATGTTGAATAAACACAGTGGCATGACTTAACAATAGAGGAATGAGAATAAGATGCTGGAAGATAAAAAAAAGTACCCAAATTCCAATCACGGAAGCTGTGATGTACGTAGCATGTAAAGGTGAGTTACCCTAAAGACTAGAGACTTAAGTTGTTGTGGGGACAAATCCGTGACCTACCAAACATTATTTTCTTTAGGGTTCTAACAATTTCTATTGACCTAACTTATATTTTCTCAATAATAAAAATTCAATCAGGACAGAAGTTTTCCAAAATCACGAAGACAGCGAGGCTACAAAAGAAAAGCTGCCCACAACGGACAGGATGATTCAATGGCGACCCTTCAAATATTTTAATACTTAAACGGTCACCCTTCCAATAATAGAAGTAGCCTAACTTCTGCCCGCTTAAAGCCTTTCTCAAAGCCGCTTTCGCTTCACAGAGGACCACAGTGCAACGTGCCCAGCCAGTGGCATGGATTTCGTATTCTCTTATGATCCCTCGCATTAGCACAAGCCTGGATTTGCAGAAAGATTACAAAGAGCATAAAGCGAGTTAAGATAGGGAAAGACTTCCTTTTTTTCATCTCTCCTCTTTTCTTCAACAAATACGTTTCTTGATGATTTGCCTTGAAGTTGAAGGCCGTGACCTCATGGCATCTAGTGAGATCGAGCCTTATCAATGGCTGGTGACCAGTTGGAGGAAGAGGAAAGAAAAAAGAAAAGAAAAGAAAATAGATAAATTGAAAAATTATTAAAATATTACGAAAATTTAATCACGTCAGAGTCGGACATATCTCCTAAGCCGACCAATATTCATGTCAGTAATATTCCACGAAAATATCTCGAATGAATGAATTGACACTTGGTGAAAATGTTTAGAATTAAATTGACATCAATAAAAATTTATGACTAAATTAGTCTAAATATAATAAGTTTAAGACTTTTCTGAATGTCAAGAAATTCAAATTGATAACTCTATATCATGTGTCTTATTAACATATATCTTTTCTTTGCATTCATATTTCCAATATACCACATTCCCTTGAAAAAAGTCTTGGACGTTATCCACTCTCCTAATGCCTATTGATAAACAAATTCATTTTTCTCCAAGTAACTGGTGAGGGCAATACCCTAGGCGGGCACATAGATTAACAAATATATTTATTTTTCTTCACGCAACTAGTGAGGGCGATAACCTAAGTGGGTCCACACGCACAATAATCATTAATCGCCCCCGTTCCCAAAATGACCCCCACGTTTCTCATGGACCGGCCATTGTCGATTTGTGGGTTATTAGGCTTAAATGCCCATAGATACCCTCGAATCTCGATCCCACGGGCTAATATCGGAAGAAAAAATAAACCATCTCCCCCTACTTTAATAATATCCCCCAACCTCTTTGTCCACTGCTGCATTTCGCTTTCCCAAAGGCATATAAAAGGAGTTGCTTGACTTTAAGCTTTTCGTGTAAAGGAGAAACTCCATTCCATTCTCTGTTTCTCTCTTTACCTTCACTCTCTCTTTCTTCTTTCTTCTTCTTCTTCCTCATTTTACTCAATAGAGAACACACGCCATGGCTGTCGTGTGGAACGGGCTCTTGGTTCTTGGGTTAGTCCTAGGGTTTTGTCTGGTCTCTTCTCTGGGTGAGCTCGAACAGTTTGCGGAGTCGCCGAAAGGGGATGGGTCTCTCGCGTTCTTGGTCGTCGGAGACTGGGGAAGACGAGGCAACTACAACCAAACTGAAGTTGCTCACCAGGTTACGCTCCTGTCTCTCTCTTCCTCCTCTTTTCTGACTTTTTCTGTGGCTTTGTCGCGTCATCTAGCCCTCTTTGAACAAGATCATAACCAGCGTCCACGTAAAACACCTGCTTAGTCTTTTTTTTTTTTTATTTATACCAAATGCCACCGTTAATCACCAGAAGATTAACCCCGAGTGGATCGTCACAAGAAAGTGCTCTCTGCCTACCGCCACAAGAAGATCAGCAAAGACTTGAGTTCGGAACTCCGTGTTGCTAAAACTTGTTCGGAAACCATAGATTTATGTGGTTTTCTTATTCCATGATTTTTTTTTCTTGGTTAATATGAATAAAAATCATATATTAGGAAAACAGACATCATTTATATCTGCCGTGTAAAATGTCTGAGTCATCATCAACTTGATCAAAAGCTTTGGTTCTCAACTTTATCTTGTCTATTCTTTCGCCAGCGGATTAAGACCTTAGTAGGGATTCGCTAATATGGGCCAATATTCCACTGGGCATCGCTCTGTCCCTCTGAACAATTATCGTCCAATCAGGATCGAACACGTGGCACGCCTATGCGGTAGAATCGTGTTCTCGAGAGGGTATTATTCTCTTGTTGATTCCGTGTGCTCTTTCCTTCATGTTGGCGTGTGGCGACCTCCCCCACCAATTGCTATAGGACAAATCTATTTATGTGAACCCGGTCCAGATAAGCCTATCTGCGCAAATAACACTCCCTCTTTGAGTTTACTACAAAGGAATATTTTTCACTCAAGGTCGCCTCTGGTAAAAAAAAAATACCAAGATATAATTAACTATAATAAAACCAGAGTTCAACTTAATTAACTATATTAGGGATGCCTCTTTTAAATGGGTCCAAGACGGGACACTTACAGCATATTATTTATCTTCTTGTATGATCTGGCCACCGACTCTTTTTGCTTTAAATGATGTCTAACCTGCTCCGCGTGGGCATTAAAAAGTCATCATTCTTTTCCGGCAGTATATTCTTTGAATTAAAATGAGCTTATCGATATCTTATCTTTTGTTTATATAATATCTATAGATGGGAATAATTGGAGAGAAGCTCGACATCGACTTCGTTGTCTCCACGGGCGACAACTTCTACGAAGATGGGCTCACGGGCGTGGACGATCCGGCTTTCCAAGAGTCCTTCGTCAACATCTACACGCATCCCGGCTTGCAGAAGCAGTGGTACAGCGGTAAATATCCCCCTGAAAACCCTACAAAACAAGCGGGGGAAAAATCATAGCGTAGATATGAAATATCGAAAAAGAAATATGGAAATGGGGTCTTCTCCTTTTTGACGATTTCTTTCGCGGGTTGCTTTTCCAGTCTTGGGAAATCATGACTACAGGGGCGATGTGGAGGCACAGTTGAGCCCAATCCTGAGGAAAATGGACAGCAGATGGCTTTGCTTGCGATCCTTCATCGTCAATGCCGGTAAAGCAACACGATAGGGACCAACCCCTTTATATGCCTCTAGACTTTTAGGACGATGTCGGATAAAAAGACGTTCATGATCAAAATAGATGTGCTTATATTAATTTAATACGTTTTAACTTTACTATTGTGTTTCCGATTTTTCGACAGAGATTGTGGAGCTGTTCTTCGTGGACACGACTCCTTTTGTGGACAAGTACTTCACGAAGCCGAAGGGAGATGTCTATGACTGGAGTGGCGTGTTGCCCAGAAAACGTTACCTCTCCAATCTGCTCAGGGTAATAACCTACTCTCGTGTGCTCATGAAGCATTCTTGACAAACGTGCGTTTGAACATTATAAGCGTGTAGGTTCTTTTTTGACACTGTCGTGGACCCTAGTCCGTGTCCTTGTTTGGAGCTCACCCTCTACCTCATGAGACTGCAAACTCACTAAACTTTTGACTATTATATTCTCGATTACTACGAATCAGAATGAGCATCTTAATTTGCATCTCACTTGTGAAACGAAGAACTGATCACTAGATTGCGGTGACAGGATGTGGATTTGGCTCTGAGAGAGTCGAGAGCAAAATGGAAGATCGTAGTAGGTCACCACACCATCAAAAGCGCTGGACACCATAAGAACACCGATGAGCTCGGCGCTCAACTTCTTCCTATCATTCAGGTCCTTTCAACTAGATTTATAAAAAAATATACGACACTTAATCAGCCTAGTTAATTACCTTTCTCATTTATATTTAATGTGATCATTCAGGCAAATAACGTTGATCTCTACATAAACGGCCATGACCACTGCTTGGAACGCATTGAGACTTCGGACAGGTATGTGTTTTTGATGAGAGTACATGATGATGAATTGTAATTAATCATCACCGTCTGTCAATGTCTTAGAAAGAATAATATCATTCTGACGTGCCCTTTTTAATATTATCTTTGTTTTGCGAAAGCAGTCCTATTCAGTTCTTGACTAGTGGAGGTGGGTCCAAGTCGTGGAGGGGTGACGTGAGCTGGCCAAATCCGAAGGAGCTCAAGTTCTACTACGATGGGCAAGGATTCATGACCGTGCTAGTCACGGAGGCCGAGATCGACGTCGTTTTCTACGACATCGAAGGCCAGGTTCTTCATCAGTGGAGCACTGCCAAGCCTCTTTTCTCCACCATATGAGCAACCCACCACTCGAAAAGTTATGACTATGTAATCTCGAATTTCACTTAAGTGGCTAATGTAAAAGTTTGTCATGTTGTATGAGTAGTTATGTAGTTATGATGCCTAGCCTACTGCAAGAATTTTCATCAATGAGACTATCATGTTTGGAGTTACAAATATATATATATATATATATATATATATATATATATATATATATATTATTGTCATTTGGGGGCATTTCATTGCTACGAATGTGACCTTAGGGCATATCAAGTATATGAGACTTTTAATGAATATATTAATATTAATCAAGACTAAGACCAAGTCCGGGTCACTACAATCTGTGTACTTCAATCTGTCCTTTTTCAAGAGTGAGGGTGACGGAGTATTGGATAATTTTCAAGACATAAATTCAACCGCCATTATGCACGAGTGGGGGGCCGACGCATCTGACTTTTGCCTTGTTTAATTGTCTAAAAATTAAAATAAAATGTTGTCACGTCACTTGATGCAAAAGTTTTGATGTGAGTTGATTTTGTTTTTACTATTAAATATCCCCACTAAAAATGATCAACGTAACTTAATTAAAGCGTCGCTAGTGTGCAAACATACTCATTAAGAGGGATCGACATTTTGCTCTTATTTCTTTGCTATTGCAGAGCGTCGGTTATCAGACAAACAACAAAATAACATTTGTATTACTGTTTTGATAAAGCAATGTCATAAAGTTATGTCTATCATGTTATAGGATTTTATTATTTTCTTAGAGAGAACGGGACCTACAAACTTTCATGATGAATATCTTTTTAGAAAATATCAGGTAGTCGATTCTTGACCGTGGTTATTCACTCTTAAAAGCGCGGATTGAATCTACATCAAATGTCTTTTTCATAAAATCATCCTTAAGCATGAATAAGCAATTTGAAAACAACTTGCAAAGGGTACAATTCTTCGTTAGATTCCGAATATTCCCCTTGGAAACCAATGGACGAAGCTTCGTCCAACCATTCTCGGATAGGTTATTCGCAAATGCTATGTGCTGTTTCAAATTCATGGACCATAAAAGCTATTTGTGCTCGAGTGGGGACTGCAAAGCAATTTCAATCACTCTCCATCATATGAAGATTTGAGGGATATTTGTCCAAAAAGTTCTAATCTTGTTATTTCAATTATGACAATTCAGTTATAAATCTTTTGACGATTTGTCATTAGTCATCTCCACCAAATTTTATCTAAAATTAGTAAAGGTTCACTGTGAAATAAATATCTACTAGTAACCAGACTTCAGCTGATTATCACTTCCTGCAAATAGTAACCTTTCCAGTTTAATATTCCTTCCCAATACCAGCAAACAAATCCCTAATATCAGCAACGAGATTGTACGCAAATCTTGGCAAACACCGTTGATCTTTACATAAAGGGAAAATAAGACAAATGATCCTTAAGATTTAAGCCAGCATGTAATATCATCTCCAAAATTTTAATTTATTTAATATAATCTCTGACATTTTGGTATATGTTTAATTTAGTTCATGGACAATATGAAAATATTTAATCTTGTCCTGAACTTACATCAAGGGAAGGATAACATTGGGTATTTTAATGTAGTCTAGGGACTACATTGGACATTTATCAAAAGTTCAAGAACCACATTAAATAAATTGAAAGTTCAATGACAACATTGCATATTAGGTATTAAAGATCATTTGTACTATTTTCTCTTATAGAATTGGCCGTGACTAATACTTAGAACACATAAACACTCCCAATGGCTAATTGTTTTTGTGGACATCGCCCTAAAGAAAGAATCTAATAAGGTGCTAAAAAGATTAATGCTAACAATGATAGCGATAGCAATAAACAATCCCAATGATAAATAGTGAATCACTGTTGATCTCTCGATACCTAGAAAGATTCAATCTCATTTATTGACTTATTATATTCATGTCTCTAGTCTAACCCTACATAGATTGCAAAAAGTGTTTAAGATACATATAAGCCTGATTCAGGACCTAGGAATTTTTATTTAGTTGAGAGAAAATAATGTCATTTTAATGTATCCTTGTGATATTTTTTTATCTAGTGCAATTCCAGTTCAGTTCTTGACTAGTGGAGGTGGATCCAAAGTCAAAGAGAGAGAATAGGACAGTATGACAAAGAAAATTAACAGAGATCCTAATCCACATCATTTTCTATGACATTGAGGGCAAGGCCCTTCACCAATGGAGCACTACCTAGCCTCTTTTCTCCATCATATAAGCATCGTCATTTGAAATTTTGTGATTCTGTGATGTCAAATTTCAACTAAGAATGTGTTTATTTGAAGAAAAGAATATCCCTTCGATGGGCTTTTAAGACTTTCACATGTTTGATTTGTTGAAAAATCATCAGTCAACAAAAAATAATTTACATTCATATAATATTATTATTTTTCTAAAAGTGATTTCTTTTATCATTTAAATAATTAATTAATACAAATTTATTTCATTATCAACAAAGATTTATATTTAAACATTATGATAAATAATTAAAATATTTTTCTTTAATTTATTTTTTTATAAAATATTTTTAAAATTATTTATTTCTCGTGAAATAGACATGTCATGCTATTCAAACCGTGTTCCTACGTAGTGTACTTCAATCTGTCCTTTCAGAAGAATGAGCGCCGTTGGGTACTGAATTTGTGGTTTGGACAGTTTTCAAGACACAAATTCAACTACGATTCTTTTCAAAGTGGGGTCGATCGGTTTGATTGTGGCCCCTTGTCTTATGGTCTGAAAATACAATCGATTAATGTCACGTCACTTAGTGCAAAAGTTTCTATGCGAGTTTGCTTGCAATATAATCCATCTTATCACATGTTTACTGCCTCATTATTTATTTATTTTTTGGTCAAATACTACCTCCTAAGTTATCTGGCATTGATTAATTATGAAAAACTATAGCACGCAGCATCGCTATAAGCATAATTAAAATCTAATAACTAATACACAATCCACATGAATAGCTATGACCTATCTCTTATGACTTACATGTGTACATTATAAAGGGAAAATTACCCGATCGATTATAAACTTATTGTACGAATGTCAATTCAATTTTAAACTTTTCATAATTATGAATTTAGTCATAAATATTTTCGTGAATTTAAATGTGGTCTCTTTAGTCATTTTTTGCCAGAAAGTGACGGCATAACAGTCTAGTTATTGTTAGCCATTCTATGTAGCATGCCAACACTCAGAAATTTTCAACGAAAATTGGTTGGAAGACCTACATTGGAAATTTGCGCAAAGATTTGGAACTAAATTGACAAAAATAAAAAATTTAAAGTTGAATTGGTATCCATACAATAAATTTAAGACCGATTGGACAATTTTCTTGCATTAGAGGCCCACTAAATCTCATTCTCTAGATCCTCTATTCCTCTCTCTATCGGGGTGGCATAGTATTATTTATTAATTGAAAAAAATGAACTATTATGATTATCAAATTCTAGCATATCGTATGGCTTATTGTTACATATTCTGGTAATTAATGATCAATTTTGGAGATTATGTAGTGTGACAATTTTAATGCGTTAGGACTTTACGGTTATAGTCATCATATGACCAAGAGTGATAATTCAATTTTAGACAATTTACCCTCATTTATTTGCTATTACAAAGCGGTGGTTATCGAACCAAAGATAAATTTACATCCGTTCTATTATTCAAACAATGCGACATCATGGCGTTATGGATATTGTATCAAATGAAGCGAACTATAAACTTCAATGACGAATTCTTGATCATGGTTGCTTAGGATTGAATCTACATCAAATATATTTTCGCCAAATCGAACTATTTGAGTGCAAACTACGAAGGACACGATGCTGCATTAGATTCCGGATATTCTCCCCCCCGTCCCCCGGGATTTTGATTTTTGTGGGGGATGTAGGAAGCTAAAAACCAAGGGACGAAGCTTCCTCACAGCCTTCCTCGGTCGATTCATTCTCAGATGATGCCAAGCGTTTTCTCTTGCTCGCTCGCGTAAGGATTGCGGCTTTCGTCCCGCCTTCCCCGGGCGAGCCATCCCCGAATCGCAACTGGTTTTTGGCTTACACGCTTTATGCGAAGGACGTGGCTTTCTTTGTCACATCGGGTACCCCTCGAATCGACCCGACGCTAGCGGTTTCTTTTAGTTTATCATTCCTTGAAAATGGCAAAGATAGAAGGTGACACCGACCTGGGGGTTTTGAATTCCCGAGAACATGGATTATTGTCGTGTCGTGTTAATCAGATGGAGAATGATTCAGAAGTCGAAAATAGGAAAAAAAAAATTAGAAAAATTCCATTCGGCCTCTACATGGATCGTGTACTCCCGGGACCTTGGTCTTTTCTCCAATCACCTCGCATACTTGAGAAATGTGTATCAATCACAACATGCTTCGTACATTCATCGCACCATGGAAAAAGTGGCTGGTGCGGTGTAGATGCATCTCGCCTTAGCGGTTTGGTGTTATTTTTGCCTTTTCAAATTGCTTATGTAAATTTTTTATTTTTGGGAAAGAATGCTTACGTGGAATTTAAGAGATTGAAAAATGAATTAAAATTAGAGTGAGAGTTTATTGGGTTCGGCCTACGCGTAGATGAGAAAGCCGAAATTGTTTGAATATGGGCTACACTAGGCCTTTCCTGCGGCCTAGTCAAAATTTGGGCTCAATACTATTAGACCTGTTTCCAAAAGATAAAGATTAAAAAAAAAGGTTAAATTTAAAAAATCATGAAGACATCGCAATTTCTACATTTTCGTAGAAATTCAAGGTAATCCATGTTTCAAATTTTAAGAGTCCAAAGCAAAACACCAAAAGCAAAAAATGGAAATCACATCGAAATTCTATTGCGACATTTGTCTACTTAAACGATTACAATCTTTTTGTGATGATATTATGACAATTCACTCAATATAATGCCTTTTCAAGAAATGGGAAAAAGATTTATTGTCAAATTGAACATTATTACTCTATATATATTCGAAGAGTTGCAAGAGCAGCCACCACTATCTAAACCAACCCAATTTCCTCATTGTGATAATTAAGTGAGTGTTTGTGCACCGCATATAAGTGCTGGAAAAGACTTATGAAGATGATCTTATTGTAAAATAAATGACAAAGTGGATGAGTGTGGAACCGCAGAGCAATTTCAATCACTATGAAATTCGGATTGCCTATGTGTACCTTTGTTTCTATTAACATTTCTTCTGGCACGCTTGCAGATCCATTTTCCTCAACACAATGCAATTTCCAGTTATCATCCTAAGAAACGACACAGATAAAAGATGACATCATAATAGTGATTTTGGAGTCCTAAATAGGTCGATTGATGTCATGGTGTGTTAATTAGAAAAAGCTCATCCATGGATCACCAAATCTCAAAGTAACTAATGCAGTACAAGTGCATCTCATATGAGTGATTTGAAGGTATTTTTATCTCTTCAAATTTCTTTCATGTAGAGATGAAAATGGATTGATAGGGTTAAATTCAGATAGGATCATAAATTAGTTCGACCCTAATTCATCTATACAGCTCATATTGGCCCCTTTTTTTAATTTCTAAACAAAACAAATTAGATGGCCATACCTAACCCAACATATGCCCACACAAGTGAAAAGACGTCCCAATCGAATGAGAACAAGATGGCGAAGGACATCGAGATGGGAGAAAAATGACGGACACCCACAAGACGAGCATTGAAGCGACCTCCGGACCACGACCCTGATGAAGTCCTGCACCAGCAGAGCCACTTGCTCTACGGCTTCACCATCATGCCATCACTAGCTTGCTCATAACCAGGGTTGCTGGTTACCTCACGCTCGACAGGAGATTGCTTCCATAAATTAATACAAATAACACACTCTTACCGACTTACTTTGTTAAAATCTCCAAGATTACCCAACGAAACAACAGATTCCTAATGAGAAAGCTCACGAAAACTTGGATTCCCTCATTCCTCTCTATGCTGTTGTGGGCGCTTTTCACTGTAAAATTACCCAACTTTAGTAGTAGTCTACACCAGTTTATCCTCTGATAGTTGGAGACTTAGAGGAGAAGCCAATATTTCTGCTGTCATATCAGCATCAAACATATCCTGCACCACCAATTCATTTCACCTTGCATCCTTAGTGATGATTAAACCAGCTACCCACTTAGGATCCCCCTACTTAGGATCCCCCCTATTTACAAGACCTCCAATTAGTCCTCTAGGCAGCCATTTATCTTCTCAAATGTTGATTTTTCCTTCATTTCCGACAACCCATCTAACCGGGGGATATATAGTATCCCTACCCAATAAAATGCTTTGTGAACCCTAAAGAAGTCGAGGACCCATTCTTGCATGCTAGAAATCACAACGAGGGAAATATAAACCATTCATTAAGTGACCCCACGAAGAAAAATGAGTTTGCATCATCCTCCAAGCTTGTTTCCCTAATATTGTCTTGTTGAAGATAATTAAATCTCTAAATCCAAGTCCTACTTCATTTTTTTTGGATTTTAGGACAACCCATTTCCTCCAATGCATTCCATATTGGCTCTCAACTTTTCTCCACCAAAAAGCAGCAACTTTTTGTTTAATGGCTCGACGTATAGAAAGAGGGGTTTGAAAATTAAAATGGCATGTGGTGATAGAGATTGCAATGCAACTTTAATTAGAATTTCTTTTCTAGCCTTAAACATCAATTTCTCTTTCCATCCTTCCAGTTTCATATTTACCATTGCTAGAATCCATCCAAATATCTGTTTCTTTTTTTTGCACCCAAATCTGAAGGTATTCCCAAATATTTGCTAGTCTTCTCTGTTTCAGGAACTCTCAACTCAATGGTTATATTTCTTCTTAGGCTATGTGGGCAATTGCTATACCCAATTGGTTCAAGCTGATACATAATAGTATTGATTAAGACAACAACAACATTTTGGCATTGATTAATTCTCCCATTAAGAGAGATGATTAGATCATCCACAATGAGTAAGTGGAATAAAGTTGGACAGAACTTGTTTAGCTTTCCCCTTTATACTCTCATTGGCAATTGCTTTCTTCAATAAGAAGGATAACAGATTAGTAATCAAAATGAAGAGATTAGGAAAAAGTGGCCACCTTGTTTGAATTTCTTGTGAGGGTTGAAAATAAGGCAAGGGCTCCCCATTAAATTTGATGCTGAAAAAGACCATTGACACAAATTGTGTTACCCAAGTAACCAAAACAACACCGAACCCCATCTCTATCATACATGTCTTCAAAAAAACTCCATTCCACTCAGTCATAAACCTTTTACATATCTAGTTTGAACATATCCTTGAAATTTTTTATCCTTTTTCAGACCCTTCAACTAATGCAATACTTCCTAGACACTACAGCACACGTTGATTCGGATGAAAATGACCTCCATGTTTATTGGGTTCGCCCAATGCGTAGATGGGCAAGCTGAAACCATTTGCATTTGGGCTTTACTAGGCCCTTTTTGTCGGCCTACTCAAAATCTAAGCTCAAAATTATTAGACTTATTGCCAAAAAATATAAAAATAAAAGGTTAAATTGTTAAAATCATATAGATATGAGATAACTCACACTTCAAATTTTGAAGAGCTGATATCGAAACGCCAAAAGCAGAGATCGTAATCATATTGAGAACTTTGCTGCTGCATTTTCTATTTAAAAGATTACTTTCTTCTCGTCACATAATCATACCACTTTACTCAATATCTTTTCTTCTTAACAACTTATGAGTGATTTATTGTGAAAATCGAACATTCCTATTAATTGTATAAAATTGAAAAGTAGCACAAAACACCCGCTTAAATTTCCAAGCTAAGCTGATCTCATAACTTTCCGCAAGTTGTAACCTTTTTTAATTCAATTTTCCTTTTTAGTGCCAGCAAGCAATGCCTAGAACGGGCAAAGAGATCGTACGCAAGTCCATAGAATTGGCAAAAGCAAAACCTCGCCTTTCTTTAATTACATAACCTCCAAAAAGGAGGAGCACCGTCGAGCTGGAAAAAGGAAAATCTTTCTAGTTGCACCTATTCAAGGATTTCAGACGGTTCTCTTGTAACCCACTCTTTTCTATAGCAAGTTGCTATAAGCAATTTCCCCCGACCCCTCCAAGAATAGATAAATAATCCATGGACCCTTAGGAATGAAGTACCTTGGTGTGGTTGGGTGCCCACATGGAACTTTGTCTCTATGCTCAAGAAAATGATTTCTCAAATGGCAACCATGAGGTGCTCTCTCTCTCTCTCTCTCTCTCTCTCTCTCTCTCAACCACCACTAACTCAAAGCAATAACCTTCGAAAACAATTATTCCTCACAGACCAGGCCTCTGAGGAACAACAGATGCTCTTAACTGAACCTGGGATTCCACTTGGCCTCTGACAAAAATCTCCCTCCCCTCTGACCAGAAGATTTATAGACAAATGAAACCCCCCATTCACACCAACATAATAGGACAGCCCATGTCATGCTGAAGCTGATGAGGGGACAAAAGACACTTTTGATTTATATGAGTGCAAGCAAGCAGACTGATGCCCCCACCATGAACATGTTTATTGAAGCTAAAAAAGCAATGAGATATGCCCAAGTACATGAATCATATCCACCAAATTGAATTCAGCAATAGCCACAGAGACAAACAACATCAATGACAAATTCTTTTGGCCCACAAACATAATGGAATCACGAAACTATACACGAAATCCGCCGCGAAATCTGTCGACCCAACGTCAATATCCAATATCGCCTTCGTCTCTCTCCCCGCCTATTCACAGGATAAATTCTGTAGACAGCCTTGTAGAATCGAATGGACAGTCGGTCGGCGCGAACTCACATGGAAGTAGCCAACACACGGCGGTGGCGACGCTTTGCAAAATGCCGCTTGCCTTGGCCGAAGGTGACAGGATCGAAGGACCGGAGGTGCTTGGCTTCTTTCACACTTAGGATGCACTCGGGAGGAGGTATCTTGTACCGAGCTCGGTCGTAGCAGTACGAGTAAGTCATGTGCCTCTTCCTGAAGCTCTCCATCTGGACTCTCTGTTCACGTGTGATGGCTGTAGGGATCGATCCCGAAGGAAGGACTGCATCGCATGCTGATGAGCGTTCCATAGGATCGACTGCACACCCATGAAGGACTAGATCAGAGAACTCGACAATGTAGGGGGCGTACTTGTAGCTCACCCGGTATTTGCCTCCATTGGTAGCCCAACTGGATCCATCCCAGATTGTGGCATACAAGGTCATCGGTTTAGAGGGGAAGTCTCCGCCCATGGCCTTTGTTCGCTTGACCTCTCTAATAGGCACATTGTCCACATAAAATCTGTAGAAAAGAAACAATCAAAACAAGAATCATAGAGTCAATCGCGATGACACGAAACCAAAACCAAGGGCAACTGAAAATGCCGAACCGAAAAAATCACACTAGAAACCACCGGTAAATATACAATAAATAAGCCTTTCAGATCTTTCGTATTCCTGCAAGGTGGAACTAGATATATGGATTATCTTGTAACTCTGTGTGTTCTGAATGTCATGGCCTTCCTAGAATCTTTCCCTATTCAAACATCTCCACAAAAGTTCCCAACTATGTTCCTTCCCTATTACAAAACCACGTACCAGCACACCCCATCTGTGACATTGCACCAACCCTGATGACGTTACCATGAGTGGTAAAGCAAAGCTCTCGCTTACATAGAAAGATGATTAGCGGGATATCAAACAAAGTAGCTGCATGCGCATGGCCCACTGAGATGGAGGTTGTTTCCTATATTCTGCTGCCATTTCGCCAGTGACCAAAATGGCTCCTAGACACCATCTTCGATGTACTAATGAGGGAACCGGCGGGTTTGCGAAAACAGGGGGTGCACATATTGGGCCAAAAGACAGATCAGCTGAACCTCCTAAAAATACAACCATGCCCTAACCTACAGCAGATGCATCACCATCAAAGTACCTCCAAATGAATTCATGGAACGCCACATGTGTCTCACTAATGAAAAAATATAGTAACGGTAGTTTGGTGACAGCAACCACTCCGATTTTTCAAGATTTTGAAAGATCCAATTTGCGCATGCGTGTGCAAATGGAATGAAGAGAGATTGAAAATTGAGGGTCACCAGATTCTGATTGGTACTCACACTATCAGAGAATCGGTCCAGAGAATACTGTACTGGTGGAAATCATCGGAGGGATCAAACCAGAGGTTATATCTCTCTTCTCTGCCGACGCCGACGCTTCCATTGCCGTAAACATTGGTCTGCACCCTCCATTCTTTGCCTCTGATGTTTCCCAAGAATTCGAAGTCGATTTCATCGTGAGTTTTCTCAAACATATCCCCATTGGACATCTGGAGTAAAGAATTTGTAATTTGGGAAAATCAGTTAAAAGATGTGCTTCACAATAAGATAACTAGTGAAGCTGTAACACCACCACCACCATTTTTAACATTGGGAAGAACCTAACGAAATGGAACGAGGAAATCTCTATGCGTATTGATTGCCCCCATCAGTTTCTCGAGAACAGAATTCAAATATTAACCATAAAAGTGAAAACTTCGATGGGAAGTTTCGTTCTTGGGATGAACAATATCGACTGAAGGTGACCTACTATACTGACCTCAGTCTTGGAAACACAAACAGCAATATAGAGAACGCTACACATCCCCATGTTTTCATTTCTCACGCATGAAAAATCAAAGAGATGCCTAAAGAGTCTAGAATATCGATTAAATACAATTTCCAAGGACAAATCACCGTATTTTATGTTCATTTCATCTGGATGTGCGAAACCAAACAGGGTGGAGCTAAAAACAGCAACTTGAACCTGCTTCCAAACCCCAAAGTGCAAGAATTTACAGCAGTAAGCAGTCACCAGAGGTGTAGTTCGTGATTAAGCTACGAAACATTCCAATGCATAACGTACAGAGCCAGATGTCCAAAGGCATATCAAACGAAATGAGCGAAACACGTGAGGTTCAATGGCTTGGTACTGAAGTTCTTGAAGAGCCTACTCACATAAAAAGCAACCACAACTCCCGCAGTGTAATCCGCAGGCAGCTTAATCGAAGCACTGAAGAATCCGTGTAGGTAAAGATCCTGAGAAACAAATCCAGACCCTGCATTCGCATTCGAAAAACACAAACAGAGTCGCTTAAAAAAGTGAAATTTTCGCAAACCCACGAACACAATGAAACCAAACCACCCATCACATTAGAATGGTTCAGGAAAAAGAAGGAGAAAAGAGAGAAAAAAGGGCAAGAACCTGTGCGCTCGTCGAGAGTCAGATGAACGGACTTTCCATCTCCGTGAATGACCAGATTGTCGTCTCCGAAGAGGTGGGCGTACCCTTCATCGAAAGAGACGACCGGCAACTCCGAATTCGAATTCTCCGGTGACCCGACGGCAAGAACGACGAGAAGCGCGCAGGAAGCGAAGAACAAGCAGCTCCTCACACTCCACGAAGCAGACATTTTTCGTTTGCTCAATCAATGGCGAGTTTTCTTCCTTTTTATTCGGTGAAGTCCGCGATGCGCTGTGCGCGCATGTTAATGACAAAGCGGAGGCGTGCCAGGGAAGGAGAAGGAGATAGGGAGACGCCTGGAATGGCTGCAGGCTGCAGAACAGAGGATGCAGAGAGAGAGAGAGAGAGAGAGAATGGTGAAGAAGGCGAGCTGACTGCTGTTTTATTTACGGTGGATATTTTTGTTTTTTGGGGAGAATATTGTAAAATATATATTTTTTAATTATTATTGGATTTTTAAAATTGTGAGTGAGGAACAGGGTGTTCGAAAAATTATTCTTTCCGTCCAAGCCCCAAAAGAATGCTCGAGATCCTTGAGGAGGTACGGCTATAAATAGAGCATGGAGAACTTCGTTCGGCATGAGTTAATTGCCTTTCGAAAATTGAAGGATCAGTCTTGTAAAAATACAAAACATAAATCGTGAAACCCACTTCTAAAGTCAAAAGAAAAAGAAGAAGATAAGAAATCGCAAAAATTGATTATGATTATTTCAATTTTTATTTAAGTGTAATGCGATAAATCATTTGTTCATCCTTTCATCCCTTCATTCGTCCATCATCGTTATAATATTTATTGTCACGAGATTTAAATTTGGTGTCTTTAGGTGTTTAGGGAAAACTTAGGAGTTCACTTCTAAATTGCCACAGTACCCATTACAAAAATAGGATTTTTTATCGTCTTGTAACTATTTATTCCGTTGACAATAAATGGCAATATTTAGTTTTTATTTTTCAAACGGAAAAGGGGAGGAAAAAAGAAAAAACAACCCACAATGCTAAGAAGGCCACATCATCAATTCTATTTTGTTGAAAATGTAAATGCTTTTTGTTTTGCTCAAAATAGCATAATTGCTGCAAATGAGAGGTTTAGGTGAAAAACAATAAAGCACGACAGGAAATAAAAAGGAAACAATTGAAAAATCCTCTGAAAGAGCCGCATCATCATTGCACTATTCCCACACCCCAACAACCCAAGCATTACATACAATATGTTTTCGAATTGAGATCATTTTCATTTTGCCATTCCTGACTTTTATCAGCTACAAACAGTACCGATGCGCATCATAGACACAAAAACTGATTATGATTTTTCGAATTTTTATTTAATCGTAATACGATAGATCATTCATCCATCCATCCATCGTTATTGTGACTATTGTCGCAAGATTTAAATTTGGTGTCTATAATGTGCTTAGAAAAAATTTGGACGTTCACTTCTAAATTGCCAAAGTACACATTACAAAAACGGGATACTTCTTGTTGTCTTGTAACTATTCATTCGAAACTAAATGGCGATATTGAGTGTCTATTTTTCAGATGAAAAAAAGGGGAAAAAATCCAAGATGATAAGAAGGTCACGTCATCAATTCAATTTTGTTGAAAATGTATATATTTGTTGATTTGCTCAAAATAGCATATTTGTGGCAAATGAGAGGTTAGGTGAAAAACAATAAAGCATGACAGGAAAAAATAAATAAAAGAAAAGGAAACCATCGAAAAATCTTCTCAAAGAACCGCATCATCATTTTACTATTCCTACCCCCAACAACTTAAACATCATGTATATTTTGTTTTTCAATTGAGATCACATTTATTTTGCATTATTTCCTTTTTCCAATCAGAATGTACGAAACTCTGAAATTCCAGTACTACTTTCACTTATAACTAATTCGGTTTGAAATTTTGAAAAACTGTTAAAGGTTGCACCTGTTATGTTTTTACTAATTCGGCGAACCGCGACAAAAAATCACAGGTAAACGCACGTTTTTTCTTTACAACTCTCTATCTATTTCAAGTCACTGAATGTCACGTTCTAACCCATTCGCCGCGCAATATTTTTCAGCTCTTTTCCAAAAAAAAAAAGAAAAATCAAAGCCGCCTTCATCCGAGTCCCAAAGATTTTCCCCCGGTTAGAATCGAACGGGACAGGTTGAGATTCAACGACGATTCAAATCTTCCTTCCCTGATGCCATCAATTACGGGTGGGGGCGCTTTCCGATCCCCGCTTTGAAAAATTAATGTGAACGCGAGACCGGTCGCGCTTTATAAGACGCATCGAAACGACAAGGCAAAGGAGAGGAATCGCAGGGAGGAGGGAGCAAAAGTGGAGTCCAACTGTCTGTCAAATTGGTCATTACAAAATAAGAGAGACTCGATTTTAATCAATCGCGCAAAGGAGGGGGGGCAGGCGCGGAATCATTAGGCGAGGGGGGGGGGGGGACAAAAATTATTAAGGTTGGACTCGGGTGGGGCCCGCCCAACAGTAGAAAAGATGTTCCGCTTTTTATCCCCCTTTTTCTAAAAAACATGATGTATTTTTTTTTTAAATTAATTGGATAACAAAATCAGAAAAAAGGCAGAGAGAGAGAGAGAGAGAGAGGTGATAAATTGGTCGGGTGATGGGCAGTGGACAACCGATCCAGGCGCCGACCCAGTTTCCCCCTTTGGCAGTTTCTGACGTCACTTTTTACCGAAACTACCCCGGGGCTTTCTTAAAGCCGCGGCCTACTAGCATAATTTACAATTTAATCCTTAAATTGTACGAATTTTTTTTTTTGTGATTCAGGAAATCCGCGCACTATATCAATACGGATAGCTCGAAAGGCCCGGGATAACGGGAGGTAAACTTTGGGGGCAACACGTACTAGCCACCACACACGTTCTACCGGATAAGTGCGACACCCGGAAATCGAACTCCTTCCCTTGCGTTAGGGGGAGAAGCTCGTCGCCAGTAGCGCTACCCAGGCGGATGGTTGAAAATATTTAATATTGAACAATATCGAATTAATGGAAAGAAAAAAATTAAACATATACATAAATTTTATGAATCACAGTGAACAAATTAAAAATCATTAATCACATAACATACTAGGCTAAAATTCAAGATTATATTGAATAAATTAAGTACATATTAATCTAAAGTTTATTCGTCATTTATGTCTTTCACTCTAATTTGAAAGTTGGATTGAACAGTGCGGTTCGAATTGGATTGGTCGACCACTTGTAATTGGAGGTGGTAAAATGGGTCAAAAAATCTGTATGTAACTTGTTTGTTAATTGAAATGGGTTGCGTACATATTACTAAAAATTTTGATATGAGGTTTGAATGAGTTTACCGAAGTCAAAGCCCTACTAACATATGGACTTAGGGTCTATCATTAAAAGCTATCATGGAACTGCTTTAAATGCATTGATATCCGAAACCTCGTTAGTCCTTCCGCTCGAGTTGAGCATCTTACCAAATTAAAGCTCGAGTCGTCAGTACTCGATTTGATAACCCTGCCGTTCTGATCAAGTTTCTATTATTCCTACAGAATACCTAGTGGATATAAAAATTAAAAAAAAGAGAGGGATAATTTAAAATTGCATAAAGGGCGCGCATGCATAAAGGGTACCTTTCGTAAATAAAGTAGGCCGAGAAGGGCAAAGTCCAAATTCTACGCGCGTGGGGCCGGACCGCCGTTGCAACATTTCGGCGCAGAAAAAGGGTGTCTCCCCCCTTATTTCTTGCCTTAATCTAATGACGCGGAAGGGACACGTGGCGTGACGACGAGCATCGAGTGGCGCGAGAGAAAAAAAGGGAAATGGAAATTGAGTTTCGGGCCCACCGCCAATCGGGGCCGCCCTCTCCCCGATTTATGGCTCCGGACGAGCCGCGCTGACGTGGCGGTCCCGCTTCGGACCTCATGCGATCGAGGTTCCTATGTTTGCTATCCAACTGGCAATTGGGGGAAAAGAAAAAGGAAAAATAAATTGCGGACAGTTGTCACATTTATTACTTCTTTATTGTTATTTTTTCCGCGTGCTGATTAAAAAAAAGGGAATTATATTATTGTTTTAAAGTTTTATAGCAGCATTGATCATGGTTGGCTACTAACCTATTCGTTACTAACTAAAATGCTTGAAGAAATCGCAATTGATCAATATCTTGGTTTCGGCCGGTCATCATTGAATGAGTCGATTTGTACCTAGAATTAAAATTTGAGAAACATATCAAACATATTCAATGGTTATAATTTAGCACTTATGCTATTTAATGCTTAACAAGGTTGATGGTTTGTGTTAGCGTATCATGATCATATATTGTATTTCTTGTCATGTCGCACCTTATTTTGGATTTTCTCTCTGTCATTTATGTGTCACGCGTTTCATGGAAACAAGTCGCGTCTAACATTGCAAGCTCCACTCAAAATTCAACACTTTTCAGTGCTCTATTTTTAGTTCTATCGAATGCAATCTAGAAGTGACTTTGAAGACACTCTCATCATTAGCAAATTTAGGAAAGTCGAGCGAGCGATACTGACCTAAAAATCCTTATCCAGAGCCAAAGATATCTTCTCTTTTTGGCAATGGACACTTGTAGATATTTCTCAAAAATTCACCCAACTCCTTCATCACGTCAACTTTGCTGCCTCCTTTAGATATATTTTTCGTTGCTAGCCTTCCACGGATGTCAACAGGAAAAAAAATTGCCGAGTCTATTCTTTTCTTTCGAAATATATAATGCCTTTCGCTTTCGGTCAGTTAGCTGTCCAGAAAGGAATTCTGGCCCCACTTCTTTCTGGACACTTTGGCTTGAAGGGAGACCTTTATTCTCCAAGCTGGCCTCGAACCCATCCGCCTTGTCAGCTTCTGCATGTTGACACGTCAAGTGGATATCGATTGCCACGTCATGTTGATCACACCAGAGAGAGTCGAATGCAAAGAGCTTACGTGGTTGTGGCTTGACATGACATCCATAGAATCTAAAAATTCTGACTATGCATCGATGAAATGCACAAAAAATATGGTCGATACACACCGGATAATGTTGTGCATTGACCACCAGGATATCGTTTGGCTGAGTTGGTTACAATTAATCCCATGCAATTTAGAGCTGGCATGAATCCCCCCGGTAGCTCCTAAACTTGGGAAATTTGGATTCATTCATGGCATACGTAGCTTGAGAACTAGACTTAAACATCCTCTGTGCTTTCTCAACTTGCATCTAATGATACAATTGGGCGATAGGCTTGCTTGAAATGAACGGTAATCAAAGTCCAAACCAAACATTAATTTCCGCCAAAGAGAGTAAATCAATCCCATGGCAATGCTCAGGAGGGTCTTCCACTTGATCGTTGATTACCACTCCTCCATTTACTTACCCAAAAAAAGAAAAAGAAAAAAAACACACTATTCGTTGAGTTGAGCCCTTTTTGTTTTTGTTTTTTGTTTTTTTTGTAAGGGCAATAATATATAGAACTAATTAAAAAAATACACAAGATTCGGCGCCACAAAACTTACACTCAAAAGACAACAAGTCAAAATAAGTGGAAGGGCACAAAATGCAAAAAGCCTCTTAAAAGTGGCGAGAAAAGCAAGCAACGGCAGTAGTGCAAACAACAAAAACAAGAATGTTGAGCCTTTTTTTGTTAATTCCTCATCCATTTCCTTTTTCACAGTTAATAGCAACGAGTGACTATTCCATCATGAAAGCGTACTTTGGATCGAGTTTTTCAGATAGCTTCAAACGTATTTTAATTCGACCAAGATATCTTAAGATAAATCGATCAATTTATAGGGCCAACCTGTCAAAATTTAATGGAAACAAATCAAGACGAGACAAATCGAATTTACCCGGGCCCCCCAAATGTAATCACCACTCGCAGAATCAACAGACCAAGCCAAACCAAAGTCATCCAAGGAAGTGTTCAAAGTGCCTGGCGACAAACCCCACAGCGGCGTCTCACCCAAACCCTAGAGAGCCGCGAAGGTCGAATAGTCCCATCGCCCAAAAGCCACGCAAGCCTCGCGCCATCACTGCGTCCCGGTGACATCTCCAACTGTCGCGACAAAACAAGACAAAACGCACATCTTCGCACGTGGTCAAAAGTCGAACCGACGCGCTGGAAACCGCGGGGGCAAGTTTCTTCCTGGAGCCGCAAAAATGTCTGCTTCCCGTAGAATTTTTCAAAGGCGGGCTCGAGACAGGGTCTAGAGCTACAGGGCCGCGAGCCCTCATTCCCGTGCGTCCACAGTGCTCGATTGGACTTCGGAAGTTTCGGACTGACTGTCTTTCCGAATCTTTGACGTCCCCACGAGAGATGTTCACTCACGCAAGGGGGTGCTGCGCTCATCGACGAGCCTTGATCTGCGGGAAGAAAATTCCGCCTCTACGATGGCCCCCGTGAACTTACCAAACGTGATTCGCTAGATTCAGCTTAGGACCAAACCCTAGAAAAACATAGACGATGAGACTTTTGTGTCTTTGTTTCTTCTGCATGCTTTGGTTTTTTGCCTAGTCGTCGTCTCGACAGTTTTTTCTGCTATTTTCGCATCACGCTTCGCGGGCTCTCGACAAAACCGCGACGCCTACCTGGTGTCTGCTGCTTTTAAGCTTTGTTTGGTCCTTGTCGTTCTCTAGGTTTCGTGCTTTGGGCTCGATTATGGACCCGAAAATCATGCATTTGGCAACTTGGTCTAGTGTATTACTTTAGTCCACGGTCGTGTGTCACGATTCATAATCGACATGGGTACGCTAGAAGGCAGCAGCGCCGGCGAAATCATCACGCAGGCAATACGTAAGTGATTCCTTGAGGGTCTGGCCCGGATTCCATGGTTTGTCTACATCCTGATCTGGAAAAATCGGTGTTTGATTATTTCACGATTATCGTCTTGGCCGTGCATACATATAGATACACACGTGCATGATATGTGAATAGAGGGACCTCGGTCCCGTACGGCACCATTCGCATCACTTCATTTCTCCTTTGGACATAAGTAGTCACATATCAGCAAAAGCTTCGGGCTGTCTTTCGTTTTTTTCCACCACTCTAGAGGAGGTTTGCACGAACCGGAAATGATGCCTGAAAAAGGGCTCATTCGCATTGCTGGAAGATGGAGGAAATTGGGCCTTCTGGGCCCTGAAATTTGCTCTTGTTCACGACGAATTCGAAGAATGGGCCCGCGTGTGGTGAATTGAGGTGCTATCTTTAGAGAAGATTTCCTCCTCTCTCTCTCTCTCTCTCTCTCTCTCTCTCTCTCTTGCGTGTGTGAATATTACCAACTTCGTTAGAAAATACCAATCTCAATTACAGCGGTTATAAATTTTTATCCCGATTAAATTATCAACTTATCTTGCATTTATAACTCTTATTTGAGTTAGCTAATGATTTTTTTTTCTTTCGATGGTCGTAACAATTACCAATGTTTACTTGGTTTTTTGTTTTCACCTTACCAACTTCCCTTATCAAGAATGCACACATACATACACAGAAAACCTCTAATCTTTTAGTTACTCTTATTTACTTTTTTCTAGAAACACCTTAAACTTTTCAAATATTACATGAGATTAATAACATATTTTGTGTGAATTAGCAATTCTCATTTAAGTTGCTTAATAATTATTATTTAATTTCTTAATTTATCAATGTCTCTATTGGCTTACTGCATTTATTTGCCTTACTTACCAGCCTTTTAAATTTCCAACTAATTTTGTGTTACTAACTTTTATTTGAGTTAGTTACCAACTTAATTTTTTCTAAGATTGCTTTCTTATCTTTGACAAAAAGATTTTTTTTTTGTTATCAACCAACTTTTATTTAAGTTTCTTACAAGCACCTTAAATTTACCTATTATCATATGGAATTACCAATCTTTATTTTATGACTTACCAACTTTATTCCCAATTAGGTAAACTAATATAAAAGTTGTCTGATTGAAGAATAATCAAATAAACACCAGTAACCATTTCTACTGAGAGTTTGTAACCAAACTAGTTGATAACTTAAATTAAAGCTACTAATTTCATGTATGAGTAGGTAAATTTAAGGCTGATAAAAGATGACAAAAGCTGGTGATTAGAAAAAAAATTGATTTGGTAATTAACTCAAGTGAAAGTGAATTTTTTGGGGAAAAAAACAAAGAACACATTACAATTCCACATTTCTAGTGAGTGTGCCTCTAAAAAGGGTACCTTAGTTTGAAATGGTTTATTTTTTTTTGTTAAAGAAAAGCGGGGTTGACTGGCGTCTCTTGAACGACACAAACAGGGGTTGCAGAGAAACGTAGGGAAAAAGTTACCTAGGAGACCGTTTCCTTCGTTTGGTTGACTTTTCTTTTTTTCTGGTTGACTTAATGAAAGTGGAATTAAGGATGCCCATAATAACTATTATATTTCTATTCTAAAACTACTTTTCTATTCCAGATTTATTTCTTAAATAGAAATCTGTTTGGTGAAATAATTTCATTTTTCTTTTTTTAGAATAAATTTCTATTCCAGAAATAGGTTTGGATAAGAAATCATAAATATATTTTTTTCTTTTTTATTTATGGAACAGAAATGATAAATATATATTTTTTCAATCATTGTCCTTTCTATTAGACAGGTGCTCATTCGTCGTCACCGAAGGCCGTTCATCGTTTGTTATCACCACTCTTAGCCACCGTCGCTAGCCGCCATTGTTCATCGATCGCCCGCTGTTCACCATCTGTTGTCGCCACTCCTAGTCGTCTACCACCACCGCTAGTTACTTAATTATTAGAGGGTGAAATCCAAAAAAGTAGAATGAATGAACTGAGGATAAGACATCACACAAAACAGTCTCCTCAACACTTTATTTACATCTTTTGATATCTCGATTCATTTAATATTGAGAAAATAACACAAAGAGTTTATTAATTTTGATTTAATGTGTAATATCATATTCAAACTTTGAATTTGTTCAATGTGATCCCATACTTTTAATTTATTCGGGAATATTAAGCTAAATTCCGTCTCTAAATTTGTAATTCAATTCGTCTATCTTACGTCGCTACTTCTTAATTATCTTTTACTGTGGCTAACTTTTATGTAACGCGTCCTTCGAAGACTTTGTTGACCGACTATTTTAACCGAGGAAAGACTCGTGCTTTCAATTGTCATCATCTGTCGTGTGGTTCAAACCCTCCCAACACGCACTAGGTTCGGCCCAACCAACACGGAGAACTCATTGGAGTCTTCTAAATTTGGCATTTGTTTTGCAAAATCCAAGTCAACTCAATAATGATGGCTAATGCGGTAGACGTCATACCCCATCTTATGTTTCACTTTCCACTTAAGAAAGAAGGTGCGGGTCCCGTTAAGGCGGAAGAGTCGTCAATCTTCAAGTCATCGAGGAAAAGATAATCTTCTCTTTATTTACCTCTTACCATTATTCTTGATTTAGTGACAACTTAAATAGTACCAACACGTGACATGCGACGTGACACGATACAACACGACACGCGGACATGTCATACCTCTTCTAAATTTGGTATTTGTGTTGCATAATCCAAGTCAACTCAATAACGATGGCTAATGCCGTAGGCGTTGTACCCTATCTTAAGTTTACTTCACACTTAAGAAAGAAGGTGCGGTTTTGATTAAGGCGAAAGAGTCACCAATCTTCAAGTCATTGAGGAAAAGGTAATCTTATATTTATTTACCTCTCATCTTTATTCTTGACTTGGTGGCAACTTAAGTAGCATCGATACACGACACAACATGACATGCTAATATGCCATTTATAAAATAAAAAAAAATAAAAAATAGAGAATTCTGACACATTAATATTAAAAATATACATGATAAATTATCATTATTATGATTTTATAAATAAATAAATAAATAAGAATTTAGAATGAATTTATACTAAAACATTAATCTATTAGTTGTTAACTTCATTCATTGTTTCAAATTATCAAATTCAACTCCATTCCAATAATTCATAAAACTTGAAGGAAAAAAAAAAACAAGCAATCCATATTTAGGACTTGTGTGTTAGAATGTGTGGAATTAAAAGAGAAAAAAAAAATTGGGGGATGAATTGTGTGTCATGAAAAGTGAGAATCAAAATAGAAGAGAATACTGGGTTTTTCTTATTTCTTCATTTATCATTTTTATTTTTATTTTTACATATTTACATTTTGATCCCTTATTTATTGAATTTTTTTAAAATGACCCCTTGGGAGTTGGATTCACGTGTCGAAGACTATCTTGAGAGTTGACCAAGGCCCTGTTTGTTAATGTTTTTTTTTTTTTTCTGTTTATGAACAAAAATCCTGTTTTTTTTTTTTTTTTGTTTCAGGGAACAAAAAAAGAACAAAAATGCGTTTGTTTGCGTTTTTATTCCAAATCTATTTTTTTTTGTTCTCGAGAACACATTTGGAACAGAAACGTGAAACAAGAAAAACATGTTTCTTGTTTCTAGAATAATTTTTAAGAACAAATTTTCTCTCCCCTAATTTTTTTCTTCTATTTTTTTCTTTTTCTTTTTTCTTTGGCCAGTCGCCGGCCTCGGCCATGGCTGGCGACTGGCAGTTGAGGGCCAGCAATGCCATCAAGGTCCAGCGACCTCGCCGGCCCCTTGCGATGCCGTCGAGGTGCGACGACGCCGTCGAGGTTTGGCGACCTCACCAGTAAGCTCGAGCTCACCCAACCAAGGTGAGGCCGAGCCTCGCTAGCACGGGGCAAAGCTGGGCGAGCTCGAGCTCGCCCAGCCAAGGCGAGGCCAACCATGGCAAGGCTTGGCCCTGTCGAGGGCCGGCGAGCCTCCCCGTGGCTGGGCGAGGCTGCCAGCCCTCGTCGGCCGGTCGCCGACCATGGCTGAGGTCGGCGACCGGTCAAAAGAAGAAAAAAAGTAAAAAGAAAAAAGAAAGAAAAATATTAAAATATTAAAAAAATTAAAAGAAACAAAAAAAGAACACAAATTTACCAGTTCAATTCCCAAAATAAGTTTTCCGAAACGCCTTCTTTTGTTCAAAAATTGTTTCCTGGAGCAAAAATAGTTTTTTCTATTTCTGTTCCCTAGAACAATTTTTGAATAGAAACGTTATCAAATGTGCCCCAAGTGTCAAACATGTGTTGGAGTATGCGACACGATACATAGGCTCCCAGAAAATATCAGTGTTTCATAGGTGGCAACCACTGAGATCGATAGATGAAAGTGCCCCGTGATGAAGAGAAACTGATCTTCTTATAGTAACTCACTTAGCTTGGAAACTCCAAGTGCGATTGCCCGAAAATGCTAGAAGCTTGTGATATCATTTCTCTAAGGTTAATGCTTCTTAGTCCCCAGACTTGCTTTCAAAAACAAGTGATTGACAAAATAAACAAAATAAGAAAATCAATTAGACTCCCAATTTATGCAGTATGGTAAGTAGAATCTACTCCATGAGAGAATAACACATGATTCAATTATAAATCAAGCGATATAACGGAAATTATATCCATACTTGACAAATCAACCTAAATTAGATATATTTAACTTATTAACTTCTCTAACATGTGACGAAAAAAATTCTCTTATCTTTCACTAAATTTATTTACTTTTCTTAAAAGCTCCTAACTAGATATTATATGAGATTACTAACCCCTTTCGTGTGAATGCCAACTTTCCCGTATTAAATTATCAAATCTCATTTCTTGAATTGTTCATAGACGTTCATTTGATTTTTCTTAATTCATCACTTTTTCCAGTGATTATGACATTTGTTTGCCTTACTTACCAACCTTTTTATACGTGAACTAATTACTTTTTGCATTACTAACTCTTTTTTCAATTAGTTACTGATGTTTATTTTCTTAATATAACCGACCTTCACATATCTAGCAAAAAGAAAAATTATATATATATATATATATATATATATTATTGTCTTACAACTTTTATTTTACTCTTCTATAAGCACCTTAGGTTTACTAATTATTATATAAAATTAATGGTAAATTGATAGACTAAATAAGCATCTATAACTATTTTAAATGGGAGTTAGTAACCTAAACTAGTTGATAACTTAATTGGAGAAAATTTGACAAGCCATTTAAATTAAAATCATAACTTTATATAAAACTTGGTAAATTTGAGGCTAATTAAGAAAGATAAATAAAAATATGTAAAAGATGAGAAAATTTGATATTGAAAGAAAAAATAAATTTGGTAGCTAATTCGAATTAAAGTTGGTAACTAGTTGGTAACTTAATCATAGAAAAGTTGTTAGATTACTCTAATTAAGTCGTTATTCCTTAAAAATAAATTATAAATCTGAACATTGCTTAGATATTTAAATAACATTTTGTCAAGGGTAAGAAAGGTTGGCAAATTAAATGAATTAAAAAACTATTGATGTGTAGCTCAAATAAAAATTGGTAATATAATATTACGTGAGAAATAATGGGAGAAAAATTGGTGAGTCACGTTAATCTCTAAAAAGAGATAGTAAATGCAAGGAGTAGCAAATTATGGCAAATGAAATTGGTAACTCAATTGAAAAGTTGATAATTAAAGGAAAAATAGACATTGATATGTGATCTTCTTCCATAATCCCCAATGAGCTCAACCGCCATAGATATTTTTCAAGTCCAAGTCTCGCTTAAACTTCACTGTAATCAAGGACCTCATCAGAACATCAACTCCACATGCAGTATTAACTACTAAGTAAGGATTTTCTAACATAACATTCTTTATCACAAATAAAGCAAAACTATTGTTGCATTCATATATATCGGGAGATCGAACATTTACCCTGTCAAATTTAGTAGTTATAGCAACTGTTGGCTCTATATGCCCCACCTCGTTATAATTTCTATCTGTGTAGATTACTTCGCTAATACCCACTAGCTCATGAGTTTTTAATGGCAACTTCACCTTAAGCCGAACACCATTTAAACCTATATGAACACCGATATAATCACTCATAGTCATAAGGAGTGGAGACTCATCTAATGTAACTTTTCTACTAACAATAGGTGAATTTAATTGTAGACATCACAACTTATAGCTCTGTTCACTTTGTGCATAGCCTAGGAATATGCACTTTCTTGCCTTTCTATTGAACTTATCACCACTCACTAGAACATAATATGGGCAACCAAATATTCTAATAATAGAATATTAGCAATGTTACTTAACCATAATTTTTTGGGAATTCGACATCCAATCACAGTCAATGGGGATCTATTCATCAAATAGCTCGTTGTATTAAATACATCCATTGGGAGTCTCCTACCCATATCAACACTAGAGAATATTTTATGGGCCGTCTTTAGTAATGTTTTGTTTATCAACTCTGCAACATGTTGTGCTTTATAAGCACTAATGTGGTGTCTCACTTTACCTTTCTTTGTGGAAAATTCATTTAACAGCTTCCAACAGAACTCCATGCTACTATTAGTCCGCACATAATTGATCATTTTATTAGTTTTCTTTTCGATCAAAGCTCTTAACCGCTTGATCTTAACAATCATATCAAACTTGTGCCTATGCACAAATACCCATGTCTTTTTCAAGTAATCATCCACAATTGTTAGCATAAATCTAGCCCTCTTCCTTGAAGGAAACTGCGACAACCTGTGAACATTCAAGTGAATTAACTTTGTAATTTCCATGGTATCTTTAACTATCATATTGAACTGCACTTTTCGCCGTTGAACTAAATCATAGCTCCTGCATTTGTTAACTACATAATCAATTAAAAAAATTCAATTAAGACCTTCACGCTTCTCTCGTCAATGTGCCCCAAGCGCATATGCCACAATTTAAACTTTCAAGCAAATGCATCTGACGTCTTCATGGAGAAATCTGTCGCTGTCCTACCTTGAAGCTCATATAGATCACTATGCTTGTCTCCTTTCATTATCATTAAAGCACTTTGAAAAATTTTCAAAATTCTACATATTGAAATATATTAGCACCTAGCTAAATCTATGGCATTCAAGGAAATTAAGTTCTTTTGCCTCAGTTCAGTCAATGTCATTACAATACCATCATATATTATAATTCTAACATTGCAACGCCTACAACATCATACTCATCATTGTTCTCTAACTACACTTTACTATGATCCATGCATTAATAAGTTGTAAACCAGTTTCTTTTTGGTGTAACATGAAACAAACAAACAAATTTCATAATTCATCCATCAAACAATGAATAATTAGTGATAAACAAGACAAATTTAGCATTATCCATATTATCATTAGCTACAGTTGTAACATCATCTGCAGACTTAACTATAATTTCCTTATCTTTCTCCTTTTTCAACTTAAGGTAATTCCTTCTAAAATGCTCCCTCTTAACACAACTCCAATAGATAGCACCACTGATTGATTACATCTATTTATTTTTACATTAGTCATGCTAACACGTGTACTAGTTTTTCCTCTATTTCACCTACTAAAGTAGCATATACAAGTTCACTAGATTCTCGTCTATGGATGTCCACACTCAAAATTAAATCACGAACCTCATCAAACGTCCAGCTTGTTGTCCTAGAGGAATTGCTAATAGCGGTAACATAGTATTCCAATTATCGAGCAATGATGATAACAGAATCAAAGCACGTGAGTCATCTTCAAAGTCAATCTCAACGAAACTTAATCGACTAACATGCACATTGAATTCATTGATATAATTTGTCACTGACGCGCCTTCATTGATCTTTAAGTCAAACAAACACCACATCAAATAAACTTTATTGGTCGTAGAGGACTTCTCATACATATCTAATAAGGCTTTCTTAAAAAATGCAGTGGTGTTCTGTTTTATGATGTTAAACGCAACATTGCAAGCTAACTTTAGCCAAATAACACCTAAAGTTTGTCTATTTAGCAATACCTAGTCAACTTGTTTCATCATCTCTAGTTTCTTCCCAAATAGGGACAAGTGTAGTTTCATTTGATATAGATAATCCTTAATTTGCATCTTCCGGAAACCAAAATAGTTCCCATCAAATCCATCAATTCTCACATTTCCTTCTTTTGTCGCCATCAATTTGCTTGAACTCGGCCAAATCTAGCTATGATACCAATTGTTGTGGAAAGTAAGCAATTGAACAACGAAATAGACAAAATAAAAAATGAATTGGACACTAGATTTACGTGATTCGGTCATAATTACCTACGTTCATGGGCAAAGTAATAATGAATTATACTATAAATCAAATGATACAACATACAACTATACTTGAGTCACTCAAACACTTTCACTGTTTTTCAAGCAATAATTACATTCAATAACTCACACAGTGTTTATTCCTACAATTCCTCACTAAATAATCTCTCAATTTTACTAAGAAATTATACACAGATTCTCACTACAAGAATTTAATTGCCTTCAACACTCTTGGATCCAAAATATAATATATCTTTTTAGAAAATCTTCTCAAACTAGGAAACCAATTCAATTAGGAAACTATTCAAAATAGGAAGTATCTTTTGAAAAAAAATCTTCTCAAATTAGGAAACCTAATCAAAATAGGAAACTTATTTGAATTAGAAAACTTTCATTTCCAGAATCAATAAAGAAGAAGAAAGCTATGGAAAAGATTAAGAACACACAAAAATGGTCTTCAGATTTTTGTTTTCCTTTTTTGTGTGTTTGTGTCGCGAGATTAGATTAAAAGGGTGATAAAGCATATTGTTTGGATGGAAGTTGGAGGATTCATGAGCTTTTCAATATGATGTGCCACAAGGACATCATGTGTAGAAGATGAAATTGTTTCTCAATTCACCTTGCATCTAAATCTTTGGAGATCCTTAGCTAATCTTGACGTCAACAACACACAATGTTCGATGACAAAGAGGTTGCTGTCATTGAAGTGGCTAGATCGAAAGGAGACGATCATGAAGAGATTTCGAAACTTTAAGAGAAGCTAGCAAAAGAGTTTGAAATGAATAATCTAGGAGGGTTGAAGTATTTCTTGGGCATTGAAGTTACTAGATCGAAAGGAGGATTTTTTTTGTCTCGAAGGAAATATGTGTTGGACTTATTAGCCGAAGTTGGAAGGTTGGAGTGTAAGCTTGCTAAAATCCCTATAGTTTAGAATTATAGAGTTGGGGAGTATTCGGATCAGGTGCTAACCAATATGGATAGATATAAAAGGTTAGTAGGGAGCTTGATCTATTTGTCACATACTCACCCTGATATCGCATTTGCTATAGGCATCGTGAGTCAAATTTTGCGCTACTTGAAGTTGGCTCTAGGAAAAGGTTTGTTCTTTGTGAAGGATGGTTATCGTGACGTGGAGGGATTTACGAATGTAGATTGGGTGGGTAGCATCTCGGATAGAAGGTCTACGTCAGGGTATTATACATATATGGGAGGAAATTTGGTTGCATGGAGGAGCAAGAAGTAAAAGGTAAGAGCATTGTCTAGTGCTAAGGTGGAGTTTTGAGGGGTGGCTAAAGGGTTGTGTGAGATACTATGGCTTAAGAGGTTGATGACAAAACTTGATTTCCCACCAAAGTCTGAAATGAGTTTATTCTCCGATAACAAAGCAGCAATTGATATTTCTCACAATCTAGTTCAGCATGATGGGACCAGCACATTGAGGTAAGCAAAATTTAGAGGTTAAAGTGGTTAGGTTTCCTTTTATTAGGTCTGAAGATCAATTGGTGGACATACTTACTAAAGCTGTGTCAAGCAGGGCCTTTCCTAGCCCACATATCAAGTTGGATATCAAAAATATCTTTTCACCCACTTGAGGGGAGAGTGGCATTAGTTGTCAATTAGAGATAATATAGGAATTGGAGTCACTCTACTTCCTATTTTGTCTCCTGATTAGGAGGATCATTAGGGTTGACTCTCTTCTTTGTGTGTGTGTGTATATATATATACTCAAAAACATTGTAAAAAAATGATGTACAAAATACAGAGAATATAGAAACTTTCTTCAGAAAGCTAGATGCGTTTTTTTCAGGGACATCATGTGCAGAAAATGAAGTTGTTTCTCAATTCATCTTTCGCGTTTGAATCTTAGGAGATCCCTAGCTAATTTGGCCGTCAACAACACGCAATGTTCGATGACAAAGAGGTGGCTGTCGAGGTCCCTCCTCAAAATCGACAGGGCTCTTGAGATGGGTTGAAGCCGTCGCGGGTGTAAAATCCAAAGTGGATGCCCTCCGAAACCCGGTGTGTAAAATCCGAGACCAAAGAGAGATTCCTATAAAGCTCCGCCCCTTGCGCATAGTGAAGCGCACAAGGCTCTCGTTCCCTCTCGACGTCGAATTATAATCGCACACTTGGGTGCGCAACGCTCGCCTATTTGAAGTCTCTTTCTACTAGTGATCGTCACATCCTCTGTCTCCCTCCCTCTGAACGCTCTAGAATTCCTCCATCTCTCTCTCTCTCTCTCTCTCTCTCTCTCTCTCTCTCGATCAATCGATCGAAAGGGTCAGCCATGGCGAAGAGCCAGAGCATCCAGCTGTCCGTGACTCCGGTGGTGGTGCTGGCGCATCTGCTACTCGTGGCGGTGGCGACCCTGATCCTTGTTTGGCTCCTCAAGTTCCAGGACGGCGTGGCCCTGTCGTCCGCCAACAAATTCAAGATTTTCAACGTGAGTCCGCGGTTCCCACTCCTTTTGCTGAAGGCTTCGGTCATAGTATAAGTGTCGGCTGAGTTTAGGAGCCATAAACCAGCTCTCTTGATAGAATAAAAAATTAGTTATTTTGAAATGAACTCGAACCGAAGATGGAATTCTTTCCGGGCAAAAGGGGAAAAATTCGAGAATTCTCTGTTCAGAAAGAAGTTGATGTTGTTCAATTCATTCCGTTCAGATGACTCATTCGTATGCTCTGTTCTTTGTGCAGCTGCATCCGCTCCTGATGGTGTTTGGGTTAATTCTCGCCGGTGGAGAAGGTGAGGACCACCGCCTATACTCGATATCTCGGGGTTTCTTTTCGCCATCGCAAACGTTTTTTCGTGCGAAAATCTCTATGTTTATTTCTTCGGGATATTAATCGTGTGGATACGAGGTTGGCCAAGTCGCCTGTCATATTTCCTTACAATCAATCGTTCATTAAATTACTCTTACCGGTACCTTATGTTGGCCCGCGTCGCAACAAAGCGTGTACGTTAGTCTTTTTGAAATACCTGGATTCTTAATGGAATAGAGTACGAACTTCGATGGTCGATGCAGCTATCATGGTGTACAAGACGATTCCGGCGACGAGGGAAGCTCAGAAAACGATCCACCTGATCCTGCACTTGATCGCTCTTGTGCTCGGGAGCGTGGGGGTTTATGCAGTCTTCAAGTTCCATAACGAGATGCATATCGCCAACCTGTACACCTTGCACTCCTGGCTCGGCATCACCACCATCTCCTTGTTTGGTCTGCAGGTAATCCTCGATTGATCTCGGTCTCGTCGTCGACCGGGAGATACGCTAATCGGAACACTGACCGTCGGGACTCTGTTTTTCTTTCCTTTTTCAGTGGGTGCTCGGCTTCTTCTCCTTCGTGTTCCCGAAAGCAAGAAGCTACGCCAGAGCCTCCTTCATCCCATGGCACGTCTTCCTTGGATCTGTCGTCTTCCTACTCGCAATCTGCACAGCCGAGTCCGGCCTGGTCGAGAAGTTCACCTTCCTGAAGCTCCACTCGGGTCAGCAGGAGGCGCTCATCATGAACTTCATCGGCCTGCTGATCTTCCTATTCGCCCTGAGCGTCGGCCTCACCGTCGTTCTTCCTAGCAGATTCCCGTGACCGGTCTCACCGGGGTCGCGCTTCGATGATGTCCATTCGTGTTGTAATACTAATGAACGCTCTAGGGCGATGGTTTTTGCTTTTGGATTTTTCAAGATTATTAGATTTGTGTAAAAGAAGGGAGTAATGTGTACTGTCCATACCACGCTGGCCTATATAATTAGGTGTGTTTTTAATGTAGTGGTGTTCCTTTTGATTTTCAAGCGACGTCAGTGTCGGCCGGAGCAGAAAAAAAGATGATCTTTCGAAGCGTCTCTCTCTCTCGAGAAAACCCTCTCTCGCATGCTGTCTCGAAACGGAAATAACTGTTCAGGGAAACATCGGATGGCGCTTTCAGTCGCTTCCAACGGGACGGCCATCGACTCATAGCTTCTTTTTCAAAGTCATCGTGTCGACCACGGACGCCTGGAATGCTTTTTACGTAATTTTTATTAAAAAATGCCGAGGTGCATCGTGAAGTCATTCGGTGCGTCGGAAACATTTTCCTATTCAGTTACTTTTCGGGATGAGTGCACTAAATATCCTAATACTTAAATATAATTGAATCTTAAAATTTTTAAAAAAATTCAATTAAGTTTTAAAACTTGTCAAATTTGTTCAATCAAATTATTCCGATAATTTTGTCTAACTTGACTAGCGAAAAATGCCAAATGGCTTTTTATATCTCATGTGGCGTTAATATGGCCAAAATCACATTGGTCCAAATCTGATTTTTTTAATACAAATTCTATTTAAGTTATATTAAAAAATAAGTAAACTTTAATATATATATATATAAAGGAAGACATGGGTAGGGGTGTATAAATGAACCACTCAAGCTGGGAACCGATCGGACTGAACCGGACTGGATTGGCCAGTCTGGTTCGATTCTCGAGAGTGTCAATCTGATTCCCGGTTCTTGGAATTGGTGTCAAGGCGGTTCGGTTCACGGTTCTAAGAGGGACCAGACCAAACCGATTAAAAATGGTTTTTTTATATTATGTCCTCAAAAGAATATGAAAAATATGAACTAAATACTATTTTGTTCAATGGTACCATGAGTTATGGCACAATAACCCTTCACTCATCGTTTCTTCTATCAATATCTTAAAATTTGTTACTCTCTCTTGTTGTGTATAACCACCCTTTAGTGGAATAAAAGGTTATCGATTCCATTAGATTGGATCAAAACCGATGGTCCAGTTCGATTCTCAGTCCTAAGACCAAACGGTCTAGTGCTTGGTTCCCAAAATTGGGTGGAATCGGATTGGATTGGAAACCAATCACCCCTAGACGCATGCAAGGTAAGGATTGCAAGCCCTTGACCACCCCCCAACCCCCCCCCCCCCCCCCCCACCATCACCAACGCTTACTGACAATGGTGGGGGTGGCAAAACCCTTGCCTAAGTTTTCCTTTATTTTTCGTTTTTGTGTTTTTAAATTTTTTATTTTTTGATGTAATTTTAAAAATTATATGAAAAAAAGAACTTGGATCAAAACGGCGTCATTTTAGCCTTATGTTTCATGTTCTAGCCAAGTCATCACCATGTAGGACAAATGAAATAATAAAAAGGACACATTAACATTTTTCCTTAGTGGACTTCTGTTTTTGGTTATTTAAGAGAAGAACTTGCTTACACAAATTTGACAAGTCTTGGAATTTAATTACACTTTTTGAAAATTTTGTGATTTAATTGCACTTTTTTAATAAGTTGTAGGACTTCCAGTGTAGTTCTCCCTTGCTTTTCTTCATAACCAAGGGGCGCAACCACAATTAATTTACCATATGAATGGGAATTGGCATGGTAGCGATTCGACCAATTTCCTCGGAGGTGGGGAGATTTTTTCAAGAACATAGTTTTGATCGACCAACTTGTGATACAATCATAAATCAAACTCAAGAAGAACGATATCTCATAATTAGTGAGAGAACGAGTGCTTAAAATCGTCAAATCAACGGTGGAGTCTGGCTGTGAAATTTATTTTCGTACTCACTATTCACGTTGTAAGTAATGATTACATAAAGGAATGTAAGAAAAAATCGTCCAAATAAAAAAATTTGGAATTGTTATGGACGGGTTTCCTATCCGATTCGAATAGGAGATAATATAATGAGCTTCTGATGGTTCAATTTTCGGTTTCAAGTCATGAACTCGAATAGTCCTGAAGTCGATATTGTTTTTTCTTTTTTAAGAATTGTGTAGCCATCTTAAATTGTCTCGAACCAACTTTAGGGTTCCACACGTTGAACGCAGGTCTTTGGTAATGTGAACCCAGGGTTTGAAAAGTCTGTCGTCCTCGGAGGGCCTTGTCCCCGTCCTGGCCCCATCGAGAGCCAGGTAGAGTTGGAAACTTCCTCGTATCTGCTTCCCTCCTCCCTAATGCTTTTTGCCTGAATTTGGCTCTTTTGGCTGACCGACAGGGACGAATGGCCAAATGTTTTCTTCCGTTCTTACACCTCTAACAAAAGCAGACTGCAAATGCATAAACTTGGTAAAGTAATTAAAAGATAATAAAAAAAGATAACCTAACTCGACCCAATCCAAACTGTTCTTTCAATTCAGGTTCGATGTGTTGTAATTACAGTGCATTAATGGATCGGCAAAAGCTTGTAAAACAAGACATGTCTCTTTAATTCACATTTTCAAAGTCAAACCAAACGCGTCCAAAGTTCATGAATATCTTGAATTCATGTTATCCATTGGAACTCTATAAATGGCATTAAATTATTCTTCATTCCAGAAGGAAGATAGAGTATATGGAGTATATGAGAAAATAGAGTATAGAGTAGATGAATAAATATCTCTTCTCTTCAATTTTTATCTAAGTATATTGATTTCGAGAGGTGTTCGACAAAGTCCCATTTGTGTAGTGCCAACTCAAACAGATTCAAGGTATTATATCTTAGAATGCATAGTTCATGAAACTATTTAGCATTATTATAGGAACTAATCACTTTAATATTTAGTTAGCCGTACCTCACATCCTATTTAATTTTGTTACACTTTTATAGTAATTTTGCTAGTTTATATTTGGTTTGCATTCGTGCACACTTCACTTGTTGAGAAGATTCATTCCATATAGTTGCTCATTAACCTAAGTTGTTATCGCTTTCTCTTTCTTGGAGTTATTATTTTTCTTGTTATGACAAACAGTGTTATTTACTTTTTCTTCAATACGTTATTTCCAATGGCAAGCACGCCTTTCATATTTGGATAGGGTCCGGTATCAAAAGCAGAGACTCGAACCGAATCGGCCCGTGAACGCGTCCGTGATTACGCATTAAATGTCATTGGTTGGAGGGTGATGTAAGCTCGTGCACGGAGTCAGAGCATTTATTTATGGGTTTCTTTCGAGCCTGGTGCTGGGTATATCCATCCATCCATCCCAGCATATCTAATTCCTAACGAAGCCGGACGGTGTTGGCGTTTACCGCCTCACCAGTGTGAAAGTTTTGGAGTTGCGAAAGATACAAAATTCCTAGGACCCGCTACCGTGTCCCCAATGCCCTGGTTGGCGCCGAAATTATTGTTAAAATATATTAGATGGTTTACAAGATATAGTAGAGTAAAATATGACATGTCGCTATTTAAGTGGTTGTCCAAAAAAGGGCACCGCACTTTTTTTTTTTTGGGTTTGTCCTTTTGTTGGCAATAAGAGATTGGTGGGGAGAGTCTCTTGGGAATGATCGAAGGATTTATCTGTCCATTCAAGGTCATTTGTTTTTTAGAAAATGACTAATTTAAATTTGTTTAAAATAATTATTTATATCACTTAAAATAATAATAAATGAACTTTTACTTCATAAGACATTTAAAAAAGTCTTATTGTTCTCTTGCAGAAGGTCAAGTTGAAGTGGATCATATCTAGTGCAGGCTCGGAAGTCTCAGTTGCTAATTCTGGTCGATTCTTGCAATCATCTTCTATATGACATGGAAGGTACCTGATAGCCTCCCTAAGAAGAAGCTTTCAAGACTTCCAATTGTTTACAAATGATTTTGGTGAATTCTACTCGTTTCAAAATGGTAGGAGAGGCAGAAAACCAAATTACTTCGATTAACGTTTTTTTTTCTCCCCTTCTTTCCATTATTTTGGCAAGAATATGAGAACAGCCTTTAGGAATCCTCTCAAGTTGAGGGAATGTATGTCGTTGATCGTCTTTCTAACAGAACAAACGTTAAAAAGGCAATACAACCAGCGAAATTGTTATCGATGGAAGGGCTGAAAAGGGCTTTAAGGTACATATGAGTGTACTTAAATTGTAGAGCCCTCTTTCACCAACTAATTTTTTCAATCTCTTCTACTTATATAAGATTATTTGTCCTACATTTTTCTGTAGTTCTTATTTGTTTTGGTATGTTACTTCTCGAACATAGTTGCTCAATGTCTTATATTTATTCTCATGGCTTTTTTTAATCTAATTTATTGATTAATTTAGACAACTTTTCAAATTTGTGAACCTATAAAGGGTTTCTTTCTACTCAGGATAAGCCATTTGTAGATCTCCCTATCAAGGTAGTAACTTTATTTGCAAAGCCAAATATACAATGAACGAATTTTTAATGAGTGAATCTAGTTGTACAAATAGAAAGAGGCAGAGATCCATTGCATGGGAACACTTTAAAATGATAGGAAATAGTCAAGATAAAGCTGAATGTCTATATTGTAGGGCTATTATTGGTTGTTCTAGTACTCAAAGGACTAGTGGGATGCATAATCATTTATGTAGATGTAAGAATTATCCATATGCAAACGTGGAAAAAAGGCAAAAAAGTGCCTTGAATGAATTTATTGGGGTTGATAGTTCTATTTCAGCTAGTCCTTGGAAATTTGATCAAGATGTTAGTCGAAAAGATTTAGCGGCGATGTTTATTATTGGTGAACTATCCTTCAAGTTTGTGAAATTCGAGAAATTTCGTAAATTCATAAGTGAAATCCAGCCAAAGTTTTTAATTCCTTCAAGAAACACATTAAGGGATGACTAATATAAGTTATACTTGAAGGAAAGAAGTAAATTGAAAAAATATTTTTTCGATACTTCTCCAAAGGTTTGTCTTACGACTGACACATGGACTTCATGTCAAAATCTAAGTTACATATGTCTTATTGCTCATTTTGTAGACGCTGATTGGAAGTTGCAAAAGAAAATTTTGAATTTTTATCAAATCCCAGGACATTCAACTGAGATTATAGGGAAAGGGGTTGAGAAATACTTAACTAGTTGGGGGATCAAAGGGATTTTTTCTATCATTGTTGATAATGCTAGCTCCAATGACTCGGGAGTTCAATACTTGAAGAAAAGACTTAACTCTTGGAATGCTCTGATATTATCAGGTAAGTTACTCCATGTGAGATGTTGTGATCATATTTCAATTTGATTGTGAGAGAATGTTTGAAAGATATAGATGATTCCATTGTTAGAATACGCTCAGTTGTACATTATGTGAGATCTTCTCCTTCAAGATTGCAACGGTTTAAGGAGTGCATTCTATTAGAAAATATTGATTACAATAATCTTGTATGTTTGGATATGGAGGCTTGGTGGAATTCAACATACCCGATGTTGGAAGTGGCTTTGAAGTTTCGAAATGCTTTTATCTCATTAGATATTTAGGATAGAAGATTTGCTGAAGAGCTTTCCAAGGTGAGAGAGTTGCCTACTGATGATAATTAGGATTATGCCCGTCGATTTCTTCCTTTCTTGAAGTTGTTCTATGATGCAACTTTAAAAGCATCGAATTGTTACTTGCAATGATGTGGCAAAAGATGTCTATGGGATTTATATAATGATTGATAAATATTGTAGGAATGAGGATAGGAGTTTGCAAGAAATAGCCAAGAGAATGAAGATCAAGTTCGATAAGTATTTTGGCAATGTGAAAAACTTAAATTTAACATGGTTCATTGCATGTATCATTGACCCTCGACATAAGATGGAGTATATGAAATGGATGATTAAGCAAGTGTATTAAGGCAATCGGGCAAAAATTTTGTGAGATATAGCGACAAAATCTCTGATATTATTGTTTAAGTATTATCGCACCAGTACATGCCCCCAAAGCAACATGAGATTAAAGGAGACAAGGATAGTGAAAGTTTCAATGTCTCTTGTGTTTGGTGCAGACATTATGACTGCAATGTATCTTAACCAAATGGGACAAGAATATGTGGAAGAAAAATCTGAATTAGATAAGTATTTGGAAGAAGGATATGAACGGTATAGCTCCACCTTTGATATCTTAAATTGGTGGAAAGTCAATTCTTCCAAATATCCTATCTTGTTTTCCATTGCTCGAGATATTTTGACTGTGCCCATCTCCACTGTAGCATCAGAGTCTGCATTCAGCACCGAAAGTTGAGTACTTAATATATTTTGTAGCTCCTTGATCCCAATGATGGTAGAGGCTCTTATATGTACTCAAGATTGGTTACGATCCGCACCACTTTCACAGTTAATCGAGGAGAACTTAGAAGGACTTGAAAACTTCAAGTCTGGTGAGAAAAAAATAACCATGGAATATTCATATCTTTCAATGTTACAATTAATACTTCAATTCTCATTTTCATTGTGAATTTAATGCAAAGTTGTCATCTACAACCATGGACTTGAATTCAATAGCAATTTCTCTTGATGATTGACGAACTTAGATGTAAGAATTATCCATATTTGTATCTTTCAATATTACAATTAATACTTCAATATTTATTTTCATTGTGAATTTAATGCAGAGTTGTACCTGGCTCAGGAATTTGGTCAATTTTCTGGTTTTTATGTTCTCTCTTTAAAAGTTTGGAGGGCCATTTTTCAATTTCATCTTATTGATAGAGCTCTTGGAGATTGGGAGATAAATTACCTGGAGTGTTTACTTTTTAGTGGAAATGTATTCCCCCAATTTTATAATGTAGAAACAAAATGAACATTTCAGCCATTGGTTGATTGGGAGCTTTTATTTTTATCAAATGTTAATTTGATTGAAACTGTGAATTGAGAACTGGAATTGAGAGACCATGAGAAGCTGCTAGTGGAGACTTGGGAGTTGAGGGGCTATGAAGTGTTGAAGAGTTTGATTTTTGAGTTTGGGTTAACTTGGCGGATATTTATGCCCTAAAGCTTTTCTATGCTCCTTATTTTCTCGATTTCATCTTTTTATTTTTCATATGGGTCTTTGTTGCAAAGCTTTTAGGAATGAAAAATTCCTTTGAAGCCTAATATTATTTAAAAGTGTTTAGATCATATCATGTTAAAAAAAATGACACAGTAGTTCATTAACTTAAACTTGTTAGAATATTTAGTTGCGACTAATAAATAGGCGAGCATTTACCCCAACCAATCTATCGGTTATATGATGATAATACTAATGCGTACATTAAAATTTTGCAGGCTTTAGTAGTGCCTCTTAGCTAATCTTCTAGTTCATTAGTTAATTGCCACTTGTCCAAGTGAAGCTCACTTTTTGCTTTTTTTTTTTTTTTTGTGATCTTCTCAAAACTATGACTTTTCACAACTTTCAAATGCCATGTTCTCACTTTCTTCTATTTCTTTCTTGAAATCCATTGTTGTGTATGATCTCCCAAGTAGGTTCTTTGCAAGGGCACTCACACTGTTTCAAAAAAGTCTCAATCAAGTCTCAAGTGATTATGTTAAGCAATTGTTTAAATTGGATATAATTAATTGGCCAATGCTTAAAAAAGGGAATGAAGTAAATGATCTAAATTGCAAAATCCTTTAAGCTTGAAGTGTAGTAACATATTGAATTTAGATTATTTTGAGTTGAACTAGAAAAAAAACAAAAAACGAAAAAAAAAATCGAAAACCAAAAGCTGAAAGCCAAAAACCAAAATACCAAACTGAACCGAACCGAGCTGAAATTTCGGTTTGGGTCTCATTCGGTCGATTCAGAAGTTTTTTTCTAACGATTCAGTTCGGTTCGGTTTTTCAAAAAAATCAAACCGAACCGAACCGAACCGTTGACACCCTTAGATAACAGGCAAACCCAATTGTTCTTTTCCCAAACAGAAACTTTTAAGAACCTCAATGGTTATTAAGTTATTAATTATAGATAAGGTAACTAAAATAACAAGCAATGTATGTAATTAACATCATGTGAGTACTAAATAACTTGAAGACGTAAAAGTACACATCCAGAGAGTCACACACATTATCACATAATTACATGACATATAATTGTATACTCTCCACATGACAATGGTTATGAGAATATATTCCAACTTTCGTGAATTTATCACCTTTAAGTGTATAAACCACTAGAATCAGTTAATTCTCAATTATATGTTGTTCATGTATCTCTCAATGAATTAATATACTACCTTCTTTGAGAGTATGACCACGCATTAGGATATAAGATATCCCATCATTATACAAGACCGATATTTCTCAAACCCAATTAAGTATGCCACTTTAGCAATCACACTAGGAATATAAACTTTATGTCTTACATTTATCTTATACATATGATTTTAAATTTGATGATAGGGGTAATTTGTCATTAAAATCATATGTTATGCCAATTATATTACTACATAAATTATTACATGTTGAACTTATAAGTGTAATCAATGAATCAATGCTCTACACTTTTTTTATGTAATGATATACAGGTGAAGCTTGCCCCTGTATTTCTAAAATTATAGAAAAATACAGAAAAATAAGTAAAAATACCCTAAAAAATATGCATATTTAATGTTCCATACGTATTTTCACATCCATAAAATTATCAAACATAAAAAATAAATATACCACGGTATAGACCATCTTCATATGAGCACATGGACTCCAAGAACACCACAATCAGAGGTTGGACGCACCCATACGTGCGTCCATAGTGCGTGGCGTGTGAAGCGCACGTGCAAGCTGGCTCGGACCAATCTAAACTAGTGGTCTGACTAGTCAACGTTCGATCTAATTGGTTAGAGTAGTAAACATCCTGTTCGATCGATTGAATGGAGAGTCAGGTCAAGCGAGTCAATGGGTTGATCAATAGTCAATTGAGTTAAGTCATCGGGTCAGGTCAGGGGTCAATGAGTCAAGTCGAACCCATGCCTCCAGTCACTGACGTCATGATGACATTAGCATCGTGTGTGCAAAGCACAAGTAACACCTGCACATGAGGGCACATGCTCGATGCACGTCGCCACCCACCCACATGTGGTCATGCAGCAACACGCCAACTATGGTTCTGCTTGTCTTGACGAGCTCGTTCCATTTATGTGATCAAAATTTATTTTTGTTGAACAAAAATTCACGAAAAATGGCAAAATCTATATGTCCAAGTTTTAGGCTATGACTGCTTTGATATCACATCTTAGACGCAAAAGCGCAACCTAAGCTCTCCATGACTAAAACCAAAAACACATATGTAATCAAGTAAAGAGATTTATGCACCTGATTTGGACTATTGTTCTTGATACGTAATGGTGATGATCTAAAACTCAAAAACTTCTCTTCTACTACCTTCTGTATCACTGACTCAATAAGATAACCTTTCACCCCAAACACTTAGTAAAAGCTCCTTTGTGAGGATGATTGTCTGTATTAGGATTAGATGATAAACTTGAGAACTATTCATAGAATTTCTTGTCATGCCTTTTCATTACAAGCCGAACTCAACTCAGCCCACACTAACTAACTCCATATTAGATTAATTAAAAAACATTATATCTCGTCTTAGACCAATTCCGTAAAATTGTAAATTACAATATCAATTAATGTAACTCACATAAGAAAAACTCTTATAGTATTAGGAAATATTGGAGGCTTAAGCAACCGTCATTGTCACACTCCGACGGTCACATTGATTAGAGAGACTCTCTATCTTTGGTAGCTCGCTATGATAAATGGATCTTGGTATGTAGTTTCTAAATCGACACAGTAAATCATAAGGAAAAAATCGAAGTCATGAAGTGTATTACGTCTTTAAAACCCCCAATTTCTAACACTATATAATGAAAACCGCATTTTAGCAGCAAACTCAATTCCTCTTGCAATTACTTCAATAAAAAGGATTGTGGCTTCCTGGGTTGTTGTGTATCTGCAATTGCCACTCCTTCTCTTTCCCACTTTGATCCTCTCTTGCTTCTTCAAAGATCTGCTGCTGATTCATTGGAGATAGATTGATGGAGGCCTCCAGAAGGGCCTCCCATTCCCAGCCAATGGCCTTCTCACCATCTTCAAGCTTGATCAATGGCTCTCTTTCATCTTCCTCGGATTTCACCACCAAGGCATTGTCCTCGAATTTCTCCCACTGCATGCTGACGAGGTTGACGTCCCCCCTCGGCATGAACTCGCCGTCATCTTCGGTCAATGACGACCTCGACCGTGCTATGGATGAAGAGGGTGATCCGGTCGACGAGGACAACGAGGGCGACTGATCCGTCAATTGCCACATCCCGTTGAGGAAACTTTCGAGCGCTTGGATCTGAATATGCGGGATTCGGTCGATGAACGGATATTCGTACGGCCCGCACAAGTCCCGCGCCTTGCACCAATCGTAGAATTCGCTAATCTGTTGGGCTTGGAGAGCCGCTTTCTTGTAGATGCCAAAAGCGGAGATGCAGTTCCTGTGAGGCAGGTGAAAGAGATTCTCCAGCAGTACCACAATGTCTCTCCTAAATGTGGTGTAGCAGATGAAGCTGTCGCGAATTATGTGTTTCATCGCCGATTTGATGATGAAGCTCCTTGCTGCGGATCCAATCGGCCTGCAGTCCATGACACGGTCGATGAGGCTCTGTAGCTGCGGCAGAATCTCGAGCAACTTCCCCACTTCCCTCATCCTATCGGACAGATTTTCGGGAAATTCGCCGTCTTCTTCACTGAGTATAGTTTCAATGGAGAAGATATTGAGAGCTTCGTCAAGAAGCCCGGCGTAGGCCCTGATGAAGCTGGTGTAGTCCTCGGAGGCCGAGGAGGAGGCGTCCCGAAAATGGCACGGGTTCAGCGAGAGCAATCGGGCTGAGCGGTTCCACAGCAGTTCGGACCGTAAGGGGCTATCGTCGGGGAGTGACCGGAGGAGACGGTGGACGAGGAGCAAGCACTTGAGGGCGACGCGCCAGCAGTGCGTGCTGCGGAACCGGCGGGTGAAGCTGAGGGAGAACGAGCGGAACGAGCAAGGGGAGATGGAGAAGATCTTGAGGAGCTCGTGCACGTATCGTTCGGGGAGCGGGAGGTCGTCGGGGGCGGTCGCCTTGATGAGCAGGAGGTCGACATCGCAGAACCCGCTGGCCGTGGCGATCTTGGCGTAGCTGACGCGGCCATGCTCCTTCAGGGATGTGAAGAAACGTTGGAATCGCCTGTGCATTTTGTGCTAGTCGTGTGTGCGTACTAGAGAGGGAGAGATTGTTAACTCAGGTGGATGAAATAAGGCTTAGGGGAGACCTAAGAAACAACGAAATGAGTTGGCGATGGACAATAACCTTGGTGGATTACGATGGATGATTGTTTGTTTGCAAGATTCTAATTTCTTTGTTCGGATCAATGAAAAGCAAGGACAAAAAGGAAAGGGCCAAAACCTTAGATGCTATGTAAGAGGAGAGTTTCACATCATTTTAGCACGATATTCCGGCCCAATTCACTCAATATGTTGTCCGTTTTAACCCATCTTATACGAGCCTCGAGGTGTTTGTCCTTCAGAGTATCGGCTCTAAGGAATTCACACATTCTGACTGTGATCTAGCCCAAAGAAGTCTCAATGCTAAAGCGCAACATCATGCTGAGGGTGCGCGTTTGGGAATTACTTGTGGGGAAAGTCTTTAAAAAAATGTAAAAACCTTTGAGTTAAAGGTGTTTTCCAAAATGCAAACTGTGTTTGGCAAATTGTATTTTGAAAGTCCTTTATGAAATACTTTGAGCAAAATGGTATTTGGGAAATTACATTTACAAAGGAGTTTTGTGGTAAAAAAAAATTATCAAAAGTAAAATTAAAAATAAATTGACCGACAAGGGCAACGGCCACCGACGACCTCCAACGACCTCCGGCGACCTCTGGCGACCCCGGATGTGGGTCGCGGGAGGTAGGTCTGGTCGCGCAGAGGTTGCGAGACTAGATCTAGTTGTGCAGAGGTCGCGTGTTTGGTAGTCGTGAGGTCGCGCGACCTCCGGCAACCAAATCTAGTTGCGCAGAGGTCGCACGGCAAGGTCGCGTAGAGGTCGCGCGACCAAATATGTTCGCTGGAGGTCACACAACCTTGCGGCGACCAGATTTGTTCGCCGGAGGTCATGCAACCTTGCCACAGCCAAATTTGGTCGCCGCGAGGTCCTGCGACCTCCGGTGGACCCTCGCTAGAGGTCACCTGACCCTGAGGCTCGCGGCGTCCCAAAGAAGATGAATAGTGCTCATACAAGGGCACGCACCGGAAAAACAAAAAATTCATGAGGAGAATTTTGAAAAAAAAAATGAACAATGAGCTCCCAGCATGCCGAGAATGCTGAAAAGCCCAAGGCAGCTACCTTGGGCTTTCAGCCTTCCAAGTATTTGCTTTCCCATTAAGAGACTTTGAAAGCTAGTTCGCAAACACCCATTTTTTGGTCCAAATGGCTTTTAATGCCCAAAGCCCCTTCCAAAGTTACTCCCAAACGCACCCTGAGCATCTAATTTGGGTTTCACGTGGTTAACTTGGCAATACTCTCTCTTTGTTCAGTGTGTGATTCTGTTTGTCTCTGCAATATCATTCTAGAAGTCTTCATCAGCAGTCGCACTTTCTCGTTCAAGAAACCTCTCTGCTCTGTACTTTTATTCTTAGACTTCCTATTGCGTATGGAAAAAATAAGGCTTTTACACAATTTTTAGAGGGAGATGAAGAATTCTCACTTCATTTGGCAATTTAAGCTTGAATTCATTTCGCACAAGGTTTCAAAGTATGACCAACCAGGGCCAAAACCTGTTGAGTAGTAAGAAAAACGGATACGACCGTCACTCGTTCGATTTTATTGGTTGAAGACGAAGAGTCAACATGGGCTACACGCCTAATAAGGAGCTCCTTTTCAAGGATAAATACCGTAAAAGGAACAACACAATGACATTGCTTGATATATACGGTGAAAGTCTTGCACGAATTTGACACGTTTTAAACAAAAGTCGGAACAAAACAGGTACATTTTAACCACTTCTAGTGAAGTCCTTGTTAAACACCCACTAGTTTCATTTGGTGTACCAATGCAATACTGCTAGAGTGGATCGCGCTCTAACATCACAATGTGACATATGGGCTGAACTTGCTTGGTTTAACTCGTTTCATATAAAACCTTATAGTTTTGTACGATAATATATTGCTGAACATTTTTTTTTTTAGGAAATCACCTATCATGGTACTTACTCGAGAAAGCTTAATATTGGAATTTCAATACTAAACCCATTCATTATACTAAAAGGTTCCCATTATGAATTAGTTTCAATTATAACAAATAAACACTTTTCCTAATTCAATGTATAGTGACTCGTTTCCCCCTCTTCATCATTCTAGAAATTTGCCAGTAATTGCTCTCTATCCTCATCGGGCATATATTTGCGCTCTAAGATCACTATATTCGTTTCCCCTGGATGAAATGAAAATCATATTCATGTAACGGTAGAAAGGTTTCCCATTACTTAGCCGGAAAAATATGTGGCCATAAAATAGGGATTAAGTGGAATAGAATTGACTGGGTGGTAGAGTCATAGAAACACCTCACAAGCAATAGTTTTTACTTTAAAAAAAAAAAAAAAGGCTGATTGGACGCCTAAGTACACATGTGTGAAGGTATTGGGTTATAAGCAAAACCAAAGAATTGCAGTCTTAAGGTCTCGTTATGTGTGAAGAGAGGTTAATATCTCCACAACGCTCGTTTGGTACCACATAACGAGAACAATCTTTTTAAAAATAGTCAAGTTTACGATTCAATAAATTATAGAGCAAAGTACTTTAAAAAATCAGACAAATGAAAAGGAGAAGGAGCCTCCGGTAAAATGCTTTAAACATTTGGATGAAGGTATTAGAGATGCATTATCCAAGACTGATAACATAAGATTATAACACGGCAAGTTAATAGAAGAAGTACATGAAAGAAATGAAAATCAGTAAGAAAAAGTGTGTTTTACCTTTTAAAAGAGAACAAATGTTCCATGACAAGTCATTTTATATTACACTAGTGGGCATACATGGAGTATTGAGAGAAATTTTCTGCATCTCCCTCGGTCCCTTCAAGTTTGAAGCGATTTGAGAAGATTAGGGAAGGTTTGGAAATTTAGGACTTTAATGCCTCCAGATCCCTTGATCTCAACGCCTCCTACCAAACAAAATAATTTCTTTTAAAAGATTTTCTCATCCTCTCTTATCTCTCCTGATAAATCCATCTAAACTTAGTGCATTGAATAGCTTTTTTATCGATGATTAATACAACGGGTTAAAGAATGCAGTGTCAGAAATATAGTGATAAACGGAATATCATGTGAATAATGTCCAAACGCATGCACAAACTAGTTAGAAGTTAATGTCATTCTTCAAAGATGACCATGGTAGGGCGATATCAAGTATAATATTAAATCTAGACACATGCCCACTAAGGAGAGTGAGATGCCATGGTTATCTTTCAACAGGGTGAAGTCTGAATGGGATGTGATTATAGCACCACATGTAAGACAATTTCTATAGACTCTTCGCCCCTTTGAGCGGGTCCTTATGAATCACATAAGGACCCAAACATGACGTTGATGTCCGATTGGTTATCCATCGTATCTTCGTGGACCATAAATTCATTGAATGGTGTAATCAATAATTACAAAAGAGGGGATAACTCCACTCTAATTTGTATATATTTAAAGAACTCTCCATTATAATCTTTTTGCAACAAAGTCCCTAAATTTTCTATTTATTTTCTTGTGGGCCACGAGACCATGAACTTGACAGGTCGCATTTTTTGTGGCCTTGTTTTCCAACCTCTTTCATACGTCGGAAGGAATTCCACACCCTCGTGTACGTTAGGGTCCCATGCCTAAAAAGTCCCTTTTGCGCCTTGAACAGGACAAATCCACTTAAGCAGTCGTATATGTTTAATAGCGAGAAAAATATCTACAAATTCTTTCACTTAGTGTAAGGGGACTAATTCAATCCTTTTTTCTTTCATTGATGTAAATATTTTTTAATTTTTTTCTTTTCTTTTATTCGTTTCAACTATAGGCCGACGAGAATGTACAAGCTCTCGCAACTTGTGGTCAGCAAGGTCATCAGCCATCGATCAGGCTAATGACCCCTGGTGGCCATTCAAAGAATAAAAAAGAAAAAAAAATATACGAATAAAAATTTTATTAAAAAATGTCAAAATTTTTAATGTTCAGGTCGGTTGTGTCATGGAAGACGATAGATGTTTGCATCAATGATTTTAAGTCAGAGCTTATTGGAATATTAATTGAAAAAGCGTTAAAGTTTTAAAACTGAATTAGTTAAATTGAAAAGTTAATAATTAAGTTAGCTGCCGTATAATAATTTATGAATTTTTGGACAACTAGCACGTCTAATAGAGAAAGAGTTTTATCAAATTAAATAGTTTCTCTAAGATGGCATTCTCCCACGTATCATACGCTTTGCCACTTTAATATGAAGGAACGAAAGTGGCTCTCTCCCTTTGTAGGGCCAACCATTCTTGTTCGTTCACTTTGTTTTTTATAACAATATTATTCCGAGTGAGTCCAAATATAATAATCTTAATCTAGAGCAAGTTTTGTTATTGCGCTGGTCAGAGTCGAATTCGTTAATGATAAGTTCATTATTTATGAATTGTGTCCTCGCATCTTGTCGGGAATCTATAAATTTTTAAAACTTCTTTTATTCCATTCGTTCGTCTCTCTCTCTCTCTCTCTCTCTCTCTCTCTCTCTCTCTCTGAAAAAAAAAAAAAACTTTAATCCCAATTCGAGGGCGTCAAACTAACAGCAATGCATCCGCCCCCCCCCCCCCCCCCCCAAAAAAAAGAAAAAATAAAAAAGAAACTCATTGAACTACACCAAGTTGTGGAATCTCATTTTGTCGATCCTACAAAATTGCCGGATACTACAGGACACTTTGCAATAATAAGCATTCGTGATGCTCCATCAAATGATTTATGTGTCCGACTTAATGCAACTAGCACAAATCACCTTGAGGGGATGAATAGATGATTTTATAGAATCTTGACAAAATAATATGGAATAAAATGAGCCGAGAATAAAGTCTGAATAAATATTAGATTTTGGAACAAGGTTCAAAATTTATTATGCAATATATAGACTTTCGAGACACCAACAAGTGTACACCAGAAAGTGTGCAATGGACTATAATAAATGACAATAAGAGATTAGGGTATAAAGAAAATTGTACACAAAATTTATAGTAATTTGGTTTAGGTCAAATATACGTGCACTCTCCCATGCTAATGGCATACTGACCATATTCCACTATATGATCAATAAGATATTACAATTTAAAGTACAAATGCCTAGTGATATTACACTGTTTTAGTAAGTTACTCTTTCCATATTTCTCTTACTATCACAAAAGTTTGAACTCTCGAAAAATAAATATATGATCGAAGTACATTGGAATTTCAAATTCTACCCCTTGTCTCTTGCTTGCTTGTTGGCACCTTGGTCTCCTTATATACGTCTTCACTTCCAAACTAGCTGTTGAATAGAATTTAGAGGATCATCTTCCATTTTGCTCGATGGATAGAATTGTATAAAGACGATTTTGTTGTCGCTGAGTGACAAATGGTGAATCTCCATTTGATTATGGTTGCTCAAACGACCAGAGTCTTGATCTCCATAAGAAGAGTTCCTTCGTTTAGAATAAACTTATTTTCATGATTGATTTGTCAATCGATTTGATTGAATCGATATTCCATATTAGCGTAAGATCTAAACCAGGTTACTAGCTATTATAGAATTTATAATGATCTCGTTTTAGACCAATTTCCTTCTGGATGAGCACTAGGTTTAGGACTTGTTTTGTTCACATGTTGAGCTGGTTACATCCTGAGCATGTCAAGATGAGAATAAGAAAACTTTTCCCCTTTGTTTAAGATTAGATTAACAACTTGAGAATAAGTTTGAGTGGGTTTGACTTCGGTCTGTCTAAATACTATATGAGGCATTTCCAATTCTTGAATGTATACTTAAATCAACATTCTTCAAGACAATTAACATTCTCAATATAATTTACCGGATAGTTTTGTCAAATTCAAAAACTAAGTTTTCTCCAACACAACTTTTCTATCCGAGGGCGTGGTTCTGCTCATGCATAGAAAAGTTGTGTGACCGACCCAAGCCTATTCAACTTGATTATTCACACGGGCCAAAAATGGGTTTGTAACGACTCAGTTCAATGAGGGCAAAGATTGATCATTGGGGTCAAAGAAGGCCTAGATAAAGAGTAGCTCTCAATAAGCTTCTAGAATGGCGGATGGAGCAAGAGTGATCCGAATTATACGTGAGAGCGATCTTAGAATATATATGAAAGGTGGAATTAACTCACTAAGATAGCTTTTGATAGTAAGCTTTTCTTTGGAATTACAAAGTTAAATAAGCCCAAATTAGAGCACTATTAGAATGGTGACCTTTGGAGAATATAAAATCTTGAGGCTTGGTATGAGACGGATAAAGTGGACAACACCTTAAGTGAATTAATTTAAGGATGTCACAGGGAAATCCATTAAGACCTGATACAATAGAACTCTAATTTTTCAAATCCACATTTACCCCGCCTCTAATGATTCAACAATCCACGTGCAACCCCAATCCAAATGACACGCTATCCAAAAAAATGGGTTTCATGGTCTACTTTAATTCCTCTATTACATCATTAGCATACTTTTGCAATAGTTTCGTCATTTGTTAGCGGGCAATCGTTGGACAAAATGAACGTATTCGACAAGTTGCGACAATGACCTTTTTCTATCTGACCTCTTTCCCACGCGCGAAGACATTCGACGCCCTCGAGGACGTTTCGGCCCGATGCCCTCGCACGGTCCCCTTTTCGCATCACGTGCAGGATGAACCCCACTTCCCGTCTTATCAAAAATCGTGTCTTGTTAATAGATAGAGATGTATTCCTGCGTTATTTTATGTCTTTGTCAGGATATTTTAATGCGACGGCATCGTTCGAAGCCGGTCAAAAGGGTGTTGCCTTATTTAGATGAATGGAAAATACTGACATAATATTATTTTTTTCCAACTCCCTACATGGCTATGATGGATAAAATTCTAATTTATTTAACCCAGACATTAATTAAAAAAAGTATTGAAAATACACAAAAACAGGGAAGCAAAAAAAAGAAAACAAAGGCAAGGGGGGCAGGATCTTATCGCTGCCGTTCCCATCGCAGGAAAGGACCAGCGAAGGTTGCTTGATCCTCGACTAAAGTCGGTGACCCTCACAGTCCGCACGTGGGGGTCGCGGCCCTCCACCCAAATCTAAGTGAGGGTAGCCGACCCTCACCCAATTGTGGTGACCCTTGGCAAGGGCGCGAGATTTAGGCAAGTGTCGGCGAGCTCTTGCCTATAATTTGTGAGAGTCACTTGCCTTGGCTGAGGCCATAGCAACCCCCCTCGGCCCTTTCCAGCAATGGGGGCGAGAGTGGTGAGGGGGACATGCTGTTGCCGTTGCCCTTTTGTTTATTCTTTTAATAACACTTTTATTTTATTTAATTAAGATTTTGATTAAGAAATTAGAATTTAGTTTAAAACGAAGTTGTCTTAGCCATGCTCCATGGTTTTGAACTACATCATCACCATGTTGGAGGAGGAAAATATTAAAAGAAAAAGTCACGTCACTATTTTCTATTAGTCTAAATGGCTAGAATTAATGAAAGAATTTGGTTATATTAGTTTGACAAGTTTTCAATTTTAATTACACTATTTATGACTTTTAAAATTCAATTTTACTTTGGCCGTAAGTTTTACGAGTTTCAATTCACATGTCTCGTCGTTTCCTAATCCCCGTTCGACTTCGAAGTGGGCTGTCGGGAGATATTTTTCCAACGCTGACTTTGTCAAACCCCGGCGCGGTAACGAACGAACCCCCAGTCCCCACGAGAGAGGACCCACGAGAGGATCCAATCCACAGTCAAAGAAATCGACTGAGACTCTCTGAAGTCTGCTATCCGTCCGCACAATTGCCGCTGAAAAGTCGTCCCCCCTTATCTCTCCCTCTCTCTCTCTCCTCTCCCCCCCCCATGAAAGCCGCCATTGTTATACCTTCGCCTCCCTCTCCCTCCTCTCCCTCCTCGCATTCCACGCCCGCCGTGTCTTTCTCTCTCTCTCTCTCAACCATGTCTCTCTCTCTGCTCCTCCTCCCTCTTCTCCTCGCCATCCCTCCGCCGCCGTCGGCCCTTGCTCAGGCCGCCAACATCTCCTCCTTCTCGTCCTCCGACCCCCCCTGGCGGCCCCGCCAGGACCAGATCCTCCTCTCGCCCAACGCCACCTTCGCCGCCGGCTTCCAGCCCCTCCTCCCCAACGCCTCGTCGGCCCAGTACACCTTCTCCGTCTGGTACTACGGGATCTCCCCCGTAACCGTCGTCTGGTCAGCCAAGCCGACCTCCTCCGTCGACGCCTCCGCTTCCCTCGTCGACGCCAACGCCTCCCTCGTCGTCACCCCCGGCGGGCAGCTCTTCCTCAACTCCTCCGGCGCCGTCCGCTGGGAGTGGAACGCGACGGCCGCCGCGGAGCTCTCGCTGGGCGACGACGGCAACCTGGTGTTCGGCACCTGGCAGAGCTTCAGCTCCCCCGGGGACACTTTCCTGCCGAACAGGACCATGAACGAGACCAGGCTGGTCTCCAAGAACGGTCGATTCTCGTTCGATTCAGAGTACTTGAAGTTCAACGGCACCGAGATTTACTGGACGGCTCCGGATAATAATAAATTCCTGAATCTGGATGATTTGGGGCAGATCAGCCTAGAGAACGGCAAGTCCATCCTTTCCGCCGACTTCAGCGAGTCCGTCCTGCGGCGGCTCAAGCTCGGCGACGACGGCAATCTGCGGCTGTTGAGCTACTCCCAGGGCGAGTGGACGATGGTGTGGCAGGCGATGCCGGAGCTCTGCAAGATCCACGGCCTCTGCGGCCGCAACTCGATCTGCATGGGCGACGGCGCCGAGGGCACCTACTGCGTTTGCCCGCCGGGGTTCCGCTCGTCCGCCGACGGGAACTACGAGTGCGAGCGGAAGGTCCCGGTGGCGAGCCGGCAGAAAGCCAAGTTCCTCCGCCTCGATTTCGTCAACTTCACCGGCGGGCTGAACCAGACGAACCTGCAGGTGGTGAACTTCTCCGATTGCCGGGCCAAGTGCCTGGCGGACCAGACTTGCGAGGGCTTCATGTTCAATTACGACGGGACTGGCTTCTGCGTCCTGCAGCTGGAACGGCTCCTGTACGGTTACTGGTCGCCGGGGGCGACGGCGAACGCGATGTTCCTGATGGTGGACCAGTCGGAGACCGACACGACCAACTTCACGGGGCTTACCTCGGTGCTCGAGACGACGTGCCCGGTCAACGTGACGCTCCCGTTCCCGCCGGACGAGTCGAGCACGACGACGAGGAACATCGCGATCATCTGCACGCTGTTCGCGGCGGAGCTGATCTCCGGGATGGCCTTCTTCTGGGCCTTCCTGAAGAAGTACATAAAGTATAGGAACATGGCGCAGACCCTGGGGCTCGAGCTTCTCCCCGCCGGCGGGCCGAAGAGATTCACGCTGGCCGAGATCAAGGCGGCGACCAAAGGGTTCTTGGATCCGATAGGGCGGGGCGGGTTCGGCGATGTGTACAAGGGCGAGCTGAGCGACAAGAGGGTCGTCGCCGTCAAGTGCCTCAAGAACGTGGCCGGCGGCGACGCCGAGTTCTGGGCGGAGGTCACCATCATCGCCCGGATGCACCACCTCAACCTGGTGAGGCTGTGGGGGTTCTGCGCCGAGAAGGGGCAGAGGATCCTGGTGTACGAGTACGTCCCGAACGGATCGCTCGACAAGTTCCTGTTCCGGTCGAGCCGTGCCACGGACCAAAGTGAGACGGGCGAGGCCGCCGCCGGGACCGATGAGAAGCCGATGCTCGACTGGGGCGTGCGGTACCGGATTGCCCTCGGGGTGGCCCGGGCCATCGCGTACCTGCACGAGGAGTGCCTCGAATGGGTGCTCCACTGCGACATCAAGCCGGAGAACATCCTCCTAGGGGACGACTTCTGTCCCAAGATATCGGACTTCGGCCTGGCCAAGCTCCGGAAGAAGGAGGACATGGTAAGCATGTCCCGGATCCGGGGGACCCGGGGATACATGGCCCCCGAGTGGGTCAAGACGGACCAGATCACCCCGAAGGCCGACGTGTACAGCTTCGGGATGGTGCTGCTCGAGATCGTGAGCGGGGTCCGCAACTTCGAGATGCAAGGGTCGCGGATTGAGAGCGAGGACTGGTACTTCCCCGGGTGGGCGTTCGACAAGGCGTTCAAGGAGATGAAGGTGGAGGACATACTGGACCGCCAGATCAAGCACGCCTACGACGACAAGATCCACTTCAAGCTCGTGGACCGGATGGTGAAGACGGCGATGTGGTGCCTCCAGGACCGGCCGGAGCTGAGGCCGTCGATGGGGAAGGTGGCCAAGATGTTGGAAGGGACGGTGGAGATCATGGAGCCCCGGAAGCCCACCATTTTCTACTTAGGAGATGAGTAGGGTTTGGTGGAAAACAAGCGTATACAGTGAATCAGTAGATGGCCTAGTCGGTTCGTGTTGAGGTGCTCTAGAGCCTATACTGTCATTTGCATCCATATAAAAAGTATATAAAATTTTAAAATAAATGTATTTGGTTCTAAAACTTGTTACGAAAGTGTAATTGCGTTATAAAACTTTTAAAATATATAATCAAGTCCTATAACTTGTTATAATTGTGTGATTGAATTCCAAAATGTGTAATGGAATTTTAAAACTTATGAAACTGGTGTAATTAAGTCCCTTTTCTTTTATCGAGTTGGATGGAGTTAGTGTTAGTAAAAATATTTTATTATACTTTTATGATAAGTTTTAAAAATTGATTGCATTTTTGTAATTACTTTTATAAGTTAATAAAAAGGAAATATTTTTCCATGACAACTCATCGTCACAAAATTAAATGAACAAGTCACGAAATTTTATAAAGGAAATTGTTTTGTATCAAACGCATTTTTATTTTTTTTTCTAATTATAGAGTATAAATTTCGTGTAATTACCAAATATCTTATTTTACTTAAAAATTGTTTCATAAAATAAAAAAGAGAAAATAACTATTTCTGGAAAAAAAAACTATTCTCCAACCAAGAAACGTTGTTATGCGTAGCCTTAGAATCGGAGACGTATGAGGCTATAGTTATACAGTTAAAAAAAATGTATTTTCATGATTATTTTAACTTCGATTTAATAAATACGATTTTGTCCGTATGCATCTAATAATGGAGATGACAAAAGATGCAGCGTGCCACGTGCCACGTGCCACGTGCCCATCCCCTCCCCCCACCCGGCCCAAAAAAAAAAAAAAAAAAAAAAGCCCTTCGGAGATGTGCAGGACTAAAGAAGGATAACAACTGAAGTAGCATAGAGAATATTCGACCTAAAAAAGAAAAGCCAGTAGCATGGAATGGAAGATACAAAGAAATTGATAATAGAATATCGTCAACCCCCACCCCGCCATAAAAAAATTTGCTAGTTGTTGACAACTGCAATTTATTTTTATTTTTAATTGAGATCGACATTTGACATTGAAAGGAAGATGAAAATGCTTGTTCACATATGAAAAAAATGATACAAATGATCGCTAAATTTTGAATAACCATTTATTAATGATTTATGGATTATATTGAATAAATTAAAAATTTAAGGATGACATTATGGATCTAACTTCATTGACCATTTATATCATTATTCCTTGCGTATATAATATTAGCAAAATGAGAGTGCTTTGTGTGTAAGCAAAAAAGTGATATTTAAAAGATTTTGCTTGGCGATATAGTTTGCAAATTAGAAAAGATTTGAAATTTTAAAATTGAAGAACGTGAAAGACAGAATCGAATTATTGAATTTATGCATTTGTCTATTGACAGAATATTTTGAAAAATAAGCTAATTGATGACATTTTAGGAAAGCAAACAAAAAAATTTATGCTTTGGATGACTAATTTCCCAAGTATTTCCTGAATGAAGTGACCTCAAGCATGTTCTTTACTAATTGTGAAACAGAATGTACCAAAAAAAAAAAATAAAGATCGGTTTAGATATGTATACCTATATTACCATTTAGTGTTGATTTTCTTTTAATTTATTTTTTAATATATGTAAATATTTTAATGAATATTATAAGTGTCTAGTTTTCTTAAGGCTAAGAGGGTGGAAAATAAAAAAAAAATTATTGCAATGTCCATTGCCAATATAAGAAGCACCCGCACATTCATCACTATGTGTCATTCATTTAATAGTGAATATGTAAATTAATTATTTTATGTCGGTAGTAGTTGATATAATAAAAAATATAACGAAAAAGACATTTAAAAATATGTGCTTCTTAGGTTGGCAAATGGCTGGGATGGGCCGATTGATGTTGGATCCACACGGATCGCGAGGGACACCCCACTCTAAAAAGGAGCAAAAGCACTTCAACGAGGTTCCTCTTTTCTAGACGACTAGGCTTAATTTTGTTAAACAACTTTTGACCAACAAGTAGGCTTAATAAGGCTATGTTAATCCTATTTACTTTGCAAAAATTGAATGATTTGAAAAAATTATTTATTTAAATGATGATCCATATTGTTAGAAAAAAAATTGTTGATAAGACATGTTTTAATTTTCGACAAAAATTTATGCTTGTTAAGGACACGAACGATTTATTACACGTGACGTCTATTAATAAAATGCAATATAATTATTTTTTTCACATGTACAGATTAAAAATTAGAGAGCATTGATTGCATAAAATTGACTTTCTCATAGCAAACTTTAAAATTTGTAAAATATAGCGGGGAAAGAAAACGAAGCAAATTACTTTCCTAACCAAAAGAAACCGAGATTGCTACAAGTGATTTGGCAAGTTTAGACTGGGTATTGAGAGGTATTGGGAGGTAGGATTCATGAATTTAATGGTTAACTTTTTTAGAACTTTCCAAGTGATTTGGCAATTAAAAAAAGTTTACTTTATGGAGACTTTAGGATGACGAAAATTCATTGATTTTATTAAATGTTCTGATGTGAGTTTAATTTGATTTGATTTGATTTGATTGTAGCTTGTATCTTAACTTGCGATAACAATTGTCCAACCATTATTTCACTAGAGATCTAGAGTGAAACAACACAACAAAATCGATGCAATAAATTATAATTTAGAAATTACACACGCGTGCCATGTTCGACATCCAATAACGAAATGTCACTTCACACAATATATATCGCTTTTTATAAAAGTAATAATGATGTAATTAGAAGTTACTCCATCATACAATTATAATTCGGAATGCAATTCCGATTTACATCCTTAATAAAAAGCTGTAAAAGAAAAAAAAAAAAAAACCGAGGCAAAGCGCATTGCGCAAGGCAGCAATTACCAACCGGGGTCTTCCGGGCGCCGAGAATTCTCTCCGTAACGGGAAACGCTCTGAAGCGATTCCAGAGAATTTGCGATCTTCTCCGCCGGAGAATTCGACTGCGCGCGCGCGCGCGCTCGGCGATCGGAATCTCGTCCCGTTGGCCGGCTGCCGCCGGAAAGTCTCCGCCGCGGAGCAGCCGCCGCCCATGGATTTGCGATCGAGGGGCCGGAGGCTGTCCTTCGAGATCCTGAGCCAGAGCGACGACCTCCTCCTCCGGGAGGAGTCGGAGGGCGAGTCGGCCTCCCCCGTCCTCCGATCGGACTCCGATCCCGTCCCTCTCGATTCGCCTCGCGACAAGTCCGCCCGCCGGAAGCGGAAGCACCGGCGGAAGCGGCAGGCGTCCTGCTCCGTCATCCCCGAGGACGGCGGTTCCTGCCGGCCGAACGGTTCCGGTTCCCTCCCGGAGGTCGTCGAGCGCGGCGCGGGCGGCGTGTTTTGCGAGGACGGGAGCTCGGTCTCCCGGGACGGCGGCGTCGATTCGCGCGGGCGCGCGAACGGCGTGGAGTTCGATTGCAAGAGCTACAGCGTGGGGAGCCTGGGCTCTGTTACTCAGGTGGTGAATGCGGAGAGTCAGGGTAGCGTGTTTGGGGACGAGTGTAGGCGCGGAGAGTTGAGGCAGAGAGCCGTGAATGGCGGAGAGGATAGAACGGCGGGAGGGGAGCAGAGTTCGAGAGAGGAGAGCGGCATTGAGGCGAGCTCGGTCTTGAAGGGGCGTAGCGAGCCGAACGGGAGTGTGCCGCGGAAGTTGGAGAATGCGGAGTCCTTGGATTGGAAGAAGGTCGTAGCGGAGGATTCCTTTGGTGAGTCGTTGATTCTCTTCTGTATTGAGTTTGTCCTGTCATTGTCGCTGGGAAACAATCTTGTCAAATGGCAGCCTGAAGGAACTTGCTTCGAGGCTGCTTTGAATTCGTTCAGCACGAGTCTTATTCATTATGGGTTAGAATTTTGGGAGTCGGCCGTGCCAGAACTTGTTAAATCCTATCGATGAATGCTAAAATTTGTTATTAGGCAGTCTTCGGTTGGTGGAGTATCGGATAGGAAATTGGAAAAAAAGACTGTTTGTCTTGAGTCGAGGGATAACATATTTTGCCTTTACTCTCACCTATTTGTTCGAGTTATTTATGCTAACTGATAAGCATGCAGTACTCACAATAAAGAAAAATTCTTGATTCGCAACACCTAAGTATTGGGAGAGGGCTGTAAGGCATTTGGTTTATAGCCTTTGTGAGATATAGTTTGTACATGGGAGCCATGGGGCCTTTGCAGTGTGGAGACCATGAACATGGTGGATTCTTCTGTTCCTCAGTCCAGTGGGACAATAGAAGCTAATATGGTTTTTGTCTTTTTGAGCTGGTTAATATGTTTATAGTGTCTCTAGGTTCAGTGAATTGAAATGGTTTCACTGGTCTGTGCTCCTAATTTTTTCTAGCAATAGTAGGAGGAGCTTTTAGTTTGTCCTGTAGAATTGGTCTATTCTCCGTATTTTCCTGGTTTCGTTTGAATATCAGGTTGTTCTCTGCTATCTTTCTCACACATGTCTATGGTGCTGTTTTCAGTACAGAAGTCACCGATGAGGTACTTTTTGGATGAAATGAGCAATGGAAATTCATTGAGGAATACAACTACTCTTGGAAATGACAAAGAACGTGAGAGAATATATGATACTATCTTCCGATTGCCTTGGAGATGTGAGCTGGTGATGTTCTCTTCCAGTTCCTTAATCTAAACAACATCATGCTCTGTATGTAGTATATTGGTTTTGAGATTCCTTGAACTTGCCAGAAGAAATAGGTTTGAGTTCAAGTTAAGATTTGACGTGTGATATGTGGATGAATTAGGCCCATACATAATTCGATGAATCAGAGAGTGATCACCCAATTAAGAGTGCTCAGATAAGGTGCGGCTTCTGATAGACTTTAGGAGAATGGAGAATGGACTGGATCACACATTGTATAAGGCAGCATCACTGGGCGATATGTGTTACTACTGACAAGGACATCAGTTCTTTAAGTGGGGGAGTCTGTGACATCTCAAAATCTCATGTCATATGGGAGAACCCTTGATAAGTGATTCATGGGTAGACACCTGCTCCCTGATGGTCACCACCTTATGTGGTTATTTAGAGTACTCGGTTTGGGAGTTTGGCCCAAGTATAATGGGTGGGGTTGTTACAATATCTGTATGTAAATGAGAAATTGTATGTTTACAGCATGACATTATGTAAAAGTATGGTAGATTACTCATTGAGAAGAATGCTGCATTGCTGTGCTAAATTGCTTAGAATTTCATTCAGCCAATTATTAGGAATTGATCGGATAAAATTGGCAATATACTTGATGGTAGTTGGATTATGGTTATATATATCTTTTTCATGCAATGCCAGTTTCATAAAAAAATACTGTGCATTTCATCCTGCAACTTCTGACATTGTTCACCTTTGCTCTGTTTAGCGTATGTCTGGGAAGTATTAGAATAATTGGTTGATGCTTATTTCTCTGATTGATGCCTTTAATGCGTTTTTACATACCTTTACCTATGGTTCATTTGCAGCTTATAGATGTTGGTGTTCTTGTGTGCTTTGATTCATTTCTCTCATTGTTGACAATCATGCCAACAAGGATCGCCATATTACTATGGAGGCTTCTGAGTACGAGGTAATACGTTTATTTCTTTAACAATTTAAAGCAGTTGCAACTATTTATCTGTCTTACACTACTATTTCTCAATTGTTTTTTGGTGGATATTTTTGTTTATACTATTGGGGGTTTGAGAGTTTAAACCAGGTTCTTTGACGTAGACACTATGAGCACTCACTTATTATTTAAGCTTTAGCTTCCCAGGCGTGAATCATTGAGCATGGCAACTAGCACCTTATACATGATAGAGAGATTATTTTGTACCTTAAGTTTCAAACTATTGAAAGAAAATTCAATTTGGTTATCTTGTTATATATGGATGGAAATGGTTGCAAAATGTCCCTTGGCTATTGTTCCAACTTCCTTCCAAACTTTTATGATGATTGATGAAGCAGTTTGATGCGAGCATTCATATTTTTAAAGGTTTGTGCCATAATAGAAAACGAAGTTACTTTCCACTTCCTTTCCTTGTAATTTTTGGTGAAAATTTTGCAAAGATGGAGGGAAGGCTATTGGTAATGAAGCAGGAAGTTCTTTTAACAAAGAAATTTGAAACTTGGCTCTCTTTCTCTTCCTCCTATATTTTTAACCTGAATCATAATATATGATTTATACTAGATCACCTAATTGTTCCTGTTGCAGACGGTTAAAGAGGCTTTCTGCGGAGGAATTTTCTGATTTAGGGTGTTTTATCGTGCTCACTGCCGGGGTTAATCTCTTGGAGCGAACAGGTGTGGCTAAGTACTTCTTACATTTATCTGTGGACTCTTGTTATTTTAACATGTGGATGCGAATTGTACTAACTTTCCTTTTCTTACTTTAAATCTTGGTGCCTCAGATATAAGCTTAATATATCATATGATTCGCGGTCAAGGAACAATCAAGCTCTATGTTGTGTACAACGTGCTAGAGGTCAGAGCATAATGAGCTACATTAACCTACAGCCATTTTCACCTCTTAGTTATTAATGTCTTTCATATGAATTTGTAAGTTGATTTCCTTCACTAAAGACTTTCACCTTAGGTAAACTTGAGTAAAGGAGAAATCAGTTATTTTGAGTAAAGTTAGAATCTTAGATTAAAATTTCAGTTATTGCTCTTGATGTAAATGCAGAACACCATTACAGTTTAACTTTGTATTTGTTGAAATTTAATTTTCCCTGATACACTAGTTGGGGAACTGTCAAAGAAGAAGCAAATCGGATCTGAATTCAATTTTCCAGAACCAGTCTTGTTTGGTAGAGTTGCTCAAATGTTAATGTATTTGCAGGACTTTTTGGTCATTATTCCAGGGAGATGCATTTCTTTATCTAATTTCTTTGTGGCTGCTATTTTTAAACAATTTGTTTCTGGAAACATGAAAATAATATGTTTGGTCAATTTCAATTCTCAATTATGTGAGGGGATAAATGGTAACAAGAACAAATTATTAGGAAATCTTTCATCATGTTGTATGAAAAAAATTCTCATAAAAATGTCCAAATGCATTTCTCTTCTTAATAGCACTTGAAGATTTTTCCTGTTTTCATTTGGCAATAAATGTCTTAAAGTAGAGCTTGAAGAACATGTCTGAAAGGCCACATAAATCATCGGTGATTATGTGCGTTTAAAAAGCCAGAAAATTTTTGAAGTTATTTGTAATGTATGTAAAGTCAGTGGATGCTGTCTGTGTATTACATTTTGAGACTAATACCTCTGCACCTTACCTAGTTTTATTGTCAGCAACGTCTGGAAGTCTTGTTATTCTTTTTACTTGGTGGGAAGTTGAATGTAAGACTGATTGTCTCTTATTAAACTGAGATTCCTAAGTATATGTCTTCCGTAGGACTTCCAATGTGGAAGTAAGCCAGGGGCTTGGAACCTTGTTGTTCTCTGTACGAGTTCAGGCATATCAGCTCACTAGTCAAGTCAGTCTTATCCTGAGAAATGTATTTAAGCTGGATATCTGCCTGTGGAGGCAACATCTACTACTTCTTATGCTGCCATTGTCATTTTTATGGACTGGTGTTACTATATACCATGGTAATAGTAATGCCTAGGAGAAACTTTGATGAATTTGTTCTTCTTCTCGGACATTTGTGCAGATATTCGATAAACTATGCCAGAATTTTGGTGGGGATGTCCTGAAAACTTTGTTTAATTCTGCTGAAGAACTCGCAGGTTGTTCACCAGAAGACATGATACTCTACAGAACGAGATTCCTTTCAGATTTGGTACTAGCCGTGGGTGCCTCAAATATCCTTTTTTATTGTAATTTATATTTACTTCATTATAGCTCTTCTGTTTGCTTCTTTGTATTCCTCCTCCATTTTCAGGTTTGAAGTTCCTTTACAAATGATACTTGTTCATTCATTTATCTTATTAGCTCAGGCAATTACTCTGTCAACGTGTATTGTTGCTCACAATAACGCGTTGCTGGCATTGCTTGTATCAAACAACTTTGCTGAGATAAAGAGTAATGTTTTCAAGCGTTTCAGCAGAGACAATATTCATAGTCTTGTCTACTTTGGTAAGTGAACCACTTCCCACTGTTCTTCAGGATTACTTCCAAGTGTTTATGAGATTGGGAATTTCATTTTTGATGTGCAACTGCTGTTATCTCTAGACTCTGTGACATTATTACCATCAGTTTTTACATGTCCACTACTAGGCATTCGGTATTGACTTCCTCATACTGTATCTTTAATTAGCCAATTCTCTCCTTTCACTAGTTTTTTTTCCATGCTTCCATCTTGTGGATATGCAGATTCTTTTACCAGACAAAGACCTAGTAATCAATTTTTAGTCAAAGACAAAAACTTAATTTGGAAATCTATTTGTTAACTACCAATGTTTGCAACTAGCTATATGAAATTTGTAGTTTAATACCACTTGGTTTTTGGTTTATTGGTTTGCTGTAGAATACGTTTGTCATTCACTTAGATGGTTTCATTTTCCAGCTGAACCATTATAAAACCTTCTCTTGGCTCCTGTAAAATGCCGTTTCTTGTGTAGTTATATCAATATTGTGCTGTTGTCTCACAAAATCATATATTTCTTCGAATATAAAGTACTTTCTGAAAATTATAGATTTATGTCTTTGAATAAAGAAAAATATTACCTACATAACCTTAAATAGCATTTATAAAGAATCCCAATAGAAACGGTCTATTTAGTAGTTATAGTTTGGAGATGGTGTGAAGCGACTGCTAATTTTAGTCTTAATTTCCATTGCACAGGTATTCTTTATTTTTTATAACCAAACCACGGAATAGTGGGAAATAATGGAAGAGTATTGTGTTCTACTTTTGCAAAGCTCAGTAAATTCCTATTAACATTTATGAAACCGTCACTTGAATTCATCTAACAACTGCAGAATTGCTTGACTAGAATTGATCACACATCTGCAGGATTTGCTTGGTTACCTCTAGACTTGAAATAGGCTGAAAAATATGAATCAGCATAAACCAGCTTATGTATCTTTAGAATGCCGTGCAATAAGTGGGTCTCGATGAGTGGTGGGTCTGTCACATGGTAGTGACTTGCATTTTTGTTAATATTATCCAAACATATCAAGTCTCTCAGGGAAATATCTGCATGATTTTGTTGTTTTATGATTCATTCCTTAGGGGATTTTGCTTTTTTTGGGATTACTGTTAAGTTGTTAGATGAGTTACGGGTATGCCTTTGCTTCCAAACAGATTCGATTGAGAGATTCCACATTACAGCATTTGTGTTATTTGTTCTTGCTCAGAATATTCTGGAGGCTGAAGGTCCATGGTTTGAAAGTTTTTTTATTGTAAGTTCTTTCGAGAACCTTTCAGCATAATTTGTTTTAAAGCCGATCTCCCCCCAACGGAAGATTAATTTTCTTGTGGCACCATTTTTAATCTCTTATTCTGTCATACTTGGACTCTGCAGAATGCTCTCATGGTTTACTTCTGTGAGATATCTATTGATATCATTAAACATTCATTCATTGCCAAATTCAACGATATCAAACCCATTGCATACTCTGAGTTTCTTGAAGACCTTTGCAAGCAGGTAGGTACCTCATTTAGTCCAACAACTGCTTATTCAGTTGTCTTTTCTTTTCCCCATTCTGAGACACTGCAAGTGGCTTTCTAACATTCATATCATTTTATTCCTTCTTCTCATACTTACTTTTCTCCTCCTGTTTTTTTTGTTAGACTTTGAATATTCAAACTGATCTGAAGAACAGTCTCACTTTTGTTCCTTTGGCACCAGCTTGTGTGGTAAGCGCCTGCTACTGAAAAGTCAAATCCTTTTCAAGCATAGATCATCGTGCTTAATAGCATAGAAAGCCCCATAACAACCACCTATCGGTCGTTGTCTGGAGTAAAAGAAATACTTGCCTAGAAGGTAGAAGGCATAGGCCATGAGAAATCTTTGTCTAGATAAAGCCTAGAATATCATTAACTACCTTTAGTTAAAAAATTGGTGAAAACTGCAATTTTGTGTGACGTTTTGGGTTCAGGTAATTCGGGTTCTGACTCCAGTATATGCTGCTCTTATTCCCTGCCATCCGCTCCCGTGGAGAGTTCTGTGGATCCTCCTCTTGTTAGCGGTGACATACATCATGCTCGTGAGTCTCAAAGTGATGGTCCGCTTGGGCCTGCAGAAGCATGCCGCTTGGTACGTCAGTAGATGCCAGAAGAGAAGACACCACCTACACTTAGATTGATTCGGAGCCTGCTATGGAGAATTTTCAGCTAATTATCTGCCTAGAGAAATTTCCATGTGCGGAACTGCTCCTAATTCAAGAGCCACCTCTTTCGAGTTCGACTTATGAGCATCTGGAGCATAGGCGGACGAGACATAAGGTTAGATATGAGTTTTCCAACAAATATGGATACAATACCCGGAGAGCATCCCTCTTTGCCGTGACCATGTAGACAAAGTTCACAAAATTTTGGTATAATTTCGTAGTTCGTGCTGTTGTTAAGAGGCGGTTGCTGCCAAATACCAGATAGAATATGAACCAACGATAATCACACCCCGTCTTCAATTTAATGGCGGAATCGTTCTCACCAACCTCTCACCTCCGACCAAAAAAAAAAAAAAAACCTCTCACCAACCTCTCACCAACAATGTCGATCATATGATGGTTTGGCCAATTTTATTGCCGATCATAAATTTGCCTTTAGATGTTAATATCACCATCCCGAGCAGACCCTTTAACTCGTTATGATGTATCGATGGATTAAAATTTCATAAAGTATATCGAACAATACTCCTGGATAAATTCAGATAATCAACTATTATCTCTATTTTGCAGTAGAAATCTCTAGGCAACTTCCAGGGAAGTGGACGAGGCAATGCACATGCAGCAGAGTATAATGAAGTTTCTGGGGTAGACTTCACCGGAAAGTCTTCCCTTCGTTTCGCGAATGACAGAAAAAAGTCGATCAATCTACTCCAAAAAATTAGGGAAAACCCTAAAGGACGAAATCATCGGATACCATAAGAAGACTGATCTCGCATGTTTCACACCTCTCGATTCATCATTCGCAAGGCTTCATTCGTCAAGCATGATAATCCCTCGATTGCGCGATGCTTCCAAAATGTCTAAATGGTAACTTCTCGAAAACAAATGTGATAGGGAATCTCGCTGTGCTTAAACTTTTGAATCCTCCCGTCCTCCTTTTGGCCACAAAAAAACAACACCCCAAAACCCATTTGTCCCTGCCTTTTCACATGTCGACTGACCGGCACTAATGTCCCAAATCAAATCCATCTCGTTTACTTTATAACCCACAATGTTGACTAATCAGTCTCTCTCAAGTTTTTCTCCCTCTCTCTCTCTCTCTTTCTCTCTCTCTCTCTCTCTCTCTCCTCCTTTTTATTACAATATGAGTACCTCACCTTTATTGCCTTTTTCATAAACTCGACACCAAACACCTCAAATGAGGACAAACCGAACAATAGACCGACCGAAAAATCCAACGCTTCGAACATTTAACCCTAATTACAAATTTTTAAGGGAAAATAATTGACCGCAGAACGGCAATAGACATCCCCACAAAATCACATCAAATGAATGGCAGCGGCGCCACCAAAATCAACACCGTGCCCCCCACCCCCCACAAAAGCAAAAGAGAAGGCACGACCGGAAAATCCGCTCGCATTGGCGGGAACCCCCCCCCCCCCCCCATCCCATCCCATCCCATCCCATCCCATCCCATCCCATGGACCCCTCGCCACGCGTCGCCCTCTCCCACGATCGCAGGCCGCCGGGCGCCCGGGGGGGGGGGGGGGGGGGGGGATCGGAGGGCCAGGATGGGTTGGCGTCGATCGGTGGGGCCCACTTCGATCGGACGGCCAGAAGCGAATGCGCCTGCGCCTTCCCGCCTGTACCGCAAGTGCGGTAGGAAGGGATATGCGCTTCGCTCTTGTTTTTAAAGTAAGAAGCTTAAAACGCGATTCTCAGAAGAAGGATCTTCGTATCCAAAATCAATCTCTCTCTCCCTCTCTCCTCCTCCTCCTTCTTCTTCTTATACTTCTCGCTCTCTCCATCTTCTTCATGATCGTCGCCTCCTCTCCAACCGCCGCCTCCGACCGCCGCCGCCGCCGCCCCCGGTCCCTCGCCGGATTCGCTCCAGAGCCGATCAGATGGTACGATCTCGGGGACCTCCCCTCGCCAAACTCCGTTTCCCTCCGGCGCTCCGTCCGGATTCGTTTTTCCGCTTCGTCGCTCGATTCTTAGTTCGAGCTCTCGGTTTTCGGTTTTCGGTTTTTGCGCGCGTGTCGTGGTGGTCCGGATCGGTCGACGTCGTTCGAGTTTCCTCTCTCTCTCTCTGAGGAACCGCTTCGTCAGTCGCGACTAGGCTTGTGGAGAAGTCGCGGACGAGTGTCGGTCGGCCGGAAGTTCGTCGTCCGAGGAGAAGAAAGATTCGTGAACTCGTCGAGTTCCGCGGCTTCGAGTTTATTAATCCGTTCTGTAGTCGAGATTCGATCGAGATTCTACCAGTCGCCGGCGAAAGATTTCGTGAATTTCGCGCTCCGAGTTTTTTGCTTGGAGGAGTCGCTTTCAGTTTGACTTGTTTTAGATTTCTGCTCCATGGAATCGCATCGCATCGGTCTGTCGAATTTCTTGCGAACTTGAAGTTCATTCTAACGGCGTCGCGAGTCGCGAATCTGCTTCGGAATCGGATTCGGCTGCGGTTTCGAGTTTCTGTAGTTTGGAGTCTCGTTCGCTCCTCCTCTGGCTGATCGTCGCGTTGTAATGTGCGTTCTTGCAGATAGGTTGCGGGTTCTATGCTAAGAAGAGACCGCCGTCGGATGGTTGTTGGCTGAGCACGCTGCTGCGGTGCAACTTCTTCGGCTCGTGCGTTGCGCATCACTACCTGCGGAAGAATGAGAAGAACATATTCTGCATCGACTGCAACGTCGGGTTCTGCAAGCATTGCATGACGGCGCACGGCCTCCACCGCCGCCTGCAGATCTGCAAATACGTGTACCAGGACGTGGTCCGCCTCCAGGAAGTTCAGAAGCATCTCGACTGTTCTAAAATTCAGGTATCTCATCAGTACAGCTCGAGAGGAAGTTAGTCCTGGTGGAGGCGGCAATTCGTGACAATTCACGACAATTCACGTGATTGCTTATATGTGCAATGCATCTGCAATGTTTTGTCTGGTCGGTTCGTAAATTTGATTGATGATCACATTAATGAACAACCGAATTTGGATGATCTATGTAGGTGAACCTACGGTGCTATGCCTATCAAATGCAATTCAATCATTAGCTAGCTAGACATGGAAAACTATGATAATCTTGCATTTATCTGTTGGCCTTCTTTGAGGAATCATTGAACAGGGCTCTGTTAGGAAAAGCGCCGGACAATTATAGCCTGTGTTCCTTGTAGACTCGGGTTATAGATTCGGCGAATACAATGTCGAATTTATTTCTAGTTGTTTCATTTTCGGTATAAGCCGGAATGTCAATTTAATAATGGCAAACTGCTATAGAAGATCAGTGAGCTGTCATTTCTCCTTTTCTTCTTATTTTTTCCAGTTGGGCAATGTTTGATCTTAAATTCTGATAAAACTGAACTCAGTTTAAGCAGTTGCTTCGATCTATGAATTTGTTTGTTCTTGCGATATGTAAAGGAAAAAGTCTTGAGATCTCTTTTGCTGAAAGTTAGGCCAATGGCGCTAAGGGTCTGTTTCCCACAATTATTGATGATTTTGACATTGGCAGACATATAAGATCAATGGCGAAAAAGCAGTGCACCTAAATCCTCGGCCCCAATCCAAGGACACCAAGCCATCGACAAAATCGAAGAATGGAGGGACCTGTGAAGCTTGCGGAAGATACATCCAAGACCTGCCTAATCGATTCTGCTCAATTGCTTGCAAGGTAAAAACAGTTGTGTTTTCCCCCCTTCGAAGCATTTTCAATTTATTATCAACTATAATTCTTAAAACAATAAAAAAAAATTCCAGGTCTCAGTGGTGTCGCTGAAGCCGAACAATGAGCGAAATCCCGACATCATCACCATTCCCATTGAAGAACTAACCGATCTCTCACTGAAGGACAACTACTGCTCATCAAGCAATGGCGACGAAAAAGATTCTTCCACCTCCATGGCCGAATCCTCTGAGGATGCTCCCTTTGGGGTTAGCTCTGGCTTGAAACCGAGAAGTCGTTCGAACAAGCGAAAAGGGTTCCCTCGCAGGGCTCCCCTGCAATAAAATCCCCCTCGAGAGTGTAGCTACTTCCTTTGAGAATTCCTTCTTTCCAATACATCATCATATACAGGTCACAAAAAAAAGGAGCAATACAGGAATAAAAACCAATACAAGTACAGTATGCTTGGACATCATGCGATGAACAAAGAATGTCGCTTTTAAAGTTTCCCCTTGATTTCACTGAGTTGGGTTAGCTGCAAAAGTGAGTGTGACCCCGGGGTAGAACATTTCAGAAGAGTCAAATTTTCCTTTGGGGGTTGGGGTTTGTACAGAGGAAATGACATGGCGACGTTGGTTGCAGCCTTGACTCGTATTTTTGGGTATTATTTAAAATAATCAATTTTTCTCGTTTCGAAGGGGGGGTATTCTTATCGAGGTTGTACCAGAATCACAATAAAAACGAGCTACCATCAGCCGAATTTCTGCTGTTGCTGATTTTGATTGCTCATGGGGGGTCGTCCCTTATGCATGATGGAATGTTTCTGGTTGTGTTGGCATTTGGACTTTTGCTTTGTTTTCCCTTTCTCCCTTCTTTTCTTTAGTAGAGCCTTGTCTCGATCGCTTTCGGTGGAACAGGCCCTTCGGATTGTCCTGGTCTTCGTTTTAGTCGTGTGATGTTGGGCCCTCCTTTTCCTTAGATCATGGCCAGGAATATAATCTAAAGTTTTTATGTCCCGAGAGCCAATGTGGCAGACAAAAAAGATGGGGCCTCCGAAAGGTTTGCGGAGGGAACAGAACGAGCAGATTGTGGGGATGCAGCCACGAATTGTGAGTGCAAGAAGCACATGCACGGCTTGACTTTCCCCCTTTTTCTTTGTTTAATTTTCGGTGATTGACAATGTCACCATTAATCGATGCTCATAGTCAGCTTCTGTCGATCAAATTATGTCGCCGAATTCACATTGGGATCAGGAGACCGTAATAGCTCGTGACATGGGTACCGAATAAAGGACGAGACGAGTTCTCGTCTAGTGGAATTTGAGACCAATCATCTGTTTCGTCACTGGATTTAGTCTCTAGTCATGTATCTTGACTTTTTTTCTATGGTGTTCCGTTATCTAGTTATCTATATATCTATCCATCTATCTATCCATCCATCAATTAGGCATATATCATGGCGATGTGAATTTGGGGGAAGAAACGGATAGCCGCCGGGGGAGTGTAAACGTTGGTCACAGCAGTCCACGTTAGGCTCGAATGAGAAAGCGTGATTGTGCTATCCCCGGGCAGTCCATTCTCTCCACTGTTCCTCCTTTGACTATGTGAGGAGTCGGATGGCAGCCCAACCCACGATGCCCGAAGTCCGTCCTTTCCCACTTCTCCGGCCAGCGTGCGGAAGACAACAGTAAACGTTCGGCTTCAGCCACTATCGTTGAACTTGAAAGGGACTACGATGTAAAAAGACCCATAAAGCATGATGAAATCGGAAATTCTATTGCGATCCATCCGATCAACGTTGAACGTGGCTAAAGAGATTAGGAGTCTTACTTAGAATTCGATAGCCTTTTCCTGTTCGTGGTGGTTGGCTCGGTCCTTACTCCCCAATACGTTTTCTTCAGGTCGAGCTTGATAAAGCTGAAAAGCTTCTCCTGGCCGGTTACATCGTGCATTATCGACCATCCAGGTTTTCCCATTTGACCTAGGAATGGTTTTACATATCCAAGCATCATTTGAAAGTCTCAACCCCATGTTCTCTGATCATGGGTCAAAAGGAGATCATGAAGGGTATGAGACTTCTTTTTCGCGACGGACTAACAAGAAACTGATGAAGTTTCTTGCAATTTGAGCTTCTAGCCAGTACGAGGCCATTGGCTAAGTAGGCCTAGCGTTTTCTGTGTTCAGCATAAGCCTAAGCTAAAATGATCTTCCTCCTCCTTTACTTTTAATCCTTATCTTCCTCTTTTCTACATGGCCACAGCGCGTGCACTCAAAGCAGAAGATAATCTTGATGATAAATCCAATTTGCAGCTTAATATACTTGCGACTGCAACGGAGAAAATATATCTCATTTCAACGATAGCGATAACATAAGATAGGAGGAGAAGAGGAGAGGGCTGAAAGAGGACAATCCCAGCTGATTAAGAAAGGGACTGATCTTGGATTCCATAAGTTCCGTCCACCGACGTGAAAAGGCTCATTACGTGTAATCTTGAAGAAAAGGTCAGAATCCTTGTCCTTTGGGAATGATCAGTCGGTCCTGTAGGGGAGTTTCGTCCTCCACTCACACGACCTAGAAAAAGAAGCAATCATCCGTTCTTGTCTTCTCATATGCACTCATGAAGGAATCGCTTGGACCGCATCATGGAACATGTAATTGATCGGAATGTAAGACCAACTTGTTTTTGTGGTCGTGATCTTGGGGCTCCGCAATCATGGCGTTGGAGATTTTTGGAGAATACTATGATCTGCAGAATAGCCAAAGCTCAAGAAGGACAACGACAGTGTCTTGAGATGGCCATTAAACCCATGAAAGATTACTTTTTGGTAAGCAAAAGAGTGGGGGGCAGTTGATCGGCAGTAACAGCCTTCTCTCAACATTATTATAAGGATCTCACACTCGTTATAATATACTTGATTCAAATCATAATTATTCTAAATCACCTGCTTTTCGAAAAATTCGAGATTAACAAGCTTGTACTCTGGTTCTATATAAAAGTTTGATAAAAGCATGTCTAAGCCAATTCATTTTATCTAAATTAACAGCCTTACAAAGCCTTATGTACAAAACGAAATTAAGGGCATCTGGATTTCAAACTTTTGCGAAAAAGTCGCATGTGCTGGACGACCAAAATGACCAATAATCTCGGACAGTTATGAATATGGGAAAAATCGTATGCTCTTTGGCGCGTATTTACCACGCGTTCCTTCTACTAAGTGTACAAGAAAGCGGAGGTCTTCGAAATGCACAGTGATCTATTTTATGCATTGTAATCCCTCTACCATTATTATCCTGGATTGATGAACCAAAGTGGAGAATTTCTTCCATAATCGCTTCATCACATCACCATGAACCATTAAAGTCAATGGTTGGATCCTCAACTAAGGAGGAAAATGAGTCAATTATCTGATAATTTTATTTCCTAGATCTGCTTTGCAGGAAATAATTCATCAAATTGCAAGGAATGTGCTATAACCTCTCTCTCCCCGCAAGATTTTATGTGGGTGTCACTAAGCTATTAATAAGCAAATGACGGATATATCAAGATTGCTTTGGGAAATGCTATGACAAACTTCTTTTTGACATTGAAGATTAGAAGTGCATAGAATCGAACCGATGGGAACCGCTTTGGTTTCAAGTTCTAGGATATGCCGAAACTCCAAAAATTGGGAAACTTGTTTTTATGGGTAAGTTTAAACCCGCAACAAGCCTGTGTTTATTTGTTCTCTTCACTTTTGTAATATTTCATAATTTTTATATGTCTAAATGTGAGTAGATTATATCAAAGAATGATCATTAGCAGTGATGATTACTGTAATTATTCAATTAAGAGTACATGTGAAACTTGAATAGACCCTGAAACTGACTGTAAATCTTATGATAAAGTAACTTTCAGATTTCAAAAATTAGAGAACTTGTTCAAATAGGTTCCGGATGAAACCATTCACCCCAATTAAAGATGTCATTTGTTTAAATGTCTACTCACAATTTCACATAATAGTGTATTCACAACCTTGCTATGCGTAGCATTATTATTCTCAGTCCGAGAAGATTTAGTCTAGCAGAATGAATAAGTTATAGGGATCTGGCCCCATCTTCTTCTTTCCTTTCCTATAGAGCGTTTTATCAGTTTGACTCTACCCGATTTGCATGGGAGTAACCTCTGTCCAGCCCCAGGACACTCCCATGAAGGAATCTTTTGGGCCAGAGGAAAAGCAACACCCACCATTCAAATTTTCTAAAACCCTTGACTATATAAAAGATAAAAAAAAATGAGAGCTCTTTCACTAATTCCAAAGTTGAATAAAAAAATCGGATCTATGCCCGTTCAGTTCATCTGCAGAACCACAACTACATGGTGATCCTGATCAAGCAAAAACATTTCTTGACTACACGTTAGAGAGCCATAAACAAAATTGACTGAACGATATTTACCAGTTCTCTGACCCCAGAAAGGAAGGGAACAAAAGGGAACATATATACCAGTCAGTTCTTGCTGTGCTTCACTGCATTGCACCTACCACATATGAACATCGAAGGGACATCCTCGTCATCTTCAATACCGGCGCACAAGGTATGCTGCCACACCTGACAAACATCACAAGCCACCATCCTCTCGCCATCGTCGTCTCTTGCTCCGCACACACAATCCACCATCCAACTATCTGTCCCACCTTCGTACCTGAGTTCACTCTCCAAGTCTAGCCCCGGGCCTCTGACCAACACCTCCATTTGCGACTCCAGAACGCGATGCTGCACTTGCTGATCATCTCTCACCTGCATTTCGCAAGCTTTCATTTCCCTCACGATGAACTGGTCCATTATGACGTAGGTGTCCCTCAGCGCTCTCTGCACCACCAGCTTGAGCTCGCCAGTTGTCACGCACTGAGGGACAACAATCAACTCGCCTGGTGGCAGTGGCCGTGTCAAATGTGACACCAACTCAGCGTAAGTCGGCATGACTCTGCATGTGATTCTTGTAAACATCTCGTCCTTTGCGTTTGCATATTTCCACTCCTTGACGAAATGCTTGCTGTCCAGGATCACCTGGGTAGCCAAACTCACAGGGTGGGAATCCGGGTAGCCAAACAAAATGTTCTCATACAAACACAACAAGTCCTCATAAATATCAAACTCCTGCTCTACAACTGGAGAACACAAGCGCAAACTATTTCTATCTTCAAGCTTTTCCTCCTTGCCAACTTCTTGAACAGTAAATACCAGAGTTTTGGTTTGTGGGTTCATCTTGCGACGAACAATCTGACTGCCCACAATTGTATTGTCTATGTTTTTTATGACAAAATCAATTAGTCCAGTATCTCCAATATACAGACGGACAGCATCTCGCAATTCTTGCCTGGACATGCTCTTGTGTCCTTTAACATCTGCTTGGTGTTCTTTCAAAGTGTTGACTATAATTTTAGCTGCATGCTCCAACCTTTTTGTTGGCCATCTAGAATATAATTCTGCGACAGGTATTGCAGAAATTGAAGACGTATCTTCTGCAGAATTACCATCAACTGGGCTCTTCTCTTCATAGGATCTTGCGATAATGGCAGACAGTGGTGGCGCAATATCATCAATTGTATTGAGAGGAGGTTTTCGATTGTCTGTTACCATTTGTGATTCAGAACATACAGCAGGGTGTCCTTCCACAGTAGTCTTTTTCTGGATTGGATGTTTGTGCTTGAAAGCAAGCATAAACTGTAGCAGGTCGCTGATGGTGACCAATCGAGACTCACTAGCATCTTTATATTTACGTATGATTTGCCGAATTGCTCTGCCATGGCTTGTGTCGAAAAAGTCTTGGACAATGGTATTGAGATCCAATGAACCAAGAACTTCAAGTGCTCTGTTGTATTTGTCTTTCGTGACTCCGAAACTTCCGAGATTAAATTTGTAACCCCATTTCGCAAACCAAGAGCATCCATATGCAAGTCCATACAGCAACCGAAGGTCCATCGAACCCTTCCTTGACATATCATGGACTGTGATTTTCCTAACAGTAGAAGCCAAAGCCCATTAGGAAAAGCAACATTACATCGTCCTATCTATAACATGCGACATTTGATTTGTCGCTCGCAAGGCTAGTGTTCAAATTCACCTGGCTCGAAGAATCGCACAGATTCGATCCCACAGGTCCATCAACTCTTCGGCACGAATAGAACGAGTCCCCTCTTCGTTACCATTAATACAGAGAAGGTGCCCGAAACCATTGCAGTGAATCATGCCATGTAAGAGATGAGTGTCGAGCTCGAGAATGTCTCCACTCATGGGTTTAACCCATTCGCCTTCTCTGGGAATGATGAAGTGGTATCTCCTCTTGGACACAAAATGGTGACTCCAACCTTCAAAGCCCAACAAGACGCCGATCACAAACCGGTAAATTACAGATTCAGGAATCAAGAAACAAAACTCGAAGTCCTTCCCCGACCACGTTCGACGAAATCCTCCCCCAAACCAGGACCAAGAACGAATTCCGAAGCGATCTCGACGTCGCAGAAAAACTCAAGAACCCTACGCAAAGAACAAGAATCTAGAAAACCCAGAAGAACCCAACCCCTCAAAAACAAAAACGAATCCGGAACGCGGAAACCGCCGATCAGTGCCCGAACAGGCACGAAATAACAAGATTCCCGGAAACCGATCAAGAAAACCGACTCACCGACGTATCTGCAACCGTCGCAGAAGGGCCGCGAGGAGCCCCGGACGTCCTCCTCGACGGTGTAGAGGGGGAAGACGGCGTCCCCCCCGCCGCCGCCCACGAAGTCGGTGCGCCACGTGGGGCAGCCCCCGACGGCGGCGTGGTCCTGGGGCTGGGCGCATTCCCGGACGAAGCGGCGGACGCTGTCGCGGAAGGGGCCGGAGAAGTCCACGGAGTGGGAGGAGAAGGAGGCGGCGGGGGGAGGCGGCGGCGGGGGGGAGGCGATCTGCGGCGGCGGCCTCCTCTTGCGCTTCTTGCCGGGGTCGGGCTCGGTTCTTGCCATCGAGAAGGAGTCGCCAGTGCGAGAGAGCGAGTGTGTCTTTTTCTTTTTCAAGGGGACGAGACGAAAAGAAAAAAAAAATCAAGATCAAGATCAAGAAAGTGTGCGATCTTTTTTGAATTTTGTATATTTTTGGAGATGTTTGCGAATTTCTTTTTTGAATTTTTTTTTCACTCTTTTTTTGGGCATTTAAATTCGTTTTTTTTTTTTGCTCTTATTCTTATTTCTTTTGGGATGTTTTGGTTGTTGAATTTTTTGGATTTTGCGGATGTGGATTGAAACCCTAAATTGGCGGGAGTTGTAGGGGAACGGGGGGAGTGGCAATTCGGTAAAATCGGCCGAGTCGGTGGGCATCTTTCGTGAAGATTTTTCATGAGGCGGTTTCGGCGCATGCGCAGCACGGAGGGTCGTTTTTTGGTTCGCTGGTCGTGGTCTAGGGGTCGGGCCTAGCGCTGTTGCGGCGACACAAGTTTTGGTCGGAGAAAGATGAGGCCGTCGGAATTCGGGTGGATGGTCGGAACATGCGATTACTCGGAAGACGCAATGATGCATCCCGATGAATATGAGCCCCGTCGAAAATTTTCCCCTTTACCCCTAGTATGATGTAGAGTTTTGAATGGATTTGAATGGTCAATATGAACATGGACAAATTCGTCCTGTCAATATGCAAATGGACGGTGTTTTGCTTATAGAAAGGTCTTGCAACTCTTGAGACTAGGGATATTAGATCCCAGATGAAATCTTTTGAAACGTACTCCGAGGAATAGATCTGATCAATAGAATGATTTAACCCTATTGGATCAAGCCCTAAAATATTTAGATGGGAGTTGGGAGGCAGATTACTATTTTCGCTCACATTCAGAAGAGAATAGATTGGCATGTTTGGGGTTCAATGACGGAGATGAGTCCTGATCCCCTATGAGAGGGTAGCGGCGGCACGGCGTCTCCTTTTGGGGATCAAGATCACGACCTCCGATCTTGAGGCAGTAAACCTTTAGATTGGAATGTCTCTCACCCCGGTCGGGGATGCATACGCGGTCCATGGCCGGGAGCAACCTCTCTCGATCAAGTGTCGCGTCTCATCAGGCGGGTTTGCGGGGCGATGCACGAGAAAGAGACCGGGGGCCGGGCACGCATGGGCGGCGGCAGCCGGGGCTCGTCTTAATCGGGTTGCTTGCTGATGCATGGACACGATTCCGAACTTGGAAAAGAACACGGACGTCGTTGCTGAAGCTTAGGCTAGGCATGATGATCTCGCGCCTCTCCTCCATCGCTCCGTAGATCTCTGCAAAACGATTTATATATGGGGCTTGTGTATGGCTCGACAGGTCTAAAGACATTGTCACGAGCGGGTCTGTCGAGCCGTCGAACTCGTCGCGTAAATGCAATGCGAAAAGAGCCCCCGAAAAACAGGGTAAGAGCGGTGCGGAAGCCAACGTGAACCACAGAGTCTCCGAAAGAGCGCGAAACTGTCGTTTTGAACATCATATTCTCTCTCTCTCTCTCATGTCTGAAGAAGGTTTCAATTGGTTCTAAAGAATTGTCTGAACGCCGATTCGCGATGTCGGTAAGTACTCGATTCCTTGTGCTCTGTCTTTGTTGCTTCTGGTTTCAAATGATGCATTTGTTCTTTCCAAGCATTCCCATTTGCAAGCCCATGTTCAACACTCTTGCTTCCTAAACGGATTCAACGTCTTCCTCATCAGACACTTCCTCAATTATTCCCGTTTACGCTCGTGATCTAATCCATCATGTAATTGTCACATAATTTCGACGTCACTTGTCATCTCCGAGATTAAATACGCTAATGTTCTGCTTTTCCCCTGAATATGCAGGTCTCGGAGGATAATGCGGAAAGGAAAAACGGGTCGGTCTCAGAATCCATCATGACGCCGAATTGGACAATCAACGTATCCGAGGTGCGGTCGGTTTCACCGCTCGTCCGCACGAGATTTTGCCGTCTGCATGACATGAGTACTTGTCGGAATATACTAATATAGACACGCCTTATTATTGCATCATCAAAGTTTCTAAGCATGTCATCTCATTATCGAATGATTAATGCATTCGAAGTTCTTCATCTGCTCATCATGCTCCTCCACATTCTGTAGATAAAGACAATCAAGGTCAACAACATATCTCCAAATGTTTCTGACCGAGACGTTAGAGAGTTCTTTTCTTTCTCCGGCGATATCCAACACGTCGAAATGCGAAGGCGAGAACTTAATAACTTCACCTCGTCGGAAAAGAAAGAATCCTATACGGTAGACTGATGATTTCACTTGCAGAGAATCGGAATCGTCGCAGCTCGCGTACGTCACTTTCAAAGAAGCGCAGGGTGCAGACACAGCAATGCTTCTCTCGGTAAGAACTCTAAACCAAAGCAGAATTTCCATGGCTGCACTGTAAAAGTCACGGAAGAACAACTTAGGTTCGAACCTGCGCGTTCCACTTCTCTGTCAACGCTTAATGCTCGATGAAATACTCGGATGTATATTCTCCCGTGCTCAGTGCTAGATCGAATTCGTGGAAGGCGAAAGAAAGATCGTGTCGAGCGATTAGATGCTATGATGCGACATCGATTGCATTGCCTGTCTGTCGATTGAGGGTGAACACTGATTAGATTGATTTTCAGGGCGCTACCATAGCTGATCTTTGTGTTAGCATAACGCCCGTTGATGATTACCAGCTCCCCCCAGAAGCTCTTCCCTCCACACCAGTAAGATCATGCTCTGTTTCAAATTCTTGGATGCCAATTTCTTTTTTTGTATAATGTTGCTATAAATGATCATGCACTTAAATAGCTCAGGAAAATAAGTGAACGAAAAATATTGTTAAAATCAATAGCATTTTTGAACGAACTTATAATTAAAATGTTGTTTTCATATATGTTTTGGAGTGATATAGACTAATGTGATTAGGAAAAGATTTTTCAAAAAGGGCATATGATTTGTCCATATAAAATTCTTTCCTTTTCATGTGATTTGAATTGCGATATGAAGGAGAAGAAACCAACCATCGGCGGTGATGCCATCAAAAAGGCCGAGGACGTGGTGAGCTCGATGCTCGCAGCGGGCTTCGTCCTCGGGAAGGATGTGATGGCAAGGGCCAAGGCCCTCGACGAGCAGCACCACTGGACGTCAAGCGCGTCCGCCACCGTCGCCTCGATCGGCGGCAAGATCGGCCTAGGTGAGAGGCTCGGTGCAGGGACCACAATGGTCACAGGCAAGGTGAAGGAGATGGACGAGCGGCTCCATGTGTCCGAGATGACGAGATCGGCACTAGCGATGGCCGAGCAGATCAAGGCAGGCGGCTCGGCTGCAAACTCCAGCATCATGAGCAACCGGTACGTGTCGACCGGGGCGTCGTGGGTGTCGAGTGCTCTCGAGACAGTCGTTAAGGTGGCCGAGGACGTGAGCAACATGACGAAGGAGAAGGTCGAGAAGGCCGAGGAGGGTAAAACGGTAATTTTGGGCGAGGGAGAGGCTGGGAAGGGTGGTGATGCTGTTGCAGCTACGCATGTTCATGTGGTTGGGTCTCCAGGAGGAGCTCCAATCGTGCCACTTGATTCTAAGGACACCAAACTTGGGATTATATGATGGGAAGGGCTAATTCGTCTTTTCTCCTTGTGCTCATGGGAGTTTCATCACTTGTCTTTTTGGGTACTTGGGTTTTCTTGTGCATTAGGCTTGTGTACTATTGAGTCGCTAGAAAAGTATTTGGCACGTGCGTTGATTATAGCAATCTCGATGATCATTGGAGGCCGTCATTGTCTCCTAATTGCTTAACCTGACCAACATTGACTATTTTGTGAAGTTTTTTCATGTTGAAAGTTATCTCGCCTCATCCGTTTTTTCCGTCTATTGTCATAGAGTGATAATTGTTGTTGTTTAGCTACATTTTGAGTCGCACATGACTTTTGTATCCTATTACTAGTCTTCTCAACATGTTCATTTACGCTAGTTTGAAATGTATTCTTTCGATGAGGCATTTTCTATCTAGTGGATTTTGGAGTGGCATTAATGAATTGAATGACTCTATTGGTACCTTCGAATGTTGTGAATGAACCTATACAATGCTGTAGGGGATTGTTAAGAACTATAAGATTCTCAAAGACAGGGTAGTTCTTTACATGAACTTGGAGAATTGCCGCAGTTTGGGTGGCCGATTGGGCTGCACAAGAAGTGTAAGGGAAGAAATTACATCCCAAGGGTGCATTTGGCAGCCTAAATAATATGTGGGATAGCCATATCTGTTCCGTGAGGCGACCATCCCACCCGTGGTCGATATGGTCAGAGGACCCTTGCCATGGAGGTAGCCGTTGGAAAAGGTGATCGCCCTGGCCGGTGATCATGTTGGGTACATTATAGAATAGCTAGACTTACCAAATAAAGTATTAGATATAACAATCCAACACATTTCTCATCTTATCTTATAATTTTGCAGTCTTAATTCTCATCTTAACAACCAAACGAAACATAATAATTTTAGTATAAACAGCTTCAAAGTCCCACATTCTCATGGTTATAAGCTACTCATTTTTTCAATCTGCTTGGAGTGTTGTGGGCAACGGCATCATTGTTCTTCTACGTAACATCTCTAGAAGTTGTAAAATGCGATCAATTACCCTAATATTTGGGGAATTTTGCAAATGGTCACTACACTTAAGGGATGTTTGCAATCCGACCATTTGACTTTCGTTGTCATTTAAGGAGTCAAACTTTGATTTTATGCAAATGATATATTTTGACTAAAATCCACCCAAATTTCCAGCCAAATTTTGACGAAACACCTCATCAATTTGCAGGTAAGTGTCGTCTAAATCTATCAGTGAGTGTGACGGCCCAGCAAGGGTTGAAAAGACCCTCACTATTTCTAGCGATAATTTGTAGTGATGGGGATTCATGGCCCTCGATAGGGCATTGCCCTCCTTCGGTCAGAGTTAGAGAACCCTTGTCTACCACTAGCGAGTCACGCCACCATAAGCGATGGCCGAAAGAAGCAATGATGCCCACATGTCTACTACCCTCGACAACTCTTAACTATTCTCTCTCGGTCTCTTGATCCGGCAACCCCCACTTGAACCCATCGAAGGCCGCCGCACCCTTGACGTCTTTTGAGTGGGGTTAGGCACAGTGTTGAGCGACCCTCTTCACGTTCTGTCTGTCACTCTGGAAGCGAAGAACGGAAAAGGGGAGCTTTCATTGAGACAGGTCGGTGGGGGATGGCCGGCTCAGGATTTCGATGATTTTAACTCCCGTAGACATCCAATTCAATGCGGTCTCAGGGATAACTCCGCAAGAGAGCGAGCTTGAAGATGCAGAGTCTGCATGGCTCTGCGTTGAGCCCGTTGAATACACTTGCAGTGCAAATTTTAAGACTCTTAGTGCAGTCACCAAAGAGAAATTATTAATTCAGTCTTATATTCATTGTAGGTGTTTCAATATAATCTAGAATATTTTCAACTTTGTGGCTTTGCCGATGTAGTTCTAATGTTGTTGTGTCATTCTAATTATATGTCTATAAGACAAAACGTTATTTCGTATCAAGTAATTGGTATGATATAAAATGACCCATACCTAAAAGAAATTCTGTTATAAAATGTGATGGTCGAAATTTATAACGAAGACTGATGTATGCTTCAATCACCCACCTGCAGTTTGAGTGATTCCGAATAAGAGGGCTATATTATCAAGAACAATGAGTTTAGCCTTCAAAAGAAAGTCTGAATCTAGAACTCATCTAGATTTTGATTATTTTCACGTCAATTAACTTCCTAGGGAACAGATTGGATAATGGAGATTGTTTATGAACATTTAGATATGATATAAAAATAAAAAATAAAAAAAATATATGAAAAAAATTCGATACAAACTTTACTTACAAAATTTTCTACCAAGTATGCTATATGATCATGTTCAGAATGTTTGTCTTCATTCACCATGAACAAAATTAAATTAATGAGCATTTCATGAGAATAATAATTCAATATCAAGTTTAAACTTTATTAAAAAAAAAGTATTTTTTGAAAAATTTAAAATATAAATTTTGTACAGTTACCAAACGTGTTTTTGTTATTTTTCTATTCTAGGAATATAAATTGAGTGCAGTTACCAAACGTGTTTCTGTTCTTTTTATTTATTTATTTCAAGAACAGTTTTTTTTTACACTTACCAAACGCGTTCTTTTGTTAAAAAACTGTTTTCGGAACAGAAACATTTTTTTTTGTTTCTGTTCCCTAGAACAAAAAAAAAACAGAAATGTTACCAAACGCGACCTACATGTCCAAAATTTTGGGCCACTTCATAAGTAATTTGATGGTTAATCAACAATGGGAGGACCGTATTGCACAAATTACAAAAGACGAAGGATCAAATGTAAAAAAAAAAAGATGGAGGACCAGATGGCACGAACTTTAATGATCAAAGGACCAAAACTGTAATTAACCGAATCTAGAAGCAAAGATTGGATCGAGAGGCAGGAACGAAGCGCTAGGGTTACGCAACGTTCGCCTCTATAAAAGCAGGGACTACCCCAGACCGAACGAGGAAGCTGTCGGCTTCAGCTGCTCGGCCGCAGCGAGGTCGGCCATACAGCCGATTCGCTCCGTCCCTCCCTTTACCTTGCATTCGTTAGCTCTGCAGTTTCATTACTCGAGACCGTATTCGGGTCCCGTTGCTTGCTTCGAAACGGTGTCGACTCTCGATGCTGCGGATGCTGTATCCATCTATACAAGTATACCCTCGATTTCTTCGCTGCTTTTTCGCGACTTGGGTTCGGATCTTTCTTCGTTTTCCTCCTTTTTCTTGCGGGTTTCGATTGTGGGTCTCTTTCTTTTCTCGCTTTTCTTTCCGTTTTCGAAGAGAAAATGCCATTTTTGATTTCGGGGATTCGAGCGTGATTGCGGGCATTATATAGATTTAAGGACAGCCACTGTATGGTTTTGCCTCCGTGATGAGTTGCGATACTTTCGTTCTTCCGACATGTTCAGTGAGGAAAAGTTTTGGAGACCTGAAAAGTTTTACATCTAATCTGTGTATGTTTTGCTTTCTGCAAGTATAGGATGCAAGAAAGCTATAATTTTTGTTTACCTTAGATCCGTTTTGTGGGTTTTAAGGGGCGTGATCTGCTCATTTAAACTTTAAGACAGTAGGTGTAGCGCCTCTGAGGATGAACATCTGAATACTTTCGTTCTTCCGAAATGCATCATGTGGAAGAATTATGGAGACCTGAACTGAAGAGGCGTGAACCATCTGTCTATGTTCTTGATAAGGGCTTTACTTGATTGCTTCACTTTGGTTTTCTTTCCTTTCTTTTGGCATTGCAAATTTCTGTTGTTTTGGTGAGAGGTAAATAGTTCCCAAAACGGGAGTTATAGGCCTCGTGTCTTGGTTTTTTTTTTTTTTTTTTTTTTAATGCCTCAATTCTAGATGTGGTCTGGTGGCTACATTGTTCAGGCTGTCATTTCAAATTGTTGCTCCTCGACTTTCAAGATTCGAGTGGCCCAATTTGCTCAGCTGAGCGCTTTATTCCCTAGCAATTTACTGAATTTAGGACGTAACAATCAATGCCTCTTGTGATGAATGTAGAAATACTTTCGTTCTTCCGAGATGTTTCATGCGGAAATATATTGGAGACCTGAACTGAAGAGGCATATTGAATCTTATTCTTCTTTTCCTCCTCCTCTGTGGTGTTACTCTCATTCACAACACTTCTTTTCGATTCTTTTTTGCGAGTCTGAATTGAGGGCTCCATTTTACCTAAGTTTGTACGTGCTTGATTGCTTGACTTATTTGCTCTTCGGTCTGTAGTCATGAGGATTTGAGGATATTGGATTTGAGAATATTGCTTCATATTTTGCTGAAGTGAAGTTTGAGCAGCTAACCCCAACCGGAACCCTTAGCCTCCACCTTCTGCAAAAGAAAAGAAAAACTAGTAACACTAGCGAAAGGCAACATAAGGCTTCCCTGGTTTATGCCTCTGATGATGATTCTGACTGAACTTTCGTTCTTCCGAGATGTTTCATGCGGAAAATATCTGGAGACCTGAACTGAAGAGGTGTGATTTCACTTAGTGATTAATGATTGATGGACTTCATAGTGTTTAATGATTGATGGCCTTTACTTTATAGTAAAATTGCTATATTTCTTCAATAGCTTATTTGCATCAAGCCATGAATAGTCGCGATCGTCTCTTGTTGGTCTTTGTGGTCGTATTTCAAAGTCTAATTTAGATTGCAGACAGTGAAGAAAATTTGAAGCTCCTACTTAATGTCCTACTTTGGGTCTTTGCTTAATTGCTTCATTTAGTACTTTCAAGAAGTACTTCTAGATGTTGCCTTTAACCATTTTTCCCCATTAGGCAAGGCAGCACCTGTGGTCTTTATAGGTTAATTTATTTTTTGGGATTATTTCCTTACCATTGAAAACTATTGTTGCTCATATTAATCCATTCACTTGATTCTCCTTTGTTGAATTGCAGTCAGGATTTGTGCAGCAGCCAAATTCCACGAGTTTTCTCTGGTCAACTGTGAATTGTTTGTTTTGGTTTTGTAATTAGCTTCTAGTTCAGCTCGGTCACTTGCAACTTTCTCCCAAATTCAATCTAGAGGACGCTGTATAATTAACCCAGTTATTCCCACTGTTTTCTTTTCTACCCCCATCACCGATAAGTCATCTGACTGGGCTTAAGAATTACACAAATTGCAATTTGAATTTGAAGCGATTCTTGAATGACTGAGATATACACGGATGTTCCAACAATACAGAATCACAGTAGTCAATGTTTCTTGCCACTCTTTTCCGGTTTTTATTCCACTTCGATGAGAGGTTGTGTAGATGCTCTCAGGTTCTGTTTTCTCTTCTGAACATGGCATTTGCAAGAGTTTAGATTCATTTGGTCTTTGTCGGTTCCGAAGGACTGCTCGTGCTCTTGTTAAACACTACTGAAGCACAGAGATCCTCATTTAGCTATCAAGGACGGCAGTTCTAGCTGTATTTGGTTCTAGGCATCCATTTATTTTGCTAGTGTGGATGCGTTTGGTGAAGCATTTTGAAAGCCGATTAGGTAAATACAAAAATATTTAGTAAATTACATTTTGAAAAGCAACTAGGAAACACATCTGAAAAGTCTTTTGGTAATTAATATTAGTTTTTTTTAATTTTTATTTGTTTAAAATTGAAAAAAATGAAATATATATTTATATAAAAAAAAAGACCAAATCTTTTGTTGGATTGGTGAAGGGCTATGGCTACCAGCAAGCCAGATTTGGTGTAAGCGATTGTTGACCTCAAGCAACCTCTAGTGAAGGTTGTGCAACCTTGGTAACAGCGCTAGATGTTGTGTGATTGGGTCTCGTGGGGGGTCGCATGATGGTATTCAACATTTGACTAAATGCTGAAAGTACAAAATTAATCTTTATTAGTATTTTCAGTCTTCTCAATATTGGAAATTTCAAAACAGTTGTCAAACGATCTAGCATTTTCTTCGGGGGTTTAGAGGCCGAAAGCTCTTTGGTAATGTTGAGTCAAATGCACCCTGGGCCCGTTTGGTTCGGCTTTGGGGGAATGTCCTTGGGGAAATGCAAAGGCCTTTAGCCTAAAGGGGTTTGGTGAAATGCAAATACTGTTTGGTAAACTAAAATTGAAAAGATGCTTTGATATGCAATTTGGGGAAAATGCTGTTTGGTAAACACATACATTTGAAAAGTCTTTTCATGTGCTAATTTTAAAATTTTGCAACTTTAATTTGTTAAAAATCAAAATTAAAAATCAATGACCTTAACTTTTATATATTTTTTTCAAGTTGAGAGTAATGTATAAAAGATGTATTAATAAAATTTTAAATAAAAAAATCACATCAAACTCAATTAAAAATAGAGTAATTTCATTACAATAAACATAACAACACATGTCCAAAAGAAAGAGATAAATTATCGTTAAATATTACAAACGTCATTAACTATTTATCAAGTCTAAATATTACAAACGTCCTTAACTATTTATTAAATCCATAGCTATTTCATCACGTAAACGTGCCATGTCAGGGAATGCATTATCATTTGAAGCACTTGTCCCATCATTTACAACATCATGGTCGACGGAATATCCATACTCGGGATCCAAATCTGCTGTTTCAAAATCCGTATCAGTTACGGCATTTTTTCTTATAAAGTTGTGCAAAGCCATTGTAGCTATGACAATTTGCACTTGCTTTTCATAAGGATAACTTGGCATGGTAGTTAAAATCTTCCACTTCATTTTTAATACGCCAAAGGCTCGTTCAATTGCTGAGCGAAGTGAGGAATGTGCACGGTTGAACACTTCTCGATGACCCGTAGGTGTAGGACCTTGTCGAAATTCTGGCAAATGATATCTAACTTCTCTATATGGCCCCAAATAACCCATGAGATTTGGATATCCAGCATCTACTAAATAATATTTACCTACACAAATATCATATAAATTTAATTAACATATGCCACGTAAATATATATATATATATATATATATATATATATGTACATAAACTATTAATTAACCAACCTGGAGGTGGATGGGGAAATTGTGCATCACGTCTTCCAATGGCATCATAGAAGACACGAGTATCATGAGCTTGTCCCTCCCAACCGGCACAAACGTCAATAAATTCCATATTAAAATTACATATGGCCAACACATTTTGAGTAGTTTTTCCTTTTCGACCAATAAAGCGAATTTGATCATACACCGGTACCATTGCTGGGATATGTGTACCATCCATAGCTCCAATACAATCCTAAAACAAATAATACAAATATTATATGATTTAAATTTAGTTTTTCGTTTTTATTGTACAATCATTACTTACCTTAAAATATGGATAAAATCGTCGATCTTTCTTAATCTTCTCTGGAACTTCCCGAAATTGTCGATTAATTGGTTGGATCAAATATTTTCCCATATTGCATACTTTATTTAAAACTAAACTAAAATGCCTACTTATGGTTTCCCCAGAGCGTTGAAAACGTTCTTGTGCTACCATGTTACCTATACCATGTCCCAACATATAAAGAAACATTCCAACCATTTCTACAACATTAGTATTCCTAGATCGTTTAAGGCCATAGCGCGTTACTAAGTCACGTGTTAAATTATTAAATATATCCCTATGCATTCTAAACATATTATAGCATCTTATTGGATTAGTATCTTCGGCCATCAACTCTCTTATCCACGCATGACCTGTATATGATGAGGTCATAGAAGGTTGTTTGCAAAGGTACGTTGCTTGATAAGCAATTGCAGCATTAGCAATTGAAAACAAATCCATGAATTCATCTTCCTCTTGTTCACGATTTTCCTTTTCTTGAGAATGATCCATAATTGCCTAACGTAACAAAATATAGAGTTAGAATAAGAAAAACAATGAATAATCTTGACAATTCATTAAGAAAAATAATAGTATCAATCAACATATATATGCAAACTCAACCACATAAAAAGAACCCCAATTAGAAACAATTCTCACATTAAAAACATTAATATAAATTATGTCCATACATAATTTAAATAGAGTTCGCTTATAAAAATAAAATAGCATATTCAAGAATTTAAATAAGAAGCTATGACAACATCTTAGTTATTATTAAGTTATTCCATCTCAAGCTTGAGATACTTCACCCTCAGGGCATCGGTATTCAAGCTCATGAAGATCTGCCTATTGTCTATCTTTTCCTTAAAATGTTTGATTGCAAAAAAGTACAGCTTTTCATCTTGCACAATCTCCGGGATGGCATCCAACATAGATATGAGGTCCTTGTAAGGATCGAATCCCTCATTTGCTCGAGATGCAACAGCATCAACACTCCTACTTTCAACGGCGGAACAAAGCCTATTAATTTGGCTTCCAAGTAATTGTGCTGGGCTCAAATTCTTGTCTTTCTTTCATCGAGTTTGCCTCGTTGAAGTCTCCGCTACTCTTTTACGAGCCCGAGTTTGAATTGGTTCATCAATATTTTGACTCACATGACATTCCAAATTCTCATCAGTAGATCCTACGCCATCATCAATATTGGGTTGTGTGGCATCAACATTCTCATCAACACATAAACCTTGTGCAGGATTCCAAGTGATTCCTCCAGTAGCTACCGTATCCCTGAACATCCTATCTAGCAACACTTCAAGATCAGGAGGTATGCCTTTTGTCCTAAAAGGCTTAACCTTAGGATTAGCCTGTTATAAAAAGTATTTGAATAAGTTGTAGATAATTGAAAATGAGAACTTAATCGAAAAGTAAAAGAACCAATGATAAACACCTTGATTTTATTCTCCCACCATTCATCACTCGCATCGATGGTTTTCTTCCTTGGATCCCATCCTAGTCCTGTTTCACTATAAACCAATGTCCTCCATCTTTTCCAGTATTCCTTAAGATTATCCCACTTACTATTCATTTGAAATTTATCGTACTTTTTGCCTTTCAACTTCTCGAACTTATTAATTATGATAGTCCATCCATCTCTCTTGTTGGTTGCAGGACGATTACCCTTATCGATTTGTTCAACACATAGCTTACAATATGTTTCCACATCTTCGGTAGTCCAATATGCCTTTTCCTTTGTTGAACTCGCCGTCTTCCAATAATATGAGCATGAATAGATTTGAGAGACATATAATAAAGAAAAATTCAGCAATTGAATTAAATCAAGTCAAGGTGAACTAGTAAAGCACAAGTAATATTGTATTAGGTATTGGCCCAAAAAACAAGAAAAAAAACCAACAACATATATCAATTGCACCTTGAAAACTTTTCCTTCAGCATGTCCTAAACAATCATAAAATGTGTTTTCCTTCAGCAGGTTTCATTGGCAGAAAAAATACAAGTAAAATAGTAAAGTAGGCTTGAACTTCAAACTGAAATGGCATCTTGAGAAAGCATGTTACAGGGTATCATCAATAACATATTTCGCTGAATTAGTTGCTCTAAGCTCTTGTTTTCTTTATCTATGGTGGGTTTTGTGGTTGCACTTCTGACCATCTTTCACATGCGACCAATAGACATCTGCATGTAGTTATTTAAGTTTGGTGTGATCACCTCAACCAGAAATTAAGTATCTCACGGATTACTGTTGCATGAAACCAATGCATTTTACGGATATATCTATAAGGAAAAATTCCATTCCAACAGCTAAAGAAAATAGACATCCATGGAAGCAGCTCTCCTGTCGCTACAACAATCTAAATCATGAGGCAATAGCTACCCCTTTCACGAGAAAATTCAAGAATGGAGCAGAAAACGTTGCTAGACGACCGAAGGTGGCATTCGAGAGAGATTAGAAAATTCGAAAAATATTTTCTGTGAAATGAACCACGCCTTAATGAAAGTTGTTCGCTAAGAAATTTAATCTACAAGTGGCTGTCAACGTGATATAACCAGTTTTGCAAACTTTCACGTTCTAATATTCAGTCATGACCCCTTGTAGTGAAAGCCTTACGATTCAATAAGCGTGTCATAGAGATTTGTACAATCACACCGTGCGATAAGGACGGCGGTTCTCCCCTCGGTCATTCGAAAAAATAGAACGCAAAACACAAAAACCGAAAGAGAAGCCAAATACCCATTGATAAACTCAAGCATCAGATAAGAAAAATAATTCCAGTGCTTAGGGCAGGGGTCAATTCATTCGTTCCACAATTTACAGCAGATGGGAAGTTCAAAACAGCAACAATTTTTTACAGCAAAATCAATGAACATTATCAGTCACATACCAAACTGGATTTTCTGTGTTGCAAGATAAACTATCCATATTCTCCTATAAGTAAAAGTAGCAGACCAAAATAATTATATTTAAGATAGATGAAAGAAGAGAAGATAGATGACCATCATTTTCATGCATCTCTTGAAGACCGGCAAACAGAAGCAATTCTAATTTCAAAGTGTCCCGCAAAATACTGTATTGATCTGATGAAATGGCAAATGAACCTTGGGAACTCTTAAACAAGGAAATGACAAACTAATTTCCAGCAAAATAAAATGATGTATCGTCTTACCTTTTCAATGCCACCACGAGAAGTTACTTCTACAAATAACCGATGCAACTCAAGCTCTTTGCCCCCAATAATAGGAATCCTGATATTATGGAATTGGGGATATGAAGAGAACAACAACAGCAAAGCAAGACCACCCAAAATAGATGACCAAATGAAGATCAGTACATGTCAAATAATTTTATCTATGTAAGGACTTCAGACACAACTAATTGCAGAGATATTAATAGGCATCAATAGAGTAGCAAGAGTAATTACTTTGTATTTTCAACAATGCTGATGACAAAGACAAACAAGAAAGACTCTTCTCTTTTTACTCTCAAAGAAGCAAAATGACTGTTTTCGCCTGGTTGAGATTGTCAACTAATTCTGCAATTTACACCTAACTGGACAAAGCGGGGGGAAATGAGAGATGGACAAACAATAATTCTCCCAAATGCTACAATCTCTCGCCAAATCAAAACATGCCACTCTACCCATACAAATTTCCACAAAAATCGCAACATATTGAGAAAATCTGACCTGGACAGCAGCGACCGCGAGCGCGAGTGTAGCGTGATAGGAGAGCTTGAGGGCAGCGAGAGTGAAGAATGATGCGAGGAAGAGAACTCAAACCCCTGCCTACCGTGAGGGAACGCCGCTTCAAGCACGAAAGGGGGAGTCGTCAAGGTACAACAAAGGCGAGGGAAATTCTACATCCGAACAGAACAGAGGAGAAATCTTACCCAGAGAGAGGCGAGTGCGAAGGCGATGAGCGCTCGAGGGTGGTGGCCGTGAAGATCGTAGTGTGAGGAAGGGAGGTGAAGGGTGGCGAACGTGAGGGTCGAACACAAACGATCGTGAGGTAGAGAGAGGCGTGAGAGTGTAAAAAGAGCAGAGGAGCCGTGAGAGTAAAAAAGTGCAGGAGGCGTGAAAACGTAAGGCTACGGAAAACATAAAAGGAAGAAGATGGTTTTAGGGTTTTCTATTTAGGAAAGGGCAAAAATGGATTTTGATTAATAAATGGGGACAAAATGGGCAACTGACATGTATTCATTAAACAAAGCAAATAGCATTCCGAGAATGCTATTCTCCAATGCACCTTGGAGCCTCCATTCCCCTAAAGGCCTTTGAAGTCCCTTGGAGATGCAATTGCATCCCCCCAAAGCCCTCAAAAAGTTGAACCAAACACCTTCAGCATTTGGCCAAACCCCTTTGGAGCCCCAAAGTCCCTTCCAAATGCTGAACCAAACAGGACCATATTGTGGACTATGTTTTATTCAAGATTTGGCTCTTCCTAAGCAAGCACTGTTGCCTATGCCTACTACTATAAAGTGATGTGACAGGGTCTCGCCTAGTGTCAATTGTAATGCTTGGTAGATGTATGATATGCACCTTGTGGAGATTTCTACCCCTTGGTCTAAATGAGAGGATTAAGGGCATGTTTGTTAAAAAGTGTTTTTGTTCCCTGGAACAAAAATTTCTGTTCTTTTATTCTGGGAAACAAAAAAAAGAACAGAAATATGTTTTGTAAAATTTTTGTTCTTGGGTACAGACTTGAAATAGAAACAAAAAGTAGAAAAAAAGTAACTTTTTGTTCTCAAGAGGAATTTTGAGAATTAATTTTTTCTCTTTTATTTTTTCTTATCTTTTATTTCCTTCTTCCTTTTGTTTTGGCTAGTCACCGGCCTCGGCCATGGCCGCGACCTCGTAGGAGTGTCACCGAGCCTCATTGTGGCTGGGTGAGGCTGAGCTCGCCCAGTCACCAGAGAGGCTTGGCCTCACTAGATTTGGGCGAGCTCAAGCTTGCCTAGCTAAGGTGAGGCCGGCACGAGGTCGAGCCTCGACTGTGGCCTAGCGAGGCTCTCTGGGCGAGGCTCCCTGGCCACTGAGGTCATCGACGAGGCTTCGGCGAGCTCACCAGACCTTGCCCAGCCAGTTGCCAGCTGCTGCCGTGGCTAGCGACATGCCACAAAGCATAAAGTAGGAAAAAAAAGAAAAATATAACAAAAACATTAAAAATATTAAAAGAAACAATAAAAGTATACAAGTTTACCACGCATATTTATATTCCTAGAATAGAAATTTTTTGCAGTTACCAAGCGCGTTCTTATACTCAGAATTTGTTTTTGGGAATAGAAACAAAAAAATAAATTATTTATGTTAAAAAATTGTTATTCGGAACATAATGACTACCAAACGTGCTCTAAGTTAGTATGATGATTATGCCCGTGGACACCTCAATAAAGAACTTAAACAAGAATTGGTAACCAAAACTAATTGGTAATTTAATGAGAGAATAATGGGCTATACTTATTTCGTATATTGATAGGGTTAGCTAATGTAAGGTAGGAATTAGGGGTGTGCATGATCCAGGCGGGCGGTTCTCGACCTAGAATCGGGAACCGCCCTCTAAGGACTGGTTATGAAAAATTGAAACTGGGATCCACCCATTTGTTGCATGAATCCACTCGGAAACTAGATTGGCGGTCCGATTTGATTCCAGATGAATCCATGGAATCGGTCTCACAATAATAATAATATCACTTTTTAAATCTCACAATGAGAACTTTTCATATCGAGTAATATACTAGATACCAAAAGTTACAACAACTAGAAATCAGAACATAAAACAAAAACAAAAACTAATTTGAGAAACTACATTAATTAGGTTTCACTCAAACATTCAAGAGTTTTAGCTTCTTGGTCATTTTCCTTCATAAAAGCTACAACAAGTAGCTAAGAGCCACATAATTTCAGTAAAAAAAAGAAGAAAAAACCAGAAACTAGTTTGCACTAAAATATACAAAAATTTGCCGCTAATTATTTCTACTGATAACCAAATTTACTACCATAGCAATAGGTTGGTATTACCAAGATAATATTCAAGGGATGGATAAAAAATAATCATTGAAAACACAACATAGCATTACAAGAGGCAACATTCAAAGACCAAAAGAAAATTCCATGAACCATATAGTCTCCTTTTCTCATATTAGGTAATAGTACACTTGTTTCCTGTGTCTAATTTTCATATATGCATTGGGCGGAAAAAAAATACACAATAAAGAAAAGGAGGAGGACATTTGGAGGGGGATGGGAGTACAAAGATGATGTTGATGATGCACGTAAAAAAGAGAAGAGGAGGGGATGTTGGAGATTGAGATTGATGACTGACGGCTGATGACTGAGAGATGAAGGGAGGAAGGAGTAAATGCAAATCCACTCTGATTTAGCAAATAAATAAAATCAAAGACAGGAAAGGCCATAGAAAAGAAAAAAGAAACCGAGAGAGAGAGAGAGAGAGAGAGAGAGAGAGAGAGAGAGAGAGCTATTTCCATAAAGTCCCAATCCACCTATCAAACCCTTTGTTATAAGTCCAGTTTTTAATATTAAAAATTAATTGGTCCGGTCCGAGTGGGCGAGTGAACGGATCAATCCATGGAACCAGGAACCGAATTAGTACCCACCGGTTCCCATAAATTGGAACTGGGAACCAGACCGATTCCCTCAAGAACCATCGGTTCCGAGCGGTTTCGGTTCGGTTCCAGGCGATTTGAGCGGATCCCGGTTCTTTTACACACCTCTAGTAGGAACGATCGATTATAAGGGTCATCTTTTTCCTTTATTCATTTGATTAATATACATATGCATGTAGCAAACATGAATACAATTCTTTCTACTTGAGAATAATAAGTCAAAATATATTTAATTTTAACAAATATTATATGTTTTAAAAAGGGAGCGTAAAGAATTTACTTAGTGTTATATATAGCTACACTGGTTCAAAATCAATTTGGTTCTAGGTTTCTTGATAGTATAGGAAATTGAATCAGCCGAGACTAGTTTTCTATTTTTAGATTAGAGAACTAGATTGATCCTTTTGTGATAGGCCTGAAACTGGTTGAGCAAAGTCAGTTAGGCCTGGTTCAACTTGCGAACGGTTTGTTTGCTTACCCATAATGTAAGGGGTAGTTAACCATTGAAGCTAAAAATTTGTGACTCAACGAAAGAGTTGGTAAATAGAAAAAAAGACCGTTCAACATTTGTAAGTAATTCAAGTGAGTGTTACTAGTTCAAAATTAGTTGATAATATATAATTGATAAAATTTTGTAAGTCACTCTAATTCAGTTTGAAATTTTATATAAAATGAAAGTGTCAAAAAAAGTCCTAAACATTTTGCATTAGTACCAATTTAGTCTTAAACTTCTATTAATGCCAAATTAGTCCTAAGCCTTTTGTTTGGTGCCAATTCAGTCTTTTCGTCTAACTTTGGTTGGATTTTGCTGATGTGACACAATTGGTGCTGACGTTGATAATTTTTAATAATATTTTAATATTTTTTCGAAATTTTTATTTTAAAATTCTCTTTTATTTATTTATTTATTTTTCTTTTTCTCCTCCTTTCTCGAGTTGGTCGCTGGACCTTAGTGACTGGCTAGAGATGATGATTGGTGAGGTTGAGGTCAACCTCGCTAGAGTTTGTGAGGTTGTGCTTGCAAGGGCTAAAGTCCTCACCAATGGTTGAGTGAGGCCAGCCTCGTTTATGGTTGGTAAGGCTTGACCTTTGTCAGGTTTGGGGAGGGTGAGCCTCACCTTGTGGCTTGGGCTACCTTGAGCCAGCCTCGCCCATGGATGGCGATAGTGAGCCTTGTCGGCCATTGCCTTTAGCTAGTTCCTGAGGTTCGACGATCGATTGGAGAAAGGATGAGAAGTAAAAAAGAAAAAGAAAAGGAAAAATAACAAAAATAACAAAAAATTTGAAAAAATATTAAAATATTATTAAAAATTGTCCACATTAGTGTTAGTCATGCCACATTAGTCAACTGATGTCCAGTTAACAAAATCTAGCCAAAATTAGCCAAAAAGAATTGAATTGGTACAAAGTCAAAAAAATTAGGACTAAATTAGTATCAAGTGAAAATGTTTATAACTAAATTGACACCAATAAAAAGTTTATGAACTAAATTGACACAAATACAAAAAGTTTAAGACTTTTTTTTGACACTTTTCCCTCATATAAATGATAGAAAATTTGAAGCATTAAGTAAGTTATGCAAATAAAAAGGGTTAAGTTATTACAAAATTACTGATTTGTAAACCGTCAAAAAGTTGATAATTTCGAAAAAATGATGATAAAATTATAAATAACTTACCGGGGAAAAGGTCTCCGGTGTTTTTTTTTTTTTTTTACCAATGATAATCAATAGCACTGTTAAAGAATCCTATATTTTTGGACATTAGGCAATGAAGTAATGGTCAGCGAAGATCAAGTGAGATCTTAAAAGGTGGGGGGTGTGCCCCTCCAGTGCCGATGAGGATGAGATCTCTACGGTCTCCAAGACCCTCATGATTATCACCATAAACAAAGGGGATTCAGTAACTTCCAAAAGCAGATGTCATCGAGAATTCTCTCAATTCAATCTAATCAAAGTTAGATGTGCATTAGCCAAGAGCTAGAGAGAGAGAGAGAGAGAGAGAGAGATGTGGATTAGCCAAGACTCTCATGATTATCACCATAAACAAAGGGGATTCAGTAACTTTTAAAAGCGGATGTCGTTGGGAATTCTCTCAATTCAATCTAAGCAAAGTCAGATGTGGATTAGCCAAGAGCTAGAGAGAGAGAGAGAGAGAGAGAGAGAGAGAGAGAGAGAGAGAGAGAGATGGTATGGTATGATGGATGCAAGATGCATGAACTTTTGCGAAAGTACACTCTTAAGCGCTGAAATTATCTCCTCCTCACTTCTGTATTTTATTTTGGGTCCTTTTATTTATACACGATCCGGGTCCATAAGTCTCACGTTTTTATTTTGAGTACACTTTTCAAGTGACTTCTACTCGTTTTTATGCGACTCATTTAAATGGAGAAGTAAACTCAACATTCTTGACTCATAAGGACAACCGTAGCCAAGCAACATCGCCATTCGTCGTGCTCCACTGTCCTTCTGAGCATAGCTGAATCCAGGCTAAGATGAATCGTCGACATATAGATGAAAGGGGCAAATCGTCACGTGTTGCGAACGTGGAGGAGGCAAAAGCAAAATGAGATAAACTTTCCCAATTAAGAAATTGATGAAGATTGGGATGTTTCAGGGGTCAAAAGCCTTGCATCTTTTTCCACCCACTGGCAGCATCACTTCCCTGAAAAGAAAAGTAGAAAAGCAAGATGTATAGAGGCCTTTGTGACATTGTCCAAAAGATCCAAGGAAAAAATTATCGAAAAAGTTTTAGACTTACTATAATTACGCCAATCCGATTTTAAATCTTTTATTGACCAATTCAATCTATTTAGCCAATTTTGACTGGCTGGTGCTTGTCATTTAACTAATGATGATGTGGCAATTTTCTAATAAATCTATTTATTTATTTTTTCGATTTTTTTTATTTATTTTATGTTTCTTTTTCCTTTCCTTTTCCCTCCTTTGGCTTCTTTTCCTTGTAGTGGCTGGCGAGGCTCCGACAATGCTCGCTGATCATTGGGTGAGGACTATGAAGCTCTCGTTGGCCGTCGACAAGAGTTGCCACCCTCTCCAGGTGTGGGGGCCTCAAGTGAGGTGGCTTTGCCCAGATCTAGGCGAGGCCAGCCTTGCCATGGCCTTGCTGGTCACGGGTGAAGGTGGCCTTGACCATGGCTAGTGAGGCCTTGGTTGCCTTCACCAGCCTCACCTAGATCTAGGTGAAGTTGTCTCACCAAAGCCTCGTCGACCATTATGGGGAAAAGAAGCCAAAGGAGGAAGAAGAGGAAAAAAGAAAAAGAAAAAAAATCGAAAAAAATATTTAAAATTGCCACATCATACTATCAGTCCACTTTAGCTTTAGTCGATTAAAATTAACCGAATTGACTGAATTGCTATAATTGTAAAATGTTTAAAATTGAATTGATACAATTATAATAAAAATTTTATTGTGGGACCATCTTTAATTTACTGTGAGAACAATTTTATAAAAAATCAAATAATAAGTAATTATAAATTATTGTGAGATCTGCTCTTATAAGAATTTGTGGCCAAAATAGTTCCGAGACTCTTATGCTAATAAAGTCGATTATAATAGGCTTATGATTTTTTTTTGCCTGCTATTCTTTCAAAGACCAAGCGATCATACTCCTTTCTTTCTGCATCATCTTCTCCGGCGGTCAATTCGGTGTGGCGTGTGGCACGCTGCCCTGGGAATCACGCAAGGCTCCAGTCCCCCCCACCCCCCCCCCCCCCCCCCCCCCCCCCCCCCCCCCAAAAAAAAAAAGCAGGGAAAGCCAGCGAATCGCTTTCCCTTTTTCCCATTTGTTTCCCATCTCTCTAATGTCATCCCCCCTTTTTCCAGTTTTTTCTCGGTGCGTGTGGACAACACATGCCATAGGGGCGAAAAGCAGGAAAAAAAACAATCGGAAAAGCAGGGGCAAATCATACCCACCGAAGGGTAAAGAAACAGACAGGACGAACGTGATGACCACCATTACCGTTGAGGGAAAAAGGTCGCTCCTGCCGCTTTTGTTCTTCGCAGTGGGCTCGTGCCTCATATGCCAGGAATTCAGATTCCAATTCGCGAGCTGGATTCATGGGGAAAAAGGTATGGTGGTGTGGGGGGAGAGGAAGGAGAGTGACTTATTATTGGTTTTTCCAGGGACTTTCTTTAACAATTTTTTCTTCTTTTTTGTGATCCATCGCTGTTGAACTCATCCCATATCTAAAGTTTGAATGGGACTTTGTTCCTACTACATGGAGATTGACATGAGAATTTGGGGAAGGAAGATGGCCGGGCACGATTGATTATTTTAGAAAGTCCTGCTGCGTGTATCACGTTTCAATAATGATAATTGAAGTTATCTTTTTGATGGATTATCAAAAAGTTTGGCTTTGTAACGCGGTGATAACTATTTATCTAATGAGGTCTTCAAGTAAATAGAAATTTTAGCTCGTGCTTGTCGAAATTGATCTCCCATAGTATCTATTTCCAAGTACTACCCACACTTGCATTTTAAATTTATTGGGAAGACATTTTCTCAAAAAAGAAAACAATTTTGACCCTTAGGTTGCTGGTTGTGGTGCCAGTTTACCTGGCAATATTTAGGTATGGAGTTCATTTTCATGGAATTTTTGTTCAATGCAAGTCAAATGTATCAGATAAAATTAAGAGGGATAATGACATGAATAACTTTTAAATTATAATTGAATATGCAATGCGGTCATCGAATTTTATCCCAATGTGCCATATGATCTCTGAATTTTTTAAATTGTATAATGTGGTTCATGTATTTTTGCTACATGTTAAATTTAGTCCGTAAACCATATGGGAGTGTTTAACATTGCTCTTATATTAATTCAAGTTCAGACACAACATCAAACATTAAATTAAACATGTACCAAGGTTCGAGAATTACATTGAAAAGTTTAAAAGTAGATGAATGACACTGCATATTGAGTTAAAGTTTATGAAACATATTGAATATATTTAAATTTCAAGATCACATTATATGTTGGGTTAGCACTTGTATTATTTTTTCAAATGAAAAATTGGTCAAACTAATCGGCATCGGAGAAGAAAAATGCCATGTACTTGTCTGCTATGTTCTTGAGTTTTCAGACCCATCAAAGCAACTAGGGGTGAGCAGCGGTCTAGGGTCGACCCTGGACCAATCCTGGACCGGCCCAACCCTGCCGGTCCTGGTCCGGTTCCCAAGGGGACCGGGTCGGTCCTTGGTCCTAAAATTCCAGGACCAACACTGTGCGGGTTGGTCCTCGGTCCTGAAAGGTTTGGGTCGGTCCAACCCTGGACCAACCCTGTATATTATTATATTATATTATTTATAATTCTTTTATATATTTAAACTGAAGTAAAATTTCTGTTATATTATATTATATATAATTCTTTTATATATTCAAATCTAAGTAAAATGTCTGTTCAAAGAAAAAAAAACCCAAGTAAAATGATGTTAAAGCTGTTGACTCCTCAGGCTCACAGTCACGGACAAATGACATCCAATTCCAAAAGGCATGAAGTTTACGCCGCAAAGGTCTTCACGGCCTCTTCCTCCACAGTCCAGAGTACGTTCTTCACTGTGAGGACCAAGGACTCCTCACAGTCACGGACTCGCGACATCTAAAATGGCGCGAAGTTTACGTCGTAAATCTTCTCACAGCTTCCTTCCCCAAAGTACATTCTCTTCCATTCTGTCCTCTTTGTTCTTCAATTTGCCAAAATCAAAAGTAGCAACATCCCGCTTGTTGCATTGTGGACCCTATCTTGTCCCATATCTTGATGAACGTTAGCAGGTACGAAATTTCTATTATTGTGTCATCTTAAATTTGCTGAATATGTATTAGTATTTATAGTTTAGTTGCACAATGCCGTATTGTGGATGAATGTGTAATTTGAATTTGTAGGTTTGTTTTTTTTTTTTTATGGAGTATAAAAAACAAGACAAAAAAATTATCAATCGGTCCCGGGTTGACCCTGGAACCGGACCGAACCCATTGGGTCGGTCCGGTCCTTGGTCCCAGGCTCAATAGGGTCGGTCCTCGGTCTTAAAAATTGAGGACCGACACTGTACGGGTTGGTCCTAGGGTTAGGGGGTGGCCCGGACCAACCCGGACCATGCTCACCCCTAAAAGCAACTTTACTAGAAAAGCAAAACGAAAAAAATGGGATTCTGGACCTCTCTCTTGTCACTTTATCAGACTTTCACATTGATGAAAGTGAAACTTTATGCCACCCTAACTCAAAATATATATATCTTAAATAAAAAAAAAAATTACTCTAGGGTAATTATGTGGGTCACAAACTTGGTGCTCGATGCGCATGTCGCTTTACTCTTTTTTCAATAATTGCTTCCCCCAAATTATTAACTCGGGTGAGCTAATAACTTTTTCTTTCCTCTTTTTTCAATAATTGCTTCCCCCAAATTATTAACTCAGGTGAGCTAATAACTTTTTCTTTCCTTCTTTTTTCTTTTTTTTTGCACTTTTATGTCCCCCGATTCATGAAATGTGAATTCACGTGGTGTTAATCAACTCCTAAATTGAGCTACATTATCCAAGAAAGATGACACTTTATTATTAGGATTGTACCATAAATATATCAAACTGATATATTCGTATCACATTTATTCCAAGTTAATTTTCACATCACAAAAAAATTTCAAATAAATTCTATATACTTGTAATAAATCTACATGCCATTAGCTTCCGTATGATATTCTTGTTATAATGCTGGCGAGTAAACACATATTAAAACAACTCTGATGGTTGGTGTATGACTTGAATCCCACTTTGAAATTCAATATAAAATGATCTCCTAAACAACCTTATTTTGGGACACCACATCTGAAGGAAGTGAACTAAAACTGGGACATCCGCCATAAGAGCTCCTTCACATTTTGAAAAGTTTGCTAAAATCCCTAATTTCTACTAAAATTTTGGTTGATTTTTTTATGAGTGTAACTAGCTCAAAACTTTTTCGTGACACTAAAATTAGTTTGGAATAAAAGTGGTATAATATACCCTTTTCAAATTTTTGGTGATATTAGGTTTCGTCTGTTTTGTAAAAATGAATGATTTGAAAAACTTTTTCTTAAAAACAATAACTTATATCACGTACAAAGACATAGCAAATGAAAAATATTATTGAAACATAATTTGTTGTCGATAATGAGAACACTTCTCGATGACTAATTGTTTCTATTAATATAAATGATTGTTTTCAAAAAAATATTTTTAAAATTATTTATTTTTTGTGAAACAAATCAAATCTTAACCTAATTTTAATCATTATTATTCGAGAACAAGGCACATGGTTTTATGGATAAATTGTCTGAACGGGGAGGCATAATGAATTATGATGACCTAGATGGAGATATTTTGGGCAAATGGAAGAAACCCACATGTCTAAAGAGCATAGCAGGAATGATTTCCCATCCATACGCGTGTGAACCTGAGCTTTTGGAGAATAATTATTGATTGCATCTGAATAAAATATACAGTAATTATTTTGTCATGCTTTGTCTTTTTTTATTATTATTTTATCACAAAAAGAAAGTAGTCATCACGTGCCGAAAATTCTATTTTTATCTTCATGAGTTTAGAGCCATTTCTTCAGTTTCACGTTCATTAATTAACAAGTTTAGTCCCCATGACTTTTGTTGAATTATTCGAATCTTTGTAGATTAGAAAACAAACAAGCAAGTGAATGTAGATCTTCATTTGATTGATTGAAAAGGATTTTTAACTAGCTTTTGCTTTTGAAATGTGACCTAATACTCAAGTTAGAATGAAGATCTTTGAGGGTCAGATTTGATGTCTCTCCATTTGTCTCAAATTCTCCATTTAGACTTCCATTTTACCGAGAGAGAATTTCAAGTTCTACATAGAATTTGTTGTCGAGTTGTCAATTACAACTCTCTACTGAAGAAGGCTTTTGTTGTAATAAAAAACTAAAAGGGAAAAGTTCTCGCTTAGTTTTCACCGTCATTATGGACTTTCTCACAAATTAAACTAGACATATGTACGAGAAGGCCCCCCTTAGCACAATCGACATGATGCTCCAAAGCATAATCATGAAGTCCCAAGGTGAGAGCTTCGCCAGATACAAGCAGCTAACTCCATTTATTCAACTTTGTCACGCTCAAAGCACATAACCCTAGTCATGGACTCGGAAGGAGAGAGCTTCGCCGGCTATGATCAGTTAACTCCATTTATTTAGAAGTACTTCTACAACGTATTGAAGGTAATATCTTATTTCGATAAGAAGAAATGGTGGGTCTTATTTATTATTTCCTTTTTTGGAGTGATCTCACATTTCTTCTTCTTCTTCTTCTTCTTCTTCTTTTATTTTTTAGGGTAGAGGGAGATAATGTCTTTTCTCCATCCATACCGACAAAGCTTTTCTTCCAACCTTTGGAAGAGAGCGGCCTTGTGTTAGGCACACGCCTTTAGTGACCGGTGACAAAGACTTTGTGGAACCGAATGAATATCCAAAATTTTGAGTTCCATCATTATTTTCAATTGGTGGACGAAACAGATCGGAATTTGGACAGAGGATAGGATAAAACGACTCCAAAGTGAACGCATACCCTCCGATCCACGCCCGCAAAACATGCGGACCCCTATCAATCGATTGCCCTGGCCTTGCTTTTTCCAGGAATCTGGAAGGTGAAAAAAGAAAGTTTGACCCTAGAACTTTTACGATTCAGATATCGAGCCTTATCTATTAAATGTCAGGTGATGATTAATGGGTTCGTTTTATAGTAGTGAAAAAGACAGTGAAACCCTAGAACTTTGGCAATTCATATATATGCTTAATCTATTAAATGGCATGTGATGATAAATGGGTTTGTTTTATATTAGTGAATGAGCTATGATATTATGGTGAGAACCAATGGGTTTCCAAGCCTATAGACATCCGAGTGGTAATCTTTCTGTAATCTTAAATCTAAAGATTTCATAAATGATGCGATATTTTATGACAAATTCTATATGGATTAGTCCAACTAGTAGTCCCTCCTTATCTTGGTCAAGCTGGTCGGAAAAATATGAAAAAAGGGCTACCATGGTTTGTTGATATGAACCGTTTATTTTAAAGTTCGCTCAACTTTTTTTTTGTCGCGACGTGATGTACTTTTTATTTTTATTTTTTATAAATGAATGTAGTGCGCCTAATGGAAGTGATGTTACTGAAAAGAAACGCCCGAACCAACTTTTCTTTCTTAATTTGCATCCGGACACACGCACTAATTAACAAACTCCACACGCCCTTCTGCCTCTATTTAATGCCCCTACACTTACTCCTCACTTCATCACTCTCAAAGCTTTATTCAGTTGCTCCTTCTGTCGATAGTTTCTTTGTGCCGAGCGAGCTGGTGCGAAACGTTATGGCCCAGAACGGGCATTCGGACCTGGAGAAGCAGAGGCTGCTCCTGCACGACCACGAGGAGAAGCACTTCACGTCGAGTGAGGTCGTCCGTGACATCATCCTCGGCGTCTCTGACGGCCTCACCGTCCCCTTTGCCCTCGCCGCCGGCCTCTCCGGGGCTGACGTCCCATCCTCCATCATCCTGATTGCTGGCATCGCTGAGGTCGTGGCTGGTTCGATTTCCATGGGACTTGGAGGGTACTTTTCGAGTAGTCTGGGACCTGATTAATGCTATGCATGCTCCACTAACTCTAGTATTCCCTTTAGTGAGTTGAATAGCATGTATAATCAGAATGTAATGGTTATGCAGGTATCTGGCGGCGAAAAGCGAGACTGATCACTACTATAGAGAACTAAAGAGAGAACAAGAAGAGATTATCAGCGTGCCAGACATAGGTCTCTTCACGTTCATATTGCAGTTACATGATAATCATATAATCACACTTTTCTGGGCAAATAAGTTAGAATGAACAAAACAAAAACAAACCACCCTTCCAACATGGAACGGGGAGGTGGAAAGTTAAAATCCCCACCTTTTTTTTCGGATGGTGGGGTGGGGACGATTTAGTTTTAGGTATGGATTTCGACTCCCACGTAACAAAAGTTTGAGAGTGAGAGTAAGAATAGAAATAGAGTAAGACCGACAAAAAAAAAACTTAAAACAAGCAATAAATGCAACACAAAGCATTATACTAACTTGAAAGTGAAATCGAATGCAATTTGTTTGTCTATCGATATGATTCCTCTTGCATTTTGACGCGATATTGCTAGCGTCATGAGGTGAAGACGATTTTGGGAGAAGAGGGGACTGATATTTCTAGGAATTATGTTGCAGAGGCCGCCGAGATTGCCGAAATATTGGCACAATATGGGGTCGAGCCCCACGAGTACGAGCCCGTCGTGAATGCCCTGAGGAGGAACCCCCAAGCATGGCTTGATTTCATGATGAAGTAAGCCATTAATCTATCTCTGTCTCTCCCAAGTTGCATTGAATCCTGAAACTAATAATGGCAATGACCAAAAAACTTTCCCCCAGGTTTGAACTAGGACTAGAGAAGCCAAACCCCATGAGAGCCCTGCAGAGCGCAGCGACCATCGCCTTTTCCTACATAGTTGGCGGAATGGTGTCCCTAATACCGTACATGGCGATCCCGATCGCTGACAAGGCCGTGCTCGCCTCCGTTGGGATCACGCTCATTGCATTGCTCATCTTCGGCTTCGTTAAGGGCCACTTCACTGGCGACCGGCCGTTCCGGAGCGCCCTCCAGACTGCCCTCATTGGCGCCGTCGCCTCTGCAGCCGCTTACTCCATAGCCAAGCTCTTCAGAACTTGATCCGCATGTCCAAAACCGTCGCCCCGCTTTTCTTCTCTCTCTCTCTCTATCTCTTTCTCTCTTTTTTTATTTTTATTTTTATGTTTACCTTTGCTTTTGTCAAATGGAGGATATCTTGGCTCTTGTTTGCTTCCCCGTATGACTTGGGTTTTCTCTTTCACTCTTTGTTTCAACCTTGGTTTGGAGGAGTTGATGATATCCGAGTATGTTTAATCGCAATGTCAAAATGGTCCTTGGCTTCTGCTTTATGTCTAGATGATAAGTGAGAAGAACTAGTGTGTCATCACGGCTTATTAAACTAAGGGACGATAGTGGAGAATGAAAAAGGTACTATTCTCTGGAATGATGTATATCTAACTTTACACCTATCGAGCTTACCCAGAAGCATGGAAAGATGCTTTTGACCCACCAAAAAAGATTTGAGATGCATCATGATGCCCCCTCCCCATCCCATTCGTCTTCTCCACGTATATACCTCATCCTATAGCCGGGACAAGAAAAGGGTATTCTTTTAAACGCCCAGTAACTCATTTGTCATTTATAATTATCACAATCAAATCATAGGCCAGACGCAAGAGTTGCTACTGATGTCCTTGCAAATTAGCACACTAAAAAGTTCCTACTTTGAAAAGGGTGCCCATGGCATTTAGTGTCAAGCGTTAATGGAGAAAGGTGACTACTTTGGACCTCTTGATCAAAGATTCTTGTCGTATTAACCCTTTCCCGTTCCATGCCAAGGACAAAAGATGGATTTTCCATCATCAAGCTCAGTCAATTCGAAGCACAAAGACAATTATATTCTTGCAAATAGCTTATGTAGCATAATTTAAGATTTGGATGTTGCGTATATTTTCATGATACAGTTAATAATACCACGCGTTTGACACAAGACAGCATCGAAACTTATTCATAATGATTAGTTTCGAAGTGGATGTATTGCACGGCTTGAATTGAATGTAATCTCAAAAAGATTTAACATTTATTGCGATGAGAATTAATTTAAGCATTTCACGTGATATGTGTGATCAAAATGACACTGATTTGTAAAAAAGAGAACACTAAATCGTGCCATGGATCTTGGGTCATCCAGGAATTCGATCTATTTTCCTCTTGGGCCCCTCTAAATCTTGGAATTGCTCAAACGTCCTCGTTTGCGCAAGAGAACATCGTAAACTTTATTTGCATCCGGGTCCCTATAGAATTCGATATTTACGAGATTCGCCACCGCTGCTCTGCACAGTCCACATAGCAACTGCACGAGCAGCCTCGGCCACAGGGCCTTCGGTTCCTCCACTCATTCATGTACAAAAGGACAAGAAGAGCGATCGCCCGCTTCGAGCCGATCCACGCTGTCCCTGTCGCACGCTCGGTCGTGTCGTCGTCCCGTTTCGCCTCCGCCGGCCGCGACCCAAAAGCAGGAATAGCTCGTGATCCATCATGGCCGACGGCGCGAACGACGGGGGGAATCCGGGGGCAGAGGAGCAGCAGAGGCTCCTGGACCAGCACAAGGAGGCCCACTTCACCGCCGGCGAGATCGTCCGCGACATCATCATCGGCGTCTCCGATGGCCTCACCGTCCCCTTCGCCCTCGCCGCCGGCCTCTCCGGCGCCAACGCCTCCTCGTCCATCGTGCTCACCGCTGGCTTTGCCGAGGTCGCCGCCGGCGCCATCTCCATGGGTCTCGGCGGGTACTTCCTCCGGTTTTTTTGGGTCTTTTCTCGCTCTCCAGTCCGTGCGCTTGCCTTTTCACTGAGATCGTTAAAGGTCGCTCCTTTTCGCATCTCCCCTTCAACTGCTCATACCAAAAAAAGATAAAAAAAAAGTTGACTTTTTTTATTCGGAGTGAATCTGAATCCTGTGACCAGCGTCCACCTGACGCGGGATATTCTTGCTCGTCTGGAGAAGCGTGAGATCCCCATTTTCCATTTCTTGACAGTGGACAGGAAGCTAACTTCATATATCGCAGGAGATCACAGTTTCTTGAGCTGACCGGTTTGGTCTTATGCGCCTAAGCTGGATCATGGCAAGAATGCGAATTTCATATTGAATATTGTTTTTCCACGAGCGTTGTTGGTCTTAGACGTAGCCAAGATGCTAGTGATGTTAAACAAACTAATAGATATTGATGAGAGTATATGGCTATTTGGCGGAAGTGATTATGATGCAAGAAAATATTGAAGCATGTAAAACTGACATTCTTTATAGGTGTAAAGAGTGTGTGGAGGTTATCCTTCTGATTAGTACGCTTATGAGGGGAGGTGCAGGTATCTCGCGGCTAAGAGTGAGGCGGACAACTATGCGAGGGAGTTGAAGAGAGAACAAGAAGAGATCACCAGAGTTCCAGATACAGGTTTCCCCACTTTTACATGGGATGAATAAAAATCCTAGTTCAGCAGTACAATAATGTTTTACCCTATTCGAGAGTCGTGCTGGGTCTATATGTTCTTGTCGTCTTGTTCGAGACACTAGATCTTCATCTGATTTGGAGAGTGCTCCTTGAATGCAGAGGCTGCGGAGGTAGCTGAGATTCTTGCACGGTATGGTATAGAGCCCCATGAATATGGTCCGGTTGTCAATGCTCTGAGGAAGAAGCCCCAGGCGTGGCTTGATTTCATGATGAAGTAAGTTGAATTCTTACATACCTCGTATGGCATGGTTAATCAGCCCCCTCGGTGGCTGAAAAGTCAAGAAGAACATCTGAATGTGATGAGGGAATTCTGTGAATGTGTACACATCAACAAAGCTATAAATCCCAGTGAACTACTTAACGTGATGAATTTTGTGTCTGAAATGTGAGAATAGTATGAAGATAGTCATTCTGTTTTGATCTCAAGAAAATTATGATTACTGTTGTTGGATTTGACCCAATTATGTGGGTGACCCTATCGTCAGTAGAAAATGGAAAACCTTGAGGAGAGTTTGCTGACATATTAGTAAGTAAAATAGTGCGCTGTGGCTACAATCTCCTTACTTAAAAAAGACCACATAAGAGAACAGAGAGAAGATAACAGAGTCATGCTTTTACTTTCAATGAAATCTTCGACACTCTTGCATGATGTAAAGAGGAATGTCAATTTTTTAATGGGTTGTGTAGCTTTTTGACCATATGCTCTGCATACTGCTAACTGCCATATGAAAATGCATCAATGAGAAACGCTTCATTGCTTTATTCTTACATTAAACCCTTAGATCCTCCCTTTGATGGTTCCTTCGTAAACCTTACCCTATGTATAGGTTCTGCTGCGTGTTATGATTCTTTGTATGCTTCGACACATTATTTGGGACTCCATGAACCCATCTCTTAAGTTGTTCCTGCTGATGATAAAGTCTTTAGAAATTTAAAAGTTCTTTCTAAAATTACCTATGAGGCGCAGGTCGTTTTGCCATAGTTAGAGTGCTGAAGGAATGATTGGCTGGATCTGAGTAATAGTGGGATCAACTGTCAAAGAATCTTCTATCTTTTACTCTTTTCTCCCCAAATGTGAAGATTGTTCATAAACTAAACTACTTGAGTGAAATTGCCCATGCTATGTATTGAAGCATGTTGAATTATACCATACGGTGTCTATGGATAACAATTGCAAAGATAAATAAAACTGGAGAATATGCCTGTTGTTGTTTTTTTGAGAGTGCAATATTCAAGAGCAGAGGGATGTAATGAATTTTAATACTCTCAAGATTAATGAGGTACTGTTTAATATGAGTGATCGATTGATCTATTAGTTTCATCTGTTATTTGGCATGTTCCTGCCATGAGATCACACATATTAAGGATTAAGTGAACGGGCTTCAAAGGAGTGGATGCGTAATGTGTGTAAAAAGCACATTGTTGGTCTTTTGCTGAGTGACAAGGTTGCAGTTGTCCATGAACCGAATGTGTTGTGAATGCAACAGTTTGTTGGCAATTGAATGATTGATGGTAATCTTGATTAATGCCTGAAGCAAAATGTAGCAACTGAAAATGCAACCACATACTGCGATTTCAGGTTTGAACTCGGACTCGAGAAGCCAGATCCTAAGAGAGCGCTTCAAAGCGCGTTCACGATTGCCATTGCCTACGTCTTGGGTGGGCTTGTTCCTCTCATTCCCTACATGTTCATTCCAGTAGCAAGAAAAGCTGTGGTAGCGTCTGTTATCTTGACACTGATGGCCTTGCTGATCTTTGGGTATGCCAAGGGCTACTTCACCGACAATAAACCTTTCAAAAGTGCGTTGCAAACCGCTTTGATCGGTGCCATCGCTTCGGCAGCTGCTTTTGGCATGGCGAAAGCTGTTCAATCATAGGCCTGTGTTGCTGCAATAAAACTAGCAGTTTGCGGAGAGGTTTGTCTACTTATTACTGTTTTGAAGTTACTTGGGCACGGATTCTTGCGGTTATAGGACCCGTGGTTCAATCCATTAAACTACTAGTGCTACAAAATCCGAAGAAAAAACTCGTCCGGCAGGGACCAAGACCAAACCTTCCCAGACTTTGAAGAAGATGGAACTGCATCTCTATTTGTGTTGCGTAGATCCTTACATTACTTCCAAACGATATATAGAGGATAATTCGGCTTTTGTCTCTTACTTTCTAGGATACTGAAGTTTTAAGCGATCTTATTGCCTTTTCACATCTATTTCCTATTAATTTTAGAAAATAGAAAAAAAGCAAAACGATGATAGTCTACCATTACCCTTTGTTGCTTGTCTTACAATTCTATTAAGGCTTCATTTGCTTTGCGTAAAATGAATGATTTGGAAAATATTTTTCTAAAATTGATCGATTATATCTCTTATAAAAATAAATTAATAATAAATATTTTCATCGTTCATGAAATGTTTAGTTTTAAATTGTTGTTTGTAATAAAAATATTTTTAATCAATTATTTACTTTAAAGGATATAAGTGATCATTTTTAGGAGATTATTTTTTAAATCATTTATTTTTCATGAAATAATGGGAGTTTTGGGATTTTAATGTGATAGCTATTTTTGACTTCTCTGCTTCTTTGAGTTAAGGTTTATTCCACCTAAGAGACTTTTTGAAATTTATGATGTTTTCTAGGATAAGGTCCATTTTTGCTATAAGTCTCATATTTATGTCGTTTAACATTCTTAAATGTTGCTTAATGACATGGTTTATGAGGTATAGAGTAAGGTTTTGGTCATTATAGCATTTTCAAGAATGTTGATATAGAAGAAAGGTTTTCTATAGTGTAGATGACCAAATCCCCATGTTACATTGTGAGGGTTATTATGGTCATTAACACTGATAGGATTATTATGGTTATTAAGTATTATTTAATAATAAAAGTGTGAGATGTGGAAAACTGTAATCAATTTTACACGTTCTCCTTGTTCCTCCTTTATCAATTTCTACATTGCTCTCTTTTCTTCTCCTATATTAATTTCTACATGGTAGTCGAGGTGGTGGTGGTGGTCGTGATGGTGGTCGAAGTAGTGGCGCCAGCTGTAGTTTTTTTAGAGGCCAACCACCCTCTGCTAGCAACACTTATAGTGACATAGGGGTAATACCAGTCGAAACACTTATAGTGACATAGGGGTAATACCAGTCTGGTTCGAACTTGTCATTACTGTAGTTTATCTGAACATATTTAGAGATTCTGTTATAAGCTTCATGGAAGGCTCTCTCAACAAGCTATAGCTAATGTAGCTAATGTAGTGGAATCTAGTGGCTCTTTACAATCTACTACGGGAGGAAAGTTGATCAAAATGTCGGAGGAGGAATTTGCTAGGTATAATCAACTCAAAATTTCTCAGCCAGTTTCACTGTCCTCCTCCATAGCTACTTTTGTTCAAACAAGTAATGCAAAATTGTGTCTTTCTTTTGCTTCTTGCCCCTGAGTCATTGATTCGGGTGCTACCGATAATATGACTGGAGTCTCTGACTTTCATGAGTCTATGTCTAATGTTACATTAGTTGATGGTTATTTATCCATATTGAAGGGATAGGCACAGTTCCCCTAACATCCTCCATATCTTTATTTTCAATCATGTATCTCCTTAGTTTTTCGTTCAACCTTATGTTTGTCAGTCAGCTTACCAAAGCATATGATTGTTCAGTAAATTTCTATCCCGATTTTTGTGTTTTTCAGGACTTGAAGACGAGGAAGACAATTGGTAAAGGACAAGTGTTAGGGGAACTATACTTGCTTGATGATACTACAAGTGTTGTTTGTTCTTTAGCTTCCTTACATCAGATCCATTGTCATTTGGGCCACCCATCCTTGGAAAGTTTGAAGAAGTTAGATCCCCAATTTCAATCTTTATCTAGTCTTGAGTGTGAGTCATGTCAGTTTAGAAAATTGCACCGTATTAGTTATTGTCCAAGAGTCAATAAATAAACTTCTAAGCCATTTGTGTTAGTTCATTATGATATATGGGATCCTTGTCCTACTCTTTTTAAGTTGGGTTTCAAGTACTTTGTTGCTTTTTGTTATTTTTGTAGATGACTATTCAAGAGCCATTTGGCTATATCTAATGAAAAGTCGTTCTAAGTTATTTTCTATATTTTGTGCATTTGTTAACGAAGTACATACTCAATTTTTAGCTCCTGTTCGTATTCTTCGAAGTGATAATGCTAAAGAATATTTTTCTAATCCTTTTTCTAAATTCATGACCCAACAAGGCATCCTTCATCAATCTTCTTGTTTGGATACACCACAAGAAAATGGTGTCGCTGAACAGATGAACCGTCACTTACTAGAAGTTGCTCGATCATTGATGTTTGAAATGAAGGTAGACAAATGTTTTTAAGCTGATACTATCATGATCGCCCGCTATCTTATCAATCGCATGCCGTCCTCTGTTCTTAAGGGTGCAACACCACACTCTTTTCTTTTTCCTTCGGAATTCTTATTTCATTTATCACCTCGTATATTTGGTTGTCTGCTATATTTGTGACCATCATCCAAGGCTTTCCAAACTAGACCCTCGGTCTCTTAAATGCATTTTTGTGAGGTATTCTCGTACACAAAAGGGATATCGTTGTTACTGTTCTTCTTTGCATAAGTATTTCACCACCGTAGATGTTTCCTTTTTTGAGTCAACTATTTTTTTTTGATGAACCAATGGAACCTCCTACAGTGGATGATAATTCCTTTACATACGTCATTATGAAACCCACTTCGGATTCTCCTTTAATCCCTCCACCAGTTCAGCATGTATATAGTAGACATCATCATCAACATGTGGAGCCCCCTACAGATGTACCTCCACCTATTTTGTCTTCTTCGTCTTCTAAGTCTGAGATATGCCTATCACATATTGATCTTGATATCCCTATTGCTCATTGCAAAATGGTTCACAGTTGTACCCAACACCCTATTGTATAGTTTGTCACATATTTTGGTTTATCTACTTCTTTTAAAGCTAGTCTAGACACTATTGATAAACATTCTACTCCTAAAACTGTTGTTGAAGCATTATTTAGTCAATGCTAGAGGACAGTTGTGGAGGAGGAACTAATGTCATTTGACCAAAACAAGACTTGGGATCTTGTTCTTCTACCTGAAAGAAAAACTACTTAAGGTTAATCTTGATGATTCTCTTGCTCGCCTCAAGGCCAGATTGGTTGCTAAATGTTATGCACGCGTTTATGGGGTTGATTATGGTGATATTTTTTCTCTAGTGGCTAAGATGACCTCTGTTCGTCTTTTACTTTCGATGGCTACTTCTACTTGTTGGCCTCTTTTTCAGTTTGATGTTAAAAATACCTTTCTTCATGGTGATTTAAATGAAGAATTGTATATTGCTTAGGGGGAGTCTGGTCATGTTTGTCGTTTGAAGAAATCTTTATATAGTTTGAAAGCAATCTCCTAGAGCTTGGTTTGGGAGGTTTACAGAAGTGGTGCTCCAGTTTAGATTGTTTAGATGTAGTGGAGATGGTTATATGTTTTACCATGTTTTAGAAGCTGGTCGGATATTTATTGTAGTTTATGTGGATGATATCGTCATAACTGGAGATGATTCTATAGGGATTAATGAATTGAAATTGCATTTGCAACAATGGTTTCAAACAAAGGATTTGAGACGACTTAGATATTTTTTGGGTATCGAAGTGGCACAGGCAAAGAAAGGTATCCATATCTCACAACACAAGTATGTTTTGGATTTGCTTAGAGAGACAGGTATGCTAGGAGCAAAACCCCTAGATACACCATGGAAGTGGGCTCAAAATTAATGGCAGAGGAATGCGAACTATTGAATGATCCAGAATGGTATCGAAGGCTTGTTGGAAAATTGAATTATCTGACTATCACTCCACTCAATATTTCATTTTCTATGAGTGTTGTGAATCAATTTATGTCTTCTCTTCATACCTCTCATTGGGATGCTGTAGTTAGAATATTGAGATACTTGAAGAAAACTCCAAGAAAACTCCAAGTCGTGATCTTTTCTACGGTGATCACGGTTACAGAGTAGTGGAAGCATTTTCGGATGCTAATTGGGCTAGGTCTCCTACAGATTGAAGTTCTACATCAGGTTACTACACTTTTGTGGGAGTAAACCTAGTATCTTGGAAGAATAAGAAGCAAAGTGTTGTGGCTAAATCTAGTGCAAAATCAAAATACATAGCTATGGCTCAAGCTATTTGTGAATTAATTTGGATACGTCAACTATTAGTTGAACTTGGATTTGAAGATCCTGCGCCAATGAAGCTGTGGTCTGATAATTAGTCAGCAATCCATATTGCTTCAAATCCAGTATTCTATGAGTGTACCAAGTATATTGAAGTTGATTGTTACTTTATCCGTGAGAAGCTTCAGGCTGGAGTTATTTCTCCTAGTCATGTTAGGACCAGTAAGCAACTAGCTGATATTTTCACCAAGTTTTTAGGAAGTAGTAGGGTTGAGTATATTTGTAACAAGTTGGGCATGCTTGATATGCCCAACTTGAGGAAGAGTGTTACAGTGTGAGGGTTATTATGGTCATTAAGTATTATTTAATAATAAAAGTGTGAAATGTGAAAAACCCTAATCAGTTTTACACGTTCTCCTTTTTCCTCCTTTATCAATTTCTACATTGTTCTCTTTTTTTCTCCTATATTAATTTCTACACCGCAAAAGCTTGTCGGAGCCACCCGAACCGAAATCCGGACAACAGAAAAGAGTTTAATTCCGAAACCATGCGAAGTCTTCTTCAATGCTTGTTTGCTGGTCTTTGCTCGAGTGTGTTGCGCGAGCGTGTTGCGCGAGTGGATGCATTACTTTTTGGGGGGGGGGTGCATGCCCATCTATGTGCGCTGCCGGATCGCTTCGCTCTTGCCGTTTTCAATCAACTTGCTCTTGGCTTCAAGAGTCATGACTTCTCTGAACCTTTGATGCCTTGTCATCATCACTTGATTTCCAATTGGACGTGGTAAACTGTTACCGCCGTGAAGAATTGGGCCGAGCACCGCCGATGTTAAGGACTTAGGCCTATTTAACTTGATTGTATGTTATCTAAGGTGTTTTCATGACAGCGCATGCGAGAAGGTGAGATACATCCGCTAACCTTGTGTTAAATGATAATGTCTTGTCATCATCACTTGGTTCCCAACTAAATGTGGTATATTGTTATCAGTGACATTGTTACCATTGCATATAATTGGACTGAGCATCACTGGTAACATCCTTCTCATCTCGTGGCTTGGCTTCGTCATTCTTGACTAATCACTGTACCAAGATATTTGATGAAATTTCCCTAGCGTAGCCACATGCATTGTGTCAGATCTTGCATCTCTATATTGTTGACATTTTAATTTTAGCGACCCGATCATTCATTTATTGTATAGAAAAATAGGGATTAATTTTTAACCCATAAATAAAAATATTAAATTAAATTTACATATAAATATTAGGAGCATTTGCATTAATAGTTACACATGCATTGGACTTGTGGCGGTGGACTCAAATGAAAGGTTTTGAGCTTAATTACAAATTGGGCCATGAACTAAAAGAATTTGGCCAAGCTTGTTCATTATTGAGGCTGAAATTTTTGCATGTTGGTGTCACACTCGGAAAAATTGCATTATCGGTCAAATTTGAGAAGATTTTAGGAATATATACATGGAGGTTCACAGTTGAGGATTCGATCGAGCTAGTGGATATAAATGTGTAGACCAAGGAAAAAAAAAAGATCAGCAGGTTTCGAGGAGGAAAGTGGAATTGGCCAACGTGGGGATATATTCAAGACCATCTTTAGGCGTCCATGGCCATGAATGAAATCAAGCCAAATATATTCATATATCGAGAAGTAAGGAAAGAAAGATATACGCATTGGTTCTGGAAAGCGGGCACCTTGCTTGGGCTATAAAAGGAGAAGGACCATCAAACCAAGAGGAGAGAGAGGCCACTTATTGAATACGCAAGGCCACAATATTTTGAGAATCAACCGAGCAAGAGGGTAAGCACAGAGAAGAAGAAACCAAAAGAAAAGAGGGCATGAAGCATTGAGACTCCATTAGTGAGTGGAAGAATAGAAAAATGAGTAGTTAAAGAGGAATTGTGAGTGGTGATTTGTGGGGAGATTAAATCACGTGAATCACAGGCAATTCTCACATCTCGGACGCCACTTTTCCGAGACCAACATCAACAAAGCCAGTCCTCGCCCACTCCGCAGCTTTCCGGTGTTTCATCTAGCGATTCTAGCGGTCGCCGCATTGGTTCCAGCATCACCACCGCGAGCCTCGACAGCTTGCTGCGCTTCCACTAAGGCAACGCAGTCGCCGTTTCCTTGACGTGGTGCTCACCTCGCTGCAGCGACAACATTGTTGCTCTGCCCCGGCGACACCGACGCTGCTGCGTTGAGACCATGTGTTCATTTGTTGTCCACCCGTTGCCCTGTTGACGACGTCCTAGTTTGCAAAACGCTGCGAATTGAGCGTTGTAAGCCATGCCAGTGCCACGACGAATCCAAATTCGGGAATGATATTTACGAAATAGGTAAAGATATTATTCAACTTTAATTTGATTATTTCCTTACTTAATTTGTTGATATTGTGATCAAATTCAAATCTTTGAATGACACATCTTATCTAAAGTTTCACAAAAAGCCTTTAAATTAGGGATTATTCCCTAATTTCATAACGTGCATAAGGTTGATAGTTCAATTCATATTTGAAATACGGCTTGCGATTATATGAAAAATCATCAATCTAAATGATCTGCAATTTTGTAAAAAATTGGCCAATACGATCTCATGCTCAATGTATGATTCATCAATTAATTTTCAAAATTAAACGGACATGGATGATATCTTGCCTGATTTGTTACTGTGCCATTCTTGATACCTTTGTTTGAATTAATTTTGTTCCCCCAAAAAAAGAAAACCCAAAAAAAATAGTAAGGTTTGATTCTTGCTAGAATATTGCCTGTTTTAGGATAGATTGCATGTTTAGATAAGGTTACTTATTTATTCCGAATTTTTAAAATAAAAAAATCAAAAGGTGATTTTAATTTTGAATTTTAATTAAAAAGAAAATAAAACATAAAAAATATCATGCGTGTAATGTAGAATTAAAAATCCATTGCACATCATTTAGTCAATGTATGCTTAGGATCATTTAAACACGTGACATATTATGATAATTGCATTAATATATGTCCGTCATTAGATTAGGTCACGTAAGTAACGCGCATGACATATAGTTTGCATAGTGAGTTACATGTTGCATGTCATGTTAGTATAAATATGTTTTTGTACATTATTGTATCGTGTTGCACATGGATTAGGTTTTATTAAATAAAGAAAATCTCAAAAGATTAAATAACTACGTGTTAATTAGAAATCACATTTAAGACTATTGATGTGAATTTTGAGCTAACGTTACAGATGTTTTTATTGTTATGAGGTAATTCTTGCAATTTATTTATTATTTTATTAGGTTTTAAATTGGTAGATTGCGCATCTGCTTGGTCATCTTACATATTAGGGAGTAATAAAATAAATTTAAGTTGCTTGATAAACACATTTTTCATGAAAAAAATGGTTTCAAAAGAATATTAAAGAAATCTAGTGAACCAAGTCCCTATACCCAAATTTTCTGATTTGTAGCAACAAAATAATTATCCTATTATTTTACGTAGATGTCTAATCGACCTACTAAAAATTGATTAGTGGTGATTCCTAGATAAAAGTCATTTGCATGCTAAAAAATTGAACCTAAGTTACGAATTAATATGGGTTTACAAGAGCTTAAGCTAAGTTTAGACTTAGTAATTAGCCAAATCTTGATCTAACCCGTTCACATATCTAGCTAGGGATGAGCATGGTCTAGATTGGGTTGGTCCATCGACCAACCTAAGAATCAACCCTCACAATGTTGGTACTCAATTTTTTGAGACCTAGGATCGACCCCGTTGAACTTGAGATAGAGGATTGAATCGACCCTGATGAACTTGGGATCGAGAATTGAACTAACCATATGGGTCCAATATGGTTTTAGGGTCAAGCTGGGATCGACTGATTTTTCTTTTATAATAGAAACTAATTCCTAAAAATGAACAGATACTCGAATGATTGAATATTAAAAACAAATGCGGAAACAGGCTTGAGGATACATGTAACATCGATCGAAAGGCACATCACTAAGATGGATGTATCTTATTTACCACGGATTAAGTATTTGTTACAGTCTTGAGAGGGATGGATTGAAGCATTTGAGTTCCATTCTTAAGATAAAATACATTGTTGTAAAAAATAGGAAGAAGGTACATACTCTTTCATATACTCAATGTTCCTCTTAAGTAGTTTATTTTACTTAAAAATAACCACCCTCTCTCTTATAGAACATTCTCTTATGGGCCGAGTTTGGCCTAATATGGGTAGATGGGCTTGGCTTGGCTCAACAAGTTTTAGAAAAACCCATCGTTTCCTACTCGCTCTTGGTAGGTTGAACATAACTATAATTCTCCTCTATGCAACATTTATATCAATAAATAATTTGTTTGATCAACATACTTCCAGAACTCATGTCATACATCTATTAGTAATATATAACAGTTTAAAATCTGCATTACGTTTCCGAGTAGATAAAATATGCAATGCTCTAAATTGAACGATCACATTTATATATCTCTCAATCTCTTTTTAATTATGATATGTTGTATCCACAATTATGATTATTGCAAAACAATCATAGTTGGTTGACTAGTAAATACAAAACTAGAATGTGATATCCCAAACTCGATTTTTCTATTTTCTTAAAACTCTCAATTTCAATACAATTTGCTTTTTTAGAAACGTTTCATTAGATTTAATCAATTCATGATCATTAGCAACATTGTAAGATAACAAACATTAAATAGAAATTTTGAGAACAAGTAAAAGTCTTGATGACATTTAATTGATGAATTCTTTTCCTTGAGTCTCAAATTATATAAAGTTCAAATAAAATTTTTTGCCACTCTTATTAGTCGTTTCATGCATATGTAGTATGAAATATGTATTACTGTATTAATTCCATATGTTTTTAATTTCAATACCATACAAATAATAGTTTAGACATACTTAATGTCTAATTTTGAGTTCACGTATCTACTTTTTGAAAGAATATGTCAGAACTCATATCTAGCATCAAAGATAAATAAAATAAAATATGTAGGTTATTTTACTTTCGGACATAATAAATATTATGTTCTCATCTTAACACTCAATTAAGACGACATTAATATTTTAAGTTTAAGCTCTCGATTGTCAACTAAATAATAAGTTAAAAAATTTATCTCATCTTTATTTATCACACATTAAATATATGCGATTGCCTGTGTGAGTACACTAGTCTCTTATCAGTTTGACATACTTTCGTAATTTTATAATGCACTAAGCATTAAGATATATAAACATCAAATAAAAAACTCATAGGCATTAATAATGAAAAAATATCTTCATTAAATGTGAAATTATAATATTTATTGCATCAGTCTCTACGCAGTTCTAGAGGTTTTACGTGATCACATAAGATATATCTATATATTGGTTTTGTCATAGGATTTGCTATCATTTTTATGTAGATATATACTGTAAGTTCATATCTTTTTATACAATTATACTATTGACAAAGTTGTATTTGATATTTATATGTTTAGTCTTGTCGTGATATTTCGAATTCTTGGTATACACTATCATTGCTTAGCTATCACAGTTAACCAATGATGAGTTTGCAACATTCTTAGCAACACATAAATGATCCAAAAATCTCTTAAGCCAAACACCTTATTGTATAGCAGTTGATAATGCTACGAACTCATCTTCTATCATAGACAAAGTTATATACGTTTGTTTCTTAGAGTTTTAAGATATGACACAATTATTTAGTAAGAAACAAATTTAGAGATAATTTCTTTTCATTTAAATCTTCTCCCCAATCAACATCTAAAGAGTTTTCAAGTTAAGATCATTTTCTTAATAACTTAGTAAATAATTAGTAATTCTTTTCAAATACCTTAGTATTCTTTTGATGACTGTCCAATTTGTTTGACTTGAATTGGATTAATAGTTACTTACCATTCTAATTATAAAACATATGTTAAGTCTCGTACATATCATAGTGTACATTAAACTTCCAATGGCACTAGCATGAGAAACACGTTGCATTTGTTCATTCTCTTTTGGAGTCTTAGAACATAGTTTATGGCTTAATCTCTTACATTTTATAATAGGAGTATTTATAGGTTTACAGTTTTCTATATAAAATCGTTGGCAAAAGAATACTTCAAGTACCATAACTTTGGCCAAAGGGATACTTAAGTGCCATAACTTATGAAAAGTACACTTAAGTGCCACATTCGAAAAAAAACGGATTACTTGAGTGCCACCCTGGCCAAAGTCCGGCCAAAACGCCAACGTGGCATTTTTCCGGCGAAGCGTGCCCAAAACGATGTTGTTTTGCACGCTGATGTGGCCAAAACGGCGTCATTTTGGGCTGACGTAGTAAAAAAAAACAAAAAATTAATTAAATTTAGTTAAAATATTTAAAAATAATAATTTTAAAATTAAATTTAGTTAAAATATTTTTAAAAATAATAATTTAAAAATTTAAAAAACTTTAAAAAAATTAAAAAAAAAAAAGGGAATGGGGGGAGGCGGCTGAGAGCCCTCAGCCACCACCGCCGCCGGGAAGGGCCCGACGGGCGACGGCCCTTGGCCCGGCCGGGCGAGGGCTGCTGACCCTCGCCGGATCTGGGCGAGGGCCGCGAGCCCCCCCAGATCCAGTGGCGAGGGCTCGCCGACCCCTAGCTAGGGCCCGGCAACCCCGGCAGACCCTCCCCCCGCTGTCGCCGGCACTTTTTGGCGGCAACTGAGGGATGATCCCTCAGCCGCCTCCCCCCCGTTGCTTTTTTTTTATTTAAATTTTTTAAAGTTTTTTAAAGGTTTTTTAAATTTTTTTAAAAGTTTAAATTATTTTTTTAATATTTTGACTAAATTTTATTTTAAAATTATTATTTTTAAATATTTTTAACTAAATTTAATTTTAAATTAAATTAAATTATTTTTGTATTTATTTTTTTCCATGTCAGCCCAAAATGACGTCGTTTTGGCCACGTCAGCGTTCAAAATGGTGTCATTTTGGGCGCGCTTCGCCAGAAAAATGCCACGTCGGCATTTTGATCGGATTTTGGCTAGATTGGCACTCAAATGATCCATTTTACTTCGATTTTGGCACTTAAGTGTATCTTTCGTAAGTTATGGCACTTAAGTGTCCCTTGGACCAAAGTTGTGACACTTGAGGGGTCCGCACGTCTAAAATCGTTCAAGAACTTTGTTTATAAGAAAGAGACAATGATCTCTTTCAAGGATTCCTTGAAATCTTAACTTCAAGAATATATATAACATAACATATATCTTTCGTCTCAAAGTTGGAAGAAAGTCAACATAATCATAAATTGGTCTTAACTCCAAAGCAATAATCTCTATGACTGTTTAAGGTAATATATTGATCTCAAAAGCCGACATACCTTTTATTCTTAGCCTTTTGAAATGAAACCAATGGGTTATTCCATATAAAATTCTTCTTCTAATTTTCCATTGAGAAAATCAATCTTTACATCTATTTGATGTAATTTAATATCTATACTAGCTACTATTGCCAAAATAAGGCGAATTGAGGTAAATATCATTATAGGAGAAAATTTTTCTTATAATCAATTCAAACCTATTGATTATACTTCTTTGTCATGAGGTGATCCTTATATCTTTTTGTTGAGCCATTGGTTTTACATTTTATTTTAAGAACCCATTTGTTCCTAATAGCTTTGCTTCCCTTTGGAGGATCAACTAGTTCCAAAACATGGTTTGACTTCATTGACTCTATTTCCTCTTCTATTGCACGTATTCATTTTTTTTCTTAGTAGGGCAATTTAAAGTCTCATTTACAATCTTTAACTCATTTTCATCTTATGGAGCGACCATGAAGGTTTCTCCTTCAATGTCAAAACGTCAACGATGAATATTTTTGCGACTTGCTCATCATACGAGAGATTGTACACTTTATATGTTATTCTTCATTATGCTCCCACTCGAATTAAGATAATGACGATATTGTCTTATCAAGTGGTTGTATTTGAGACAGAGTTTTTTTTTTAAATTAATTTTGGTCAGTTCTACTCTATGCATACTCTAACACTCATTCTCAGACTTTGTCATGCCTTCTTGCAAGGCGTGAGAGTCGAAACCCACTCCTGAAACTAAATTGTCCCATCCCAACCCTTCCTGAAAAGGCGGGGATTCGAACCCCCCATCTTCCCATTCCAAGTTGGAAGAGTGGCCACTGAGGAAAACCCCAGTAGTTTTGAGATAGAGTTGAATTTAATTCCTTATTTCTCGCATTACTCCCACTTAGATGAACTTTATTAATTTCATTATCTTGATCCAATATTTCAAATAAGTGGACAAACATGGCTTGGGCCAACAAGTTTTATGAAAACTCATCATTTTGTTTCATTTCTTTTTTGTATTCCTTGAAAGGGAAAATGCTCTATTTAAAATTACATGTCCAGTGCTAATTGGATATTGAGCAACAAAATGGAGAACACTGGTAAAAATCAAACACAAATCTAAGAGAAGGCAAAAATAGAAATCTTCACTTGCTAAAAGCAACAAACTTTAGAAGAAGAACACGTAAAATGAAAATACATAATAAAAAGTTCAATATACATAACATAAAACATGAATTATAACGTTTCATATCTTGTTTATTCATAAAAGATTGTTTCAAATGAGTATATAGAATCAATTGCTGAGTTCAAATGAGTGGAGAGAAGATGAAGAGATTGCCCTCAAAGAGATGTAAATTGAAGATTCAAGCAATAATCTAAGATCGAGGGAGAGAGTGAAAGTGAGACTCTGAGAAAGCAAAGTTGGAAGAAGAAGAGGGACATTTATAGTTATATATCTACGGTTTGGAAAAAAGAAGAAGAAGGGATATGGAGAACTTTTAAAACTTTTCATGAAAATATATATGAGTTCTAAAACTTATAAAAAAAATGCAATTAAATGCTAAAATTTGTCAAATTAGTACAATTGAATCATTTTGTTAACTTTGTCTAACTTGGCTAATAGAAAAATGCTAATGTGGTTTTTAAAATTAGTGCACTAATTTGACAACTTTTAGCACTTAATTACATTTTTTTTTATAAGTTTTAGAACTCATATGTATTTTTGTGACAAGTTTTAAAAGTTCTCCATATCCCTTCTTCTTTTTTCCAAACGTTAGGTATATAACTATAAATGCCCCTCTTCTTTTAAAAAAGAGAGAGGAAGAAGTAGGCGATGAGGGTGCCACCCCACCATCATTGGAAAGGGCTTATAGGCCCTCGTCGCTTGCTTATTCTTGTTGTTGTTGTTCTTTTTTAATAGGGAAAATACCACAAAAAGCCCCAAACTTTGCCTAAAGTGACAAATTTATTCTAATTTTTTTTTTTGTGATATGAAAAACCCCAAATTTTGCAAATTGGTACACATTTACCTCATTAAAAGTATTTTTGTCTTATTCTTTCTATTTTTTTCTTTTTTGTTTCCTTTTTTTCTTTTCTCTTCCCTTCGCTAGCCATGGGGGAGGGAAGCTGGCATTCGGCAAGGGTTGCCCTCGCCTAGGTTGGCTAAGGCTGCCCTTGCTAGCATCGGGCGAGGGCGGCCCTCGGCTAGGTCGAGTGAGGGTGTCCTCACCAGATCTAGCAAGGGAGGCCCTCGCCTGATGCCGACAAGGGCTGCCCTCACTTGTGTCGGGTGAGGATGGCCCTCACATGATGCCGGTGAGGGCCGCCCTAGCCAGCCTAGGCGAGGGTAGCCCTTGCTGGACGTCGGCTTCCCTCTGCTGGTTCTGCCATGGCCGACAGAGGGAAGAAAGAAGAAGACGAAAAAAATTTTAAAAAAAATTAAAAAATTTTAAAAAGTAAAAAGACCAAAATGCCCTATAATTTAGGGTAAATGTGTCATACAAATGAAAGTTCATGATTTTTTGTGTAACAAAAAAAATTTTAGGATAAATATATCATGATTAGCAAATTTCGGGATTTTTCATGTCACCAAAAAAAAAAAAAACTTTGGGGTGGATTTGTTGAGATTTTTGGTGATTTTTTCCCTTTTTAATATACATTTTAATTTATTTTAATTTAATTTAAATAAAAATTGTATTAAAAATCATATTTAGACCGAAACAATGTTGTTTTATGAGAGAGGAATCATTAAAAAAGGGTTATGTTAGCATTTTTTGTTAGTTATGTTAAATATGGTTAACGGAAATACTCAATTACACAAATCTAATAAGTTTTATGTATTGAAAGTTTTAACTTTCAATTACACTTTTATGATAAGTTTTAAGACTTTATTATATATATTAGAAATAATAATAATAATAATAACTATAGAATTGGTTCGGGTTAGACTAACTCTAAAGCTTTAGGACCAAGAACTAATCTGTATAGTACAGATTCAGGCAGCCCCAGGACCAAGGACTAGTTTAGTCTCCTTAGTAACTAGACCTGAACTTGAACAGGAGAGTTGAATTGATTTAGGGTTGGTTAAGGGTCAACCTTGGACCGATGCTCACGCTTATATTTAGCTGCTAGTCTACAAACTTGTCCATTTATAGTGATACTGGCTTGGAACTTAAATCGGTGAGGGGTGTCAGGCGAGGATAGAGATGACCCCACAAGTGGTGGGGAGAGAGAAGGGGAGAGAAGAGAGATGTGGAGACTATTATGGTGGCAACGTGGGAGCCAATCCAAGGGTGCGTTTAAAGCAAATATGTTGAAATTACACACTCATTAAAAGAGATAATGACATAAATAATTTATAAATTTTGAAAATTTTGAAATGACAATATATATTGGCTAAAATTCAAATAAAAAAATTAAAAATCATATTACATATTGATTTAAAATTCAGAGCTAATTTTCCATTTTCACTCATTAATTTGTCTGGTCGTTTTGACGAAAAGGAAAATGTGTGGTCGCAGATCCCCTGATCGAAACTGCATGTAGCTTGGCCTGGCCGAGAAACCCAAAACGGCGGGTCGTGCGCTGCTCCCAAAACCCTAAATGGAAGCCTCAGTTCGTCGGGACTCAGAGACAAAACCCTAATCTGGTAAGTTCTTGATTTCCGCAATCCCTTGGCCCCTTTTCATGTCCTCATTGCAATCGCAATTGCAATTTTCTACTTTCTCTCCAGCATAAGCCGTTTCCCAGCTCAATTTCGAAGCATCACTTGACTCGCTTCCGGTCAACCTTTTGCACAGCGCGAGAACGCACAGGGCCTAGCCATGGAGGTGGATGCCGTCGCCGGCGGCGGCTCTCTCGTCCTGCTGAAGCAAGGTGCAGAAGCTGTGAGTGAAAAAGTTTTGATCTTGTTGCATCGATTTGCTGAATTTCCTAGTTTATCTTGTTGTCTGATTGTTGAGAACTTTGCTTGTTTAATATGAGCTGATAAGCCGCGCTCTGATTCTTAATTCCGCTGTGAATACCCATCGTGGTAATGTATTTGGTGGAAAAATCTGATTTTTCAGAGAGTTTTCGAGTCCAATTTCGTGGGGAGGAGGTGTATCGTCAAAGAGCGCTTCTCGAAGAAGTACCGGCATCCGTCCTTGGACTCGAAACTCACTTCGAAGCGCTTGAATGCGGTTAGTTCAATAGACATTGTGTCTTCGTATGCGCGTTGAGCTTGTGCGTGAAGCGCGTGTTGCTGTGAATGCTGTATCGGTCCGCCTTACTTGTCCAATTAACTATGGAGCAGGAGGCTAGGTGCATGACGAAAGCGAGGCGCTTGGGGGGCGCCACTCCTGTTCTGTACGGTGTGGACCCAGTGCTGCATACTCTGACATTTGAATACGTGGATGGCCCTTCGGTCAAGGATGTGTTTCTCGAGTTCGGGTCGCATGGTGTTGTGGAAGAGCGTTTGGATGATATCGCTGCACAGATTGGCGATGCAATTGGGAAGCTTCATGATGGAGGTCTGGTTCATGGAGACCTGACCACGTCGAACATGTTGATCCGGAGCAGCACTAATCAGCTGGTAAAATCTTTAGCTTCATACCTTAATGGGTAGGAGAGTTGTGAGAAAACTAAAATCCAGTTGAACACAGAAAATAAACGATATGCTACAATCTTGATACATCATGCTCAGTCACCTATTCTAGGCTAGTTTTGTTGAGCTATGCTATTCTGAGTGTTCCTCAAGGAAGCAACCCTTGCATCTTTATTCATTTTTACCTTTGCGGTTTTTGTTCTATAGATACTGGTGTCGAGCTTTGAGTGGCATTCAAGGTTCTTTTTAATTTATTTCCGTACGTTGGTGCTGGCATAGAGTTCTTGTTGACATTTCATTGAGAAATTGTTCTCATCAGTCTGCACATTATCTGTCATATTGTTTCAGGTCCTTATTGATTTTGGTCTGAGCTTTACATCAACACTTCCAGAAGATAAAGCTGTTGATCTGTATGTACTTGAGAGAGCGCTGCTTTCCATGCACTCGTCTTGTGGAAATGTGGTATGCCGGGTGCTCTTCTTATTTCTTTTTTTTTCTTTCTATAGTGGTGTTTATTCTGTCCGTGGCTAGGCATTGGAAAACTGCAGTCTTTATGAATTTGCTTCATCGTTTGAAATGAAAACTAACACGACTGATCTGAATTGGTTCTGAAAATGGAATGCATTGCATGAAATGCATAACTATTGCAAAGTTTTTGAAAAATTATTCTATGTTGAATGACTTTCATGAGATTGGTTCTCTCCTTTCTTGAAACTTGAAAGTGATTTCAATTTGAGGGGCTGTCTTGGGAATGTGTTGTGAGGCACAAATACATTTGGAACTAGAATCTGAACAATGCATAATGTTGATTCTCATTTAGATGGATCGCATACTTGCTGCATATCGGAAGTCCTCGAAACAGTGGTCGTCTACTTTGAACAAACTAGCTCAAGGTGAATCCTGATCCTCCCTTCGCTTGCCACTTTAGGAGGAAAAGCGACTGATTTAGTTTATTTACATTGTTTCTTCTTCTCACTTTCTAATAACTTATGCAGTGCGGCAAAGAGGTCGAAAGCGTACAATGGTTGGATAATGGAGCTGCTCTGCAATACCTGTGGTGAAGACATTGATAATTAAGTGACTGATATGTGAATGAGCTACATTACCCTTTGATTATGGTAATTGTATTTTCTATTGAAAACTGCCAATGTCAAGCAGTGACATATTTATAGATGGTGTACGATGATCGGTTGTCCATGTTTTCTTTGGCATACCACGGGTCCCTGAATTTTCATATAGCAGATAAAGATAGATTTGGATGACTCCTGATAGCTTCATTCCTTCGAACCTTTATAATTAACTGACATGATTTCGGGGATTTGAAGTAATCATGATAAGCAGAATGCTTTATCTAGCACATCTGAAGCCACTCATATTGGCGCAAATGTTGCGTTCTGGGATTCTTAGGCCCCTGCAATTGAATCTGCTCCAAGTTTGTTGTCTGGGCCTCTCATGATTGTCTATATAAGAGGCACTGCAGGATCTGCAATTTGATATTTTTTTAGCTTCATTTTGGGCAGTTACTTGAATGATCTTATTGCAGAAGTTGAGGTTTTCACTTAGGTTAGCAATGCAAAATTTGAGGGCAACATTGTTGCCTGGAATAGCTCAAGGTACCATCTTTTCTTTCTGATATATCTTCTCGTCAAGTTTTGTTATTGTCTTTTTTGTTCAATTTCTCTGCTTCAACTGGCTTCTTATTGAGCAAATTTGTTGGCAGTGGTTCAGGTTACCATTTTCTTCTGTGTTTTTGTGCACATTGATGATATATCTTAACTGACGGGACACTGGAACAAATTGAAGCAAGTTGAAATTGAAGCTTTTCTCTTTATGTTTCTTTAGACTAATTTCTTGATATGCGGATCAAAATTTTGAGTTTCCAAGTTTTAAGTTGAGTGGAAATATGGTTGTTGATGTATATGAACACAGTGTCTTGTAGAAACTTCAAAATATAATTCTAAGCTGGGACTTTTCTTAGTTTCTTCTGCAACTTGCTGTCTTGTGGAAACTCTAAAGTTGAATTCTAAGCTGGGACCATTCTTAGTTACATCTGCAACTTGCTTTTCCCTTTTATACACAAGACGCGGCAGATGTGAATGGTCGCTCATTGCGTGTTTTACTCGAGGCACATGGTCCTTAAAACATGAGCCTGACACAGCATTATTTTTTGGTGGGAGCCGAAGCATGACTTGACGGATATTACATAGCAGTCGCAGACTGGCTTTAAACACTTGCATGGTTATGCCAAATTCCCCAAGACTGGATTGTTGATGAATGTCCGGATTACTTCCCTCATATCCCCCTGACGTGGATTTTCAAATGTCAAATTCCCAATGCGCGTCTCGTGGACTCGATTTCGTTTTCATTACAATTGACCGAACTGTGAATGGTTTTGGTTTGTGGCCCGAAAACAGAGTATTTAGCAAATACGTACGCGGTGAACCTTTGCTTCCCCTAAGTTGCTGCTAATAATAGCAAGCCAAGATTTGTCTGTTGCATGATTGAGGACGAGATACACTCAATAAACTTGTCGTCCCGCTCTAGGGGACAAGTCGCGATCAACCCTTAACATGATGTTCTTCGTAGTTTCGCTCTCAGAAGACAAACTAGAGGCTGCTGTTCAATACCTCCGCCTGATCTTTCTGCCTGTTCTCTTGGTGGAAGACGCTTTGGTGGTCAAGTCCAATGTGCTACTTCGACTTGACCAACCAACCGAACCCCTTTTGGGAGTCAAGTATTCATGTCCACCCGATCGGAAAACAACAGAAGAAGGGGCCGAAAGGAAGACTACGAAAAAGAGGTGTGGTCAACACACGTAAAAACCGAATGGAAATCAGCAAGTTTTTACAAGGAAAAATCATCAAGTTGGTCTTACACTTGAGCCCTTCAACCACGCAACTATATGAACACATTTTTGAACACATAAGAATCCTAAGAGGCTGAGAATAGCGATAGCTTTGGTCACCCTTCAATGAACGAAAGAGAAAGGGCTTGAGGACTTGGGACTCGATGGTGTGACCTGACGTAAGGTCCCTACACTCTCTCTCCCATCTGTCGCGAGCTCGTTCTGCAATTGGACCGGCTTTAGCGATTTCTCCCGTGGCACGCTTGTGAACACACGCTTGGCAATTTCTTAGGATCCATCGTTGTCTTTTTCCAGTCGAAGAAAGGTTGTGGATGACATCAAAGTCACCGCTTTGCAGCTGAGTGCAACGACTCGTCTTTTACCAAGAAAGATGCACCCGCAAAGTTCCATGGTCATCGCCTTGAAGGCAAGTGCAACGACTTGTCTTTTACCAAGAAAGACGCTCCCGCAAAGTTCCACCCGACAGTGACGGTATTGGTGGGGGGAGGGAAGCAGCCAAAGGACCCTGCTTCCATCTCAACCGAAGTCCATCCAACGGGTGGAAGATTCTTGGAGTTCTTGAGGGGCTTATCGTCTGGGTTGGATGATTGCTTTTGCTCTATGCTTTTTAATTTCTTCATCAGGTTTCACACTGGAACTGTGTCTTGTGGAAAGTGCAGCAAGTGTAAAAAGGGTCTTGCCCAAGTCATGGCAAAGTCTTCCCCCAGTTTGGTCCTCTTCGCTTGACTTTGTTTTGGAAGTATATGCTTCATTATCTACCTGTGCCAGGGATTATCTCATGATTTGCACTTCATGTGAAACTGTGGCTTGGCATATTATGGTATCTAAAATTGTGCCCTAACCTTTAATATTATTCCGAGTTGAAGGGAGAGTTCGGGACCGGATATGGCTTGGCATATTATGGTATCTAAAATTGTGCCCTAATCTTTGAAAGTATTCCGAGTTGAAGGGAGAGTTCGGGACCAGATAAAGTGGCTTTAGCTTTGTGTCAAATTGATCAAGACAGCAAGTACTACGGGCCATGTTTTTCTCCATTCCTCGTGATTTTGTCCTACCAGTCTTCTGATTGTTGGGTTACAAATTATGAACGGTAGTAATATTTACATGTGAGTGATGTCCCACTGGCAAATAACATATGAACCGGGTTGACTTTGTTTTGGAAGTGTGCTTCATTATCTAGCTATGCCAGGGATTATCTCATGGTTTGCACTTCATGTGAAACTCTGGCTTGGCACATTATGGTATCTCATATCCTGCCCTAGCTTTGAATTATTCGAGTCATTCGGGACCAGATAAATCGACTTTAGCTTTGTGTCATATTAATCAAGATGACAATGTACTAGGGGCTGTGTTTTTCGCCATTCCTCTTGATTTCATCCTATCAGTCTTTCGAGTGCTGGGTTGCAAATTATGAACGATAGTGAAATTTACGTGTGAATGACGTCCCACTAGCAAATAATGTATGAGCTGGCTTGATTTTTTTTTTTGGAAATATGCTTCATTATCTAGCTCCACCGGGTGGTATCTCATGGTTTGCACTTCATGTGAAACTGTGGCTTGGCATATTATGGTATCTTAGATTCTGCCTAGCTTTAAAATTATAAGAGTTATTCAGGATCAAATAAAGTGGCTTTAGCTTTGAGTCGAACTGATCAAGACGACAACATGCCTTAACCCGTGTTTTTCTCCATTTCTCGTGATTTCCTATCACCAGTCTTCTGATTGGTGAATTACAAATTATGAACGGTAGTGACGTTTACTCTGTTAAGTTCATATGTAAGTGATGTTCATGATTGATATCCCATCGGCAAATAGCATATGAGCCGGCTTGACTCTAAACAAACTAGAGCCAAATCCAAATAGGCAGGTTTATTCACACATTCAAGCTATTTTTATCAACGAAATTGTCATAATTTCGGGGGATGTCTAGACTTATCCATCAATTCATTTCATATGTCCTTCACCTATGGGGGAATTGGTAGTTTGGCGAACCGCCACTCATAACAAGTAACGCCCTTCTCAGCGTCAATCTTAGGCGAGATCACGTCAGACCCATAACATTCTAGAGGTGATTCCACAAGTTCAAGAGACGGCTCCAACCCAATTTACATCATGCTTCGAGAGGGAGAATCCCGCGCCGCAGCACGTTGTTATGGTCAATGCTCTCGGCTGTCGGGCTGCTCCGACACCATCCGTCGCCATCCGATGCATCCTACGCGAACCAAGTTTCCAAAAAGAGAAATCGAGAGAGGCAACAACGAGGTACAAGAAGGACGGGTTAGGCAACAGTACATCTTCCTGATGTGGATGAAAGCGTGTTATGCGACCAAAGAGTCAAGCACACGATTTCACACTGCATCGTCAGTAGAAAATCCTCACTTCGCAAAACGCATCGAGGCAGGCCCACTCAATAATTGGCAAATACGTCCAAAGGGAAGCGAATCCGACGAAGTCTCGTCAACAGCGTCCAGGCGAGACAAACGTGATTAGAACCTAACATTCCGGAGACAATACGTACATGTAATTCCTTGATAACAGATTGATGTGATCTGAGGTTGTAGTATTTCGCCGGCCTGTCTCTTCGAAGGTGTGACTTGTCACCTACCATGACTTCATAATGAAATAGGTTTGGGTTTATGAACATTGGCCAATGGCCTATGTTCATCGACTGAGCAGGGCAAGAAAGTTGCTAGGCTCGGATGAACTCGAGATCTCGCTTGCACCCAAAAATCTATTTGATTTGATTATAGATCGGATGTCCTATATATGTAGATATCGATTCACAATCATCGACAGCAATTCCTTAATGCTGGGAAATCGGGTTGGGACGAAGGACAAGCGTGTCGGCATCCAAACGATTCCTTTGCCTTGCAAGCAACCTTAAGCACGTGGATTTGAGATTTAGGGAAAACAAAGGAAACACTTCTCGCAGTTTGATGAATTGGTATTATCTTTTCAGATACATTCGGCAGCATTGGCTTTCGTTAGTTTCTTTGCATTCACATGCGGTACGACTTTTTCAAATATTCTGATTTGACACACTTATGAACACGATTGAAGTATGTAACAAAGTAAACCCGGTTAGGTAGAACTGCAGTCCTCTTGACTCAAGTACTTTAATATATTACATTCGACTTAGACTCGAGAACTCAGAATGGTTAATTGCCGACTCGAACTCCCTTTCCACCAGGTCCTACTTGAATAGTTTTTGAAAAACGCTAGATGTATGGAAGATTCCCTGTTGAAGCATGTATGCTAAATGACGTGTCGAAGTTTGATTAGGTGTCTAAATAAGTGGGATCATATATTCAATGATGGGAAAATGACATTTAGCTCAATCTTCAATGTTGTCCATAAACTTTTAATTTATTTAATTTAGTCCTTGATTTATTAGTAAATATCAATTTAGTCTCTAAACTATATGACAATGTTCAATATTATCCTTCCATTTATATAAGTTAATATAATATGCTAAAGATGGTTTCTAATTTGTAAAGAAAAGTTACATGTCGATTGTCCACATAGGATATTCATCTTAAATCAAGAAAAGAAATTTCCATGTGGGTATCATCACAAAAGTGCTCAAAATGAAAACTCCAATAGAGGTCACTAATAAAATGAAAAATAAATGTTGATTATTAAAAAGATTATCATTAAATTAGCACAAGTGAAATGTTTAAGATTAAATTAATAAATTGTTAAAATGCTTAAGATTAATTTGACACACTTGAAAATTTTAGGATTAAATTAGCTATCGTACGATAAGTTTAAGACTTTTTGGACAATTCTCATTTAATTTTTCATGAGATCATAAGTTTGAAGGTCGTTAATGAATCTCTAGCTCACTTGTGTCTCGGATATTCATTATCTTTCGGGGAGAGACAATCTGGCTTCTAATATATCATTGGAATTGCTGTGCGGGGGCTCTTCAATCTCAAACCGTTAGATTTGAGTAGGACTAGATAGCCTGAACTGAAACAAAATGTTCCGTAATGGGTAGGAAATCTTTAAAGTAACGTCTAGAGCGGACTCAAAATCGTAAGAGCTGGGCGACTACTCCTCCCTGAAACAAATCCCCTTATCATCGAGCCTAGCAGGCAGAGTTTCGAAAGGGTCCAACGTCGGTCAAGCGGACTCCCATCAGTAGGTCAAAGTCACACCTCATCATCTCTCGGATTCACTTTACTTAGGAAGCAAAAAACTACCAAAATTATCTCGGTCTTCATTCTCAATTGGTCAGCACATATGAAATGGACAAAGCAGCACTCCAACTCGTACGTCCGTGTGAACGTTTTAAGCATCGAACACACCACTTTGGATCTTATTTTCCTCGTATCTCGGTCTCTCTTTTCACACTCATCATTGTCGTCGAGACAAGCAGAAGAATCGAACATGTCTTAACAGATGGAAATTTCCTGACGATCTCTCCGTCATTCTAATCTATTCTTTCCTCTCTCTCTCTCTCTCTCTCTCTTCAAATTCTGCTTATATATTAAAGCGCAAGTCAAAACGTGCCCAACCCTGAAACTTTCTCCGCAAAGGCCCTCTCTCTCTTCCTTCCTTCCTCCTCATATACGCATCAGTATCTCTCTCGGCCCACCAATCATCATCATCGACCAACTACTTGTAATCCATATACAGAGAGCAGAGAGAGAGAGAGAGAGAGAGAGAGAGAGAGAGAGAGAGAGAGAGAGAGAGAGAGAGAGAGAGAGAGAGAGAGTTATGAGTAATGATATAGTAGAGGGTGCCGTGGCCAGCCTCGGCAGAGGGTTCGACTTGACCTCTGATTTCAGGCTCAAGTTCTGCAAGGGCGGAAAGAGGTTAGTCCAGCTCAATGAAACAGAGAAGAGGACGCTGGTGATCCCCGGCTTCGGACCTGTACACAACGTCCCCGGTGACATACGATGCGACAAGGGCGATCGGTGCCGGTACCAATCCGACATCCTCGAATTCAGCAAGGTAAAAAGGGGGAAAAGGAAAGGAAAAAAAAAAACCATCCACTCGCCTTCTGATTTCTCTCGAACCATAAACTTTTGTCTGATCCACCCGCTGGGCGATTCGGGGGGCGGCTTTGGATAGATGTAGTGCCAGATTTTGGTGACTATTTGCATTTCTGTGTGTTTTCAGATGTCGGAATGGTTCAACCAGAAATCGGCGGTACCGGGGAAGATCCCCTCTGGTCTGTTCAACTCGATGTTCGAGTTCCAAAACAACTGCTGGGCACACGACGCAGCGAATATCAGGTACTTGGGCCTCGACGGCTACTTCATCGTGCTGTTCAACCTCCACATTGACCGGTACCCGCTCGTCCTCGCCGACGAGGTCCTCCAGGCGGTTCCGGCAGCCTGGGACCCCTTGGCTCTCGCGAGGTATGTGATTTTGACACACGTCTGCTATGGTTTCTTGAACGTTAAGTTGGCCTTGTTTTAGGATCAGAACTGCTTTATGAGTAGAATAGGATTTGGCATTCGCATTTCCTCGCTATGCTGCTGCTGCTTCTTCTTCATCCTCCTCCTCCTCTAGTTGACTTTGGCCATTTCCCTTCCTCACCAAACTAAAGTATTAACAAACCTTTGAATTATCAAACTGGCAAACTCGATTTATTTTTACAGAAAATGAATAATTTTAAAAAACATTTTCTTTTGATAAAAATGAATGAATGAAAAATATTTTCATCATTTATAAAAATGTTTAGGTATACATTTTGCCGATCATAAAAATACTTTTTATTGACTAATTACTTCAAAAAATACGAACAATCATTTTAGGAAAAATATTCTTCAAATAATTTATGTCTATGAAACTAATCAAGCAAAGTCTATATAATACTCAGAGAGGGAAAAAGGGAGAGGCGACCATAAATCTTGACCCTTAATTTCTGAGAAAACATCAGCCCCATCCCTTAATGTGGAGAAATTGCCTAGGCGGCTGGGCTAGGTGATGTGTACAATTAATGCCCACATTTCCCTAATGAAATTTCTTAGGAACGGCCAAAAGACCATATATCTTGATTTGTAACTTTTGACGAAACATTAGTCACATCTCTTAAAATTGAGAAACTACTTAGGCGGCGGAGCTAGGTCATGTGTACAATTAATGGTCATATCCAACTCTCGAATGAATTTCCCTTCTAGAAAAACAAGGGGGACAAATTCAAACTTTCTAGATTTCATATTGCTGCCGTGAAAGGTAGAAATTATTTCCGGGCCGAGTTCCTTGTCCCCAAGCATTCAATTTCAAAGTGAGTTTCCAGTGTTCGACGGTACACGTCGTAGGATTACTATACAACGTAACATCATGAATGCTAAATTCCAACATCATTTGTACTAAATCGAGCCGCCCCCGCACGTTGTTCTTTCTTCCCAGACTTTACACATTCCCTGGCCAGAAAAATGACAAGTTTCTGGATTTCTTCGTGGCCTAATCTAAGTTGCGAAATAGGGATGGGGAGAAATTATAGCCAGATCATCATGTAAAGACAAAGTCAAAGGTGGTCCGTAGGTAGGACTGACCCTTGGCCATAAATATGAAAAGAACATCCGACACCTGTCGCGGGCCCCACCCGTAAGGAAATTGGCTGGCCCGGCGCACCAATCAAGGCCCCCCCCGGGAAAGAAATTTTTCCAATTTTGACCGCATAGGGACCTGGACTCGGTCCGGGCGCCAAAAAGTCAACGGAATCGACGGCCTAGGAGGGGGAGCCTTGAGGGACGCCGCTAGGGCGACGGTGGTCCGATCGGACGGCTGGGCCATGATCCCGCCCGTGGAGAAAGTTCGCGCCGGGAATCGCGATTGCGGGGCTGGCGTTCGGTGCGAAAGCTCAACAGATGTTTGACACTCAATCGAGACTTTACACTTCAATTTATTTTATTATATATATACATATAATAGAGAAGTTTATAAGATATAATGAAACTTTAGAAGTGGTCAACAGTAGCCGCAGCGTTTCACTCTTTTTGCAATATATATAAGATCACTATTTTATATTAGGGACAAGCATGATTCCAAAATAGAATTTAGAATGAAAGATTTTGACTAATGAAAATCTGTCTGGTTCCAAGTTCTAAAGTATATAGGGTATCTTCTTAGAATCTAGAACCTAAAATAAGTTTGTGTATTTTTCTTGATCTATGTATTCGCGTGATCTTGCGATATTTCATAGAGTTATATAATCTAAAATCATTAGTTTGAGTTTTCATTTCATGATTGAGACTTTTATTTTATTAACGTTTCATATTTTTTCGTGTATCTGAATATAAATTATAGTTAATGGATTGTGAAAGTAAATGATAATTATCAAATTTGATAATTTATTGCAATCATTCTATTAATAATACATATAGAACTTGGATAGAATTTGTAACTGACTTTGGAATAGGTTTTGGGTTCCAAAAAGTAAGGAATCTATTTTAGTGGGTACGCTTGGAACCTTTGAAATTTGAAATCGCTTATCCCTTTTTTACGCTCACATATTTTAAGTTAACACTAAATCATCGATTTTTCCGTTAGGAATATTCGTTTGGAATTACGATTTCATCGATCGGAATTCCGAATGCTTCGTTAATATCGCAAAATTTTGAAGATTTTCGAGATTAATAAATAAATTTTCAATTTCGCGAGAAAATAATATATATGTTTTCTCCCTGTCTCTTCAGATTTGTAGAGAAATATGGGACCCACGTGATCGTGGGGCTGGGGGTGGGAGGCCAAGACGTGGTGGTGGTGAGGCAAGACAGATCGTCCAACTTGGAGCCGTCGGATCTGAAGAAGCACTTGGACGACCTGGGCGACCAGCTCTTCACCGGGGCTTGCGCTTTGGCTCCTTTTCACTCCAGGACCAAGGAGTCTAAACACCACAAGGTATATACACTCTCTCAATAACCCTCTTGTTTTTTTTTTTTTTTTTTTTTAATGGGCATCGTTTGATTATCATTACTATTATGATTCTAATTTCGCCCTTTACTTCGTCGCGACCTTCAGACACCGCAGGCCTTCAATCTGTTCGATTTGCAGCCGATCGCCTTCAACGACTTGCCGACCTGCAACTCCAAAGATGTAGGTTTGGTCCCTCGTGTTTTTTCTTTTTGCCATCGTGATTTAGATGATGATGATGATGATTAACTGTTTCCTCGATTTCGCATTGAATTCGGATGTACACGTTGTCGACGAGGAGAGAATTCCACACGGAACAACAATGAATAGAGAGACAGTTGGTGAGAAAGAGCATGGGAATTAATTAAGCAAGTGTTGAATTTAGGGTAACGTCTATGTACAATGGATTTGTCACTTCAATAGACAGCTTGGTCAAGGATACTATTATGGGTCATTGGCTTGGGTATGAATGTCTACGTTCAGGATAGAAGGGTATCACTGAAATAAAATTCTTTCTAGGACACATAGAATAAAGAAGCCAATTTTGACTAACTCTTCAAAAGAAAAAAAATATCATTGCAAGATTTGAATCTCGAGAAAATGAAGAATTGGAACTGAATTCCCTTTCACACATTCAAGATTGGAGTTACTCACCCTTATAAGATTAGATTTTAATTACTAATTCTTAATAATTAGAATTTTCTTATATACTAACACGATCGCATTTTTTTCCATTCGCTTTTCTAGCATTTCAAAATATTTATCATCGTAATGTTATAATATGGATATTCTCTTAGCGTGAAAATATATGACTATATATAATTAGTTCGTAGCATTAAGTCGCCATCTCCAGTAAATAATTATTACCACTGATTAATTACCATACCTTCTCCTCCTCCCTATGTTACCGTTCCTCCTTCTCGACATGACCATCGTCCATTGCTTTATCCCTCCGCCGCCCCCGCAACCGCTCTTCCGTAGCCACAACCACGGCTGTCACGGGGCTCGACCATTGCAAGGGCCGCCGCCATCGGTCATCGTTTCTGGATCAACTCTTTCGAGCTACTGGCACCATCATTGGCATCAGAGCCAATTACCATTGTCATCACGATCCTCTTCATGAAGGCCATACAGTAGACCCATTTCATACTGTCACATAGATGTGCATTGCTGCATGTTTCAATACTGTGATCAGTTCTGCTTATCGTCGCGACAACTTGCGAAGCACGATTCTCACGACCAAAATTTGGTCCGGCAAATGTATTGCAGGGAATCACGGTGATTAGCTCGAAGAGAGGAGGGGACACGAAGGCCGAGAGCCACTGCGAATGGCTCTTGACAGTGCCGTCGATGCCGGAAGCCATCCACTTCAGCTTCATCCCCATCACTTCTCTCCTCAAAGGCGTCCCCGGCAGTGGCTTCTTGTCCCACGCCATCAACCTCTACCTCCGCTGTACGTTTCGCACTCAATTTCGTTCGGTCGAGCTCATATTTACTCACCTGTTCTCCTTCGAAATCCCATCAGTTTTCCGTGAATCGTCCTTCTTTTTCCGGTATTCTTTGCAGATAAGCCTCCGCTACGTGATCTGCAGTCTTTCCTGGAGTTCCAAACCCACAAGCTTTGGGCTCCCATGCACAACGACCAACCTCTCGGTCCGACCACGAATAGAGCCACTTCATCGCCTTCCCTCAGCTTCGGCTTGATGGGACCAAAGCTGCAAGTCAACTCTTCCCAGGTACACATCGCGTATCTGCTGAACTACTTACGATCGTGCAGTAGTTGTCTTTGCAAGTTGGATGCACCCATAGAGCTAGCTTGGACCCAAACATGTTGCAATGACGTCTCCTTTGATATAAGGTCTAGGATGTTTCAAAAGTAGAGAGATCACAATGTATATTGATCATGGATATTTGATAAAAACTCGAACTGAACCGCATGTTTAGGTCCCTGAGAATTATTGTTTTCCTTCGGTTTCAGGTTGTAGTAGGGAAGAGGCCGGTCACGGGGATGCGGTTCTTCCTTGAGGGGATGAAATGCAACAAGCTAGCCCTGCACCTCCAACACCTCTCCAACACCCCATCCATGCTAGAGAGTTTGGTAGATGACACGCCGATATGGCGAGGATCGGAGGAAGTTGCTGCCAGCGACGCCTACTTTGAAGGCATCCAAGGGAAGAAGTTCTCTCACGTATGCGTTGCCCATATTGAATATTTGCCGCCCCCTGCGAAGGACGTTGCCTACATCGTGACAGGTGCCCAACTTCACGTGAAGAGGCACGACTCCAAAAACGTTCTCCATCTCCGGCTCCGTTTCTCCATGGTCTCGCACTCGTTCCTAGCGTCTCCTACCTGGGACCGTGGGTCCGAACACTCCCAAAAGTCAGGGTTGCTTTCGGCAATTAGCACGTCTCTCGGGGGAAGTAGCGCTGCCAAAGAGAAAAGTCCGGCAATACATATGGACTCCAGCGTGTACCCGACAGGGCCGCCCGTGCCAGTGCAAACACAGAAGCTTCTGAAATTCGTGGATACATCGCAACGTTGTAAGGGGCCTCAAGATAGTCCGGGGCATTGGCTAGTGACCGGAGCTAAGTTGGATTTGGAGAAGGGGAAGATTTGCGTGCATGTCAAGTTCTCCTTGTTGTACCTAATTACTGAAATTTGAAGAACAACAAAAGGATCGAGATTGAAGTTTTTTGAGTCTATTACGGAAATATACTAAAGGAGAAGAGAAAAGCAGCTCTCTTTGATGCCGCAATGGCTACATTCAAAGTGGAATGAAGGATGGTCGATGCAGTCGTCAATCATGCCATGTCCGTCATGAAGGGAATGCTTCGGAACATGGTGAGATGATACGAGATCGATGATGTAAATGTGAAGTGCGTGATTCATATTTCTTTAATTTGTTTTGCCCTTAGTTGATGATGAAGATGTTAATATGTATATATGAACAGAAATAGTTGGTCTTTTCTTTTCCATTTCTGGTGACAAAGCAAGCATAGTTTTCATTACTAAATGTAAGCAAGCAAAAGTCAAATATTTACAATTCTTTTGGGTTTCTGCAAAGGTCATTTTGTGCAAGAGCATCTTCTTCATGGTTATATTTACTTTACTCAAGTTCCCTCTATCGATCGGATCACTGATATCTTCACCAGGACCCATACTGAAGGACGTGTCTCGCTCTCGAACGCAAACTCGCGCAACATTACGTAAGTTTGCCTCACGTAGCCATCGATTGCATACTAAATAGAGGTGGTTAGGTGTTGCCTTCAGATCAGTGCTTACTGTCAAGATTTGAAGCCAGAAGTCATCACCCTGTTGGTACGTTATCAAGGGAAAACTAGGGGGATCGGTTCCAGTTTGGTCCAGTTCCACCTTGGAACTGGGAATTAGATCGGGAGCACCGGTTCCCAAAATTGGGAACCGTGGATCAAACTACTTGGTCCTAGGACCGGGAACCGGATCGGACCATTGGTTCCGGTCCAGTCCGGTCCAACAAAATCTGCTCTACTTTTTTGTGCTAAAGAGTGACTGTGCTCCGGGTCGGCCCGATCAATCTAATTCAGCATTTAACAAAACTAATCACACATGTTTCCACGTGCAATATATTCAAACTTTACTTGTGTGAATATCAATCACTTTGTGTGTTTCACACTTAACCTTAACCATGAAGGCCGTGAACAATTTGGCTAAAGGATGTGCTTGGCTTAGGTTTTATAAACAATCTCTCTTCTGCTCTTTGAATGTTTAGTCGATGTGAGACTCTTGAAGGCTTGAAGTGTCTTGTGAGTCTCTTAGAGCCTTAGCCCCACATCGAGTAGAAGATGAAACTAACAAGTAGATTTTCTCTATAAATAAAAGAGTAACAATAAGAGTTTTGATGGTTTCTTGGCCACATAAGAGGTTGCTACATCAATTGTAATTTTGGTTGCAATAAGTTATAATGTTTATTTGTTTTATATATTATTTATATATAAATTATATACAAAAAAATTGGTTCGGTCCGGTCAGTCCGGTTTAATCCGATTCCCACCTTGGAATCGGGAACCAGACCGACCGGCCACCGGTTCCAAGATTAGGAACCGGGAACCAGACCGTCGATTGTGGGAACTGCCCAAAACTTGGGAACCGCCCAAAACCGGCCGGTTCGATCCGGTCCGGGCGGTTTCCGGTTTGGGCGGTTCCGTTGGACACCCCTAGGGAAAATAGAAAAAGTTTGACAAAATCTGAAGTAGAAGAAGAAGAAGACGAGGGGAAATTTTGTATTCATTCATTGTATTGTGTAATGTACAAAAGAATCCCTACATAATACAGATGACTAGTAATAAAAGGAGAATGATTATATTTCTCTAATCTACGAGTATCAGATCTAATCCTAAATTGATTAAAATAAATCTTCAACATCTCTTGATATATTCTCCCAAATCAATAGCATATCTTCCAACAAAGTCAATTGCTTATCTTTCAAATAATTGCCAGCTTCAGTGCAAAATCCTAATTCCGTGATTCTAAATGGAAATGAACTATCTTCTGAGATCGACGTGTTAGGATTTTATGCTCTTGGTTGTTGCTTGCCAATTAAATTTCAATTAACTTATCTCCATAGAAGGAGAGAGAGAGAGAGAGAGAGAGAGAGAGAGAGAGAGAGAGAAGGTAGGTCGCCCAGAGAGACACAAAACTTACGTGCAAATTACTAGCTGCACCCACGATTACGGAGTGGAGAAAAGGACAGCGATTTGATTTATTTTTTTATGCTTAAGAAGCCGCGTACTTTCGGAGTGACCATCGCATAGAATTAAATTTATTGCTACCGCGTCAATCACGTTTCAAGAATCTGCATGACCCACGAATAGTTCTGATCTGCGAGTTTTCCACATTCTTCTCGCACTTGGATTGATTCTGTTGATCTCATCGCCCCCCCTTGAACTAAGGGTATGTAAGAGATTCTTTCTCGTCCTCTAAGCAAAAACCATGTTAAATCTCCTCTTCTAACAAGCGTAACGCACCAGCAATCCGATGCAGACCATGCGGGTTCAGACAATCATCGAAAACTCGTCTTCTTTGAACCTAGAGAAGTTTCAGAGGTCGCTCTCTTCTCTTTCACAAAAGGAAAACTATATTACGCTTGTCTAGATTCAGAAGCAACAATCTTTTCGGTTGAAGATTTGGACATTTTGGCCCTGTCACGTTTGTAACATGACACAAAGAGCTCGGTCACGTTCCATCACAACACTGCTGCAACATCTGACTTTGGGTGGCGGCGGTGGTTGCTGACGGTGCTGTGATGGCTCTGTCTTTGTTTGGTTTGCAGGGGAGAGAACGAGATGACCAGAAAATCAAGACTGGAAAACGACCCTCGGACATTACAGCATGCAATTCAGCAACTTGACCGCATCGACGCGCATGTGACGCACATGTCCGCCATAATCGTCTAATATTTTGAAACTCGAGATGAAAAAGAAAATGCTCGATTGAACGATGAATAAAAAAGTTCAAGTACTTCCGATGTAAAACGAACTCTGGCCTTGAAATTTGGTTCGAACTTCGCCAAATTCTTCCATTAAGATATGTATGATTTCGAAGCGCTAAATGTTACGAGCGCTTTGCCTTCTTTTTGCTTGAAGATACTTCGAGTCCTTCCCGTAAATTGTAATAAACAGCTTGTAATGCGTTTCGTTTCTTTAAAGATAAATTCTGCTAGAGTAAGGAATTGCATTTGCAAAAAAAAAAAAAAAAAATGTTGAAATACTTTGTTATCATAAAAGATGTGTCACTTGATTAAGAGAATACGTGACTTTAAATTAAGAGAATATACGACTATTGGTTATGAAAAAATGTAACTCTTTGTCCCAAAAAGAGTTTATTGGTAGTTATGAACAGAAGTTATTCTTGAAATGAAGAGTGGTGATGGTTGGGATAAGGTACTTATTCCTAAGAAATGTGTTGATTGGTTATTTATGAATAGAGACAAATTCACATGTTATTTATAATAACCACAATTGTTTATAAATACTTCTTATTCATAACTCTCTTTTGTTCTCTTTTCATACATGTAACTTTAACACATTTAAGGTGAAATTCCAAGAGAGAATATTACTGAACTTAATTATCCGCGGTTTTAGTGTATATCCTAGAGGTATATTTGTTTTAAACCCGACAACAATCTAAACTTTAAAGACTGTGATTGCCGTCACGCATCAAAGTATCAATGATCTGCTACTACTTTCCCTACCAAAAAATGTGGGACTTGCACCGAGATTCACTTGAAAAATGCTAGTTTCTTTATGATTTTTACATTGTAACTGATTCTAATCACCATATCACTTATACAAAGTCTATAATATTTGCTCGTCAATTAGACATTTCTTTTTCCTTTGCTATAGTTCCAGTAAGCAGAGAAGATCCCATTAAAGGAGTTTTGATGAAACACTCAGGAAGAGTAGTATATAAGAACTTGAGTACTTCAACCTAAAACACAGAGAGAGAGAGAGAGAGAGAGAGAGAGAGAGAGATTTCGAAAAGCTGAAAATGAGCAGCGGCACGGAGTTGGCGGAGGCGGCCGAATACACAATGAATGGCGGAGATAGCACATATAGCTACCACAAGAACTCTCGCTTTCAGGTACTTCATTCATTTGACATTAAACTGGATGCTGCTGCATTTCCATTTGCCATTCATCAGGCGTCTCTGGCAGTTGCCATGTCTCATTAACTGCTCTTAGCATATTAACTAGGAAGTATCGATGTCAGTTTGCAATGAAATTCTAACACGTGGTTCGTAGAGAGCGGCGACAGAGGTCGCCAAGGCCACCATCGAGAAGGCAATCATGGAGAAGCTTGACATCAGGCGATTCTCTCCGGCTCCAACCACATTCCAAATTGCAGATTTGGGCTGTTCGGTTGGACCAAACACCTTTGTCGCGGTTCAGAACATTCTAGAAGCCGTTCGACGCAAGTACGTCCCGCAAGGCCTGTCCTCTCAAATGCCCGATTTCCTAGTGCTGTTCAACGACCATGCATCGAACGACTTCAACACCCTCTTCGCTTCCCTGCCGCCTGATCGGCAGTACTATGCAGCCGGCGTGCCAGGGTCCTTCCACGGGCGGTTGTTCCCCGATGCGTCGCTCCATGTGGCGCATTCGGCTCATGCACTTCCCTGGCTTCGCAAGTTGCCTGAGGCATTGCTTGATGCGAACTCCCCGGCATACAACAAGGGGAGAGTCTACTACATCAGTGCTGCGAGTCAAGTGCTTGATGCCTATGCGGCTCAATTCGCAAAGGACACGGCGATGTTTCTAAGCGCCCGAGGAAAGGAAGTTGTGAGCGGGGGCATCATGGTTCTGCTCATGCCTGGAAGAGCTAACGGGATTGGCCATTCATGTGTACTTTCGGACGTGATGTTTGATCTTTTGGGGGCATGCTTGATGGACATGGCAAAGGAGGTAAGAACAGGAGAACTATACGTTATAGCTTCTGTACTTACCTGTGCTTTAAATATATCTGCATATCAGCATAATGAAATTACGTATGCATAAAATGCTGATTAAACCAACTCTTTTTAACAGGGTAAAACAAGCGAGGCTCTGGTGGATTCATTCAATGTTCCGGTGTACACTCCCTCTCCCGAGGAGATGACAGCGATAACCGAGCGAAATGGGTGTTTCAGCGTAGAGGCAATGGACTTAACCCCTTTCAATGCCACGGTCGACGGCTCTGACGCAGCCCATGCCTGCACGATGCACGTGCGTGCTGGAGTGGAAGGCCTTATCGGCAAACATTTCGGAAGTGAGATTGTCAACGAACTGTTTGATCGGTTCCTCGAGAAGGCCAAGGAATCATCCGACCGTATAAGTTCGGCCTTTCTTCACGGATGCCAACTAGTCGTCGTGCTAAAGCGTAAATAGCGCGGCCGCCGAGAGCGAGTTCAAGGGCACATGAAGGGTGATCGTGTTGATTAATAATCTTCAATTCAGTGTTGAACTTTCTGTCACTAGTCTTCATTTGGGTTTAATTTCTTTAAGAGACGCGTGCTGTAATTAGAGAGCTATTCCAAGTTTTAAGTGTGTTCTCAATTGTGATTTAGTGAGTTAGTAAGTTAGAACCCTAGAATTATCTAAGCATCTACTTATAACCTATGTACTCGAGCATTTGGTGAGTGTGTTCAATAAGAGAAACTACTCTACAAGTTCTCTCTTTGAATCTCTTCTTCATCTTCATCCAAATTATGGGGAGGGGTGATTTTTATTTTAGAAACTCAAAAATCTGATCCTAACAATAGTTGTATTGCATTGTCATCCATTCCTAATCTTAAGCCTAAATGCATGCTATTCATACCAAACATTATTAATAATTTAAAGAATGGCTTATTTTTAATTATGTGAATAAACAGAAGATTAGTAAAGATAGTCACTTGATTTTTAAAAGAAAGGCAATAAAGATAGATGTTTATACTAGCTATTAGTATATAATAATTGTGAATAACTTATGTTTGAATTAACTTGAATTTTGAGAGATATGGGGTATTCTCATATAGGGGTGTGCATGGTCCGGGCGGGCGGTTCCCGACCTGGAACCGGGAACCGCCCGCTAAGGACCGGTTCCGAAAAATTGGAACCGGGATCCATCCGTTTGTTGCATGGATCCACCCGGGAATCGGACCGCCGGTCTGGTCCGGTTCCTAGGTGGATCCATGGAACCGATATTGACGCGAAACAATTTTGGTTTTCAACATAGAACGACTACGTGACATCAAAGCAAGCCAAAAAAATAAAAACCAAATTTAAGTACGTGGAACAAAAATTCATTTGTTGCAACTATAAATGAAACCAATGAAGGAATGGATGTACGTAAGTTGATATAGAGGTAGAGAGAGTAGTAAGTGTTCAGAAAAAATGGGTCTCTCTTAAAGCTATGAACTGGACATATCCCTCATAAGGTTCGGCAAAATATCACAAGTCGCACAAACAAATCAAAGGAGGTGAAATGAGGCACTATCCAAACAAAGGAAAACAAAAGAAGTGCAACTAAACAAGACTTTATTGAATACATCACCTTCATCATTATATTAATAAATAAACTAAACAACCAATAAGCATAAGAATTCCCCAATATTCAGCTTTGTATTCATCCTGCGGTAGAAACAATTGCCACAAAACAATTGGTTTGTATTCAATTTTAGTAATTTTTTTTTAATATTAAAAGGGAACCGGTCCGGTCCGGGTGGGCGGATCCGCCCATGAAACCGGGAACCGGACCGGTTCCCTCAAGAACTGCCGGTTTCGGGCGATTCCGGTACGGTTCCGGGCTGTCCAGGCGGTTCCCGGGTATTTTGCACATCCCTATTCTTATATAACTTATAATTCGATCGACTCGCGTAAGTATTTGATTAGTCATCACTCGCCCATCAGAACTAATTCTATCAATATTTTTTTGTTATTCCTTATCTTTACCTCATCACTTGATGTGTAGAAACATGTTATGAGAATTTGCAACACGAGTACAATGCATTATTGGTTCAATATGTGGTATAGTCGTCGCTGATATAGACACTTTTTAAATTTTTTAAATTTTTCTAATTTTTTTGTTACTTTTAAAAAAAAAAAAATCCCAACTATGAGCCCACGACCTTGCCAGCCCACAATTGGGGAAAAAAAACAGAAAAATAATGAAAAAAAATAAATTATTAAAAGCTTAGAAAATTTAAAAAGTGTCCAAGTTGGTGAACCGGACCGGTTCCCACCAGTTCCCAAAAATTGGAACCGGGAACCGGACCGGTTCCCTCAAGAACCGCCGGTTCCGGGCAGTTCCGGTCTGGTTCCAGGCGGTCCGGGCGGTTCCTGGGTATTTTGCACACCCCTATTCTCATATAACTTCTAATTCGATCGACTCGTGTAAGTATTTGATTAGTCATCACTCGCCCATCAGAACTAATTCTATCAATATTTTTTTGTTATTCCCTATCATTACCTCATCACTTGATGTGTAGAAACATGTTATGAGAATTAGCAACACGAGTACAATGCATTATTGGTTCAATATGTGGTAGTACAATGCATTATTGGTTCAAAATGTGGTATAGTCGTCGCTGATGTAGACACTTTTTAAAATTTTTAAATTTTTCTAAATTTTTTGTTACTTTTAAATAAATAAAAAAATTCCCAACTATGAGCCCACGACCTTGCCAGCCCACAATTGGGGAAAAGACAAAAACAAAAACAGAAAAATAATGAAAAATAAAAAAATAAATAAAAGAATTATTAAAAAACTTAGAAAATTTAAAAAGTGTCCAAGTTGGTGAATCGGACCGGTTCCCACCGGTTCCCAAAAATTGGAACCGGGAACCGAACCGGTTCCCTCAAGAACTGCCTGTTCCGGGCGGTTCCGGTCTGGTTCCGGACGGTCCGGGTGGTTCCCAGGTATTTTGCACACCCCTATTCTCATATAACTTCTAATTCGATTGACTCGCGTAAGTATTTGATTAGTCATCACTCGCCCATCAGAACTAATTCTATCAATATTTTTTTGTTATTCCCTATCATTACCTCATCACTTGATGTGTAGAAACATATCATGAGAATTAGCAACACGAGTACAATGCATTATTGGTTCAATATGTGGTAGTACAATACATTATTGGTTCAATATGTGGTTTAGTTGTCCTTGATTTAGACACTTTTTAAATTTTTTAAAATTTTCTAAATTTTTTGTTACTTAAAAAAAAAAAATTCCCAACTATGAGCCCACGACCTTGCCAGCCCACAATTGGGAACAAAAAAACAAAAACAGTAAAATAATGAAAAATAAAAAAATAAATAAAAGAATTATTAAAAAACTTAGAAAATTTAAAAAGTGTCCAAGTTGGTGAACCGGACCGGTTCCCACCGGTTCCCAAAAATTGGAACTAGGAACCGGACCGGTTCCCTCAAGAACCGCCGGTTCCGGGCGGTTCCGGTTCGGTTTCGGGCGGTCCGAGCGGTTCCCAGGTATTTTACACACCCCTATTCTCATATAACTTCTAATTCGATCGACTCGCGTAAGTATTTGATTAGTCATCACTCGCCCATCAGAACTAATTCTATCAATATTTTTTTGTTATTCCCTATCATTACCTCATCACTTGATGTGTAGAAACATGTTATGAGAATTAGCAACACGAGTACAATGCATTATTGGTTCAATATGTGGTATAGTCGTCACTGATGTAGATACTTTTTAAATTTTTTAAATTTTTCTAAATTTTTTGTTACTTTAAAAAAAAAATTCCCAACTATGAGCCCACGACCTTGCCAGCCCACAATTGGGGGAAAAAAAAACAAAAACAGAAAAATAATGAAAAATAAAAAAAATAAAAGAATTATTAAAAAACTTAGAAAATTTAAAAAGTGTCCAAGTTGGTGCATGTCGTGCCGTGTGAGATGATTGTCGTCCAACTCAGTGATAAAGAAATGACTAGACTTTTCTTGGCCATTACTTCTTTTTTTATATGATCTCTTTAACAACGAAAAATCAAAGAGAGAGACAATGGGCATCCTTCGTAGGCTGTCCGTGAGTCAACAAAGGCAGGGAGACCTCCAACGGTATTGAAGAAGGGAAGAAGAAGGGGTTGGTGATATTCGGACGAAATTAAATTATTTTTTCGAGCGAGAAAAAATCATTAAATGTCTAGTTCTTGCATTTTAGATTACTCAGAAATTTAGAATAATTTCTAAAATTTTATTAGTTTCTTGGAATTTATTTTCCCCAGACATAATAAAATGATGAAATCGAAACTATATATGTGTGTATAAAGGGTGAAAAGGCGTAGGTGCAAGCTAAAAGGAAAATAAAAAAAGGGCATGGGCAGAGGCATAAATCGACATGTAAAAGTAAGCAAAATTAGAGATGAGTGGTTTCGAGCTCTGTATAAGTTTTACTTAAAATTTGAAACTTACTCCGTACAAGTTTTACTCAAAATTAAGTCTTAATTCTAAAAACTACTCCGATTGAAAGAATGAAGGGTGTGAGTGCTTACCAAGCATTGTAATACGTAGTAAATCTGATTTGACGAAGCCATTTAAGCAAAATCCCTTTCCCCCTTTCTTATCCTTCTTTCTTTTCTTTCCTGAGGTCAATTGCTACGAGAAGAAAGAGCGTACAAGTCAAAAGCTCTTTCTTTCTCTCGTTCTTTAACTCCCGTGCGCTGCTCTCGGCCTCATAAAGCTGAAGTCCACTAATCCTTTGTCTTTTTCTTATTTTTGGGGGGCGCACTTTGACTTAGTCAAGATATTATAATAATTATTGTGAATACCTTTGGTTTGAATAAAATTTAATAATGAGAAATATGGGTTATTCTCGGATAACTACTTTTTGATCGATTCATGTAATTATTTAGCTAATCATCACTCATCAATCAGAATTAATTTTCTCATTAATGTTTATTCCCTATCATTTGCTTATCTTTTGATGTCTAGCAACGTGTTATAGAAATTATAACTCGACTGCAGTGCACCTTGGTTCAACACTAACTTTTCAGCAATTAAGAGCATGCTTGTTTTTAATTTCCGTTTATCATAAGAAAATCATATTTTGACAATTTATTTCAATATATTGCATTATGCTACAATTGAAAGCAAGAAGAACACATTATATATCTAGATTTCTCCTTCTGAACATTTCCCTTCTTGGTAATAATAGAAACACACCTAGTAATCTTCATTAATGCGAACCCACCCTATGTGGATATTATATACCGTTGTTCCTATAATTTTTTTTTTCTACTGCGGTTATATTTTTTCAACGCAACCAATGTTTTCGCACTTAAATATAACCCTTGCAATCTAAATAAATATATTATTGTAGAGAACTCGCTATCACTATCCTTATTAAATACCATTTGGATTTCTAGTCTTGCAAGATATTGATCATTTTCCATGTAAGGAGAGCTTTACTTATTCTCCCCTCTCCAAGGTGCTCACCTGGTTTAAATGAGTCTTGATGTCGCAAATTACTGATGTAAATCTTTTTATTAAGTATTTCCTCTGATCATTTTCCTTACGTTCTTACAATAGTAAAGTGACGTAGTTGATTACATATAAAATCTCCTTATGTCGTATAATAACAACGATTAGGAATTTTTAACCTTTATCGTGTCCCAGAATTTGGCACTAATATCCTGTACAAACTAAGAATTTCAAATTTTACTACATTCTTTTTTATGTTGGCCCACCAAAAGTTTTCTCTCACGTCCTTATACATTTTAGTGCTTCCCAGATAAATTGAGAATCTAGTGCTATGAGCTTCCTGCAATATCTCTTTTTTCAGCTCTAAATCATTAGAAACACATAGCCAACCACAAAACCTTAATGACCTTATTTACAGGTAAACTAAAATCTACTTGTTCTCCAACTTCTACACCTTCTTTGAAATTATGCAATTGAGAATCTTCATTTTGTCTAGGCTTAATTTTGGCAGTCAATGTAGGTTGTACTCGAAGATTAGCTAACTAAGCACCAAGCTGTTGCATCAATACCTCTAAGTCCAACTTCTTCATATCTTCAAGAATAGATTTTTGAAAACTTAGTACAAATGTCATATTTCCGAAGGACTTACGACTCAAGGCATCCGCTACCACATTAGCCCTACTAGATGGTAATTGGTAGACAAGTCATAATCCTTTAGAAGTTATAGCCATATTATTTTCCTCTTGTTAAGTTCTTTTTGAGTAAAGATATACTTTAGACTCTTGTGATTAGTAGAGATTTCATATTTTTCACCATATAAATAGTGTCCCCATATCTTCAAGGCAAACACAACTGCCGCTAACTTCAGATCATGGGTAGGGTAGTTCTTCTCATGTGATTTCAAATGTTCAGAGGCAACAACTTCATCATCTTGCTTAGAAACACAGCTTAAACCTTCTTTAGACGCATTACAATAGATTATGAAGCCACCACTTCTTGAAGGTAGTGTCAATAAGTAGTTGACACTAGCTATCTTTATTAGTTGTCAACTCTTGGAAACTATTTTCACACTGATCATATAAATTTAACTCTCTTATGAGTTAGACGAGTAAGTGGACTAGTGATCTTTGAGAATTGCCCCTACAAATCACCTATAATAGTTTGCTAGCCCAACAAAACTTCTCACTTTTGTAACATTAGTAGGGCGATTCCACTTAACAACTACTTTAGCCTTCTTTAAATCCACTAATATTCCATCCTTCAAGATTACATGACCCAAGGATTCTATGTTGTATTAAAATGCCAAAAGATACACCAATTGAAGCACAAATAGCAAAGAATGAAAGATAAATTGAAATCACATGAGATGCAAGATTTATGTGGAAAACCCAAAACGAGAAAAATCACGAGGAGAAAGAGGGGTTTCACTATCTTCAACAAAGAGTACAAGAGTATAATCCAAAAGTTCAAAAAACTACTTGATGAATCACAAGATCTAAAGATCTAACAAGAAGACAAGAAAAAAAAAAAGAAATAATAAGGAGGCTAAGGTTGGAGATGTATTATTAAACACATTCCTTTTATAGCTTACCTTCAAAGATCCTAAAACAAATGTGCATGGTTTAAAATACCAATATTTCTAATTTGAAAGTCAAAACTTAACAAATATTCACCTAGACTTCAAATCTCAAAAAGAGCATTATACCAAATACAACAAAACCTCTCTCTGTCACCACAAAAAATGATCACACAAGGCCACCCCAAAACGATAGAGTCAACAATGTACACTCCTAACCCTACATGAGCGTACTCAATGTAAGAACAAAAAGATAAAATGCCTCTAACTCTGCTTGAAAAACTCAAATGGTGAAAATGCCAATCAAGTCCAAATAATGCTTGAACTTGATCAAAGGAACTGATTTGGTTAACATATCTACCGGATTATCCACTGTATATATTTTCTTCATCGTAATCATACCCTTAGTGACATCATTACATATAAAGTGATACTGCATATCGATGTGTTTTCTCCTCTCATGATACATCGCATTCTTGGTCGATTGGATCATACTTTGATTATCGCAAAAGATAATGAAGACTCCCTCCTGCTTCATACCAATTCTTGTAACCAAACCTTTCAATTAAAAAGCTTCCTTTACTGCTTTTGCTACTGCCATGTATTCTGCTTTGGTGATAGACAAAACATTGTGTTTGGCAAAATTGCTTTCTAACTAATTGCGAAACCACCAAGTGTAAAAACATAACTTGTTAAAGATCTCCTTTTATCGAGATTGCCTGCATAATTTTTATCAACAAAGCCAACAATTAAATGTTCTATATCACAACCTCTATCAAAGATCAAACCCACTTTTGAGGTACCTCAAATGTACCAAAAAATCCATTTCATGGCTTGTAGTGAGCTTTACCCAAATGTGCCTTATACCTACTTACACCAATAACAGCCCGTGAAATATCCGAACGTGTGCAAACCATTGCATACATGAGGCCATCCACAGCACTAGAATATGGAACTCAAGACATGTCATATTTTTCTTTTTTAGTTTTAGGCGACAAAGAAGCCGAAAACCTAAAATGGGATGCCAAAAGAGTATTTGCCAATTTGGCATTTTTCCTGCTAAAGTGCTCAAGCATTTTCTCAATATACTTATACTGTGATTGGTATAACTTCCCAACCTATTTGTCTCTACGAATCTCCATACCTACAATTTTCTTGGCAACTCCAAGATCTTTCATCTCAAATTCCCTACTAAGTTGCATCTTCAAATTTTGCATCTCTAATATGCTCTTCACCACAATAAACATGTTATCCACACATAATATCAAATAAATAAAAAATCCATCATGCAATCTCTTATAGTACACACAGTTGTCATGCGCACTTCACGAGTGGCCATGACTTAACATAAAGTTATTAAACCTCTTGTACCAATATCGTGAAGATTGTTTGAGACCATACAAAGAACATTTCAACTTGCAAACGTAATCTTTTTTACCCTCAACAATGAATCTCTTAGGTTGAGACATATAAATTGTTTCCTTAAGCACGCCATGCAGAAAAGCGATCTTGACATCAAGTTACTCATGTTCTAGATCATAAAAGGCTACTAATGCGAGTAACACATGAATGGAACGATGTTTCACAACTGGATAGAACACTTAATTGAAGTCGATCCATTCCTTTTTGACTAAAATCCATTTTTACTAGACGTGCCTTGAATCTTTCATCTTTAACCCTTGGAGTTCTCTCTTTTCTTTTGAAGACCTATTTGCACCAAATAGCTCATTTGCCGTTAGGCAATTTCACAAGATCTCAAGTTTGGTTCTTATGAAAAGACTCAATCTTTTCATTCATCGCAATTATCCACTTCTCATATTTAGAACAAATAGTAACTTCACAAAATGTAGAAGCATATACTACTAAATCAGCAAAACCATACCTTTAAGGAGGCTAAATTTGTCGTTTAGCCCTTCCTATAGCCAAACTCTGATGTTGCCCGATTTCTTTTACTTTGTCTTTGATAGAATTTGAGTTTTGGTGCTCATTATCACTTTTTGACTGAATAGGAACATCGTCAAATGTTTTCGGTGGATGCTCTAAATGAAGTTTCACCTCTTTTCCAACACTCTCCTCTTGGATACTTATATATTCAATAATGACTTTTCTCTTTTCAAGCATGGAATTTTCATCAAAAGTAACATTTCTACTAATTATAAACTTTGATGACTAAGAGTCTAAGCACCATAACTCATATCCTTTAACCCCATCTACATAACCAACAAAAACACAGTTTTTGCCTTACGTTCAAATGTACATTTTTTTACATGATAATAAGTGGGACATTCAAATATTTTTTAATCTAAATAATCAAACAGTTTACCTAACTATATCTCATTAGGAGTCTTCCATTAAATAGTGGTTGAAGGAGAATGATTTACCAAATAACACGATGTGTTCATGGCTTTGACCTAAAATTTTTTCCCAAGTCCAACACTAGAGAGCATACAGCTAAATCTCCCTAAGAGTGTTTGGTTCATGCGCTCTGTCAACATTAGAGAGCATACTTGCTATTAACTAAGAGACCTAAAAAACATGAAGAATGAGTAGAATGAACAACCACAGCTCGATGAGCAATATATAAATTCTAAGTAGATCAAGCCTCCACGTTACATATTTAGAACTTAAAGACATGACTCATTTATGCCAATCAAAATATAACAACTCACAAGAATAAGTAGAGTTCTATATTACTTCAACCCAACTATAATAATAGCAGCATTTCCCTTTCATCTATAAAATCAAAACATGTATCATTGGCTCAATTCAATAATCGAACTTGTCATATCTCATATCAATGGTTCATTCCATGCTCAATATCTAACTAAAGACTCCAAAAATGACTCACGAATTTTTGTTATCGTGTAGTACTTGGTTCTTATCCAATGTAGATCAAAGGTACATGGCCCTAGAGATGACTCCCACAAATACATTATCATGCAACACTTAGCTCTTTATTACGCATGTTAATAGTGCAAGACCCTAGAGGTGGGTCCCACATGACTTAAGTTGCCATGTAGTACTTAACTTTTGATTACATGACTCTAAAGGTGGTTTACACGAAATTTCGGTATCATATAACACTTAATCATTTACCGTTCGCATTACAATTAGTTTTCCGAACCCAAAACATATCATCTTACAAGAGTTATTTCATAAATCAAATGTACAAAATAGCACGTGTAACCCTTCAAGAATAGTTTATCGAACCATCCCCCAATAACTCAAAAGTATCAAACATTTTATTCAGTTTTATACGACAAATATATCCTCACTTCTATATATATGTATCGAATTATCCTTACCTCAATACATGATTTTACAAAATCAAAGAAGATATTAGTATCATGACCTCATCGTACTTATATTGTCAAACTTGCGGTTTAAGCGTTACATTGTCAAATCGGCTTAGCGGGGTTTCATTGGCATGCGCATACGAAATCCCCTTTTCCTCTCTCTCTCTCTTCTATCTCTCCCCCGGGAGCTCTCGGCCCTTTTAAAACCGAGCGTGACCTGTTTCTGCTTTCCTTCTCCTTTTTCCTTATTTTATTGCGGGTCCCACCACCCTTACGATGTCAACCTTGGCCGGCTGGCCGGGCGTGATATAGAGCGTACCCTATTTTTGCTTTCCTTCTTTTTTTTTGGTTTGGAATATGATTATTTTTTTTGTTTTTTTTAACAGAGGAATATGCTTAGTTAACCGTACCCTCATATGATTAATCGCTTGGTCCTTAGCAAAACCCTAGAAGGCTATGACCACTGGGAAAGTCTAGATAGAGACCGGAATCCAGGCCTCGAAAAATATACCGGCCCCATTGGTTACCCCCATCCACACTGTCTTTACGGGGGTTGGGAATGAGGGGTTTTCCCCCCCTACTCGGGATCAGCATCGTGCCCTCCGGACTGCCCCCCCCCCCCCCCCCCCCACCCTCTTTACGGGGGTTGGGGGGCCAGCTCGGAAGGCGCGATGCTGATCCCGGGTAGGGGGGAAGCCCCTGATTCCCGGCAAGGTACACCTAATGAAGGGTCCAGCAGGAGGTGTCACATATTTTGGAAGAGAGAGGGAGAATTGTGTCTTGCTTGGATGCTTGAGTTCTTTTATGGAGTCCACAAAATGTGTGCCTGGGGATTCACCTTCCATTTTCCAAGCTAAGGGTACGGCCATTTTCCATGCTAAGGGTACGGTTAACCAAGTATATTCCTTTTTTAGGTGGCTCGCACCGCTTTGACAAGTCAAATATTACGAAGCCACCTTGAATAGCCGGACATGAGATAACGAACTGTCAAGAGTCAAAGAAGGCAGGGTGACTTCCAACTGAAGAAACGTCACGTTTGGCTACTATTGCTGTGCCAACTGTCGGAGAATATATAATGGTGAAGGCGTTAGATGAAACGCACACAAAGTAGAGGACTTAACCAGAGCACTAGCTCATAAAACTTAACTAGCCGAGAGAGAGAGAGAGATGAGCAGCAGCGGCACGGAGGAGGTGGCGGTTATGGAATCGTACCCGTTGAACGGTGGGGATGGCACATTCAGCTACAACAAGAACTCTTACTTGCAGGTTCTTCATTTGACGTTAAGTAGATGCATGTCCAAGCAACCATTTCTTAAATTTCATGGAATAAGAGCTGAATGATAGAATTAATTGGTCTATCTTTCGCTAAGCTTTGCCTGAATTCAGCTTTTGAAACTACTCTCTGGTTGTTCATCTCTTGTGACCCCCTATGGTTTCAACTAGACAAGTATCAAATCATCAAATGTCGAACTTGCTACTCTGACATGCATTGTAGAGAGTGTCAACCAACGTCGCCCGGGGACAATCAACGAGGTGATCGGAGAGAAGCTCGACATAAAGCAATTTTCTCCTGCTCTGACCACTTTCCAGATCGCGGATTTAGGCTGTTCGATCAACACCTTCCTTGCGGTCCAAAACATCATAGAGGCAGTCCGACGCAAGTACGAATCACAAGGCCTCTCCTCCCAACTGCCTGATTTCCAAGTCCTGTTCAACGACCACGCGTCCAATGATTTCAACACCCTCTTCGCTTCCCTGCCATCTGACCGGCCGTACTACGCGGCTGGTGTGCCAGGATCCTTCCATGGGCGACTGTTCCCCAAGGCGTCCCTCCATTTCGTGCATTCGTCTTATGCGCTTCAATGGCTTTGCAAGGTGCCTAAAGAATTGGTTGATCCAAATTCCCCAGCATTTAACAGGGGGAGAGTTCACTACACAAGTGCTCCACGCGACGTGAGCGATGCTTATACATCTCAGTTTGCAAAGGACATGGCGAAATTTCTGCACGCTAGAGGTGAGGAAATTGCGAGTGGAGGCATCATGGTTCTAGTCATGCCCGGGATTGCTAATGGCATTCCTTATTCACGTTTTCCATGGGGCGTGATGTTCGACCTTTTGGGGTTCAGCTTGATGGGTATGGCAAAGGAGGTAAAAACTGGAAACGTTGTCAGCAAAATTTTCTTTCTTACCAAAAATAGTTATATATGTGTGCAAGCGTGTATCAGCATAGTTCACTTACAGGTCTCACAAATTTGAATTTAGCGAAAATATAGATAATCCATAGTTCACGTCTCATTTGTGCATGTCTTAATGTGTTTATTATATGCATGTGAACCCTTTAACGGATTTCTTAAGGCTTTCATTCCATCGTTAGTTCACTTATATTCAAAGCAATCCCATTGAGTTGCACAGATGACTTGATGAAAGTAAATTTCTACAGGGTATAATAAGTGAGGCTCAGGTGGATTCATTCAATTTGCCAGTGTACGCTCCCTCTCCTGACGAGCTGACGGCACTAGTAGAGAGCAATGGGTGTTTTAGCATAGAGAGGATGGATTTAGCAGCTATTGGATCGAAGATCGATGACTCGTTCGGAGGGCATGCTTGCATGCTGCACTTAAGAGCTGGAATGGAAGGCATCATCAGCAAACATTTTGGAAGCGAGATAATTGACGACCTGTTTGATCGTTTTCTCGGGAAAACCAATGAATTTTCCGACCGTTTAAACTCTGCATATCGTCAAGGAAGCCAACTGGTAGCAATTCTGAAGCGCAAATAATGCGCACCTGGGAGTGGAGTCCGCACTTTTTTCAAATAAAGTTCCAGATATCTACTTTCCTCTTCGAATTCATACTTCCCATATAAGGCACTCAAAATCTGAATACGGTGAGGATATTTAGCATCTGTCCTGTATGATCTTTACAATACTTGTATTGCAATTTTTGATGAAGTATCAATGTATTGAACTTTTTGGTACTCTGAGGCTTCGTTAAGCAAGAAGTCATCAACTCCGCAATGACGTGCACCAAGAAGATGCTTCATCAAGAAATAAAGTCAAACAGCATTACGATGCTTGTCCTCATACATGGAGTAGCTTTGGCACAATTCTAATTTTTTGATTCTATAAGTAATTTAAATATTTGAAATTTGATGTGTTGGGCTTTCTTTTCTACTAAGCTGGACTGCATTACTTCTTTCAATTTATCCCACGAGAAAAGAAGAAAGAAACTAGGTAGATTGTATTGTGAGACCTAGAATCGAGCGTGTAAATAATTTTGCTTCACTGGAAGCTGATTTCCAAACTGCAGGTTTTGGTGCAGTGAGATAATGAGTCGCAAATTTTTCTGCTCCTACTTTTTAAGATAATATTGTACTTTTGGCATTAATATGATCTTTAAATTCCTCGTAAGAAAATCTTGTTAATCTCCTTTGTGCTGAGGAATGTTCCATCCCCATGATAACAGCTGCCACAAAATTTTCCCCATCAGCCATGGCAAGAGCATCATCTATTCTCAAATTCCATGACAAACCGAATCTGATGCAGCATCATCTGGCCTAGAGCCATTATCTGAGATTACAGAAATGTTATCGTTCAAATCTACCAGCATTAGGATCCGAGGAACCTGTGGCATGGAATAACTATCATACACAGAAATTTATGGGGTATGCAAAGTTTATCGCAATACAGAAATTCCAATTCAGAAAGACTATAAACAGTGAACAGCCGTTTGACATTACCATTATGTACAAAAAGATGTAATGCACACACAAATAGCAGTCAGAATGTTATTTAAGCTTTCGCTGCACAAACAGCAGGAATTTAGGAGTACCGTTGCCTACACATTTGCAGAAGGCCCAAATACAACAACTTCGGTTTCTTCAACTGAGAAAATATCCAAGTTGGATTTCTCAATTCAGACGCAATCGGGTGAAGTAGTCTTCAAGAGTGGACCTACGAGCAGTCATCCTACCTCGTTTTTCCTTCTTAATTTGGATTAGTTTATCATAGACACACCAAGGAAAGCTAAGATAATGATCTCGTTTTAAACCCTCGTTGTAGCAACCCCAATACTCCGGATGATACGTGACATGATACCACGCAGATGCTTTTGCATATTCATCAACGGGCTCAGAATACGAACCACTTCCCTTATCATTAAACCAGGTCCGAGCTTCCTTTCTCAGGGATTTTACTGCCATAGTGATGGATTCAGCGTCCCTCCTCTTGGTGAAAGATTTGGACATTTTAATTATGCAGCCACTAAGTATTTCAGCCTCTGTGTCAATCCCATAATACTCCATCAGATTCCCCAGCTTGTAATCATAATTACCCTTGTGATAGAAAGCGTCATCGACATAATCCTCAAATCCGTCCACTTCCATCTCTGGGTCATAAGATTGCCTCGCCATTTCCAGCGTGAACTTCCGAATAGAGCTTGATGCATATGCTTCCTCTTTGACTTCCCGGAAAAGCTTTCCGATCACGTTGTTGGATGGGTAGCTGGACTTGTCAAGCTTCTCCATGAAGTCTGGGTATTCCTTGACATACAGATTAGGAGGTATCACAGCAGGTACACCAGTTTTTGGGAAGTCAACCGCAATAGAGAAAAGTCTGGCAAGGTCTAAACATTCAGGGCACATGGCCTTTTCAGGCTGACTATCTGCAAAGACGGTGTGGGCATTGGCAATAATTCCAAGGCTGTCATTAAGTATGTAATTTACGAAGTACTCCTCCACTTCCTGTTTAAGCAACAAAATCACAAAAGGGTTTTAATTACCCACATATCCATAGAGCATTACAAGAGAAATCAAGCGGCGAATTTCCAAATGCAACTCATTGATTTCGGCAAATTGATCATCAATAACCCTTCAAAAATAAAGTGTGCTCAGATATACATCTTCTCTTAAGAGTTCAAGGTATATATGTGCTGGCCACTCCCAATTTCAATGTTCCCAATGATTCAAAATAATCCGTTCATTTCATTATCAAGAAAAGGAAATGTTCTGTAACGCAAAAGAATAATGCATAAACCAATCTTAGTAGATGTATATGCATGGGCAAGTATAGGCTTGCAGGTAGATGCTTATTGCCACGGTATTGCCAGCAGAATCAATCTTAATAAAAACAATAATACCAATTCAGAGAATGGAAGCCTCATAACAACTGCCACCTAAAAGAACAAGGAATTCTCAACAGCAGTGAAGAGTGGGTACCAAATCCAAGGTCAAGAACATAGGCAAAGTTTTACTTATATAGTCACGCTGGAACAAAACTTAATATAAAGACCAAAAGATTCTTTCCATAAACCCATGCATCATTATCGTAATGATAACTTCCAAACCCCAATTTAAGAAATGCCACAGTTAAAACAAGTATACAGCTAACCCCAAAGCATGAGCCCAATCCTATTTCCCCCCAATAGCAAGGATGAGTTATCAAGTATGAATCTTTATTCTCTAGAAGAGTTTCTTCACAAGGAGGAAATTGAATGGACTGACCCATGGTATATTTAATTTCAGATCATTAATATTTCCTATGATGGCCAGCCTTCTAGATAAGGAAAAATACCACAGTAGTAAGGTAGTTTCACTTGGTGATGAAAATGATGCTTTCCATGATCACACACTTTAATCCATCACTTCCTATTGCATTGATATTTCCTAGATAATAATCAAATTTAACATAACAGATCCACATATTATTTAGATTCACAACAGCCGGAATATAAACAAAACCCGTGCATCATTTCAGTAAGCCTACTTTTTCATTCCCTCGTCTTTACTTAAAAAATTAGCTATGTCCCTCCACAACAGTCACTTGAACTGCATCCAAGCACAATGCCTGACCAAATACACTTCTAAGTTTGGCAGAATATATGAAATGTTGAAATAGAGTTTCAGAACCAGTGAAATGGCTCTGCTAGCCTTTATAGATACATTTGATGAGCGGCTCTTAATCATAGGTAAACCCACATCCGAGTCGAGACAACACTACAGCCTCAAGTGCTTCATTATTTACCATAATCGCTTTTTGTTTCCCTACAAAGATTCATATCACTTTGTGTGGAGTTGTGCCCAAAGTTGAGTGAGCAAAATTTGGCAGTTAGCTTTTAGGGCAGAAGATGAATAGAGGCATTGACAAATTAGGGAAGCCTCCAAACAAGCAAAAATTAATGAACTACATGTGGAGAATTCTGAGTGCAAGTTCTTTCCAGGGACTTCTCATAGAATAGTCCTGGTCAAACAGCCAATTCCATGTTATGTACGGCATAAACAGATCTTTGACTATAAGAATCCTATTGACCTAATGGTTGAATTAATGAGCCCACTCATACTCAACTGTTTGCTTCGTGACTAATTTTTAAGCTATCATCTGCTTGCAGAGGGTGCAAATTTTAGCTTCTCAGGGGTTCTTCCAGCCCAGGGAAGGAAGGAAGGGAAGCACACAAATTTATAAGTAAAAGGAACCAATAAGAAACCAAAAGAATACAGCAGGTTTGACAAGACATTTTGCTCACATGCCAAATTCCTCAGCAAAGATAAAATTATCCAAGTATCATGTCAGACAAGCCAAGTCAAGTGAAAAGATAGAGAATGCCAAATGATGGATGCTAGATGGATTTCCTACTATAACTGTAAGCTGTTCAAAACGTTTCTCAGCATCATAAAAAGTCATTACAATATATATAATTCCGTGGAAATCCTGAGAAAAAGCATTACCTCAATTGTGACATCATGATCTAACCTCTCACTTGGGGCAGGTGTGTAATCCATAGGTTGTCTCTGGTGATGCGGAATTAATTCTGAGTCCCAGGAGACAAAGTAGATATCTCCGTCCAAATCACTCCCTGAACACTCATTCGGATGAGGCCTATTTCATTCAAGAATCGCATTATGCATTAACAAGAGAAATTGTCTGAGATGAGAATCATTAAAAGGACAGATCAATATCATATTTTGCTTCCTACTTTCATCTATTAAAAGTGTCTTTGGGACAATTTAAAGTAGAAGAAAGTCAACCCGAATTACTCAAATTATGGGGTAGGAATTTTTTGCCTCTACTTTTAGCTAGTAGAATTAAAGGGTAAACCTATCAGTGTTTATCCAGAACTAGAACTATCAGAAGCATAGAACAACAGCACAGTAGACGATGCTTCTTAGCAAAGTTGCATCACAGTAGACACAATCTACATACAAGCCTCGGATCGGTGAACTCAAACCTCATACAAGAAAGAGACAAACCAGAAGCAGGATCAACAAAATTTCAAATCTAGCCACCAAATCCCACTGGATAAATATTCTAGCATTTATTCTCAAAGCTTAAAGGTGATAGAAAAGCAGGCCCAAAACTATTTCTAAAGAAAAAATGTCAAAATTATCCTTGGCTAAGTAAAATGCGGAAAAAATTAAATTGGGTTGCGCATCAGTTCATTTATTTTAGACCTAGTACAAACATACTATTAGAAATTTAGACCTTATTACTATAACTGAACCAAATCAAAACAATAGCCAAAGATCCACAACCAAAAGCAAAAACAAGTCCAAAATGGATCCATGACAAGTGCCAGTGCAACTGAAGTAATTGCAAGCCAATAACAAGGCATCTTAGAGTCATACCGTTTTCCCTTCTGTGGAAAAACAACACAATCCACCATATGATGTAAAGCTGGCACATCTATAGCAGTTAGAACACGCACATCACCTGGATGTAAGCAAGGATTCTTGGCAACAACAACTCTTCCCTGTACAACAAAGCTTTGATCTGAGTTGGTACCAATGAACACAATTGACTCATCCCACATCTGTTCTTTTCTTCTACCGGAATACTGCACAAACACCTGGCCATATTCCAAAGTTTGGGTTTCGTCAAGGCATCCCATCATTGATCTTCCTTCAGGAAGAAATATCCTCGTTTTTGTCCGCAATTCAGACAATTTTGTTGCTCTGAACGTTCGCAGCATCATCGATAGAAAAGGCTCAGCATCAGGCTTATAACCACACTTTAGCATTTCTTTGAGAATGTTACCATTCTCCCCCGGGGACATTAAATCTAGAGCCTCTTGTGCTCGTAGGGGATCAACTAAAATGGCATTTAGCTGATCTACAGCATTTTTTTGTTTTTTCTCGAACACATGATCTCGAACACCAAGTGTTGATAGAAGAGTGATCAACTGGCGATTCAGAAAGCAAGGCTGATATTTGCTCCATCCCAAGACATTTAACTTTGTCTCATTTGATTCATACTTTAACATGCTCTTTCTGAGTGATAGTTTAACACATGACATTGGATCAACCGCTACAACACCTTTATATCCAGCATAGCGAATTTGAAACGCAGAAGGAGTATAGCCCTTGAAGCCACATTTTCTTGCAACTTTCCGAGCGAACTCTCCAGATATTTTCCCAATTCCATCAGAAAAGATATAATTCATATCCTCAACAAGTGACATGACTTCAATATCCGGAATGAGTTCAACTTCATCTCTACCTACATTGAGAGTTTCGGTAGATGAACTCAAGGATTGGCCAAGTCTCGCAGCATATTTTGCCACATTTCTTATTGCACTGAATTCACCCATCTTTGCCCTAATAGTTGCAGCAGTTGTACCATTTGTTGGAGCAAACATCCAAGCAGAATTTTCGCGTAACTGACTGGATGAGAAGGCAAGAAATTCAAAATGCTTATCACCTATTTTTATGCCATTCTTGAGAATAGAAAGGATCCTTTCATATATATCCGTTCTCCCATGTCCCGAAGCAGTGCGAGGAGATAAATCAGTTGAATACATTTTCTCCAGGTCCTCATCCACAAAAGAAATACGGATAAAATCGTCAATGTACTCAGAATAACTCCGCAATACATGATTTGAGACATTAATTTCTGGACCAAAAAAATAAACCCTACATGGTGTTATTTGCACCCTATGTACATAAACCAAGCCAGCATCTAACGATATTGAAGACAGTTTTGTAGAATGCCGGGAGGTGAGATATTTCTTGTGTTGCTCAATCAACCACTGTGAAGGCTCATAGCAACATTCTTTCAAATGGAACAGCTTGTCCAAGGCATCTAGAATTATGTCCATGTCCATCCTCCGTGGATCAACCATTCGATAAAAGGACAAATCAAGAGAAGGTCCAGCTAGACAGCCATTCTGAACTAACAAATTTATCTTAAAGATGATCTCATAAGGCAAGTCAACTCCTCTGGGAGGGCCTACGATTGGAACTAGATCCGCACTGCAGGAGAAAGGAGAACCATTTTCCATAGAAAATGTTCCATCGGTTTCCTTATAATTGACAAAGTTCTCGTGAAAATTTGGAAGTTGATATTCACAAGGAATTTCTAAACATACAGCAGAAGACTGTCCAATGCAAGCTGAGGGAGTAAAATCAATCGCTCTCACCCACTGGTCATCAGAGCCATCTTTGAAAAAGTTGTAGAAATGACTGACCAAAACATCCTCTGAATACTGAACAACTTTTTTACGAATATAGGGAGCCCCATACAGCTAACATCCACAAGAACAAAATTTATAGAAATATATTAGGTCCTCTATCATAAGCAGCATATTATGCAGAAAAGCATGCATGGTTGAATGGGAAGTGCAAGTATAAGAAAATAGATAAAGGACTGGGTTTCTTTCGTGTCACTGAAAGTGAAGGTTTGAGGGGCTGAAGCCAAAGCCCCAGAAGCTGGCTCCTTATAAAGGAAAATTCATGATGGCCATCAATATATTTGCCTCCATGGAAGATTTGCCACTATGCCAAAAGTGTAAAATTCTAAACCTTTTAGGCTCTAAAACATTCAAAAGTTCCAAATTAGCCAGAAGCAAGAATATAATCAGCAGATATGAACTCTTATCTCTATCACTGAAGGGAACTTGTGTACCCTGCTTAGCCTCCTACTTAACCAACCTTGCCATGACCCAGAAGTTCATTAAGATCAATTAACAATACACGAATCAGACAAGAGTCTTCATCTAACATTAACACGTAGTCTAAAAAGATTGGAATTATTTCACTTAACAAATCCCATTATTCCTAAAATCGAGAAACAACAACCTCATGAAAAATTATAATCATAAACCTCGAAGCCTTATCCTTTAAGACTGTTTACAAAATTCTATCATGTCTTGTTGTGATACTGTGCCTTAGTGAGTTTTCAAATACTGAGTTTTAGTTAGGAAATTATCAACCACGGAAAATGGCATTGAATGTCGTAAATCCTGAAGTCATAACCTTTCAATTGTTGCAATCAAGTCTTCCTAGCCATAACTCAATTTGAGTTCTCTTGTCTAGCAGTTCTCTTGTCTGGCAGCCTGTCTCAAGCTACCATGTCTGCATTTCAGGAAGAACGTAATTGGATAATTTTTCAAAAAGTCCAAAATTTCATCGCACATATTTACAAGTGCAGAACTTGCTTCATTGTATACTCAAGTTTTACGACTTCTAATACACCTTTCCCTATCAATCAAATAGCATGCAACCTAAGTACAAGGTAGCCCCTAACGTGATCTCCAATAGGTGTATCACCAGCGGTCCCTGCAGAACTTGCTTCATCCCTCTACTTTCTTTCTCCCGATTCATATGCATCCCTTTATTTAAAAAGTTCCACATTACTCCCTCTGCTATGTGTTTTCTCTTGTTTGAATAAATAATCGAATTACTAAGTTGAACGTCAAAGCACGCATGCTGTCTTATGATTCATGGAATTTTTTTATGTGGCACCAAAAAGGAATCGCATCAGACAACATAAAAATTGAAAACAAAAAAAAAAAAGAAAAAAAAAAGAGAGAGACAGGAGCACGGACTCGTGGCCATGGCCACTTGATCTGGAGCATGCAACCATGGCGCTCGAGCTCCAGCTCCAGCTTGCGGCTGCTATGGCTACCAGATCTGGAGCTCACCAAACCTTGAGCTCGCAGCCACCATGGCTGCTCGTGCACAAGGTTTATTTTTTCCATATCTGGGATTTGAGGGGGGTAGTAGATGGTTACCACTTAGTAATTGGTGTGTCAGCAGAACATGTCCTTGATTTTAAACTAAATCTGTGTGCTTCCTACAATGAAAGTTTCAACCATATCTTTTCTAAAGAGCCCTCTTCCACAATCTCTCTCTTAATTTACAAAGTTGTTTTTGTCTAAGTCTCCCTTCAACATCCAATTTTTAAGAAATTCCTTGCAGATTGTAGATACTGGAGAACTCATCCTTCACTCCCACAAACTCACTACCTTGACCCATTGTCGCAACCTAGCTCAATGACCCTTGGGTCCCAAGACGAGTGGCTGTACCAGAATTTTCCTCGTCCAGCCAGAGCCAACCAATAATGTTTGGAGTTCTGCCAGCCATTTCTCCGTTAAGATAAGGTCTTGGCAAGCTATCTATGTTCATGAGACATTTGATCCAGGCAGAAATACCATGAAGCTTAAACAGGGACAAAAAAAAAAAAAAAAAAACATCTTCTAAATGAGTTACATCAAGTCATCAACTGGGAGCTTGAATAACCCCATTTAGTGAGCTAAAAATCAAATCCCAACACTATTGGGAAGAATGTAGTACGAAGAATTTTAACGTTCATTGGAATTAGAAGATCACACCCAAAACGATGTCCAGTCAAATATAAAAACCAAATATGCATTGTAGGATAAATCACAATATTAGCACAAAATAGTAAATCAGTCTCTTGTAATTTGAATGAAGTCCACTCACCTGAATCACAAGATACATTGTTTTATGGCCTCTTCCACGATGTAGCTCGATCTGCCAAATATTTTCATAGGATAACTCGAGTTTATACTCCGTATTGTGATAAGATAAAAGGAAGCAGAATTTTCTCATCCCAAGCCCAAAATTTAGGGAGACGTTCACCCCTTTCCACAGAGTAGAGAACCTTTTACTTGATACCTGACAGCCAAAATGCAAAGTGATACCTTCCATTGAATGCGAAAGGGTTCTTGGCCTTTGTACAATATCATGCTCAACCCTGCGAGCAGTTAGATAAGATCGCCCATACCACAAATTTTTTCGACTAGCAAGTAAAATAATCAACTCTGCATGTTCAGCATTCATAAATTGGACAATCGCATATGATCGAACCCCACGTTTATCCTGTCTAACTTTGATGGCATAAATAGTACCTCTGCCAGTCCTTTGCTCCAGGCATCCCCTGACTGCATCTACAGTCACTAATGAAGGGAATCCGTGTACATTTATAGTCTTACCCATTAAACTGATGCGAACTTTATAGCACTCTGTTACACCATATCAAGGGCATCACCAGGAATGACAGAAGATTGCCAGCCTAGGGCCTTTGAAAAGCACATGGACTCTTCAACTCCAAGCATGAAGTTTGCTGTACTGAGAGGGGAAAAATTAGACAGGAAACATGAAAATTTATATAAACTGATTGTTGCCTCAAACTACCACAAATCATCATAGCGATTGATCATCAAATGAACACTTGATTTCTCCATCTCGAGAAAACTATTTACAAGCATAATGGGCTTCAAACAGCTTTGTTCACAGTAAGCACAAGAGTGACCAGCATCAGAAAAACATCAAAACGGCCTACAATTTTAGGCAACCATATCAACATATGACAGTGATGGACTTTATTTCCAATTAACAAAAATGCCTTCCCGAAAAGATCTACATGTTGATAATCATGAATTCTTCAACGAAGCAAATTAAGGAATTCAAAATAAGAATATCATTGGGACATTCACAGCACTTCGAGTCCTTCTTACCCGCAAGAGAATAGTGTGAAACTGTAACCAACTCACTATTGTGAAATGATGTGCAATTTTATCATTCAGGCAAACCTCATTCGGAGAGAATGAGTATTGGAGGAGAATTATTGTTGAAGGGTACCTAGCGCTTTATATCAGCTGCCAACAGTTGTAGCAGAACAACTCACTATTGTGAAATCAAGTGCACTTTTATCATTCAGGCGAACCTCATTCAGAGAGAATGAGTATTGGAGGAGAATTGTTGTTGAAGGGTACTTAGCACTTGACATCAGCTGCTAGCAACTGTAGCAGAACAACTCGCTATTGTGAAATCATGTGCACTTTTATCATTCAGGCAAACCTCATTCGGAGAGAATGAGTATTGGAGGAGAATTATTGTTGAAGGGTAGTTAGCACTTTATGTCAGCTGCCAGCAATTGCAGCAGAACCAAATCTGTATCTTGGCACATATCAAAATGACAGAGAGAAATCACTTGTTCGCAACTATTTTTTCTTCAATCTCAGATCCATGCTGATAAAAGTATCCACGAAAACCCAAGATGTGTTAATCCCAACTAAACTTAAGTCAAATTCAAGCAGCAGAAGTTCTCAGGATGCTGTCCAAACACGTTCGTGGATGGAACAACAGGACCAAACTGAGCTTTCCAACGAACAAATTGCTACAGAGGTGAAACAGAAGGTTTTTCTAAACCTTTCCCAATGGTATTTTGACAGGCATACAAAAGAAATAGATAATTCCGGTAGGAATGTAAAGTACCAAGATGAATACCTCCCACAAGTTCATAACACTATGCCAAATTGCAATTAGAATCTCCACGATGCTTCTTGAAAAATTCCTCCCGAGTCAATGTTTATATTTTATAGTTGAGAAAAGGTTGCAATTCTAACATTCACACTCTAGAACATAAAACGAACAAGGAAGCAGAAATTCCCTTTTGTAGCCACATCTAAATATCGTCAGAGAAAATGTCGTAATTCTTCTCAAATATCCGGATCTTTTATTTTCCAATCACTCAACTTCTCTAATGATATTTAGACGGGGCTACAAAAATTCTTTCGAAGAAGTTGCACACAAAAAACACACATCAATCAGCAAAAAAGGGTGAAAGTCCCATCTTGGCAACGACAGGATCACAATTCAGCATTTCAGCGCAAGCAGAAAAACAGGACACATGTCTGACACAAAGAGCGTGAATGTGGCGCGCCACACGCCACTTGAGCTTGAGCGGCAGAACCAATCAACACAATAGGAAGTAAACCATCAGCAAGTACACGCTTGCGTTTTTTCATCTTTTCTTTTCCCCTATACCCAAGCACCATCTCACTCCCGAAGCAAATTCCCACACAATGTAGCTTCTCCGAACCAAACCCCGCCCCCCCCCCCCCCCCCCCCCCACAAAAAAAAAAAAAAAAAACAAAAAACAAAAAAACCGTGAGATCCACACGTGATCGCAAACGTTCTTCACACGCCGGAGTTCCCACTCTTGAATATAATGTCCCAGTACAGCCAAAAAAAAAAAAACACGGCGATCATAAAAAATCCAAACTTTACTGACAAGAAGGAGAAAAAGAAGAAACCCAGTTACCTCTGAGAGCTCGCCGAGCAGGGAAGCAAGAAGGGTCTGTCTCTGCGGCGACACAGAGAGTAGTAGAAAAGGAAAGTGCCCCAGGAAAGAAGACGGAGCAGCGTCTCCTCCGCCGACGTCCACCCCGAGTCAACCCCTCAGTCAACAACACCACACTGCACTAAAAAGTCAATCAATCACTCTCTCTCTCTCTCACTCACGCTCAGTTGCTCCTGCTCTTCTGCATTTGATATAGGGGTGGGCGAAGAGAGAGAGAGAGAAGGGGAAGGAAGTGGAAAAGGCGACAATCCCGTCCTGGCTGACGAACGAGAACGTGAGGGTCCCGCTGCATGAAGCGGAGCGAGTACCTTGCTAAGGAAGGTGTTTCCTCGGACGGGACCCACACCAGCGCACGAAGAGAAGAATATTGCCGTACTGCCACGTTTCGACTGGTGACTGCTTCTCCCCCATTTTTCAATTTCTCTCTTTCCCTTTTCCACTCCCGAGACTTATTGAAGAAATTCTAGCCCCCCCGGAATCAATTGGCAAGTAAAATAATCCTGATTCCATATCTTTCACAAAAAAAATATATGATTTAAAAAATATCTTATGAAAAAGTATCGCTTATATGTCTTATAAAAATAAATGGACGAATCGGTCATATTTTTATTGTGATCACGAAGATATTTTCAATAAAAATTATTATTGGTAAAGAAAAAAAAATTCATTGATAAGTTATTCCGATTGAAACAAGTGATCAGGTTTAGAAATGTATTTTTCAAATCATTCGTCATCCACGAAATAGAATGAGACTAAGCATTATTTTGATAATCTATGAGATTAATTGGATTCTGAAAAATGATATTAAAAGTGTCGTGACTTTCTGTGCGGCACTCGTTCTAGTGCCAAAACTTTTTGACCGACTACTTAAATTTAATGTCGGAGTAAAATCGTTCACTTCACTATCTATTCTAGCTAATCGTCCCTCGAGACTTTTCAAGTTAATTTTTCAGAACGGTCGTGGCTTTTCAAAAGAAAAATCTAAGTCTAAGGTGGACAATCTTCAATCAAAATGACAAAGAATGATTCGTTTTGGCCTTTTTGTTACGCAAATTCACTCGAAACCGAAACCCTAAATTCTACAAAGGGATTCCTCTTCCGAGAAGCTTGAGCAGTGTAGAGATTCAAGATGAGATGAGCAGTGGAGAGGATCGAGCTTACGAGATGACAAAGTGGGGATCGGTCGAATCAACTTCGTCGAGGTCCAGATGATGACGGGACAACGTGACACAAGGAATGGCGCTTGATTTGAATGAATCGCGAAGAACTTGCAGGTTTTTTTGGGACATGAATCGCGGTGTGCCTCGCCAGAATCCTGCAAATCGCAGACGAATCGAAGGTTACGGAGATGGCACGTTGGGTGCATTGGGGGAAAATCGCCGGCATCTTCCTAGACATTTCTGCAGCTCCTTCTCTCCAGTTAGATTTTTTTTTTTTTTTTCCACTTTTTAAGCTCTTGGCTTGAACATCTTCTACCAAATTCTTTTGCCAAGTTCACACTGTTATCTTGCAAAAAAATCCCTCCACCGAATCCGCTCAGTCCTTTTCTTTTCAATTCCAGATTGTAGTGTGTATTTTCTTCGTCAATTGTGCACAAACTTTAAATGACTAAGCTCCATTGAAGAACCATCATCGCTCAACCATTGGAGAGGAAGAGGGACAAATGGAGCAACAAATCTCTTCCCCTTTTTTTTCTTTTTCTTTTTCTTTTTCGGTTTTTATTTATAGTTTTACCGATAAGGCCAAAACAACTTTGTTTTTTCTTCATGATTTTTGCTGATTGGATTTTCTTTGGCAAGCCACGTCAATTGATTTATGGTAAATTAACGTCATGTCAGATTTTCGAATCATACAAATCGTCGATGACAATGAAGTGATTCTTTTTTCCCAAAGTGGCACTCAAGTGATCTCTTAAAAAATTTTGATATTAAGAGTCATATGAAACTTCTACTTTGAACACTAGTTAATAGAAGTGTATATCGGTCCAACCCAATCCGATCCAACCCAAGAATCGGATTGGATCGGATCGGATCGAATTGGCTAATTCTAAATAGTTTCCATGAGAATCGGTCTAATTCCTAGTTCTAAAAATGTGAAATTGAGAATAATTGATCCAATTTTGGAATCGGGAACTAAACTGGTGGTTGGTTCCTTGTGTGAAACTAGACCGAAGCAAAACGTCACGCTAGAGGTGACCCTAAATTAAAATTAGAGCTCTTTCTCTCTCTTTGAGACCAAAGCTTCTCACCGCTCTGAGCTGCTCACCTCTCTTTCGTGCAACCACCACCATGGTCTCGAGCAACCACCATCACAGCGAAGCTCCTCGTGTGGAAACCAAGGGTGAGAAAGACGAAAGAGGTTCGTCAACGGAGAAACCCTTGGATGCTTGATGCGACGAGAGAGAGTAGAGGGAAAGTATAAAGAGAGAGATGCGGGTGTTTTAATAATAAAAGGAAAAGGGACATCCATAAAAATATTTCCGTAGTAGCTTGTCAATTCCCTCTGTGCACACTTTCTTAGGTAAATGCTGCTTTGGTCCTACGAGGACTCAAAAAAAAGTAGTAAGGTACCTGTCTTTTCAATTTTTTTGGCTAAATTAATGATTTATTTAAAAAGATTAAAATAAATATAGTTGCGAACATCTGTATTTTACTCGGTTCATTTCTTGAGTAAAATCAAGAATTAAATCAAATCAAAACCGAAAACCTTTTTCTCAATTCCAGAACCACTTGGTTCGGTTCCTAATTCTAACCTTCGGAATTGGCAGGCACAAGATTGATTCTTGGTTCTAGGCCATGGATTGATCAATTGAGAACCAATCACCCATATTGATTATAAACTCATAATAATAATAAAAAGTTGCACCATTGTGTTTTCATAATGAGTTGGAAGCTACTTATCCTCCATGGAAAGTGGCCAAAAACTAATGAATTTTGCAATTCAAATGTCATGTGAGAAGAAGAAATTTTAAGAGAAATTAACAAAGAATGATACCTAATTTGCTTCGGGCTTCAGAACCTAAGCCAGCCACTAGGAGATTTACTATGAATCCACATGGTATAGATTTATCAATCTTTCGATTGGTCAAGTATTTCCCAAGCACAAACCTCTTACAGAGAATTCACTTAAAAAAATTGCAGAAAAACTCTTAAAACTTTTTTTGTTTGCTCTAGTGTGTTCACCAATTTGAATTCCATGTACATACATGGTGCTTGTATCTAAAATAAAAAACTTAAGAAAACTTGTTGAAACTACTCAAATTAGGAAATTTACATAAACTAAGAAACCTATTTAGATTGGGCTCAAATTTAAGTCATATTCTTAACATAAGCTTACTAATGTATGGAAAACTTACTAATCACGTGACAAGCTAATCAGCAATGTATTGGTATTTTTTGAATGAAAAGCAGTGTTAAAGGTACTTTTTTTTGTTTGTTTGGAATAAGACTGCCATTGATTTACTAAGCAAAGTTTTGGGGAATTACATCAAGAACATCCGCGCATAATAGATCAATAAACACAAACGGAGGGTTTGATAACCAATTTGGCGGAAGACGTTGAGCTCTGCAAGATTTCATGAGCCAATCTGCTGGGCGGTTTAATTCCCTGTTGTAGTGGGCCAAGGATAGGCTTGGGAAGTCCTTTAATTTTGCTTTGGCCCGGTCCAAGATGGGTTGTACTTCCCAGCTTATGTCCGTCGAAGTGGAGAAGCTTTGCACGAGTAGTAAGCTGTCAGAGAACACTTTCAGTTGAAGTTGAGACCTGTTCGAGAGAAAAGTTAGGGTTTCTAGAAAAGCGATGACTTCCGCCTGTTCCGCAGAGGAGACTTCTACTGGTTTGGCGAATCCGTCGACTAGGTGGCCCCGGGAGTCGCGACAGATGCACGCGATCGCTCCCCTGTGCTCGATCGTTCCTCCGTTCGCTTGGAAATCTGAATCAGCCACTTCGATCGGAGCAAAGGACGCATCAATGTTGATTATTAGCGAGTTTGGAGTCGGAGGATGCCATCGGTTGATGTGAGTCGAGGTATGTGGTTCGCCTTTTGATTTTTGATACCATTTGGTGTAGTTTTCTTGTAGAGCGGCTGCCCTGAACACTGTTTGCTTCGGTTGCAGGGGATGGTGGCCGAAGATGTAGTTGTTTCGGTCCTTCCAGATACTCCAGAGGGTAGCAGCGATTTGGGCGAACTTTGTGGTATGGTTTGGGTCTGCCTTTATCTTATGCAACCATTCATCTATCCTTGTTAACCCCGTTCTTGAAACTTTAATTTGCAGGGGTTCTGATTTCCATATACGGGCTGTCCAAGAGAAGAGCAAGAGGGTGTGTTCCACAACTATGAAAAATTACTAGGAACTTATGCATATTAACTCTTCAAGTACATAAAGTCACCAATTCCTTGGGGAAATTACCAAAAAAGTCCTAAACTTATTACACCGTGCCAATTCAGTCTTAAATATTTCAATTTGATCAATTTAATCCAAATTCCATTACAGTTGCACCAATTTAGTCATAAATATTTCTGTCATTTTGCCAAATTAATCATAAATATTTTGACGATTTATTTTAGTCATATAAGCTAACTTTAGCTAGAGATTGCTAACGTGATAGTGCAGTCAACGCTAGTTATCCTAAGCAACATGGCAGCACTAGCATGGATGATATATCCAACTAAGTTTTAACAGATACCAAAAGTATATTTACCTTCTTCTTCTTTTTTGTCAACGTATATTTACCTTTAATTAGCAACGCTTTCACCATCACTACACATGTGATTGATATCCAATAACTATTCCATAAGTGACTACAACGTATTTATTGCACAAGTAACTTATACTAATGGACCGAAAAAAAAAAAAAAAAACACAATAGCAAAAGTGAAAAGACGTCTCAAGAGTCGAGATATGCTCGTTTGATGCAATTCCATCGGAGGGTCATGCTGATATTTCCTACTTGGGCCTCTAAATTTTTAACGCAAAGGCCTAGATGTTTCTCAAAATTGAAAACTCTCTTCCTTATGGGATGAGCTATATGATTCTCGACCTTATCTCCACGCTTTTGCTTTCAGCACTCTTTCTTCTTTTCAAACTTGCTATTCTTCCTTTTGGTCTAGTGAACTTCTGGTTTGACATGATCAGGTTTCCTGCATTCATAGCCAACTGCATCCCGACATTTATTCTCATTTTATATTTGGAGAACTTCATTATCTTCAGAGGATCCCACTAGTCTCTTGCCTTTGAAGCTCCTTCCCTTTTTCTCATGATGCTCTTAAATTTCCTTGTGAGTAGCGCCATGTCCTCGTCATCTTCATCTTCTGACGATATTTGATCTCCTGCATCATCATAATCAGCTTTGAAGGTAATAACTTTCTTACCTTTACTATTGTTTTCTTCATTCATATGCTCAGTTTCGTAAGACATCAGCGTCCCTATCGTCTCATCCATATGGGTTGGATTCTCATGGTTTCACAAACAAATGTTTTTAGGTGATTGCACTCCTTTGGAAGCGCTCTCAAGAGTAAGTTCACCTTTTTAGCATCGAAAATTACCTTCCCTTAATTGGCAAGGGCATTCATGATTTCAGTGAATTCTGTGAATATTTGAGTCATGGTTTCATTGGATTTCATTTGGAAAATTTCATAATTTTAGAGAAGAATATTTATCTTTATCTCTCTCACTTTGTCGGTTCCTTCAAATGTAATTAGGAGTTGATATTAGATTTCTTTTGTCGTAGTACAAGAAGAAATTCTATTAAATATAGATGGAGACAATACATAATATAAGAGATGAATAGTTTTAACATTTAGTGCAAGTTTAATTTCGTCACGACTAGCAGCAAGTGGAGCTAGTGGATGTTCTTCTCTAGCTGGTGGAATAGGAGGTCTTGCTGGTGGAGGAATTACCAATCCATTCTCAATTACGTCCCAGGTAGGAATCTCCGTGGCTTGAAGAAACACTTTCATTTTTTGTTTCCAGTAGTTGTCGTTGGCACCATCAAATAAGCTAGCTTACTGGGAGCATGTCCATGAGGAGCACCAAAATTAATAATGTTAAACAAAGATAAGATTTTACTTGAAATAACAAGCAAAAAAGGTATGATATTAATTGTTGAGGCTAACAATACAGCTTAGAGGGGGTGAATAAGTCTATTAAAAACTTAAATAATTTTTCTCGTAGAAGATAATATGATGTACTTTGACAGTAGCAAGAATAGATTAACAACAATAAGTAAGCTGATACTTCTATCAGGCGGTTATAAGCAATAATGAATAGATAGAAAGTAGCACACAACGATATATAATGTTTCGGCTTATTCTCAAGTCTACGTTCAAAGAAAGCATATAGTAATGATACTAAAGTGTAAATAATGCGCCCCTGAGAGTGAGCTCCACATTTTTTCCCCTAATTTAATTCATATGTCACATAAAATGTACTCAAAATTTGAATACAATGAGGAGATAAGCACTTTCCTGGTCTGATCTTTACAGTACTCGTATTGCTTTTGTTCATGAAGTTTAAACGTATTGACCTTTCGGCACTCTCGGGGCTTCGATAAGCAAGAAGTCATCAGACTCATCACCTTCACAATGACCAGTAGCAATAGGGTGCTTCTTCAAGAAATTAAAGTCAAAAAGCATTAAGTTGCTCGTCCTCATGCAGGGAGTAGCTTCGGTACATGATCCCAGTTCTTTAAGTAGATATTAAGGCCCGACTGTGTATCTTCCCTCAATTTGTGAAACTAGATACATTGTATTGTGAAACCGACACTTGCATGCCTAAATGATTGTAGTATTTGGCTGGCGGCCCAAAAGAAGAAAACAAAAGAAGGGTTGAAATGTCAAAAAGAAGAAAAGAGAGAGAGAGAGAGAGAGAGAGAGAGAGAGAGAGAGAGAGAGAAAGGGGTGGGCAATGGTCGCTCACTTTAAAGAGCCGAACCACTTCGAGAGAAAGAGAAAAGAAAGGAAAAAAAAAAAAGAAGAAGAAGAAAAGAAAGGGAAAGAAAGGAAAGGGGATTTCGACATGTGCCACGGATGCTTCGCCAAGCCGACTCGACTCCATAATGCAGCGCCCGGTAAGAGATTAGGCTTATCGTTCGTCCAATCGAAGTAATTTACAGGTTTAGGGATTAAATTTGGAATTTTTGGAAAATTGAGTAGCAAAGTCCAATTTTGGAGTCTTTGAGCCACGTATTTTTATAGAAATCATAGTTTAAGGTGTTGTGGAGCCATAAGCGGATTGGATTTGAGGTTATGGTTTATTCGAAACAAAATTTCGAAATTTCCCGCACACAGTGAACAGTACTTCACGTTCAACAGCTTTGGGCCTGTATTTTGTCATATTTCGGCTTGATTTTGGGACAATCAAGTTGAGATTCCTATAGTATGTTTGAAGGGCTTTCTTTTGACTATAAATATGTTCGAAACGGGGTTCGAATGAGGAAATTGTACTATAACTAAGTTTTGTGTTTAAACTCCGTGTTGCGAATGACTTGAACAATCACTTTTATTATGCAATTTATTAACACGTATGAATCCTTTTGCTAGAGTTAAGGCGTATATTAGTTGTTTCATAATTGAGATAGAGTTTTATTTGATTTTAACATTATTCCTCAGTTATTTGATAGAGCCGTGAGTTTGACGATACAAGTATCGTTTGTCATTTGTCTGTAGATGACAAGTTGAGTGGTACTATATCTTCTTTGGTTTTATAAAACCATATCTTGAAGTATATATATATTGAATTGAAGAGCATTTTTATTGCATAAAAGCCAAATCGAGTATTTGCTACTCTTTAGTTGATTATGAATGTTTGAAAAGCGTGTTATACAAAGTTTTTTTTATTTTGGTAGAAAGGGTAATTAATATAAAGAGGACAGACCTTACCAAAAAAAAATATAAAGAGGACAGTCAAATGTACAGAAGATTCAAGCATCAAAAAACCTACACTCGGGAAGAGAAATCAACCTAAGTGGAAGAGTGCCCAAATGTAAAAGACACAGATGCGGCTAAACCAAAGATGTCCTAAACAAAAGGAGGCACGGCACCAAAACAGCCAGCAAGACAACAACAAAGGCAGAAAGCACACCAAAAGCAACCAAAACAACCCAGTAATGCAGGAAAGCGAAGGGACCTAGCATCCATCTAAGACAAGGCAGCACCCACAGCATCGCACCCGAGAATCAACCAACCAAATTGGGGTCCCCCAAAGAGAAGATAATGTGATCAAGATCCTAAGAGCGCTGTAGCCTCCTATTTCTAAGTAAATCCTCCACACTCCTGAAGGACAAGGCCTTGTCTTTCACAACTTTAAGAAGATGCTTCTTCATGGCCAAAACAAAAATCGGCTCTCCCCTAAAGAGTATGTTGTTCCTATTCTTCCAGATGATGTGGCAGATCGCACCAAAGGAAAATCGGGCCATACACTTGTAAAACTCCTTCCCCAAGAGTAAAGAAATGGCCCAACTCAAGTTGTCCTCCCAAGATCCATTGCGCCAAGGCAAGTTACATCTAGTCACCCAAAAGAAGGCAATAGTAGATGTAATACGACAACCAAAAAGGAGATGGTCAACAGAGTCTGGCATATCATTACAAAAAGGACAAGAAGCAGCATCAATTCTTTCATAAGATAGAATGAGAGATTGGCTGGAAGCCTACACCTGGTTATGAGCCAAAGAATAAATTGATACCGTGGCAAAATGTCCTTGTTCCAAATGAAGGAATGCCACCTAACATGGCCTTTCGTCCTACGGATAGCCTCCCACACCGAGCCAACCGAGAAAAGGCCCGATGACTCCCCTCTCCACACAAAACTATCTTGGCACCGGGACAGGGAGGAAAGAGGCGACCCCCAAGCTTCAATCTCCTCCTTGATTGTTTGGCCATTGTTAGAAAAAAAAGGTCAACCATCGTAGCCTGCCTAGATGGCCCAGAACTATAGATGAGCACATCCGAGAACTCAGTCTAACTTCTGCCCTGAATTGCAAAATCTTTTTCCAAGCCCAAGAGCAGCAGGTCGGCTGCTTTACAACCCAAAAGTTTCTGTTCTTCAAAAACGACAAATGGATCCACTTACACCAGAGTGACTCGTTGTTTGATAACAAAATCCATATGTGTTTAAGCATAGCCGCCTTATTATATTCGCGGAGTCTACATATAACAAGGCCTCCCTCAGATTTTAGAAGGCATACATCCTCCCAGGAAACCTTGGCTCCTCCTCTTCCCAATTTAGGGCCTCTCCAAAGAAATTGTCTCAAAATACGTTCAATCCAATCAAGTGCCGAGACAAGCAATATAAAAACACTGGCCTAATAGGCCTGAATGACATGAAGAACTGACCTAATTAATTGAAGGCACCCAATAAAGGAGAGAAACCGGTGCGCCCAGGATTGCACCCTCGATGTAATGCGTCTAACCAGGTCAGCACAATCGGCTTTTCCCAACCTGCTCGTGATAATCGAGACACCGAGGTAATGAATTGGCAAAGACCCTTCTTGAAAGCCAAGCTCTAGGAGGACTTGGTTTTTAAGGGAAGGCGAGCCTCCCGAGAGAAAACCTCACTTTTCCTAGAATTCGGCTGCAAGCCACTCCAGGAGGAAAAAGTTTGAAGGCCTTCCTTAAGAAGCAAAAAGAGGAAGACATCATCTGCAAAAAAAAGAGGTGTGACAGAGAGGTAGGTTTGCACCTCCAAAAGAACCTGAACCCCGATTGTTATGAGCTTCTATCAAGAATACTAGAAAACACCTCCATAACCAAGGTGAATAAATAAGGAGACATGGGATCCTCCTGCCGTAGGCCACTAGGGGTGAGCATGGTTCGGGTTGGTCCGAGCCACCCCCTAACCCTATAATCAATCCGTACAGTGTCAGTCCTCAATTTTTAGGACCGAGGACCGACCTTATTGAGTCTGGAACCAAGAATCGGATCGACCCAATGGGTTCGGTTCGGTTCCAGGGTCAACCCGAGACTGATCGATAATTTTTTTCGTCTTATTTTTTATACTCCATAAAAAAGAAAACCTACAAATTCAAATTACACATTCATCGACAATGCGATATTGTGCAACTAAACTATAAATACCAATACATATTTAGCAAATTTAAGATGACACAATAATAGAAATTTTGTACATGCTAACTGCTCATTGAGATATAAGACAAGATGGAAAGTTATTGTAATTATCTATCTTTACTATTCATAACACCATATGCAAAAGCGTTTTCCTGCATTTGATCATGTAGAGTCCACTCAATAAAAAAAATGAGCTTCACACCACTTGACTAGCAAATCACCGTAGCAACTACAGTACTACTCTACTCTACTCTTCAAAAACTTCTACCATTTGACACAAATTGAAAAGCAAAGTGCAGCTGAAATTCATTAGTAAAATACAATTAAACCATAAAAAGTTTAAAATACTTAATATAAACCATGAATATATAACTTCACATCTTGTTAATTCACTTGAACTTTTAAACACCTGAAAACAAAACAAATGACACTTAATTAATACTCATCAAAAGTTTTTAAATTGACATTACTATTAGTACTATTGATAGAACATCTCAATATAATATAATATAATATACATGGTTGGTCCAGGGTTGGACCGACTCAAAACTCTTAGGACCGAGGATCAACTCGCACAGTATTAGTCCTGGAATTTCAAGACCAAGGACCGACCCAGTCTCCTTGGGAACCGGACCAGGATCGGCAGGGTTAGGCCGGTCCAGGGTTGGTCCAGGGTCGACCCTAGACCGCTACTCACCCCTATAGGCCACGACCACTAGGAAAAAACCCATGAAGCTCCCCATTCAATGCAATCAAGAACCAAGGAGTGCGAACACACGTCATGATGAGCTGCACCAATCGATCGGGGAAGCAAAACGCGAGAAGAACATGCTCAAGGAACCGCCAATCAACTGTATCATAAGCCTTCCTGAAGTCCACTTTAATAGCACACTTAGGAGTATATGGCCGAAGATGGAAGCTGGAAAAGAGCTCTTGGGCCAAAAGGATATTATCTCTAATACGACGTCCTTTAACAAACGCACTCTAAGATGGGCTAATAAGATCCTTCAACACTGCAGCAATCCTATTCGCCATCACCTTAGGAATAAACTTGTAAATAATATTGCAACAAGCAATAAGCCTGTAATCATCAACGGAAGATGCATTCGGAATCTTGGGCACCAAAACCAAAATGGTATTGTTGACTACCTTCAAGAGTCTAGGCAAAGAAGTCCCCTACGATTGTTGTATCTAGATGCCCTACCAAATCCCAATTTTCCGTGAAGAATTCTACCGTGAACCCATCCGAGCCTGGGGCTTTACCCCAAGCTAGAGAGAAGAGGGTATTTCAAATCTCACAAAGTTTTTTTTTTTTTGGTAAAAATGCTTTTTTTTAATTTTTTTTCGTGAAGTAATATATGTGAAATTGCTTTACAACTGATTTATGGAAAGGTTTATAATGATTTGAGAAATGTATAGGAAATGGATGATGGGCTATGTTGCAAAATGTTATTTGCTTAGTTTAAGATATTGATTTATAGATTGAATTTCTGATATTGGAGGATAGTTGTTTATGCTCAATATAACTATGAACCCAGTGGGGGGGGGGGTTTGGGGAATGCATACCAAGTTTAGGATATCTTTCTGGGCTAAGCCACCGGCTTTGTAGGTAGAGACCTTGCCAAGGGGGAAATCTTGTTCACCTTATCACCAAGCGTCGTGCCGTGACCATTGTAAAGTATTGAGCAATAGATTAGTTAATGTGTGATATTTGACAGAGATTATTCAATGGACTTGATCATTGATACTTGAATTGTGATGGTGATTTAAATGAGTTTTTCATATTAGTATAAAGTTTTGACGATAAGAAATAACTCTTATATGATTCAATATGTATTTTATATATCGGGTTCGAGTTATGAAGTTTGGTATTACTTTGTATACATGCATAGTGGTTGCCCGATCTATTTAGAAGATTTGTATTACTCACTGAGCTATTGTTGCTCATTCCACTCGTCCTTTAATTTTTTCAAGTTCCTCAGTTAGCGGCGAGTAGAGCAAGAGCACCAACAATATTGAGGACAGTGACCATATTGATCGTGACCTTGATACGGGGAAACTTTTGGGAGTTCTATTTTTTGGTATGGATTAAGGAAGTGGTGCATATAGTTGTTGCTAGTTGTTGAGTTGACTGAGTTTTAGTCATAAATGTTCTCTTTAGGTGGATTTATAGAAATTTTGATGTTGTGGCTAGCCTGTTGGTTAATTTGATTTGTATATATGTTTAGATATATATTGATATCAGGTTGTTGGTTATATTTGAGGTTGCGTCCTTCGTGTGGAAAGGCGGCCGTGTTATCCCCATTATTTTTGTGGTTTTGGGGTGCGGCAATGATTACCTGACCGGAAGCTATTTTTCAAACTACAAATTTCAATGTAATGCTAATCTCCTATGTGCTGTTTCGACTAAAAAAAAAGGCTCCTATGTGCTACTACAGGGTGTACCGTTCCCGTGATCACAAACTGCTGCAAATTTTTCCAACATCACATTGCAAAAGCATAATATTATTCTCAAATTCCACGACAAACTAAATATGATGCAGCATCATCTGGACAAGGGCTGTCATCTGAAATTACAGAAATGTTATAACGTTCAAATCCCCCTGCATTAGGAATCGGAGGAACCTAAGTCATGGAAGAATAACTGTCATTCACGGAAATTTACGGGGTACGCAACGTTTATTGTGACACCATGGAAAGTCCCGTTCAGAGAGACTGTCAGGCATTACCATCATGTAGTAAAAGATGTAATGCGCGCACAAATAGCAGCCAGAATGTTATTCAAGCTTTGCTAAATAAAAGCAGGAGTCTAGGAGTAACGTTGCCAAAACATTGCAGAAGGCACAAAAACACTAACTCCGCTCCCTCCAACTAAGAAAATATCTGAGTGGAATTTGTCAGGTACAATCCACGGGTTAAGTGGTCTTCAAGAGCGGACATATTATCAGTTATCCTACCTCGTTTTTTCTTCTTAATTTGGATCAGTTTATCATATACACACCAAGGAAAGCTAAGATAATGATCTCGATTCAGACCCTCGTTATAGCAACCCCAATAACTTGGGTGATATGTGACATGATACCAAGCAGATGCTTTTGCATATTCATCGACAGCCTCAGAATCTGAACCACTTCCCTTATCATTAAACCAGTTCCGAGCTTCCTTTCTCAGGGATTTTACAGCCCTGGTAATGCTGTCAGAGTCCCTCTTCTTGGTGAAAGATTTGGACATTTTCATTATGCAGCCACTAAGTATTTCGGCCTCTGTGTTAATCCCATAGTACTCCATCATATTACCCAGCTTGTAATCATAATTACCCTTGTGATAGAAAGCGTCATCGACATATTCCTCAAATCCGTCCACCTCCATCTCTGGGTCATAAGATTGCCTCGCCATTTCCGGCGTGAACTTCCGAATAGAGCTCGATGCATATGCTAGCTCTTTGACTTCCCGGAAAAGCTTTCCGATCACGTTATTGGATGGGTAGCTGGACTTGTCAGGCTTCTCCATGAAGTCTGGGCATTCTTTGGCATACAGATTAGGAGGTATCACAGCAGGTACGCCAGTTTTTGGAAAGTCGACAGCAATAGAGAAAAGTCTGGCAAGCTCTAAACATTCAGGGCTCATGGCCTTTCCAGGCTTACTATCTGCAAACGCGGTGTGGGAGTCGGCAATAATTCCAAGGCTGTCATTAAGCATGAATTTTACAAAATACTCTTCCACTTCCTGTTTAAGCAACAACACCACCACAAAAAGAGTTGAATTAACCCCTACATCCACGAAGCATTACTAGAGAAATCAAGGGGTGAATTTCAAACTGGATGCAACTCATTCATCTCCCGCATAATCGATTATCGATTACCTTACAAAATAAAGGTAGGCAAGCAAACTTATCGATCTCCCACGTATTTGATCATCGATTACCTTATGAAAACAAAGGTACGCTGGGATATACTCTTCTCGTAAGTAATTCAAGGTACATGTTGACCATTTCCTGTTCCAGCATTCCCAATGTTTCCCAATAATCCGCTCATTTCATCATCATGAAAAGGAAATGTTCCGCATAGCAAAAGAAAAATGTATACACCCATCTTAGTAAAAGCGAATATGCATGGGAATGTATAGCCTAATAATGACTACACTTGAACAAAAAAAAAAGGAAATTCTCAACAGCAGTGAAGAGCAGGTCCCAAATCCAACGTCCAATCAAGTATCGAGGCCAAGTTCTAGGGATAATTACCAATTAAATCCTAAACCTAATGTATGGATTTTGATTCAATTTTAAATTTTCCAACTTTGTCGATGTAGTTCTAAACGTTTGTGCAAAATCACAATTTTATTCCTTATGGCCAATTGCCGCCCAAAATAGCTGATGTTGCGATTCACAAATTGTCCACGTTAGCATGTTATATAGGAAAACCAGTGATGATTGGACTCCACCTTAGCAATTTCTAGCAGCAATTGGCCAGCGGAACTATATTGAAATTTTGCACAAAGGTTTGGGACTACATTGGCAAAATATAATAGATTTAGAACTAATGGGTAATTATCCCGAAATTTTACTTGTAGATTTGCGTTGGAACAAAATCTTATTATAAAGATCTAAAGATTCTTTTCCATACAAACCCATACATCACCATCGTAAATGATAACCTCCATACAAACCCAAATTAAGTGAAGCCACAGTTAAAACAAGCAAATAGCCAACACCAAAGTATGAGCCCCAGCCCTTTTCCCCCAAAAGCAAGGATGAGTTATCATGATGAATCTCTGTTCTCTGGAAGAGTTTCTTCGCAATAAGGAAATTGAATGGACCGATGTACGGTACCTCCAATTTTAGATGATCGATATTTCCGTTGTTGCCTAGCCATCTAGATAACACCACAGCATCTAAAGCTTCATTATTTACTTACCATAATCGCTTTTTGTTTCCCTACAAATGTTTATCACTTTGTTTAAAGTGGCGTCTGAAGTTGTGACAGAAAATTTGGCGTTTAGCTTTTAGGACAGAAGATGTACGGTTCGGCTTTACGAATCCTATCAACGTAATGGTTGAATCAATGAGCCCAGTTATACTCGACTGTATGATCAGTAAGTAATCTTTTAAGCTATCATCTGCTTGCCAAAGGTGCAAACTTAGGGGTTCTTCCAACCCAGGGTAGGAAGAAAGAGAAGCACACAAATTTAGAAGCAGAAGGAACCGGCGAGAAAACAAAAGAACATAGCAGGGTTGACATGACATGATGCTCACACGCCTAATTCCTCCGCGAGGATGAAATGCAATCCAAGCATCATGTTGGACAAGCCAAGTCGAATGAAAAGAAAGACAATGTGAAGATAACGGATGCTAGATGTATTTCCTCCTATAACTGTAATCTGTTATATAAGTTTCGTGGTACCAGAAAAAAGTTATTACAGGGTATAGAATTCCCTGAAAATGCTCAGGAAAAGCATTACCTCAATAGTGACATCTTGATCCAACTGTTCAATAGGGGCAGGTGTGTAATCCATAGGTTCGCTCTGGAGAGGTGGAACTAATTCTGAGTCCCAGGAGACGAAGTAACCATCTCCATCCAAATCACCCCCTGAACACTCACTGGGATGCGGCCTATTTTGTGCAAAAAGTGTAAGATGCATTGAGAGAGTATGCATTAAGAAAGAGAAATTGTCTGAGATGAGAATCAAAATAAGTGCAGATCAATATCATGTTTTGCTTTCTACTTTTATCAACTAACAGTGTGTTAGGGAGGATTAAAAGTAGAAAAGTTAACCCAAATTATGGGGAAGGAATTTCTTGCCTCTACTTTTATAGCTAGTAGAATTAAGGGGAAAAACTAACGGGATTTATCCAGAACCAGAACTATCAGAAGCATAGACAACATAGAGGATGCTTCTTAGCAAGGTTGGACACAAAATTTACTCATCAGCCTCGGATCACTGAACTCAAACCACATTCAAGAAAGAGACACCAGGAGAAAGATTAACAAGAGTTCAAATCTAGCCATCAAGTCCCACTGGATAAACATTTGAGTATTTATTCTCAAAACTCAGAGGTGATAGAAAAGAAGGCCCAAACTATTCCTAAAGAACTGTCAAAATCATCCTTGGCTATGGAAAATGAGGAAAAGATTAAATTGGGTTACACATCCGACCATATATTTCAGACCTAATACAAACATAATATCAGCAATTTTAGACCTTATTACTATGATCGAACCCAAATCAAAACAATAGTCAAAGATCCACAACCAAAAGCAAAAACAAGCCCAGGATAGATCCTTGACAAGTGCCAGTGCAACTACGGTCATTGTAAGCCAATAACAAGGCACGTTCGAGTCATACCTTTTTCCTTTTTGTGGAAAAACAACACAATCCACCATATGACGTAAAGCTGGCACATCTACGGCAGTTAGAACTCGAACATCACCGGGATGTAAGCAAGGATTCCTCGCAACAACTACATTTCCCTGTACAACAGTTTGATCTGAGTCGGAACTTCTGAACATGATTGACTCATCCCACATCTGTTTTTTCCTTCTACCAGAATACTGCACAAACACCTGACCATATTGTAAAGTTCGGGTCTCATCAAGGCATCCCATCATGTATCTTCCTTCAGGAAGAAATATCTTTGTTTTTGTCAGTAAAAGAAACAATTTTGCAGCTCTGAATGTTCGCAGCATCATCGATAGAAATGGCTCAGCATCAGGCTCATAACCACACTTTAGCATTTCCTTGAGAATGTTACCATTCTCGCCAGGGGACATTAAATCTAAAGCCTCTTGTGCTCGTAAGGGATCAACTAAAATAGCATTTAGCTGATCTACAGCATTTCTTTGTTTTTTCTCAAACACGTGATCTGGAACGCCAAGTGTTGAGAGAAGAGTGATTAACTGGCGATTCAGAAAGAGAGGCTGATGTTTGCTCCACGCCAAGACATTTAGCTTTGTCTCATTCGATTCATACTTGGACATGCTCTCTCTGAGTGACAGTTTAACAGAGGATGTCGGATCAACAGCTACAACACCTTTGTATCCGCCATAGCGAATTTGAAATGCTGAAGGAGTATAGCCGTTGAAGCCACATTTTCTTGCGACTTTCCGAGCGAAATTTTCAGATATTTTCCCGATTCCGTCAGAGAAGTTATAATATTTATCCTCAACATGTGATTTGACTTTAACATCCGGAATGACTTCAACTTCATGTCTATCTACATTGAGAGTTTCAGTAGATGAACCAAAGGATTGGCCGAGTCTTGTGGCATATCTTGCGACATTTCTTATTTTTCTGAATTCACCCATCTTTGCCCTAATAGTTGCAGCAGTTTTACCATTCGTTGGAGCAAACATCCAAGCAGAATTTTCGCGTAACTGACTGGATGAGAAGGCAAGAAATTCAAACTCCTTATCACCTATACGTATGCCATTCTTGAGTATAGAAAGGATCCTTTCATATATATCCGTCCTTCCATGTCTCAAATCAGTGCGAGGAGATAAATCAGTTGAATGCATTTTTTCCAAGTTCTCATCCACAAAAGAAATGCGGATAAAATTGTCAATGTACTGAGAATAACTTCGCAATACATGATTTGAGACATTAATTTCTGGACCAAAAAAATACACCCTGCATGGTGTTATTTGCACCCTATGTACATAAACCAAGCCAGCATCTAACGTTATTGAAGACAGTTTCGTAGAATGCCGGGAGGTGAGATATTTCTTGTACTGCTTAATCAGCCACTGTGAAGGCTCATAACAACATTCTTTCAAATGGAACAGCTTGTCCAAGGCATCTAGGATTATGTCCATGTCCATCCTCCGTGGATCAACCATTCGATAAAAGGACAAATCAAGAGAAGGTCCAGCTAGACAGCCATTCTGAACTAACAAATTGATCTTAAAGACAATCTCATACGGCAAGTCGAGTCCCCTGGGAGGGTCTACGATTGGAACCAGATCCGCACTGGAGGAGAAAGGAGAACCAACTTCCATATATAATTTTCCATCGGTTTCCTTATAATTGACAAAGTTTTCATGAAAATCTAGAACCGTGCATTCCTGAGGAATCTCTAAACAGACAGCACATGACTGTCCAATGCAAGCCAATGAAGTAAAATCAGTCGCTCTAACCCACTGGTCATCAGAACCATCTTTGAAAAAGTTGTAGAGAGGACTACCCCAGATATTCTCCGATTCCGAATGCTGAACTTTTTTATGAATACAAGGAGCCCCATACAGCTAACATCCACGAGAACAAAAGTTACAGAAATTTATCAGGTCCTCCTCTATCATAAGAAGCATACCATGTAGAAAAGCATGCATGGTTGTGCAAGCATAAGAAAAAAGATGAGGACCGGGCCTCTTTATCTCAGTGAAAGTGAAAGTTTTCTTATAGAGAATCCAAAAAGGGCTGGAGCCCTGAAAGCTGGCTCTACATAAAGGAAAATTCATGATGTCTATCAGTATGTGAACGTCCATGGAAAATTTTCCACTACGCCAAAAGTATAAAGTTATAAACTCTAACTTTGCAGAGGCTCTAAAACGTTTGTAAGTTCCAAATTAGCCAGATGCCAGAATATGATCAGCATAGATGAAGTTTAATCTCTATTACCGGAGGGAAATTCTGTACCCTGCTTAGTCTCCTGCTTAACCAACCTTGCCATGACCCCGAAGTTTGGTTAGTTTAACTAATAATACACGGATCAGACAAGAGTCTTCATCTAGCAATAACACGTAGCCTTAGAAGATTGGAACTTTTTCATATAACAAGATGCAGGATTCCCAAAATCAAGAAACAACGGCCTCATGAAAGATTATGATCATAACCTCCAAGCTTTATTCTTTAAGAAGTTTACAAAAACACTATCGTGTCTTCTTGTGATTTTAACCGTGCATTAGTAAGTCTTTAAAATGCTGAGAGCTTTAATTAGGACATTATTTGTTGAAAATATATCTCAAGTTTGAAACTAAAAAGGAAACTTTCCTAATTCAAGAGTTTATGTCATGAGAAATTGTATGACTAAACATTGTATGAGTTATTAGGTTTAATTGAAAATTAAAAATATTGAATGTGTTTGAACAACTCGAGTATAGTTGTTTTCTCTACTATATCACTTAATCTATAATGTAATTTTTTGCTACTCTCCCCGTGGATGTAGATTACCTAACCATACCACATAAATCTAGCTTCCTATTTATATTTTAGTTCTATCTATTTAACTATTCGATTGCTTTCTTCCAAAACACTATCATTTACGGAAAATGGTATTGAAAGTCATATATCTTGCATATAAAATGCAATCAATTGATGAACTTTTCAATTGGAGCAATCAAGTCCTCCTAGCTATAATATTCTTTATTTCTCTTATTTGGCACCCTATCTCATTCTATCAGGTATGCATTTTAGAGGGAACGTGACTGGATATTTTTCAAAATGGCTAAAATTTGATTGCACAAATTTAAATGTTCAGAACTTGATTCATTGAATGCACAAATTTTACGATTTCTGATGAACTTTTTCCCCATTAATCAAATTGCATGCGACATAAATACAAGGTAGCCCTTAACATAATCTCCAATGGGTGTAAAGTCACAGTGGTCCTTGGACTTTTGCCCAAAAATCAAAATACCTCTACCTTTTTCAATTCAAAAGCATCCCTTGATTTTTTTAAATGTTAAACATTAATCCCTTTGTTATATATCTTCCCTTGTCTGCATGCACAGTCAAATTGTTGAGTTGGACATCTAAGTACACAGGTCACCTTATTATTCATGGAATTCTTTTTTTCTTTTATGTGGTGCCAAATAGGCACAGCATCACACAATATAAGAATTAAAAAAAAAAATACGAGAGAGAGAGAGAGAGGAGCATGGACTCACGGCCATGACCACTTGAGCTTGAGCTCACAGCAGCCATGGCCACCAGCGAGCTCGAGCTTGCAAATGCCATAACCACCTAATCTGGAGCTCACAAAACCTCGAGCCCATCGCCATCATGGCTGCTTGGGCGTGTGGTTTAGTTTTCCCGTATCTGGAATTTGAGGGGAGGAGGAGAAGGCGGCCTCTTAGAATGCGCATGATAAGTTGTCAATTTCTCTATCCTTTTGTTTCTTGGAGCCAAAAAAAAAAAAAGAAATTTGCTACGTAACGTCAACTAAATTTTATATTCCCCAAAATAGAAAAGTAGCCAGAGAATAAATTTAGAACAGAAACAAAAAATAGAAAAAAGTAACTTTTTACTCTTGAAAATAATTTTTAGAAATAAGTCATTTTTTTATTTTCTTCTTCTTCCTCACTAGTCGCCAGCCCCCACTGTCTATCGTCCCCCACCGACTGCCACCGGCTAGAGGAGGAGCAAGAAGAAGAAGAGAGGGAAAAAAGAAAAATCTAAAAAATTTAAAAAATTTAAAAAATTCTATGTTGCAATAAAAAAAAATGTGGATCATATCAAATGCATTCATATTTTTTTTCTATTGCAAAAATAAAAATTTTGTGCAGATGCCAAACGCATTTTTTACTCATAAAATTATTCTAGAAAATAAAAATAGAAAATTACTATTTTTGAAAAGAAATTACTCCCCAAAATAGAAATATTACCAATCGCACGTTTAGTCATTGGTGTGTAGTATAACATGTTCTTTGATTTCCAAACTAGGTCCACGTGCATCCTAAGACAAAAAATTTCAACCATGTCTTTTCTAAGGAGCCCTCTTCCACCATCTCTCTCTCTCTCTCTCAATTTACAATGCTATTATTGCCCAGGTCTCTTTGGAACATTAACTATACTGGTCCAATCTTTAAGTAATTCCTTGCAGATTGTAAATACTTGAGAACTCGTCATTTACTCCCACAAACTTACTACCTAGACCTTCATAGCAACCTATCCCAATGACCCCCTGAATCCCGATTGATCAGACGAGGCCAAACCGGAACCCCTTTTCCTAGTCCCAACCAGAGCCCACCAAAAATGTTTGGAGTTTGCCTGCCATTTCTCTGTTAAGGTCTGGAAAATACAATAAAATTTAAACAAAAGTAACTACTAGGAGCCTGAAACAACCCCATTTAGAGAGCCGAAAATCAGAATTTTAACGTTCATTAGAATTAGGAGGTTGCACACAAGGCGATGTCTGATCAAATGTAAAAACCAATTATGCATCGGCGGATAAATCACGATATTAGTGTAAATTAGTCCCGTGATCTGAATGAAGTTCACTCACCTGAATCACGAGATGCATTGCCCCACGGCCTCTCGAACGGTGTAGCTCCATCTGCCAGATGTTTTCGTAGGATAACTCGAGCTTATACTCCGCATCGAGATGAGACACAAAAAAGCAGAATTCTCTCCGCTTCGTTCCGAAATTCACAGTGACATTCTCCCCTGTCCACAGTCTAGAGAACCTTTTAGCTGATACGTGGCAGCCAAAATGCAGAGCTATACCTTCCATCGAATGCCAGAGGGTTCTTGGCTTCTGCACGATATCGTAATCAGCCTTGCAAACAGTCAAACAAGAACACTGATACCACAAACCTTGACTAGCCGATGAAATAATCGACTCAGCATATTCAGGGTCGATAAACTGGACATAAGCATGGGATCCATTCCCACGTTTGTTTGGTCTAACCTTGATGGCGTCAACAGTATCTTTCCCGGTCTTTTGCTCCAGGAATTTCCTGACTAAATCTTTCGTCACTGATGAAGAGAATCCGCGTACGAGTATAGTCTTACCCATTCTACTGACGAGAGCTTTATAGCGCTCTGTTACACCGTATCGAGGAGGTCACCAGCAGTGACAGAGCAGCGTCTGCAGCCTAGGGTCCTTCAAAAACAAGTTGGGCCATTAGACAGGAAACATGAGAACTTACATAAACTAATGGTTGCCTCAAACTACCAAGGATCATCTTAGTGATCGATTATCAAAATGAATGCTTGATCACTGCTATTTGAAAAGCACTCAGAAAAACTATATACAGGCTCAACGGGATCAATCAGCATTGTACACCTTAAGGGAAAGAGCGACTGGCACCCGGAAAAAAAAAACATCAGAACAGCCTACAAGTTCAGGCAACCATACCGGACGTACGACAGCGATGGATTCTAATTCCAGATAATGAAGTTGCCTTCCTAAAGAGACTCACGTCACGTGCTAATAATAACGAATCCTTCACGGTACTTAAGACCCCTTCTCAACGTGCACCATCTCACTCCGTGAAGCAGTCACGGAAAACCGCGAGATCCACGCACGATCGTAAGAGACAGCCGCACGGAGTTCGCACTCTCGAACATGATGTCAAGTCACAGCGGGAGAGAACGGCGATCATCGAAAACCCAAGCTTGACTGACAAGAATAAGTAGATGTAGTAGAAGAAGAAGCGCGGTTACCCGGAAGAGCTGGCACAGCGGGGAAGGAATGGTCTGTCTCAGCGGTGCTCGAGAGAGAGAGAGAAAGGGAGAGGGAGTAGAAAAGGAGAGTGGCGGAGAGAAGGGAGAGCGTCTCCTTCGTCGTCAACTCCGTGTCAACCTCTCTCAGTCAACAACCCCCCACTGCAAGATGCCAGTGCATTGCACTAGTCTCAGTCATTCTCTCCGTCACTGCTCCGTAACGATTGGAGGGAGAGAGAGAGAGAGAGTAGAAAAGCCAGGATTCCCATCGCTTCGCGGGGAAGGTGGCGACGGCTCTGCATGAGCCAACGTGCTCGTCAAGTTAAGGAAGCAATTGGCCTCGGGACCCACGACGATAGAGTATACCGTACCGGCCGCGTGTCGGTTGGCCACTGGTTCTCCTACCCTCTTTTTCTCATTTTTTTTGTTGCCCTTTCCATTGGTGACATTCCGACGTGGACTCGGTGCTTCCCTTCCTGCATCAACTTCCTACGCCACAACGCATACCTACCCAAAAACTGCAACCGTAGGATTAAATACCATTTGTTGAGTACGCACGGCACAAACCCAATACCTTCACTTAGAGAAATTAACATAGAGCTCAAGTGCAAGCTCATCAATATATTCAATTAGATCGATATTTACTCAAAAGTTTAAATTAATGAGTTATGAGCCAATTAAGATATATTAACTATTCTATACCATATCAGTATTCTGAGATAGAATTTCTCTAATATAACTCACATATGTATCCTAACGAGGTCCTACAAAATTAAATTTGCAATAGAACTTATTAACAATACCAAAACCCCGTTGCCTTGTTTGATGAACCAGTGAGGTTAATTAGACTCTAATCAAGACCAATTGACTAGTTTCTCTAAATTTCAACACTTCATATCAAGCTCAAGATCTTTCATCCCGTTCTGTCATTGAAGAATTTTAACTTATATAATTTGTTAGATAACACTTTTACAACTTACTCTTAACATCTTGAGATAATGTGGGATCAATTTAAGATGATCGAAAGAAGATTTCAGGAGGATGGCATGTGTAGGGACCATGTCACCCCTCCACCATTGACACAACTTCCGCTCGCCCGTGTGCGGGCAAGGGTTGACCCTCCTATCCTTCTCATTGAGCGGTAGCAATTTGAATCTCATATTATACCATACAAGAGTTTTTGTTTTCAGATTTTTATTGGTAGATAAGTTTTTAAGTTATCGAACTACATATTTATGAAAAATTTCAAACTATAATAAATAAATATAAATAATAATACTACACAGTGTGCAATTCATAATAGGTTAAAAGTGTTCTATATGAAAAGTTAGTTACTAATTATTGATGAGTCGAAAGTTACTTATTCTGAAGAAAAATGTTGTGAAACTAACGGATCTTGCACTTGGAGGAACAAAAAATTACCATAGGAATTAACAGTGAACAATTAGGGCATGTTTGTTAATGTTCTTTTTTTCTGTTTATAAACAATTTTTTTTGTTTTTTTGTTCCATGGAACAAAAAAAGAATAGAAACATTTGTTTACGTTTTTGTTCCAAATCTATTTTTTTGTTCCCAGGAACACATTTGGAACAAAAACAAGAAACAAGAATTCTGGAACAATTTTTAAAAACAAATTTTCTCTCTCCTCTCATTTTCTTCTCTCTTTTTTTCTTTTTATTTTCTTTGGCTGATCGCTAGCCTCGACCATGGCCGGCGATCGGCTGTCGAGGGCTGGTGACCTCACCGAACCGGCCCCCGGCAAGGCCGAGCCTCACCGGCGCGGGGCAAGGCTGGGCAAGCTCGAGCTTGCCCAAATCTAGCGAGCCCGAGCTTGCCCAGCCACTGGCGAGGCTGGATTTGGGCGAGCCCGAGCTTGCCCAACCAAGGCGAGGCCGAGCATCGCCGTGGTTGGACGAGGCCACCGGACCTCGCCGCCGGCCCTCGTCGCCGGCCATGGCCGAGGCCGGCGACCGGTCAAAAGAAGAAAAAAAGAAAAAATAAAATAAAATAAAGAAAATTAAAAGAAACAAAGAAATAACATAAATTTACCAAACATGTTCTGTTCATTTTTTATTCCCGGAACAAATTTACCAAACTCGTTTTTTTATTCAAAAACTGTTCTTCGGAACAGAAACACTTTTTTCTATTTTTGTTCCCTGAAACAATTTTTAAACAGAAATGTTACCAAACGTGCTCTTAGTCGCCAAAGATTTACATGGTTCATTTCAAGTGTCAATACCTACCTGTGAGAAAATTAACTACCATAAAATCTACTATGAATCTAGGGAGTATAGATTTTACTGTCTTTCAATTACTTAAGTGTTTCCCAAGCATTAATTGTGAACAAAGTGAAGCCTCAAGTATCATATCATAATCTCGTATGGAAAATTCACTCAAAAAATGTACATAATATATATATCTTAACACTTCATCTAGTGCGTATATAAAGGTAGAATTTCCATCTCCTATATATACATGATATTTCTTTCCAAAATAAGAGACACTACTAAAGCTAGAAAACCTAACCAAATTAAGGCTCTGTTCGTTTCGCAGAAAATAATTTCTGGAAAAATGTTTTCCGAATTTTCTGGCATTCGTTTCACGGAAAATGAATTCCCTGGGGAAAATGTTTTCCATGAAAAGAAAAAAGTCTTCTAAATTAGGAGAAAATATTTTCCATTTTTGAAAAATGGAAAATATTTTCCTCACTTGAACTCTCTTATCTCACAACTCTACAAATCCTCACTTTCTCCTCCATTTTCTTCTTCTTCTTTTCTATTTTTATTCGAATGATTTTTTATTTTCTTTTTCTTTTTTAATTCGAGTTATTTATTTTCCTTTTTCTTTTCTATTTCTTTTTTTTTCTTTTCTTTGTTTCCCATCTTCATATTTCTTAGCTAGTCGTTGGCCATCGCCAGACAAACCTCGAGCTCATCGATCTCAAGCTCGCACTCGTCAATCCGGTGAGCCTCAAACTCGATGCTCACGCTTGCCAATCTGATGAGCGGCAAGCCTTGTGCTTGTCGGCGAGCTTGAGACTCGCTGGTGACCAGTCTCAGGCCATTGCCATGGTTGGCAACCGGCCAAGAAAGAAGGAGATGGAAAACAAAGAAAAATGAAAAAAAAAATTAATAATAGATTTTAAAAATTAAAAATCAATTTTTAAAAAATATGAAAAACCCATTTTAAAAAATAAAATAAATGAAAAAGAGTATATGTAAGAAAAGATTTTCCTTACTGAATAACGAGAAATATTTTCCACTTCATTTTTAGGTTTCATCGAAACACCGAAAAATAATTACATTTTCTTGGAAAATGACTTTTTGGAAAATATTTTCCAGAAACGTCACATTTTCCACGAAGCCTTAGAAAATCAACATTCTTTGCGTACTCAAACTTGACATATATTCTCAACAAAAAACGAATCAATTTATGGAAAGTTACTAATCACGTAACAAGTTAATCGGCAACATGACATATTGGTACTTTTTTCGTATGAAAAATGGTGTCAAAGATACTCGTCTGATTGAAAATCTACCGACCATGAAAATATCAGCAGCGACCGATGCATACTAACTCTTCAAGCACATAAAGTCACCAATTCCTATGAATAAGTTGTCAACTATTTAGAGAATGAAAGTTATTTGTCCCCATGATAAATCACTAATCTCGCGAAAATAATTATGAGTTTTTGACATATGCATACCCTTCTCCTTACTAGTCACGCACAAAAATAAGAATGGCGTACTCAATTATCGATGCTTTATTTTTCCTAATGAAAAGTTGCGGAACTACTACCTAATCACATCCTAGTAAAGTTTTGAGAGAAATATTGAAAGTCTATTTATCTTTAATAAGCAACGCTTACGTAATTTAGAGAAAAGCAACTTCACATATATAGATTGCCAGTAACTTCTCCATAAGTGCTACAAAGATTCCACTACACAAGTATAAGATTCAATAGAAAAAAGAGAAAAAAAATCCCACAAAAAACCCCAACTATATCCACTATGACACATTTACCTTAAATTTAAATTTGTACCTATCTAACACATTTACCATCCTTTAAATTTCCATCAAACAATATTTCTGTCAAAAATTTTAAATCATCAGACATCCATGTAGACAAATTTTTAAAACTTAGACGGAGGGCAAATTAGGCCCCATAGATATAAATTTGGAATTTTTGGTATCACCAAAAAAAGTCAAGAATAAATGTCACACTTGCATAGTATGATTTTTTTTCTTTGGCTTTTTCCCTAGAAAATAATAACCATTGAAGTATTTATATAGCTAGTAATTCGGTCATGTAATTAGTTGTTATATATGAGGGAAGTAACTAAACATGCTGAATATAAGTTCCTATTCCACTTTATTTTCCCACACATACCAAATACGTCCTCAGTTCAGAGTAAGAAGAAAATCGCCCTTCCTCGGGGGGGGAAAACGAGTGAGAAATCAATAAATAAATATCAACATCCTCCTCCAAATGACTACACATCAGAGTGTCGCAGCGGCAAAAGCAGCCTAGGCACCAAAAGGTTACAAACAGTTTTCTGCATCTCGAGGAAAGACAGCAGCAGCTTCGGTATCACAGCTTAAGAAGGTGTTGATAATGAATAAATGGATATCAACATCCTAGTCCAAATGACTACACATCAGTCAAATGTGAGTCCGAGAAGTGAAACCAAGCCCCTAAATATTACATACAGCTTATTTTCGTCTTGGAACTGTGCATAAGTTTAATGAAATGCATTTATACACGCGGTTCAGCAACAATTAGTAAGTCTCTAGAAGAAAAGATTACAGTTTCGAACCAGAATCCGTCCCACCCCGAGAAGTGGATAAATCTGTGCTTCTCGATCAAATGGAACAGAGCCTCCAAACCAATCAAACGGCATGGGCATCCTGTGGAAAGGGCAATTTGTTAGGCAATTGCATGTAACTACGGTTATCGTAAAAGAGGGTCAAGGCTTAGGTCATCAGATAATTATGAAAGACCATCATGTGCATTAAGTTTCAACAAATACTGACTGCAAATTCATACAACTGAATTAAATGACAGGTAGAGACTTTCAAGTCCCAACTTGCATATAGTAGACATAATGCCAATTGTACTAAAGTAGGAGCACAATGAAGAAACTACTGCTGTGTGAAATTCCTTGGACATGCCGCGATTCAGCAGTCATAGTTTAACAAGTGCCTGCAGAGATGCAGAGAACAGCCCTCACAGTTTCTCATACATACCGTGCTGGAAAAACATTGTTTTAAGAAAATTGTTGTAAAGGTCAATCATTTTGCACACTCATTCAATTTTACCACCACCTCATAACCAGTTCACCGCTGACCATATTTGACAAAGTTATCAACCGCAATTTGTTAACAAAAATCCATCAAGGTGACATGGTACTATGTCCAGGGAGACAGTGGATATTAGTACAAAGGGATGCAGGAACACCCACAGAGACAGCTTACATTCTTGGAAGGCTGTCCATAACATAGCAACAAAATGGGTCAAGGTCCTACGTCGAAGGGGAAGGTGGAGATTCTAGAACAATAGTAAAGACACGACTACTAGAACATTATATAGAAGTAAACCCGTTAAATGGGTGGATCGGGTCAGGTTCGGGTCGGGTCGAGTCATAAATGGTCTGATTCAAATGGATCCATTTAACTCATTTATAACCCATTTATTGCAATACAAAAAATTTGACCCATACTCGACCTATTTAACTAAACTTAAGAAAGCTTATTTCTTATATATATAAAAATGGTATTGCTAAAATAGTTTTATACGACACAAATTTAATGGACAATTTTTGTAATTTTTCAAATAATTATTTTTAAAAAATTGAATTTTAATTATTTTATATTTTTTAAATAAAATTTTTAATTATTTTTCTTTTTTCTTTTTTCTTTCTTGTTCTTCTTCTTCTTTGGCCAGCCACGACCATGGCCAGTGGCCGGCCACAAGCGAGCCTCAAGCTCGCCCGGCTCGCCAACGCTGGCAAACTTAAGGCTCGCCAGATCGGCGAGGCCTCCACCTTGCCAGATCCGGCGAGCTCGAGCTCACCCCTCACCAGACGTCGGTGAGGCCTTCGCCTCATTGGATCAAGTGAGCTCAAGGCTCACCTGGCCAGTGAAAAAAAAATTAAAATTAAAAATAAAAAAGTAATTATAATTTCGATTTTTATAATATATTATATTGTAAAGTTAAAAAGAGAGATTGTGAGGTTTTGGGTGAAAATAAGTTCTAATTCCAACCCATTTAAGACCCACTTAAGACCCACCTATTAAATTCTTTAATTATTAAACTCATTTAACTATTTTTTGTCAAAAAAACAAGTGACATATATATGACCCATTTATGATTTAAATGGGTCATATATGGGTCTAAGACCTGTTTTGCACCTTTATATAGAAGTCATGATTTCTTACAATATTATGCGCATAGGAAAATGGACAGAAGAATAACAAAATAGAAAAAAACTTTACCTATTCAGTGAAAACGCTCATAAGATCATTCGACGAAAATTGCTCCAATACTGGGATAGACACTTTTGCATCCACAAAGTCAAAGCTCGGTTCTTGTTTGACTCTACCTGCATTACTCTCCAGATGGACTTTTCCACTTTATATTTGTTTCAACGGTGGTCCAAATTCATCCACTATGAAAAGGCTTGGGGTGCCTAATCCCTTACTAACAAATCCTAGATTCTTTAGCAGTCCTTGATTAATGGGTTCACCTGACTTAGCATCATAAGAACCCTGGATGTTGGAAAAATTAGAAACAACACCTGATGCTTGTCCAACGATGTTATATTTTGCAGATGGATTCCGAAGTGGACAGCCATTGCTACCGTCAGCATTTGCTGAACTAGACGACAAAGTCGGAGAAATGGAACCTTGTACAGAGTAGCCACCAAGTACACTAGAGGTTTTGAGATCTTTATCTGAGGCCAGACCAGTATTTAAAGCAGTATTGCCTTGATATGATGGAAGACTGTAGTCAATGACGGCACTTCTAGTGTAGGTGGAACTCTGGTTCACAGAAGCAGGACTACCCACTGCTTGAAAACCAGGCAAGATGGTTGCACATTAATTAAACGGCTAGGCTCTCGGAGAGGCTATTGTGGCAGTTGTTGCTGTTGCTATTGCTGATGCTACTACTATTGCTGCTGTAATTGCTGCTTTTGCTGATACTGCTGTTGTCTTTGAAATATATCCATCAAAGTGTTATAACTCTGAATATTCGACCTTGCAACAACGTTATTGTTTCCAGCTGTACTAAGGCTAATAGCTTGCCACGGTCCAAATCCCGAAGGTGCATCCTGACTCGATAGAATGTACTGTTTATATTGCTTGGAGACATTAGATGGGCATTTAATTAGAGGCTAGCCAAAGGCCACACCATGTTCAACATGAAGACAATTGGATCCCTGTGGGGAAGCTTGCAAGAGAGTTATGTCACGGGCCGATTGATTGGGATCGTGACCGCGCAGCGACTTGGGCAACTATGGATCACCCAAGCCAAGCCTTGTTCGATCAGCGCTCACTCGCTCGCTTACCCAGATCGTAGAGAGAGAAAGTTTAGAGAGAGGAGCTCTTTGAAGGAAATGAGCTTTGATATTTCTGAAATGGATTGGACGATTACAAATGAAGGAGGACACCCCTTTTATAGTTGAGGGCCTCTGCTTACAACCGTTGATCTACTTTTCATCTAGTGGACGACATCGCACCGCCTCAACTACCGACATAAATATTCAACTACTGTCTACCAATATTAATGAAAGGGAAACTTCTAAAATTAGGCAAAATGACGGTGTCGCCCGCCCTTGGAAACTTCGAGGAGCAAGTTTGGTGGGAATCCAAGTGAGAGCAGGAGGTCCACGGGTGAGTCGTGATTGCCCTTGGGGAACCTCTCGGGTCGACTCTCTTTAGGCCCATGACATTCTCCCCCACTCAATTGAGCGACGTCCTCGTCACTCTCAGCTCAACAGGTAGCCTTGCGGGCTTTAGCACGAGCTCTCTTGTTCTTCTTTTGCTTTGCTCGAACGCTCATGAATGAAGGACCACAACCTTCGATGATGAAGTCGGACTTTGCACGCGGCTCAGTCTTCGGCTTGGATGGAGCACGCGGCACGCACTCAACCTCGGGGAAGAGCGCTTGGATGGGCATGGCATGAGTCGGAGTATGATCGAACTTGACCTTCGGCTTCACCTCGGACAACTTGTTGATGCGCATCACGGCCTTCAAGCTCTTGTCGAGGCGTCAGATTGATGCGATGGTCTTGGTGTCGACCACCCCTTTGATCATGGGGATCATTGACGGGCACTTTTGGTCGAGGATCATCATGCACTCAGTCCTCATGTCGATCATCACTCCCACACTTTCAAAGAATTGCATCCCAAGAATGAGGTCGTAATCGTCAAGAGGGAGTACCTCGAACGCCATCTTGCCCTTCCACCCGCCAATCTTGACATCCACATCGGGTGTTGCTCATATGCTATGGAAGTCGCCCGAATTGATGGGCTTGTACGACTTCCCGGATGGTTCCACGTGAAGTCCCAAGGCTTTTGCAACCTCGGTTGACATGAACATATTGGATGCGCCGGTGTCAACCAAAGCGTAAAGCGTTCGGCTGCCCACTTCGACCTCCACAAAGAACATGTCGATGTTTGGTGCGATTCTTTCTTCTTTGGTCGGTGATCGGGCTTGGACTGAGTTGATCATCCTCACAGCTCCAATCCGAATCTGCTGCTTATCTTCTTTGGACTCCTCATTTTCTTCCTCGATGGCAAGGAGAGCATTGATTCGACCCTTCTTTGGACACTTTTGGGTCTAGTGTGGACCTTGACAAATGAAACAAGGAGAAGGTGGGGGTTAATCGAACTTACTTGTGTAGTCCGTCAGTGGTCAACCCCTTTGGAAGGATGGCTTAGAAGTTCCTTCTCCCCATGCTTTGGCTCGGCCGCCTTGATCATGTGCGCCTCGGGGAGTGCTTCGTGCTTCATCCTTGCAAGGTCGATCCGACCTCCAATCCCTTGATCGACTCCTTGGTCGGTCTTGGTGAGGTCGATGAGTGACTCATCCATGCTTAGAGCTTGCGCAAGACTACTCATGTCCCGTCTCTTGAGCTCGAGAAGTGTCCATGGCTTCAATCCATCCATGAACGCTTCGAGAGCCTCCTCTTCGCTCAGGTTGTGAATCTGGAGTTTGAGCTCGGTGAACTCCTTCACGTACTCTCGGATTGCGCCTCTTTGCTCAAGGCGATGGAGCTTGCTACGGGCTTCTTGTTGAGCAAACTCGGGGAAAAAGTAGTCCCGAAACTCTCTCACGAAGTCGTCCCATGTGCACACGGGATTGGTGCCGTGTCTAACCTCGTCACACCTATTGCACCACCAAAGCATTGCCGTGTCAATAAGAAACATGGAAGCGATTCATATCTTGGCCGACTCGTCGTGTATGTTGACGGCGCCGAAGTATTGCTCCATGCTCCAAACGAAGTTGTCCACCTTCTTGGCGGATCGTTCGCCTTTGAACTCTTTCGGTTTTGGCACCTCAATTTTAGGCACCGCTTGGGTTGGCACAGCACCATTGGTGATGCTCAACTTGCACAAGGTGAGCTCAGTCTTGAGCTCTTAGATCTCCGCCTTCATGGCTTCGACCTCGTCCCCACGCGGAGCTTCTTCCTCGACCACTTGGACGCGCTTCTTCAACACATCGATCGATGCTTCAAGGGCTTCGTCCTTGTCATGTAAGGGCGCGGTAGCTTAGTTGAGGCCGGTCGTGAAGTCTTCACGAAGCGAACTTTCAACTTCCATGATCCGGTCTCGTACATCATCAAGACCTTCCATGAGTTCGAGCACGGCGCTCGAGACCTTCTCGATCTTCTCATCGAACGCAACTACGACGTCCATCGAGGCGTCTCTTTTCTTTGCACGACTGCGAGTCTCCTTGACTTGTGCGGCCTCTCCATCCATGACAGCTTCTTGGCTCGACATTCCTTCGAACAGTTGGTGCTCCTTGCTCTCTCAAACAGATCTCTCTTTTGCTCTGATACCACTTGTCACGGGCCGATCAATTGGGATCGTGACCGCGCGGCGACTCGGGCAACTATGGATCACCCAAGCCAAGCATTGTTCAATCAGCGCTCACTCGCTCACTTACCCGGATCGTAGAGAGAGAGTTTAGAGAGAGGAGCTCTTGGAAGGAAATGAGCTTTGATATTTCTGAAATGAATTTGATGATTACAAATGAAGGAGGACACTCCTTTTATAGTTGAGGGCCTCAGCTTACAACTGTTGATCTACTTTTCATCCAGCGGGCGAGATCGCACCGCCTCAACTACCGACATAAATATTCAACTATCGTCTACTGACATGAATGAAAGGGAATAGAATCAGGCAAAATGACGGTGTCGCCCGCCCTTGGAAACTTCAGGGAGAAGGCTTGATGGGAATTCGAGTGAGAGCAAGAGGTCCACGGGTGAGTCGTGATCGCCCTTGGGGAACCTCTCAAGTCGACTTTCTTTAGGCCCATGATAGTTGGCTGATCAAATGACGGTAACACTAGGTTACTTGTTGGTCGACACAAAAGCTCAGATTGCAGTGCTGCTAATGCCTATGGAGAAATCTGACCAGAGGCTGCCAAAGCTTGGATATCATATCTTCCCAGGGGACCCAACTTGATATTTGATTCTACAGTTCCACAGAATGAACTAGATATCCCGCCTTGCTGCTGAGCTACTCCACTTAATCTCTACAAATACAACCTAAGTTTATGAAATTGTTTGACACAGCCAGCAAAACTCAGTACCCAGACAAGATGATCATATGCAAACTAGACCAACTAGACATTCTATGCAAGTGACAAAAGATGATATCATATTCAGTTCAACAACAACTAAAACAGTAAGCAGTTTCTGCAAAACCATTGAATTTTACAAATAATTACTTATTCATGCTACATCAGCATCAAAAGAAGTTTAAAAGAAAAGGGTAAATGACACAAATGGTCTCTGAATTTTGGTCCAATAAACAATGTGGTTCCTAAACTTTAAATTCGTTCAATGTGGTCCCGACTCCAAGGACTAAGGGCTCGTTTGGTTCGGCTTTTGGGGAATGCATTTGCAAAAATGCAAATACCTTTGGGTGAAGAGGTTTTCCGAAATGCAAATAATGTTTGATAAATTTTGCATTGAAAAATAACTTTGGCCAAAATACTGTTTAGTAAAATTTGCATTTGTAAATGACTTTTATTAAATTAAAAAAAACAAAAAAATTTGTATTTCTTTTTTGAAGTCCGGCCATCGAACTACCAGATCTAGCGACCGAACCACCGAATCTGGCAGTCAGATGGCCAGATCTAGCCCCCGAATGGTCACCGGGGTCGAGCAACCCCAGGCTGCCCAATCTCAAGCGACCGTTGCCTACAATTGTGTGACCTTAGACGACCGCTTGGGTCGCGCGATTCAGGCCATTAGTCGCCTAGGTCGCGCGACCTAGGCGTCGCCTAAGGTCCAGCGATGGTCACCAGGGTCAGGTAGTCGCCGGCGCACGCGACCCCCTGGCTGGTAGGGGTGAGCAGCGGTCTAGGGTCGACCCTGGACCGACCCTGGACCGGCCCAACCCTGCTGGTCCTGGTCCAATTCCCAAGGGGATTGGGTCGGTCCTTGGTCCTGAAATTCTAGGACCAACACTATGAGGGTTAGTCCTCGGTCCTAAGAGTTTTTGGTCGGTCCAACCCTAGACCAATCCTGTATATTATTATATTATATTATTTATAATTCTTTTATATATTCAAACTTAAGTAAAATTTCTATTATATTATATTATATTATATTATTTATAATTTTTTTATATATTCAAATCTAAGTAAAATGTCTGTTAAAAAAAAAAAACTTAAGTAAAATGATGTTAAAGTTGTTGACTCCTCAGGCTCACAGTCACGAACAAACGGCATCCAATTCCAAAAGGCATGAAGTTTACGCCGTAAAGGTCTTCACGGCCTCCTCCTCCATAGTCCAGAGTATGTTCTTCACCATGAGGACCAAGGACTCCTCACAGTCACGGACTCACGACATCCAAAATGGCATGAAGTTTGCACCGTAAATCTCCTCACGGCTTCCTTCCCCAAAGTACGTTCTCTTCCATTCTGTCTTCTTTGTTCTTCAATTTGCCAAAATCAAAAGTAGCAACATCCCACTCGCCGCATTGTGGACCCTATCTTGTCTCATATCTCGATGAGTGTTAGTAGGTATGAAATTTCTATTATTGTGTCATCTTAAATTTGTTGAATATGTATTGGTATTTATAGTTTAGTTGCACAATACCACATTGTGGATGGATGTGTAATTTAAATTTGTAGGTTCGTTTTTTTAGGGAGTATAAAAAACAAGACGAAAAAAATTATCGATCGGTCCCGGGTTGACCCTAGAACCGGACCGAACCCATTGGGTCGGTCCAGTCCTTGGTCCCAGGCTCAATAGAGTCAGTCCTCGGTCTTAAAAATTGAGGACCGACACTGTACAGGTTGGTCCTAGGGTTAGGGGGTGGCCCGAACCAACCCGGACCATGCTCACCCCTACTGGTTGGCGATCATCAACCTCCGATTAGCTTCTCCACCGGAGAAGATGAACAATTATCGTCTTTATTCAATTAAGGCACTCCTTGTATGCCATGCTCCAATGTGTCTTGCTCGATTGTAATCGCTCGATTCAAAACATCTTTGTACATTGTTAGTTCAAAAGGTATGAGCATAGTACAGATATCCAATCGGAGTAGCATTGAAAGTGTTAACCCTTACATCTTTCACTAGTTGCAAAACCATCCTCAAATCTACTTTATTGATTAAAATGGGTCACGTATTACATAATTGTTGAGATACCTTGAGATATATTGACAAAGTCATTTCTTATCTTTACTTGGAAGGACTCTGAAAAGAACTATGCATTAAAACCTTCACTAAAATCCTTCCATGAAATGACTACATCATTACCTTTGAAGGCCGGTCTAGTTCCTTCCCACCAACAAATAGCTGTGCCTTTAAAACATCAAGTGGCAAAGTTGACTTTTTGTTCATCATGAACATTCTTGGCTCTGAAAATCTCCTCCATGTTTCTAATTCAACAGTTGGCCTTGAAAGGATCCAATTTTGCTTAACTTATATGGGTCTACCATTCTCAATTGGATGAATGTGCATAAGCCAATTACTCCATCTTCACTTAATTCTTTCACTTGACTATATTAGTGAAGCATTGCTTGCATGAACTTGGTCGGAGGAACCAACTCTTGGGACTTTTCCTTGGCTTCATGCAAGTTGAGACTCCCATCAAATTGGTCCTCTAATCTCCTCCTTGAAGCTATACCTCGAGAAGCTTGAGGCATATCTCTAGTGTGGGGGTAGCAACTCCCTTACCTTTGCAACTCCTATGAAGTAAGGCAAGCGTCTCTGAGTTGGAACACATGGTCACCCGAAACCAAGAATGAAACTATATCTTAGTATCTAAAAGCCTAAGCACTAAATTCTATCATATGATCTCTCATTGTTTGAAATATGTACTCGTAAAAGTTAAAACTTAAACTTTAATACCAAAAGATGTCACGCCCCAAAATTACAAACATATGGGGATGACGTGGCTGTCCTTCCCCACAAAAGATGTAGCTTCAAATATAACTAACAACCCGATATCAAAATATATATCTCCAACCATATTTACGTATCAAATAAACCAACTGGTTGGTTACAATATCAGAGTTTCCTTAATCAGTGCACTGATTCCCTAAGCTATACCCAAAAGTATGACTCCCAAAAGTTTCCCATAATAGTACTCTCATCCTACTTGCTGTTAACTGAGGGACCTGAAAAACATGAAGAATGAGTAGAATGAACAACCACAGCTCAATGAGTAATATATAACTTCTAAGAAGCAACATTTCCCTTTCATATCTATAAAATCAGAACATGTATCATTGGTTCAATTCAATAATTGAACTCGTCATATCTCATATCAATGGTTCATTCCATGCTCAATATCTAACTCAATGCTCCAAAAATGACTCACGAATTTTTACATTATCATGTAGTACTTAGTTCTTACCCAATGTACATGGCCCTAGATGGCTCCCACAAATACATTATCATGCAATACTTAGCTCTTTATTACGCGTGTTAAAAGTGTAAACCCCTAGAGGTGGCTCCCACATGACTTAAGTTGCCATGTAGTACTTAATTCTTGACTACAAGGCTCTAAAAGTGATTCATATGAAGTTTCATTATCATGTAACACTTAATCATTTACCAATTCACATTACAATTAGTTTTTTGAACCCAAAACATATCATCTTACAAGAGTTATCTCATAAATCAAATGTACAAAATAGCGCGCATGACCCTTCAAGAATAGTTTATCGAACCATCCCCAATAACTCAAAAGTATCAAACATTTTATTCAACTTTATACAACAAATATGTCATCACTTCCACATATATATATATCCTTACCTCAATACATGGATTTTACAAAATCAAAAAAGGTGTTAGTACTATGATCTTGTCGTCTACGATCCAACAATAAAAGGTACTCATATTGTCAAACTTGCGGCTTAAGCGCTACGTTGCGTAGTTAAATTGGCTTGTTTGGCATGCGCATATGAAATCCCCTTTGTCTCTTCCCTATTTTTCTGTCTCTCTCTGTTCTATCTCTCCCCCGGCAGCTCTCCCCCCGCAGCTCTCGGCCCTTTTAAAACCGAGCGTGACCTGTTTCTGCTTTCCTTCTCCTTTTTTCTTTTTTTATTTTGTTTTCCTTTTTTTTGGGGGTCCCACCACCCAACGAGGTCAACCCCGGACGGCCGGACGTGATAAAGAGCGTGCCCTGATTTTGCTTTCCTTCTCCGTTTTCTTCTTCTTCTTTTTTTTCTTTTTTTTTTTTTTTTGGTTTGGAATATGCTTAGTAAACCGTACCCTCATATAAATTATAATTAATCCCCCACATATTTTCGAAGAGAGAGAGAGGGAGAATTTTGTCTTGTTTGGATGCTTGTGTTCTTTCATAGAGTCCACAAAATGTGGCTGGGGATTCACCGTCCATTTTCCAAGCTAAGGGTACGGTTAACCAAGTATATTTCTTTTTTGGTGGCTCGCACCGCTTTGAAAAGTCAAATATTACGAAGCAACCTTGAATAGCCGGACATGAGATAAAGAAATGTCAGAGTCAAAGAAGGCAGGGTGACTTCCAACTGAAGACAAACAAGGAGAACCTCTGAAGGCCAATGGTGCGGACTGAAGAAACGTCACGTTCGGCTATGATAGCTGTGCCAACAGTCGGAGAATATATAATGGTACAGGCTTTAGATGAAACGCACACAAAGAAGAGGACTTAACCAGAGCACTAGCTCATAAAACTTAACTAGCCGAGAGAGAGAGAGAGATGAGCAGCAGCGGCAAGGAGGAGGTGGCGGTTATGGAATCGTACCCGATGAACGGTGGGGATGGCACATTCAGCTACAACAAGAACTCTAATTTGCAGGTTCTTCATTTGATGTTAAGTAGATGCACTTCCAAGCAACCATTTCTTAAATTTCATGGATTAGAGCTAAATGATAAATTAATTGTTCCGTCTTTCGCTAAGCTTTGCCTGAATTCAGCTTTTGAAACTTCTCTCTGGTTGTTCATCTCTTGTGACCCCTTATGGTTTCAACGAGACAAGTATCAAATCATCAAATATCGAACTTGCTACTCTGACATGCATCGCAGAGAGTGGCGACAAACGTCGCCCGGGAGACAATCAACGAGGTGATCGCAGAGAAGCTCGACATAAAGCAATTTTCTCCTGCTCTGACCACTTTCCAGATCGCGGATTTAGGCTGTTCGGTCGGGCCAAACACCTTCCTTGCAGTCCAAAACATCATAGAGGCAGTCCGACGCAAGTACGAATCACAAGGCCTCTCCTCCCAACTGCCTGATTTCCAAGTCCTGTTCAACGACCACGCGTCCAACGATTTCAACACCCTCTTCGCTTCCCTGCCATCTGACCAACCGTACTACGCAGCTGGTGTGCCAGGATCCTTCCATGGGCGACTGTTCCCCAAGGCGTCCCTCCATTTCGTGCATTCGTCTTATGCGCTTCAATGGCTTTGCAAGGTGCCTAAAGAATTGGTTGATCCAAATTCCCCAGCATTTAACAGGGGGAGAGTTCACTACACAAGTGCTCCACGCGAAGTGAGCGATGCTTATACATCTCAGTTTGCAAAGGACATGGTGACATTTCTGCACGCTAGAGGTGAGGAAATTGCGAGTGGAGGCATCATGGTTCTAGTCATGCCCGGGATTGCTAATGGCATTCCTTATTCACGTGTACCATCGGGCGTGATGTTCGACCTTTTGGGGTTCAGCTTGATGGATATGGCAAAGGAGGTAAAAACTGGAAACCTTGTCAGCAAAATTTTCTTTCTTCCCAAAAATAGTTAAATATGTGTGCAAGTGTATATCAGCATAGTTCACTTACAGGTCTCACAAATTTAAATTTAGCGAAAATATAGATAATCCATAGTTCATGTCTCATTTGTGCATGTCTTAATGTGTTTATCATATGCATGTGGACCCTTTAACGGATTTCTTAAGGCTTTCATTCCATCGTTAGTTCACTTATATTCAAAGCAATCCCATTGAGTTGCACAGATGACTTGATGAAAGTAACTCTCTACAGGGTATAATAAGTGAGGCTCAGGTGGATTCATTCAATTTGCCAGTGTACGCTCCCTCTCCTGACGAGATGACGGCACTAGTAGAGAGCAATGGGTGCTTTAGCATAGAGAGGATGGATTTAGCAGCTCCTGGATCAAAGATCGATGTGTCGTTCGGAGGGCATGCTTGCATGCTGCACTTAAGAGCTGGAATGGAAGGCATCATCAGCAAACATTTTGGAAGCGAGATAATTGACGACCTATTTGATCGTTTTCTCGAGAAAACCAATGAATTTTCCGACCGTTTAAACTCTGCATATCGTCAAGGAAGCCAACTGGTAGCGATACTGAAGCGCAAATAATGCGCACCTGGGAGTGGGCTCCGCACTTTTTTCAAATAAAGTTCCAGATATCTACTTTCCTCTTCGAATTCATATGTCCCATATAAGGCACTTGAAATCTGAATACGGTGAGGATATTTAGCATTTGTCCTGGCATGATCTTTACAGTACTTGTACTGCAACTTTTGATGAAGTATCAATGTATTGAACTTTTTGGTACTCTTGAAGCTTCGTTAAGCAAGAAATCATCACCTCCGCAATGACGTGCACCAAGAAGGTGCTTTATCAAGAAATAAAGTCAAGCAGCATTACGATGCTTGTCCTCATACATGGAGTAGCTTTGGCACATAATTCTAATTTTTTGATTCTATAAGTAACTTAAATATTTGAAATTTGATGTGTTGGGCTTTCTTTTCTACTGAGCTGGACTGCATAACTTCTTTCAATTTGTCCCACGAGAAAAGAAGAAAGAAACTAGGTAGATTGTCTCGTGAGACCTAGAATCGAGTTAGTAAATAATTGCTTCACTAGAAGCTGTTTTCCAAACTGCAGATTTTGGTGCAGTGAGATAATGAGTCGCAAATTTTTCTGCTCCTACTTTTTAAGATAATATTGTACTTTTGGCATCAATATGATCTTTAAATTCCTCGTAAGAAAATCTTGTTAATCTCCTTTGTGCTGAGGAATGTTCCATCCCCATGATAACAGCTGCCGCAAATTTTTCCCCATCAGCCATGGCAAGAGCATGATCTATTCTCAAATTCCATGACAAACCAAATCTGATGCAGCGTCATCTGGCCTAGAGCCATTATCTGAGATTACAGAAATGTTATTATGTTCAAACCCACCAGCATTAGGAATCCGAGGAACCTGTGGCATGGAAGAATAACCATCATACACAGAAATTTATGGGGTATGCAAAGTTTATCGCGATACGGAAGTGAACAGCCGTTTGACATTACCATTATGTACAAAAAGATGCAATGCACACACAAATAGCAGTCAGAATGTTATTTAAGCTTCGCTACACAAACAGCAGGAATTTAGCAGTACCGTTGCCTACACATTTGCAGAAGACCCAAATACAACGACTTCGGTTTCTTCAACTGAGAAAATATCCAAGTTGGATTTCTCAATTCAGACGCAATCGGGTGAAGTAGTCTTCAAGAGTGGACTTACGAGCAGTCATCCTACCTCGTTTTTCCTTCTTAATTTGGATTAGTTTATCATATACACACCAAGGAAAGCTAAGATAATGATCTCGTTTTAAACCCTCGTTGTAGCAACCCCAATACTCCGGATGATACGTGACATGATACCACGCAGATGCTTTTGCATATTCATCAACGGGCTCAGAATACGAACCACTTCCCTTATCATTAAACCAGGTCCGAGCTTCCTTTCTCAGGGATTTTACCGCCATAGTGATGGATTCAGCGTCCCTCCTCTTGGTGAAAGATTTGGACATTTTTATTATGCAGCCACTAAGTATTTCAGCCTCTGTGTCAATCCCATAATACTCCATCAGATTCCCCAGCTTGTAATCATAATTACCCTTGTGATAGAAAGCGTCATCGACATATTCCTCAAATCCGTCCACTTCCATCTCTGGGTCATAAGATTGCGTTGCCATTTCCTGCGTGAACTTCCGAATAGAGCTTGATGCATATGCTTCCTCTTTGACTTCCCGGAAAAGCTTCCCGATCACGTTCTTGGATGGGTAGCTGGACTTGTCAAGCTTCTCCATGAAGTCTGGGTATTCCTTGACATACAGATTAGGAGGTATCACAGCAGGTACACCAGTTTTTGGGAAGTCAACCGCAATAGAGAAAAGTCTGGCAAGCTCTAAACATTCAGGGCACATGGCCTTTTCAGGCTGACTATCTGCAAAGACGGTGTGGGCATTGGCAATAATTCCAAGGCTGTCATTAAGTATGTAATTTACAAAGTACTCCTCCACTTCCTGTTTAAGCAACAAAACCACAAAAGGGTTTTAATTACCCATATATCCATAGAGCATTACAAGAGAAATCAAGCAGCAAATTTCCAAATGCAACTCATTGATTTCGGCAAATTGATCATCAATAACCCTTCAAAAATAAAGTGTGCTCAGATATACTTCTTCTCTTAAGAGTTCAAGGTATATATGTGCTGGCCACTTCCAATTTCAATGTTCCCAATGATTCAAAATAATCCGTTCATTTCATTATCAAGAAAAGGAAATGTTCTGTAATGCAAAAGAATAATGCATAAACCAATCTTAGTAGATGTATATGCATGGGCAAGTATAGGCTTGCAGGTAGATGCTTATCGCCACGGTATTTCCAGCAGAATCAATCTTAATAAAAACAATAATACCAATTCAGAGAATGGAAGCCTCGTAACGACTGCCGCCTAAAAGAACAAGGAATTCTCAACAGCAGTGAAGAGTGGGTACCAAATCCAAGGTCAAGAACATAGGCAAAGTTTTACTTATAGAGTCACGCTGGAACAAAACTTATTATAAAGACCAAAAGATTCTTTCCAGAAACCCATGCATCATTATCGTAATGATAACTTCCAAACCCCAATTTAAGAAACGCCACAGTTAAAACAAGTATACAGCTAACCCCAAAGCATGAGCCCAATCCTATTCCCCCCAATGGCAAGGATGAGTTATCATATATGAATCTTTATTCTCTAGAAGAGTTTCTTCACAAGGAGGAAATTGAATGGACCGACCCATGGTATATCTAATTTCAGATCATTAATATTTCCCATGATGGCCAGCCTTCTAGATAAGGAAAAATACCACAGTAGTAAGGTAGTTTCACTTGGTGATGAAAATGATGCTTTCCATGATCACACGCTTTAATTTATCACTTCCTATTGCATTGATATTTCCTAGATAATAATTAAATTTAACATAACAGATTCACAACAGCTGGAATATAAACAAAACCCATGCATCATTTCAGTAAGCCTACTTTTTCATTCCCTCATCTTTACTTAAAAAATTAGCTATGTCCCTCCACAACAGTCACTTGAACTGCATCCAAGCACAATGCCTGACCAGATACACCTCTAAGTTTGGCAAAATATATGAAATGTTGAAATAGGGTTTCAGAACCAGTGAAATGGGTCTGCTAGCCTTTATAGATACATTTGATGAGCGGCTCTTAATCATAGGTAAACCCACATCTGAGTCGAGACAACACTACAGCCTCAAGTGCTTCATTATTTACCATGGTCGCTTTTTGTTTCCCTACAAAGATTCATATCACTCTGTGTGCGGTTGTGCCTGAAGTTGAGTGAGCAAAATTTGGCAGTTAGCTTTTAGGGCAGAAGATGAATAGAGGCGTTGACAAACTAGGGAAGCCTCCAAACAAGCAAAAATTAATGAAGTACATGTGGAGAATTCTGAGTGCAAGTTCTTTCCAGGGACTTCTCATAGAATAGTCCTGGTCAAACAGCCAATTCCATGTTATGTAAGGCATAAACAGATCTGACTATAAGAATCCTACTGACCTAATGGTTGAATTAATGAGCCCACTCATACTCAACTGTTTGCTTCGTGACTAACTTTTAAGCTATCATCTGCTTGCAGAGGGTGCAAATTTTTAGCTTCTCAGGGGTTCTTCCAGCCCAGGGAAGGAAGGAAGAGAAGCACACAAATTTATAAGTAAAAGGAACCAATAAGAAACCAAAAGAATACAGCAGGTTTGACAAGACATTTTGCTCACAAGCCAAATTCCTCAGCAAAGATAAAATTATCCAAGTATCATGTCAGACAAGCCAAGTCAAGTGAAAAGATAGAGAATGCCAAATGATGGATGCTAGATGGATTTCCTACTATAACTGTAAGCTGTTCAAAACGTTTCACAGCATCATAAAAAGTCATTACAATATATATAATTCCGTAGAAATCCTGAGAAAAAGCAATACCTCAATTGTGACATCATGATCTAACCTCTCACTTGGGGCAGGTGTGTAATCCATAGGTTGTCTCTGGTGATGCGGAATTAATTCTGAGTCCCAGGAGACAAAGTAGATATCTCCGTCCAAATCACTCCCTGAACACTCATTTGGATGAGGCCTATTTCATTCAAGAATCGCATTATGCATTAACAAGAGAAATTGATATCATATTTTGCTTTCTACTTTTATCTATTAAAAGTGTGTTTGGGACAATTTAAAGTAGAAGAAAGTCAACCCGAATTACTGAAATTATGGGGAAGGAATTTTTCGCCTATACTTTTAGCTAGTAGAATTAAAGGGTAAACCTATCAGTGTTTATCCAGAACTAGAACCATCAGAAGCATAGAACAACAGCATAGTAGAGGATGCTTCTTAGCAAAGTCGCATCACATGTAGACAGAATCTACATACAAGCCTTGGACCGGTGAACTCAAACCTCATACAAGAAAGAGACAAACCAGAAGCAGGATCAACAAAATTTCAAATCTAGCCACCAAATCCCACTGGATAAATATTCTAGCATTTATTCTCAAAGCTTAAAGGTGATAGAAAAGCAGGCCCAAAACTATTTCTAAAGAAAAAATGTCAAAATTATCCTTGGCTATGTAAAATGCGGAAAAAATTAAATTGGGTTGCACATCAGTTCATTTATTTTAGACCTAGTACAAACATAATATTAGAAATTTTAGACCTTATTACTATAACTGAACCAAATCAAAACAATAGCCAAAGATCCACAACCAAAAGCAAAAAGAAGTCCAAAATGGATCCATGACAAGTGCCAGCGCAACTGAGGTAATTGCAAGCCAATAACAAGGCATGTTAGAGTCATACCTTTTTCCCTTCTGTGGAAAAACAACACAATCCACCATATGATGTAAAGCTGGCACATCTATGGCAGTTAGAACACGCACATCACCTGGATGTAAGCAAGGATTCTTGGCAACAACTACTTTTCCCTGTACAACAAAGCTTTGATCTGAGTCAGTACCAATGAACACGATTGACTCATCCCACATCTGTTCTTTTCTTCTACCAGAATACTGCACAAACACCTGGCCATATTCCAAAGTTTGGGTTTCGTCAAGGCATCCCATCATTGATCTTCCTTCAGGAAGAAATATCCTTGTTTTTGTCCGCAATTCAGACAATTTTGTTGCTCTGAATGTTCGCAACATCATCGATAGAAAAGGCTCAGCATCAGGCTTATAACCACACTTTAGCATTTCTTTGAGAATGTTACCATTCTCCCCCGGGGACATTAAATCTAGAGCCTCTTGTGCTCGTAGGGGATCAACTAAAATGGCATTTAGCTGATCTACAGCATTTTTTTGTTTTTTCTCGAACACGTGATCTCGAACGCCAAGTGTTGATAGAAGAGTGATCAACTGGCGATTAAGAAAGCAAGGCTGATATTTGCTCCATCCCAAGACATTTAGCTTTGTCTCTTTTGATTTGTACTTTAACATGCTGTTTCTGAGTGATAGTTTAACACATGACGTTGGATCAACCGCTACAACACCTTTATATCCAGCATAGCGAATTTGAAACGCAGAAGGACTATAGCCCTTGAAGCCACATTTTCTTGCAACTTTCAGAGCGAACTCTCCAGATATTTTCCCAATGCCATCAGAAAAGACATAATTCATATCCTCAACAAGTGACTTGACTTCAATATCCGGAATGAGTTCAACTTCATGTCTACCTACATTGAGAGTTTCGGTAGATGAACTCAAGGATTGGCCAAGCCTCGCGGCATATTTTGCCACATTTCTTATTGCATTGAGTTCACCCATCTCTGCCCTAATAGTTGCAGCAGTTGTATCATTTGTTGGAGCAAACATCCAAGCAGAATTTTCACGTAACTGACTGGATGAGAAGGCAAGAAATTCAAAATGCTTATCACCTATTTTTATGCCATTCCTGAGAATAGAAAGGACCCTTTCATATATATCCGTTCTCCCATGTCCCGAAGCAGTGCGAGGAGATAAATCAGTTGAATACATTTTATCCAGGTCCTCATCCACAAAAGAAATACGGATAAAATTGTCAATGTACTTAGAATAACTCCGCAATACATGATTTGAGACATTAATTTCTGGACCAAAAAAATACACCCTACATGGTGTTATTTGCACCCTATGTACATAAACCAAGCCAGCATCTAACGATATTGAAGACAGGTTTGTAGAATGCCGGGAGGTGAGATATTTCTTGTGTTGCTCAATCAACCACTGTGAAGGCTCATAACAACATTCTTTCAAATGGAACAGCTTGTCCAAGGCATCTAGGATTATGTCCATGTCCATCCTCCGTGGATCAACCATTCGATAAAAGGACAAATCAAGAGAAGGTCCAGCTAGACAGCCATTCTGAACTAACAAATTTACCTTAAAGATGATCTCATAAGGCAAGTCCACTCCTCTGGGAGGGCCTACGATTGGAACTAGATCCACGCTGCAGGAGAAAGGAGAACCATTTTCCATAGAAAACATTCCATCGGTTTCCTTATAATTGACAAAGTTCTCGTGAAAATTTGGAAGTGGATATTCACAAGGAATTTCTAAACATACAGCAGAAGACTGTCCAATGCAAGCTGAGGGAGTAAAATCAATCGCTCTCACCCACTGGTCATCAGAGCCATCTTTGAAAAAGTTGTAGAAATGACTGACCAAAACATCCATTGAATACTGAACAACCTTTTTACGAATATAGGGAGCCCCGTACAGCTAACATCCACAAGAAAAAAATTATAGAAATATATTAGGTCCTCTATCATAAGCAGCATATTATGCAGAAAAGCATGCATGGTTGAATGGGAAGTGCAAGCATAAGAAAATAGATAAAGGACTGGGTTTCTTTCATGTCAGTGAAAGTGAATGTTTGAGGGGCTGAAGCCGAAGCCCCAGAAACTGGCTCCTTATAAAGAAAAATCCATGATGTCCATCAATATGTTTGTCTCCATGGAAGATTTGCCACTATGCCGAAAGTGAAAATTCTAAACCTTTTAGGCTCTAAAACATTCAAAAGTTCCAAATTAGCCAGAAGCGAGAATATGATCAGCAGATATGAACTCTTATCTCTATCACTGAAGGGAACTTGTGTACCCTGCTTAGCCTCCTACTTAACCAACCTTGCTATGACCCAGAAGTTCATTAATTCAATTAACAATACACGAATCAAACAAGAGTCTTCATCTAACATTAACATGTAGCCTAAGAAGATTGGAATTATTTAACCTAAAAAATCACACGATTCCTAAAATCAAGAAACAACAACCTCATGAAAAATTATAATCATAAACCTCCAAGCCTTATCCTTTAAGACTGTTTACAAAATTCTATCGTGTCTTGCTGTGATACTGTGCCTTAGTGAGTTTTCAAATACTGAGTTTCAGTTAGGAAATTATCAACCACGGAAAATGGCATTGAATGTTGTAAATCCTCAAGTCATAACCTTTCAATTGTTGCAATCAAGTCTTCCTAGCCATAACTCAATTTGAGTTCTCTTGTCTGGCAGCCTGTCTCAAAAAGTCCAAAATTTGATCGCACATATTTACAAGTGCAGAACTTGCTTCATTGTATACTCCAGTTTTACAACTTCTAATACACGTTTCCCTATCAATCAAATAGCACGCAACCAAAGTACAAGGTAGCCCCTAACGTGATCTCCAATAGGTTTATCACCAGTGGTCCCTGCAGAACTTGCTTCATCCCTCTACTTTCTTTTCTCCCAATTCATATGCATCCCTTTATCTAAAAAGTTCCACATTACTCCCTCTGTTATGTGTTTTATCTTGTTTGCATAAATAATCGAATTACTAAGTTGGATGTCAAAGCACGCATGCTGTCTTATGATTCACGGAATTTTTTTATGTGGCACCAAAAAGGAACCGCAACAGACAACATAAATATTGAAAAAAAAAAAAAAAAAACAAAAAAGAGAGACACAAAGGCACGGACTCATGGCCATGGCCACTTGATCCAGAGCATGCAACCATGGCGCTCGAGCTCGTGGCCCCCATGGCCACTAGATTTGGAGTTCCCCAAACCTTGAGCTCGCAGCCATGGCCACCAGTTCTGGAGCTTGCCTTGGCTGCTCGAGCTGGAGCTTGAGCTCGCAACCACCATGGCTGCTCGTGCACAAGGTTTATTTTTTCCATATCTGGGATTTGAAGGGGGTAGTAGATGGTGACCACTTAGTAATCGGTGTGTCAGCAGAACATGTCCTTGATTTCCAACTAAATCCGTGTGCTTCCTACAATGAAAGTTTCAACCGTATCTTTTCTAAAGAGCCCTCTTCCACAATCTCTTTCTTACTTTACAAAGTTGTTTTTGTCTAGGTCTCCCTTCAACATCCAATTTTTAAGAAATTCCTTGCAGATTGTAGATACTGGAGAACTCATCCTTCACTCCCACAAACTCACTACCTTGACCCACTGTCGCAACCTAGCTCAATCGCAACCTAGCTCAATGACCCTTGGGTCCCAAGACGAGTGGCTGTACCAGAATTTTCCTCGTCCAGCCAGAGCCAAACCATGTGGATATCATTTGAAAATGAGTAGTTCAGATCGAATCGAACTTTCGATAATGTTTGGAGTTCTGACAGCCATTTCTCCGTTAAGATAAGGTCTTGGCAAGCTATCTATGTTCATGAGACATTTGATCCGGGCAGAAATACCGTGAAGGTTAGACAGGGACAAAAAAAAAAAAAAAAAAAAAAACAAAACATCTTCTAAATGAGTTACATCAAGTCATCAACTGGGAGCTTGAATAACCCCATTTAGTGAGCTAAAAATCAAATCCCAACAGTATGGGGAAGAATGTAGTACGAAGAATTTTAACGTTCATTGGAATTAGAAGATCACACCCAAAATGATGTCCAGTCAAATATAAAAACTAAATATGCATTGTAGGATAAATCACAATATTAGCACAAAATAGTAAATCAGTCTCTTGTAATCTGAATGAAGTCCACTCACCTGAATCACAAGATACATTGTTTTATCGCCTCTTGCACGATGTAGCTCGATCTGCCAAATATTTTCATAGGATAACTCGAGCTTATACTCCGTATTGTGATAAGATAAAAGGAAGCAGAATTTTCTCATCCCAAGCCCAAAATTTAAGGAGACATTCACCCCTTTCCACAGAGTAGAGAACCTTTTACTTGATACCTGACAGCCAAAATGCAAAGTGATACCTTCCATTGAATGCGAAAGGGTTCTTGGCCTTTGTACAATATCATGCTCAACCCTGCGAGCAGTTAGATAAGATCGCCCATACCACAAATCTTTTCGACTAGCAAGTAAAATAATCGACTCTGCATGTTCAGCGTTCATAAATTGGACAATCGCATATGATCGAACCCCACGTTTATCTTGTCTAACTTTGATGGCATAAATAGTACCTCTGCCAGTCCTTTGCTCCAGGCATCCCCTGACTGTATCTACAGTCACTAATGAAGGGAATCCGTGTACATTTATAGTCTTACCCATTTAACTGATACAAACTTTATAGCACTCTGTTACACCATATCAAGGGCATCACCAGGAATGACAGAAGAATGCCAGCCTAGGGCCTTTGAAAAGCACATGGACCATTCAACTCCAAGCATGAAGTTTGCCGTACTGAAAGGGGAAAAACTTAGAAAGGAAACATGAAAATTTATATAAACTGATTGTTGCCTCAAACTACCACAAATCATCATAGTGATTGATCATCAAATGAACACTTGATTTCTCCATCTCGAGAAAACTATTTACAAGCATAAGGGCTTCAAACAGCTTTGTTCACAGTAAGCACAAGAGTGACCAGCATCAGAAAAACGTCAAACGGCCTGCAATTTTAGGCAACCATATCAACATATGACAGTGACGGAATTTATTTCCAATTAACAAAAATGCCTTCCCGAAAAGATCTACATATTGATAATCATGAATTCTTCAACGAAGCAAAATAAGGAATTCAAAATAAGAATATCATTAGGACATTCACAGCACTTCGAGTCCTTCTTAACCCACAAGAGAATATTGTGAAACTGCAACCAACTCACTATTGTGAAATCATGTGCACTTTTATCATTCAGGCGAACCTCATTCAGAGAGAATGAGTATTGGAGGAGAATTATTGTTGAAGGGTACTTACCACTTAGCACTCTACATCAGCTGCCAGCAACTGTAGCAGAACAACTCACTATTGTGAAATCATGTGCACTTTTATCATTCAGGCAAACCTCATTCGGAGAGAATGAGTATTGGAGAAGAATTATTGTTGAAGGGTACTTAGCACTCTACATCAGCTGCTAGCAACTGTAGCAGAACAACTCAGTATTGTGAAATCATATGCACTTTTATCATTCAGGCAAACCTCATTCGAAGAGAATGAATATTGGAGGAGAATTATTGTTGAAGGGTAATTAGCACTTTATGTCAGCTGCCAGCAATTGCAGCAGAACCAAATCTGTATCTTGGCACAAATCAAAATGACAGAACGAAATCACTTGTTCGCAACTATTGTTTCTTCAATCTCAGATCCATGCTGATAAAAGTATCCACGAAAACCCAAGATGTGTCGATCCCAACTAAAGTCAAATTTCAAGCAGCAGAGGTTCTCAGGATGCTGTCCAAACACGTTCGTGAATGGAACAACAGGACGTAACTGAGCTTTCCAGCAAACATATTGCTACAGAGGTGAAACAGAAGGAATTCCTAAACCTTTCGCCATGGTATTTTAACAGGCATACAAAAGAAATGGATAATTCCGCTAGGAATGTGAAGTACCAAGATGAATACCTCCCACAAGTCCATAACACTGTGTCAAATTGCAATTAGATTCTCCACGATGCTTCTTGAAAAATTCCTCCCGAGTCAATGCTTATATTTTATAGTTGAGAAAAGGTTGCAATTCTAACATTCACACTCTAGAACATAAAACGAACAAGGAAGCAGAAATTCCCTTTTGTAGCAACATCTAAATATCATCGGAGAAAATGTCATAATTCTTCTCAAATGTCCGGAGCTTTTCTTTTCCAATCACTTGACTTCTCTAATGATATTTAGACGGGGCTACAAAAATTCTTGCGAAGAAGTTGCACACAAAACACACATCAAACAGCCAAAAACGGTAAAAGTCCCATCTTGGCAACGACAGGGTCACAATTCAGCATTTCAGCGCAAGCGGCAAAAGAGGACACATGTCGATACAAAGAGCGCGAATGTAGCGCGCCACACGCCACTCGAGCGGCAGAACCAATCAACGCAATAGGAAGTAAACCATCAGCAAGCACACGCTTGCGTTTTTTTGTCTTTTCTTTTCCCCTATACCCAAGCACCATCTCACTCCCGAAGCAAATTCCCACACAATGTAGCCTCTCCGAACCAAACACCCCCCCCCCCCCCAAAGAAAAAAAAAACAGGAAAAAAACCATGAGATCCACACGTGATCGCAAACGTTCTTCACACGCCGGAGTTCCCACTCTTGGATATAATGTCCCAGTACAGCCACAAAAAAAATAAAAAAAACACGGCGATCATCAAAAATCCAAACTTTACTGACAACAAGAAGAAGAAGAAGAAACCCAGTTACCTCTGAGAGCTCGCCGAGCAGGGAAGCAAGAAGGGTCTGTCTCTGCGGCGACGCAGAGATTAGTAGAAAAGGAAAGTGCCCCAGGAAATAAGACGGAGCAGCGTCTCCTCCGCCGACGCTCACCCCGAGTCCACCCCTCAGTCAACAACACCACACTGCACTAAAAAGTCAATCAATCACTCTCTCTCTCTCTCTTTCTCACTCACGCTCAGTCGCTCCTGCTCTTCTGCATTTGATATAGGCGTGGGGGAAGAGAGAGAGAGAGAGAGAGAGAGAGAGTGGAAAAGGCGACAATTCCGTCCTTCGTGGGCCATGCTGGCTGACGAATGAGAACGTGAGGATCCCTCTGCATGAAGCGGAGCGAGTTCCTTGTTAAGGAAGGTGTTTTCTCGGAACGGGACCCACACGCGCACGAAGAGAAGAATATTACCGTACTCCCACGTTTCGAGAGGTCACTGCTTCTCCTCCCTTTTTCAATTTTTCTCTTTCCCTCGTCCGCTCCCGAGACTTATTGAAGAAATTCTAGCCCCCCCGAATCAACTGGCAAATAAAATAATCCTGATTCCATATCTTTCACAAAAAAAAAAAATGTATGATTTGAAAAATATCTTATGAAAAAGTATCGCTTGTATGACTTATAAAAATAAATGGATGAGTTGGTTATATTTTTATTGTGATCACGAAGATGATTTCAATAAAATTTATTATTGATAATGAAAAAAAAATTAGTGATTAATTATTCCGATTGAAACAAGTGATTAGTTTTAGAAATGTATTTTTCAAATCATTCATCATCCACAGAGTAAAATGAGACTAAGCATTATTTTGATAATCCATGAGATTAATTGGATACTGAAAAATGATATTAAAAGTGTCATGACTTTTGTACGGCGTTCATTATAGTGCTAAAACTTTTTGACCGACTACTTAAATGTAATGTCAGAGTAAAATCGTTCACTTTACTATCTATTCTAGCTAATCGTCCCTCGCGACTTTTCAAGTTAATTTTTTGGAACGATCGTGGCTTTTCAAAAGAAAAATCTAAGTCTAAGGTGGACAATCTTCAATCAATTTGACAAAGAATGATTCGTATTGGCCTTTTTGTTACGCAAATTCACTCGAAACCGAAACCCTAAATTCTACAAAGGGATTCCTCTTCCGAGAAGCTTAAGCAGTGGAGAGATTCAAGAGGAGATGAGCAGTGGAGAGGATCGAGCTTACGAGATGACAAAGTGGGGATCGGTCGAATCAACTTCGTCGAGGTCCAGATGATGACGGGACAACGTGACACAAGGAATGGCGCTTGATTTGAATGAATCGCAAAGAACTTGCAGGTTTTTTTGGGACATGAATCGCGGTGTGCCTCGCCGGAATCCTGCAAATCGCAGACGAATCGAAGGTTACGGAGATGGCAGGTTGGGTGCATTGGGGGAAAATCGCCGGCATCTTCCTAGACATTTCTGCAGCTCCTTCTCTCCAGTTAGATTTTTTTTTTTTTTCCACTTTTTAAGCTCTTGGCTTGAACATCTTCTACCAACTTTTTTTGCCAAGTTCACTGTTATCTTGCAAAAAAATCCCTCCCCCGAATCCGCTCAGTCCTTTTCTTTTCAATTCCAGATTGTAGTGTGTATTTTCTTCGTCAATTGTGCACAAACTTTAAATGACTAAGCTCCGTTGAAGAACCATCATCGCTCAACCATTGGAGAGGAAGAGGGACAAATGGAGCAACAAATCTCTTCCCCTTTTTTTTCTTTTTCTTTTTCTTTTTCTTTTTCGGTTTTTATTTATAGTTTTACCGATAAGGCCAAAACAACTTTGTTTTTTCTTCATGATTTTTGCTGATTGGATTTTCTTTGGCAAGCCACGTCAATTGATTTATGGTAAATTAACGTCATGTCAGATTTTCGAATCATACAAATCGTCGATAACAATGAAGTGATTCTTTTTTCCCAAAGCGGCACTCAAGTGATCTCTTAAAAAATTTTGATATTAAGAGTCATATGAAACTTCTACTTTGAACACTAGTTAATAGAAGTGTATATCGGTCCAACCCAATCCGATCCAACCCAAGAATCGGATTGGATCGGATCGGATCGAATTGGCTAATTCTAAATAGTTTCCATGAGAATCGGTCTAATTTCTAGTTCTAAAAATGTGAAATTGAGAATAATTGATCCAATTTTGGAATCGGGAACTAAACTGGTGGTTGGTTCCTTGTGTGAAACTAGACCGAAGCAAAACGTCACGCTAGAGGTGACCCTAAATTAAAATTAGAGCTCTTTCTCTCTCTTTGAGACCAAAGCTTCTCACCGCTCTGAGCTGCTCACCTCTCTTTCGTGCAACCACCACCATGGTCTCGAGCAACCACCATCACAGCGAAGCTCCTCGTGTGGAAACCAAGGGTGAGAAAGACGAAAGAGGTTCGTCAACGGAGAAACCCTTGGATGCTTGATGCGACGAGAGAGAGTAGAGGGAAAGTATAAAGAGAGAGATGCGGGTGTTTTAATAATAAAAGGAAAAGGGACATCCATAAAAATATTTCCGTAGTAGCTTGTCAATTCCCTCTGTGCACACTTTCTTAGGTAAATGCTGCTTTGGTCCTACGAGGACTCAAAAAAAAGTAGTAAGGTACCTGTCTTTTCAATTTTTTTGGCTAAATTAATGATTTATTTAAAAAGATTAAAATAAATATAGTTGCGAACATCTGTATTTTACTCAGTTCATTTCTTGAGTAAAATCAAGAATTAAATCAAATCAAAACCGAAAACCTTTTTCTCAATTCCAGAACCACTTGGTTCGGTTCCTAATTCTAACCTTCGGAATTGGCAGGCACAAGATTGATTCTTGGTTCTAGGCCATGGATTGATCAATTGAGAACCAATCACCCATATTGATTATAAACTCATAATAATAATAAAAAGTTGCACCATTGTGTTTTCATAATGAGTTGGAAGCTACTTATCCTCCGTGGAAAGTGGCCAAAAACTAATGAATTTTGCAATTCAAATGTCATGTGAGAAGAAGAAATTTTAAGAGAAATTAACAAAGAATGATACCTAATTTGCTTCGGGCTTCAGAACCTAAGCCAGCCACTAGGAGATTTACTATGAATCCACATGGTATAGATTTATCAATCTTTCGATTGGTCAAGTATTTCCCAAGCACAAACCTCTTACAGAGAATTCACTTAAAAAAATTGCAGAAAAACTCTTAAAACTTTTTTTGTTTGCTCTAGTGTGTTCACCAATTTGAATTCCATGTACATACATGGTGCTTGTATCTAAAATAAAAAAACTTTAGAAAACTTGTTGAAACTACTCAAATTAGGAAACTTACATAAACTAAGAAACCTATTTAGATTGGGCTCAAATTTAAGTCATATTCTTAACATAAGCTTACTAATGTATGGAAAACTTACTAATCACGTGACAAGCTAATTAGCAACGTATTGGTATTTTTTGAATGAAAAGCAGTGTTAAAGGTACTTTTTTTTTTTTGTTCGGAATAAGACTGCCATTGATTTACTAAGCAAAGTTTTGGGGAATTACATCAAGAACATCCACGCACTATAGATCAATAAACACAAACGGAGTGTTTGATAACCAATTTGGCGGAAGACGTTGAGCTCTGCAAGATTTCACGAGCCAATCTGCTGGGCGGTTTAATTCCCTGTTGCAGTGGGCCAAGGATAGACTTGGGAAGTCCTTTAATTTTGCTTTGGCCCGGTCCAAGATGGGTTGTACTTCCCAGCTTATGTCCGTCGAAGTGGAGAAGCTTTGCACGAGTTGTAAGCTGTCAGAGAACACTTTCAGTTGAAGTTGAGACCTGTTCGAGAGAAAAGTTAGGGTTTCTAGAAAAGCGATGACTTCCGCCTGTTCCGCAGAGGAGATTTCTACTGGTTTGGCGAATCCGTCGACTAGATGGCCCCGGGAGTCGCGACAGATGCACGCGATCGCTCCCCTGTGCTCGACCGTTCCTCCGTTCGCTTGGAAATCTGAATCAGCCACTTCGACCGGAGCAAAGGACGCATCAATGTTGATTATTAGCGAGTTTGGAGTCGGAGGATGCCATCAGTTGATGTGGGTCGAGGTATGTGGTTCGCCTTTTGATTTTTGATACCATTTGGTGTAGTTTTCTTGTAGAGCGGCTGCCCTGAACACTGTTTGCTTCGGTTGCAGGGGATGGTGGCTGAAGATGTAGTTGTTTCGGTCCTTCCAGATACTCCAGAGGGTAGCAGCGATTTGGGCGAACTTTGTGGTATGGTTTGGGTCTGCCTTTCTCTTATGCAACCATTCATCTATCCTTGTTAACCCCGTTCTTGAAACTTTAATTTGCAGGGGTTCTGATTTCCATATACGGGCTGTCCAAGAGAAGAGCAAGAGGGTGTGTTCCATAACTATGAAAAATTACTAGGAACTTATGCATATTAACTCTTCAAGTACATAAAGTCACCAATTCCTAGGGGAAATTACCAAAAAAGTCCTAAACTTATTACACCGTGCCAATTCAGTCTTAAATATTTCAATTTGATCAATTTAATCCAAATTCCATTGCAGTTGCACCAATTTAGTCATAAACATTTCTGTCATTTTGCCAAATTAATCATAAATATTTTGACGATTTATTTTAGTCATATAAGCTAACTTTAGCTAGAGATTGCTAACGTGATAGTGCAGTCAACGCTAGTTATCCTAAGCAACATGGCAGCACTAGCATGGATGATATATCCAACTAAGTTTTAACAGATACCAAAAGTATATTTACCTTCTTCTTTTTTGTCAACGTATATTTACCTTTAATTAGCAACGCTTTCACCATCACTACACATGTGATTGATATCCAATAACTATTCCATAAGTGACTACAACGTATTTATTGCACAAGTAACTTATACTAATGGACCGAAAAAAAAAACACAATAGCAAAAGTGAAAAGACGTCTCAAGAGTCGAGATATGCTCGTTTGATGCAATTCCATCGGAGGGTCATGCTGATATTTCCTACTTGGGCCTCTAAATTTTTAACGCAAAGGCCTAGATGTTTCTCAAAATTGAAAACTCTCTTCCTTATGGGATGAGCTATATGATTCTCGACCTTATCTCCACGCTTTTGCTTTCAGCACTCTTTCTTCTTTTCAAACTTGCTATTCTTCCTTTTGGTCTAGTGAACTTCTGGTTTGACATGATCAGGTTTCCTGCATTCATAGCCAACTGCATCCCGACATTTATTCTCATTTTATATTTGGAGAACTTCATTATCTTCAGAGGATCCCACTAGTCTCTTGCCTTTGAAGCTCCTTCCCTTTTTCTCATGATGCTCTTAAATTTCCTTGTGAGTAGCGCCATGTCCTCGTCATCTTCATCTTCTGACGATATTTGATCTCCTGCATCATCATAATCAGCTTTGAAGGTAATAACTTTCTTACCTTTACTATTGTTTTCTTCATTCACATGCTCAGTTTCGTAAGACATCAGCGTCCCTATCGTCTCATCCATATGGGTTGGATTCTCATGGTTTCACAGACAAATGTTTTTAGGTGATTGCGCTCCTCTGGAAGCGCTCTCAAGAGTAAGTTCACCTTTTTAGCATCGAAAATTACCTTCCCTTAATTGGCAAGGGCGTTCATGATTTCAGTGAATTCTGTGAATATTTGAGTCATGGTTTCATTGGATTTCATTTGGAAAATTTCATAATTTTAGAGAAGAATATTTATCTTTATCTCTCTCACTTTGTCGGTTCCTTCAAATGTAATTAGGAGTTGATCTTAGATTTCTTTTGTCGTAGTACAAGAAGAAATTCTATTAATATAGATGGAGACAATACATAATATAAGAGATGAATAGTTTTAACATTTAGTGCAAGTTTAATTTCGTCACGACTAGCAGCAAGTGGAGCTAGTGGATGTTCTTCTCTAGCTGGTGGAATAGGAGGTCTTGCTGGTGGAGGAATTACCAATCCATTCTCAATTACGTCCCACGTAGGAATCTCTGTGGCTTGAAGAAACACTTTCATTTTTTGTTTCCAGTAGCTGTCGTTGGCACCATCAAATAAGCTAGCTTACTGGGAGCATGTCCATGAGGAGCACCAAAATTAATAATGTTAAACATAGATAAGATTTTACTTCAAATAACAAGCAAAAAAGGTCTGATATTAATTGTTGAGGCTAACAATACAGCTTAGAGGGGGTGAATAAGTCTATTAAAAACTTAAAATTTTTCTCGCAGAAGATAATATGATGTACTTTGACAGTAGCAAGAATAGATTAACAACAATAAGTAAGCTGATACTTCTATCAGGCGGTTATAAGCAATAATGAATAGATAGAAAGTAGCATACAACGATATATAGTGTTTCGGTTTATTCTCAAGTCTACATTCAAAGAAAGCATATGGTAATGATACTAAAGTGTAAATAATGCGCCCCTGAGAGTGAGCTCCACATTTTTTTCCCCTAATTTAATTCATATGTCACGTAAAATGTACTCAAAATTTGAATACAATGAGGAGATCAGCACTTTCCTGGTCTGATCTTTACAGTACTCGTATTGCTTTTGTTCATGAAGTTTAAACGTATTGACCTTTCGGTACTCTTCGGTACTCTTGGGGCTTCGATAAGCAAGAAGTCATCAGACTCATCACCTTCACAATGACCAGTAGCAATCTATGAAGCACGGACACGTTGTCCATGCTTCCGTGTCATGTTCGACACGTGTCGGAGCGTGTCGGTCACGTCGATACACTCGAACACGGTCGGACACGCGGTCAACGCATGTCGGATTTTCCGACACGCGATCAACTTTTATCGACACGCGTGTCGACGCGTGTCCGGAAGACTGATGGAGGGTGGAGGCGAGGGAGCAGAGGTCGCGAGCGCCGGCGAGACGGAGCAGAGGCCGCGAGCGCCGGCGAGACCAAGCCACGAACGGACCACCGCGACAGCGAGAGACGGCTAGAGAAAGAGCCGAACAGAGAGAAAGAAGAGAGAAGGCAAACTCCTGCCGGAGAGACGAAGCCACGAACGGACCACCGCGACGGCAAGAGACGGCCAGAGAGAGATGAGGGCCGTCACTGTTGTGATGGATCGGCGACGAGAGGAAGAGGAGAGGAGGGAAGGGGGTCGTGCGGCACGGCAAGGAGGATAGGAAAAGGCTCGCGGCTCGCTAGGGTTTTCTATAAAGAAATCCAAAAAAAATAAGAACGGAGTTCTGATGGCGTGAGAGAGAGGATGGGGGGAGGGGGGAAGTGACAGCTCACCTGTCACTGTCAAGCGGAGGGAGGGAAAAAAAGTAAAATAAACGTGGGAGTGGAGGGAAAAGGCCGAACGAAAGAAGGGGTTGATTTTGGGGATTTTTTTTTAACCGGAAAATTAAATAAATGATTAAAAAATGATTTCAAAAAATAAAAACATTAAATTTTGAGTAATGATAAATTTTGGTTATCGTAGAAAATCATAGATTTATTTAAATAAATTGATTCTAATTTCTTATTAATTTTTAGTTTCATCGATAACTTTTGTTAAAATTAAAAAAATGTTTCGCATTAATTATGAATATATCTTTCGAATTTCAAATGAATTGATTTGTTAATATTATTAGTATAAATTTATTATAGACTCTTTTTTAATTATTTATTTATTTATGAATGTGAATCAAATTAATTAAAAATAAAAATATTCATTTAATATATAACGTGTCGCAACGTATCGGAATTTTCTATTTTTTAAAAATAACGTGTCGACGTGTCATGTCGTGTCGGATACTCGTGTCGTGTCACGTGTTGGTGCTACGTAGGTAGCAATAGGGTGCTTCTTCAAGAAATTAAAGTCAAAAAGCATTAAGTTGCTTGTCCTCATGCAGGGAGTAGCTTCGGTACATGATCCCAGTTCTTTAAGTAGATATTAAGGCCTGACTGTGTATCTTCCCTCAATTTGTGAAACTAGATACATTGTATTGTGAAACCGACACTTGCATGCCTAAATTGTAGTATTTGGCTGGCGGCCCAAAAGAAGAAAACAAAAGAAGGGTTGAAATGTCAAAAAGAAGAAAAGAGAGAGAGAGAGAGAGAGAGAGAGAGAGAGAAAGGGGTGGGCAGTGGTCGCTCACTTTAAAGAGCCGAACCACTTCGAGAGAAAGAGAAAAGAAAGGAAAAAAAAGAAGAAGAAGAAGAAAAGAAAGGGAAAGAAAGGAAAGGGGATTTTGGCACGTGCCACGGATGCTTCGCCAAGCCGACTCGACTCCATAATGCAGCGCCTGGTAAGAGATTAGGCCCATCGTTCGTCCAATCGAAGTAATTTACGGGTTTAGGGATTAAATTTGGAATTTTTGGAAAATCGAGTAGCAAAGTCCAATTTTGGAGTCGTTGAGCCACGTATTTTTATAGAAATCATAGTTTAAGGTGTTGTGGAGCCATAAACGGATTGGATTTAAGGTTATGGTTTATTCGAAACAAAATTTCGAAGTTTCCCGCACACAGTAAACAGTACTTCACGTTCAACAGCTTTGGGCCTGTATTTTGTCATATTTCGGCTTGATTTTGGGACAATCAAGTTGAGATTCCTATAGTATGTTTGAAGGGCTTTCTTTTGACTATAAAGATGTTCGAAACGGGGTTCGAATGAGGAAATTGTACTATAACTAAGTTTTGTGTTTAAACTCCATGTTGCGGATGACTTGAACAATCACTTTCGTTATGCAATTTGTTAACACGTATGAATCCTTTTGCTAGAGTTAAGGCGTATATTAGTTGTTTCATAATTGAGATAGAGTTTTATTTTATTTTAACATTATTCCTCAGTTATTTGATAGAGTCGTGAGTTTGACGATACAAGTATCGTTTGTCGTTTGTCTGTAGATGACAAGTTGAGTGGTACTATATCTTCTTTGGTTTTATAAAACTACATCTTGAAGTATATATATATTGAATTGAAGAGCATTTTTATTGCATAACAGCCAAATCAAGTATTTGCTACTCTTTAGTTGATTATGAATGTTTGAAAAGCGTGTTATACAATTTTTTTTTTTATTTTGGTAGAAAGGGTAATTAATATAAAGAGGACAGACCTTACCAAAAAAAAAAAATATAAAGAGGACAGTCAAATGTATAGAAGATTCAAGCACCAAAAAACCTACACTCAAGAAGAGAAATCAACCTAAGTGGAAGAGTGCCCAAATGTAAAAGACACAGATGCGGCTAAACCAAAGATGTCCTAAACAAAAGGAGGCATGGCACCAAAACAGCCAGCAAGACAACAACAAAGGCAGAAAGCACACCAAAAGCAACCAAAACAACCCAGCAATGCAGGAAAGTGAAGGGACCCAGCATCCATCTAAGACAAGGCAGCACCCACAGCATCGCACCCGAGAATCAACCAACCAAATTGGGGTCCCCCAAAGAGAAGATAATGTGATCAAGATCCTAAGAGCATTGTAGCCTCCTATTTCTAAGTAAATCCTCCACACTCCTGAAGGACAAGGCCTTGTCTTTCACAACTTTAAGAAGATGCTTCTTCATGGCCAAAACAAAAATCGGCTCTCCCCTCAAGGGTATGCTATTCCTATTCTTCCAGATGATGTGGCAGATCGCACCAAAGGAAAATTGGGCCATACACTTGTAAAACTCCTTCCCCAAGAGTAAAGAAATGGCCCAACTCAAGTTGTCCTCCCAAGATCCATTGCGCCAAGGCAAGTTACATCTAGTCGCCCAAAAGAAGGCAAGAGTAGATGTAATACGACAACCAAAAAGGAGATGGTCAACAGAGTCTGGCATATCATTACAAAAAGGACAAGAAGCAACATCAATTGGCATATCATTACAAAAAGGACAAGAAGCAACATCAATTCTTTCATAAGATAGAATGAGAGATTGGCTGGAAGCCTACACCTGGTTATGAGCCAAAGAATAAATTGATACCGTGGCAAAATGTCCTTGTTCCAAATGAAGGAATGCCACCTAACATGGCCTTTTGTCCTACGGATAGCCTCCCACACCGAGCCAACCGAGAAAAGGCCCGATGACTCCCCTCTCCACCAAAAACTATCTTGGCACCGGGACAGGGAGGGAAGAGGCGACCCCCAAGCTTCAATCTCCTCCTTGAGTGTTTGGCCATTGTTAGAAAAAAAAAAAAAAAAAAGGTCAGCCGTCGTAGCCTACCTAGATGGCCCAGAACTGTAGATGAGCACATCCGAGAACTCAATCTAACTTCCGCCCTGAATTGCAAAATCTTTTTCCAAGCCCAAGAGCAGCAGGTCGGCTACTTTACAACCCAAAAGTTTATGTTCTTCAAGAACAACAAATGGATCCACTTACACCAGAGTGACTCGTTGTTTGATAACAAAATCCATATGTGTTTAAGCATAGCCGCCTTATTATATTCGCGGAGTCTACATATACCAAGGCCTCCCTCAGATTTTAGAAGGCATACATCCTCCCAGGAAACCTTGGCTCCTCCTCTTCCCAATTCAGCGCCTCTCCAAAGAAATTGTCTCAAAATACGTTCAATCCAATCAAGTGCCGAGACAAGCAATATAAAAACACTGGCCTAATAGGCCTTAATGACATGAAGAACTGACCTAATTAATTGAAAGCACCCAACAAAGGAGAGAAACTGGTGCGCCCAGGATTGCACCCTCGATGTAATGCGTCTAACCAAGTCAGCACAATCGGCTTTTCCCAACCTGCTCGTGATAATCGAGACACCGAGGTAACGAATTGGCAAAGACCTTTCTTGAAAGCCAAGCTCTAGGAGGATTTGGTTTTTAAGGGAAGGCGAGCCTCCCGAGAGAAAACCTCACTTTTCCTAGAATTCGGCTGCAAGCCACTCCAGGAGGAAAAAGTTTGACGGCCTTCCTTAAGAAGCAAAAAGAGGAAGACATCATCTGCAAAAAAAGAGGTGTGATAGAGAGGTAGGTTTACACCTCCAAAAGAACCTGAACCCCGATTGTTATGAGCTTCTATCAAGAATACCAGAAAACACCTCCATAACCAAGGTGAATAAATAAGGAGACATGGGATCCTCCTGTCGTAGGCCACTAAGGGTGAGCATGGTTCGGGTTGGTTCGAGCCACCCCCTAACCCTAGAATCAATCCGTACAGTGTCAGTCCTCAATTTTTAGGACCGAGGACCGACCCTATTGAGCCTAGAACCAAGAACCGGACCGACCCAATGGGTTAGGTCCGGTTCCGGGGTCAACCCGAGACTGATCGATAATTTTTTTCGTCTTATTTTTTATACTCCCTAAAAAAGAAAACCTACAAATTCAAATTACACATCCATCAACAATGCGACATTGTGCAACTAAACTATAAATACCAATACATATTTAGCAAATTTAAGATGACACAATAATAGAAATTTCGTACCTGCTAACTGCTCATCGAGATATAAGACAAGATGGAAAGTTCTTGTAATCATCTATCTTTACTATTCATAACACCATATGCAAAAGCGTTTTCCTGCATTTGATCATGTAGAGTCAACTCAATCAAAAAATGAGCTTCACACCACTTGACTAGCAAATCACCATAGCAATTGCAGTACTACTCTACTCTACTCTTCAAAAACTTCTACCATTTGACACAAATTGAAAAACAAAGTGCAACTGAAATTCATAAGTAAAATACAATTAAACAATAAAAAGTTCAAAATACTTAATATAAACCATGAATATATAACTTCACATCTTGTTAATTCACTTGAACTTTTAAACACCTGAAAACAAAACAAATGACACTTAATTAATACTCATCAAAAGTTTTTAAATTGAAATTACTATTAGTACTATTGATAGACATCTCAATATAATATAATATAATATAATATACAGGGTTGGTCTAGGATTGGACCGACCAGGACCGAGGACCAACCTACACAGTGTTGGTCCTGGAATTTCAGGACTAAGGACCGACCCAGTCCCCTTGGGAACCGGACCAGGATCGGCAGGGTTAGGCCGGTCCAGGGTTGGTCCAAGGTCGACCCTAGACCGCTACTCACCCCTATAGGCCACGGCCACTAGGAAAAAACCCATGAAGCTCCCCATTCAATGCAATCAAGAACCAAGGAGTGCGAACACACATCATGATGAGCTGCACCAATCGATCGGGGAAGCAAAACGCAAGAAGAACATGCTCAAGGAACCACCAATCAACAATATCATAAGCCTTCCTGAAGTCCACTTTAATAGCACACTTAGGAGTATACGGCCGAAGATGGAAGCTGGAAAAAAGCTCTTGGGCCAAAAGGATATTATCTCTAATACGACGTCCTTTAACAAACGCACTCTAAGATGGGCTAATAAGATCCTTCAACACTGCAGCAATCCTATTCGCCATCACCTTAGGAATAAACTTGTAAATAATATTGCAACAAGCAATAAGCCTGTAATCATCAACGGAAGATGCATTCGGAATCTTGGGCACCAAAACCAAAATGGTATTGTTGACCTCCTTCAAGAGTCTCCCAAAGGCAAAGAAGTCCGCTACGGCTGTTGTATCTAGATGCCCTACCAAATCCCAATTTTCTGTGAAGAATTCTACCGTGAACCCATCCGAGCCCGGGGCTTTACCCCAAGCCAGAGAGAAGAGGGTATTTCAAATCTCACAAAGTTTTTTTTTGGTAAAAATGCTTTTTTTTAATTTTTTTTCGTGAAGTAATATATGTGAAATTGCTTTACAACTGATTTATGGAAAGGTTTATGATAATTTGAAAAATGTATAGGAAATGGATGATGGGCTATGTTGCAAAATGTTATTTGCTTAGTTTAAGATATTGATTTCTAGATTGAATTTCTGATATTGGAGGATAGTTGTTTATGCTCAATATAACTATGAACCCAGTGGGGGGGTTTGGGGTATGCATACCAAGTTTAGGATATCTTTCTGGGCTAAGCCACCGGCTTTGTAGGTAGAGACCTTGCCAAGGGGGAAATCTTGTTCACCTTATCACCAAACGTTGTGCCGTGACCATAGTAAAATATTGAGCAATAGATTAGTTAATATGTGATATTTGACGGAGATTATTCAATAGACTTAGTCATTGATACTTGAATTGTGATGGTGATTTAAATGAGTTTTTCATATTAGTATAAAGTTTTGACAATAAGAAATAATTCTTATATGATTCAATATGTATTTTATATATTGAGTTCGAGTTATGAAGTTTGGTATTACTTTGTATACATGTATAGTGGTTGCTCGATCTATTTAGAAGATATGTAGTACTCACTGAGCTATTGTTGCTCATTCCACTCGTTCTTTAATTTTTTTCAAGTTCCTCAGTTAGCGGCGAGTAGAGCAAGAGCACCGACAATATTGAGGATAGTGACAATATTGATCGTGACCTTGATATGGGGAAACTTTTGGGAGTTCTATTTTTTGGTATGGATTAAGGAAGTGGTGCATATAGTTGTTGCTAGTTGTTGAGTTGACTGAGTTTTAGTCATAAATGTTCTTTTTAGGTGGATTTATAGAAATTTTGATGTTGTGGCTAGCCTGTTGGTTAATTTGATTTGTATATACGTTTAGATATATATTGATATCAGGTTGTTGGTTATATTTGAGGTTGCGTCCTTCGTGTGGAAAGGCAGCCGTGTTATCCCCATTATTTTTGTGGTTTTGGGGTGCGGCAATGATTACTTGACCGGAAGCTATTTTTCAAACTACAAATTTCAATGTAATGCTAATCTCCTATGTGCTGTTTCGACTTAAAAAAGGGCTCCTATGTGCTACTACAGGGTGTACCGTTCCCGTGATCACAAACTGCTGCAAATTTTTCCAACATCACAATGCAAGAGCATAATATTATTCTCAAATTCCACGACAAACTAAATATGATGCAGCATCATCTGGACTAGGGCTGTCATCTGAAATTACAGAAATGTTATAACGTTCAAATCCCCCTGCATTAGGAATCGGAGGAACCTAAGTCATGGAAGAATAACTGTCATTCACGGAAATTTACGGGGTACGCAACGTTTATTGTGACACCATGGAAAGTCCCGTTCAGAGAGACTGTCAGGCATTACCATCATGTAGTAAAAGATATAATGCGCGCACAAATAGCAGCCAGAATGTTATTCAAGCTTTGCTAAATAAAAGCAGGAGTCTAGGAGTAACGTTGCCAAAACATTGCAGAAGGCACAAAAACACTAACTCCGCTCCCTCCAACTAAGAAAATATCTGAGTGGAATTTGTCAGGTACAATCCACGGGTTAAGTGGTCTTCAAGAGCGGACATATTATCAGTTATCCTACCTCGTTTTTTCTTCTTAATTTGGATCAGTTTATCATATACACACCAAGGAAAGCTAAGATAATGATCTCGATTCAGACCCTCGTTATAGCAACCCCAATAACTTGGGTGATATGTGACATGATACCAAGCAGATGCTTTTGCATATTCATCGACAGCCTCAGAATCTGAACCACTTCCCTTATCATTAAACCAGTTCCGAGCTTCCTTTCTCAGGGATTTTACAGCCCTGGTAATGCTGTCAGAGTCCCTCTTCTTGGTGAAAGATTTGGACATTTTCATTATGCAGCCACTAAGTATTTCGGCCTCTGTGTTAATCCCATAGTACTCCATCATATTACCCAGCTTGTAATCATAATTACCCTTGTGATAGAAAGCGTCGTCGACATATTCCTCAAATCCATCCACTTCCATCTCTGGGTCATAAGATTGCCTGGCCATTTCCAGCGTGAACTTCCGAATAGAGCTTGATGCATATGCTAACTCTTTGACTTCCCGGAAAAGCTTTCCGATCACGTTATTGGATGGGTAGCTGGACTTGTCAGGCTTCTCCATGAAGTCTGGGCATTCTTTGGCATACAGATTAGGAGGTAGCACAGCAGGTACGCCAGTTTTTGGAAAGTCGACAGCGATAGAGAAAAGTCTGGCAAGCTCTAAACATTCAGGGCTCATGGCCTTTCCAGGCTTACTATCTGCAAACGCGGTGTGGGAGTCGGCAATAATTCCAAGGCTGTCATTAAGCATGAATTTTACAAAATACTCTTCCACTTCCTGTTTAAGCAACAACACCACCACAAAAAGAGTTGAATTAACCCCTACATCCACGAAGCATTACTAGAGAAATCGAGGGGAATTTCAAACTGGATGCAACTCATTCATCTCCCGCATAATCGATTATCGATTACCTTACAAAATAAAGGTAGACAGGCAAACTTATCGATCTCCCACATATTTGATCATCGATTACCTTATGAAAACAAAGGTACGCTGGGATATACTCTTCTCGTAAGTAATTCAAGGTACATGTTGACCATTTCCTGTTCCAGCATTCCCAATGTTTCCCAATAATCCGTTCATTTCATCATCATGAAAAGGAAATGTTCCTCATAGCAAAAGAATAATGTATACACCCATCTTAGTAAAAGCGAATATGCATGGGAAAGTATAGCCTAATAATGACTACACTTGAACAAAAAAAAAAAGGAAATTCTCAACAGCAGTGAAGAGCAGGTCCCAAATCCAACGTCAAGAAGGTACAATCAAGTATCGAGGCCAAGTTCTAGGAATAATTACCAATTAAATCCTAAACCTAATGTATGGATTTTGATTCAATTTTAAATTTTTCAACTTTGTCGATGTAGTTCTAAACATTTGTGCAAAATCACACTTTTATTCCTTATGGCCAATTGCCGCCCAAAATAGCTGATGTCACGATTCACAAATTGTCCACGTTAGCATGTTATATAGGAAAACCGGTGATGAATGGACTCCACCTTAGCAATTTCTAGCAACAATTGGCCAAAGGAACTATATTGAAATTTTGTGCAAAGGTTTGGGACTACATTGGCAAAATATAATAGATTTAGAACTGATGGGTAATTATCCCGAAATTTTACTTGTAGATTTGCACTGGAACAAAATCTTATTATAAAGATCTAAAGATTCTTTTCCATACAAACCCATACATCACCATCGTAAATGATAACCTCCAAACAAACCCAAATTAAGTGAAGCCACAGTTAAAACAAGCAAATAGCCAACACCAAAGTATGAGCCCCAGCCCTTTTCCCCCAAAAGCAAGGATGAGTTATCATGATGAATCTCTGTTCTCTGGAAGAGTTTCTTCGCAATAAGGAAATTGAATGGACCGATGTACGGTACCTCCAATTTTAGATGATCGATATTTCCGTTGTTGCCTAGCCATCTAGATAACACCACAGCATCTAAAGCTTCATTATTTACTTACCATAATCGCTTTTTGTTTCCCTACAAATGTTTATCACTTTGTTTAAAGTGGCGTCTGAAGTTGTGACAGAAAATTTGGCGTTTAGCTTTTAGGACAGAAGATGTATGGTTCGGCTTTATGAATCCTATCAACGTAATGGTTGAATCAATGAGCCCAGTTATACTCAACTGTATGATCAGTAAGTAATCTTTCTTTTAAGCTATCATCTGCTTGCCAAAGGTGCAAACTTAGGGGTTCTTCCAACCCAGGGTAGGAAGAAAAAGAAGCACACAAATTTAGAAGCAGAAGGAACCAGCGAGAAAACAAAAGAACATAGCAGGGTTGACATGACATGGTGCTCACACGCCTAATTCCTCCGCGAGGATGAAATGCAATCCAAGCATCATGTTGGACAAGCCAAGTCGAGTGAAAAGAAAGACAATGTGAAGATAACGGATGCTAGATGTATTTCCTACCATAACTGTAATCTGTTATATAAGTTTCGTGGTACCAGAAAAAAGTTATTACAGGGTATAGAATTCCCTGAAAATGCTCAGGAAAAGCATTACCTCAATAGTGACATCGTGATCCAACTGTTCAATAGGGGCAGGTGTGTAATCCATAGGTTCGCTCTGGAGAGGTGGAACTAATTCTGAGTCCCAGGAGACGAAGTAACCATCTCCATCCAAATCACCCCCTGAACACTCACTGGGATGCGGCCTATTTTGTGCAAAAAGTGTAAGATGCATTGAGAGAGTATGCATTAAGAAAGAGAAATTGTCTGAGATGAGAATCAAAATAAGTGCAGATCAATATCATGTTTTGCTTTCTACTTTTATCAACTAACAGTGTGTTAGGGAGGATTAAAAGTAGAAAAGTTAACCCAAATTATGGGGAAGGAATTTCTTGCCTCTACTTTTATAGCTAGTAGAATTAAGGGGAAAAACTAACGGGATTTATCCAGAACCAGAACTATCAGAAGCATAGACAACATAGAGGATGCTTCTTAGCAAGGTTGGACACAAAATTTACTCATCAGCCTCGGATCAGTGAACTCAAACCACATTCAAGAAAGAGACACCAGGAGAAAGATTAACAAGAGTTCAAATCTAGCCATAAAGTCCCACTCGATAAACATTTGAGCATTTATTCTCAAAACTCAGAGGTGATAGAAAAGCAGGCCCAAAACTATTTCTAAAGAACTGTCAAAATCATCCTTGGCTATGGAAAATGAGGAAAAGATTAAATTGGGTTACACATCCGACCATTTATTTCAGACCTAATACAAACATAATATCAGAAATTTTAGACCTTATTACTATGATCGAACCCAAATCAAAACAATAGTCAAAGATCCACAACCAAAAGCAAAAACAAGCCCAGGATAGATCCTTGACAAGTGCCAGTGCAACTACGGTCATTGTAAGCCAATAACAAGGCATGTTCGAGTCATACCTTTTTCCTTTTTGTGGAAAAACAACACAATCCACCATATGACGTAAAGCTGGCACATCTACGGCAGTTAGAACACGAACATCACCGGGATGTAAGCAAGGATTCCTCGCAACAACTACATTTCCCTGTACAACAGTTTGATCTGAGTCGGAACTTATGAACGTGATTGACTCATCCCACATCTGTTTTTTCCTTCTACCAGAATACTGCACAAACACCTGACCATATTGTAAAGTTCGGGTCTCATCAAGGCATCCCATCATGTATCTTCCTTCAGGAAGAAATATCTTTGTTTTTGTCCGTAAAAGAAACAATTTTGCAGCTCTGAATGTTCGCAGCATCATCGATAGAAATGGCTCAGCATCAGGCTCATAACCACACTTTAGCATTTCTTTGAGAATGTTACCATTCTCGCCAGGGGACATTAAATCTAGAGCCTCTTGTGCTCGTAAGGGATCAACTAAAATAGCATTTAGCTGATCTACAGCATTTCTTTGTTTTTTCTCAAACACGTGATCTGGAACGCCAAGTGTTGAGAGAAGAGTGATTAACTGGCGATTCAGAAAGAGAGGCTGATATTTGCTCCACGCCAAGACATTTAGCTTTGTCTCATTCGATTCATACTTGGACATGCTCTCTCTGAGTGACAGTTTAACAGAGGATGTCGGATCAACAGCTACAACACCTTTGTATCCGCCATAGCGAATTTGAAATGCAGAAGGAGTATAGCCGTTGAAGCCACATTTTCTTGCAACTTTCCGAGCGAACTTTTCAGATATTTTCCCGATTCCGTCAGAGTAGTTATAATATTTATCCTCAACATGTGATTTGACTTTAACATCCGGAATGACTTCAACTTCATGTCTCTCTACATTGAAAGTTTCAGTAGATGAACTAAAGGATTGGCCAAGTCTTGCGGCATATCTTGCGACATTTCTTATTTGACTGAATTCACCCATCTTTGCCCTAATAGTTGCAGCAGTTTTACCATTCGTTGGAGCAAACATCCAAGCAGAATTTTCGCGTAACTGACTGGATGAGAAGGCAAGAAATTCAAACTCCTTATCACCTATTCGTATGCCATTCTTGAGTATAGAAAGGATCCTTTCATATATATCCGTCCTTCCATGTCTCAAATCAGTGCGAGGAGATAAATCAGTTGAATGCATTTTTTCCAAGTTCTCATCCACAAAAGAAATGCGGATAAAATTGTCAATGTACTGAGAATAACTTCGCAATACATGATTTGAGACATTAATTTCTGGACCAAAAAAATACACCCTGCATGGTGTTATTTGCACCCTATGTACATAAACCAAGCCAGCATCTAACGTTATTGAAGACAGTTTCGTAGAATGCCGGGAGGTGAGATATTTTTTGTACTGCTTAATCAGCCACTGTGAAGGCTCATAACAACATTCTTTCAAATGGAACAGCTTGTCCAAGGCATCTAGGATTATGTCCATGTCCATCCTCCGTGGATCAACCATTCGATAAAAGGACAAATCAAGAGAAGGTCCAGCTAGACAGCCATTCTGAACTAACAAATTGATCTTAAAGACAATCTCATACGGCAAGTTGAGTCCCCTGGGAGAGTCTACGATTGGAACCAGATCCGCACTGGAGGAGAAAGGAGAACCAACTTCCATATATAATGTTCCATCGGTTTCCTTATAATTGACAAAGTTTTCATGAAAATCTGGAACCGTGCATTCCTGAGGAATCTCTAAACAGACAGCACATGACTGTCCAATGCAAGCCAATGAAGTAAAATCAGTCGCTCTAACCCACTGGTCATCAGAACCATCTTTGAAAAAGTTGTAGAGAGGACTACCCCAGATATTCTCCGATTCCGACTGCTGAACTTTTTTATGAATACAAGGAGCCCCATACAGCTAACATCCACGAGAACAAAAGTTACAGAAATTTATCAGGTCCTCCTCTATCATAAGAAGCATACCATGTAGAAAAGCATGCATGGTTGTGCAAGCATAAGAAAAAAGATGAGGACCGGGCCTCTTTATCTCAGTGAAAGTGAAAGTTTTCTTATAGAGAATCCAAAAAGGGCTGGAGCCCTGAAAGCTGGCTCTACATAAAGGAAAATTCATGATGTCTATCAGTATGTGAACGTCCATGGAAAATTTTCCACTACGCCAAAAGTATAAAGTTATAAACTCTAACTTTGCAGAGGCTCTAAAACGTTTGTAAGTTCCAAATTAGCCAGATGCCAGAATATGATCAGCATAGATGAAGTTTAATCTCTATTACCGGAGGGAACTTCTGTACCCTGCTTAGTCTCCTGCTTAACCAACCTTGCCATGACCCCGAAGTTTGGTTAGTTTAACTAATAATACACGGATCAGACAAGAGTCTTCATCTAGCAATAACACGTAGCCTTAGAAGATTGGAACTTTTTAATATAACAAGATGCAGGATTCCCAAAATCAAGAAACAACGGCCTCATGAAAGATTATGATCATAACCTCCAAGCTTTATTCTTTAAGAAGTTTACAAAAACACTATCGTGTCTTCTTGTGATTTTAACCGTGCGTTAGTAAGTCTTTAAAATGCTGAGAGCTTTAATTAGGACATTATTTGTTGAAAATATATCTCAAGTTTGAAACTAAAAAGGAAACTTTCCTAATTCAAGAGTTTATGTCATGAGAAATTGTATGACTAAACATTGTATGAATTATTAGGTTTAATTGAAAATTAAAAATATTGAATGTGTTTGAACGACTCGAGTATAGTTGTTTTCTCTACTATATCACTTAATCTATAATGTAATTTTTTGCTACTCTCCCCGTGGATGTAGATTACCTAACCATACCACATAAATCTAACTTCCTATTTATATTTTAGTTCTGTCTATTTAACTATTCGATTGCTTTCTTCCAAAACACTATCATTTACGGAAAATGGTATTGAAAGTCATATATCTTGCATATAAAATGCAATCAAGTGATGAACTTTTCAATTGGAGCAATCAAGTCCTCCTAGCTATAATATTCTTTATTTCTCTTATTTGGCACCCTATCTCATTCTATTAGGTATGCATTTTAGAGGGAACGTGACTGGATATTTTTCAAAATGGCTAAAATTTGATTGCACAAATTTAAATGTTCAGAACTTGATTCAGTGAATGCACAAATTTCACGATTTCTAATAAACTTTTCCCTATTAATCAAATTGCATGCGACATAAATAAAAGGTAACCCTTAACATAATCTCCAATAGGTGTAATGTCACAGTGATCCTTGGCCTTTTACCCAAAAATCAAAATCCCTCTACCCTTTTCAATTCAAAAGGATCCCTTAATTTTTTTAAATGTTAAACATTTTCCCTTTGTTATATATCTTCCCTTGTCTGCATGCACAGTCGAATTGTTGAGTTGGACGTCTAAGTACACGGGTCACCTTATTTATTCATGGAATTTTTTTTTTTTATGTGGTGCCGTATAGGCAAGGCATCACGCAATATAAAAATTTTAAGAAAAAACATGAGAGAGGGAGAAAGAGAGGAGGAGCATGGACTCACGGCCATGGCCACTTGAGCTTGAGCTCACAGCGGCCATGGCCACCAGCGAGCTCAAGCTCGCAAATGCCATAACCACCAAATCTGGAGCTCACAAAGCCTCAAGCCCATCGCCATCATGGCTGCTTGGGCGTGTGGTTTAGTTTTCCCGTATCTGGAATTTGAGGGGAGGAGGAGATGGTGGCCTCTTAGAATGCGCATGATAAGTTGTCAATTTCTCTCTTCTTTTATTCCTCAGAACAAGAAAAAAGAATAGAAATTTATTTGGTAACGTCAACTAATTTTTCTATTCCCTATAATAGCAAAGTAGCCGGGCAATAAATTTAGAAGAGAAACAAAAAGTAGAAAAAAATAACTTTTTATTCTCGGGAATAATTTTTAGAAATAAGTCTTTTTTTTTCTTTTCTTTTTTTCTTTTCTTCTTCTTCCTCGCTAGTCGCTGGCCCCCACCGTCCGTCACCCCCCACTGGCCACCACCGGCTAGAGGAGGAGCAAGAAGAAAAAGAGAGGAAAAAAGAAAAATAAAAAAAATATTAAAAATTTAAAAAATTCCACGTTGCAAAAAAAAAAATTGTGAATCATATCAAACGCATTCATATTATTTTTCTATTGCGAAAATAGAAATTGTGTATAGTTATCAAGCATATTCTTTTACTCATAAATTATTTTGGGAAATAAAAAAAAAAAGACTTTCTGAAAAGAAATTATTTTCCAAATATAAATATTACCAAACGCACATTTAGTCATCGGTACGCAATACAACATATTCGTTGATTTCCCAACTAAGTCCATGTGCATCCTAAGAAAAAAAATTTCAACCATATCTTTTTTAAGGAGCCCTCTTCCACCATCTCTCTCTCTCTCTCTCTCTCTCTCTCTCTCTCTCTCTCGCTCTCTCTCTCTCAATTTACAATGCTATTATTGCCCAGGTTTCTTTGGAACATACACTATACCGGTCCAATCTTTAAGTAATTCCTTGCAGATTGTAAATACTTGAGAACTCATCATTTACTCCCACAAACTTACTACCTTGACCCTTCATAGCAACCTATCCCAATGACCCCCTGAATCCAATCCCAATTGATAAGACGAGGCCAAACCAGAACCCCTTTTCCAAGTCCCAACTAGAGCCCACCAAAAATGTTTGGAGTTTGCCTGCCATTTCTCTGTTAAGGTCTGGAAAATACGATAAAATTTAAACAAAAAGTAACTACTGGGAGCCTGAAACAACCCCATTTAGAGAGCCAAAAATCAGAATTTTAACGTTCGTTAGAATTAGGAGGTTGCACACAAGGCGGTGTTATCAAATGTAAAAACCAATTATGCATCGGAGGATAAATCACGATATTGGTGTAAATTAGTCCCGTGATCTGAATGAAGTTCACTCACCTGAATCACGAGATGCATTGTCCTACGGCCTCTCGGACGGTGTAGCTTCATCTGCCAGATGTTTTCGTAGGATAACTCAAGCTTATACTCCGCATCGAGATGAGACACAAAAAAGCAGAATTCTCTCCGCTTCGTTCCGAAATTCACAGTGACATTCTCCCCTGTCCACAGTCTAGAGAACCTTTTAGCTGATACCTGGCAGCCAAAATGCAGACCTATACCTTCCATCGAGTGCCAGAGGGTTCTTGGCTTCTGCACGATATCGTAATCAGCCTTGCGAACAGTCAAACAAGAACACTGATACCACAAACCTTGACTAGCCGATGAAATAATCGACTCAGCATATTCAGGGTCGATAAACTGGACATAAGCATGGGATCCATTCCCACGTTGGTTTCGTCTAACCTTGATGGCGTCAACAGTATCTTTCCCGGTCTTTTGCTCCAAGAATTTCCTGACTAAATCATTCGTCACTAATGAAGAGAATCCGCGTACGAGTATAGTCTTACCCATTCTACTAACAAGAACTTTATAGCGCTCTGTTACACCGTAACGAGGAGGTCACCAGCAGTGACAGAGCAGCGTGGTCCTTCAAAAACAAGTTGGACCATGAGACAGGAAACAAGAGAACTTACATAAAGTAATGGTTGCCTCAAACTACCACGGATCATCTTAGTGATTGATTATCAAAATGAATGCTTGATCACTGCTATTTGAAAAGCACTCAGAAAAACTATATAGAGGCGCAACGGGATCAATCAGCGTTGTACACGTTAAGGAAAAGAGCGACCGGCACCCGGAAAAAAACATCAGAACAGCCTACAAGTTCAGGCAACCATACCGGACGTACGACAGCGATGGATTCTAATTCCAGATAATGAAGTTGCCTTCCTAAAGAGACTCACGTCACGTGCTAATAATCATGAATCCTTCACGGTACTTAAGACCCCTTCTCAACGTGCACCATCTCACCCCGTGAAGCAGTCACGGAAAACCGCGAGATCCACGCACGATCATAAGAGACAGCCGCACGGAGTGCGCACTCTCGAACATGATGTCAAGTCACAGCGGGAGAGAACGGCGATCATCGAAAACCCAAGCTTGACTGACAAGAATAAGTAGAAGTAGTAGAAGAAGAAGCGCGGTTACCCGGAAGAGCTGGCACAGCGGGGAAGGAATGGTCTGTCTCAGCGGTGCTCGAGAGAGAGAGAAAGGGAGAGGGAGTAGAAAAGGAGAGTGGCGGAGAGAAGGGAGAGCGTCTCCTTCGTCGTCAACTCCGTGTCAACCTCTCTCAGTCAACAACCCCCCACTGCAAGATGCCACTGCATTGCACTAGTCTCAGTCATTCTCTCCGTCACTGCTCCGTAACGATTGGAGGGAGAGAGAGAGAGAGATAGAGAGTAGAAAAGCCAGGATTCCCATCGCTTCGCGGGGAAGGTGGCGACGGCTCTGCATGAGCCAACGTGCGCGTCAAGTTAAGGAAGCAATTGGCCTCGGGACCCACGACGATAGAGTATACCGTACCGGCCGCGTGTCGGTAGGCCACTGGTTCTCCTACCCTCTTTTTCTCATTTTTTTTTGTTGCCCTTTCCATTGGTGACATTCCGACGTGGACTCGATGCTTCCCTTCCTGCATCAACTTCCTGCGCCACAACGCATACCTACCCAAAAACTGCAACCGTAGGATTTAATACCATTTGTTGAGTACGCACGGCACAAACCCAATACCTTCACTTAGAGAAATTACCATAAAAGAGCTCAAGTGCAAGCTCATCCATATATTCAATTAGATCGATATTTACTCAAAAGTTTAAATTAATGAATTATGAGCCAATTAAGATATATTAACTATTCTATACCATATCAGTATTCTGAGATGGAATTTCTCTAATATAACTCACGTATGTATCCTAACGAGGTCCTCCTAAATTAAATTTGCAATAGAACTTATTAACAATACCAAAACCCGGTTGCCTTGTTTGATAGACCAGTGAGGTTAATTAGACTCTAATCAAGACCAATTGACTAGTTTCTCTAAATTTCGACACTTCAGATCAAACTTAAGATCTTTCATCCCGTTTTGTCATTGAAGAATTTTAACTTATATAATTTGTTAGATAACACTTTTACAGCTTACTCTTAACATCTTGAGATAATGTGGGATTAATTTAAGATGATCAAAATAAGATTTCAGGAGGATGGCATGTGTAGGGACCATGTCACCCCTCCACCATTGACACAACTTCCGCTCGCCCGTGTGCGGGCAAGGGTCGACCCTCCTATCCTTCTCATTGAGCGGTAGCAATTCGAATCTCATATTATTCCATACAAGAGTTTTTGTTTTCGGATTTTTATTGGTAGATAAGTTTTTAAGTTATCGAACTACATATTTATGAAAAATTTCAAACTATAATAAATAAATATAAATAATAATACTACACAGTGTGCAATTCATAATGGGTTAAAAGTGTTCTATATGAAAAGTTAGTTACTAATTATTGATGAGTCGAAAGTTACTTATTCTTAAGAAAAATGTTGTGAAACTAACGGATCTTGCACTTGGAGGAACAAAAAGTTACCATAGAAATTAACAGTGAACAATTAGGGCCCCTTTGTTAATGTTCTTTGTTTCTATTTATAAACAAAAATTTTGTTTTTTTGTTCCAGGGAACAAAAAAAGAACAGAAACATTTGTTTGCGTTTTTGTTCCAAATCTATTTTTTTGTTCCCAGAAACACATTTGGAATAGAAACAAGAAACAAGAATTCTAGAACAATTTTGAAGAACAAATTTTCTCTCTCCTCTCTTTTCTTCTCTTTTTTTTTTTCTTTTCTTTTTCTTTTTTCTTTGGCTGATCGCCAGCCTCGGCCATGGCCGGCGACCGGCCGTCGAGGGTCGGCGACCTCACCGGACCGACCCCCGGCCAGGCCGAGCCTTGCCGGCGCGGGGCAAGGCTGGGCGAGCTCAGGCTCGCCCAGATCCGACGAGCCCGAGGTTGCCCAGCCACTAGCGAGGCTAGATCTGGGCGAGCGCGAGCTCACTCAGCCAAGGCGAGGCCGAGCCTCGCCAAGGGCCGGCGAGCCTCGCTGTGGCTGGGCGAGGCCGCCGGCCCTTGTCACCGATCGTCGGCCATGGTCGAGGCCGGCGACCGGCCAAAAGAAGAAAAAAAGAAAAAAGAAAATAAAAATAAAAAATATTAAAAAATTAAAAGAAACAAAAAAAAAATAACATAAATTTACCAAACATGTTTCTATTCATTTTTTATTCCTGGAACAAGTTTACCAAACGCGTCTTTTTATTCAAAAATTGTTCCTCGGAACAAAAACATTTTTTTTTCTATTTCTGTTTCCTGGAACAATTTTTAAACAGAAATGTTATCAAACGTGCCCTTAGTCACCAAATATTTACATGGTTCATTTCAAGTGTCAATAACAACCCGTGAGAAAATTAACTACCATAAAATCTACTATGAATCTAGGGAGTATAGATTTTACTGTCTTTCAATTACTTAAGTGTTTCCCAAGCATTAATTGTGAACAAAGTGAAGCCTCAAGTATCATATTGTAATCTCGTATGGAAAATTCACTCAAAAAATGTAAATAAATAAATAAATATATATATATATATATATATATATATATATATATCTTAACACTTCATCTAGTGCGTATATAAAGGTAGAATTTCCATCTCCTATATATACATGATATTTCTTTCCAAAATAAGAGACACTACTAAAGCTAGAAAACCTAACCAAATTAATGCTCCGTTCATTTCGCATAAAATAATTTCTGGAAAAATGTTTTCCAAATTTTCTGACGTTCGTTTCACGGAAAATGAATTCCTTGGGGAAAATGTTTTCCATGAAAAAAAAAAAGTCTTCTAAATTAGGAGAAAATATTTTCCATTTTTGAAAAATTGAAAATATTTTCTTCATTTAATCTCTCTTATCTCACAGCTCTACAAATCATCACTTTCTCCTCCCTTTTCTTCTTCTTCTTCTTCTTTTCTTTTTTTATTCGAATTATTTTTTAATTTTATTTTTCTTTTTTAATTCGAGTTATTTATTTTCCTTTTTCTTTTCTATTTCTTTTCTTCTTCTTTTTCTTTTCTTTGTTTCCCATCTTCATATTTCTTAGCTAGTCATTGGCCATCGCCAGACAAACCTCGAGCTCATCGATCTCGAGCTCACACTCATCGATCTGGTGAGCCTCGAACTCGACGCTCGCGCTTGCCAATCTGATGAGCGGCAAGCCTTGTGCTTGTCAGCGAGCTTGAGACTCGCCGGTGACCAATCTCAGGCCATTGCCATGGTCGGCAACCGGCCAAGAAAGAAGGAGATGGAAAACAAAGAAAAATGGAAAAAAATTAATAATAGATTTTAAAAATTAAAAATCAATTTTTAAAAAATATGAAAAATCCATTTTTAAAAATAAAATAAATGAAAAAGAGTATATGTAGGAAAAGATTTTCCTTACTGAACAACGAAAAATATTTTCCACTTCATTTTTAGGTTTTATCCAAACACCGAAAAATAATTACATTTTCTTGGAAAATGACTTTTTGGAAAATATTTTCCAAAAACGTCACATTTTCCACGAAATGAACAAAGCCTTAGAAAATCAACATTCTTTGTGTACTCAAGACATATATTCTCAACAAAAACTAATCAATTTATGGAAAAGTTACTAATCATGTAACAAGTTAATCGGCAACCTACTTGACATATTGGTACTTTTTTCGTATGAAAAATGGTGTCAAAGATACTCGTCTGATTGAAAATCTACCGACCATGAAAATATCAGTAGCGACTGATGCATACTAACTCTTCAAGCACATAAAGTCACCAATTCCTATGAATAAGTTGTCAACTATTTAGAGAATGAAAGTTATTTGTCCCCATGATAAATCACTAATCTCGCGAAAATAATTATGAGTTTTTGACATAAGCATACCCTTCTCCTTACTAATCACGCACAAAAATAAGAATGGCGTACTCAATTATCTATGCTTTATTTTTCCTAATGAAAAGTTGCGGAACTACTACCTAATCACATCCTAGTAAAGTTCTGACAGAAATATTGAAAGTCTAACGCTTACGTAATTTAGAGAAAAGCAACTTCACATATATAGATTGCCAGTAACTTCTCCATAAGTGCTACAACGATTTCACTACACAAGTATAAGATTCGATAGAAAAAAGAGAAAGAGAAAAAAAAAAACTACAAAAAACCCTAACTATATCCACTATGACACATTTACCCTAAATTTAAATTTGTACCTATCTATCACATTTACCATCCTTTAAAGTTCCATCAAACGATATTTCCGTCAAAATTTTTAAATCATCCGACGTCCATGTAGACAGATTTTTAAAATTTAGGCTGGGGCCTAATTAGGCCCCACATATATAAATTTGGAATTTTTGGTATCACCAAAAAAAATTCAAGAATAAATGTGTCACACTGGCATAGTATCATTTTTTTTTTTTTTTGGCTTTTCCCCCAGAAAATAATAACCATTAAAGTATTTATATAGCTAGTAATTCGGTCATGTAATTAGTTATTCTATATGAGGGAAGTAACTAAACATGCTGAATATAAGTTCCTATTCCACTTTTATTTCCCCACACATACCAAATATGTCCTCAGTTCAGAGTAGGAAGAAAATGGCCCTTCCTCGGGGGGGAAAACGAGTGAGAAATCAATAAATAAATATCAACATCCTACTCCAAATGACTACACATCAGAGTGTCGCAGCGGCAAAAGCAGCCTAGGCACCAAAAGGTTACAAACAGTTTTCTGCATCTTGAGGAAAGACAGCAGCAGCTTCGGTATCACAGCTTAAGAAGGTGGTGATAATGAATAAATGGATATCAACATCCTAGTCCAAATGACTACACATCAGTCAAATGTGAGTCCGAGAAGTGAAACCAAGCCCCTAAATATTACATACAGCTTATTTTCGCCTCGGAACTGTGCATAAGTTTAATGAAATGCATTTATACATGCGGTTCAGCAACAATTAGTAAGTCTCTAGAAGAAAAGATTACAGTTTCGAACCAGAATCCGTCCCACCCCGAGAAGTGGATAAATCTGTGCTTCTCGATCAAATGGAACAGAGCCTCCAAACCAATCAAACAGCATAGGCATCCTGTGAAAAGGGCAATTTGTTAGGCAATTGCATGTAACTACGGTTATCGTAAAAGAGGGTCAAGGCTTAGGTCATCAGATAATTATGCATGACCATCATGTGCATTAAGTTTCAACTAATACTGACTGCAAATTCATACAATTGAATTAAATGACAGGTAGAGACTTTCAAGTCCCAGCTTGCATATAGTAGACATAATGCCAATTGTACTAAAGTAGGAGCACAATGAAGAAACTACTGCTGTGTGAAATTCCTTGGACATGCCGCGATTCAGCAGTCATAGTTTAACAAGTGCCTGCAGAGATGCAGAGAACATCCCTCACAGTTTCTCATACATACCGTGCTGGAAAAACATTGTTTTAAGAAAATTGTTGAAAAGGTCAATCATTTTGCACACTCATTCAATTTTACCACCACCTCATAACCGGTTCACCGCTGACCATATTTGACAAAGTTATCAACCGCAATTTGTTAACAAAAATCCATCAAGGTGACATGGTACTATGTCCAGGGAGACAGTGGATATTAGTACAAAGGGATGCAGGAACACCCACAGAGACAGCTTACATTCTTGGAAGGCTGTCTATAACATAGCAACAAAATTGATCAAGGTCCTACGTCGAAGGGGAAGGTGGAGATTCCAGAACAATAGTAAAGACACGACTACAAAACATTATATAGAAGTAAACCCGTTAAATGGGTGGATCGGGTCAGGTTCGGGTCAGGTCGGGTCATAAATGGTCTGACTCAAATCGACCCATTTAACCCGTTTATAACCCATTTATTGCAATACAAAAAATTTGACCCACACCCGGCCTATTTAACTAAATTTAAAAAAGCTTATTTCTTATATATATAAAAATGGTATTGCTAAAATGGTTTTATACGACACAAATTTAATGGACAATTTTTATAATTTTTGAAATAATTATTTTTAAAAAATTGAATTTTAATTATTTTATATTTTTAAATAAAATTTTTAATTATTTTTCTTTTTCTTTTTTCTTTTTCTTTTTTCTTTTTTCTTTTTTCTTTCTTGTTCTTCTTCTTCTTTGACCGACCACGACGATGGCCGGCAGCCAGCCACAGACGAGTCTCGAGCTCGCCCGGCTCGCCAACGCTAGCAAACTTAAGGCTCGCCAGATCGGCGAGGCTTAAGCCTCACCGATCGTCGATAAGGCCTCCGCCTTGCCAGATCCGGCGAGCTCAAGCTCGCCCCTCACCAGACGTCGGCGAGGCCTTCGCCTCACTGGATCAAGTGAGCTCAAGGCTCACCTAGCCAGTGAAAAAAAAAATTAAAATTAAAATTAAAATTAAAAAAATAATTATAATTTTGATTTTTATAATATATATATATATATATTTTGGTAAAGTTAAAAAGAGAGATTGTGAGGTTTTTGGTGAAAATATGTTCTAATTCCAACCCATTTAAGACCCACTTAAGACCCACCTATTAAATTCTTTAATTATTAAACCCATTTAACTACTTTTTGTCAAAAAAACAAGTGACATATATATGACCCATTTATGATTTAAATGGGTCATATATGGGTCTAAGACCCGTTTTGCACCTTTATATAGAAGTCATGATTTCTTACAATATTATGCGCATAGGAAATGGACAGAAGAATAACAAAATAGAAAAAAACTTTACCTATTCAGTGAAAACGCTCATAAGATCATTCGACGAAAGTTGCTCCAATACTGGGATAGACACTTTTGCATCCACAAAGTCAAAGCTCGGTTCTTGTTTGACTCTACCTGCACTACTCTCCAGATGGACTTTTCCACTGTATATTTGTTTCAACGGTGGTCCAAATTCATCAACTGTGAAAAGGCTTGGGGTGCCTGATCCCTTACTAACAAATCCTAGATTCTTTAGCAGTCCTTGATCAATGGCTTCACCTGACTTAGCATCATAAGAACCCTGGATATTGGAAAAATCAGAAACAACACCTAGTGCTTGTCCAACGATGTTATATTTTGCAGATGGATTCCGAAGTGGACAGCCATTGCTACTGTCAGCATTCGCTGAACTAGATGACAAAGTCGGTGAAATGGAACCTTGTACAGAGTAGCCACCAAGTACGCCAGAGGTTTTGAGATCTTTATCTGAGGCCAGACCAGTATTTAAAGCAGTATTGCCTTGATATGATGGAAGACTGTAGTCAATGACGACACTTCTATTGTAGGTGGAACTCTGGTTCACAGAAGCAGGACTACCCGCTGCTTGAAAACCAGCTGATGAGTGGGGAACAACAAGGCAAGATGGTTGCACATTAATTAAACGGCTAGGCTCTAGGAGAGGCTGTTGTGGCAGTTGTTGTTGTTGTTGTTGTTGCTGCCGCTACTGCTGTTGCTGCTGTAATTGCTGCTTTTGCTGATACTGCTGTTGTCTTTGAAATATATCCATCAAAGTGTTATTACTCTGAATATTCGACCCTACAACAATGTTATTGTTTCCAACTGTACTAAGGCTAGTAGCTTGCCATGGTCCAAATCCCGAAGGTGCATCCTGACTCGATAGAATGGACTATTGATACTGCTTGGAGACATTAGATGGGCATTTAATTAGAGGCTGGCCAAAGGCCACACCATGTTCAACAGGAAGACACTTGGATCCCTGCAGAGAAGCTTGCAAGAGAGTTGTGTCACGGGCCGATCGATTGGGATCGTGACCGCACGGCAACTCGGGCAACTATGGATCACCCAAGCCAAGCCTTGTTCGATCAGCACTCGCTCGCTCGCTTACCCGGATCGTAGAGAGAGAAAGTTTAGAGAGAGGAGCTCTTCGAAGGAAAGGAGCTTTGATATTTCTGAAATGGATTGGATGATTACAAATGAAGGAGGACACCCCTTTTATAGTTGAGGGCCTCGGCTTACAACCGTTGATCTACTTTTCATCCAGTGGGCGAGATCGCACCGCCTTAACTATCGACATAAATATTCAACTACCGTCTACTGACATTAATGAAAGGGAAACTTCTAGAATCAGGCAAAATGACGGTGTCGCCCGCCCTTGGAAACTTCGGGGAGCAAGCTTGGTGGGAATCCAAGTGAGAGCAGGAGGTCCACGGGTGAGTCGTGATTGCCCTTGGGGAACCTCTCGGGTCGACTCTCTTTAGGCCCGTGACATTCTCCCCCACTTAATTGAGCGACGTCCTCGTCGCTCTTAGCTCAACAGGCAGCCTTGCGGGCTTTAGCACGAGCTCTCTTGTTCTTCTTTTTCTTTGCTCGAACGCTCATGAACGAAGGACCACAACCTTCGATGATTAAGTCAAACTTTGCACGCGGCTCGGTCTTCGGCTTGGATGGAGCGCGCGGCGCGCACTCAACCTCGGGGAAGAGCGCTTGGATGGGCATGGCATGAGTCGGAGTATGATCTAACTTGACCTTCGGCTTCACCTCGGACAACTTGTTGATGCGCATCACGGCCTTCAAGTTCTTGTCGAGGCATCGGATTGACGCGATGGTCTTGGTGTCGACCACCCCTTTGATCATGGGGATCATCGACGGGCACTTTTGGTCGAGGATCATCATACACTTGGTCCTCATGTCGATCGTCGCTCCCACACTTTCAAAGAATTGCATGCCAAGAATGAGGTTGTAATTGTCAAGAGGGATTACCTCGAACGCCATCTTGCCCTTCCACCCGCCAATCTTGACATCCACGTCGGGTGTTGCTCATACGCTATGGAAGTTGCCCGAATTGATGGGCTTGTACGACTTTCCGGATGGTTCCACATGAAGTCCCAAGGCTTTTGCAACCTCGGTTGACATGAACATATTGGATGCGCCGGTGACGACCAAAGCGTAAAGCGTTCGGCCGCCCACTTCGACCTCCACAAAGAACATGTCGGTGTTTGGTGCGATTCCTTCTTCTTTGGTCGGCGATCAGGCTTGGACCAAGTTGACCATCCTCACAGCTCCAATCCGAATCTGCCGCTTATCTTCTTTGGACTCCTCCTTTTCTTCCTCGATGGCAAATAGGGCGTTGATTCAACCCTTCTTTGGACATTTTTGGGTCCAGTGTGGACCTTGGCAAATGAAACAAGGAGAAGGCGGGGGTTGATCAAACTTACTTGTGTAGTCCGTCGATGGTCGACCCCTTTGGAAGGATGGCTTGGAAGTTCCTTCTCCCCATGCTTTGGCTCGACCGCCTTGATCATGCGCGCCTCGGGGAGTGCTTCGTGCTTCATCCTTGCAAGGTCGATCTGACCTCCAATCCCTTGATCGACTCCTTGGTCGGTCTTGGTGAGGTCGACGAGTGACTCAGCCACGCTTAGAGCTCGCGCAAGACTACTCATGTCCCGTCTCTTGAGCTCGAGAAGTGCCCATGGCTTCAATCCATCCATGAACGCTCCAAGAGCCTCCTCTTCGCTCAGGTTGCGAATCTAGAGTTTGAGCTCGGCGAACTCCTTCACGTACTCTCGGATCGCGCCTCTTTGCTCGAGGCAATGGAGCTTGCTATGGGCTTCTTGTTGAGCGAACTCGAGGAAAAAGTAGTCCCGGAACTCTCTCACGAAGTCGTCCCATATGCACACGGGATTGGCGCCGCGTCTAACCTCGTCCCACCTATTGCACCACCAAAGCATTGCCGTGTTAGTAAGGAACATGGAAGCGGTTCGTACCTTGGCCGACTCGTCGTGTATGTTGACGGCGCCGAAGTATTGCTCCATGCTCCAAACGAAGTTGTCCACCTCCTTGGCGGATCGTTCGCCTTTGAACTCTTTCGGCTTTGGCACCTCAATTTTGGGCACCGCTCGGGTTGGCACAGCACCATTGGTGATGCTCAGCTTGCACAGGGCGAGCTCGGTCTTGAGCTCTTAGATCTCCGCCTTCATGGCTTCGACCTCATCCCTACGCGGAGCTTCTTCCTCGACCACTTGGATGCGCTCCTTCAACACATCGATCGATGCTTCGAGGGCTTCGTCCTTGTCGTGTAAGGGCACGGTAGCTTCGTTGAGGCCGGTCATGAAGTCTTCACGGAGCGAACTCTCAACTTCCATGATCCGGTCTCGTACATCATCAAGACCTTCCATGAGTTCGAGCACGGCGCTCCGGACCTTCTCGATCTTCTTATCGAACGCAGCTACGACGTCCATCGAGGCGTCTCTTTTCTTTGCACGGCTGCGGGTCTCCTTGACTTGTGTGGCCTCTCCATCCATGACAGCTTCTTAGCTCGACATTCCTTCGAACAATTGGTGCTCCTTGGTCTCTTGAACAGATCTCTCTTTTGCTCTGATACCACTTGTCACGGGCCGATCGATTGGGATCATGACCGCGCGGCGACTCGAGCAACTATGGATCACCCAAGCCAAGCCTTATTCGATCAGCGCTCACTCGCTCGCTTACCCGGATCGTAGAGAGAGAGTTTAGAGAGAGGAGCTCTTGGAAGGAAATGAGCTTTGATATTTCTGAAATTGATTGGATGATTACAAATGAAGGAGGACACCCATTTTATAGTTGAGGGCCTCGGCTTACAACCGTTGATCTACTTTTCATCCAGCGGGCGAGATCGCACCACCTCAACTACCGACATAAATATTCAACTACCGTCTACCGACATTAATGAAAGGGAAACTTCTAGAATCATGCAAAATGACGGTGTTGCCCGCCCTTGGAAACTTCGGGGAGAAGGCTTGATGGGAATCTAAGTGAGAGCAAGAGGTCCACGGGTGAGTCGTGATTGCCCTTGGGGAACCTCTCGGGTTGACTCTCTTTAGGCCCGTGACAGTTGGCTGATCAAATGACGGTAACACTAGGTTGCTTGTTGGTCGACCCAAAAGCTCAGATTGCACTGCTGCTAATGCCTATGGAGAAATCTGACAAGAGGCTGCCAAAGCTTGGATATTATATCTTCCTAGGGGACCCAACTTGATATTTGATTCTACAGTTCCACAGAATGAACTAGATATCCCACCTTGCTGCTGAGCTACTCCACTTAATCTCTTCAAATACAACCTAAGTTTCTAAAATTGTTTGACATAGCCAGCAAAACTCAGTACCCAGACAAGATGATCATATGCAAACTAGATCAACTAGACATTCTGTGCAAGTGACAAAAGATGATATCATATTCAGTTCAACAACAGCTAAAACAGTAAGCAGTTTCTGCAAAACCATTGAATTTTACAAATAATTACTTATTCATGCTACATCAGCATCAAAAGAAGTTTAAAAGAAAATGGTAAATGACACAAATGGTCTCTGAATTTTGGTCCAATAAACAATGTGGTTCCTAAACTTTAAATTCATTCAATGCGGTCCTGACTCCAAGGACTAAGGGCTCGTTTGGTTCGGCTTTTGGGGAATGCATTTGCAAAAATGCAAATACCTTTGGGTGAAGAGGGTTTTCCGAAATACAAATAACGTTTGATAAAATTTGCATTAAAAAATAACTTTGGCCAAAATACTGTTTGGTAAAATTTGCATTTGTAAATGACTTTTATTAAATTAAAAAAAAAATAAAAAAAAATTGTATTTTTTTTTTGAAGTCCGGCCATCGGACCGCCAGATCTAGCGGCCGAACCACCGAATCTGGCAGTCAGATGGCTAGATCTAGCCCCCAAATGGTCACCGGGGTCGGGCAACCCCAGGCTGCCCAATCTCAGGCAACCGTCGCCTACAATTGCGTGACCTCAGACGACCGCCTGGGTCGCGCGATTCAGGCTATTAATCGCCTGGGTCACGCGACCTAGGTGTCGCTTAAGGTCCAACGATGGTCACCAGGGTCGGGCGGTCGCTGGCGCCCGCGACCCCCTGGCTAGCGATCATCAACCTCCGATTGGCTTCTCCACCGAAGAAGATGAACAATTATCGTCTTTATTCAATTAAGGCACTCCTTGTATGCCATGCTCCAATGTGTCTTGCTCGATTGTAATCGCTCGATTCAAAACATCTTTGTACATTGTTAGTTCAAAAGGTATGAGCATAGTACAGATATCCAATCGGAGTAGCATTCAAAGTGTTAACCCTTACATCTTTCACCAGTCGCAAAACCATCCTCAAATCTACTTCATTGATTAAAATGGGTCACGTATTACATAATTGTTGAGATACCTTGAGATATATTGACAAAGTCGCTTCTTATCTTTACTTGGAAGGACTCTGAAAAGAACTATGCATTAAAACCTTCACTAAAATCCTTCCATGAAATGACTACATCATTACCTTCGAAGGCCGGTCTAGTTCCTTCCCACCAACAAATAGCTTTGCCTTCAAAACATCGAGTGACAAAGTTGACTTTTTGTTCATCACGAACATTCTTGGCTCTGAAAATCTCCTCCATGTTTCTAATCCAACAGTTGGCCTTGAAAGGATCCAATTTTGCTTAACTTATATGGGTCCTCCATTCTCAATTGGATGAATGTGCATAAGCCAATTACTCCATCTTCACTTAATTCTTTCACTTGACTATATTAGTGAAGCATTGCTTGCATGAACTTAGTCGGAGGAACCAACTCTTGGGACTTTTCCTTGGCTTCATGCAAGTTGAGACTCCCATCAAATTGGTCCTCTAATCTCCTCCTTGAAGTTATACCTCGAGAAGCTTGAGGCATATCTCTAGTATGGGGGTAGCAACTCCCTTACCTTTGCAACTCCTATGAAGTAAGGCAATCGTCTCTGAGTTGGAACACATGGTCACCCGAAACCAAGAATGAAACTATATCTTAGTATCTAAAAGCCTAAGCACTAAATTATATCATATGATCTCACATTGTTTGAAATATGTACTCGTAAAAGTTAAAACTTAAACTTTAATACCAAAAGATGTCACGCCCCAAAATTACAAAAATATGGGGATGATGTGGCTGTCCTTCCCCACAAAAGATGCAGCTTCAAATATAACTAACAACCCAATATCAAAATATATATCTCCAACCATATTTACATATCAAATAAACCAAGTGGTTGGTTACAATATCAGAGTTTCCTTAATCAGTGCACTGATTCCTCAAGCTATACCCAAAAGTATGACTCCCAAAATTTTCCCATAATAGTACTCTCATCCTACTTGCTGTTAACTGAGGGACCTGAAAAACATGAAGAATGAGTAGAATGAACAACCACAGCTCAATCAGTAATATATAACTTCTAAGAAGCAACATTTCCCTTTCATATCTATAAAATCAAAACACGTATCATTGGTTCAATTCAATAATTGAACTCGTCATATCTCATATCAATGGTTCATTCCATGCTCAATATCTAACTCAATGCTCCAAAAATGACTCACGAATTTTTACATTATCATGTAGTACTTAGTTCTTACCCAATGTATATCAAAGGTACATGGCCCTAGATGGCTCCCACAAATACATTATCATGCAATACTTAGCTCTTTATTACACGTGTTAAAAGTGCAAAACCCTAGAGGTGACTCCCACATGACTTAAGTTGCCATGTAGTACTTAATTCTTGACTACAAGGCTCTAAAGGTGATTCATACGAAGTTTCGTTATCACGTAACACTTAACCATTTACCAATTCACATTACAATTAGTTTTTTGAACCCAAAACATATCATCTTACAAGAGTTATCTCATAAATCAAATGTACAAAATAGCACGCATCACCCTTCAAGAATAGTTTATCGAACCATCCCCAATAACTCAAAAGTATCAAACATTTTATTCAGCTTTATACTACAAATATGTCATCACTTCTATATATATATCCTTACCTCAATACATGGGTTTTACAAAATCAAAAAAGGTGTTAGTACTATGATCTTGTCGTCTACGATCCAACAATAAAAGGTACTCATATTGTCAAACTTGCGGTTAAATTGGCTTGTTTGGTATGCGCATATGAAATCCCCTTTGTCTCTTCCCTATTTTTCTCTCTCTCTCTCTGTTCTATCTCTCCCCCGGCAGCTCTCCCCCGGCAGCTCTCGGCCCCTTTTAAAACTGAGCGTGACCTGTTTCTGCTTTCCTTCTCCTTTTTTCTTTTTTTATTTTTTTTCCTTTTTTTTTTTGGGTCCCACCGCCCATACGAGGTCAACCCCGGACGGCTGGACGTGATAAAGAGCGTGCCCTGATTTTGCTTTCCTTCTCCATTTTCTTCTTTTTTTTTTTTTGGTTTGGAATATGCTTAGTAAACCGTACCCTCATATAAATTATAATTAATCCCCCACATATTTTCGAAGAGAGAGAGAGGGAGAATTTTGTCTTGTTTGGATGCTTGTGTTCTTTCATAGAGTCCACAAAATGTGTGGCTGGGGATTCACCGTCCATTTTCCAAAGCTAAGGGTACGGTTATTTCTTTTTTGGTGGCTCGCCCCGCTTTGAAAAGTCAAATATTACGAAGCAACCTTGAATAGCCGGACATGAGATAAAGAAATGTCAGAGTCAAAGAAGGCAGGGTGACTTCCAACTGAAGACAAACAAGGAGAACCTCTGAAGGCCAATGGGGCGGACTGAAGAAACGTCACGTTCGGTTATGATAGCTGTGCCAACTGTCGGAGAATATATAATGGTAAAGGCTTTAGATGAAACGCACACAAAGAAGAGGACTTAACCAGTGCACTAGCTCATAAAACTTAACTAGCCGAGAGAGAGAGAGAGAGAGATGAGCAGCAGCGGCAAGGAGGAGGTGGCGGTTATGGAATCGTACCCGATGAACGGTGGGGATGGCACATTCAGCTACAACAAGAACTCTAATTTGCAGGTTCTTCATTTGATGTTAAGTAGATGCATTTCCAAGCAACCATTTCTTAAATTTCATGGATTAGAGCTAAATGATAGAATTAATTGTTCTGTCTTTCGCTAAGCTTTCCCTGAATTCAGCTTTTGAAACTACTCTCTGGTTGTTCATCTCTTGTGACCCCTTATGGTTTCAACGAGACAAATATCAAATCATCAAATATCGAACTTGCTACTCTGACATGCATCGCAGAGAGTGGCGACAAACGTCGCCCGGGAGACAATCAACGAGGTGATCGCAGAGAAGCTCGACATAAAGCAATTTTCTCCTGCTCTGACCACTTTCCAGATCGCGGATTTAGGCTGTTCGGTCGGGCCAAACACCTTCCTTGCAGTCCAAAACATCATAGAGGCAGTCCGACGCAAGTACGAATCACAAGGCCTCTCCTCCCAACTGCCTGATTTCCAAGTCCTGTTCAACGACCACGCGTCCAATGATTTCAACACCCTCTTCGCTTCCCTGCCATCTGACCGACCGTACTACGCAGCTGGTGTGCCAGGATCCTTCCATGGGCGACTGTTCCCCAAGGCGTCCCTCCATTTCGTGCATTCGTCTTATGCGCTTCAATGGCTTTGCAAGGTGCCTAAAGAATTGGTTGATCTAAATTCCCCAGCATTTAACAGGGGGAGAGTTCACTACACAAGTGCTCCATGCGAAGTGAGCGATGCTTATACATCTCAGTTTGCAAAGGACATGGTGACATTTCTGCACGCTAGAGGTGAGGAAATTGCGAGTGGAGGCATCATGGTTCTAATCATGCCCGGGATTGCTAATGGCATTCCTTATTCATGTGTACCATCGGGCGTGATGTTTGACCTTTTGGGGTTCAGCTTGATGGATATGGCAAAGGAGGTAAAAACTGGAATCATTGTCAGCAAAATTTTCTTTCTTGCCAAAAATAGTTATAAATGTGTGCAAGTGTATATCAGCATACTTCACTTACAGGTCTCACAAATTTGTATTTAGCGAAAATATAGATAATCCACGGTTCATGTCTCATTTGTGCATGTCTTACTGTGTTTATCATATGCATGTGGACCCTTTAACGGATTTCCTAACGCTTTCATTCCATCGTTAGTTCACTTATATTCAAAGCAATCCCGTTGAGTTGCATAGATGACTTGATAAAAGTAACTCTCTACAGGGCATAATAAGTGAGGCTCAGGTGGATTCATTCAATTTGCCAGTGTACGCTCCCTCTCCTGACGAGATGACGGCACTAGTAGAGAGCAATGGGTGCTTTAGCATAGAGAGGATGGATTTAGCAGCTCCTGGATCGAAGATCGATGTCTCGTTCGGAGGGCATGCTTGCATGCTGCACTTAAGAGCTGGAATGGAAGGCATCATCAGCAAACATTTTGGAAGCGAGATAATTGACGACCTGTTTGATCGTTTTCTCGGGAAAACCAATGAATTTTTCGACCGTTTAAACTCTGCATATCGTCAAGGAAACCAACTGGTAGCGATACTGAAGCGCAAATAATGCGCACCTGGGAGTGGGCTCCGCACTTTTTTCAAATAAAGGTCCAGATATCTATTTTCCTCTTCGAATTCATGTGTCCCATATAAGGCACTCGAAATCTGAATACAGTGAGGATATTTAGCATTTGTCCTGGTAGGATCTTTACAGTACGTGTATTGCAATTTTTGATGAAGTATCAATGTACTTTTTGGCACTCTAAGACTTCGTTAAGCAAGAAGTCATCACCTCCGCAATGACGTGCACCAATAAGGTGCTTCATCAAGAAATAAAGTCAAAACAGCATTACGATGCTTGTCCTCATACATGGAGTAGCTTTGGCACATAATTCGAATTTTTTTATTCTATAAGTAATTTAAATATTTGAAATTTGATGTGTTGGGCTTTCTTTTCTACTGAGCTGGACTGCATAACTTCTTTCAATTTATCCCACGAGAAAAGAAGAAAGAAACTAGGTAGATTGTATTGTGAGACCTAGAATCGAGCTAGTAAATAATTGCTTCACTGGAAGCTGATTTCCAAACTGCAGATTTTGGTGCAGTGAGTTAATGAGTCGCAAATTTTTCTGCTCCTACTTTTTAAGATAATCTTGTTAATCTCCTTTGTGTTAAGGAATGTTCCATCCCCATGATAACAGCTGCCGCAAAGTTTTCCCCATCAGCCATGGCAAGAGCATGATCTATTCTCAAATTCCATGACAAACCGAATCTGATGCAGCATCATCTGGCCTAGAGCCATTATCTGAGATTACAGAAATGTTATTATGTTCAAACCCACCGGCATTAGGAATCCGAGGAACCTGTGGCATGGAAGAATAACTATCGTACACAGAAATTTATGGGGTATGCAAAGTTTATCGCGATACGGAAATTCCAATTCAGAAAGACTATAGTGAACAGCCGTTTGACATTACCTTTATGTACAAAAAGATGTAATGCACACACAAATAGCAGTCAGAATGTTATTTAAGCTTTGCTACACAAACAGCAGGAATTTAGCAGTACCGTTGCCTACACATTTGCAGAACACCCAAATACCACAACTTCAGTTTCTTCAACTGAGAAAATATCCAAGTTGGATTTCTCAATTCAGACGCAATCGGGTGAAGTAGTCTTCAAGAGTGGACCTACGAGCAGTCATCCTACCTCGTTTTTCCTTCTTAATTTGGATTAGTTTATCATATACACACCAAGGAAAGCTAAGATAATGATCTCGTTTTAAACCCTTGTTGTAGCAACCCCAATACTCTGGATGATACGTGACATGATACCATGCAGATGCTTTTGCATATTCATCAACGGGCTCAGAATACGAACCACTTCCCTTATCATTAAACCAGGTCCGAGCTTCCTTTATCAGGGATTTTACCACCATAGTGATGGATTCAGCGTCCCTCCTCCTGGTGAAAGATTTGGACATTTTTATTATGCAGCCACTAAGTATTTCAGCCTCTGTGTCAATCCCATAATACTCCATCAGATTCCCCAGCTTGTAATCATAATTACCCTTGTGATAGAAAGCGTCATCGACATAATCCTCAAATCCGTCCACTTCCATCTCTGGGTCATAAGATTGCCTTGCCATTTCCAGTGTGAACTTCCGAATAGAGCTTGATGCATATGCTTCCTCTTTGACTTCCCGGAAAAGCTTTCCGATCACGTTATTGGATGGGTAGCTGGACTTGTCAAGCTTCTCCATGAAGTCTGGGTATTCCTTGACATACAGATTAGGAGGTATCACAGCAGGTACACCAGTTTTTGGGAAGTCAACCGCAATAGAGAAAAGTCTGGCAAGGTCTAAACATTCAGGGCACATGGCCTTTTCAGGCTGACTATCTGCAAAGACGGTGTGGGCATTGGCAATAATTCCAAGGCTGTCATTAAGTATGTAATTTACGAAGTACTCCTCCACTTCCTGTTTAAGCAACAAAACCACAAAAGGGTTTTAATTACCCACATATCCATAGAGCATTACAAGAGAAATCAAGCGGCGAATTTCCAAATGCAACTCATTGATTTCGGCAAATTGATCATCAATAACCCTTCAAAAATAAAGTGTGCTCAGATATACATCTTCTCTTAAGAGTTCAAGGTATATATGTGCTGGTCACTTCCAATTTCAATGTTCCCAATGATTCAAAATAATCCGTTCATTTCATTATCAAGAAAAGGAAATGTTCTGTAACGCAAAAGAACAATGCATAAACCAATCTTAGTAGATGTATATGCATGGGCAAGTATAGGCTTGCAGGTAGATGCTTATCGCCATGGTATTTCCAGCAGAATCAATCTTAATAAAAACAATAATACCAATTCAGAGAATGGAAGCCTCGTAACGACTGCCACCTAAAAGAACAAGAAATTCTCAACAGCAATGAAGAGTGGGAAATCCAAGGTCAAGAACATATGCAAAGTTTTACTGATAGAGTCACGCTGGAACAAAACTTATTATAAAGACCAAAAGATTCTTTCCATAAACCCATGCATCATCATCGTAATGATAACTTCCAAACCTCAATTTAAGAAACGCCACAGTTAAAACAAGTATACAGCTAACCCCAAAGCATGAGCCCAATCCTATTCCCCCCAATAGCAAGGATGAGTTATCATGTATGAATCTTTATTCTCTAGAAGAGTTTCTTCACAAGGAGGAAATTGAATGGACCGACCCATGGTATATCTAATTTCAGATCATTAACATTTCCCATGATGGCCAGCCTTCTAGATAAGGAAAAATACCACTGTAGTAAGGTAGTTTCACTTGGTGATGAAAATGATGCTTTCCATGATCACACACTTTAATCCATCACTTCCTATTGCATTGATATTTCCTAGATAATAATCAAATTTAACATAACAGATTCACATATTATTTAGATTCACAACAGCTGGAATATAAACAAAACCCGTGCATCATTTCAGTAAGCCTACTTTTTCATTCCCTCATCTTTACTTAAAAAATTAGCTATGTCGCCCCACAACAGTCACTTGAACTGCATCCAAGCACAATGCATGACCAAATACACCTCTTAAGTTTGGCAAAATATATTAAATGTTGAAATAGGGTTTCAGAACCAGTGAAATGGCTCTGCTAGCCTTTATAGATACATTTGATGAGCGGCTCTTAATCATAGGTAAACCCACATCCGAGTCAAGACAACACTACAGCCTCAAGTGCTTCATTAGTTACCATAATTGCTTTTTGTTTCCCTACAAAGATTCATATCACTTTGTGTGCAGTTGTGCCTGAAGTTGAGTGAGCAAAATTTGGCAGTTAGCTTTTAGGGCAGAAGATGAATAGAGGCATTGACAAACTAGGGAAGCCTCCAAACAAGCAAAAATTAATGAACTACATGTGGAGAATTCTGAGTGCAAGTTCTTTCCAGGCACTTCTCATAGAATAGTCCTGGTCAAACAGCCAATTCCATGTTATGTAAGGCATAAACAGATCTTTGACTATAAGAAGCCTATTGACCTAGTGGTTGAATTAATGAGCCCACTCATACTCAACTGTTTGCTTCGTGACTAATTTTTAAGCTATCATCTGCTTGTAGAGGGTGCAAATTTTAGCTTCTCAGGGGTTCTTCCAGCCCAGGGAAGGAAGGAAGAGAGAAGCACACAAATTTATAAGTAAAAGGAACCAATAAGAAACCAAAAGAATACAGCAAGTTTGACAAGACATTTTCCTCACATGCCAAATTCCTCAGCAAAGATAAAATTATCCAAGTATCATGTCAGACAAGCCAAGTCAAGTGAAAAGATAGAGAATGCCAAATGATGGATGCTAGATGGATTTCCTACTATAACTGTAAGCTGTTCAAAACGTGTCACAGCATCATAAAAAGTCATTACAATATATATAATTCCATGGAAATCCTGAGAAAAAGCATTACCTCAATTGTGACATCATGATCTAACCTCTCACTTGGGGCAGGTGTGTAATCCATAGGTTGTCTCTGGTGATGCGGAATTAATTCTGAGTCCCAGGAGACAAAGTAAATATCTCCGTCCAAATCACTCCCTGAACACTCATTTGGATGAGGCCTATTTCATTCAAGAATCGCATTATGCATTAACAAGAGAAATTGTCTGAGATGAGAATCATTAAAAGGACAGATCAATATCATATTTTGCTTTCTACTTTTATCTATTAAAAGTGTGTTTGGGACAATTTAAAGTAGAAGAAAGTCAACCCAAATTACTCAAATTATGGGGAAGGAATTTTTTGCCTCTACTTTTAGCTAGTAGAATTAAAGGGTAAACCTATCAGTGTTTATCCAGAACTAGAACTATCAGAAGCATAGAACAACAACACAGTAGAGGATGCTTCTTAGCAAAGTTGCATCACATGTAGACAGAATCTACATACAAGCCTTGGATCGGTGAACTCAAACCTCATACAAGAAAGAGACAAACCAGAAGCAGGATCAACAAAATTTCAAATCTAGCCACCAAATCCCACTGGATAAATATTCTAGCATTTATTCTCAAAGCTTAAAGGTGATAGAAAAGCAGGCCCAAAACTATTTCTAAAGAAAAAGTGTCAAAATTACCTTTGGCTATGTAAAATGCGGAAAAAATTAAATTGGGTTGCACATCAGTTCATTTATTTTAGACCTAGTACAAACATAATATTAGAAATTTTAGACCTTATTAATATAACTGAACCAAATCAAAACAATAGCCAAAGATCCACAACCAAAAGCAAAAACAAGTCCAAAATGGATCTGTGACAAGTGCCAGTGCAACTGAGGTAATTGCAAGCCAATAACAAGGCATGTTAGAGTCATACCTTTTTCCCTTCTGTGGAAAAACAACACAATCCACCATATGATGTAAAGCTGGCACATCTATAGCAGTTAGAACACGCACATCACCTGGATGTAAGCAAGGATTCTTGGCAACAACTACTTTTCCCTGTACAACAAAGCTTTGATCTGAGTCAGTACCAATGAACACGATTGACTCATCCCACATCTGTTCTTTTCTTCTACCGGAATACTGCACAAACACCTCGCCATATTCCAAAGTTTGGGTTTCGTCAAGGCATCCCATCATTGATCTTCCTTCAGGAAGAAATATCCTCGTTTTTGTCCGCAATTCAGACAATTTTGTTGCTCTGAATGTTTGCAGCATCATCGATAGAAAAGGCTCAGCATCAGGCTTATAACCACACTTTAGCATTTCTTTGAGAATGTTACCATTCTCCCCTGGGGACATTAAATCTAGAGCCTCTTGTGCTCGCAGGGGATCAACTAAAATGGCATTTAGCTGATCTACAGCATTTTTTTGTTTTTTCTCGAACACGTGATCTCGAACGCCAAGTGTTGATAGAAGAGTGATCAACTGGTGATTCAGAAAGCAAGGCTGATATTTGCTCCATCCCAAGACATTTAGCTTTGTCTCATTTGATTCATACTTTAACATGCTCTTTCTGAGTGATAGTTTAACACATGACGTTGGATCAACCGCTACAACACCTTTATATCCAGCATAGCGAATTTGAAACGCAGAAGGAGTATAGCCCTTGAAGCCACATTTTCTTGCAACTTTCCGAGCGAACTCTCCAGATATTTTCCCAATTCCATCAGAAAAGACATAATTCATATCCTCAACAAGTGACTTGACTTCAATATCCGGAATGAGTTCAACTTCATGTCCACCTACATTGAGAGTTTTGGTAGATGAACTCAAGGATTGGCCAAGTCTCGCGGCATATTTTGCCACATTTCTTATTGCACTGAATTTACCCATCTCTGCCCTGATAGTTGCAGCAGTTGTACAATTTGTTGGAGCAAACATCCAAGCAGAATTTTCGCGTAACTGACTGGATGAGAAGGCAAGAAATTCAAACTCCTTATCACCTATTCTTATGCCATTCTTGAGTACAGAAAGGATCCTTTCATATATATCCGTCCTTCCATGTCTCGAATCAGTGCAAGGAGATAAATCAGTTGAATGCATTTTATCTCCGTCCTCATCCACAAAAGAAATGCGGATAAAATTGTCAATGTACTCAGAATAATTCCGCAATACATGATTTGAGACATTAATTTCTGGACCAAAAAAATACACCCTACATGGTGTTATTTGCACCCTATGTACATAAACCAAGCCAGCATCTAACGATATTGAAGACAGTTTTGTAGAATGCCGGGAGGTGAGATATTTCTTGTATTGCTCAATCAACCACTGTGAAGGCTCATGACAACATTCTTTCAAATGGAACAGCTTGTCCAAGGCATCTAGGATTACGTCCATGTCCATCCTCCGCGGATCAACCATTCGATAAAAGCACAAATCAAGAGAAGGTCCAACTAGACAGCCATTCTGAACTAACAAATTTATCTTAAAGATGATCTCATAAGGCAAGTCAACTCCTCTGGGAGGGCCTACGATTGGAACTAGATCCGCACTGCAGGAGAAAGGAGAACCATTTTCCATAGAAAACGTTCCATCGGTTTCCTTATAATTGACAAAGTTCTCGTGAAAATTTGGAAGTGGATATTCACAAGGAATTTCTAAACATACAGCAGAAGACTGTCCAATGCAAGCTGAGGGAGTAAAATCAATCGCTCTCACCCACTGGTCATCAGAGCCATCTTTGAAAAAGTTGTAGAAATGACTGACCAAAACATCCACTGAATACTGAACAACTTTTTTATGAATATAGGGAGCCCGGGACAGCTAACATCCACAAGAACAAATTTATAGAAATATATTAGGTCCTCTATCATAAGCAGCATATTATGCAGAAAAGCATGCATGGTTGAATGGGAAGTGCACGCATAAGAAAATAGATAAAGGACTGGGTTTCTTTCATGTCAGTGAAAGTGAATGTTTGGGGGGCTGAAGCGGAAGCCCCAGAAACTGGCTCCTTATAAAGGAAAATCCATGATGTCCATCAATATATTTGCCTCCATGGAAGATTTGCCACTATGCCGAAAGTGTAAAATTCTAAACCTTTTAGGCTCTAAAACATTCAAAAGTTCCAAATTAGCCAGAAGCGAGAATATGATCAGCAGGTATGAACTCTTATCTCCATCACTGAAGGGAACTTTTGTACCATGCTTAGCCTCCTACTTTACCAACCTTGCCATGACCCAGAAGTTCATTAAATTCAATTAACAATACACAAATCAGACAAGAGTCTTCATCTAACATTAACATGTAGCCTAAGAAGATTGGAATTATTTAACCTAACAAATCACACGATTCCTAAAATCAAGAAACAACAACCTCATGAAAAATTATAATCATAAACCTCCGAGCCTTATCCTTTAAGACTGTTTACAAAATTCTATCATGTCTTGCTGTGATACTGTGCCTTAGTGAGTTTTCAAATACTGAGTTTCAGTTAGGGAATTATCAACCACGGAAAATGGCATTGAATGTCGTAAATCCTGAAGTCATAACCTTTCAATTGTTGCAATCAAGTCTTCCTAGCCATAACTCAATTTGAGTTCTCTTGTCTAGCAGTTCTCTTGTCTGGCAGCCTGTCTCAAGCTACCGCGTCTGCATTTAGGAAGAACCCAATTGGATAATTTTTCAAAAAGTCCAAAATTTGATCGCACATATTTACAAGTGCAGAACTTGCTCCATTGTATACTCAAGTTTTACAACTTCTAATACACTTTTCCCTAGCAATCAAATAGCATGCAACCTAAGTACAAGGTAGCCCCTAATGTGATCTCCAATAGGTGTATCACCAGTGGTCCCTGCAGAACTTGCTTCATCCCTCTACTTTCTTTCTCCCGATTTACATGCATCCCTTTATTTAGAAAGTTCCACATTACTCCCTCTGTTATGTGTTTTCTCTTGTTTGCATAAATAATTGAATTACTAAGTTGAACGTCAACGCACGCATGCTGTATTATGATTCATGGAATTTTTTTATGTGGCGCCAAAAAGGAACCGCATCAGACAACATAAAAATCGAAAACAAAAAAAAACAAAAAGAGAGAGACAGGAGCACGGACTCGTGGCCATGGCCACTTGATCCGGAGCATGCAACCATGGCACTCGAGCTCGTGGCCTCCATGGCCACTAGATTTGGAGTTCCCCAAACCTTGAGCTCGTGGCCATGGCCACCAGTTCTGGAGCTTGCCTTGGCCACTCGAGCTCCAGCTCCAGCTTGCGGCTGCTATGGCTACCAGATCTGGAGCTCACCAAACCTTGAGCTCGCAGCCACCATGGCCGCTCGTGCACAAGGTTTATTTTTTCCATATCTGGGATTTGAGGGGGGTAGTAGATGGTGACCACTTAGTAATTGGTGTGTCAGCAGAACATGTCCTTGATTTTAAACTAAATCTGTGTGCTTCCTATAATGAAAGTCTCAACCATATCTTTTCTAAAGAGCCCTCTTCCACAATCTCTCTCTTAATTTACAAAGTTGTTTTTGTCTAAGTCTCCCTTCAACATCCATTATACTGGTCCAATTTTTAAGAAATTCCTTGTAGATTGTAGATACTGGAGAACTCATCCTTCACTCCCAGAAACTCACTACCTTGACCCATTGTCGCAACCTAGCTCAATGACCATTGGGTCCCAAGATGAGTGGCTGTACCAGAATTTTCCTCATCCAGCCAGAGCCGACCAATAATGTTTGGAGTTCTGCCAGCCATTTCTCTGTTAAGATAAGGTCTTGGCAAGCTATCTATGTTCATGAGACATTTGATCCAGGCAGAAATACCATGAAGGTTAAACAGGGACAAAAAAAAAAAGAAAACAAAACATCTTCTAAATGAGTTACATCAAGTCATCAACTGGGAGCTTGAATAACCCCATTTAGTGAGCTAAAAATCAAATCCCAACACTATTGGGAAGAATGCAGTACGAAGAATTTTAATGTTCATTGGAATTAGAAGATCACACCCAAAACGATGTCCAGTCAAATATAAAAACCAAATATGCATTGTAGGATAAATCACAATATTAGCACAAAATAGTAAATCAGTCTCTTGTAATCTGAATGAAGTCCACTCACCTGAATCACAAGAGACATTGTTTTATGGCCTCTTGCACGATGTAGCTCGATCTGCCAAATATTTTCATAGGATAACTCGAGCTTATACTCTGTATTGTGATAAGATAAAAGGAAGCAGAATTTTCTCATCCCAAGCCCAAAATTTAGGGAGACGTTCACCCCTTTCCACAGAGTAGAGAACCTTTTACTTGATACCTGACAGCCAAAATTCAAAGTGATACCTTCCATTGAATGCGAAAGGGTTCTTGGCCTTTGTACAATATCATGCTCAACCCTGCGAGCAGTTAGATAAGATCGCCCACACCACAAATCTTTTCGACTAGCAAGTAAAATAATCAACTCTGCATGTTCAGCGTTCATAAATTGGACAATCGCATATGATCGAACCCCACGTTTATCCTGTCTAACTTTGATGGCATAAATAGTACCTCTGCCAGTCCTTTGCTCCAGGCATCCCCTGACTGTATCTACAGTCACTAATGAAGGGAATCCGTGTACATTTATAGTCTTACCCATTTAACTGATGCAAACTTTATAGCACTCTGTTACACCATATCAAGGGCATCACCAGGAATGACAGAAGATTTCCAGCCTAGGGCCTTTGAAAAGCACATGGACCATTCAACTCCAAGCACGAAGTTTGCCGTACTGAGAGGGGAAAAAATTAGACAGGAAACATGAAAATTTATATAAACTGATTGTTGCCTCAAACTACCACAAATCATCATAGTGATTGATCATCAAATGAACACTTGATTTCTCCATCTTGAGAAAACTATTTACAAGCATAATGGGCTTCAAACAGCTTTGTTCACAGTAAGCACAAGAGTGACCAGCATCAGAAAAATATCAAAACGGCCTGCAATTTTAGGCAACCATATCAACATATGACAGTGATGGACTTTATTTCCGATTAACAAAGATGCCTTCCCGAAAAGATCTACATGTTAATGATCATGAATTCTTCAACGAAGCAAAATAAGGAATTCAAAATAAGAATATCATTGGGACATTCACAGCACCTCGAGTCCTTCTTAACCCGCAAGAGAGTGTGAAACTGCAACCAACTCACTATTGTGAAATCATGTGCAATTTTATCATTCAGGCAAACCTCATTCGGAGAGAATGAGTATTGGAGGAGAATTATTGTTGAAGGGTAGTTAGCACTTTATGTCAGCTGCCAGCAATTGCAGCAGAACCAAATCTGTATCTTGGCACAAATCAAAATGACAGAGAGAAATCAGTTGTTTGCAACTATTGTTTCTTCAATCTCGGATCCATGCTGATAAAAGTATTCACGAAAACCCAAGATGTGTTGATCCCAACTAAACTTAAGTCAAATTTCAAGCAGCAGAAGTTCTCAGGATGCTGTCCAAACACGTTCGTGAATGGAACAACAGGACGTAACTGAGCTTTCCAACGCACAAATTGCTACAGAGGTGAAACAGAAGGAATTCCTAAACCTTTACCCATGGTATTTTGACAGGCATACAAAAGAAATAGATAATTCCGCTAGGAATGTAAAGTACCAAGATGAATACCTCCCACAAGTCCATAATACTATGTCAAATTGCAATTAGATTCTCCACGATGCTTCTTGAAAAATTCCTCCCGAGTCAATGTTTATATTTTATAGTTGAGAAAAGGTTGCAATTCTAACATTCACACTCTAGAACATAAAACGAACAAGGAAGCAGAAATTCCCTTTTGCAGCCACATCTAAATATCATCGGAGAAAATGTCGTAATTCTTCTCAAATGTCCGGAGCTTTTCTTTTCCAATCACTTGACTTCTCTAATGATAATTAGACGGGGCTACAAAAATTCTTTCGAAGAAGTTGCACACAAAACACACATCAAACAGCAAAAATGGGTAAAAGTCCCATCTTGGCAACGACAGGGTCACAATTCAGCATTTCAGCGCAAGCAGCAAAACAGGACACATGTCGACACAAAGAGCGCGAATGTAGCGCGCCACACGCCACTTGAGCGGCAGAACCAATCAACACAATAGGAAGTAAACCATCAGCAAGCACACGCTTGCGTTTTTTCGTCTTTTCTTTTCCCCTATACCCAAGCACCATCTCACTCCTGAAGCAAATTCCCACACAATGTAGCTTCTCCGAACCAAACCCCACCCCCCCCCCCCCCCCAAAAACAAAAAAAAAACCGTGAGATCCCACACGTGATCGCAAACGTTCTTCACAGGCCGGAGTTCCCACTCTTGAATATAATGTCCCAGTACAGCCAAAAAAAAAAACACGGCGATCATAAAAAATCCAAACTTTACTGACAAGAAGGAGAAGAAGAAGAAACCCAGTTACCTCTGAGAGCTCGCCGAGCAGGGAAGCAAGAAGGGTCTGTCTCTGCGGCGACACAGAGAGTATTAGAAAAGGAAACTGCCCCAGGAACGAAGACGGAGCAGCGTCCCCTCCGCCGACGTCCACCCCGAGTCAACCCCTCAGTCAACAACACCACACTGCACTAAAAAGTCAATCGATCACTCTCTCTCTCTCCCTCTCTCTCTCTCTCTCTCGCTCAGTCGCTCCTGCTCTTCTGCATTTGACATAGGGGTGGGGGAAGAGAGAGAGAGAGAGTGGAAAAAGCGACAATTACGTCCTTCGCGGGCCATGCTGGCTGACGAATGAGAACGTGAGGATCCCTCTGCATGAAGCGGAGCGAGTACCTTACTTGTTAAGGAAGACGGGACCCACACGCGCACGAAGAGAAGAATATTGCCGTACTGCCACGTTTCGAGAGCTGACTGCTTCGCCTCCCTTTCTCAATGTTTCTCTTTCCCTTTTCCACTCCCGAGACTTATTGAAGAAATTCTAGCGCCCCCCCTCCCCCCGGAATCAATTAGCAAAAAAAGAAAGAAAAAGAATCGGCTGGCAAATAAAATAATCCTGATTCCATATCTTTCACAAAAAAATATATGATTTGAAGAATACTTTATGAAAAAATATTGCTTGTATGACTTATAAAAATAAATGGACAAGCCAGTCGTATTTTTATTGTGGTCACAAAGATATTTTCAATAAAAATTATTATTGATAATGAAAAAAAATCATTAATTAATTATTCCGATCGAAACAAGCGATTAGTTTTAAAAAGGTATTTTTCAAATCATTTTTCATCCACAAAATAAAATAAGGCTAAGCATTATTTTGATAATCCATGAGATTAATTGGACACTGGAAAATGATATTAAAAATGTCATGACTTTTGTGCGACGCTCGTTCTAGTGCCAAAACTTTTTGACCAACTACTTAAATGCAATGTCAGTGTAAAATCGTTCACTTCACTATCTATTCTAACTAATCGTCCCTTGTGACTTTTCAAGTTAATTTTTTAGAACGATTGTGGCTTTTCAAAAGAAAAATCTAAGTCTAAGGTGGACAATCTTCAATCAAAATGACAAAGAATGATTCGTTTTGGCCCTTTTGTTACCCAAATTCATTCGAAACCGAAACCCTAAATTCTACAAAGGGATTCCTCTCCCCGAGAAACTTGAGCAGTGGAGAGATTCAAGATGAGATGAGCATTGAGCAGTGGAGAGGATCGAGCTTACGAGATAACAAAGTGGGGATCGGTCGAATCGGCTTCGGTGAGGTCGAGATGACGAGGAGACAACGTGACACGAGGAATTGCGCTTGATTTGAATGAATCGCAAAGAACTTGCTGGTGTGCCTTGCCGGAATCCTGCAAATCGCAGACAAATCGAAGGTTACGGAGATGGCACGTTGGGTGCATTAGTGGAAAATCGCCTGCCTCTTCCTAAACATTTCTGCATCTAAGTATGGCTTGAACATCTTCTGCCAATTTTTTTGCCAAGTTCACACTGTTATCTTGCAAAAAATCCCTCCACCGAATCCGCTCAGTCCTTTTCTTTTCGATTCCAGATTGTAGTGTGTATTTTCTTCGTCAATTGTGCACAAACTTTAAATGACTAAGCTCCATTGAAGAACCATCATCGCTCAACCATTGGAGAGGAAGAGGGACAAATGGAGCAACAAATCTCTTCCCCTTTTTTTCTTTTTCTTTTTTTTTTTTTTTGGTTTTTATTTATAGTTTTACCGATAAGGCCAAAACAACTTTGCTTTTTCTTCATGATTTTTGCTGATTGGATTTTCTTTGGCAAGCCACGTCAATTGATTTACGATAAATTAACGTCATGTCAGATTTTCGAATCATACTAATCACCGATGACAATGAAGTGATTTTTTTTTTTTCCGAAAGTAACACTCAAGTGATCTCTTGAAAAATTTTGTCATTAGAAGTTGTATGAAAATTATGATACTTGAATACTAGTTAATAGAAGTATATATCGGTCTAATCCAATCCAAGAATCGGATTGGATTGGATCAAATCGGTTAATTCTTGGTGGTTTCCATGAGAATCGATCTAATTCCTAGTTCTAAAAATGTGGAATTGGGAATAACCAATCCAATTTTGGAATCGGGAACTAAACTAGTGTTCGGTCTCTTATGTGAAACTAGACCGAACCAAAACGTCAAAACCAGCTAGAGGTAACCCTAAATTAAAATTAGAGCTCTTTCTCTCTCGTTTAGACCAAAGCTTCTCACCGCTCTGAGCTGCTCACCTCTCTTTCGTGCAACCACCACCATGGTCTCGACTCTCGAGCAACCACCATCACAGCGAAGCTCCTCGTGTGGAAACCAAGGGTGAGAAAGATGAAAGAGGTTCGTCAACGGAGAAACCCTTGGATGCTTGATGCGACGAGAGAGAGTAGAGGGAAAGTATAAAGAGAGAGATGCGGCTGTTTTAATAATAAAAGGAAAAGGGACATCCATAAAAATATTTACCTAGTAGCTTGTCAATTCCCTCTGTGCACACTTTCTTAGGTAAATGTTGCTTTGGTCCCACGAGGACTCAAAAAAAAAGTAGTGAGGTACCTGTCTTTTCAATTTTTTGTCTAAATTAATAATTTGTTTAAAAAGAGTAAAGGAAATATAGTTGCGAACAGCTGTATTTTACTCAGTTCCTTCCTAAGTAAAATCAAGAATTAAATTAAACTGAAACCTAAAACCTTTTCTCGATTCCAAAACCACTTGGTCCAGCTTCGGAATTGGGAGGCACAAGGTTAATTCTCAGTTCTACGCCATGGATTAATCAATTGAGAACCAATCACCCATATTGATTAAAAATTCATAATAATAATAAAAATTTGCACGTTGTGTTTTCATAATGAGTTGGAAGCTACTTATCCTCCGTGGAAAGTGGTCAAAAACTAATGAATTTTGCAATTCAAATGTCATGTGAGAAGAAGAAATTTTAAGAGAAATTAACAATGAATGATACCTAATTTGCTTCGGGCTTCAGAACCTAAGCCAGCCGCTAGGAGATTTACTATGAATCCACATGGTACAGATTTATCAATCTTTCGATTCGTCAAGTGTTTCCCAAGCACTAACCTCTTACAGAGAATTCACTTAAAAAAATTTCAGAAAAAACTCTTTAAACTTTTTTTGTTTGCTCTAGAGAGTTAACCAATTTGAATTCCATCTACTGTATATACATGATGATTGTATCCAAAATAAAAACTTTTAGGAAACGTGTTGAAACTACTCAAATTAGGAAACCTACATAAACTAAGAAACCTATTTAGATTGGACTCAAATTTAAGTCATATTCTTAACATAAGCTTACTAATCACGTGACAAGTTAATCAGCAACATGTTGATATTTGACGAGGACATGGCGCTACTCACAAGGAAATTCAAGAGCATCATGAGAAAAGGGGAAGGAGCTTCAAAGGCAAGAGACTAATGGGATCCTCTGAAGATAATGAAGTTCTCCAAATATAAAATGAGAATAAATGTCAGGATGCAGTTGGCTATGAATGCAGGAAACCTGATCATGTCAAACCAGAAGTTCACTAGACCAAAAGGAAGAATAGCAAGTTTGAAAAGAAGAAAAGAGTGCTGAAAGCAAAAGCGTGGAGATAAGGTCGAGAATCATATAGCTCATCCCATTAGGAAGAGAGTTTTCAATTTTGAGAAACATCTAGGGCTTTGCGTTAAAAATTTAGAGGCCCAAGAAGGAAATATTATTATGACCCTCCGACGGAATTGCATCAAACGAGCATATCTCGACTCTTGAGATGTCTTTTCACTTTTGCTATTGTGTTTTTTTTTTTTTTTGGGTCCATTAGTATAAGTTACTTGTGCAATAAATACGTTGTAGTCACTTATGGAATATTATTGGATATCAATCACATGTGTAGTGATGGTGAAAGCGTTGCTAATTAAAGGTAAATATACTTTTGGTATCTGTTAAAACTTAGTTGGATATATCATCCATGCCAATGCTGCCATGTTGCTTAGGATAACTAGCGTTGACTGCACTATCACATTAGCAATCTCTAGCTAAAGTTAGCTTATATGACTAAATTAATAAATCGTCAAAATATTTATGATTAATTTGGCAAAATGATAGAAATGTTTCTGACTAAATTGGTGCAGCTGCAACGGAATTTGAACTAAATTGATCAAATTAAAATGTTTAAAACTGAATTAGCACGGGTATAATAAATTTAGGACTTTTTTGGTAATTTCCCTTAGGAATTGGTGACTTTATGTACTTGAAGAGTTAATATACTGCTTTTCATTCAAGGTTCGTTCAAATGTAATTAGGAGTTGATCTTAGATTTCTTTTGTTGTAGTACAAGAAGAAATTCTATTAAATATAGATGGAGACATACATATTATATGAGATGAATAGTTTTAGCATTTAGTGCAAGTTTAATTTCGTCACGATTAGCAGCAAGTGGAGATAGTGGATGTTCTTCTCTAGCCGGTGGAATAGGAGGTCCTGCTGGTGGAGGAATTACCAATCCATTCTCAATTACGTCCCACATAGGAATCTCTGTAGCTGGAAGAAACACTTTAATTTTTTGTTTCCAGTAGTTGTCGTCTGTATCATCAAAGTAAGCTAGCTTACTGGGAGCTTGTCCATGAGGAGCACCAAAACCAATAATGATGTTAAAAATAGATAAGATTTTACTTCAAATAACAAACAAAAAAGATCTTATACCAATTGTTGAGGCTAGCAATACAACTTAGAGAGAGTGAATAGGTCTATTAAAAACTTAAACAATTTTTCTCACGGAAGATAACATGATGTACTTTGACAGTAGCAAGAATAGATTAACAACTATAAGTAAGCTAATACTTCTATCAGGCGGTTAAAGCAATAATGAATAGATAGAAAGTAGCACACAACAATATATAGTGTTTCGGCTTATCCTCAAGTCTACGTTCAAGGAAGCCAATTAGTAGAGATACTAAAGTGTAAATAATGCACCCTTGAGAGTGAGTTCCACATTTCTTTTCCCTAATTTTAATTCATATGTCGCGTAAAATGTACTCAAAATTTGAATACAGTGAGGAGATCAGCATCTTTCCTGGTCTGATCTTTACAGTACTCGTATTGCTTTTGATCAAGAAGTTTGAACGTATTGACCTTTTGGTACTCTTGGGGCTTCGATAAGCAAGAAGTCATCACCTTTACAATGACCAGTATCAATGTGGTGCTTCTTCAAGAAATTAAAGTCAAAAGGCATTAGGTTGCTCGTCCTCATGCAGGGGGTAGCTTCGATAGATGATCCCAGTTCTTTAAGTAGATTTGTGAAACTAGGTGCATTGTATTGTGAAACCGACACTTGCGTGCCTAAATGATTACTTCACCGGAAGCTGTTTTTCGAACTGCAGATTTCCGTGCAATGCTAATCCCCTATGTGCTGTTTTTTTTTTTTTTTTGGTAAGAATCCCCTATGTGCTGTTTCGACCAAAAGAAAACAAAAATCTCCTATGTGCTGCTACATAATGTACCGTTCCCGTGATCACAAACTGCTGCAAAATTTTCCAACATCACACATTGCAAGAGCATAATATTATTCTCAAAGTCCACGACAAACTAAATCTGATGCAGCATCATCTGGACTAGAGCTGTCATCTGAAATTACAGAAATGTTATAACGTTCAAATCCCCCAGCTTTAGGAATCGGAGGAACCTATGTCATGGAAGAATAACTGTCATTCACGGAAATTTACGGGGTACACAACGTTTATTGTGACACCATGGAAAGTCCCGTTCAGAGAGACTGTAAACTGTGAACAGCCGTCAGGCATTACCATCATGTAGTAAAAGATGTAATGCATGCACGAACAGCAGCCAGTATTGAAGCTTTGCTAAATAAAAGCAGGAGTCTAGGAGGAACGTTGCCTGCACATTGCAGAAGGCACAAAAACACAATAACTCCGCTCCCTCCAACTAATAAAATATCTGAGTAGGATTTGTCAGGAACAATCCACGGGTTAAGTGGTCTTCAAGAGTGGACGTATTATCAGTTATCCTACCTCGTTTTTTCTTCTTAATTTGGATCAGTTTATCATATACACACCAAGGAAAGCTAAGATAATGATCTCGATTCAGACCCTCGTTATAGCAACCCCAATAACTCGGGTGATATGTGACATGATACCAAGCAGATGCTTTTGCATATTCATCGACAGCCTCAGAATCTGAACCACTTCCCTTATCATTAAACCAGTTCCGAGCTTCCTTTCTCAGGGATTTTACAGCCCTGGTAATGCTGTCAGAGTCCCTCTTCTTGGTGAAAGATTTGGACATTTTCATTATGCAGCCACTAAGTATTTCGGCCTCTGTGTTAATCCCATAGTACTCCATCATATTACCCAGCTTGTAATCATAATTACCCTTGTGATAGAAAGCGTCATCGACATATTCCTCAAATCCGCCCACCTCCATCTCTGGGTCATAAGATTGCCTCGCCATTTCCAGCGTGAACTTCCGAATAGAGCTCGATGCATATGCTAGCTCTTTGACTTCCCGGAAAAGCTTTCCGATCACGTTATTGGATGGGTAGCTGGACTTGTCAGGCTTCTCCATGAAGTCTGGGCATTCTTTGGCATACAGATTAGGAGGTATCACAGCAGGTACGCCAGTTTTCGGAAAGTCGACAGCAATAGAGAAAAGTCTGGCAAGCTCTAAACATTCAGGGCTCATGGCCTTTCCAGGCTTACTATCTGCAAACGCGGTGTGGGAGTCGGCAATAATTCCAAGGCTGTCATTAAGCATGAATTTTACAAAATACTCTTCCACTTCCTGTTTAAGCAACAACACCACCACAAAAAGAGTTGAATTAACCCCTACATCCACGAAGCATTACTAGAGAAATCAAGGGGTGAATTTCAAACTGGATGCAACTCATTCATCTCCCGCATAATCGATTATCGATTACCTTACAAAATAAAGGTAGACAGGATAACTTATCGATCTCCCACGTATTTGATCATCGATTACCTTATGAAAACAAAGGTACACTGGGATATACTCTTCTCGTAAGTAATTCAAGGTACATGTTGACCATTTCCTGTTCCAGCATTCCCAATGTTTCCCAATAATCCGTTCATTTCATCATCATGAAAAGGAAATGTTCCGCATAGCAACAGAACAATGCATACAACCATCTTAGTAAAAGCGAATATGCATGGGAAAGTATAGCCTAATAATGACTACACTTGAACAAAAAAAAAAAAAGGAAATTCTCAACAGCAGTGAAGAGCAGGTCCCAAATCCAACATCAAGAAGGTACAATCAAGTATCGAGGCCAAGTTCTAGGAATAATTACCAATTAAATCCTAAACCTAATGTATGGATTTTGATTCAATTTTAAATTTTTCAACTTTGTCGATGTAGTTCTAAACATTTGTGCAAAATCACACTTTTATTCCTTATGGCCAATTGCCGCCCAAAATAGCTGATGTCACGATTCACAAATTGTCCACGTTAGCATGTTATATAGGAAAACCGGTGATGATTGGACTCCACCTTAGCAATTTCTAGCAACAATTGGCCAAAGGAACTATATTGAAATTTTGTGCAAAGGTTTGGGATTACATTGGCAAAATATAATAGATTTAGAACTGATGGGTAATTATCCCGAAATTTTACTTGTAGATTTGCACTAGAACAAAATCTTATTATAAAGATCTAAAGATTCTTTTCCATACAAACCCATACATCACCATCGTAAATGATAACCTCCAAACAAACCCAAATTAAGTGAAGCCACAGTTAAAACAAGCAAATAGCCAACACCAAAGTATGAGCCCCAGCCCTTTTCCCCCAAAAGCAAGGATGAGTTATCATGATGAATCTCTGTTCTCTGGAAGAGTTTCTTCGCAATAAGGAAATTGAATGGACCGATGTACGGTACCTCCAATTTTAGATGATCGATATTTCCGTTGTTGCCTAGCCATCTAGATAACACCACAGCATCTAAAGCTTCATTATTTACCATAATCGCTTTTTGTTTCCCTACAAATGTTTATCACTTTGTTTAAGTGGCGTCTGAAGTTGTGACAGAAAATTTGGCGTATAGCTTTTAGGACAGAAGACGTATGGTTTGGCTTTATGAATCCTATCAACGTAATGGTTGAATCAATGAGCCCAGTTATACTCAACTGTATGATTAGTAAGTAATCTTTTAAGCTATCATCTGCTTGCCAAAGGTGCAAACTTAGGGATTCTTCCAACCCAGGGTAGGAAGAAAGAGAAGCACACAAATTTAGAAGCAGAAGGAACCGGCGAGAAAACAAAAGAACATAGCAGGGTTGACATGACATGATGCTCACACGCCTAATTCCTCCGCAAGGATGAAATGCAATCCAAGCATCATGTTGGACAAGCCAAGTCGAATGAAAAGAAAGACAATGTGAAGATAATGGATGCTAGATGTATTTCCTACTATAACTGTAATCTGTTATATAAGTTTCATGGTACCAGAAAAAAGTTATTACAGGGTATAGAATTCCCTGAAAATGCTCAGGAAAAGCATTACCTCAATAGTGACATCGTGATCCAACTGTTCAATCGGGGCAGGTGTGTAATCCATAGGTTCGCTCTGGAGAGGTGGAACTAATTCTGAGTCCCAGGAGACGAAGTAACCATCTCCATCCAAATCACCCCCTGAACACTCACTGGGATGCGGCCTATTTTGTGCAAAAAGAGTAAGATGCATTAAGAGAGTATGCATTAAGAAAGAGAAATTGTCTGAGATGAGAATCAAAATAAGTGCAGATCAATATCATGTTTTGCTTTCTACTTTTATCAACTAACAGTGTGTTAGGGAGGATTAAAAGTAGAAAAGTTAACCCAAATTATGGGGAAGGAATTTCTTGCCTCTACTTTTATAGCTAGTAGAATTAAGGGGAAAAACTAAAGGGATTTATCCAGAACCAGAACTATCAGAAGCATAGACAACATAGAGCATGCTTCTTAGCAAGGTTGGACACAAAATTTACTCATCAGCCTCGGATCACTGAACTCAAACCACATTCAAGAAAGAGACACCAGGAGAAAGATTAACAAGAGTTCAAATCTAGCCATCAAGTCCCACTGGATAAACATTTGAGTATTTATTCTCAAAACTCAGAGGTGATAGAAAAGAAGGCCCAAAACTAATCCTAAAGAACTGTCAAAATCATCCTTGGCTATGGAAAATGAGGAAAAGATTAAATTGGGTTACACATCCGACCATATATTTCAGACCTAATACAAACATAATATCAGAAATTTTAGACCTTATTACTATGATCGAACCCACATCAAAACAATAGTCAAAGATCCACAACCAAAAACAAAAACAAGCCCAGGATAGATCCTTGACAAGTGCCAGTGCAACTACGGTCATTGTATCATTGTAAGCCAATAACAAGGCACGTTCGAGTCATACCTTTTTCCTTTTTGTGGAAAAACAACACAATCCACCATATGACGTAAAGCTGGCACATCTACGGCAGTTAGAACTCGAACATCACCGGGATGTAAGCAAGGATTCCTCGCAACAACTACATTTCCCTGTACAACAGTTTGATCTGAGTCAGAACTTCTGAACATGATTGACTCATCCCACATCTGTTTTTTCCTTCTACCAGAATACTGCACAAACACCTGACCATATTGTAAAGTTCGGGTCTCATCAAGGCATCCCATCATGTATCTTCCTTCAGGAAGAAATATCTTTGTTTTTGTCCGTAAAAGAAACAATTTTGCAGCTCTGAATGTTCGCAGCATCATCGATAGAAATGGCTCAGCATCAGGCTCATAACCACACTTTAGCATTTCTTTGAGAATGTTAGCATTCTCGCCAGGGGACATTAAATCTAGAGCCTCTTGTGCTCGTAAGGGATCAACTAAAATAGCATTTAGCTGATCTACAGCATTTCTTTGTTTTTTCTCAAACACGTGATCTGGAACGCCAAGCGTTGAGAGAAGAGTGATTAACTGGCGATTCAGAAAGAGAGGCTGATATTTGCTCCACGCCAAGACATTTAGCTTTGTCTCATTCGATTCATACTTGGACATGCTCTCTCTGAGTGACAGTTTAACAGAGGATGTCGGATCAACAGCTACAACACCTTTGTATCCGCCATAGCGAATTTGAAATGCTGAAGGAGTATAGCCGTTGAAGCCACATTTTCTTGCAACTTTCCGAGCGAAATTTTCAGATATTTTCCCGATTCCGTCAGAGAAGTTATAATATTTATCCTCAACATGTGATTTGACTTTAACATCCGGAATGACTTCAACTTCATGTCTATCTACATTGAGAGTTTCAGTAGATGAACCAAAGGATTGGCCGAGTCTTGCGGCATATCTTGCGACATTTCTTATTTTTCTGAATTCACCCATCTTTGCCCTGATAGTTGCAGCAGTTGTACCATTTGTTGGAGCAAACATCCAAGCAGAATTTTCGCGTAACTGACTGGATGAGAAGGCAAGAAATTCAAACTCCTTATCACCTATTCTTATGCCATTCTTGAGTATAGAAAGGATCCTTTCATATATATCCGTCCTTCCATGTCTCGAACCAGTGTGAGGAGATAAATCAGTTGAATGCATTTTTTCCAAGTTCTCATCCACAAAAGAAATGCGGATAAAATTGTCAATGTACTGAGAATATCTCCGCAATACATGATTTGAGACATTAATTTCTGGACCAAAAAAATACACCCTGCTCGGTGTTATTTGCACCCTATGTACATAAACCAAGCCAGCATCTAACGTTATTGAAGACAGTTTCGTAGAATGCCGGGAGGTGAGATATTTCTTGTACTGCTTAATCAGCCACTTTGAAGGTTCATAACAACATTCTTTCATATGGAACAGTTTGTCTAAGGCATCTAGGATCATGTCCATGTCTATCCTCCGTGTATCAACCATTCGATAAAATAAAGAATCAAGACAAGGTCCTGCTAGACAGCCATTCTGAACTAACATATTGATCTTAAAGACAATCTCATACGGCAAGTCAAGTCCCCTGGGAGGGCCTACGATTGGAATCAGATCCGCACTGGAGGAGAAAGGAGAACCAACTTCCATATACAATGTTCCATCGGTTTCCTTATAATTGACAAAGTTTTCATGAAAATCTGGAACCGTGCATTCCCGAGGAATCTCTAAACAGACAGCACATGACTGTCCAATGCAAGCCAATGAAGTAAAATCAGTCGCTCTAACCCACTGGTCATCAGAACCATCTTTGAAAAAGTTGTAGAGAGGACTGCCCCAGATATTCTCTGATTCCGAATGCTGAACTTTTTTATGAATACAAGGAGCCCCATACAGCTAACATCCACGAGAACAAAAGTCACAGAAATTTATCAGGTCCTCCTCTATCATAAGAAGCATATACCATGTAGAAAAGCATGCATGGTTGTGCAAGCATAAGAAAAAAGATGAGGACCGGGCCTCTTTATCTCAGTGAAAGTGTGAGTTTTCTTATACAGAATCCAAAAAGGGCTGAAGCCCTGAAAGCTGGCTCTACATAAAGGAAAATTCATGATGTCTATCAGTATGTGAACGTCCATGGAAAATTTTCCACTACGCCAAAAGTATAAAGTTATAAACTCTAACTTTGCAGAGGCTCTAAAACGTTTGTAAGTTCCAAATTAGCCAGATGCCAGAATAAGATCAGCATAGATGAAATTTAATCTCTATTACCGGAGGGAACTTCTGTACCCTGCTTAGCCTCCTGCTTAACCAACCTTGCCATGACCCCGAAGTTTGTTAAGATCAACTAATAATACACGGATCAGACAAGAGTCTTCATCTATCATTAACTCGTAGCCTTAGAAGATTGGAACTTTTTAATATAACAAGATGCAGGATTCCCAAAATCAAGAAACAACAGCCTCATGAAAGATTTTGACCATGAACCTCCAAGCTTTATTCTTTAAGAAGTTTACAAAAACACTATCGTGTCTTCTCGTGATTTTAACCGTGCGTTAGTAAGTCCTTAAAATGCTGAGAGTTTTAATTAGGAAATTATTTATTGAAAATATGTCTCAAGCTTGAAGCTAAAAAGGAAACTTTCCTAATTCAAGAGTTTATATCATGAGAAATTGTATGACTAAACATTGTATGAGTTATTAGGTGTAACTGACAACTAAAAATATTGAATGTGTTTGAACAACTCGAGTATGGTTGTTTTCTCTGCTATATCATTTAATCTATAATGTAATTTTTTGCTACTCTCACCATGGACGTAAATTACCTAACTGAACCACATAAATCTAGCGTCCTATTTATTTTTCAATGCTATCTATTTTACTATTCGATTGCTTGCTTCCACAACACTATCATTTACGGAAAATGGTATTGAAAGTCATAAATCTTGTGTACAAAATGTAACCAGGTGATAAACTTTTCAATTGGCGCAATCAAGTCCTCCTAGCTATAACGTTCTTTATTTCTCTTATTTGGCAGCCTATCCCAAGCTATCAGGTATGCATTTTAGAGGAAACGTGACTGGATATTTTTCAAAATGGCTAAAATTTGATTGCACAAATTTTCATGTTCAGAACTTGATTCATTGAATACACAAATTTTACGATTTCTGATAGAACTTTTTCCCCATTAATCAAATTGCATGCGACATAAATACAAGGTAGCCCTTAACATAATCTCCAATGGGTGTAATGTCACAGTGGTCCTTGGACTTTTGCCCAAAAATCAAAATACCTCTACCTTTTTCAATTCAAAAGCATCCCTTAATTTGTTTAAATGTTAAACATTAATCCCTTTGTTATATATCTTCCCTTGTCTGCATGCACAGTCAAATTGTTGAGTTGGACATCTAAGTACACAGGTCACCTTATTATTCATGGAATTCTTTTTTTCTTTTATGTGGTGCCAAATAGGCACAGCATCACACAATATAAAGAGAGAGAGGGAGGAGCATGGACTCACGGCCATGACCACTTGAGCTTGAGCTCACAGCAGCCATGGCCACCAGCGAGCTCGAGCTTGCAAATGCCAGAACCACCTAATCTGGTGCTCACAAAACCTCGAGCCCATCGCCATCATGGCTGCTTGGGCGTGTGGTTTAGTTTTCGTGTATCTGGAATTTGAGGGGAGGAGGAGATGGCGGCCTCCTAGAATGCGCATGATAAGTTGTCAATTTCTCTATTCTTTTGTTTTTTGGAGCCAAAAAAAAAAAAAAAAAGACATTTGTTAGGTAACGTCAACTAAATTTTCTATTCCCCAAAATAAAAAAGTAGCCAAAGAATAAATTTAGAACAGAAACAAAAAATAGAAAAAAGTAACTTTTTACTCTTGAAAATAATTTTTACAAATAAGTCATTTTTTTTATTTTCTTCTTCTTCCTCACTAGTCGCCGGCCCCCACCGTCTGTCGCCCCCAACTGGCTACCACCGGCTAGAGGAGGAGCAAGAAGAGGAAGAGAGGGAAAAAAGAAAAATCTAAAAAATATTAAAAAATTTAAAAAATTCTACGTTGCAAAAAAAAAAATGCGGATCATATCAAATGCATTCATTTTCTTTTTCTATTGCGAAAATAGAAATTTTGTGCAATTGTCAAACGCGTTTTTTACTCATAAATTATTCCAGAAAAATAAAAATAGAAAATTACTATTTTTGAAAAGAAATTATTCCCCAGAATAGAAATTTTACCAAACGCACCTTTAGTCATTAGTACGTAGTATAACATGTTCTTTGATTTCCAAACTAGGTCCACATGCATCCTAAGACAAAAAAATTCAACCATATCTTTTCTATGGAGCCCTCTTCCACCATCTCTCTCTCTCTCTCTCTCAATTTACAATGCTATTATTGCCCAGGTCTCTTTGGAACATACACTATACTGGTCCAATCTTTAAGTAATTCCATGCAGAATGTAAATACTTGAGAAGTCATCATTTACTCCCACAAACTTACTACCTTGACGCTTCATAGCAACCTATCCCAATGACCCCCTGAATCCCAATTGATAAGACGAGGCCAAACCGGAACCCCTTTTCCTAGTCCCAACCAGAGCCCACCAAAAATGTCTGAGAGTTTGCCTGCCATTTCTCTGTTAAGGTCTGGAAAATACAATAAAATTTAAACAAAAAGTAACTACTGGGAGCCTGAAACAACCCCATTCAGAGAGCCGAAAATCAGAATTTTAACGTTCATTAGAATTAGGAGGTTGCACACAAGGCGATGTCTGATCAAATGTAAAAACCAATTATGCATCGGAGGATAAATCACGATATTAGTGTAAATTAGTCCCGTGATCTGAATGAAGTTCACTCACCTGAATCACGAGATGCATTGCCCCACGGCCTCTCGGACGGTGTAGCTCCATCTGCCAGATGTTTTCGTAGGATAACTCGAGCTTATACTCCGCATCGAAATGAGACACAAAAAAGCAGAATTTTCTCCGCTTCGTTCCGAAATTCACAGTGACATTCTCCCCTGTCCACAGTCTAGAGAACCTTTTAGCTGATACCTGGCAGCCAAAATGCAGAGCTATACCTTCCATCGAATGCCAAAGGGTTCTTGGCTTCTGCACAATATCGTAATTAGCCTTGCATACAGTCAAACAAGAACACTGATACCACAAACCTTGACTAGCCGATGAAATAATCGACTCAGCATATTCAGGGTCGATAAACTGGACATAAGCATGGGATCCATCCTCAAGTTTGTTTGGTCTAACCTTGATGGCGTCAACAGTATCTTTCCCGGTCTTTTGCTCCAGGAATTTCCTGACTGTATCATTCGTCACTAATGAAGAGAATCCGCGTACGAGTATAGTCTTACCCATTCTACTGACGAGAACTTTATAGCGCTCTGTTACACCGTATCGAGGAGGTCACCAGCAGTGACAGAGCAGCGTCTGCAGCCCAGGGTCCTTCAAAAACAAGTTGGGCCATTAGACAGGAAACATGAGAACTTACATAAACTAATGGTTGCCTCAAACTACCACGGATCATCTAAGTGATCGATTATCAAAATGAATGCTTGATCACTGCTATTTGAAAAGCACTCAGAAAAACTATATACAGGCGCAACGGGATCAATCAGCATTGTACACCTTAAGGATAAGAGCGACTGGCACCCGGAAAAAAAACATCAGAACAGCCTACAAGTTCAGGCAACCATACCGGACGTACGACAGCGATGGATTCTAATTCCAGATAATGAAGTTGCCTTCCTAAAGAGACTCACGTCACGTGCTAATAATCATGAATCCTTCACGGTACTTAAGACCCCTTCTCAACGTGCATCATCTCACGCCGTGAAGCAGTCACGGAAAACCGCGAGATCCACGCACGATCATAAGAGACAGTCGCACGGAGTTCGCACTCTCGAACATGATGTCAAGTTACAGCGAGAGGGAACGGCGATCATCGAAAACCCAAGCTTGACTAACAAGAATAAGTAGATGTAGTAGAAGAAGAAGCGCGGTTACCCGGAAGAGCTGGCACAGCGGGGAAGGAATGGTCTGTCTCAGCGGTGCTCGAGAGAGAGAGAAAGGGAGAGGGAGTAGAAAAGGAGAGTGGCGGAGAGAAGGGAGAGCGTCTCCTTCGCCTTCTAACTCCAAGTCAACCTCTCTCAGTCAACAACCCCCCGCTGCAAGATACCACTGCATTGCACTAGTCAGTCATTCCCTCCGTCACTGCTCCGTAACGATAGGAGGGAGAGTGAGAGTAGAAAAGTCAGGATTCCCTCCGCTTCGCGGGCCACTCCTGGTGACGAATGCGAAGGTGGCGACGGCTCTGCATTAGCCAACGTGCTCGTCAAGTTAAGGAAGCAATTGGCCTCGGGACCCACGACGAGAGAGTATACCGTACCGCCCACGTGTCGGTAGGTCACTGGTTCTCCAACCCTCTTTTTCTTTTTCTTTTTTGTTGCCCTTTCCACTGGTGACATTCCGACGTGGACTCGATGCTCCCCTTCACCTTAGACCAGGCATCTTCCTACGCCACAATGCGTACCTATCCAAAAACCACTACCATAGGATTTAATGTCATTTGTTGGGAGTGTGCAGCATAAGCCCAATACCTTCACTTAGAGAAATCACCAAGAAAGAGCTCAAGTACGAGCCCGTCAATATATTCAATTAGACCCACATTTACTCAAAAGTTTCAACTAATGAGTTATGAGCCAATCAAGATATATTAACTGCTATATACTACATCAATTCTTTGATATGAAATTTCTTTAATAGAACTCACGTGTGTATCCTAACGAGGTCCACCTAAATTAAATTTGCAATAGAACTTATTAACAATCCCAAACCTTGTTGCCTTGTTTGATATCCCAGAGAGGTTAATTAGACTCTAATCAAGACCCATTGATTAGTTTCTCTAAATTTTGACGCTTCAGATCAAGCTCAAGATCTTTCGTCCCGTTCTGTCATTGAAGAATTTTAACTTATTTAATCTGTTAGATAACACTTTTACAGCTTACTCTTAACATCTTGAGATAATGTGGGATCAATTTAAGAGGATCAAAAGAAGATTTCATGAGGATGGCATGTGTAGGGACCATGTCACCCCTCCACCATTGACACAACTTCTGCTCGCCCGTGCGTGGGCAAGGGTCGACCCTCCTATCCTTCTCATCGAGCGGTAGTAATTCGAATCTCATATTATACCATACAAGAGTTTTGTTTTCGGATTTTTATTGATAGATAAGTTTTTAAGTTATCAAAGTACATATTTATGAAAAAATTTCAAACTATAATAAATAAATAAAAATAATAATACTACACGGTGTGCAATTCATAATGGGTTAAAAGTGTTCTATATGAAAAGTTAGTTACTAATTATTGATGAGTCGAAAGTTACTTATTCTTAAGAAAAATGTTGTGAAACTAACAGATCTTGCACTTGGAGGAACAAAAAATTACCATAGAAATTAACAGTGAACAATTAGTCACCAAAGATTTACATGGCTCATTTCAAGTGTCAATACCTACCACGTGAGAAAATTAACTACCATAAAATCTACTATGAATCTAGAGAGTATAGATTTTACTGTCTTTCAATTACTTAAGTGTTTCCCAAGCACTAATTATAAACAAAGTGAAGCCTCAAGTATCATATTGTAATCTCGTATGGAAAATTCACTCAAAAAATGTACATAAAAAATAAAAAAAATAAAAAAACTTAACACTTCATCTAGTGTGTGTATAAAGGTAGAATTTCCATCTCCTATATATACATGATATTTCTTTCCAAAATAAGAGACACTACTAAAGCTAGAAAACCTAACCAAATTAAGGTTTCTTTCATTTCGGGGAAAATAATTTTTGAAAAAACGTTTTTTGAATTTTCCAACGTTCATTCCACGAAAAATGAATTTCTTGAGGAAAATGTTTTCCATGAAAAGAAAATAAAATTCTAAACTAGGAGAAAATATTTTCCATTTTTGAAAAGTGAAAAACATTTTCCTCATTTGATTTCTCTTATCTCACAACTCTACAAATCATCACCTTCTCCTCCCTTTTCTTCTTCTTCTTCTTTTCTTTTTTTTATTCGAATTATTTTTTAATTTTCTTTTTATTTTTTAATTCGAGTTATTTATTTTCCTTTTTCTTTTCTATTTCTTTTCTTTTTTTTCATTTTCTTTCTTTTTTCTTTTTTTCTTTTTCTTTTCTTTGTTTCTCATCTACATCTTTCTTGACTAGTCATCAGTTGTTGTTAGGCGAACCTCGAGCTCATTGATCTCAAGCTCGCACTCATTGATTTGGTGAGCCTCGAGCTCGATGCTCGCGCTCACCAATTTGGGGAGCGACAAGCCTTGTGCTTGCTAGCGAGCTCGAGACTCATCAGTGGCCGACAACTGGCCAAGAAAGAAGGAAATAGAAAACAAAGAAAAATGAAAAAAAAATGAATAATAGATTTTAAAAATTAAAAATCAATTTTTAAATAATATGAAAAATCCATTTTAAAAAATAAAATAAATGAAAAAGAGTATATGTAGAAAAATATTTTCTTTACCGAACAACGAAAAATATTTTCTATTTCATTTTTAGATTTCATCCGAACACCAGAAAATAATTACATTTTCTTGGAAAATATTTTTCAGAAACGCCACATTTTCCGCGAAATGAACGGAGCCTTAGAAAATCAACATTCTTTACATACTCAAACTTGACATATATTCTCAACAAAAACTAATCAATTTATGGAAAAGTTACTAATCATGTAACAAGTTAATCGGCAACATGACACATTGGTACTTTTTTCGTATGAAAAATGGTGTCAAAGATACTCGTCTGATTGAAAATCTACCGACCACGAAAATATCAGTAGCGACTGATGTATACTAACTCTTCAAGCACATAAAGTCACCAATTCCTATGAATAAGTTGTCAACTATTTAGAGAATGAAAGTTATTTGTCCCCATGATAAATCACTAATCTCGCGAAAATAATTATGAGTTTTTGACATATGCATACCCTTCTCCTTACTAGTTAGTCACGCACAAAAAATAAGAATGGCGTACTCAATTATCGATGCTTTATTTTTCCTAATGAAAAGTTGCGGAACTACTACCTAATCACATCCTAGTAAAGTTTTGACAGAAATATTGAAAGTCTATTTATCTTTAATAAGCAACGCTTACGTAATTTAGAGAAAAGCAACTTCACATATATAGATTGCCAGTAACTTCTCCATAAGTGCTACAAAGATTTCACTACACAAGTATAAGATTCAATAGAAAAAAGAGAAAAAAAAAATCCCACAAAAAACCCCAACTATATCCACTATGACACATTTACCTTAAATTTAAATTTGTACCTATCTAACACATTTACCATCCTTTAAAGTTCCATCAAACAATATTTCCATCAAAAATTTTAAATCATCCGACGTCCATGTAGACAGATTTTTAAAATTTAGACGGAGGGCAAATTAGGCCGCATAGATATAAATTTGGAAATTTTGGTATCACCAAAAAAAGTCAAGAATAAATGTCACACTGGCATAGTATGATTTTTTTTTTTTTTTGGCCTTTTCCCTAGAAAATAATAACCATTGAAGTATTTATATAGCTAGTAATTCGATCATGTAATTAGTTATTATATATGAGGGAAGTAACTAAACATGCTAAATATAAGTTCCTATTCCACTTTTATTTTCCCACACATACAAATATGTCCTCAGTTCAGAGTAGGAAGAAAATCGCCCTTCCTCGGGGGGGGGAAACGAGTGAGAAATCAATAAATAAATATCAACATCCTATTCCAAATGACTACACATCAGAGTGTCGCAGCGGCAAAAGCAGCCTAAGCACCAAAAGGTTACAAACAGTTTTCTGCATCTCGAGGAAAGACAGCAGCAGCTTCGGTATCACAGCTTAAGAAGGTGGTGATAATGAATAAATGGATATCAACATCCTAGTCCAAATGACTACACATCAGTCAAATGTGAGTCCGAGAAGTGAAACCAAGCCCCTAAATATTACATACAGCTTATTTTCGCCTCGGAACTGTGCATAAGTTTAATGAAATGCATTTATACACGCGGTTCAGCAACAATTAGTAAGTCTCTAGAAGAAAACATTACAGTTTCGAACCAGAATCCGTCCCACCCCGAGAAGTGGATAAATCTGTGCTTCTCGATCAAATGGAACAGAGCCTCCAAACCAATCAAACAGCATAGGCATCCTGTGGAAAGGGCAATTTGTTAGGCAATTGCATGTAACTACGGTTATCGTAAAAGAGGGTCAAGGCTTAGGTCATCAGATAATTATGAATGACCATCATGTGCATTAAGTTTCAACTAGTACTGACTGCAAATTCATACAACTGAATTAAATGACAGGTAGAGACTTTCAAGTCCCAGCTTGCATATAGTAGACATAATGCCAATTGTACTAAGGGATGCAGGAACACCCACAGAGACAGCTTACATTCTTGGAAGGCTGTCTATAACATAACAACAAAATTGATCAAGGTCCTACATCGAAGGGGAAGGTGGAGATACCAGAACAATAGTAAAGACACAACTACAGAACATAATAGAAGTCGTGATTTCTTACAATATCATGCACATAGGAAAATGGACAGAAGAATAACAAAATAGAAAAAAACTTTACCTATTCAGTGAAAACGCTCATAAGATCATTCGACGAAAGTTGCTCCAATACTGGGATAGACACTTTTGCATCCACAAAGTCAAAGCTCGGTTCTTGTTTGACTCTACCTGCACTACTCTCCAGATGGACTTTTCCACTGTATATTTGTTTCAACGGTGGTCCAAATTCATCAACTGTGAAAAGGCTTGGGGTGCCTGATCCCTTACTAACAAATCCTAGATTCTTTAGCAGTCCTTGATCAATGGCTTCACCTGACTTAGCATCATAAGAACCCTGGATATTGGAAAAATCAGAAACAACACCTGGTGCTTGTCCAATGATGTTATATTTTGCAGATGGATTCCGAAGTGGACAGCAATTGCTACTGTCAGCATTCGCTGAACTAGACGACAAAGTCGGTGAAATGGAACCTTGTACAGAGTAGCCACCAAGTACGCCAGAGGTTTTGAGATCTTTATCCGAGGCCAGACCAGTATTTAAAGCAGTATTGCCTTGATATGATGGAAGACTGTAGTCAATGACGGCACTTCTATTGTAGGTGGAACTCTGGCTCACAGAAGTAGGACTACCCGCTGCTTGAAAACCAGCTGATGAGTGGGGAACAACAAGGCAAGATGGTTGCACATTAATTAAACGGCTAGGCTCTAGAAGAGGCTGTTGTGGCAGTTGTTGCTGTTGCTGTTGCTGTTGCTGCTGCTGCTGCTGTAATTGCTGCTTTTGCTGATACTGCTGTTGTCTTTGAAATATATCCATCAAAGTGTTATTACTCTGAATATTCGACCCTGCAACAATGTTATTGTTTCCAACTGTACTAAGGCTAGTAGCTTGCCACGGTCCAAATCCTGAAGGTGCATCCTGACTCGATAGAATGGACTGTTGATACTGCTTGGAGACATTAGATGGGCATTTAATCAGAGGCTGACCAAAGGCCACACCATGTTCAACAGGAAGACACTTGGATCCCTGCAGGGAAGCTTGCAAGAGAGTTGGCTGATCAAATGACGGTAACACTAGGTTGCTTGTTGGTCGACCCAAAAGCTCAGATTGCAGTGCTGCTAATGCCTGCGGAGAAATCTGACCAGAGGCTGCCAAAGCTTGGATATCATATCTTCCCAGGGGACCCAACTTGATATTTGATTCTACAGTTCCACAGAATGAACTAGATATCCCACCTTGCTGCTGAGCTACTCCACTTAATCTCTTCAAATACAACCTAAATTTCTGAAATTGTTTGACACAGCCAGCAAAACTCAGTACCCATACAAGATGATCATATGCAAACTAGATCAACTAGACATTCTGTGCAAGTGACAAAAGATGATATCATATTCAGTTCAACAACAGCTACAACAGTAAGCAGTTTCTGCAAAACCATTGAATTCTACAAATAATTACTTATTCAAGCCACATCAGCATCAAAAGAAGTTTAAAAGAAAAGGGTAAATAACACAAATGGTCTCTAAACTTTGGTCCAATAAACAATGTGGTTCCTAAACTTTAAATTTGTTCAATGTGATCCCGACTCCAAGGACTCAAGGCCCATTTGGTTCGGTTTTGGGGAATGCATTTGCAAAAATGCAAATACCTTTGGTGAAGGGGGTTTTCCGAAATGCAAATAACATTTGATAAAATTTGCATTGAGAAACAACTTTGGCCAAAATACCATTTGGTAAAAGTTGCATTTGTAAATGACTTTTATTAAATTAAAAAAACAAAAAAAAATGTATTTTTTTTTTAAAGTCCGGCCACCGAATCTGGCGGCCGGACTACCGGATCTAGCCCCCGAGGGTCGGGCAACCGGGCGACCCCAGGCGACAGCTACCTGGGGTCGTCGCCTGGGGTCGCACAACCCAAGCGACCGTCACCTGGGGTCGCCCGACCTTAGGCAACCGTTGCCTAGGGTCGCCCAACCCTGGCGACCGTCGCCCGGCGTCACGCGACCCCAAGCGACCACCTGGGTCGTGCGACCCAAGCGTTGTCTAAGGTCTGGCAACAGTAACCGGGGTCGAGCGACCCTCAGGCGGTGATCGCCAGCGCGCATGACCCCTTGGCCGGCGGTCATCGACCTCCAATCGACTTCTCCATCAAAGAAGATGAACAATAACCAGAACTTGCATTCCGAAAATGCAAGTTCCCAAAGAACCTCTAGACTTGCTTTGAACTAAGGGCCCTTAGAGTCCTTTGGAGATACAATTGCATCTTGCCAAAATCACCCAAAAATCGAACCAAGCACGTTTGCATATGGTCAAGGAACTTTAGAGTCCCAAAGCCCATTCCCAAAACCAAACCAAACGGACCTAAAATTAAACATGTAACAAAAGTCCAGAAATTGTATTGAACAAATTAATAGTTTAGGAAGGGCATTACACATTGGGGTAAAGTTCAAAAACACATTAAATAAAATTAAAGTTCAAGGACCACATTGTATATTGAGAGGGACGATTTGTATCATTTATCCCTTAAAATAAATAATAGCGAGCATAATAACAAGTTAATTAATTCGAAGTTTTTTTAGTGATTGACCAATAATGTAAGTTGCACATCACTGCAACGACACCAACCCCTTTCACAAGTTCACAACCATTCTTGCTTGCCTCTATGCCACCTTTTTTCCTTCTAAACTGAATAGTCACTAAATGAAAGCTCATCTGATGGTAACTTCTCATCAAGAACCAACCACTACTACTCAACCAAGGACCGAATGGCTTGAATGGCTTGATAACAATTCTTATAAAACCAAGGAACAGCTAAGAGATAACATGGAATTTAATGGTCCTTTTTCAGAAAATAAAAATAGTTGAGCTATTAAAAAGCGTCTGCATTGAAAACATTCTGAACTGTATAGAATCCTCACATCAAGTCTGTTCAGCTACTGTATTCAGAAAAAAGGAACTTCCCCAGATATCTCCATCCAATTTAGACTTCAGCAAGCAAATGAAAGCTAACCTGAGATTATGATCTAATGCAGCAATGCAACGTTCAGCAATAGGTTCCTTTCACTTATCAAAAATATCCAAAGAAATTAAAGACTCATCCAAGTGAAACCTACACTGACCTAAAATCCATAAAATCAAGTTCTTCAGCATCAAAATTTTCAAAAGCTGCCTCTCTTCAATTTACAAGCATTTCAGCAACAAATTCAATAGGGAACTACAAGCAGCCAAAAATACTCAAGTGGTATGTCAAAAAGAAGGCTCTAAAATTTCATTGAAGCTACAAGGAACATCAGCAAAGCGGCTCTGCCATCAAGGATTTTCAGCTACAACGGCCAAAAATCCTACTGATTAGACAAAGTTCAACTTTATCCCTATGCAACGCTTATCTGGAAGCCTGCCTTATTTCTAGCAGTTTCACCTAGAGTCTGTTTTAAAGTGCCAAAGGATAAGAATTTCTTTTGACATAAGAAGAAAAATAACTTGGTATTACACATCGACTACTTGGGCCCCTAAATTTTTCACAGGAAGACCTTGATGTTTCTCATAAGAGTATATCGGTCACCATTCCCTGATAAAGCTATCAACATAGAAGAAAAAATATATGGCCAATGGAAACCAACCAACATGTGAGGAAGGAGAAGTAAACAAACCTGCAGATGACTTGCAACATTCTCCCTAGTTAAGCCAGGAACATTCATCAATTCTAGGATTCGTTTAGGCACAGCCTCTGAGAAAGAAACCAAAGGAACCATTTCAGAGGTAGCAAACAGTGGCTACAACTTTGATGATGCTTATGTCCTGAAAACTATAATGAGGATACCTCCTTTACTATTTCTACTTTAAGTACCTTCATATCACGATAAAACCAGCACACAAAGAAAACAAAGCACAAAATTACGGTCTAGGACCATACTGTCAATTCCAAGTTGGTTTACAGCACTGACAAATTGTTGATGGAGCTCCACCGACCACACTACACGTGGTTTCTTTGATGTAGTAGGATCATCACTATCTAATTCAGGTTCGTCTTCTTCTTTAGCAATGCTGCGCTTTTTCTGGTTTTTCAGCAAGCCTTCCCCCCCTTCATTAACAGCAGAACCATCAGCATCATCACTTCCTCGCTTATGCCGATCATTATCTTCTAGGCTTCCTGAATGTTCAATCTCCTTATTTCCATTCCATTTTTTCCTAACGACATGTTGCCATATATTCTGAAGCTCTTCGGGGCGAATAGGTTTAATAAGATAATCACATGCTCCATGTCTAATTCCTCTCATAACAGCATTCGTGCTTCCATCACCAGACATCACTGCAATAGGATCCTGTCAAATTTGGCTTTCATAACAAGAGGGAAATCCATATCTCGAGCAAACAAAATATACTTACTAATAACAGGAAGGTCCATCTCAAGCCCAACATGTTCAAGGAGTTTATAACCATCCATATCAGGCATGTGAACATCACTTAAAACAATGTCAAAACAACCTTTCTTCTCTCGGAGCAGATTCAATGCCACAGTTGCCTGGGCGCAAGTTGTAACTGCAGCCAAAAAAAGGTCATCAAAAGAGTTCGCCAGAGTTTAAGCACCAAGATCTCAGCTACCTCTAAATTGTGAACTAGTTGCATATTTATCATATAAATTGTCAGCCAGAAGATTTTGGCTATGCCAAGCCAAAATCAAGGAGAAAAAAGGAATGTACTGCGGATTGTGGCACCAAGCACCACTTCTTTGACAATAGTTTTTTTTCCAAGCAATGTCTGTTAAAAGGGCATCTAACTACAGTATTAGGAAAAAGAAAACATGTAAGATGCCCCAGTGAGTACTTCCATGATGTGTTATAGGTGGTGTAGGGTGGTGTAGAGATTATGATACAGCAATTCTCCCATTCTTTACATGATATTTAGGATACAAATTGGTTTCCACAAAAAGGAGGTTTAAATTTAATTCATTCAAAACTTAATGACCGCATAGTACTGTAGATGTAAAAACTCTTAAATAGACTGTAACGAGGGAAGCACCTCAAAATCATAACCTCAACTTTGAAAAGCTTTGTATACTTCGATATCTTGTATATCCACCATCAAAACATCATTGCTTCTAGACCAGGTATTCTTCCATTATTTCTTTTGCTCTTTCTCATTTCACTACCAAGTAGAAGAACAAGAGATGAATATATCCGTGCTTATTCTACTTTCCTTCAATTGCTTGTCTGGAACCAATTACCTTCATCTTTTTAAATAAAATAAAATAAAATTAACATTCAAGGTGTGAATTACCACAAATAAGTTTTCCAGTCTCCAATTTCAAATGCTTCCTTAAAAGAAATATTTGTAACAAAATGTCAACCAACGCAATGCAACTTTCGGGAAGTGACTTTTTTTTTTTTATTTTGGCCTTCACCTTACCAAGAACCAAATTCAATGGACGATTAAATGCTACATGCCACCAGCCCTGACCATTACCAAACATGCTCCTCGCATTTTCCTACATGACTTGTTTCCATTCTTGGATGCTTTCAAACATTCTGCATCAACCACTTATGGATTCCTACAATATGTTTGGATGCCATGATTTGGAAACAAGAGAAAAAAAAAAAAAAAAACTAGAGAAAAGAAGAGAACACAAAAGAATTAATTTAAGTTTCTAGTAGTTTGGATGAGATCAAGAAATCAAAACGGCAACAAAGGAAATAAACGTAGATCAAACAAATGTGACCTAAACGATAAGTAACAATCCAATCCATCCCAATCATCCCACTTTTGGACAGACTTGGAGGGATTCACGAGTTACTTAAAACTAACAAGAGAGCAAGGAAGAATCTCTCCATATACATTCAACTCCTTCAAGTTAAACCAACTAAACAATGCACCTGCAAGTCCCTCCCCCAAATCTCTTCTGTTCCCACCAAATCTCCCCAACCAAAGATACTGCCGGTTATAATACTATTTCAATTATTCATTTGTCATCCATCTCACCTTTCCCTCAATTTTCCACAATCTGCCAAATGAAAAAAGCGACACTAACTAGGCTGCAATTCATCTACAATGCTAATTGCATGTATGCAATTTCTGGAAGTTCTAGAAAACAAAAGGCCTTGACAAAATGCCCGCTTCCTATCTTGACAATAGCCCTTTCTTCTCAATCACAATTTCCAATCACAATTTCAAATCCATTTGTTTTATTGCAAACTCTTTTATTATTCCACAGTTGTCATCACAGTATGATTCCTCTTTGTACCTATGCAGAACATGAGGGACAATAACTGTACATTTCGGCTGTTTTAGTCATCAAATTTACTCTAATAGATGAATGCAGTGAACTTCACATATACATGGAACTACAGAAGTCTAGCAATAACAGTTACAGAATTTTAAGTCTCACATTTGCTGAGATTGTTGGTATTCAACAGTTAGTGGTAAGAAAGTTGATCCCTGCGGCCCACAGAACAGCTTCAGATTGGTCCATTTCCTCAAATAGTTTCATTTTCTTTATCGTATGGTTCTTGGTCATACAGCAAAATGCCCTAGCACTTCACAGCATATGAAAAAGGAGCTGATATCATCCCTAAATCCCGACAATAAGTAGTAACAAATGAAGTTACCAACAAAATGCCATCACCAATGAAAATCTAAATATTCTTGGTCACACTTATTCAACACATAACTCCACCACCTCAGATTCCCTACACAGTTTCAACCTCGATCCATCAAGAGAAGCTGTCCACCTAAGATTAAGCAATCCATCATCTGTTCTCACTCTGTAATTCTATTACAACTAGCAAACGTACTTAGAAATATTGCTTGACCTGCCCTAGAAGCAATTGCTTCGCGAAATTGAAAAGCATGCCAACTTTCCCAGTCACCCACTCCCATGGAGATCAATTACCCTATCGATCCCTACTCAAGCACTTTGAAGTTGGACTCCACAGTCGAGCACGAATTGGTTACTTGAGAACTAGGAGCCATCACCCTCACAGAAAACGACTCACCAAGACGACAGCAAAATTGAAAATTCAGAAGTTGGGGCAAGTAATCAAGCAATCTACCATTATACGCGCAGCGGCGAAGCATCTGCTCCAGCACTTTCAAGCAAATGAGGTCGTCGTCCACCACGAGAACCCTCAGACCCACCGGGAACTGATCGGGCACCGCCAAATCGCCGCCGCCGCCCCTGCCCGAGGCGTGCGGGCCGTATCCGCCCGCCCCCGGCGGCTGAACCGCCCTTTGCAACGCATCCATCGCCGTAAACCCCCCGCCCCCCAGCTCGAAAAACCCCAAAAGAACCGCCGAGCTCTAGTGCGTGCCGGTGTCCGCGAAGCTAGGGAGCGCCATTTCTTCTTTTGCTCCCGCGATCGTCAGAGGAGGGGAAACCGGAGGCCGACGGCGAAGCCGAGCACCGCCGGATCTGAGGCGGGGAACCCTAGGATTCCGAGCGGCGAAGCGAGGCGAGCCGGAGAAGAGAGAGGGGGGGCGGGACGCCGGCCGCCGCCGCCGCTGGAATCGGAGAGGTCGGTCGGTCGGTCGGTCGGCGGGGACTTCAGAAGCGGCGCGATGATTGAGGAGCGGAGGGAGGAGATGACGGTGATGATGAGGTAATGAAGAGGGACGACGACGACGGCGGCGACGATGACGATAAAATACTAATAATCACTGCTGACTGACTCTTCCGGTCTTCCGGTGGAGCGCTTTTTTCAATTCTATTCGATTAATTCTTCTTGAAGCGAAAACGAAGGCCGACGCGCCGCCGCGAGCTCCTTGTTCCTTGCACCTCACGCGCCGTCGTCGCGATTTGTGACGTCATCGGAGTCGGCTATTTTCCAGCATGGAGAAGGTATTTTATTATCTTTTGTTTTTTTATTATTAATATTCTGCTGCCGCGATTCGAGCTTGTGATTTTTTTTGATTAATTAAAGGATTAAGACGTGACAGGTGGCTGAGGAGAGTTGACGCGGCTGCGAGAGAGAGAGAGAGAGAGAAAGGCGCCAATAATTGGGGGGGCGCGGCAGTCGATGGGATATCGTGGCCCCGCCGTCCAGTCCCACGCGCGGCAGCCCACTCGCGTGCGGTTTTAATCTGCTGCGTCTTTGAATTCGGCTCTACGGCGCCGTTTTCGGAGCAGCTAAGTAGCCCCGTACCGACGGCAAAGCACCCCATTTTTTGATCCAATCTTAGGGTCCTAGGATACAAGTTGACGCATGGCTTTTTTTTGGATGTGTTCCTAGCGACGCCGGACTCCACGAGGGGCGGGTTTGTCCTGTTCATCACGAAACGGAGAAGTCTTCTCGACTTCGATCTCAAAAAGAACCTTTCGACATTTCAATTGATATAGTGTGCACGTGATGAAACAAAAGAAAGCCAACGTATATCGAGATTATGGTAACATACCTACTTCACTGTGGGACTTATGCATTTATGAGGGGGTGAAGCTTGCTCCGTGAGGGGTGCAAGTCTGCAGTTGGGTCGAATCGCTCCGAGCAGAACCCCACAGGCTGGTTTGATGCTTGCGCTTGGATCAACTTATGAAGTTGGGCCTTGCACGAGAAACGCGTTATCCACCTCCCAAGCCCTCCAATGGCCTAGGCTCGATTGGCCAAAAGCAAATCTAAAGGGCAATTTTATTATTATTATTATTATTATTATTATTATTATTATTATTATTACAACAACAACGCTCTTAGCCAAGTCTTGAAAAATTCATGACAATTTATTTTAGTTGCAAATCCTAGTCTGCCGTGGTCTCCATTCTTGTCTAAACTAAATTTGCTTATAAGTAAGGCCTTAGCCATCAGGTTAAAGTGTGAAAAAATAAAGATCAAACTTATTCCATGATTGTGGCAATGGGTGTCTATGTCAGGAACTTGTGAACGTTATGTTATTGATTCAATGTTGATGCCACTTTCTAGATTTGGGCAATGGCTAATTTAAGTCGGTTGTAATGTTAAGATCTCACAAGAGGCATGAGATATCAATCCCATCTTATGTAGACACACCCCATCAATACTGAAAGCTCACCTAATACGTGGTGAATCATGATAAATGGTGTACCATTCTCCCATTTCAAATCATATAAGCTCATCTCTCATTTCTCTAAAAGTCGTGAGATTTTTGTAAATTATAAATTTTGGGAGAAAAAGTAATTAAAAAAACTAATAATAATAATAATAATAATAATGATGATGATGATGATGATGACGACGACGACGATGATGATGATGATGATGATGATGATGAAAAGTCAAATTAGAGTAGGTTGTGGTTCTTCCCCAACTTCAACTATTAGGTCACGAACGACATGACCTTATCCTCACAGCCACAACGTTTGACCATAAACGCTCAGCACACACGGAAATGCTTCACAACTTGGGCAAATGGGCGGCCCTTCCTTCGCCGCCCAAGCTCCCTTGCCTCCCAACCACTCACGAGCGACCTTGCGCATGCACGACACTCCTAGCTCGAAAGCAACACAAGAGCCGTCCACAGCACGGCCATCCGGTGAGCCCGGAGGAGGAGGTCGGTGCGGTACGGCGGCAGCACCGAGGGGGAGGAGGAGGCTGAGGGCGATGGGGAAGAGTACGGCCCCAACGAGGAGATCGCGATGCTGGAGCTGTACAGCCAGTCCGCAAGAGGGGAAGCTCTTGTGGTGCATGCCGATGTGGTCAGTCCATCACGGAAAGGAGAAGTCTTCTCAACTTTGGCTTCTGAAGAACCTTCCGAGACTTCAATTGATGTAATGCATACGTGATGAAATGAAAGAGAGCCAATGTGTATCGAAATTAAGGTAACATACCTACTTCATCGTGGGATTTTTGCATTTATGAGGGGGTGAAGCTTGCTCGGTGAGGGGTGCAAGTCTCCGGTCGGGTCAAATCGCTCTGAGTAGGGCCTCATGGGCTGGTCTGATGCTTGGGTGTGGATCGACTTATGAAGTTGGGCCTTGCACGAGAAACGGGTTATCCACCTCCCAAGTCCTCCAATGGCCTAGGCTTGATTGGCCAAAGGCAAATCCAAAGGGCGATTTTCTTTTTCTTTTTTATTACAGCAACGCCCTTAGTCAAATCTAGAAAATTCATGACAATTTATATTAGTCACAAATCCTAGTTTGTTGCAGTCTCCATTCTCATCTAAACTAAATCTGCTTATAAGCAAAGCCTTAGCCATCGGGTTAAAGTGTGAAAAAATGAAGATCAAACTCATTCGATGAAAGTGGCAACGGGTGTCTATGTCGAGAATTTACAAATATTACGTTATTGATTCAATAATGCCACTTTCTAGATTTGGGCATTGGCTAATTCAAGTTATAATGTTAAGATCTCACACGAGGCATGAAATATCAATCATATCTTATGTAGATGTACCCCATCAATTATGAAAGCTCACCTAATTCATCGTGAATCATGATAAATGGCATATCATTCTGTGTTTTAAGGTAAATATGCCCTGAAGATATTACAAATGTCAATACATCAAATCATATAAGCTCGTCTCCCATTTCTCTAAAAGCCGTGAGATCTTTGAATTTTTGGAGGAAATATAAAAAATAATAATTATTATTATTATTATGAAAGTCAAATTAGAGTAGTCTGTGGCTTTTCCTCAACTTCAACTATTAGGTCACGAACCACTTGACCTTATCCTCAGAGCCACAACGTTTGACCATAAACGCTCAACACACACGGAAATGCTCCACAACTTGGGCAAATGGGCGGCCCTTCCTTCGCCGCCCAATCTCCCTCGCCTCCCAACCACTCACGAGCAACCTTGCGCATCCACGGCACTCCGAGCTCGAAAGCAACACAAGAGCCGTCCCCACGGCACGGCCATCCGGTGCGCCGCGAGGAGGAGGTCAGTGCGGTACGGTGGCAGCGCCGAGGAGGAGGAGGAGGAGGCTGAAGGCGACGGGGAAGAGTACGGCCCCAACAAGGATATCGCGATGCTGGAGCTGTACAGCCAGTCCGCAAGAGGGGAAGCTCTTGTGGTGCATGCCGATGTGGGCGGAGAGGAAGTGGAAGTCCTCATCTATAAGGTCAGTCTATCGAAAATTTCTGAGAAATTTTTAGGAAAAGGTATAATGCTAGGTATAAATTTCACTCTGAAAATTATAGGCGTAGAGCAGTGTTATTGCACCCTTTGGCTCAATTTCTAGGAGAAATTTTTTTGGGTTTTTTTTTTTTTTTTTTGTGGGGGGGAGGGGGGGGGGGCGCATTTACTTAATAAAATCATTCTTGCTTGGTTGCTATATGTACAATTTATATTGCACAACTAATTTTCAGGGATTTTCTTCAAGCTTGAGCTATGGAACAGCGCCCGACCCATCAAAAAGTGTTCTTCCGGCGAAGGCACAGATCAAGTGGATTGATAGAATCAAGGGACCTTTCGACCCTTCGAACATTGAGTATATCGAGAAAGGATTGACATGGGAAAATTTCGAGCAATTTCTCGCACCCAAATGAAATACTCTTCCAATGTCATTTCATTTTGTTTTCTTGTTTTATGGCCATTTTTTGGGATTTTCTCTCCCTTCTGTTTTGCTGATCAAAAATTTACCATATATTACATAGCATAGATTTCCGTATCCTACAAAGGAAAACATGATATAAAAGTACGGAGTATTCACTTGAGATACAGGGCATGTTGGTATTCTTTCTAATGTTAAAGACATTTGAAAACAAGTCCTACTAGAAAGTAAAAGAAGAAGAGTTTGTACGTGAGTGTACCATGATAAGTACTACAATAGAGTGTAGGCTCACTTATAAATCTAAAAGCATTGAATCAACCTCATAATCATTCATCTTGGCTAGTCATTCGGCCATCTTTGAGCTAGTTTAATTCTTTTTGAAAAGGAAAATTCTCAATGGATTCGATGTTTCGCATAATCTAACAACATTTTCTTCTCCAAACTCACAAAGAAAACCCTAAAAGAAAAAGATGCTTTGATGTGCAGTATATGTTAAACCCTCGAAACATAAGCTTCAAAACGAGACTATGAGTTTACGGCATCTCCTGAGCTCCTGGCAAGGCTCCTGCTTTTCGGCCCCACCGACCGTTCATGACTAGCGCACTCACAAGGTTGGCCATGCGCCTGTGAGGCTGGCCAGCAACTTGACCCTAAAATGATTGGTAATACGGAGTGACAATTCAAGACCGAGACTTGGCCGCAAACTCGAGCCAAGGAGAAGATTTGTCGAGTTCGTCTCGAGCTTTGGCCAATGATTCGAGGGATGATTGAAGCTCGAATATGTGGACTTGCCCAAAGACGTTTGGCTAGGATACTAAAGGAGGCAAGGACGGCCAGGCACCTGAGCACAAGGGCCTGGGCAGTTGGCCAGGTGCTTGGATAAGCCCAAGCGCAATGGCCCTAAAGCACAAGTCCGGCCAAACTCGGCCAGGTGCTCGAGAGACGACGTAAACTCAACAAGGACCGATTCATAAGCTTGTTTTTCGAGGGTTTTGCATACGTTACACAAGAGCCTCTTGAGAGTGTTTCTAGGATTGCTCTTTGTAAGATTTGAGAGGATAACACTGTGGGAGATGGTGTGAAACAATGAGTCGGGATTCATTTTCAGTAATCAAGGCTCGAGATTGAGAGTGATATAGTTCCAAGCTCGTTAGTTTCTTGTTCATAGTGACTTTATTGCTACTGCACTTCCGTGCATGTGGGTATCCACTCGAGAGCAATCCGTGCAAATTTTAATGTATTGTTGTCTTTCTTTCTTCGTTAATTAGGCAATTATGGTCAATTGGACGATCCTATTCTGCAAGACTTTTTTTATGTGATAAGAATATTTGATATAGGGATAGCTATTAAACTATCATCTTGAATACATTTTATGTTAGAACTGACGGGGTGAGTATTTCCTTATTATTTTTTTCCTAACTTATTTAAAGATTGTGGGAATAGAGTTTTGTGATGATATGACTCATGTATTCCACAAATACGAAAGATGCCTAATTCAAAAGACTATGAATATCACCTTGTACTTTAACCTTTGTGAAAATCTTTTATGATCAAAACGAATACAATTAATATATATATATATATATATATATATATATATATATATATATATATTATGTGGCTTAAAAGTTATAATCAAGCAAGATCAAGGATTAGCCTAATTGAAGCAAGTTTTTTGTAAATATAAATTTTTTCAGAGATAACTGTACTGGAAGTCCTAAAACTTATTATGAAAATGCAAAACTTATCATAAAAAAGCAATGGAGTCCTAAAAATTTCAAATAGTACAATTAAATCCTAAAACTTGTCGTAAAAATGCATTCGAATCCTAAAAATTTCAAATAGTACAATGAAATCCTAAAACTTATTATGAAAGTGCAACCAATTCTTAAAACTTTCAAAAAAAGTACTAAATAGAAGGACTTGATTGGATCAATTTGACAATTTTTAGGAATTGATTGTTTTTAAAAAAAAAAAAATTAAGACTCAATTGCATTTTCGTAATAAGTTTTAGGACTTGACTGCATTTTTATGACAAGTTTAAAGGCTTTTAATACACTTGTCACATTCTTTTATAATGGACTATGACTATAAACTTTACTCTAAACTTTGTGAAGTTGTTTTAGAATAAAGTGAATAGAAGTATAAATAAGTTATGTGATTGGGAGCTCTAAACCTAACAAAAACAAACATTTGACTCCACTGGAACTAATTTGAAAGTTCTTTAACTTTAGAGTCATTACACAAATCAGGCAAGTATGTGGCCAATCCAAAATTTTCGATGTGTTGTTCGAAAGAAGAGCAGTTATTTGGCAAATCGTGCTAAACATGAGATCCATCAAACTAAAAGATACAATAATTCATTATATATACATTAAGTGTATACAGAAATTTGTACCCTTACTTGTTCCTACCCCGACACAATTCTATTGCTAAATTTATGATCTAGTTACATTGATTCTCAAAGTTTTTATGACTAGTTAAGTTATTGAAAAAGACAGGATAAATGTATTGAAAGTCCTAAAATTGGTCATGAAGGTGTAATACTATGACAAATTTACTCGAAATTAATTTTTTGACCACCAAAAACTCTAAATTGGTATACCTGTGATAAAGTTATTCCAAGTGACAAAAAAGAACCCTAAATTAGTACAATTGTGACAAATTTACCTCAAAATAATTTTTTTGACTGTTAAAAATCACAAACTAGTACATTTATGACAAATATAGTCTTCGTTAAATTGGATTAGTATTACAAAAAATACAAAACTAGTACAATTATGACAAACGGAGAGTAATATCTCAAACCGATACATCATTTAATTGTCATGTATCATCAAACTTAGCAATCTGACAGTAAAATTTAACGAAAACTAACAAAAGATAAATTTGTCATAAGTGTATTAGTTTAGAGTAAATTTGTCAAGGTATAATAGTTTAGAGAAATTTGTCAAGGTATAGTAGTTTAGGGCTTTTAGTAAAAAATTAATTTTTGGTAAATTTATCACAGGTGCAGTAGTTTGGAATTTTTCAAGTATTGACCCATTAAACTTTTGTGACAAGTTTTAAAACTTCTAGTATATCTATCTTAAAAAACAAACATAATACCCAAAACTAGACTCGTCAAACAAGTGGGCTGGGTCAGGTTGGGTCGAAAATGATTCGACCCATGTTGACCCATTTAATCTATTTTGACCAATTTTTATACAATATAGATCTAGTTACTCATATTGTTAAAAGACTTCAATATTAAATACATTAGAAAAACTTGTTTCTTATAGATTTTTAAACACTATGAAATTTTTTATAATTTCATAAAAGACAATGATTTTTTATATTTTGTATTTTTTCTTTCTTTTCATTTTTTTTTCATTGTATGTCTGGTGACCGATGATCTACAACAAGTGGCAGTGACCAATGACTGACCAGAAACAATCGAATATTGACACCCAACAGTGATTGGTGAATGGTAGTAGCCATTGATGGTGTCGGGCAGTGACTGACGATCGGCAATTGGCTAGCAACCTTTGTCAAATTTGCTAAAAAAAGGAAAAGAAAAAAATTATGAAAATTTATAATATTGAAATAATTATAAAAAAATGACTTATTTATCCATGACCCACTTAAATTTATTATATAACTAACCCATTAGAAACTCAATAAAGTGTTAACTAATCCATATAACCCACTTCACTCTTCAAAACTCAAAGTAACCCATTTATGACCCACACTATTAAATATAGGTTAGAATATGCAACCCATTTATGACCCGCACCATTAAATATAGATTATAATATGAATTTTAAATCAATGTTGTCACCTCTACCTGAAACCTAGGATCATCATAGCTGGCTTTGTCGGAATAGTTAGAGTATTTTTACATGCCTAAGCATAAAAAAAAAAAAAAATTGATGTATTACGCCTACACAAGGAGCAATTTGTTTGGTTGACTTCCACGTTATTCTCCCCCTAGTATGGTATGCAAGCATTATTAGATTAATAAAAACCCTACTGTGTACGATTTATTTCCTTCCAGGTGGAAAAATGAATGTTTGTCCTTATTTTTCTCAATGTGCAAAAGTCGGGCATCCGTACGAAAAACCAGGTACATGTTATACCAAGAAAAAACGACTAGCTTGGGCTTCATCTTGTAACGTTTAGAGTTCTCTAATAATTTGATTTGGGAAAGTTGTCTGAAAAATCCTAAATTTATTGCATTTTTGTCAATTGAGTCATATACATTTTCATATTTTCCTAATAAAATTTATTCAGTCAATTTTGATTAGAAATCATTACTATAAATACCGATCATCCTATATAATATGATTGATATTGATATGAATAATTTTTAATTATATTTTTCATTAATTTTTTTTCTTCTTTTTCTCTTCCCTTTTCTTCCTTTCTTCCTCCTCTAATCAATTGCTGGCCTTAGGCAAAGGGCTTGCAAGGGCCATGTCGCATAGGACGACCTCATGTCTACATTAGCGATTTATAACCCAAATTTGGTTATACGAACTCAATTGATAAAACATGAAAAATGTTTATAATTCAATTGATAAAAATAAAAAGTTCACGACTAAATTAACGGAAATCACAATAGGTCTCGCCGGACGACTCTTCCAATTTAAACAAATCGTCATCTGACTTTCTCCTCATCACCTGAAAGCACAAATCGAAGGGGTCAAAGAAAAAGTTGCCGATCGAATCGAAAGATATTTTTCCCCAATATCTCCGCGGTGGCATGGCCCCCATGGGCAAAGAACGGCATATTCCTCTCCGCGTGTGCATGCGCGGGTGGCCTCGTCCCCCCGGCCTCGCCTAGCGGTTCTTTTTTCTGGTGGGAGAACCGAGTAATAATCCCGCCGCACCGAAGCAAAGCAGCGACCGCCGGGCCCCACCACCCGTTGCGATTGGACAGTCGTCTTGGCTTCGACGAGGGGCGATCCGATTGGACGGCGGGAGCCGAAAGTGGAGCGAGCAGCCGGAAGGAAGAGGGGCGCGAGGGAAAATATCTTCCTTTGGCTCTGACAAAGATGGTGACGTGGAGGCCGGATAGTGGATGGTTCCAACCCCCTCTCTCCCCCTCCCCCCCGAGATATTTTCCTCCCGAAATATCAGCCTGCCACGTGCTCTCCTCGCTCGCAACCGACGTGGACTCCTCTCCGGCATCCTCGCCCTCGCACTTCGGTGGAAACTACCGAGTTGCCACTTCCCTTGTGCCAGGAAACCGCCAGTGCCCGCACATGGGTACTGAATTCATCTTAAAATTAAACGTACGATGGACGGTCGGCTACTACCTTTTTTTTTTTTTTTTCTTTCTTTTTTAACAATTGCAGGGGCGGCAATAAATCTCAACGGCCATCATCCTTTTTTTTGTTTTTTTGTTTTTATTTTTAACAAGTCGGCAATCCTATCTCATCAAATAACTTTTTGATTATGTGGCCACCGGGAAATCTTAATTTTACAAGTAAAAAGAAAATGGTTAATATTTTTGAAAAATTCTAAACTAATGTATTTATGATAAATTTACTCTAAATTAATTTTTTAACTACTAAAAAATTCAAACAAGTATTATTTGTGATAAATTTACTAAAAAAAGACCATAAAAAATTCAAATTAATATACATGTGACAAATTTACCATAAATTATTTTTTTTATGACTAAAAACCACAAACTGATATATTTATGATAAATATATCCACTATTAAATTGAATCAATACCACAAAAAATCATAAAATAGATATAATTGTGCGAAATAGAGAACAGAATCTTAAACTGATATACTATTTAGTTATTAGTAGAATTTAACGGAAATTAATAGATGGTAAATTTTTCATAAGTATACCAACTTAAGATTTTTTATTATAAAAAAATTAATTTTTGGCAAATTTATTACGGATGTATTAGTTTATAGTTTTTCGTGTTATTAACCTAAAAAAATGATGTTAAGTGAATTTTAATGAATTATCACTAAAAATTGCACTACAAGCCTAATTGCTCTATTTGCCCCCTTCAGTCCACCATTGAGGACTCCAAGCACTTGTCAAGTAGGCAATATGCTAAAAATGTGAACATTAAAATAAGATGAAATTCCATTTTAAACTTTGATTCGAGACAAAACTTTTCATAGTAAAAAAAGAAAGAAAAAGAAAATCATTTCATTTCTCATGAAAATGATTCTCGATCAAATTAGGAAAGACGAAGTATGGTGAAAAGCTGTTTCAATGCGATATACGGCGTCGGATCGCAACCTTCACGTAATCTGATTATTACGTACACATGCGAAAAACAGTCGCTACAGCTCGAAAACGCCGTGGTGGAACTTGTCAATGAGAAGTTGACCGTGGTCCTTCACGAGGATGGCAGGCTCGTAATTAAGACATACGAGCAGGGCCATTTCCGCCAAACGCCGCCGACTTGCCTACGACTCCACCTCATTTCAACCCCGTCCCACGACCCCCTCAATTGCTCTCTCTCTCTCTCTCTCTTTCTTTCGCTCGCGCGCTAGAGCGAGAAACCTGCAGAAGAATCTTCCCCACCATGGCGGCAAGCAAGGAGGAGGAGGAGCTGAAGGGGTCCGGCAAGAGGCTCAAGTGCTCCGTGACCGGCCGCTACAGAGCGGTCGTCGCGGAGGAGGACGTCAGGCCGTGCGAAGAGGCGGAGGAAGGAGTAGCAGCAGGAGGAGATGGCGAGGATGATGATGATGATGATGATGGTGGTGGTGGCGATGAGCAACTGGGGGAGGAGGAGGAGGAGGAGGACAGCGAGCTCCCGCTGAAGCCGGGGCTCTTCTTCTACCCGCTGACGCCCACGTCCTTCGTCGTGTCCGACGCCCTCGAGCCCGATTTCCCCATCATTTACGTGAACACCGTCTTCGAGAGCTTCACCGGGTACAGGGCCGACGAGGTCCTGGGTCGGAACTGGTGAGTTCGTCCCTCTCGTGTCAGATTTGATTCGTGGGCCTTTTTTTTCCCGGCCGCCTCTGTTTTGGTCGGTCTAGTGGGTGGTGGAAATGGAGAGGATTTCTGGGCTCTGCTCTTCTTTTGTTTTGCTGTATGGGGGTATTCCTGGGATCTATCTGGAGAATGGAGGAGAGCTTGTTGTTTTGATGTTTGAGATTTGTTGTAAAGGAGCGATTTTTCCGGCTGCCTTCGTTCTAGTGGTAGTGGAAATGGAGAGGATTTCTGGGCTCTGATCTTCTTTGTTTTACTGTTTGGGGGTAGTCCTGGGATCTATCTGAAGAATGAAGGAGAGCTTGTTGCTTGATGTTTGAGATTTGTTGTAAAGGAGCGACTTTTCGTGGAGGGTTCGTGTTAAGTCGTTCGGTATGTGAGAGAATTTGAAGGATAGAAGGAATACGGGGGAAGAGATGTTGATTGGTGTACCAGAGAGCGTGAAAATAGGGAGGTTTTATTGGTACATCATCAGTGATAATTTCAATTTGGGGTGTGGTCTTGTAATATAGATATGGCGTACTTAATAGGCAGACCAATCAGAATCCACGGCAGGCATAGATATGATCTTCGTAGCTTTCACTTAAGCTCTATTTTTTTTTTTTTTTTTTTGGGGGGGGGGGGGGGGGTTCGAATCACTTAGGCTTTTCGAGAGTTTCAATTTGAGAACTGTTTAGGGACATGATCACCCAAGATTCTCATTGATGGCTTGTTGTTGAAGAGATAAATGATGGAGCTTCTACTGTGTGCTAATCTGTTTTAGAATGGGCTACGTGATGGACATCTGAGTCTTTTGCACTGTCTTCTCTTTCATGTTCATCATGATCTTGCTATGTTTGGAGTATTGCGTTTGTGTTGCTTTTGGGAGCTTGTTAGCTTCTCATTTGACTCTTCTGATACTCCTTTGTTTCAGCCGATTCTTGCAATATAGAGATCCTCGTGCACAGAGACGGCATCCTTTGGTCGATCCAGTGGTTGTTTCTGAAATCAGACGATGTCTCGAGCAAGGTCTTGAATTTCAAGGCGAGCTCCTCAATTTTAGGAAGGATGGCACTCCTTTGGTGAATAGGTTAAAGCTAGCTCCAATACACGATGATGATGGAATAGTCACGCATGTAATAGGCATTCAAATATTTTCTGAAGCAAAAATTGATATGAACTGCATATCTTATCCTGTTTTCAAGGAGACCTACAACAATGAGTGTGAGCAGATGAGTGTATACACTCCGAAAGATGGGCCATTGCCTTTTGTACAAGATCAAGAAATGTGCGGGATACTTCAACTATCTGATGAAGTTTTAGCGCACAATATTTTGTCACGGCTAACACCAAGGGACGTGGCATCGATTGGATCTGTCTGTAGAAGGATTCGTCACCTAACAAAGAATGAGCATCTAAGGAAGATGGTTTGTCAAAATGCTTGGGGAAGAGACGTCACAGGCGCTTTGGAAAGGATGACCGAGAAATTAGGCTGGGGGCGTTTGGCTAGGGAGTTAACGACTTTGGAGGCTGTTTGCTGGAGGAAATTGACAGTTGGAGGAGCAGTGGAACCTTCTAGGTGCAACTTCAGTGCTTGTGCTGCAGGGAATCGGCTTGTGCTGTTTGGAGGTGAAGGGGTGAACATGCAGCCGATGGATGATACATTTGTGCTCAACCTCGATGCTGCGAATCCAGAGTGGAGACGTGTGAGTGTGGAGTCGTCTCCCCCAGGCCGGTGGGGCCACACACTTTCGTGCATCAATGGATCGTGGTTGGTGGTGTTTGGAGGTTGTGGGAGGCAAGGATTGCTCAATGACGTGTTTGTGCTGGATTTGGATGCTAAACAGCCGACATGGACAGAAGTCTTGGGTGGGACCCCACCTCTTCCTAGATCTTGGCACAGCTCTTGCACAGTAGAGGGTTCTAAACTGGTTGTCTCTGGTGGTTGCACTGATGCTGGAGTACTCCTCAGCGACACTTACTTGTTGGATCTCACCACAGACAAGCCTGCATGGAAGGAGATCCCAACTTCTTGGGCTCCACCGTCAAGATTGGGACATTCTCTCTCAGTTTACGGTAGGACAAAACTCCTCATGTTTGGTGGGTTGGCAAAAAGTGGGCACTTGAGGCTGCGATCGGGCGAGGCCTACACCATTGACTTGGATGATGAAGAGCCACAGTGGAGACTGTTGGAGTGCAGCGCATTGACTGGCATTGGCGGTCAAAGCGCTGTGGTCCCACCTCCTAGACTGGACCATGTGGCGGTCAGCATGCCTTGTGGTAGGATTTTGATCTTTGGTGGTTCTATTGCGGGCTTGCACTCACCATCTCAAGTCTTCCTATTGGATCCTTCCGAAGAGAAACCATCTTGGAGGATTCTTAATGCTCCAGGACAACCGCCGAAATACGCATGGGGACACAGTACCTGTGTTGTTGGAGGCACGCGAGTTCTGGTATTAGGTGGTCATACTGGGGAAGAATGGATCCTGAATGAATTGCATGAACTGTGCTTGGCGAGCTGGCAAGATATGGATGCTGCTTCAGATGAGTGATTTACGACTAGATGCTTGAGTTCTTGGTTTGCGCTTAGCCCTGCAAGAGAGTTTTTGAGCATGCTGCTTTCTTCTCTCCTTTTCATCCCTCACCAGTTACATTTCCTGGTAATGTAAATTGGTTTCTTGATCCAAAGTTTCTGTCATCTTTTTCCTCCACAAATTTCTGTAAAATTAGCCTTGTTCACTTGGTGACTCTTTGTACATTATGCTGATAGGTGGTGAACATGCTATTACTTGTTTGACAGAGCTCATTTCTTGTTCATCTGCATATTACTTCTCCATTCTGTCTAGTCTAGTCCCCAATACAGAATTATCTACTACTGGTGATATTGTGATTGATGGACATATGAATCATGGAAAAGGTTACAATTGAAGAAAATTTTGGTGGTTCTTGTAAGTGACTTTGTTTGAACGCACGTGCCTAATCAACAACAAAAATTTGGGACCATTTGCGGTTAGCCCCCCTGAAGACCCGGTCGGTCTGGGTCGTTGTCCAAATGTCGGGAACTTTTACTGTTAGACCTGTGTAAGCAGTGAATCTTTGCGGTCCATTTGCACATGTGAGGCGATCTTGAGGATTGCTCTAAGTTCTTCGCTCTACTGCACGGCAGATTGTCGCTTCTTGGGGTTAGCACTTAAACATGCTGTTGCTACTCTAGCAATTTATGAACCAAAGTCCTGCAAAAAGCTGTAGGATTGATCCGGTTTATGATGCTAAGAGACTGATGAGGATCGTTAACATCTCTCGAACAAAACTAACTTGCATTGATAAAAATGGAGTACCGTCTTGGGAAATGACTTTGTCTAACTTTCCAGGTGATAGGAGAGAGGAACTTGATAACCTCTCGATGAACTGAGGTCAGGATTTCCAATGTTGGTTCCATGACTCAAATGAAGTCACATGATATGTTTGTCACCACATGCGATGTGTAAACTTTAGAATCATCCACTCTTAATTAACTTATTAAATTGTACGTTACTGTCATGGGACATGACAATCACATGAAATATCTTTTCCATTCCGCAGATTCACGCAAATCAAGTCATAAACATCATACCATCGATCTTTCCAATTAGTGTAACACCTCAGCGAGTGCTTGAAGTTACTATATAATATGGGGATAATTTAAGGATCAGTGTTTATTTATGAATCATATATCATGAACTCTCTCATTCAACGTGAAACTTTAGAAGAATATCATGAATGCAAATTATCTTGAACAAACATTCATAAGAGAGAGAAGTTTTATTAATAGTAACGCGCAAATACTACATGTAGAAGTACTGATATTTTACTGATTTAGGTGAGCAATCGGATGACAAGAAGAGAACTGGTTTTCCTAAATCCATCTGCTTCCAAACATGGGTTGAATGTTGATGGGTTGGGCAGTCCTTATGCGTGTGATTCGAGATTACTCAACTATTCTTGGCCATTTGGGCCATTGGCATCAAAACGAAGATTCTCTAATTGACTCCCTTGACTCTACGCAAGCCCACGTTCACACCTCTCTCTTCCGCTAGGCACACGGTATTCCCTTTCTCTAGAAAAAAAAGCCCAATCTTTTGCACTTACACAAAAACAACATTCCCCAAAAAGGTGAGAATTAGTCAATGAGCCTGCAAGTTTTTCTTTTGTCTTAACAATGATTGCTCTAGGAGCTTATAACACAGAGACAGCGAATTAAAAATCACAAAGTTTTAATATTTAAGTGTTAGCAAATTCCTTCTCTTTTTTAAAAAAATCTTAAGGATATCAAAAATCTATCTTTGGTTTATATGTTTGTATTGGGTTTCTTTATTTGAGCAACATTATTTAAAAAAAAAATAAAAATTTATAACACTATTTACTTTGTTTATACTAACATCCTCACCATGTTCATATGCACCAATTACTTCACATGCTTTCCATAATTATCATTGGTTACGTTTGATGTCGAGACCAATTGATGGGTCTTGCATGGCACGACTGACGACCGATTACTTCACACGATATCTTCACCCTCCAATTCTTGACAATGTAATTGACATAACTCTCGTAATGGCAATAATTTTTGCAATAAAATTAGAGATTCATCTCAATAAGTATAAGAAACCCTATGTAGTAGTATTGGTCGCATTTGATGTCTTGACCGATGGACAGGCCCTGCAAGGCACGACTTCGAATTCTGAGTCAATTTGGGTTAGCAGCCACCAGAGAAAAGGACTTTGAAAAGATGTTAATGTCTTTGTCTTTTTCCTTTTTTTTTTTTTTTTTTTTGAATCGAGACCGAGATCCATGTAAGAAAGAAATATTTCACAACATTTAAAACATCCGAAAATAAAACCCAGCCTTTCATCTGCAGGACAAAAAGCGGGCCCGTTACAAATACAATCTGCACTATTGACTCCCTTGACTCTATGCAAGCCCATGTTCACACCTCTCACTTCCGCGAGGCTCACGGCATCCCTTTCTCTAGAAAAAAAATCCAATCTTTTGCACTTCATACAAGAACAGCATTCCCCAAAAAGTTAAGAATTAGTCAATGAGCCTGCAACTTTTTTTTTTTTTTGGGTCTTAATAACGATTGCTCTGGGAGCTTATAACACAGTGGCAGTGAATTAAAATCACAAGTTTTAATATTTGAGTGTTAACGAATTCCTTCACAAGTTTTAATACTTGAGTGTTAACAAATTCCTTCTTTTTCTTAATCTTAAAGATATCTAAAATCTATTTTTGGTTTATATGATTGTATTGGGGTTTCTTTATTTGAGTAACATTTTTTTCAAAAAAAAAAAATTGCAACAATATTTACTTCGTTTATACTAACATCCTCGCCATGTTCATATGAACCAATTACTTCACATGCTTTCCACAGTTATTATTGGTCACATTTGATGTCTAGACCAATTGATGGGTCTTGCATGGGATGGCTGGGCACCAATTGCTTCACACATATCTTCAACATCCAATCCTTGACAAATTAATTGATATAACTCTTGTAAAGGCGATAATTTTTGCAATAAAATTAGAGATTCGTCTCATTAAGTATAAGAAACCCTATGTTGTATTGGTCGCATTTGATGTCTTGACCGTTGAACAGGTCTTGCAAGGCAAGGCACGAGTTGGAATTATAAGTCAATTTAGGTTGCCAGCGGCCAGAGAAAAGGACTTTGAAGAGATGCCGATCTCCTTCTTTCTTCCTTTTTTTTTTTTCTCGTGAATCGAGACCAAGGTCCGTATAAGTAAGAAAATAATATCTTTCTTAAGGGAAGTGTTTGTTTGGCCTATATAAACGGAGATTCTTGGGTTCATTATAGACAACAATGGCATCCTACACGTCCACTGGCTTCGTGCCTACACTCTTGTGTGCACTCCTTGTCATTCAAGCCTTGAAATTCAGTCATTCCAACGCTTTAACAAATGTAAGCTGCATCAGAGTTGAGAGGGAAGCTCTTTTGAAGTTCAAGCATGATCTCATTGATCCTTCTGAACGTTTGTCGTCGTGGACCGGCAAGGATTGTTGCAAGTGAGAAGGAGTCGAATGCAACGAGGAGACTGGTCATGTCTCAAAGCTTGATCTTCGTAATCCTTGCGATGGACCTTGGAAGTGCACCTTGGGAGGTAAGATACATCCCGCTGTATACGAATTGAACCATTTGAAGTATCTAGACCTCAGCTTCAATAATTTCTCAACCCAAAAAATCCCAGCGTCCTTAGCTTCTCTACAAAATTTGGAGTATCTCAACCTCTCACATGGAGGCTTCCATGGAGATCTTCCAGGTCAACTTAGTAACCTTTCCAAGTTACGGTACTTGGATCTTAGTAGTTATGAATGGGAGCACCCTTTACAAACAAAGAACCTTCAATGGTTATCGACATTTTCTAAGTTGAAGTACTTGGACCTATCTTATGTCTCCCTTCTCAACCCCAAAGAGTGGTTAAGTCCTATCAACATGCTTTCCTCTTTGGAAGTTTTAATATTGAGGGGATGTTATTTGAGAGACGCTTCAGCATCTCTGCATGTCAATTTCACTTCTCTTAGATTCCTTGATCTAAGTAACAACTTCATTAATCCATCCATTCCTCCTTGGATTCAAAACTTCAGTAAACTCAGTCATCTAGATTTAAGTTGTAATGATCTCCAAGGCATATTCCCCATTGTCATCCTTGAAAATAGCCAACGGTTGAAGTTCCTTGATGTCTCGTCAAATAGGCTAGAAGGTGAACTTTTGAAAAACTTGACCATTTTCTGCAAAATGCAAGTACTAAATTTGGGTTATAACAAATTTAGTGGACAGATTTCTGATACCAAAGATGATGCTTTAATCTGTGGACAAAGTGACCTGAAGATTATTGATGTTGGCAACAACAATTTTAGTGGTCACCTACCCAATCAATTTTGGAATTTCAAAAATCTAGAATCCCTTGATCTTTCATTGAACTCGATTTCAGGTCCTACTCCCATTACCATGAGCCAACTGTCATCTTTGAGAAACTTGCGCCTCTCTTTTAACAAATTGAGTGGGAGCATTCCAAAAAGTATTGGGCTACTATCCAATCTAGAGTTGATGGACATTACGAATAATCAGTTACATGGAGTTGTCAACGAACTTCACTTTGCAAATCTCACTAGCTTGATCTACTTGTTCTTAGATTCAAACGAGCTTGTTATAAATGTCAACGCATCTTGGGTTCCTCCTTTTCAAATTCATCTGATTACCATGTCAAGTTGCAAAGTGGGACCACAATTCCCAAATTGGCTTCGAACGCAAAGGAACATTTGGGAATTGGGCATGCGAAATGCTAGCATCTCAGATGAAGTTCCCCATTGGTTACTTGACGTTTTATCTAACGTTGAAATTTTGGATCTCTTGAGCAATATGCTCAGAGGCAACATATCCCAAATTATTGGAGAAAAGATGCCACAACTATTTCAAGTATCACTTTCTACGAATAACCTCAGTGGTAACATTCCAAATTCATTATGCATGTCCGAGGGATTGTCTTTTCTTGATCTCTCTAAGAACAAACTGTCTGGGAGACTTCCGCAATGTTGGAGGAAGTCACAAACGAATTTGGGATGGATTTCATTGGGAGAGAACAAGTTGAATGGTCCGATTCCAAACTCTCTATGCCATTTGGAGCGATTAGTAGTTCTAGGCCTGCATGAAAATGGCTTGAGTGGAGTGCTTCCAGAATGTTTGCTAAAGCTAAATTTGGCAGTCCTTGATCTTAGTGACAATCAATTCACCGGCAGAATGCTTCCGTTTGGACAATAGTCTCTATCATTTGCAATAATCAATCTTGAGAGAAATTACTTCACCGGGGACATTCCTTTGCAGCTATGCCATCTTGCTACTCTCCAGTATTTAAGCCTAGCGCATAACAACATTTCTGGAGGCATTCCGCTTTGCTTTGACAACTTCTCTCGCATGTGGGCCAATTCCACTTCTACTCCGTTTATCCAATTAGCAGATGCGTTTCCTGTTATGGTTAATATAAAAGGAACAAACCTAGAATTCACCAAGACACTCCCATATTTATTTTCTCTCGACCTTTCAAGCAACTCATTAGATGGACAAATACCAGAAGGGCTAACTTGGCTCGCTCGACTTCAGAATTTGAACCTCTCTCACAATAAGCTAATTGGAAAAATCCCTTCGAGTATTGGCAATTTGAGATATTTAGAATCACTGGATTTGTCCAACAACAAGCTATCAAGTAAAATTCCTCCTACCATATCCAAATTAGACTTTCTAAGTCATTTGGATCTTTGCTTCAACAATTTATCAGTTCCTATTCCATCAGGCAATCAGTTAAGCACTTTGGAGGATCAATTTGTTTATCGCGGCAACGATGGACTTTGCGGAGGTCCTCTTCCGAAAGTTTGTCCAGGTGATGAGCATAATGATATGGACAAACAAGATGGTCACAATTCTAGTGAAGATGAGTCTAATGAAGACTATTTTATAGTTGATTGGTCTTATTTGGGATTAGGACCAGGTTTCTTGGTGGGATTTTTAGGATTCTGCGGCATATTATATGACAAGCAATCTTGGAGGATCTCTTATTTCCAGATGGTGGATAGGATTATCGAAAAAATATCAATAGCGAGGATGATTACAGTGCTTTGGTTTGAGAGAGCTTTTCAATTTCAACCACAAGAATAAGAGCTATTTAAGTAAAAGTAAAATCTTTCTCTCTCCATTCGTATATTCTTTACCCCACACTCATTTACTTTGTCGATATATGTTGTTAAATGTTTCTAGCATTTTTTTTTCTTATATTTGTGAATTGTAGATAATACCTTGCGTGAAAGTACTGATTTCCTTATCCAAATTCCGAAGACATGCGCCACCACAACTGCTATGGAACTCATAATTCCTTTCTTCAAGGTGGAAAGTTGCTATTGAAGTTTCAAGTTATAAAGAAGTTGTACTCATTACTCTCCAATATTTCTCTCTTTCTTTTCATTTGGCTATAAAAAGACAAATCTCTTGTTTTTGTCCTATGAAATAAGATGAAATGAGCCGACAATGTGAGCTGAAATCGGACGAGTCTAATGTTCTAGTGGGTAAAAGTGCAACACTTTTATAAAATTACCACTGATTACTAAATATCTTAACTTACCAACTATTTCAACAATTTGCCAACATTTATTTACATAATTTATCAATGTGTTAAAGCTACAAACTTTTATAGCAAATTATCAACTCTCATTTGAGTCCACTTATCAACATTGATGACACCGTTTCCAAATTACTGATTGCTCCAACGATTTAATAAATTTTATTTGTAAAAGTTACCAAGGCGTAAAAATTATTAAACTCTCACAAAAAACTATCAGTCTTGATTCGGGTGATTTATCAACTTTTTGCAGGTTTAGTTACCGACTAATTTTAGTTTTGCTAACTTTTATTTGAGCGAGTTACAAGCATTTGTTTAATTCCTTTGAATTTAATGATGGTGTTAATAATTTACTAATAGTTATTTTTAAAGTATACAAATGTATTGAATCTACTAACTCTTATTGGAAATTACCAACTCTTAATTCATAGCAATCAAATCCTTCTCTTAACTTTGTCTAATTTGGCTAATAGAAAATGCTAACGTAATTTTTTAATATGTTCTCTTTCCTACGTGACTCTAAGTGGCTAAGACATGGAGAATGAGGCTAAAACAATACCGTTTTGGTCAAAATATGATTTTTATTCTGAATATTATTTAAAGTAAACTAAAAAAATAAACTAAATTTATTTATTTTTATAAAGAGAAGGAGGTAGGAAGGCAAACTGCGACTGCGAGGGCTGCTGGGCAAGAAAGAAAATTCAAAGATTACCTCTTTACTCGATAGCCTGACAAAAGAATCGGTAGATGGCTCCATGACTAAAGTTTGACAGCCGATAGCAACAGGACTCCGACTTCCTTATATATGATGACGCCCTAACTAGTGATCAATATTCATAAATATATTTCAACACTTTCTCTCTCCGGTGGGAACATCTGGCGTGCATATGACATAGGCAACTTTTTTCCAAAGCCTACGACTAAAGCATTGTGTAAGCCGAACCTTACACTAAATAATGGATGTGGATACATCAAACCGAATTGAAGGCAAGGATAATCAGGTAAGCCAAACCTTATAGGACAAATTAAATGTGATCCACACCACCACCGATTTAATAGGGAAGCACTAAATAAACAAATCTTAAGTTGCCACCTCTTTCACACATAACCTGGTTCAAACATTCTAACTTCTTGAGCTTCGGCATACTGAACTATATCATGTAAGCATGTTCTTGTTTATTCTCTTTTGAAATTGCTTCTTTATAGGTCCATAGATCATTGCGAAATGTTGGATGATATTGCCGATAAAAAGTTGTACTTCACCATCGAAAGAGAAGCTATCATCCCCAATCCAGAGCTGACTTATAGTTGCAGCAAAACTTCTTTTGGGTTAAAGCATCGATAATCAATGCGAAATCTGTGACAACGTTTCTTCTACATGGCATGCAGTGAGTGCGGCAAAGGAACTAGAGCTGACTTCGAATGAGTTCTCACACGCATGATCTGCAAAACAACATAAGTCACTGGCAAGACAAGGCGCATCATTTTGTATCTGATCATGTTTTCAGGATAAAGAAATGAAAAGCCATTTGTACCATCTCCCGAAAATTTCAATATCAGGTGCCGTGTTGAAGTACAACTTGAAGATTCGACGGGGACTTTGAGTGCAAATTTATTTGGCATCTTACGATTTGTCAATGTACAGCTAGAACGCCTATGAAAAATGTGAAGAATCGATGTCTGAGGACTGCAAGAAGTTACTTTGTCTTTCATCGAACAGCATAAGATTAAAGCTCGACAGAATGCTGGACAAGGCTGAGTAATGGCTAGGGCTGTGCAAAAGAACCGGCACCCACCCGGACTATCCGGAACCAGACCGGAACTGCTCGGAACTGGTGGTTCTTAAGGGAATCGGTCCAGTTCCCGGTTCCATGGACGAATCCATCCACCCGTCCACCCAGATCGGACCGATTATATTAAAATAATATATTAATTTTTAATATTAAAAAAATAAAATTACTAATTAACAAACCCAAATCAAATAATTAAAAAAATTAATTAAAGTGGGAAAAAAGTCCAAAGTGCACCTTGACAAAACATCAAGCAATTGGTGGGCAAAAAGCAAGCACGTGAAGAAGCATGGCTACAGGAGGAGGAGAAGAATAGGTCAAGCGGCGAAGAACCAGCAATTTTGGTCGAAAAACAAACTTGTTTCCCATCAAGATCGAAGCTTTCGAGAAAATGATATTATTATTATTATGAGACTGGTTCCATGGATCCACCCAGGAATCGAATCAGACAGATGGGTCCATGCAACTAACGGGTGGATCCCGGTTCTAATTTTTCGAAACCGATCCTTAATGAGTAGTTCCCGGTTCTAGTTTGGGAATCGCCCGCCCGGACCATGCATACCCCTAGTAACAGCCATAGGCCAAAGGGAAAAAATGAAAAATCTTTTGAAAAAAAAAATACAAAAATTATCCACATTAGCATCGGTTACATCACGTAGGATAGTTAGCATCCATATCAACAATTTCTAGTCAAATTTGGATGAAATGACCAAATCAACAAGTCGTCAAATGGTTTAAGACTAAATTGGCAAATCTTCAAAAATGTTTAAGACTAAATTAGCAAGTTGTCCAAATATTTAGGATTAAATTGGTATAATAAAAATATTTTTAAGACCGAATTAACCACCGTATAATAGATTTAAGACTTTTTGGACAATAATTCCCTCTTATTTGAATAACTTATCACTTTTATATAAGTTAATTGCTATGTTAGAATTACCTTTTATTAAATAAAAAAAAACAAATCCACTTTTATTTGAGTAATTTACCAGCTTTTCTAACTGTAAGTTACCGACTAGTTTTAAATTATCCACTTTAATAATATATGGTACTATTTTATCAAGAATACTAATTAAATACATTTCTAACCAAGGCTGTAAACCGAGGCTTTACTTTTACTATTACAAAGATCATAAGCTCAAATATACTTCAATTGAACTATCGTAATATTCATGTGGGACAAGTGCATTGTAAGTTTTAAACTTGTTGTGAAAGTGCAATTAAATTCTAATTTTTTAAATATATATAATTAAGTCATAAAACTTATCACGAAAGTACAATTACGTCATAAAACTTTCAAAAAATACAATTATATCTTAAAACTTGTTAAATTGGTTTAATCAAGTCCTTTCGTCAATTGCATATTTTGAAAATTTTAAGAATCGGTTGCACTTTCGTTATAAGTTTTATGACTTAATTACACTTTTTAAAAGTTTTAAGACTCGATTGCATTTTTGTGACAATTGTAAGACTTCTAATATATTTATTCCTATTCATAAAAACCAAAAAGCTTTTAAAAAGTGAAAAATAAACATTTTTTTTTTGTTGATTTAGGAAACGAACTGAAATGGAAATATATTTAAAAATCTGCGCAATGGTATGATTACAAAACTTTTCGACTTTTCTATTTAAAGTTGAGGGGCTAGATCAAATAACTAGAAATAATTTAAGAATCATGTTGAATGAATTAAAAGCTCGAGTATGAAATTGCTCATTGGGGTAAATGGAGTGTTTTTATCATTTTTCCTTGAGAAAACAAGTTCACAATCGCAATCCATGTGAAAGTGCAACGGTCAAGTCATAACAGCGAAATCGTGTCCAACTTTAGAAGTTGATCTCCGTCCAAAAAGCATACGATAGAATTATAAAATTCCACATAAGAAAATGCTTAGAATGTGGATCCCACATCCAAAATGCCTGACCTAGTCTTAATTTATTTTTCAGTCAACGTCTCCCGCCGGACTAAACTCGTACGCAACTTCTTCCCAAGAATCAAATAGGCAAACCTCAACCTAGGGTTGGGCAAAGCTGGTGACGATTAGTAGTGCAGATTATGATTATTTAAATCATATAAAAATAGCTTCGTGCTTGAATTAAGCATTACTTTTCAATAAACTATCGACCTTCGACGTTGGTTACTTGTCGTCGCCGCAACTACAACTCTATCTCAAGAGAAAATTCAAGACACGATATTCATTCAAACGCGGATCAACGACATGGTCCCGCTGGCTTCTCGTGACGACATTTATTAAAAAAAATCTTTGACGAAACATATATCAACGTAAATGCATAGAGATGGATATATATATATAGATCACCTAGCATCTCATTGTTCAATCCTCTATAACCTTGCCCGATTCATTCCCTTGTCTGATCTTCTACCGTATCATCTTCTTCGATCTTTGGAATCGATATCTGTAGTGCAGTTCAAGATTATGGACTCCTCAAACGCATTTGGTGGTCACCCACAAAAGCCGGGTGCCTCCACTCCTCCGCCACCCCCGCCGCCGGCAGAGGGCGTCCCGGCGCAATTCATGAAACCAAATTATGGGAATAACGCAGGTTTCCATGCTCAACCCGTGGACAACGTGCCTTGGTCCTCTGGGCTTTTCAGTTGCTTCGGCGACATTCCAATTTGTAAGTACTCTGGAAAATTCTCAACAGTTATGCTCATGTGTACGTTTACCAGGCGACGTCCATGATGAAAAGTTGGACAGTTAATGCACGCGACTTTTCTAACTACAATAGCCTAATCTAGCGGGTTTCGACATGTTTTGAGAATTTAGCAATAGAATGATCTCATACGACTTTGGTAACATGTTGAGATTGAGTGAACCCAGCGATGCAATGGTGTTATCTATGGCTCATGAAGGTTGATATCTTGTTAATCTCACAGGTTGCTTGTCATTTTGGTGCCCCTGCATCACATTCGGGCGAATCGCGGAGATTGTTGATCACGGATCGGTTTGTAAGTAGAATCAATCGCATTCGCACAAATCGAAGAAGGATCGACATTATTAGACTTTCTCACTCGGATCGGTTTTTGTTGCAGCATGCCCTGTGCACGGAGCTATTTACACAGCGATCGCCTTGTTGACCGGGTGCGCCTGCTGCTTCTCCTGCTGCTACCGCACCAAGATGAGACAGCAATACCAGCTAAAAGAGGATCCTTGCGCCGATTGCTTAGTCCATTTCTGCTGCGAAACCTGTGCTTTAACCCAGGAGTACCGCGAGCTCGAAAGGCGTGGATTTGACATGTCCCTCGGTACGTCTGGCTCTCCTCCTTTGAATCAAGATGCTTGTAATGATGTTTCCTTAGGAATGTTGATTTTCCAGAATAACTCAAGACAATCAATTTTCGTACTGTAAATAGTCCTAAAGTACGTGATGCATCTAAAATGGGGCTCTTCTGATTGTGGAGATTATTCGAAAGACTGGACTGACGATTTCGTTCCTGAACTTCATTTTCTGTGATTATGTTTAGGATGGGATGGGAATATGGACAGGCAGAACAGAGGAATCCCAATGGCTCCAGTTCCTCCTGGAGGCATGATGAAGTAGAGATTGAAAATCACCTCAACTCAGCTTAAATGCTCCAGAAATATAAACGCAAAAGCCCTTGTAGGGTCTCTTTTTTTCGCCTCGATTGTATCTTCATTTGGCTGTATCAATCTATATGTAGTGTCCATCTGTTTTGTACAATGCATTCTACTAGTACATCAATAAACCAAAAGCTTGCTAGACAACAGAACTTGCCGTCTCAAGAAGCATAGAAACATCCACTTCGCAGCCAACACCGCCATGAAACTTTGTAGGTATTCTTGTTCCGACTGAGTTCCCTCAAATACAGGGTAACAACAATCATAACTTTGTAAACAACAATCAATTACCCGCATTACTGTAAAATGAAGGCAATTCCTTCCAGGAAGTTTCTCCGAGCAGTGCCGGTTCCTGGTTACTATCCATCAGGGTAATGTTGCTTGCTTGAAATTCCAGAAAAGAGAATGAATAGTTTAAATACGTTGATGAAAATGAGGCAACGAATCCTATTTTAATAATTACAAGAAGCATGGCCTGATTTGCATGACTTTCTGGTGCACTCTGAAGTGTCCGTCTCAAAAGAATCGATTCAGAATCGAATTTAGGAACAAGATAGTTACACCAACAATTCCTTTTGCTGGCTTCTACTGAGTTTGGTCGGTGTTGTAAAGCTTAACATGTCGTATGGTCCGAGCTCTTAAAAGCGCCACCACCCAGGTTGGGCTCAGCATGTCGGAAAGGTCAGTGCCTATGTTCCTGCCAACGAAGGGACCTGAAGGGATTTGAAAAATGCGTCTTAAGTATGCCAAGCCAAGAGTAAGAATGGCGGTGGATGGTTAATCAGTTCGGGCAGTGAAAAGGGTAAACCATTCAGGTTGACCAAATGTACACATTCGTATGAACCATCCTCATGTCTTAGGCTGCAGACGCCATTTTTGTCCTCCATATGTCCTCCATACATCGTGCCCAACTAGAGCGATAATCAGACAATGACCAGACTTCTGTTAGCCCAAGCCGAGTTGTTAGAACCCACAGGTTGTTTTATTTCTATGGGCATCATGGGCCCCCCGTCGCCCATGGATTTGATTCCCATCGCCTATGGATTTGATTCTTTCGATCGCCCTGCATGAACATCACTTTCAGGAAGAAAGTTCCTTGCATAAACTTGGTCTGCTTTGAGCATGGAACCAGTAATTTGAACCATTGGTTTTGGTAGATGCCCACATGGAACTGCACATCTTATTGTTCAGATCACTCGTTCTATCTTCTATGATAGATCAATTCACTCGTTCTATGATAGATCAAGGCTAGGAAAAAAACTTGCCATTTACCAAGGAAAAAAAAGAGAAGTTAACGAAATTATAACTATTTCCGTTGCTCGAGTGATTTCTTCTGTTTCTAGAGAAATGTACTATGGACTCACTTATACACTCACTATGAATTAGAACAAGACACATCCCATATAAATGCTTGGACATAATGTAATTTCGTTATGAATATATGTAAGTGTTCAATACGTTATATCAACCTTTTTCCTTTCCCAAGATTATCCCAAATTATACTTCAATTACATGTATCTTGTTGCTGCATCTTTTCAAGTTCATTATCATTTGGTATTCTTTCTTCTTCTTTTTCTTTTTGGTCGAACTTACATGATTCTTTCATTAAGAGGAAAATGCAACATCTTTATTTTGAATCTTTTCATGTTCAAAGCACTTGGAAGGCAAAAGCACATTCCACTCTCGCTGCATTGCAAGTTGAGATATCATATTCGTAGTGTTCATTAAAAGCAGCTCATTCACAAAGCTAATTGTCCATCTCTCTGTAAAATAACCATCTATCCGGGAGACTACCCTTATTTCTGAAAAAGTTGCAAGCACTCGGAACGGATTTGGCTGGGAGACCACTAACCCTTTCTGCCCGTTTTCAGCAATTAAAAGTTTTGATCCTGCATAAAAATGGCTTCAATGAAGTGCTTCCCAAATGTTCGTTGAACCTAGCTGAACTGCTGCTCCTTGATTTCAATGATAATAACTTCACAGGCGGAATACCTCCATTTGGACAACATTCTCAATTATTCGCCAGATTGATCTCCAGCGCAATAGTTTCACTGGAGGCATTCCCTTGCAACTCTGCCAACATAATCATTTCGAGTTCTCAAGCCTAGCACAGAACGATATTTCTGAATCATTCGGCTATATTTTGATGGATTCCTGTATGGTTCGACATATCAATTATCATTTATGGCGCATTTGGTAATATTTCTATTTAAAAATTATTCCAAAAAATAGAAATAGAAAAAAGTGTTTCTGTTCTGGGGAACAATTTTTAAACAAAAAAAACGCGTTTGGTAAACTTGTTCCGGGAATAAAAAATGAACAGAAATACGTTTGCTAAATTTGTATAATTTTTTATTTATTTATTTTTTAATATTTTTATTTTATTTTTTCTATTTTCTTTCTTATTTTTCTTATTTATTTTTCATTTTCTTCTTTTTTCTTTTTCCTTTTTTTTTTCTTCTTTTGGCCGATCGCCAGCCTCGACCATGGCCAGTGACCGGCCGACGAGGGCCGGCAGCCTCGCCCAGCCACGGCGAGGCTCGGCGTCGCCAGATCTGGGCGAGCTCGAGCTTGCCCAACCAAGGCGAGGCCGAGCTTCGCCAGGGGCCGGTGACGCTCCGGTGAGGTCGCTAGCCCTGGCCGAGGCCGGCGACTAGCCAAAGAAAAAAGAAATAAAAAAGAAGAAGAAAAGAAAGTGTTTTTAAATTTTGTTCCAGAAACAAGAAACTTTTTCTTATTTCTTATTTCTGTTCCAGATGTGTTTCTTGAAACAAAAAAATAACTTTGGAATAAAAACGCACACAAATGCATTTTTATTCCTTTTTTGTTCCCAGGAACAAAAAAAACAAAAAAATTGTTTAAAAATAGAAAAAAGAAATGCAAACAAACGCAGCCTTATTGGCCAGTTATATCATCGATTCACATCACGGTTCATGTAAAGAGAACCGGCCAAACATTTAGCAAGGCGCTTCAATTCTTCTATTCCATTGAACTTGCGGCGAACTAGTTAAAATGGAGAAATAACAGGACAGTTGACCAAGCTCGTCGCACTTCAGAATTTAAACCTCTCTCAAGACAATTTGAGTGGGAAAGTTCCTGCAAACATGGGCAGCCTCCAAAATTTAGAATCGCTTGACCAATCCCACAACAAGATTTCAGGTAGAATCCCTCAAAAACATATCCAGTTTGAAATTTCTAAGTTGTCTCTAAGTTGTCTCAATCTCTCATTTGATAATCTATTGGGCCCTATTCCTTCGAATACTCATCTGCATACCGTGAATGATGACTCTAGTTTTGAGGCAATGACGCACTTTGTGGAGCTTCTCTTATGAAAGCACGCCCCAGAGATAAGCAGCATCCTAATATCTTGCATTCAAGCAATAGATAGGATCATCCAAACGCTAAAGACATAAATCAGGGCGATTACCATGCTTCTGTTCAAACAAGCTTTTCAAGTACCCATTCGTAGGAACCGTTTAGTGAGCAAACCTCTCTCTCTCTCTCTATCCGTATTTCCTTTCTTATCAATTGAGGCAACCAACATTCAATACATATTTCCAAGCTGACCTTAGGATGAAATGTACACGGTGTCTTCGATCTTCTTGTGCTCGATAGCTAAAAATTTTAATTATTTAAATGATATATAACAGGAAATGTGATTCTCAGATATGGGCATCAAGCACAACCCTAGCATGGAACATCCGACGCGAGAGTTGAAACTTATCAAATTTGGATGACATGCATCTGAGTGATAAAACTAAAGTTCCTCTTCATGATCATGAACATCGTATCAGTAGCTTATGTCTGTAACAAAGACTTTGTATCACGTGATTCGTAGATCTCCATAGAATGAATCACATCATGCCAAACATGCAAAGGCTAGCAAAGTCCTCGAACATGATGGCAAGCCATTTGCTAAATCCTTCTGCAATGCTACAGCTATTGCAGATATGATGTCCCAACATAAAGGCTATCAGCTCTTTGTCAAATAGTTTTATAACAATATGAAAAGGTAACACTTTTCTCATAGGTGCACGGCATAAATTCGATACCAAAAGTTCAAAAAACTTCATCAATAAGGATACAATCCAGTTAAGGTATCAATCACCACCAAATCTCAAGAAAATGCATTTTCTCTTCATAAGCAAACTCATCGTGAAATTAATGGACAGTGTGCATACACAAATCGGCAGGAACTATAGTACACATAGGAAGCAAAACTAAACCAATGACGCATTCAGAAAGGAAACAAGAGAACCCATATAACGCGCTTTGTCAATATCAATAGATGAAGAATATCAATGATTTGTTGAGGATCTACACATCAGCTGCTGATTCAAGTGGAGAAAATGATTATCAAAACTGGACAATAATGCAATGTGACGCTTTCCTCACTTCCACGCCACTGCATCAATCTCATCCCTAGCTGATTTGTACAATTCTAGCCTTTTTGCGATGGCTGTTCTCTTCTCCATGAGAGCCGGGTCCTCATCTAACATCGCGCCTAGTTGTTCCTTCTGTATATTTGCCAAATCAGTGCTAATGTAGTTCATGAATAATAAAAACTCATCTGAATTGGTAGAAAGAATAACAAGAATAATAAAGCAACTTCAAACAAAGTTTACACAGCCATTTCTTTCAGTCGCAGGTTGTAACGTCACTTTATGTAGTGCCACTAACTCAATAGATCCAGCATCACTACACATAAGGAAAAACGAAGGCAAAACTAGATCTTCCATCAAATTAAAAGTTAAGCGCCTGTAAAGACTACAGATATATCTTTACCATATTTCATTTGTCATCTGTTTAATGACTTTAATAATTATGATAGTATTAGCTTTAATTGTTGATATAGCAGGGTCATTGATTGAATGTATGACTAAGCAACTACACAATAGTCAAGCCATGTGCTTACGACTTTATCTATCTTTATGTCTAATAATGCTCTGGCTTCTGTACATCTCTCCTTATCACTCTACAAAGAGTATCAAGATTTAGACTCCACCCGAAATATGGCAACAAATCACCATTGTTACTGCTATCTTTGATTCATTTACTTAAATTTCAACCACATCAATTTTGATGACCCTATCAATGAAATCATTTCAAGTCACTTGTCAAACATTATTTATCCTACTACATAATTTATTGAATTCCAAATAATTTTCTCATTTGCCAACATTTATTCCTTGCTCAGCTTGAATTTAACTCGATGTACTCTGCATGCTTAGTCTCATTTCTACATTGACTTTGCATCTTTTCAATCACTCCAACTGTCCTTTTGCTGCCCATCAACCTTCATGTTCTAAAACCTTGTCCACCTCTTCTTCTGTTGTTATTAAACTCCAACCATATAAAATGTAAGAGAAAAGCTCTAAGATTGGTCATTCACTTTCCTAAGGTCATCTCCTAACTTGGAATTAAGAGGAATAAACAAGAGGAAGAGGACCCAACTGAAAGGCAGATTTACAATGGCAGCTTGGGTTTGGTAACTTTTGTAAGGAGAAATATCTGATAAGGAAATTCTTTATATTATAGTTGTCAGCATCCATAAATAGTAACCAAAGAAAGGTAACATTCTTATTCTATTTGCCATGTAGATTCTTTACTTTGCATCCTATTTCAAATGTCTCATTCCTAAAGTGTATAAAAAGATAAAGAAAACTCAGCCAAATGTGCATGTAGGAATGATAGGGACCAGTTTCCTCGACTTTTAGGATTCAACAATTATCATATCATTAACATCAAACATAGCTAAATTGAGATGAGTTTCTACCAGTTAGGCAAGTTAGAACTCATGCTCTTGAATCTGCACTGGATATAGAGGTCATTCAACCTTAAAATGAAATATCCCAAATAATAGAATCAACATATGTTGGGAGCAACTGTGAATGTCCACACAGAGGGACATAGGTAAAAATCATGACAATCAAGTTCAAAAGTTTCAATGAACTAATGCTTCACCACTTCTAATTTAATTTATGTTTAGGTTCATGCTCACGAGAATTTGTCGACTTGATGTTTGTTTTAAGTCATTTGACAAAAGAAGTGCATTTACCGGAATGAGAATCAGCAAAATAATAGTAGAGTCCTGAAAATTACCTCTCTCCTCCCAACTTGAACATAGAAGTTGTTCAGCAGTGCTCTCTTAGCCTCTCGTACTTGACAATGCACAACAGCCTTGGGAATTGTATTTTTTAAGGTATCACAAACCATACCGATATAAGCACTTACATTGGCCCCTGAACAGCATACAGCATGAATATTTCTCAATCAATAGTGACTCCATTTATTTTCCAGTTAAAGCTCACAAGTTTAATCTGAGTATGGGCAGATAAATGATGCAATATTAGCATTACATAAGGGGAAACCATAGAGCATTTATCCATTAATAGAGAACTTGAAAGGCTAAAAGGCGAACTCTGACATAACTCTGAAGCAAGAATAGTGTGTTTGCTAAATCTTTCATGCGTAGATGCACAGCAATTTCCCTGTTCCGTGACAATACTATAAGACCACATACCTATCCTCCTAAAATTATTATCTGAGTAGCGGTCCGCAGCATTAGGGGCATTGGGGTTTGAATTTGGAGTCTTTTCTGGTTCAAGATGAAGCTTCCGGAAAAATTCCACTGTTAGGTAGCTAGATTCCATATCAACAAGACGCATAACTGTTCTACGGCTTTCTTCACGGAATCTTTCCAGTGATTCGTTTGCAGCATTAGCAATGTCTGCTTGAAGTGATGGAAACCGCTTCAACTCCTATAGAATTACCGATGAACAAACAAGTTCAGGTCAAAAGGATCAGCGATCATCTTTTTATTGAGAGTCTCATCAAAAAAGCAAAGTGATGATATCTACCAGCATCTCTCATTTGGCGAACAAGATACTAACAACAATATGAAAGACAATGGTCACCAATTGAGAACAACGGGTGCTTATGATTACTCATAATTACTTGTCTCTTGTGTCACTGCACTTAAATTTTGTGCTTGCTAATGTTCAGTCTCAAAAGCTCTCGGCCATTCAAAGGCATTTCATTCTGAAATTTAAATCTGCACTCTGAAATGGCAGAGGCATATGTGAGCAGCCAGAATATTTGTTTGCCAAAAGATAGGGTTTTTTTTTCAATTATACAGTTCTAATTTTTGAAGTGTGAATTGCCATTGCACATCAATGAGTCGTTCAAAGCAAGACCGCACCATTGCAACTAAAATTACAATTACGAGTTGCACATACGAAAAGCAGCAAGGACTGCCAGATAATTTACAACATGTCCTGAGAGACACCTGAACAGAACATTCTATGTCTTCAAAAATTTGACAATTCTTCCATTGGTCCTTTCTGGAAGAGAATGTAAAGCCTCCCAAAGTCAACATGGTTCAATAATTTCAAGAATTAGTTTATTTTGATCTTTTCTGCTCAATTATTTCCCTCTAACTCTAACCAATTGAAAAAATGTGAGTTGATATTTAGTCGTGTCTTTCTTATTTGAAGAGGTACAAAGTATAACCACCAGCAAATTTCAGAATTTTCATATTACCGCAATCAAGATAACAGTTTATGTTTTCCACAACACAAGTCGCTTACCTCTGTCGCAACAATTGATTTGCGTACAAGCTCTTTCAAAACCATGTGCACCTGAGGAGAAAGATAGTTTAATCATTCAAGAAACTAGTAGAGAATCTTGCACTTTACCGGTTGTTAAAAAGAAAACAACAGTCATCAGGTCCACGTGAAAAAGAAAATGTAACAATTATGACCAGCATAAGCTACGGGATCATCCTCTTACAATTCTTATCTTCAACAAAGCCCTCATTCATGAATATGTGAGAACAAGGCAGTAAACAAATTCACTATTGTTGAAATTTAGTCTTACCATCTATTATGAGTATGTGTGTGCAGGGGCCTTTGTGTGTGTGTGTATGGCCGCACATGCAAGCATGTGTCAAATATTGCGTGATTGTTTAAATGTTACCACTACAAATCCATTTACATGCTAAACAGGAAGATCTTGTGGACACAAAACAAAAAGGTCTTCAACCATGTACTGTGCATGTACCAAAAGTTGGTCTTTCAAACCTACCACATCTAATCTGGTACAGAAACAAGAAGCAGCAATATAAGAGAATGCATTACTCCTAACAAAAAAGACAGCATTTTCCACCCACTAGAGCATTAGTGAAATGAAGGAATTACCGCATCTACCGAGGCTTCAGCTGGGCCTTTGAAGTAGTTAATAGATCCATCAATGAGTCTTCGGTACCCTTGTTCTGGAGCAATCAAGTGGGGCTGATAACCATCAGCCTCAGATACAACTTTTTGCACATTCCTCAAAGAAAGATGGCGATCAAAAGGGAGCTTCTTTAAAGCAGCTGGTAATTGATGGTCAAAAACCCCATATATCCGATCACCACCAGGTCGCCTGGACAGCAACTTGTCACTCAGCTATCTTTGATTCTCACAGGGCATGATTGTAAATTTAGTCGCCTCTATGTCAAACAGCATCATATTCTCACTAGAGAAAAACTTATCCATCCAGAGTATTTCAAGGAGTTTTTGGCAAAAGTTTTGATGAACCTAAACTCAATTCCAAAATTGCAAGTACATCTAAAAGCTTATTCATTAAAAGCACTCCCCCCATCCATGAACTAGCATAATGGATCAAGCCAAGACTGTCGAATAGAAGTCATACAGATTCAACCATGGAGCCTCTTAATCTGATACATGTTAAACCCATGGTGTTTACGGACCCACTAGAAATCCATCTAAAAGTTGAGCTGTAGACCCACGGTGACATATTGAGATGCTAATGTTTTGGTTAATTGTCATATCTTAGACAGTTTTACTGTGCATGCCTTCTCTCTGACCATAAACCAATTTAAATACATATAAAAATCATTGTCATTTTAAACATTCAGTTAATAGCATACTATCTTTAGCAGCAATTGCATCAGCAACAACAACAAAGATATATCAATCATTGTAAGTCCTCCCATTTACAAATTTGCACAATATTAGACAACCATATTTCATAATGAAGGCATTCCTCTGAAAAAGATAAGGCAGTGGGCCCAATAGCTAAGCTGATAACCCCTTTTCTTTGACAATGAACCAACCACACTACTGTCACCAGGATCCATCAATGTCAATATTATTGATATTTTTTTACTAAGTCCATGAATAATTGAATCAGAAGAGCAAAATATCGACTTCAAGTCCAAGAATAGAACTTAAATAATCCAATCGGCTCCCTATTGACCTATTCTCAATGCAATATACCTAAAAGAAGACATAATCTTGCTTCCTAGTTTTACCACTTCCTTTATCCAACCCATCCCTATGTTTGATCTGCTAGAAGAAATGGCTAATTTTGACAACAACGTAGTGCCACCATTCCATTATCCGTTTCTCAAGCAATGTTGCATGGTTCTTAAATGTTGCATGGCTCCCTATTGTCCTTTTCTATGTGTACTCTTGTAGAAGAATGGATTGAGGATCTTATTCATCAGCCATCATAACTAGAACTTTGTATGGATTAGTTAACAGGGCTCCTCCAACAACAATCAGTTTAATTGAAGATAAAAAATCAGTAAAGGATCCAGAGCCTAAAACTGCACCAACTGCCAAAAAAAATATATATGAAGAAATTACCCTCCATCCAGGTGCTCCTTAAATACACGATCAAACGCACGGCAAAGTTCCAAAATAGTGTAGAGCTGGGCCTAAAGGAGGAATGAACATACTTCAGGTACATTTGTCAGGGAAGAAAGTTGATTTGAGTATGAAAAGAGTAAGCAGACTGCTACCCCTGAATCCACTGCAATGGGTCTGCCAATATGGTCCAACTCTGCATTAAGTTCATCTATTGTCTTGTTTATCAAGGCAATAATACTTGGAATGCGCTGTCGGATAACAAGCTCCAAATGCTGGCAAATAAATTTTCTACTAAGTTTATTATATAGATAAAAAAAAAAATATATACAAAACAGAGACAGGTAGAAAGGATGATGTAGAGTCTTAGCTAATTTTTACGACAGAAGAATGGAAAAACCTGAGATAAGAGCTTGGCAAGATACTCTGAACCCATTTTGCTTGCCAAGTGTCCATACTCGGGGCTTGTTTCAAAGTATTCACGCTCTTTTCTACGGGCAGCAATCATGTCAACGTTCCTGTTGATATCAGCTTGTGAACGGTTAACTATTCCAACCCAAGGATGCTGTAATCTGTATGACCTTCCTTCAAGAACCTTGAATTTTCATGCATAGCTCATCAATTACATCAACTAAGAACCTGAGGAAACACAGTAAGTGAAAAACTGGCCTTACCTCAAGAGCATTAGTTCCTTTGTCCATCAGGTCAAGTTTCGTCACTACTCCAAATGTTCTATCCCCTGAATACACCCAAGATGATCAAATGGTCAGTATATTCACTACCAGACAAATTTAAAATTTCAGCACTATAACTTTTAACCTGAAGGATCAACTTCTCTTGCGAGTTTGATGGCATCCGAAGTAGCAATATCTTGGTTAGCAGGTGATATTGCCAATATGATGCAGTTGGGCTGGATAATGGTAATTATCTTTCAGTTGTGTAACAATGTAGGCATCCAAATCTAAAAACAGTATCTATTTGAATAAACTTAATCAACAAAGGAGGAGGTGGAAGTAGAACTAATATAGATTTCTTCTACCATTCATCCTCAAAGGAAAATAATGTTGGTCCATATGAGAAGTGATGCCTAGAGTAATTTCTTTTTTCCCCAGACATAAAGGAGAAATAGTAACTTAAATTTCATATGACAATCTATTAAGTAATGCTTTCCCCATAATGAAAATCAGGACTAGACTCTAGATCAAACTGATGACTGAATGCAAGACATAATCTCATAAAGAAGAGGATGAATAACAGCTTCTAGTTAGTTTAGAGGACGTGTCACCATCTAGCAGTTTCTCTTAGTAAAAATTGATGGAATTGTAAAAAGTCAACTTTCTTTTCCCCATGCAGAACTTCATTAAGTTCAGTTTGCACACATTTGTTATCAGCCATTAAGAACTCTATGACAAGATGTAAGTCAATTCAAATTAATAACTAAGTTCCCTTACCTTTTCAACATAGGAGCGCACCATATTTTCAATGTCTTCAACAATAGTATCGGGCTGTCCTTCTGCATACCTCAGAAAAGCAAATCATTCATGCAAACAAAAACAAGAAGCAAAAAGTACAGCAAGAAATATGTGCTCTCAAAAGATTACCTACAGCAACCTTTGTCAATCCAGGAAGATCTATGAGTGTCAAGTTTACAACTGCCATGCAAAACAATGTTCATCAACATTTTCAATAGGTAAAGAAAAGATATCAACAATAATTTTAGACATCTCATATAATGTCATAAGAAAATTAAGGTGATAATTTCCAATAAATTAAACATCTATCGAAGAGAAATTTTTCTTGAATAAAGGAAAAACTCAAACCTCTCACAGCTCAAAACATCAGCTAACCCAAAAATCTTGACTTGAAACAAAATGCATGCCTTTTTAAAGAATTAAGCATTCAATCTCTAGTTACTAGCCATTGGCAACTACTAAGCCAAGTTTCTACCAGCCCTTTTTTCATGTAACCTATTTTTCAGCCCTCGTAAATCATTTAAAATTTGGCCTCCCACCATAGTGATAGCTCTGATTGCAACTGTCACAGTCTAACCAATGAGCACTAGTAAGCCGGTTCAGGCCATGGCTTTTCTTTCGGTTGCACACAATTTCACTAGTACTGGCCCATTCATATTTTATACCAACGTTTAAACATGACAAGTGTTATTATATGTCTATCTAAACCCTAATCAGCATTAGAGCGTTCTACCTTTTGTCAATTGGCAGAAAAGCCAGGTTAAGAAAGGATTGGACCAAGATGACATTCTGGTCTGGTAGTTAACATATAATTAATTTGAAAAACCTAGCAACATAGATGAAAGCGCCATTCATGTCTCAAACAACAATGATGAGAAAAGTAAGCCTTATCCCACTGTGAACTATATTAATCTTTTTGTGCCATTGCACTCAATTCTGTATCAAGCGAAAGTTATTAATAAATGACTCAAAATCAAAGTTTTAATCATGTATGAAGACTCACAAATTAAGAAGAACAAATCATACTACAGCATGAAGAAAATTTTGTCCAATCATACAGAGGACATATAATCACGAGATATGATTGTATATTAGATTCAAAAGTAACAAAATCTGCCCCTGATAATATAGCTCCATGTCTACAGAAAAAATAACACGGAAAATTCATCAGAAGTGTGCAACCAAATAGATAACAGAAAGGCACACGAACCCGTGCATGCTAACTTGCTTGTATGAGAGCAAGATGGTGAGAGAGAGACATGTGTAATGAATTTACTAGGCAAAGGCAAGAAAGATCAGACTAGCTTCATGCCCAAATGCACAAACTTCTCTATTTACATGATGTTTTGCTAGAGATCCACGTAATCATAAGTACATATATATAGCTGCCAATATTAAATCAAATCTTTCTTTCAGTTACTAGGACCAAAAAATCTAGTCAGCATATCTCAAGAAAGAGAGCACATACCGTTTGGAGAATAAACGCTCAGATGAATTGGAATATTTGATATTTGCTTTGATTTCCCTGTTATACGATCTGTTTCATCTGCAATTTCCTTCCGAACAGCAGCTGCACAAAAGAAGAATTATCACTGCATCAGAGTCCAAGCAAGATAGCTTTAACTTACTCTGACAAGAACTTGTTGCACCAGACAGCTTTTGGATCATATAAAATGAATATTGAGTTCTTATATAAAGAAAATACAGAACAAGTGATGCTAATATTGAATGATTTTGCAACTTTCTGTCTATATTCCTAAGAAAGACTACAAGCAAAAGGTATGCAGAGAAAAAAATTTCAGAAGATTCTACAAGCATGACGGTATAGTAAAACATGACGAAGGACAGAAACAGATCTCAGCCAGCCAGCTGGGAAGGTACACTCAGAAGCAACCTTTCAGCTAACCCATCTTCTGAAATGTCCAGGCGCGATGACAATCATGCGCTTAAGCCAATAAATAGGTCTGACATCCAATTCAGAAAGCGCATAATATTCAAAATGCAATTACATACATTTCAGCAGGCAGTACTTGGTGCAACAAAGCAGGTAAAACATGACTTTTAATGTCATCAGCTTTTAATGTCATCAGCAAAAGTAATGCAAGATTTCCATAGTAAATGTTGATCATTAACTACTGTGATGCTTAAGAAAGTTCCAGGTTATGAGCTACATTTTAGTTAGTTGGTTTCACAATGTTGAGAAAGACAAAGCTACTAACGCTTCCTCTACCTAAATAGAACAGAAGCATTTTTTTTTAACGGGAATTTGAGTCCTGAAGTGCTAGCAAAGATAATTTCCAGTAACTGCTAGTACAAAACTTTTACTGGCCTCCTTTCTTCCTCTTCTTAGCCCCATTTCTTCCTTTTCTTGTTCAGGCAGGATCATAAGGTTAAAAAATTTCAAGCCGCTGTAGCAACGTTTATTTCTCAACACCATTGGCTAACTCAGATTGTGGGCCACTGTTTAAGGATTCTGACCATTTTAATGATACTGCACTAACCTCCGTTTTCTTCTGTCTCATATTTTTCCCACTAATAATTTTATTGGAAAAAGGTACTATGTCAATTTTTTCCCTTGTTTAACATAACTTCTGTCCATGTATCTCAATATCTAGCCCATGATCCAAGAAGTTGGTTTGGACCATTTCATGAGAATTCTCAGCTCACCTAAAATCTTAGAAAAGCATGGGTCTCAATAAAAGTATGGGTCCTTCACTCCTCAAACAACTCTAGGTACATTTTGCTGCTGTCTGAATGTTATAGCTTCCAAAAATATGCAATTATGGCCAACAAACCTCTCTCACAAAATCTGTGAAATGAGACTACTACATATTCTTCCAGTTGCACCCTTCTTTTCCAACCATGAAAATTATCATTATTTTTATCGTCATCATCACCGTCATGTATTTAGACATATTGCCCTTATCTTTTAGCCGGTGACCAGTTCAAGGTTTGCTTTTTGATTATGTCATACAATTAAACATACTTGTAACAACTCCTATATGGTCAGAAAGAAGGAAAAATCAGACACCATATGTTACCCTTGAGTTCATTGCTAGAGTAAACGCCATCATATGTTTGGTATCTTGGTATTCGGGAATGCCTTCCATTTGTTACAGAGGTAGGACCTCCACCCTGAGATTCCTTTCAGGATCGTCATAACAATGTTGTCTTGATACTTCAAGGGTATTCTCACATTTACAGCTATGACATTTAGAATTTACCCCACTATTCCAAATAAGGCTGAACTTCTTTTCCAAAAGTTTGACCACGAGATCAATGAAACTCGATCTCTTCATTGAGGACCTTCATTGCTTCTCTCTTTCCCTTTTCTACCAGTTCCATCTGGCATCGTGGGATTATGCTGCTCCGATGCCAGAGAGTGTATTTGCTTGTACGGGAAAGAGAGAGGACTAAAAGAGTCAATTCACTAAAGGCTTTGATAACAACTCCAGTGAAGGTATGGCAGCTCATAGTAGCCTTAAGCTCACAGATAACCTCTTATTGTAAAATATATGTATACACCATTGAAGTGCCACTAATCCACTTCTACAGCAGCTCCTTCCACAACCACACTGTCCGGAAAATTCTTTGGTATTTGTAAAGCGACTCAGAGGACAACATAGGGTGATAAAAAAAATTAAATCCGGTAGTTCGGCTAGACTCATGCTATTCTTTTAACCAGTGACGAAACTTGTGGTTTACCCACCAAAGTTATATCTTTAATGATCGAGGTCCGAAACATAAATTTCCACGCTTCACAACGTTGCCCAACTACAAAATGCAGGTCTTGTCAAAACGTGCATACCGAAATCAGTGAACTTCCTCTTAGGGGCATGAAGAAACTCCGCGTATTCGGTCTGCCCTCGATCCGTCTTGTGAAGCTGCAACACCAACGGCCTCCGCGTGACAATGCCTGAAAGCAACAGACCCGGATTTCAGGAACAGCTCGCAATATGTACTCGCCCGAAATGAAAGCGCGAAAGCAAGCTCGTTCAAGCGATTCCCACGACAAGCACTAAAAGGAGCTGGCGATCTAGCATTGCCAACGGAAGTCAAACTCACCAGATCCACGAGGCAGGAAATCCCTCCCGACCACGCTCTCGAGCACCGAAGATTTTCCGGAACTCTATAAAATAATATAAAAAATAAAAAAAGAGGCTCAGCAATCCGATCCACCGAAGCGCGACAAGAGACGGGGGAGATCGCCGGCTTACCTGGCCGCCGACCACCGCGACCGTCGGGAGCGCCTCCCAGAGGGACAGCCCCTCGCCGCCGTGGTCGCCCAAGACGGTGCAGGCCCGCTGGATCCGGTTCACGAGGCCGATCAAGCTCTCCATCGTCGCCATCTCCGAGGATCGCCGGGCGCAATGCTGGAGGGAAGGAGATCGGCGCTACCGGTCGTTCGTCGTCCGTCGTCCGTCGTCGATTGACGATGAATGCGGGACGAGACGAGATTCGAGGACTCGGATCGGGAACAGAAAACGGAACGGAATGGAAGGGACGAGACGGGAATGTCGGACGGGGGTTGGGGGGTCAGATCCGGAGGATCGAGAATGGATCGATCGATCGATCGATGGGGGAGACGAAAAGCGGGCGATTCACGATGCAGGAAGGAGCGGAGCGAACCACCTCGTGGCCGACGTATCGACGAAGTAATTAAAAAAAAAGGAAGAGAGAGAGAGGCAACGGAAAAACCGCCAATTCGGCACGACGCTGGATCTGCATGAATATTTATATCGCGCGGCGTCAGTCGTGACTACTTTTAGTTTTACCCTTCATTCTTTTTTTTTTTTTGATCTTTGAACCAATTTTATTATTGATTTACACCACGAAAAACCGCAAATTAATGCATCTATGATAAATTTATTACAAACTTAATATAACAAATTTATCTCAAATAAATTTTTGGATCACCGAGCTTCTGTCAATTTTTATCATAAAATTATTGAATTAAATGATACATGTTAATAATAAGCGAGATAAGTTCATGTGAAAATTCATATTAATTTTGGATAAATGTGTCATAAACGTATCAATTTGAGGTTCCTTATAATCCAAAAATTAGTTTGGGGTAGATTACAAGTATATTAGCTGCGACTTTTCATAGTATTGATCATTTTATTTTATTGTTTTCCTTGTTCCACTTGATAAAACTAGTTTTCCACTTAATGTGCTCCAATTTTTTTATTTAAATGACATTCTAGTAATCTAATTTTTTCTCGTTTTACAATCAAATACATAAACTTTCTAAGTTTGACATGACAAGAAGCCTCCTCTAAGTAAATTGCCATGTTACATTGACATGATTCACTTACTTGGCAACAGTTTAGCACGATTGATTATGCGACTTGCTTACTCAATTAAATTTGGATCATCGTATGATAATTTGTTTGTGAAAAAGACAAACATGGATACATTATCCCACATCTAAATGATATGAATGTGTGGCGATTATTTTTTTTGATAGAGTTGCATTGTCCAATATTGAAAAGATACGAATGTGTGTTATATTTTTTTTTTTTTTGGTAAGGTGAATGTGTGTTATATACGAATTTATGGTTTAAAAGAAATGAATTCTGTCCTTTTGAAATAGTTTGTTTACAAAAGAGTTTCGCTTTGCTATTATATGTTTGACATTTCTATCTCAATACCTTCTCTTTCATCAATTTTCTTTTTTAAAAAATTACATTCATTATTTTCGATTGTTTCACATTCGAGAGTTTTGGAGAGATATCGGAATTGCTATTTAATATTTTCATTTGAAATTTTATTGTATCATGAAGGCCTTTTTGCTAGTAAGCAAAGAATTCATTAAAAACGGTGTTCTTGCCTCACAAAGTCTAATTCTATTTATCCCGATCGATAGATTATTTCCCAACATCATCTTCATGCACGTGTTGGGTGATGAAGAGAGATCCCATTCGAAAGTGGCAGAGATTGACAAGAAAGTGGACCGTAGCTCCTTTTTAGCGAAATTCTTCCAAGAGAATTGCATATTTTCTCCTTTACGCAGTTGCGGGTTATTAAGTAATTATTTTTTTGTCACGGTATATTCGTAGGAACAGATTTCGATATTGAAAGTGAGATACCAAATTCAAAAACTCCGTCAATAATAGTAGACATGATCACTAGATAATTGTTCATCGGATCCTATTAATCTTGGCAAGAGGATGAAAATAATTTATTTTTTTTGGTCGATAGAGGATGAAAATAATTACTCGCGCTGCATCTTGTCCTTTTCAAAACAAAATTTTGTTTTGGTTTTGACCCAAAAAAAATATATATAATTCACTTTTAAACTTTCAACGGCCAATCAAATTGAGTGATGGCACATATTTTCTCACAACATGTGCCAAAAAGAAAAAACCATTCTTATTTACCGCATGTTATTGTAGCAGCTTTTATTCGTTTATTTTATCCAAAACTAAATAGTTTGAATAAAAATATTAAACATAATTATTTGTATTGCTTAAAATAATTAGACAATAAAAAAATATTTTCATTATCGACAAGAATTTATGCTTAAACATTTCATGAATAAAAAATATATTATTTATTTATTTATTTTCTTTAAAAATTGGAAACCATCATTTTAAAGAAATATTTTGAAAACTTTTCGTTTTTTATAAAACGAGCTGAATACGTGGCACGCACTTGGAAGTTACCTAGGGCGCATTTGGTAACAATTCTGTTTAAAAATTGTTCCAAGAAACAGAAATATAAAAAGGTGTTTCTGTTCCTAGGAACAATTTTTGAACAAAAAATGCGTTTGGTAAACTTGTTTTAGAAATAAAAAATGAACAGAAACATGTTTGGTAAATTTGTATAATTTTTTAATATTTTTATTTTATTTTTCCTTTTTTCTTCTTTTGGCCGGTCATCGGCCTCGCCCATGGCCAGTGACCGGCCAACGAGGGCCGGCGGCCTCTCCCAGCCACGACAAGGCTCGCCAGCCCCCGGCGAGGCCAGGCCTCGCCGTGGCTGGGCGAGGCTCGGCCTCACCTTGGCTCGGTGAGCTCGAGCTCGCCCAGATTCAGCGAGGCCGAGCTCGCCCAACGGCCGGCGAGGCTCGGCGTCGTCGACCTGGCGATGGCCTAGCAAGGCCGAGCATCACCGACCGCTGGGCGAGCTCGGCCTCGCCGAATTTGGGCGAGATCGAGCTCGTCCAGCAGCTGGCGATGCTCGGCCTCGCCGAGGACGACCTCGCTTGGCGAGGTCGCCAACCAAAGAAAAAAGAAAAAGAAAAAAAAAGAAGAAAATAGAAAGTGTTTCCAAATTTTGTTCCAGAAATTAAAAAAAAAAAAAACCTTTTTTTATTTCTTATTTCTATTCCAGATGTGTTTCTGGGAACAAAAAAATAATTTTGGAACAAAAATACAAACGAACATGTTTCTGTTCTTTTTTTGTTTCCAGGAAAAAAAATAGAAAAAATGTTTATAAACAGAAAAAATAAATAAAAACAAACGCAGCCCTAGAGGCTTGCTTCGAATAACATGGCCATGTCGTGGTCTTTCTCCCGACAAAACAAAACGACGCTTTCAAGCGTCACGACCCAAAGTAGACAAGGACACACGCACCACCTCCCCACGCTCCGCCGAGAGTTCTGTCCTTTTTGCCTTTTCTCGTATTCTCGTTCTATCCAATTTCCTTGTAACTTGCGTTTGATGTGCTTTCGGTTTCGAGCATTTTAGCTTCTATTTAATTTCGATTTCATCGCGCTTAGATTAGTAGAAGTCATACTTCATTCGACCTCCATCTGCGCATGGAGCGGTCACGGTCGCGATCTCGTTCTCGAATCCTCTTAAATTGGATCACTTTGGAGCATGACGGTTGTCGTCGGCATCTCTGTAGGCATGCCTGCGAATCTGTTTTCCCCAACAAGACGGCGATTTTAAATTGAATCGTTTAGGCGTGGCTTGCATCAGGTGATGTGACATTAACAGACTTGATACAATCAACAATATTCATAACTCAAGCCCATATTCTGACCACGAGCGTGAAAATTCTATGCTGAGGAGTAGGGGGAGGGCCACTACCAATCACCTATTTTCACTCTAGGAAAAAAAAAAGGTGGATATGAATATATCATAAAACTGCTTCATTTGAACTCCGGAGCATAAAATTCAGGAATATTCCAAGAACAAGAGAGGTAAAACTTTCTCTCCAATTAGGGTGGATAAAGTGTGTAGTTACTAGTATGTTAAAATAAGAAATGCATTCAGGTTAGGCGCTAAATTTTCGAATTACTGATAGAATTCTAGTTGAAAGCTTGTGTCTTGCTGGTTAGATACGTGCTTTGTACAATATCTAAAATCGGCACGTCTAACAAGCACCTCCTAATTCTAGACACCATGCAAAGCACGTGTCTAACCAACACTAATTTTCATTTTTGGAAAAAATATAAAAGTAAAGTAGTGGACGTATGGATAAAAATAAAGAAACGAGTATCAAGATGCCGTATGAATTGTGTTATAAAGTTTCACATTGGAAAAATCATAATTGGTTCATGACTTATTTGCATAAACTTTTGAATGAAAGTAAGTCTGATTAGATATGCTGACATGCTCGACTCTCAGCTCTTTTTTAACAATCTCTCAAATGAAGGTATCGGTTTCTACTGTGCATTTGCCAACAAATGACCACTTTCGATGTATATCGATGTTTGGTGAATATCTAAAAGAATGAATCTCGTAAATAACGTGGCCTCATGATTTGGTTTGGATATATTGATGAGTTCCGGCTTAAATCTGAGCAATCTCCCCAGATGAAAATATGGCTTCTACCATTCATTCCCTAATAATGAGTGCATGTGAATAAAGAAAACAAAGCATATGTACATTACTTGCATTACAAGGGATCTCATTCAACTTTTTTTGTTTTCTTGATAGCAAATGACAGATTACATGCACCTAGCTGTTGATACTAAAAGAACAAAGAACAAAAATTAAAGAGAATAACTATGCTTTAAATTAATTAATCAAGTAACAAATCGTATTAAGGGGTGTCCAAAAGACGCCTTTGAGTATACTTGATATAGAATTAGTGTTAAGTTTTACACAACACACGAGAAATCTTAAACTATTTTGTCTGAACTCTAAAAGACAAAACTCGAGGGTATTCCCTCTTAGATGGGAAAAAATATATGTCTGGAAATTTGTGGTTCTCTTAGATAGGAAGGGTGGGAAGTGTGCAGTCACATAGGCACGAGAGATAAGAGGATACTTTCATGGAAGGTGGATACATAGATATTTATTATAATCAAGGTGAGTGCATTGTCAGCTATCAAACTCTTTAAGTGCTGAAATTGCCCGTTGACCTACTTGAAATAAGCATTTCTGCGGTTATTCTTAAAGAACGGATTTGCTTGCTTGCTTGTCTTCGCTAGGGCTAATTACACTTTGGGCAAAACTCCCTTGGTCTTCGCCCTATTTTATGGTCATCTGAACCTTGCCATTGCGTTGGCTCATGATTTTTGTGGACCTCTTCTATTTTTTCCAAAAATCTTAGCTATTAGATGAATGTAAGATTTAAGCTTCGTTATTTCGCGGAAAATGAATAATTTAAGAAATATTTTCCTAAAAATGATAAATTGTATCACTCACAAAAATTGTTGAACAAAAAATATTTTCATTATTCACGAATATGTTTAAACATTAATTATTGTCAATAATGAAAATATTTTCTATTAACTAATTATTTCAAGCGATACAGGTGATCGTTTTTGAGAATTTTTTTTAAATCATTCATTTTTTTTAAACAAACAAAGCCTTAGTATCAAGTATTTTAATGCTCTTTCTTCAAGTGTTGGCTAAATTTTTTCGTAAGAGAAAATGTGGAAGTACATAATGGGGGAGCAAATTGGTGCTTGGAAAACATTTAAACTTGGGACATGAAAAAATCATAAACTATTTTAATAGTTTAATTTGTTATACGGAGATTTGGTCTAATATATAAATATTTTAAGAGACTCAATGTATTAACCTTTGCAATAACGACATTGAGATGGGGCCTATTCCCTAAAAAAATCTTCAACCTCAGGTTTAATTATGCCTTAAATTTCTTTATCTTTAAAAAAAAAATCACCAACTTTCTTTCACTATAATACTAAATCTACCCCGCATTTGAAAATCACTGCTAGGTACTTCAAAATTATGAACATTGGGATGTGAGGGTGTTAGGGAAAACACATTCAAGTAATGATCGTTAACTAGCCTTGATGTTGATAATTTTGAAAAATATGGTGATAAATTTTGGATGCGAGATGGATTTGGAACTATAGTGAAATTTTGTTACTTTCTTTTGAAAAAGAAGAAGAAGAAGAAGTTGGAGGATAGAAATGAAGTTTTAACATGGTAGTTTGTAGACTTATCAGACCGGTGGGCTTGATTGAAAATGAGCTGGCCCAAAGAGATCTATTAACCCGTTTTGACTCATTTCTAAATAATGCAAATTTAAAGAGACATAGTCAACCCAATCCATACTTCACACTTATTGACCGGACTCGACCCATAATCTAGGAAAACTTATACTCAAATTAAAACGAGAGTGTGCAATGAACAAGTGTGAGATTGACTGAAAGTGAGAGAAAATGAAGAGAGAGTCTATTATGTTTAAACCCATTCGTAACCTATTTAGGGAATAATAAATCCATGCAACAATTCAGCCTATTATATATAAGTTAAGAAATGGGTGTGTGACCATTTTGATAGTTCTAACAACTTGTATGTTTTGCCACTTCCTAGGATAATGATTAAAGATTAGTGACCCCAATGCAAGTGTATAAGGTACGACGATGATCCGCAAAGCTGAATACGAGTACTTCTTAAAGTTTAACTCTATTTTACTACCACGTAGTAAGACATTCAAACCTTATGATCATACTAGATTTCCACCAAATGGGCTTCTAGTGTCTAAAATGATATTATCTATTTTATGGAAAATGAATTATTAGAAAAATATTTTTCTAAAGATGACTTATGAAAAACAAATTAATGGAATTTTTTCATCTTTCAAGACAAAATTTAAACATAAATTAATGTCGGTAATGAAAATACTTTTCACCGGTTAATTATTTCAAACGATATACATTTGTTAAAATTTGCAATTGGAAGTAAAATTTGGCATCATGAACATAAATTTCGAAATCACTTCATGGATTGTATCATTTCATACTATTGCGCAATTTCATACCTCTTGCCATCCAATTTGTCTCCATCATCTCTCACTAACTTTAATCATTATTAATTTCTCTCACTTTTTATTGTTTAATTCATTCGAATTTTTTAGTTAGTTACTGTGATTTTCCTTTTTTTATTACACTCAGTGAGATTTATTTGTAGGATATACTTATGTGGTAAAACATACCATAATTCCATCTATCAATGATTTTTACTTCTATAAGGTAAATTCATTCGAACAAAAATCAAATTCACTTATCAAATGAAAAAACGCATATTCATAACTTTGAAGGTAACACGGTCAAACGTCAAACAAGGTATAAACCTGTTTTTTCGGGTCGGACCGATTTCGAAAGAAGAAAGAACTTTTTCAAGCAAAATCCCCTTCGAAGGCGCGCCAAAACACCACCCCGCCGGAGCTCCGCCGCTCGCTGCCGCAGAAGCGCGCCCTCCTCCCTCCATGGCGATCGACTGCCTCGTCCTCGGTATCACCTTCCTTCCTTCCTTCTCTCCTCTCTCTCTCTCTTCCTCTCTCTTCTGGAACTGCAAGAGTCACGCCGTTTTCTCGCGACGGGGATTCCTTCAGGCGCGGGTCAGGAGGTCGGGAAGAGCTGCGCGGTGGTGACGATCGGCGGCAAGAGGATCATGTTCGACTGCGGCATGCACATGGGGTACCTCGACCGCCGCCGCTACCCGGACTTCTCGCGCGTCGCTCCGGACGGCGACTTCACCGGCGCTCTCGATTGCATCGTCATCACTCACTTGTAAGTGAGCAGCGATAGCCCAGCTCGACGCTTTCCGTTACGTGTGATTGAAATGTGGGTGTGCGCGTGCTCTTGCAGTCATCTGGATCACGTCGGGGCTCTTCCTTACTTCACCGAAGTCTGCGGCTATAGCGGACCCATCTACATGACGGTAGGTTCTATGTGTTCGATGAAATGCGGCGGTGTCTTTTGTGGTGGCTGATTGTTGCTATGCTATGAGATCACGTTTAGTGAAAACATCAAGTTGCGTTTTTTCTTTTTTTTTGGACCATGATCGAATCACACATCGTTTTTGTTGTTGTCCTAATGTATGGGTCGAAAGGTGTACAAGTAATTAAATTGAGTTTATCTTCCTTAGTAGCCGGTTGGTCATGGATTAGATGGTTGAAATTGTCTTAGCTTGAGTCCCACCTTTTCCTTTACATAACTGAAAGGAAAACCGCGATTGTGATGCATCCACAGTGATGTGGAAGCGATTAGCGCTCTTTGTATGCCCTTTGACAATGACTTCTGTTAGGGGACTTGATAAGTTCTTGATTTGAGAATTGGCTGCAGTATCCTACTAAGGCATTGGCTCCCTTGATGCTGGAAGATTATCGCAAAGTGATGGTGGAAAGGAGAGGTGAAGAAGAACAATTTACTGCAGAGCATATTGCGGCCTGCATGAAGAAAGGTACTTGCTTCTTGTGTTGTCCATTTTGTTTGCTTTGTGAGCCCTGCTTACTCTACTGGCCTCTCTGTAACATCAAGACAACATGCCGTGATTGTGGGATGATCGTCATCAATTGTCATGAAGTTGACTGAGCATATCCTCCTGCCACGTTTGTGTGCGGCATGTCTGATAATTGGCCACAGTCTGGTTGATTAACATCATGATGTACTACATTTGTATGGTTGAATTAGATAGAAATATTTCATTTCAACACATTCCTTGGCAGCAGGAGTTAAATAACTGAAATAATAAGTTTACTGGGATTTCTAGTGGTTTATTTATTTCTTACATTATCAGATGTGGTTAGGAACATAACTGATGAGAAGGAAGAAGTACAGTAGGTCATATGAGGATTGCGTCATCTAAATGGTAATTCATCTCATTCATTCAATAAATGGTGCTTCTTCATACTTGGAAATAGAAGCTTAAGTAATCTACTGCAAAAAGTCATCTGCTTTTTGCGCAAAAGTTTTGCTTGAGTATGGAATTTGAGGGCTTAAGCATGGTATCATGTCTTCTATATGATGTTAGCTGGAAGCTGAGGTACCTTTCCAAAGGAATTCAAGATTGATTAAAAAATGGGCTCATTTTCAGTATAGCATCGATATGGAGAACAATCTTGTGGTTATGCATGGAGAACAATCTTGCAGTTATGCATAGTGTTTGTTGTTTGGATAGAACAGGTCATACACATCGATGCTTGAAACTATGTTTTTCTTTTTTATTTTCATGAGCACATATAGTCAATTATTAAATAATTTTGTTAAATCTTTGTTCCTGTAGTGATAGCTGTGGACCTCAAGCAAACTGTGCAGGTTGACAGCGAGCTCCAAATTCATGCGTACTATGCTGGGCATGTAGGTTTTTAAGTTTCGATTCTTTGGCACATGCTTAGTTGCTTGACTTGTACTCATCTTAGTAAGAGTAGTTGAATAGAAACAGTAAAAAGCTCAAACAAGGTGAATTGTGGGAAGTTTCTTGTAGATTAAGTTGTGTATGCGGAGGTTTCTTTGACTACAATGAAAATGAATTAACAAAATTTGGAAAGAGTTAACTTTAGCAAATGGCAAGTGAACGTGAGTTTGTTCTGAACAAATAATCCAAGCTGTACAGCATCATGAGCAAATCATATGTTTGTCATATATGATATGATAAATTGCTTTATTCTGTATGACTCTAGTGAAAAGTTCAAAATATAGGTTAGGATTTCACTAAGCAATGTACTTTCAAGCTAACATTCTAAGATCTGGATCTTTTTCTTGTTTCTGTGTTGTCTTCTTTTAATATGATTATAAGGTCATAGGAGCTGCCATGTTCTATGCAAAGGTGGGAGATTCTGCTTTGGTTTACACAGGAGACTATAACATGACACCTGATAGACATCTTGGAGCTGCTCAAATCGACCGACTACATCTGGACCTTTTGATCACAGAGTACGGAAATTCATTTTGACATGAGTATATGACCAAGCGTGAAAACCTCTCTCTTTTTCGTGACAATGATGTCAACCTTTGGTAGGTTAACTGTGGTCCATGTATTAAGCAACCTACCTCATGGAAATGAAGCAAACTAAAGCTTGGATAGGTGGCCTAAACTTAGGATCATTTGCACTTGTGGTATGGGAAATCAAACCTGTGCTGTATGTCTAGTCTACACAAACTTTTTCTCTGCTTGACACCTGAATGTGTATCTGTAACATTGAAAAGAGAGATAAATCTTTGTGGATATTTACTTGTAGCTAAATGCCAATGAAATGGAACAGTAAATTTCATGGTTCTTACTTCCTATTGGACTTCACCATAACAGCAAAAAGTTCCTATTTGCTGATGCAGTCCTAAATTTGCCCTCCTGAATTAGTCCAAAGATACACTCGAAAGTGAAATCTTTTTGTCCCTGACATTCAATTATCTACCATTCATTTTTTGTGATGAGTAGGTTTGCTAATTTCCTTTAGTTGCCATGTAACTTGTAGACCTATTGAATAGTAGGTATCTTTATGAGATAAATCCGGGGAAACAGTGAATCTATTACTGCAAGTTAATTTGTGATGGTTACTCAGTTCACTTCATTTTCTTTCTGATATCACCTGTAAACCTGTAATCTGAGATCAGACCACTTGCGAAGCTTCTCAGACCTAATTGCAACGAAGGACCACTGGTTGAAGTGGACTCTTGAGATTAATTTGTACACATGCTTCTGATAAAATAACTAGTGAAGTGAGATTTTTTTTTTCCCTTTTCTGTTTGACCACATTGGAATGTATGCTCTGACCTGTAGTAGTGAATTTGGCTGTTAACCCATTTTTTTACTTGAAACTGCTGCTTTTGCCTAAATTTTTTTCCTGAATGTCTCAAGTCTTCTGCAAAGACTCTTTTTTTAGCATCCATTATTCCCATATCCTGGATTTCCCTAATGCAAAGTTCTTTTGTTTCTTTAGGCACTTATTTTTTGTGGATCATCTGGAATTGCAGATTTAACTTATGTGTTGCTCATACCTCTTGACATATTTGAAGTTCATATCTGATACATTTCTTTCATAGGTCAACATATGCAACGACAGTGCGGGATTCCAAATATACTCGTGAAAGGGAGTTCCTCATGGCTGTATGTGAATTTCACAGTTTTGGAGTTTCAATGCTTTTGCCACTTCTGTGACTTTTTCTACAACTGTGCTTTAGACTTTTTGATCCAAAAGAGTATCTACTGGTGATATCTTATTTGTTAGAAACAGAAAGCAAATATCTAAACTTGATTTGTTCTCGTCCTTGGCCTTTACTTTGCCTTCTTTGATTGTTTGACAATCAGAAAATATTTGAAACCATTTATTCCAAATCTCTCATAAGAAAGATAGTGGAGATTATTATAAGCTTCACAATGATTATTTGCTGCCCATTTACCGACAGCTTTGGGAAATATAGTTGTCTAATAATCAGTAATGTTTAACTCTTGACTTTACAATAAAGTGGGTCTGAGCAACTGATGATTTGAAAAGGGAACTTGCTATCTAATTCTAGGGACTTATTAATCATGCTTCATTAGATAGGATCCTATTAGCAAGTCATTCGGTGTTCAATAATTAAGTAATGGACCTAGTATTTCTATGAGCTGCTAATTATCCTATATTGTGTGCCTACTTCTTATGAATTAACTCTCTGGAATGAATCATTACCTGGCAGAATCTCCTAGCTATCAAGCTGTCGGATAATTGCTTGATTCAGTTTGATACTCACTTTCCTTGTTTCAAGTTCCAATGTTCTCATTTCATTCTGATCTCTGGTTATTGTCTTTTTTCTCCTTTTTATATGTGGTTATTTATGAATTCCACTAGTAGATCTGCATAGAGTCTGAAAGTATGGTTTCCTACAAGTGAAGGGGAGTATTAAGGATATGCTCAAATTTCTTTATTAGCTTGTTAACTCATAGCTTTGGATTGTTCAAAATTCTCTGCCTTCAGATTTTGAATCAGTTCCCTACAGGTCCATAAATGTGTTGCTGGAGGGGGAAAGGTGCTCATTCCAACATTTGCCCTTGGAAGAGCTCAGGTACCTCAATCCTAGTCATGATAACCGAGGACTATCTTGGTTGAAGTTCATATTATCTTTTTATTACTCTCTCTCTCTTTCACACACACACACACGCACGCACACACACACTTTTTTTGCGCCCATGCACAAAAGACAGACAGACATGTATATCTGCATTTGGATTTATTAGAAATCTATTTTCAAGCTTCAAATTTTCGTCATTACATGCCTTTGTGTACTTGAATATCCATGTATCAGAAATTTTCTTGTTCCTAGCAGACTCAAATTAAGTGGCTTATTCAATTGGATGCCCAAAACTTGGTGAAAATGACCTGAAACTTCGATAAGTTTTATGTCAATTATCTGCCCGTACTGTTGGGCCCCCAAAAGCCTCTTGTCTTTGGATGAAACTAACTGTAAGAAATGTACGATTATCTCTTAAATTTGATGTGAGATACAGCCCACCCTTGTTCTTGGTATAGCTCTTTAGCTGGTGAAACCATGATACTTATATCAATATCCGAGAGTTATAGTATGTAAATTTCTTTTGAAAAAGCCACCATAAAACCCATGCAAAAGCCACATTCATGGTCATAAGCATCGGCTGCTATCAACGGATTCCACCTTCTTCCTCTTGTTCTTTCATGGTTAAATATGCTTGCTAGTTCATGTAAGCACAGCAACGTGTTTGCATGCTTAGGGCTGTACAATTTAAATGCTCAGTCTGCTGGGCTGTAATTTTCCCTCTCAAATTCCTTGTTTGTGGATTTGATACTCTTTTTGCAAAAGTGCTGTCAATTTGACAATGCATTCCTTGCTTATCTTCAACACCTGCCTGACCTGATCTCTTACACTTTATAACCTGACTTAGTGAGTTTACCAGAAGTTCCAAATGTTAGTGTAGGTCTTATAGCTTTGTCAACCACTGTTCAGAGTCAGAAGCAAGGTGCCTTTCCATTAAACAACAGAAAAATGAGAACATGACCTTTTTGACTCATGGATTATTTGATTTCTTTTGGTGAGCTCAATTACAATTATGGTGGTGTTAACATATATATATAGATTGCTGTAAACTTTAGAGGTTCTATGTGCATTCTAGGAAATGCTCACTTTCCATAACTCATTGTAGCTGTGCAGTTTCTTTTCTCTGACATTGTTGCTCCAACATGAAGGAACTCTGTATGTTGCTGGATGACTACTGGGAGCGTATGAATCTGAATGTTCCCATATACTTTTCGGCAGGTTTTGTAGTGCTCTTCTTTCCCCTAAAATTAATGCATTGTGTACTTTGACATTTAGCATCATTTAGTGGAAAAACTTGACTTAGTTTTGTTTCTGTTATCTTGTTGGGTCAGCAATGTGGTTAGTATGCAGGCTGAACATACATAGGAAAAAGCATCTGAAAGTTAGCAATGCCTGCACTTTACATGAGTTGTAACTTTATCAAATATCCACAGAGCACTCTGTCATTGTAACCTGCTTCAGTGGTAACAATATATTGGCCAAAGTTTTCACTGGTTTGTGTATGTATCTGACTGTATGCTTACTTTTCCATCCATAATAAGTCGATGCTTATGAGGAGCTAGTAATCCCTTGGGTTAGATTAAAGATGAGAGCTAAGGTTAATTCATTTGGGAACTTTAGAGTGGTCCAAGAAATCTGCTTTTAGAGCTTTTAGTAAAGATGGCTATCCAAGGCGTGCATAACCTACAATGCTTAAGATTGATATGGTAGCACCACCCCACTTGACATTAAAGGTGGCACGTTGTATGCACAACCAACAAAACTTGGAAACTAGTATAGAAAATCTATGGTTTTAAGTAATGGCAGATCAGATTCTTCTTTCAAATGTGACTCAGACAATGAATTATTCTGCATCTTGTACTTAGTTTGAGTAGAGTGACTGGGCTGCTTGTAGGAACGGAAGTTTGATAGAACAAGTTGTACAGTGTAAGCATCATATGGCTATTGAACAGGCGAGAATAGCATTCCAACAGATTCTTTCTTGTGAGCCATTCTTTCTGCATGTTGGTGGCATCAACTGCATCAATGTTACCTTTCTTTGAATGTAGTTTTTTCCAGGAAGCTTTACATGTAGTAGGAGTTTCTACTCTGACAGTATGTTTTTAAATTTTATCTTCATAAAGAAACATGCTAGATAAACATTGTGTTTCCATCTCCTTATTGGTTAAATTATTAAGAAAATAGGGTTTATTTAACTAGGTATTAGAGCACATTTAAGAGTTTGAATACTGGTGTTCCTCCTTATCATATGGTTGATTGAATTAGGTTTGTGTCTCCAGTAATGTCATTGTGTGATGTGTCTCCAGTAATGTCATTGCGTGCATGTTCCGCCCTTTGTGTCACATGCAAGGTCAGATTTAAACACAAGGGGGAGGACTAAAATATACACTTGTTATAAGTTGCTGACGTGTTTCCTAACAGCTTAAGCTTTTGGGAGAATCAGGCGTTCTACAATCTTCCCGAGATTGGGGTGTCTCCAATAGCCTCTTTGTCAAAAGTGCTTCTTTTGTACAGTCTAGACTAAGATTGCTTTTCAAAACTCGGGAGTTAAAATAAGAAGCACAATTCCTGTTCTGTTTGCCTAATAGGTCTGATCATATGAGCTGGATCTCGTATTCTCAGCTTCAATCTTTATATTGTTGTTGGACACTGTGGACAAGTATAGTGTTCAATGAATTGGTAATTGTTTACTATTTATGCTGCATACCTGAGCAGAAAGTAGTTTAATAGTGACTATGCTATGCTGCGAAATGCATTCGTATTTTTTATGTCAACTTACTTGTCTTTTGAACTATAATATTTCTGCTATGATTGCTCTATGAATAATCATGAGTTACATGCATATTTGTAAATCCTGATGAAAGTTCTTGTGTTTTCTTCCGTTGTGGTATGCTCTATATTCTTCCTTGATGCTGGAGTTGTAAGATTGGTTGTGTTCTGTTGATGATTTAGATAACTTTCTTGCAGGTCTGACAATTCAAGCCAACATGTACTATAAAATGCTTATCAATTGGACTAGCCAAAAGGTCAAAGAGACATATGTAACACGCAATCCGTTTGACTTCAAAAATGGTACTTTCATTTCCGGCAATTGTCAAGCAAAACTAGAATACTTCAGGGTTTTAGTCAGGATAACACCTACTTAACATTTTAACTTCACATTTCTTTTTATGTCATTACCTATTGGCATGCATTGCTTTTTAAAGTCTGTATGAGAATCTTGTACTAATTAGCATGCTTTAGTTTTCTCACCTAATTAGAAAAACAATTGAGATTCATTGCTGTAGAAACAATTGAGATACATTGCTGTAGCTTGTAGGCACGGTAAAGAAGCCTTTCATGATAGTTTTGCAGCTTTCCTATTAGGACAACCCTTGGCAATGAAATTGCAGCTGAACTTGTCCCTTCAGACAATCATGTTGCTATATGAGACGATTTGCAATATTAGTTGCAGTGACAACGAAAGAAGAAATGACAGCATAATACTCTAAATTTTCCACTAATTGGCCACTCATCAATTGAAGTGGTTTTCATATCAAGATGCAAGAAATTGAAAGAAAATATTGCAGGGTTTACATGGGCATTTACCTTTCTCTTGGCATCAGATTTATAAGGACCACTAGCCATTAGTATTATTGTCTGTCCTCAGTCATGATGGGTGCCGGACTACGAGCAAGTTTAAGCATTCATTATATGGTGATTAGTTCGGGCAGAGAGCGAGTACGGTTGTTGAACTGTCTAGCTTGATTTTTCTGTTGATGATCAGCTGACAGACAGTCCCTGGCCATCTTATGTTTGCCATTTGCTTGAAAAATGTCTAAAGACAAAAGTTGCCAAAAACATGAACTTTTTAGTGATTTAGCTATCTTGTGATGGATTATTCATCCCGCCATAATATGCTGTTGAAGTTAATGATATGATTAATGCGATAGTGAGATTAGCTTTTAGTTTCATTTTCCTGCGATGAAGTTTATTGTACAGGCTTGTAATTGATTAATTGGATGAAACTCAGCATCACTTTTGTATTGTTAGCATGGCTGTTTTTTTCTTTTTTTTTTTTCCTTGCCGAAAATTTCAGCGGAGTAGTATTGATTATGTTCCACAAAAATGTGCAGAATAACACTCACATGAAAGAGTTAGTTGGAGCTTCCTCTTGGTACATCTGACATATTGATAAAATAGTTTGTATGGAGTTTCAATATCTCATAATTTAGTTTCTGATGTCGCAGTTTGCATTTTAGATAGCTTGGAGTTTCAATATCTCATAATTTAGTTTCTGATGTCGCAGTTCGCAATTTTGACCGTTCCATGATTAATTCTCCTGGACCCTGTGTGCTTTTCGCAACACCTGGGATGATCAGTGGTGGATTTTCCCTAGAAGTTTTCAAGAACTGGGCGCCTTCTGAAATCAATCTTGTTACGCTGCCTGGGTGAATCCCTTTTCTTCATCCATATGATAGTTCAATAATGTCTTTGTGGGTGGTTCTAGGGATGAAGAGCGAAACATGCAGAAATCAAACTCTATCATATTTCATTGGATCTACGATGTATAGTGGGTTCCACAAGTTTTAGTGGCAACTTCAAATTGTTATTTTTGGGAAGGTCCCAAAGTGGTAATTTAACGAGCTTCTTCCCCTTCAAACCTGTGGAACCTCCTAATAGATGGTAGTCCAAATTATGAATTCAAGCCATCATGACCTTTTGTATGACTACTTGCATATTGAGACACATAAACAACTTTCATGAGTTGGTACTTACTGCCCTTCCTATATCTGGGGCTTGGGACTATATAAGCAGGAAAGCAAAACCACATGCATAGTATCTATCATCCCACAGCAATCATGTCTCAGTTTCCTCCTTCGCTGCTTATCTTCCAGGTATTGCGTGGCTGGAACCATAGGACATAAATTGATGTCTGGGAAACCCACTAAAATTGACTTGGATAAGGACACGCAGATTGATGTTCGATGTCAGGTTTGTATCATCTCCTGTATATCATGCTTGTATCTTATTTTTGTCAGTGTACCATCTACCAAAACACTCTTCTTTATATTTTAGTTAAACCTGTCATTCTTATTCAAGTTAGTTCTAAAATCTTTCTATAACTGAATGAAAAGGTATGTCTTCCTTTTGCTTTGTTTCAGCTCTCTCCACTTTACCCCACCTGGGTTTATTTGTAAATTTACCTAGTAAGTGCTCTTAATTTGTATCTAAAGAATGCTTTCGCAGTTAAAATAAACCAAGTCTGTCGAACAATGTACCTAGGCAAAGTCAGATACTGAAAAATGGATGAGAACTTGAAGTGTCAATTTCCCCTCTTGGTGTCCAAGTTTGCTTTGCATAGTTGACTCACCTTGGCAGCTCTACCCAAAGCCTTTATCTATAGCTTTTGTCAGTCACTTATCCATGATACTGACTTTGGATTCACTGTGTGAAAATATTTATCATCAGGCTCTGGTCTATAATTTGATGGCATTGCCCATTCGATGTCATCAATTATGTCAAATCATACACTCCCCCTTCTTCATATATGAATGTGCACTTACCAAACAAGCTTGCTTTAGAAGAACAGTACAATTATCATGTAGAAGAACCTGCAAGGTGATGCAATTCGTCTATGTTGTAATATATGCTTACTTTTTGTGCTTCGTGTCCAGATTCATCAATTATCCTTCAGTCCCCACACAGATGCAAAAGGGATAATGGATCTTGTTAAATTTCTTTCACCGAAGCATGTAATACTCGTGCATGGGGAGAAGCCTAAAATGGCTTCTCTGAAGGGGAAAATTGAGTCTGAATTAGGAATTCCATGTTATGACCCTGCAAATAACGAGAATGTGAGTGTTCCATCGACTCACTTTGTCAAAGCATGTGCATCGGATGCATTTGTGCGGAGTTCATTGAGCCCGAACTTCAAGTTCTCCAGAAGGATTGGGGAATATGGATTTTCACATTCAGGAGACACTGAAGTGAGGCCATATTTGCAAGTAAGGGATGAAAGGGTAGCTGAAGGAATTGTCGTGATCGAAGGCAACAAAGCAGCTAAAGTTATCCACCAAGATGAGCTTCCAAACTTTCTAAGGAAAGAAAGGCATGAAGTAAAGTTTGCTTACTGTTTCCCTGCACATTCGAGCAAGAAAAATGAAGAGCCAGATCATAATTTCAAGGACGGTTTACAGTGCTCTTCAAGGCAATGTTCTTTACTTCGGGCTTTACTCTGCGAACTCTCAAAAGAATTTCGTCAAGAGGAAATCCAAGATTTCGGGGAATACATTAAGGTGGAGTCGCTTCATGTCGCCGTTTGCTCGACGGACCAGTGTCCTTATAGAGTCGGTGATCACCCCCTCAGTGGATGCGGATCCATGTTTTTGTGTTGCAGTTGGTTAGCGGGAGATGAGCAGCTTGCGTGGAAATTGATCTCTACTATAAAAACTCTAGACTTGAGTTTGCGTCTTTAATCATATCTGGTGATTTGGGAACATCTTTTGGGAGAGGGGAAATGAGTGGTGCTCTGTTTAGTTTATGGTCAATCGGCTTTGGTCTGTTTGACTACGCAGGCATGTCGGTATGAGTTACGATCACAGTTCTTTTGAAAACCGAAAGTGGAGGCGGTGACGAATTCTTGATCCAAGATGTAACAATTTGACCGAAAAGCTTTTGACCAGCCGCCTCCTAAATGGATTTCTACTTTTTTAAACACGAGTGACGCGTTTACCCCATAACCAAAGCACGAATGAATGGTGGGAGTTTCAACTCCAAGCCTCCTCAATCGACAATTCTCGATGTTTTGATAGTCTACTGTGCTTTGTCAGGTTGCACGGTACAATATGGTGACAGTAGAAGTGGCCCTCCGCCAAAGCAACCGATTTCGACAATTTGAGTAAATCAACCGAAGAAAAGGTAAAGTGAGATGGCACAATTGCCAAAAGGGGAACCGAATACGATTTAGCATAACTTGAGGGGACAAAAGGGACAAATCATTGATCCGACGCGGGCAACTCATGGCAATAGCGATGGAATGATTAATGACTGAAATGACTCGACGAGATCCACGGACGTACCCAACCCCACCAAAGTGAACGTTAGAATAGCAGATAACACGGGGTCTTCTCAAGGAAAGGCGAAGGAGAAAATAAGGTACGCTCTCCCGATTAAAACGACCGGTAAATTTCAGCTAACTCGCCACGTCGTCTCGTTGAAAAAGGGAGAAAAACGCAGAGACCCCACGAGAGGAGAGGGAAGTGAGGCGCGCGCAAGCACGTGCGCATTCTCTTTGCCAAACCCCCATTAGGAGCCATCGATTTCGTGTCCGATCTACATTCACGATGGAATCGAGAATTAAACTTAGAAGATACGGTTTCCAAAAATCAAAATTGGAGCTGGATAACCGATCACTTATTTTTTTTCTCATTACTTCTTTTTTATTACCTTTTTAAAATTATTTGGAATCGAATCGAGATACCGTTCGACTGGAGGGTTCAATACATTGATCCCAGTTTTAAGAAGCGGGAATGGAATGGACACTGCCAGAAGTCAGACCAAATCAGTTGATCTGGACAGTTCCCATTCGGTCGGTCCGTTTTACATACCCTACCTCTCCCCACCGGCCAAAATACCGCCCGCGAAGCCTGTCGTTCTGCTGCAAGAAGAAAAGTAGAGAGAGAGAGAGAGAGTTGGAGCTCGCTCCACGACACGATTCGCTTCCTCGCATCTACCGTTCAACCCCAGCAGCAACAACAACGACGTCGACCAAAGCGACGGAGAAGACCCAGCGGTCCCAGCAGAACCGGCAGAAAGACCCATCTCTCCATTCCTCTTCAACCCCTCTCTTTCTCTCTCTACCTCTATCTCTCTCTCTCTCTACTGTGCGAAAACCCAGTTGAAAAGGAACGAACTTTCCAGTTATGCAAGCCCCCTGTCCCCGACCCAGATAGTACCCGGCCGCCACCATGTCCGCCTCCTCCTCTTCCGCCGCCAATTCCTCCTCCGCCGCGGCGGCCGCGGCGGGCTCCGACCAGCAGGCCCCGCTCCTCGCCTCCCGCCAGGGCAGCGGCGCCGACGACGGCGGCTCCGGCTCCTCCGACTCCGGGCCCCGCCCGCCCTCCCTCGCGGTCCTCCTCGGCCGGGCCGCGGGCCGCCGCGGGCCCTCCATGCTGGTCCGGGAGACGGCGGCGCGGGAGCTCGAGCAGCGGCGGGCCGACTGGGGGTACTCGCGGCCCGTGGTCGCGCTGGACATCATGTGGAACGCGGCGTTCGTGCTGGTGTCCGTGGTCATGCTCGTCGTCACCGCGGACGAGCACCCCAACACCCCGATCCGGCTCTGGATCTGCGGGTACGCCGCGCAGTGCCTGGTCCACGTGGTCCTCGTGTGGATTGAGTACCGGCGGCGCAGCGCGCGGAGGGTCCGGGACGAGGAGCGGCAGCAGAACTACAATTACGTGAACGACAGCGAGGACGAGGAAGCCGGCGTGGACGCGGCTTTGGGCAGCACGGCTCAGTCGAAGTGAGTTTAAGTTTGTTTCTCTGGATTGTTTCGTTTCGAGTTTGATTGCAGTGGTTGACTTTTAGTTTGAGTAGTGGAATTAGGTTTGATTGGACATGATTCTTGATATTTGGGTGTGATACAGTGGCAGTTCGCGGAAATTTCCTTCTTGGAAGTTAGAGGAAATGGAGAGAAATGCCAAGATGATACTTGATGGTTGCGAGGCGAAGTAGAACAAAGGATTACTGTAATAATGTAGAAAAAATCCATTTGGGACTTGGATTTCTAAGGAAAGTCATCCATTCGGACTTTGACTTATCAGGAGCATGTTTTTCTATGACCAGAATTCTCTTCATTGGTGATTAGAATCATCAATTTCATCTACAAGCAATTCGTTCTTCTTTAATGCGGAAAGTAGAGAAGGGGGTGTCGGCCAGGGGGCAATCTCCTCCGTTGATCACTTGACAAACTGGGGAAATGGTAGGAAATTAGGATGTCCCAAGTTCATATTTTTCTTTCTAGAAACAAGAATGTTAGATGAAATGGAGAATTACCAGAGCATAAAATGCAGACTTCTAAAACATGACATAAATGTTAGCTTCTTGAAGTGGTGACTTTGAATATGACAGAAATGGACCCGCATTGCACTTTTTCTTCCATCCTATTACATGAATGACCAAATGAGAGTGAGAACTCTTCCTGTCATTTATCATTTCATGTTCCTTATGAGTGATCCCTCCGTGGCCCATCTTTAATATTTTGACATTCTGTTCATTTCTTGTTGACACTCTGCTAAAGGTTGCATGTGATGGGGTCTTTGTTTGTATGGGTTGTGAAGAATTTTCTTGGGCACTCGCATGAAGAGTAGTGATGCACAATAAAAAGTGAGGCAGAGGATAATGTCGGGGGAAATGACAGATACCACCATCTTGTTCACATTCTTTAGTTGCAGTATGTAGTGAAGAGCTTAGTTAAGTGTTTTCCATGGAGTGCTTAATTTGACGGGAGTTCTAATGAATGCCAAATTTCTAAATAGAAAGCTCATTTTTAAGAGAGAATCCTTAATGCTCCTTGTTGAGAAGCTAATATAAAGTTATTCTGGAGTTCTAGGTATAATTTGCAGTTCACAATGATCACTCTAATTAATGTACTTTTATTTTCTGGACATATCCAATTCAATTTAATGGGTCATATTCTAGGAAGATCTGTCTTTTTAATGACTGAAGTTAGCAAATGGTCGGGCCATGCTTTTGCCATTACAAAGTCTATGCAGGGGCATTTTATGATCTTGGCATTGATGCTCAACCTTTGCTCTCAAACTGACTCTCTGTTTAGTTGCTTAGCTGGAGTTGTAAAGTTTCACTTATTATTGGCTGTTAATTGTTTATTGATGATGACTTCTGCAGTGTCACCAAACGCTGTGAATCAATTAATACCATGGCCTCATTTCTGTGGTGGATAGTTGGCTTTTACTGGGTAGTTTCTGGTGGAGATATTCTTTTAGCTAAAGCGCCTCGTCTCTACTGGTATGATGTCAACTCTTCTCGATTTCTTTCTTGTGTTAAGAGAACTTCAGTTTTATGTTTTTGCTTGTTTGAGGCATTTAGTATTTGGATCCTGCAACCATGTAGCCAACTTCATCACTGTTGTATTATGGACATGGGGAATTTTTTTTTTTGGGCGGGGGGCAAGTTGGGGCCCTGGGGACGTTAATCTTGGACTACTGCCTTGCGTTTTCAGTGAATACCTAATATCTTGATCTTCCAGTTGAGTCAAAACCTTATTTGGGTATTTCTTTGTGTTGGTGCAAGAGAAGAGGCAAGAAAGGGGGAAAAAGAAAAAAGGGAGGGGGGGGGGGGATGTTCCATATCACCGATTGTTGGTCTTCTTCTCTCTGTTTCTCTCTCTCTCATTCATCATTCATGCAGTGACTTTTTTGGCACAGAGAAGAATGATTATTGAATAATATTGAATACAAGAAAACAAGAATTACTACTGCTGAACTTTCTAATTCTGAGTTTGTGCAGGTTGGCTGTGGTATTTCTGGCATTTGACGTATTCTTTGCCATCTTTTGTGTTGTTTTGGCATGTCTGATTGGGATTGCTCTTTGTTGCTGTCTACCATGCATTATTGCAATTCTTTATGCTGTTGCTGGACAGGTATGAGCCTATCGTATAATAAAGGGCCCTGTTTTTTGGCCACAACTTTTTCTATGGGGGGCCGTTTTTAATTGTCTTTTCTGTTTTCCCGACTGAACAGGAGGGTGCATCAGAGGCCGATCTCAGTATCCTTCCTAAATACAAGTTTCATATATTGAGCAATGGTGAAAAAACTGTTGTTGGAGCTGGAAAGATGGTTCCTGTTGAAACAACTAGCGGATATCTTGCAAGTGACAGATTGCTTCTGCCTGAGGATGCGGTGAGTTACTATGCTATGATGACAACTTTGGTTTTCCAACAGATTATTTTGCTTGATAATATGGGCTATGCATTGGATACATGTTCTGACTACTGGTGGCAACGTTATCCAATGATCCGAATCTGTGAGTAAAGAAAGACATTGGAAAAAGAAACACTGACAATCTACATTTATTTACTTTTGGGTCATCAGCACTTCAAGAATGATAGCAAAACCTTGTTCATGATCAAAGCATCAAAACCCAACTATTCTACACTGCGTCAAATAAAATGGTAGACAATCTGGATGTATTTGGTTTTGGGTCATCAGCAATTTGAGAATGATATTAAAACCTCATTCATGATCAAAGCATCAGAACCCAACTATTCTACACTTCAGATAGATCCCTAGGGACAATGGCGAAAGTAGAAAAGATTCAGCCTCAGTTTTCACTTTGTCTAGCCAGATCTTGCCCTGGTTCACATGACGTTGATCAACTTAAAGAGTATATGGCTCTTTTAGAATGCTTCAAACAATTTGTTTAATCAATATAAGTAGTGACCCCGATCTTGTGGATATTGCATTCAAGCTAGATAAGGTCTTGCTTCTGTGGCAGACCAATTAAGAACATGCTACTCCCCTTTGCAGCCCATGCTACCTAATCAGCTGGTTTGTTTTCCCCTATTTGCTGCATCAAAATCTAAATCACAAGCTCCTGATAAAGAGCAGGCAGTAAACTCTGTTTTTCTCTGTAATAATGTGATAATCTCCTCCAATCGTCTTTGAAGGTGCCATCGTGCACTCTACCAACTTGAAATGTGCCGGATCTTGGAAATTGGATGTTGTGGGTCTCCTGCTATGCCGTCCACGTGCACTTATAGTTTTCTTTGCTCTATTTAGACTTTGGTTACATTTGGATTGGGTAATGGCAGATATTGCCCTGTCATTCGTCATTCCTAGTAAGGTTCAGGGTCTAATTAGCAGTATGTGAGAAAAAACACTTGAGAGGTTTGATTTAAGTTATGTTTGTGAATACCGGAGCTAGGAGTTTCTAATATAACATCTCCTGAGAGTATGGAACTTGTATTCTATTATTAGCATTTCAGCACATATCTTGCATTTAAGATGAATTTTCTCCTTTGATTTTCCTCAGGAGTGCTGTATATGTCTCACCTCATATGAGGACGGAGCAGAGCTCCATGCTCTCCCCTGCAACCACCATTTCCATTCGACATGTATTGTGAAATGGCTCAAGATGAATGCAACCTGTCCTCTCTGCAAGTACAACATTCTCAAAGGAAACGAACAGATATAATGTTAGGGAAACAGAGAAAAATTCACAGAAGTGCTCAAGCTCGCCCCTCTCGGATGGTCCTTATGTATAGATAGAGAGCATCAGAACCAGAGATTTCCTCCGAACATTTATTTTAAAATAAGCCATGGCAATCTGTTGATTGAGCTTCGTTTTTGCGTGTTTTCTCTCAGCATTGTTGGAGTTTCTTATTGTTTGTATTGGTTGCTGTATTGTGAAGCTCCTATGCAGAGAGTTTGATTGATGCTTCGCTCATTGCTCGAGTTGCTTCCTTTGTAAATTACTTGAAGAGGAAATTGTGTAGTGCTGTACTGCTGAGACTGATTCATAACACTCCCTGTTTTTCCTTGCTTGGGCTTTCAGCCATTGCTAGTGCATTTGGCAGGGGATCTAGAGCATAAGATTATGGGACTGAGAAGCCAGTGAAATGGAAGTTCAGGAATTGAAACTTTTTTACCTTGTTTTAGCAAAGATTAATGCCTCAGGAGGGGGTTAAAGGAGGTATAGGAGGACAAAGAAACTGCTGTATTACTTGTGCTGCGGACTTTCTCAGGAATTAGAGAATGAAATAGTATATTTTAAGTTTCGAAAAATGGCGAAAAATTTACTGGTGATTTTATGTTGTTGACATATGTACCTTTTTGGAGGTTCTACATAATTTCTGTTAAATATAAATCAAATTGTGATAGGCAAATTCTGCCAAAAAAATTCTGTAAATAAAATAAAAAGAACATTCGGTAGTTTCAAAACGTCACGTTAGCAACTTATAAGGCATGCTTTTTCCTATTACCATTCACTTAACTTTTGACACACGTCTAAGAGTAAATAAATAAGAAGTTGACATGGAAATGAAAGCAACTGACGTGAAATTTGTTTAAGCCAGATCTAGAAGGTGGTGGTGGACCGCTAAAATTTGGACGGCCGCGGTCAGCCATGGACGGCGGCTCGTCGACATCGGTGCTTCTTCCTCTGAGTGCCCTCGTCCACAGTTTTCTGAGCTCCATGTCGGCCGGCGACGCAGCTTATGCATGGATCGACAATGGCACCTCATCCGTAGCCGGCTTCGTCTTCCTTTGTGTGTTCGTTCATCTTCGACTGCTTCGTCTTTTGTTCGTCTTCTTCTGTTATCTTTATGTTCTCGTCCATGCCTGTTCGCCAGATATGGAAGGGCTGTCGTCAAATCTGGATCAGCGACATTGCCACCATATTTGGTCGATTTTGTGCTTCAGCAAGTCGCCAAGGCTGCCTCTAGATCTGGCTTGCGAACTTCCAGATTTGGAGCCATGGAGTTAGATCTCCAAATCTGGCGACGGTGGCTCCTATGACCACGAGGAAAGGTGGTCGACTTGGCGAAAACGGAACTTCGAAGAGAATTCCATAGCAAAACAGCATATAAATATTGGGTTAATAACTTAATATCACAAAAAAAAAATCTAAATTGATATATTTGTATAAATTTATCTCAAATTGGTACATCTTTGATAAATTTATCTCAAACTGATACACTTGTGACAAATTTACCTTACACTAGTTTCTTTTAAATAAGTTGAATAACACGTGACAATTGACTCATATATTAATTTGGGACTTTATTCTCAATTTTTCACAATTATACTAGTTTTTATGGTTTTTTTTTGTATTAATTCAATTTAACGAAATGTATATTTGTCATAAATGTATCAATTTGGAGTTTTGACAGTCAAAAAATTAGTTTGGCTTAAATTTGTCATAAGTGTAATAATTTAGAATTTTTTCTAGTTTAAAAATTAATTTGGGGTAAATTTGTCATAGATATACTAGGCTACTAGCTTGAGTTTTTTGTAATTTTAACCTTTTTTAATTTTGCTTAGGATTAATACCATTAAAAAAAAACTCTAATTTGTACGTTTATGACAAATTTACCTAAAATGAATCTGTTGACCGCTAAGAACTTCAAGCTTGTACACTTGTAACAAATTATTCAAAAACCCAAAATTGACATATTTGTGACAATTTATTTTTTGTTAGTTTCCGTTAAATTAATTCATGTTATGAAAAGCTATTGTCACAAATGGGGGGTAAAACTCAGCTTGTTACATCTGTAAGCTGTTACATGTTATCCAATTTGGTATTTAACGATAAAATTGAATGAAAACTAATAAAAGATAAATTTATCACAAATGTATTACTTTGAGGTTTTTTATGGTAAGCGAATTAGTTTGATACAAATTTGTTATACGTGTATCAACTTGAAGTTTTTGTGTTATTAACTCTTTTGTTTGTTCAATTCCATGTCAACGGACATGTGCCAATCCATTAATGGACATGAGTAAAAAATGCACCGTCACATAAGTACCTGTTGTGGTGCCTCGTCACTCCATTTTAATGTAATCCTTTAGGTTAACAACTTGATAAACCCCAAACTGTTTTACCATGTTATTAACCCAAACTAATTTATTCCAAATTATTTTTTTATTGCAAAAAATTTCGGGCTAGTACATTTGTGATAAATTTTTCATAAGTGTATCGATTTAAGGTTTTTTGTAATTAAAAAATTAATTTAAAGTAAATTTATTGTGAATATACCAATTTGAAATTTTTCGTTGAATTAGCCCTAATTGTTTTGACTGCCTTTCTTTCTCTCGTTTTAAGCAAGAGAGTCCACGATTTCAAAATGCCCTCGGTGAGAGTCTTTGTGAGTTGCTTTTGTCGATGTCATTTGTTCGATTGGAGGACATTTGCCACAGGGTAAATTCTCAAAACCTGCTGCTTGATCCATGTCGGGTGGTTCGACTTTCGGTCTAGTCCTATCTTGATTGCTTCGAAAGCCGTTTGGAGAAATATGACTTAAAATTATGCAAAATATGGGCAGCAAGAACGAGCCTGAGAGGCGCACAGTACGAAGTGTGTCTAGCAAGAGCAAAGGAATTTATACTAATACGACCTAACGTGTACTCTTTGCATGTTCTTTTGCTGTAACTTGGATGTTGAAGTTAATAGTTATGGTCTAGCCCGGCCTTAAATATCAGCATATCAAATCCAAGTTTGTCTAGGATTGAGAAATGGTGGATTAACCATACCTTGGTGTCTTTCGAATTTCTCTCTACTGTTCTCGGGTTAAATGAGAAAGAAAGGAACAATTTGATGTTTTGAGTGCTAGTCCCACACCCCCAAAGAAGATAATTGAAGTTGCTTCGACCTTGTATGATAATATTGCTTGCTAGACAGCCAAATCTAAGAAAAGAATTGAGCTTAGACAAGCTCCGAATTGAGTTTGAAAACTGCTAAAATGGGGTGTCTTGAAGTTAAACATTGACGGATCTTACTTAGACGCGACAGACGAATGAGCCATAGCATGTGTGTGTTGCGAGAGCTACGGCCTTCTCTCGAAAGACTTTGTACGAATTATCATGGCACCGTTTCTAATTCAAAACGAGACCCTAATTCGTAAAATTTTTCACAGCACACTGCATTTTTCTAATTGTATCCACATCAATTTTGATACGATAAATGGCCTATCCAAGAAAGAGCTTCTTGGGAGGAGTTCGCTTCATGCCCCGCTTAGGTTTTACTTGGATTCTAAAGCGCGACACATTGCAATTGAAAAGTGAATAAAATGGCTGATCGAGTTGCTAAAGTCCAACATAAGAAAAACCTCGAATCGATCCTTATATCCTCCTCAAGCCAAGCCCTTTGGGCTTTGATTTGTTTTGAATCTGCATCTTATTAAGTCGTAAAAATTCGGTCCTATTTTGCTTGTGCTCAAAGTTTTATCAAAAAGGAAATCCGACCAAAAAAGTATTTTTACCCAAAAAAAAAAAAAAAAACAGGAATCCGCCCGTTTTTAAAAAAAAAGAGAAGCTCTTAACCACTGAATAGTTGCCCGCCACCCCACTAAAAAAATCAAAACCCTCCCAAAAACCCTATTCAAAACTCTCCCTTTCTTCCCAAAGTTCCAACCTTTTTCGCCATTCCCGAAATCCCCTCTCTTCCGGCGGCCCTCCCGGAGAGGGCGCGATTCCAGGGTTCTGCCCGGTCGCCGGCCGGCGCGCCTCGTTCTCGGCCCCTTTCCGCCGCCGCCGTCGCTTGCAAGCAGGATGTCGTACGAAGAGGAGGTCTTGATGCGGGACGTCGCCAACGCCGGGATCGTCCTGAGCGACCGCATCGGCCGCGAGGCCGCTTCCCACACCGACCTCGAGGAAGCCCTCGAGGCCTCCAGATACGTCAGCCATCCTTACTCGACCCACCCCAGGGAGGTGCGTACTCTTCCGTCCTGTGGAAATCGGTGTTGGAGTGAGCCGTGGGTCGTTAGTGGTGACGAGAGTGGGGGGCCGGGTGAACTGGTATTAGAGAAAGCTTACGGGGAGGAGTAGCAGCTCTCGCGAGAGTGCCGACTTCGGCCGGGATTGGAGTCGTTGATTCGAAGTTACCCGCTCTTGGAAACTAGGTCGATTTTGGCCGTTTATCGTTTTCCTTCTCCTGAGGAGGTTCTCTGTGTGTTTGTGCTCTCGCAATAAATCTTGTTGACGTTGAGGTGCTTTTGAATGGCTGGCAGATTTTATCTCGCTGATGGGTCGTCGTGTATTGGTTACTAGTCGTGCTATTCTCTATTTTGGGCGGTCAAAATTTGCGTCTTGAAATATGTTATATTTCAAAGGACCAGCTTTTATAGGATGAATAATTGAGGTACGGAGGAGTTACAAGTTTCCTCTTGGATGATGTTTTGCACTTTTATTGCAGTGGCCTCCTTTGGTAGAGGTATCGGAGACCTGGGAGTTACCACCTGTACTCATTGAAAGATATAATGCTGCTGGTGGGGAAGGAACAGCTTTATGTGGAATTTTTCCAGAAATACACAGGGCATGGGCATCGGTCGATAATTCTTTATTTCTTTGGCGGTTTGATCGGTGGTGGGTACACAATATCTTTCGACTTCAGACTCCTTCACTTTGACATCTGCAAGCTTTTTGCTCCGTTGAAATGTTCGTCTTTTCGGGATTTTTTTTTTTTTTTCTAATATTGTTACTCAATCAGCTGATTGCGAGTTTTAACCACGTACACGGATGTCAATTGTAGGCCATGAAACTTGCATCTTTTTTACGTTTTGACTTGGGTTGATTTCATGTATGAAAGATGGGGTAATAATAGATGGTGTTTTCTAAGGTATTGTAGTGGATAGGCCCAAATATATTCATAGGAAAATACTCGATTTTGTTGATTCTGGAAAATCAGCTGAGACCACGTGCAACTCATGAAAGGAGGACATATGGCTACTTTTATTTCTAGTCCTTCATAGAGAACACCATGTTGCAATTTAACTGTGTCTTTTAATTAGGGTCCTCTTTTCTTAGAATACTTAAATTTGCTTAAATTTCAATAAAACATCTGACCTTGGGCTGCAAGTGCAACTAAAGCAGGGACTGTGAAATCCTCGAAAGAAGTGCAAGGTTACATGCTTCGGGAAAAAAGATTGGCTGCTTTCCTTATATTGTAAAGCTATCAATTTTTGGGGAGACGATAGTACTCAATAATATCACACCATGTCAAGCAATGTTGGTAGTTAGGCTGGATTAGTTATTATCTTCTAGGCAGCCTACCTGATACAAGTACAGGCAGGCTGTATCTGTGGCTGGCATGCTTAGGCAGTTCATAGCTTAATTGATGTGATAATTTCATGAAGCATAGCTTAGATGAATGTTTTTCTGCTGTGCTAAGACAAAGCTGAGAAAATTTGTTTGTACATTATTTTGCAGAGCAAATGAAGTCCTTGTGATAATCATTGCGTCACAAAAACTATATAGCTATTTGTGTTTCTATAAACCTCCAAATATGTGAAGCTGTACTCGTGTTTTGTTCCTTTTTTTTTTTTATTGATAGATTTGCTAGTCAAGTGATACATTATTCGCCTTTGATGGCACAATGAATAGACTGCTTTAACTAAATGATTCCTTAGATATGCAAAATTTACATCTAGCAATGGCCTGCATCCAAGGGATGGAACTGGAATATAATGTTAGTGGCTTGTGATTCAAATTAGAGTCATGACCCTTGGGAGAATTTAGAAGGCTTTTCAGAAGGCTTATTGTTTTAATTACTGTTTGATAATTTTCAGCCTGTTCTCGTTCTCTCATGTTCAGGGATGGTCAATGTCCTGAATTCAACGTTGAGGAACAAGCCATATGTGCTGTTGGCCTCTGTAAATCCAAACCTGGCATCTTTATTGAGGCCATCCAGTATCTATTGATTTTAGCCACGCCTCTTGAGGTAATTCAAATTTCAACTTTTGTCTCCTGTTACTAGATATGGCATTTTTTTTTTTGTAAGGTGTAATTTTCCATGAAAGGAAAGAAATATGTGTAATTTCTGTGCCCTAGCTTGAACCCAAACTTCATAGCTTTTACAGGTCTCTCATTGATTAGGATTTCTGTATGTGTTTTCTCACCATAATTATGATTTATTCTTTTTCTGTGCAAATTTATAATCTCTTATCAGATTCAATTTTCTGTCAGTTGATTCTTGTTGGAGTATGTAGCTCTGGAGGAGCTGATGGCACCGATCCATATTCTGAGGTCTCTCTACAGCTTCTGCCAGAATATACAATTCCATCTGATGGAGTTACCATGACATGGATCACCTGTACTGAGAAAGGTCGTATTTTCCTGGCTGGCCGTGATGGACACATTTACGAACTTTTATACACCACTGGTTCTGGCTGGCACAAACGCTGTCGAAAGGTTTGCGTTACCGCTGGTTTAGGTACCGTTATTTCAAGGTATTACTGCACATTTGTCCAACATTGATAATCTTTATGTTAGACAACTAATTTTGTCTGGCAAGTTGAAATTCTCTAGTGTGTTTGTGATTTTGCTTGTTCATAGATTTGAGAACTGGTTTCTCCTTTTCAGGTGGGTTGTTCCAAATGTATTTAAGTTTGCAGCAGTGGACCCTATTGTAGAAATGGTTTTCGATAATGAAAGACAAATTCTGTATGCACGGACAGAAGAAATGAAAGTGCAGGTTTTTGTTCTATTACCAAATGGAGGTGGGCCATTGAAGAAAGTAACAGAAGAAAAAAATCTTATAAATCAGAGGGATGCACATTATGGAGCTAGACAATCGACTACTCAGAGAGCCTCAACTCGACCAGGAAAGCCCTCGATAGTTTGTATTTCGCCTTTATCAACGGTTGAATCAAAGTGGCTACACCTCGTTGCGGTATTATCAGATGGAAGACGAATGTACCTTTCAACTTCATCATCTAATGGAAACACCGGTAGTGTCGGTGGGCTGGGTGGATTTGACGCAAGCCATTATAAGCCAAGCTGCTTAAAAGTAGTAACATCTAGACCTTCCCCTCCTTTGGGGGTCAGTGGTGGCCTTTCCTTTGGAAACATATCTCTCTCAGCTAGGTCTCCTAGTGAGGATCTCTCACTGAAGGTTGAATCTGCCTACTATTCCACAGGGACTCTTGTCCTTTCTGATTCTTCATCACCCACTGTCTCTTCTCTTCTCATTGTGAACAAGGATTCAAGCACACAGTCATCTTCATCAGGTGCATTAGGAACAAGTGTAAGAAGTTCTCGTGCATTACGGGAATCTGTTTCTTCCCTACCCATTGAAGGTCGAATGCTTTCTGTGGCAGATGTTCTACCTCCACCAGATACCGCAGCCACTGTTCAGTCACTGTATTCAGAACTTGAGTTTTGTAGGATCGAAAATTCGGGGGAGTCCTCAGAAAAGATATCTGGGAAACTTTGGGCCAGAAGTGACCTTGCAATACAACACATATTGCCTAGGAGAAAAGTTGTTGTATTCAGCACAATGGGCTTGATGGAAGTTGTTTTTAACAGGCCTGTGGACATATTGAGAAGGTTGTTTGAGTCCAGCTCTCCGAGATCTGTTTTGGAAGACTTCTTCAACCGATTTGGAGCTGGTGAGGCAGCTGCAATGTGTCTGATGCTAGCTGGCAGGATAGTTGATTCTGAAAATATTATTAGCAATGCTGTTGCTGAGAAGGCTGCCGAGTCTTTTGAGGATCCAAGACTTGTGGGAGTACCACAGCTTGAAGGTAGCGGTGGATTGTCCAATACAAGATCTGCCAGTGGAGGATTTAGCATGGGGCAGGTTGTACAAGAGGCTGAGCCTGTATTTTCTGGTGCCCATGAAGGGCTTTGCTTGTGCTCATCAAGGTTGCTGTATCCAGTGTGGGAGCTTCCTGTCATGATTAAGAAAGGGGGCTTTGGTTCCTCTGCTGATGTGCCGTCGGAAAGTGGTGTAATTGTCTGTAGACTTTCCTTTGGGGCTATGCAAATTCTCGAAAACAAGCTGCGTTCATTGGAGAAGCTTCTGAGGTCCAGAAGGGACCAGAGGAGGGGACTTTACGGGTGTGTGGCTGGTCTAGGAGACTGGACAGGCTCTATCTTGTATGGGACACATCCAGAATCAGGGGTTGGTGATAGGAGTCTTATGCGAAATTTATTTGGTTCTTACTCTCGGAATGTTGATTCTAATGGTAGTGCGACAGCCAATAAAAGGCAGCGGCTACCATATAGTCCTGCAGAGTTGGCTGCTATGGAGGTTGGTTGATTTTGCCCGAGAAAACTGTAATAGTTAGATCAGTTTTTCCTATTGCGATGCTCTTTTAGTTTATCACCTTTTCATTTTCTTTGTCTGATAACACAGGTGCGAGCAATGGAATGCATCAGACAGTTGCTTCTCAGATCTAGTGAAGCGTTATTTTTGCTTCAGCTTCTTTCCCAACATCATTTAACACGCTTGGTTCAGGGATTTGATTCTAGTTTTCAGCAGTCCTTGGTTCAGCTAACCTTCCATCAACTGGTTTGCTCCGAGGAGGGCGACCGCATTGCCACAAGGCTTATATCTGTTCTAATGGAGGTAATCAGTAATTATATTGCTTATAATGAAGAAATTTTCTTCTTTTGCACAACTTTCTTCAATTTGTTAGGGTTTTTTTAAAAAGTGCCCCTAGGGCCCTGGTTAAGTTAACTAAGGGTGGAAATAACACTTTTTGAGAGGCCTTGAAAATCTGAATGTCACTTTAAGAAAGTTACATCGTATTGAAGATATTACATTTCCATGGCAATGCTCCACAAATGCCCTAGGGGCACTCTTTAACATTCTCCACTTTGTTTTTGTGATGGCTCTGCATGTTAATACTCCACTCTGAATTGAATGTAACTCGTGTGCCCAGAATTATACTGGTCCTGATGGTAGGGGAACAGTAGATGACATTAGTGCCAGATTGCGTGAGGGTTGTCCAAGTTACTTCAAAGAGTCCGATTACAAGTTTTTCTTGGCTGTGGAATGTCTTGAGAGAGCTGCTGTAACTTCAGACATTGAGGAGAGGGTGAACCTTGCAAGGGAGGCCTTCAATTCCTTGAGTAAAGTTCCAGAATCTGCCGACTTGCAAACCGTCTGCAAAAGATTTGAGGACTTAAGGTTGACTTCATAACCTTACTGCAGTTTTTTATTTTTTGTACTTGTTGTTAAGCCATCAAATATAGAACATAACATGAGAAAGTGATACAGATTTTATGAAGCTGTGGTGCGTTTGCCTTTAGAGAAGGCACAAGCTCTTGACCCCACTGGTGATGCTATGAATGACCAAGTTGATGCAGCAGTTCGTGAACATGCACTTGCTAAGCGGGAGCAATGCTATGAAATTATCATCAGTGCCCTTCGTTCTCTGAAAGGCGAGGCTTCACACAGAGAATTCGGTTCCCCTGTTAAGCCTGTTGCTGCACGGTCAATCCTTGATCAGGCTTCTCGGAAGAAATATATCTGCCAAATTGTTCAACTTGGAGTTCAGTCACCTGATCGATTATTTCATGAGTACCTGTATCGTGCTATGATCAATTTGGGCCTGGAAAATGAATTGTTGGAATATGGAGGCCTGGATTTGGTACCTTTTCTTCAGAGTGCAGGCCGGCAAACTATCCAAGAAGTAATCCTTTTCCTTGATCTCTTTTTTTTCCTAATTCATTCAAACAACAATCGAGTTCATTTTTCCTTCTGTGTGAATCAGCACATAGTGCATATAAGTTTTTGGTTATCTCTTTCTTTCTTTCTTTCTTTTTCCCCCTTTTCTTTCATAATTTATGCTCTCTACTGTCTACTTTGAAGGTTCGAGCTGTTTCTGGGGTATTGTCAGCTACTTCTCCATCAGGTCAACTTGGTGGAGCTATCCAAAGTAATCAGGCCAAGTATTTTGATCTTCTTGCACGGTATTATGTCTCAAAGAGGCAGCATGTGCTTGCAGCTCATGTCTTGCTTAGACTGGCAGAGAGGCGATCAAACAATGCAGGGGATGCTCCGACTCTAGAGCAAAGGTTACTTTTATTGTGAATTCTTCTGTTTGGTTCTTTCTAGCTGCAAGCAAGCAGATTATGAGATGAATGAATCCTAAGGGTGCGTTTATTTCCAGGAAAAAAAAAAATTGGAAAACATTTTCATAAAATGATTGCTTGTACTATAAAAAAGGAATGAACAAAAAATGTTTATATTGTTCATGAAAATGTTCAGCCATAAATAGTTCTCAATAATGAAAACATTTTTATTGACAAATTATTTAAGCAATACAAGAGATCATTTTTAGAAAAATGTTTTTCAAGTTATTTATTTTCTGCGAAACAAACAAAGCCTAAGTAACATTCCTTTTTAAGGATATTATTGCTTATAAGGATAATGTTGCTTAGCAAGTCCATGTGCAGACATGGTATGGTTACAGCTTGGCACATATGTAAATAAGATGATTATCCTAATGGTACTTTATATGCGAATTTTGAGGGTTTTCAAAGTCCAACACTTAAGAATGTAAAATGGGTCACATGGAAAGTTGGGATGCAAAGTGTAGTCATGCTCATAACGGAGGTGTAGCCTATCACTTTCCAAAATAATTAATGAGATATGCACTTTTTTCTGTCCAACCAATTCAATAAAGTGTCATTGGACTTGTCACTCATTGTAGAATTTGAACAGTACCTAGAGGGTTACCCCTTGACTGTGACGCATTGTAATATCGTCAAAATGGCAATTTTTTGCTCGTAAACTTGCACCAAGCATTTTTGAATTCATGGAAAATAATAATAAAAGGTGAACGTTTAGACTGTCCTTTGAGGGCTGCCAGGTGATCCCTGCATGAAAAGAGGAAATTTGTGGGATTTGACACAAGTTAAAGTTGAGGCAGGTGGAATGAACCTAAAGAAAAAGTTCAGGGTGTAATCTGCAATTTTGTCTATAGTTATCTGCAATAGGAGCTGGGACCTCTTGGTTTCAAGCACCTTAGATCGCTCAAGCTAAGATGCTCTCCAATTTCTTATACACCTGATATTTATGTTTTTGTGATTTACCTGGGCAGTTCACCTCAAGCAGCCTTCATTTAGCATTTTTTTTTTCCTTGTCATCTGCATTTCAGCAATGAATAAGAGTTTTTACTGATTGTAATGATTAGCAGTCTTGCATCGCATTCTTTATTAATTTTTTTCTCCCAATTTGTCCACTCAGGTTTCAGTACCTCAGCAATGCAGTTTTACAGGCAAAGAATGCAAGTGCAAATGATGGCCTGCCAGGTTCTAACCAGACCTTTGACAGTGGACTGCTAGATTTGCTTGAGGGGAAACTCGCGGTTCTCCGATTTCAAATAAAGATTAAGGAGGAACTTGAGGCTATAGCTTCCAGGTTAGAAAGCTCGCAAGGCATGTCTGATTCTGCCCCAGCTGATGATGGCATGACCGAGGACATTACTTATGCTAGAGCTGCACGAGAGAAGGCCAGAGAGTTATCATTAGATATGAAGAGCATAACGGAGCTTTACAATGAATATGCAGTTCCATTTGAGCTTTGGGAGGTACACCTTTCTTAATATATTTTCTTATTGATCCAATTTCACTAGAAACAGTTGCAATATAGTCAATGAAGATGATCTACCTGCTCTATCGTCACTGAGCATGCATAGATTTCGTGCATTTGATTTTGAGGTGGGCATTTCTGCTGAAGGCAGGTTTTAGACTGGTGTAGAGCTCCTTCTCTTTCATGTCAATTTTGAGTAGATGCATTTTGTACATGATTTAAATATTTCATGGGGCACACTATTGATGCATACCCTAAATTGAGTTGGTTATTAGTTGTGTCTCAATTTAGGGTATGCATCAATCATGAGAAAGTGAAGTCCTCTGTTTGAATTCACTGCAGCTCTGGCCTTTTCTATTAGTTAACCTGTTAATCTTCTTAACCCATGATCAATGCTTTGACAAATTCTGTTTCTCTTAGACTAGAACTAGTGAGAATCTCCTCTGTTCTCCCATGATCAGTGGTTTATGTCCAGAATCTCCTCTGGTTCTCACTGATTGATTCAGTTATTTATGTTTTGAGATGGATAGAGGTGGGTTCTGGGACATAGTTTTATTGAGTGGCAAATCTGCCCGGTAACATTAAGCTATTGGATGCAGGTGTGAAAATGCTAAACTGGATTTGCTATTTGGGCTGTTTTATATAAGCTTGCAAGCTTGTAAGTTAACTGTAAGGGTTTAGGAGAGTGACTGACCCACTTGAGGCTGGCAAGAGAGCTGTATTGAGATTAAAGGCTTTGTTTTCTTTCCATGAAAGAATTGGGGGAAGTGTTCCCTTGGTAGGAGGATTGGAATGACCCCTGTAAATTTTTAGCTCAAGAAGGCTGAGCAAAATTTGGCGAATGATATCTCTCCCTGGATGCATGAGTGGGAGAAAAGGAAGGCGCATAAAATGAATTTCTCAAATCCTTGTGAATAAGTCACCCATGGATGTTGACTTTTAATAAATAATCAGAAAATTGCCTAAGCAGCTTTGTTGATTGCAGTTTGCTGAATTGGCAAGATTTCATTCCACTAGCTCTTAAGTCAGTCCAAAGAGCCAAACTGTTGAACCAATAGAAATTTGATTGACTATGATGAAGTTATCAAAATTCTTGTGTCAGATGAATCTTGGAATTGCTTTAGGATAGGTACACCTTCTCGGCACCTCCTATGCAAACTTGTTTGTGTGCAAATTCATTTGCTCATTAGATGAATAGAGAATCAGAGACATTGGTTTTGCAACCAACCTTAAATAGAATGCTTCAGGCTATTGACTTCTATATTCACAGGTTTGTCTGGAGATGTTGTACTTTGCAAACTATTCTGGCGATCCTGATAGCAGCATTGTAAGAGAAACCTGTGCCAGATTAATTGATCAAGCTATATCATGTGGTGGTATTGCTGAAGCTTGTTCAGTGCTGAAGAGGGTTGGTTCTCACATGTACCCTGGAGATGGAGCTGTTTTACCTTTGGACACTCTCTGCATCCACCTTGAGAAAGCTGCGTTGGTTAGTTTACTTAATTACTTGAACAGCTTGAATTTAGTCATATATGCGTTTGCTGTTTTATGTCTTTATGGAACCACCTATAGTTGGAACCTTTTAGGTGGGAAAGGAGAGCTGGTTGATGGAATTGATCTTGTTTTGCTGCCTTTTTGTGATTGTACTCCTTTTGTACAGGAGAGATTGAATTCCGGAGTTGAATCTGTCGGGGATGAAGATGTTGCAAGGGCTCTTCTTGCTGCTTGCAAGGGTTCCACTGAGCCTGTTTTAAACACATATGATCAATTGCTTTCAAGTGGAGCTATTTTACCATCACCTAGCCTCAGGTTAAGGCTTCTTAGATCAGTGTTGGCAGTGCTTCGTGAATGGGCAATGTCTACATTTGCACAAAGAATGAATACAAGCATCACGGGAGCTTCATTAATTATGGGCTCCTACTCATTTGAGCAAACAGCGGTAATAAACCAGGGGGTTCGAGATAAGATTGCTAATGCTGCTAACAGGTTAGCATTTGTTTTTACTTTCTACTACCATGGCTTAAAATTTCTTTAATGAAATCTATTATGGTAGTCCTTGTAATGCCAGTCTAGGAGGTGATTTAAATTTCAGTTTGTACTATCATAAGAAAGATAAAAATAAGACAGAAACTGTCATGTTACCATACCTTAACTCCTTTTGTCAAACTTCATATGTAGCTGTTGCAACATGTATTATCATGGAACTATTGCTCAATCTGTGCAGATGGCTTCTTCATACTTTATACTGCTTGTACTACTGTCGACCTGTTCCTTCCCCTAATGGTCCTGGTCCTTTTTCTAACTTTTTTTGTGGGAGCCCATTAGTGATTGAAGGGGATAATACCCAAGGGAGACTTATCTCTTGTTTGGTTAATAAAATAGGAGGGAATGGGGAGATTGGAATCAACTAATACCCTTTGGCCCCAAATTCCATTTGCTCCAAAAGTTGGAGGATCCGTAAGGAACTTTTAATTCTAAGCTTTCCCCAAAACTATCTTTATCTTTGTTTACAAATGTGAACAAAACAAACCCTTTTAGTCAGATTACTTTGTTTCTCTCCACATTATTTCCCGTCAGTGCACATCCAAACAAGAGAAGGGAATTGAAGTTTTACTTCTTTTCCTTCCATTTCGTTTGTCTTCTCTTTCACAGATTTCCCTTCTAACTCAGATTACCAAACCAAGTTTAAGACTTTGGCATAGTGTTTGAAACAAATACAGTCTGGAACAATGTATTTGTTAACTTAGACACCATTTTTTATATTTAGCAATCTTTATGGATCATAGAGATAGAGCTGCAACGGCCAGGAAATCTGATTATTGAACTGGTAATTTAGTCCCTTCATGTGTTAGATAAGTTCCAAGATTGAAATGGTTATGTAAATGGAACATTCAATATAATGCTTGAGGTTTTACTTTGTCTTGGTCTTTTTTCCTCCCTGTGCACTGTCCTTGAATGGGCATTGCACTTTTCAAACTTAGGCTATCTAACTGCAACTAATGTTTTGGGTGTGTAGTTGAAGCTGAGGAATTTGATTGAATGTTGAAGGGTCAGATAGATTCTTTCAAAACTTAAGCTTTAATTGCATGAAATTAATGTCAAACTGTAACTTTGGCTTCCACCTGCACTTTTGAGGGGCAAAATGTAGTGTAGCAAAACAAAGGGGGAAACAGTAATTTGTCTTTTGCATAGATTATATTCACCCTTTTATGTTATAGTGCAATGGGGAGATTTTTAACTTCATTCCCTTTGCCTGTTCTACTTGTGACTAAGAAAGGGCTATGTTTGGAATAAAATGAGGCTAAGCGGTTCTCAGTTGTGCTTGCTGGTTGATTTTTGATACTTGAAGCGAGGAGAGGCAGATGGGGGGTGGGGATTTTTTTTTTCCTGAGATATTGGGGAAGTTTAGAGACTGGAAGGGAAGAACGTTGCCTGAGGGGGTTCAGGGAATGGAGAGCAGTGACCGTAAATGAATTCCAAATTCTAATCAAGATATGGCATTCGGAATTGGAGGTTGCCTAGGAAAGTCAAAATAGATGAGTTGAAACTTACCCTTCCCCCACCCCACAAAACACAATACCCCGGGAAAAGAAAGAAAAATTGCTTCATATCTCATGTGAATACATTCGGATGCGACACTATCAGAGACCATCCTAAGAGATGAGATTTGTCTTCTGCAACTTACTGAAATAATTTATATTAACTCATGAAGTTCATCTTCCAACATTTTTCCTTATTCTGCAATCTCTGTTTTTTTTTTTCTTTTGTTCTTGTGATTTCACATTTAGAAGTATTCTGATGCTTATGCTTGTAATGTCGTAAAAACAGGTACATGACTGAGGTTCGGAGGTTAGCCCTTCCACAGAGCCAAACGGAGCCGGTTTATCAAGGTTTTAGAGAACTCGAAGAATCTCTCATGAGACCCTTTTCCTTTGATCGACTTTGATTGTTTCGATGTCCATCTTGTAACAATTAGTTTTCTGCTCGGGTGTCGAAATGTAATTGTAATCTTATTGTAGCTAGCTAACGATCCCAATAAATCCTTACCATGAGTAGCTTTTTCTGAGGACTAGGTGAGCGTACTTCTGGAGCATGTACGGAATGTTTCTGTATGGCTTTCTTCCATTTGATCAGTGAAAAGAGTTCATTCAAAATGCCCCCTTGTCCCGGGGAGACGGCATCGCAATTACATGGGCCGGTAAATGGAGTTTCCAAATTTCTTCTTTGATGGCCAGTCATACTCGATTCACTCGCTTGCTTTTTGCACGAACTTAAGAGTGGCGGTGCGAGGGACTGATTCCACCAATCACGATAGGCGTAGTGCAACACCTCGCGCGTGCCTTCTGGATTAATGTCACTTTATCCTTGAGAGAGGAATTGTGAATATATGGAGCACCAATTTGCACAAACAGGCAAATCTTAAGCAAGATCACTTCACCTTCTAGGGGCGCCAATATTCTTTAGAGATTCCCCTGGCTTTCCACGTTGATAATGTGCTTCTCGTGTGCTCTGTCATCGCATGAGGCCGTCCTTATACTGAACAATAATCAAATCGTTAGGTTCAAGAATTCTGACTTTCAAGCTAATTCTAGAAAGTGATGGCAGGCTGTCTGGAGTCCTATAGATACGAAAAGGTGTCTTTACTTTCATTTCAAATATAGTGCTAAAGAGAGGAGTTTGGCATTTTGATGATTGAATATGTCGGTTTTAGCCTAAAAGAAAAGGGTTGATTTTATAGTTCTAAAAATTGGATTGTGTGGATAGCCTGTGTCCTCTAGAAATGCATATTTCATTGTCATCTGGAAAAATCAATGCTTTTCAAAAGTGATAGATACGATCAGATAAGTTGTAGAAAATTGAATAAATTTCAGCAGGTTTTAAGCGATTTTTGCTAAAAAATATGGAACGCTATTTTGTGCTGGTGATTCCTTAAAGCTATTGATAAATTTCAAAATCTGTACATTTTGACCGGCAACTTATTTCACTTGTAATATGTTTTCATGAGTTTTCTATGGAAGTACCAATTATTTTGCTCGTACTTGTTAATAAGTTGTTAACAGTTTCGTGGGAGTATCAATGGTCATGTGATTATTCTAAATTACCAATTATTGATTTTTACATTAAATCACCCTCTCCTAGTTTAGTCCATTAACGAACTTTGTTGATTGTTTCAAAATTACCTCTTGTTCCAATAACTTATCACATTTACCACTGTATTAAAATTATTAATTCTTACAGCAAATTTACCAACGTTAATATGACTGGTTTACGAACTTTTCATGAATTTTTGTTACCATCTAATTTTAGATTTATTGACTCTTATTTGATTGGGTTACCAATGCTTATTTAGTTGTTTCGGAATAACCACCTGCTTTAATAATTTACCAACATTTACATGCAAATATTATCTGCACGTCAAAATTGCTGGCTTCTTTCTTTTTTGAGTTCACTTAGAAATGTTTATTTGGTCGTAACTTTAATACATTGGAAAGCTTTCGAGATCAGTATGCTGTAAATTATTTGAAACGTTGATATGTTTGAAGCAATCAAATAAAAAGTTGGTAGGTAATCGAAACCGAGCCCCAGCTTGATGACTTTTTTTTTTTTTTTTTTGGGGAATATGCCTCACAAGGTGGCGGTTGTCATTGGTCACATCATCCTCTACTTACTAGATTAAACGTCACATAAGCCAAGTCTAACGGCAAGTCTAACAGTGGCTAGATTTGTCCACGGATGAAAGTTGGAACCTTTCTATAAAACATTTGAAAGTTGTGGATAAATTTGTTCCACGTGTGAACATTAAGACCTTTTTTAGGGAAAAGCCCTCACAATTATGGGTTTGATCGACGTAAATTATCATTTTGCTCCTTGTTAGGTAATGCCCCCTTCTTTTTTGCCAAAGATAAGTTTGTCTTATTGTAAGCATGCACTTTTCATGATATATCTTGACGTAAGTTTGAAATTTGATGTTATTTCTGAGTGTCTTGGAAAGAGATAGGAGATGCTTGGAAAGAGTGTAGTGTACTTCCTCTAGATGCTTAGCTTCATTTAGACAAAATCTTCATTTCTCTGGTAAAAATGTATACAATATTATCATAGAAGAGTAGTTTATTTCCCTAAATACAGTTTCTAATCGCATTAACAAAGAGAAAAAAGAAAGTCGAAATCTCAACACTTCCCCACAATTAAATGAAGGAGAACAATAAGAGACAATCTTCTTTATCATCATCATCAGCATTCCAAAAAGTCCCGATCTTTTGGGTGCACGAAAAGCTAAAAACTGCTTTTTCACGGAATATACGGACGCAAGAGTCACGAGAGCGTGTGGAGAGCTGGCCACCCACCCCACGGTCATCACTCTTTCATAGTGAAGTCGTCGGAATTTATTAAGGAGATTTCCTTCTCAAGAAGGTCCCGTAGCGTTGTGAAAGAGTCAACGTTGCGAAACGATAACACGATAACACTTAAAGCAGGATGAAGTTTACAAAGGGTGAAAAGAGAAATGGAAAATTGCAGTGGACTTGAACGCAAGTGGTAGGTGGGGAGAATTAAGTTAGGTAACGCCATGTTGTACAAAGTTTCTCGATGACTTGTGGCCGAACTTTCAAAGTTTGAAGATGGAGAACCCAAGGAGTCTAGACGTTCAGAAATCCGATAATGTGGAAATGTTGATGTAGTGAAGCTGAATGCTAGGTGTCAAAAGTTCTGTGAGAAGTTAGAATGATTAACAAATAACAGTGCTGTCTGGCAATCCATAGTGAGGAAGTTGACGGTGGATAGGTTGTGGCTTGTCTTAGGAACACAAGCCACTAATAGTTTGCCATAAGTCAAGAGGACGCAGGCTGAAGCCAAGTCTACTAAAAATGATTAGGGAACAAGCCCTCTATCGAACCCACCAGGGCAAAATTGTCTAAGAGATCTCCATCATCCATAAGTTACCATCACCATCCTAAAAACTCAAATGTAGACCAATACTTGGTGAAGCACATCTACAATAAATTCATAAGCAAAGAATATTAATTGTTAAAGAAATTATACCAAATATATATTTGTGTCCATCTGAATTGACTAGATTATGCTATCTTATGGTATTTCCTCTGCCAGAATAAACATCTTATAGTAAGCATGAACTTTTTGATGATATTTTTTTGACAAAATTTGAGATTGAATATTACTCTTTTAACACTCTCTTGTAATATAGAAAAAATGTAATGAGATAAAAGAGATGCATGATGTCCTCATGCAAGCACTTTCTGATGGAGCTTCATTTATTAATTGTTTTCTTCCAGAGAACAAAATATTGTTTTATCTTCTAATACTTGGTCATTGAGAAGAAACGAAAAAGAAAAGAAAAGAGAGAGTGATAAATAATGATTTTGGTTAAATATAAAAGAAGATTTGAATCACCTCTCCTCTTCTACTATCTAAATTCCTAAAAGATGTCCAAACCTCAAAAAATTTATTACATGAATAAGATTCCTATTACTTAAAAGCTAAACATAAGAACGAAACATTTGAAGTTCTAACACTTGGACAATTAAACGAAGAGAAGACAATTTCCATGACACTAAAGGTTACTAATGATAGGTGCTTGAGAATCTCCTAAGTTGTTTTTGTAGAAAGCTGAATAAAAGAAGGAAATAATTAAAGCAGAATAGAAAGAAATCTTGCTGCCATAGCCATTTCCTTCATTCTCACGAAACTTTTCATATGACTCTTCTTCAGCATTCATTTTCCATAAATTATATGACCAAAAAATCTAGATCCAGAGTAGCCAATGCTTAAATTATAGATCAGCACACAAAAAATAAAGGAATAAAAATATAGAAATCCTTCTTAGATTCTTCTTCTCGTCACTATAATTCTTCAAGCTTCAGAGTTGCAAAACGATTATTGAGAGTACAATTCTTCTGATGCTAACATATACTACTAGAAGCTTTGACAGAATATATTTGTGCACCAAATGAGATGACATCATTCTCTTCTAAAACTTCTTTTCCTTTCCTTCTAATTGATTGATCAACTCTCTCTTTATGTAAACTTTGTCTTCTAGTTGGAGTTTTTGCAATAGCTTGAGACTCAAAACCTTTTTCTTCACCCATCCATGGGTAGCTGCATTGGTTGAGAGTCCCTGTTTTATTGCAGAGGTCGAGAGTTCGAAACCCGCAGTTGCTAGAGACTTAAGTGGGGGCCCTGGTGGTAGGTTGCTGAGCTAGTCTCCTCTAAGGTATAAGGACCCGGCCCTCAGGAGTCCAATGTCCCGAAGAATGAAACTTATTCACGTGAAGTCGGCAGTAGTAGAGGCAAGTGTTGGAGAAAACTCGTTCATTGTTTTGAAGTTGATAAAATGTTTCTATCAGTCTAGTCTGAAGACTTCTAGACTCAAGTGTTAAAGTCTGACGAACTCCAGACTCTATTGTTAAAGTCTGAAGACCGTAAGACTTAAGACTCAAAGTTTACTCTCACTGACAGTTTCCAGACCGACGAAGAGAAGACTTATCCAGATGTGGGTTTATCCTTAAGGATTCGGTTCGTATGGTTTGTAGAAGGTCTTACGACTAGAGATAGCACTTCGTAATCAATTATTCTTGTTGGAATCAATTTGGATAATCAGATCTGTTAAAAGGCGAAGTATACTTGGAAGGTTCTACTTATGGAAACCTAGATCCTGATTGTATGGGCGAGTAGGATTGGTGGGCTATCATCACATTCCTTAAATGACTTAAGATCTCTTCGATTGATTCTATCCAACAGGTAGATTGAAAGAACTCCTTTGGAAAGTGCCAACCGTTGAAAAGGCATGGAGGAGTATATAAGGAGGACGCTTAAGTTATTCAAGTGTGTGCGTGAAAGAATAATTCAAAAGTTTGAAGCTCTTAGTTCTTTGCTATTTCAATTGTCGAGCTTTACTTGTATTCAAAAGAGAGAACAAACACTTGTGAGACTTTGAACAAGTGTAGTAGAGTCTCTACACTACAAAGTCAATGATGTAAGGCTGTAACATCTATTTTAATCTTTAGTGAAATTCAGCCAGTGGGTTGTCAGTGCGAGAGAGTGGACATATGCTTGATCTAAGCTAAACCACTATAAACATTGTGTTTCTATTCTCTTTCCCTTAAACTCCTTATTTCAATTAATAGCTTCATATAACTGTTTACTACTGTTTACGTTGCTAGCAAATTACTCTAAAGTTTCATAAAATTTCTTTATCACTTATTCACCCCCCTCTCGGTGATCTTACTAGCCCTTTCAGCAAGCGCTCTGTACTCTGCCTCTGTTGATGATTAAGATACATTAGTTTGCTTCTTCACTAACCATGAGATTATATTTGAGCCAAGATAAGTACAAAACCCGGTAGTGGGATGTCTTGTTTCAATGCAACCTACCTAATTGGCATCTGAAAACCCATAAAGCTTCAATGAATTATTAGAGTGAATGAAGAATCTCAAGTTGATAGTCTCTTTAACATAACGAAGAGCTCGTTTCAATATGTCGAAATCACCAACTGTAGGTTTCTGCATTTTTTGACAAAGCATATTGGTAATGTAAGCAATGTCCGGTCTCATTATCATTAAATATTGAAGACCTCCAACTAAGCTTCAATATTCAAGTGGTTGATCAAGAAATACTTCATCATCGATGGTTTTATTGACAAAGGCGTTGATATCGGTTTGCACTCTTTACTGTTTGCTCTCTCAAGGAGATGAACATCATATTTTGTTTGACAAAAGAAGAGTTCCTCGGGTGTGTGCTTTGCTTCTATGTCCAACAAGTAATGGATACACCCGAAGTCCTTCATGTGAAAAGTTAAACCAAGAGACTTGGTCGGTTGTTTAAGTAAATGATTAGAATTACTAGTCAACAAAATGTCATTCACATAAAGCAAGAGTAGAATTGTGTCTTGCCCCTTATGAAACACAAAAAGTGATGAGTCCATGGTGCTACAGAAGAATCCCGTCTCAAGCAAGAAGTTACTAAACTTCTCAAACTAGGCGTGTGGTGCCTATCGTAGGTCGTAAAAGGGATTTCCGGAGTAAGCACACATGATTAGTAAGTGTAGGATGTGCAAACTCTAGGGGTTGCTTCATTTAAATTGTCTCCTTTATTGTGCCATGCCAAAAAGCATTCTTGACATCGCGTTGATGTATTGACCACTTCTTTACCATCCTAACCTACAGCGCGATCTGAATTGTTGCCTATCTTATGATTGGACAAAATGTCCCCAATAAATTAATACCCTCCTCTTGGTGGAACCCCAATCATGCTTTCAACTTGTCAAGACTTCCATTACATGCTAATTTGGTTTTTAGAAACCCATTTGTACCCTATTACATGCATCTGATTTGTTCACGGAACTAAGGTCTAGGTTTAGTTTTCATGAAGTGCATTCATCTCTTCTTTCATTGCTTTATTCCATCCCTCACGTGTTAATGCAGATTTGAATGTCTTGGGCCTTGCAAACACTTGATATTTAGCCAAATAGGCATTGGGATTTGGTTTCACAATCCCTAACTTGGATTGAGCTTGCATAGTATGTTTGATGTTCCACTTGTTTGGGAGGGTGCAAAACTCATGTTTCCTGACCTTGACAGCTATTAACTAGAGGTTGGATAGAATGACTTCCCCTTTTTAGCTTTGAAATAGATGGTGAATCTAAAACAGATGGTGATCGTTGATGTGATGGTTTCTGTGACTTCTCAGTTGTAGTATAAGGAACACACATCTATCAAATTTAACGAGCCCCACTTTCTTGAAAAAAACCTACAGTGTCGTTAGTGATATTCCTTGTTCTTTCTGTTTGAATCTAGAAATTCATTCTCTTCAACCTAGTTCTTATACAAAGCATTATAATGTGGAAACACTTTATTCAACTTCTTAGCAAAAGGGAAGAAACTTTCATCAAATATGACATTTGGGCTAATATAAACTCTACCATCAGAGGGTACAAGATATCGTCACCCTTTATGTCTGTCACTATAGCCGAGAAACACACAAGTGAGTGAGTGAGGATCGAACTTGTGTTACACATATGGTTCGAGACAAGGATAACAAGCACTTCCAAATACCCGTAGATGTTCATAACTTGGTTTTTGTCCAACAAGCTTGTTGTGAGGAGACTACATCTACAAATTTGGAGCAGCAAGCATGTTTATAATATCAGTGGTAGTCAAGAAAGCATCCATCTAGTAAATCAACAGAACTCTTGCATGATATGGCATTGATAAACCGAGTTCCACCACAATATGATGCTCCCGTTCAGAAATCTCGTTTTGTTCCGGAGTGTAAGAATGAGACATGTAATTTTTGATCCGACAAGCCTTTAAACAACTATGAAATTTAACAATTGAAAATTCGCCCTCGCCATCACGTTGAAACATTTCAATTTTGTGATCAAATTGATTTCCCACATATTTTTGAAACAAAACGAAGATATCATAGAAATCTAACTTTAGCTTCATTGGATAAACCCAACATAAAATCTGAAACTCTGAAATGATCTCACTAGCGATGGTTCACAAATGTTGTAGTGAATCCTTTCCAAAGGAAAGTTGGTTTCGGACTTAGACACCCGTAATGCTAATTTAGTACTTTTTATTATCTGACAACTCCTACATATAGCTTGAGTTTGTCTTATTGCACCAGATCATCTTTTAATTATGAAGAAACCTTAAAATCTGAGAATTAGTCTAAGCTAGCCACTAGTGTCACACTTCTTCCTTAACCTCTTTATGTCTTTGAGTAAAAAGAGCCTTGGTCGTTTGCTGGTCCATTTGTAGAAACCCTAAATTTTCCTTCCAAGCATCACTGTTGTGTTGGTTTGATGGTCCTTAAAATAAACACTGCATTTGTCAAAAACAAAAGAGCAATGATAATTATCGTTTAGCTTATAAACTTAAAGTGGATTTTTACCTTATTTTAGGAACCACCGACACATCATTAAGAGGCAACGCATCAAACTCAGTGTGTAAAAATGCATTCTCAGCAAATGTCATAGGAAGACAAGACCCATCTCTTATCATTATTATATCCATTCCATTATACTTTAAGGAGTTGTGAATAATACTTGGATTAACAGTTATTTGGGTTGTGGTGTGGCACCTGTGCCTGTGTACCATTCACTGCCCTTCGGATCTTCAAGATGCATTGCCGCAAGGACTGTCAAGATGTCTTCTCCTTGAAGGGAATTATTGAACTAATATCAAAACCAAAGCTTATCATGTCCTCTTGTAGGTTTGACATGCCAATCTCACACCGTCTGTTGCTTTTTCATCTTGGTACCCTTGTGAATTCAGGAAATGATGTAACTTAACATCTTGATACCCTTGTGAAGCACTTGCATTAAAGCCAAAATCCCTAGTTTGAACCAAAATTATTGATTTGTTGTTTATAAGCTTGAATCTCTTAGTCTTGGTTTAAATCAAATGATCTACAACTCTATTTCTTCTTTGATATCCATAAGCATGGCCTCGATTATCATAACCATGACCACCTTTGCCATAATTATGTCTACCTCTATTTTTATAAAACTTGTTGTTTCTTCTCTACCCACAAAAGTAAAATTTGGTTGAACAACCTTATTGTCAAACCCACCTTCTACTCTATTTCAATATTCCTCTGCCAACAAAAGGTGAAATTCGGGTTATATTAGCTTGAGGAGTAATTTTGCAACCTCATTTTGAACCTCTCCAATTGCAAAATAACCTCATTGTAATCCAGTTGATGCTTCAAACATTACATAGTTGTTCTAAAATTCTCATATTCCAATCCTAACCCCTCCAAGATGTCGAAAACCTTCGTTATCTCATCCACAGGCTTACCAATTGTGTTCAATTGATCGCAAATTAGTTTGTACTCTATGAGATTATACAATAATGGCCTATCGCATTTTTGATATGCTTGAAGTTTGCCCCTTAGCTCAAACTCTCTAGCTATGGACTTTTGTATAAATCAGTTCAAGAGAGTCTGCCATACCTCGTACGATGTTTATAAGCTGATAATCAAATACAAAATGTTCTTGTAGACTGCTCCACTGATCCAAGAGGATATTAGTTGGTCAGTTCTCATCTAGTCTGCATAATCGCGGTTTTACTCTTTAACCTCCGTACCATCAAATTCAGTATGCAGCTTCTATGACGGTGGTGAAATTTCACCATTGACAAACCTAGATAGCTCCTGACTCCGGAGAAATCTAGAAATTGTACTTGTTAAAGAAGAAAATTATCTTCAACAAGCTTAATTGTAACAAAATTATTTATGTTTATGTGAATAGGATACCGGAATTTAGGAACTCTCACTGCCATTGTTTAGTGCGTGTTTAATGCTCTCAGACAAATGCTTTGATGCCATATAGAAAATCGAATAAAAGAAGGAAATAATTAAAGTATAATAGAAAGAAATTGTTAGGGAAATCCCTCATGATGTTTTGAAGATGACAAAATAAATCAAAAGCTACTAACATGTTTGATGGTTGAGTAATAGACCATGCAGATAATAGAACATGTAAAGAATATTATCAAAGTCTGAAGACTGCCAGACTCAAGACTCAAAGTCTGAAGAATGCCAGACTCAAGACTCAAAGTCTGAAGACTGCCAGACTTTAGTATCAAAGTCTGTTCTACATCAGAAATCTGTTCACTCTGACTAATTCCAGATTGAACGTGAATGATGAACCAGAAGACAGACTCTATGCTGAAGCTGAACTGGGTACAGACCTTAAAGCTAAATCTGTTCAGAAGCAGATATGTTCAGACCCAGATTGTAAAGTCTACAGACTCAGATTGTAAAGTCTACAGACTCAGATTGTAAAGTCTATGGCTATCAGACTTTACATCCAGATTCGATGAATCGTAACTCAAGCCCAATCATACAATGGCTAGTGATCTGGTTTGGATTCCACATCAAGATTGATTTGATTGATTCAATCTAATTGATTGACAATTGGATGTTGAAGACAAGAACTTTCTATACGAAGAAGCTTTACTTATGGAAACCAAGATTTCGTTTGTATGGGCGATCGGAATCAATTTGGGATTTTACCTTTGTCACTCAACGGCTACCAAATCTTCTAGATCAGAGCTGTCCAATGGGTATATTGGAAGACGATTCTCCGGGATACTGTCCAACGGGTAGTTTGGAAGTGGAGGAGTATTTAAGGAGATCATGGACCGATGAGCAAGTAAGAGATGGAGCGTAAAATTTATAATTCCAAGGTCTGAGCGACTTTAGATCATATACTTGTCTCTTGAGAGCTTAAACGTTTGTAATCGTGAGAGAAATACCAAAAGAGTGACTTAGTGAGATAGTGTGATCTACTAAGTATTTGCACTCGGAGTTGTAATCTCTTGTTGATTGCATAGTGGAATCCAGCCAAGAAGGCTGTTATCGTGGGAGAGTGGACGTAGGCTTGGATTAAGCCGAACCACTATAAACCTCGTGTTTAATTCTCTCTTTCCTTTACTCAGTCTTACGATTGATTTTTTATCTGTCTAAGTATTGTGCAATCTTCAAGAAATTTTATAAACCTATTCACCCCCCTCTAGGTACTCGTACTGGCATTATCAATTGGTATCAGAGCCAAGTGCTCGGTTTATAAAAGTGTTTTTACTTTCGAGCTAAAGATTCTTTATGGCTAGTATGTTGGCACCAGGACTTATGGAAGGGCAAAGCAACACAAGGCCACCATATTTTGATGGAAAGGAATATGACGTATGGAAGAACAAAATGAAAGCATTCCTAAGATCCAGAGATCTCTTACAATGGGATGTTGTGGAAAGAGGAATCAACCCCACCGCTCCTATGTCTCGGATGGAGATGTCCAAAAGAGAAGCGCTTGATGCGAAAGCAATTTATTCTTTATATTGGGCTTTATCTCCTACTGAATATAATAGAATCTCTTCATGTGAAACAGCAAAAGAAGTTTGGGATAAACTTCATGTTACATATGAAGGGACCGATTGTGTAAAAGAGACAAAAGTAAACTTCCTGCTCGGCAAGTACGAATCCTTCAAGATGAAGCAAGGAGAGTCAATTGGAGATATGTTCAGCCGTTTTACAGAAATTGTAAATGGTTTGGCATATCAAGGTCAGCCTATTTCTTCTCCAATGAAGGTCAACAAACTCTTGCGAGGTCTCTCAAAAGATTGGAACCATGTTAAGATCTCAATCCGGGAGACTCAGAGGATTATGCCACTCTCCGTTGATGAATTAATCGGCACTCTTCAATCCTATGAAGTGGAGCAACTCAACGATGAAGATCCTGAAGGTAAGAAGTCCATTACTTTAATATCTAATGCTGTTTTTTGATTAAACAGACTCAAAAAATAACATGGACGACAAAGAACTTGCCTTTATGGTCAAGAAATTAAAAAAGCTGAGTAGAAAAGGAAGGAACTTCGATGGAAGAAGTCAATACAAGCATAATGGCCAGAAAAGAATCATGAAAGAAGATGATGAGCAAAGAAATCTATGCTTGATGGCACATTCAGAATCTGAGTCTAACTCAGACAGAGACTCAGAATCAGAGTCTGATTCAGAACCAGACTCAAAATCTAATGAGGAAATCAAGGGGGAGAAATCGAATCCAAAAGAAAAGGAAAAGAATCGTGATCATCTCAAAAAGGCAACAAATTGAGGGGGAGCTTTGATCAATTATGGAAAAATCTTTTTTGATTGATCGTGATCTTACTATGGATGGAAGGAAAGGTAATTGTGTCAGAATTTATTCTACAAAATCCGGTTAGTGCATCTCTTATTACCTTTTGTCATTAACAAATCTCATATTGATATTATCATTTTATTATGACAAAAATGGTACGTGAATTTTATGATGCATCCGTGATTTTTATTGGATATTTACTGATATGATCGAAGTGAGCTATATTGCATATCTTTAATATTCGATAAAAGCTGATTATTCGAAATTGTGATTCATGCAAGATATTTGTTATCATTCTCTACGTGAATCCATTATTATCGCTTTTTGATTATGACAAAAAGGGGGAGAAGATATGAATATGCATATGTGTTGATTGGTTGATATTATCTATGGCATAATATTGAGCTGTGATTATTTTCTAAATATTATTATGTTCAATCTATTTGTTATCTTCTCATATCCTTTGATTTAAATTAATAAGAGCATGTTTACAAATCTGCATATTCAGAGATTGTTTTGTCATCATCAAAAAGGGGGAGATTGTTAGGGAAATTCCTCATGATGTTTTGAAGATGACAAAATAAATCAAAGGCTACTAACATGTTTGATGGTTGAGTAATAGACCATGCAGATAATAGAACATGTAAAGAATATTATCAAAGTCTGAAGACTGCCAGACTCAAGACTCAAAGTCTGAAGAATGCCAAACTCAAGACTCAAAGTCTGAAGACTGCCATACTTTAGTATCAAAGTCTGTTCTACATCAGAAGTCTGTTCACTCTGACTAATTCCAGATTGAACGTGAATGATGAACCAGAAGACAGACTCTATACTGAAGCTGAACTGGGTACACACCTTAAAGCTAAATCTGTTCAGAAGCAGATATGTTCAGACCCAGATTGTAAAGTCTACAGACTCAGATTGTAAAGTCTATGGCTATCAGACTTTACATCCAGATTCGATGAATCGTAACTCAAGCCCAATCATACAACGGCTAGTGATCTGGTTTGGATTCCACATCAAGATTGATTTGATTGATTCAATCTAATTGATTGACAATTGGATATTGCAGACAAGAACTTTCTATACGAAGAAGCTTTACTTATGGAAACCAAGATTTCGTTTGTATGGGCGATCGGAATCAATTTGGGATTTTACTTTTATCACTCAACGGCTACCAAATCTTCTAGATACAGAGCTGTCCAATGGGTATATTGGAAGACGATTCTCCGGGATACTGTCCAACGGGTAGTTTGGAAGTGGAGGAGTATTTAAGGAGATCATGGACCGATGAGCAAGTAAGAGACGGAGCGTAAAATTTATAATTCCAAAGTCTGAGCGACTTTAGATCATATACTTGTCTCTTGAGAGCTTAAACGTTTGTAATCGTGAGAGAAATACCAAGAGAGTGACTTAGTGAGATAGTGTGATCTGCTAAGTATTTGCACTCGGAGTTGTAATCTCTTGTTGATTGCATAGTGGAGTCCAGCCAAGAAGGCTGTTATCGTGGGAGAGTGGACGTAGGCTTGGATTAAGCCGAACCACTATAAATCTCGTGTTCTTATTCTCTTCCTTAACTCCTTTATTTTGTTCATACTAGTACTCTCAGAAATCTTCCTATCATAGCTATTTCCTTCATTCTCATGAAACTTTTCATCTGAGAGCTCATCTTCTTCAGCGTTCATTTTCTGCAATTTATGACCGAAAAATCTAGATCTAGAGCAGCCAATACTTGAATTACAGCACAATACAAAAAAAAAAAATAATGAATAATAAAGGAATAAAAATATGGAAATTCCTTCACATATTCTTCTTCTCGTCATTGTAATTCTTCAAGGCTCATAGTTGCAAAACAGTTATTGAGAGTACAATTTTTTTGATTCTGACACGTAGAAGCTTCGAGAGAATATATTTATATACCAAATGAGCTGACATTATTTTCTTCTAAGAATTCTTTTCCTTTCCTTTTGATTGATTGAGTAACTCTCTCTTTATGTAAACCCTCTTTTCCTGTTGGAGTTTTTGCAACAGCTTGAGACTTTAAACCTTTATTTTCGATTAGAATTTCTTCTTTCTTCTTCCCTTTGATTATCTACAAATGATTTCTACACAAATTGGTTGAAGATGTAATCTCAACAATCCATAGCAAATTACACGTGAAAGTGGTGCCTTTCTTCGGCACTGAATTAATCGGAATAAGATGAAATTGATACATGTGAGTCAAGGTCATATTATGATCTACTTGTTTTAATTTGGGATGGAGTTACTGTTTGTCTTTTACATAATTGTTCTCTATCCAAGAGAGGTTGCTAGAATGTGCTAAGGGGATTCTTTCTTAAGAAGGTCACTTGATATTGTGAAAGAGTTAATGTAGCGTAACAATAATATTGAAAATTATGATGAAGTTAATAAGGTGTGAGAAGAAGCGGATGATTGTAGGGTATTTGAATGTAAGCGGTAGGTAGGGAGAGTTAAGTCGGTAAAAACTTGTTGTGGAGAATTTCTTAATGATACTGCCAAATTTTCAAAGTTTGAAGATATTCAAGCTAATGAAACTAGACGTTCATAACTCTAATGGTGCAAAGAATGCTGAAATAGTGAAGCTCAAGAGTGCCAAAAGTCTAGATATTCAGAAATATAAAGTGCTATTGGTCAAAAGTCCCCACAAGAATAAATTAACAAGACACATACGGTGACCAAGAGAGAGTCTGAATGGTTATGAATAAGATTGTGCCATTTAGCAATTCATTGCAAAGAAATCAATGGTTGGTAGATTGTGCCTTGTCTTAGGATCAAGATCCATTGATAATTTGCCATATGTCAAGAGAACATGAGCCAATGCCAAGTCTACTAAAAATGATTAGAGAGTAAACTATATCCTTGAGGAGCCACTAGCCACACATGAGGCTCATTAAGGCAAAACGTGTAAAACATCTCTCTCACTTGTCATCAGTTGTTAATATTCTGATCTAAAAAGCAATTCATGAGCAATTCTACAACTAATTCTTAAGCAAAGAAGGTTTATCGATAAATCCAAGAAATTATAACAAGAAAAATATTATGCATCCATTTAAAGTGACGAAAATACACTTCTACAATATTTTATCTCGTGATAAGAACGAACTTTTTGATAATATTTTATAACAAAGTTTGAGGTTGAACATTTCTCTTTAAATTTTCCTTGTAATAGAGAGGGAAAATGACACAAATTGACTATGAACTTTAGTTTAATATGCAATATGATCCTTGATACATGTTCACTCTAGCCTTTGGACCATATGAAAATGTTCAATGTTGTCTCTAAACTTAAATGTTTGGGGGAGGGGCGAAAACAAGCCAAAAATAACATGAAACTTATAATGATTATAAAATATCATAAAAGAAAATTGGTTAATAAGAATTCAAACCATTTTCACTTACCTAAATAACATGAAAAACCTTGGTCGAAAAAAAAAATTGAACAAATTTAGCTACATGTGGGTGGGAGAAAGAGAAACATAGATAACATAAAACCCATAATGATTATAAAATCCCATAAAAAGATTTGGTTAACGAGAACTCAAACCATTTTTACTTCCCTCAATAACACAAAAAAAAAAAACTTAGAGGAGGAAAAGAAAACCTCTCGGACAAGTTCAGCTACGTAGGTAAAAAAAGACAAGCTTAAATAACATAAAACCCATAATGATTTGGATATCCAATATATAAATTTCATAAAAATATTTGATCAGTAAGAACTCAAACCATTTTAACTTGTTCAAATAACATAAAAAACTTTGGGGGACGAGAAATTTTTTTTGGACAAATTTAGTTGTGGGGAGAGGGGGAAGGTAAACCAAAATAACAGAAATTCAAACTATTTTTCTTTTTTTTTGGTGACCCAGGGAAACTCCGTATACTGGCAGCGCGGCGGGACAATCGCTGGGGTTGCATGAGGGACCTACCACCCCATGACAATGGTTAAGACACCAAGCGTCTCCACTGAGTTTTGAACTCTTCACCTTTGAGGAAAGGATCAGCAAGGCCTTATTCAGTAGAGCCACCGCGGTGCTTGGTTCAAACTATTTTTAAAACTTTGAGGGAGGAAAAAAAAACTTTCAAACAAATTTGACTACGTGAAAGGGAGAGAAAGACAAGCCTAAATAACATAAAACCTATAATGATTATAAAATCTCTTTAAAAATTTGGTCAATAAGAATTTAAACCATTTTTACTTTCCTGAATAACACAAAAAATATTGGGATAAATTTGTCACAAGTCTACCAGTTTGTGGCAAATTTGTCAAAAATGTATCAATTTTTGGTTTTTAATAGTCAAAAAATTAGTTCAGGATAAATTTATTACATCTGTATCAATTTGAGATTTTTTAGGTATTGACCCTAATGATTATGAAATCCCATAAAAAAATTTTGTCAATAGGAACTCAAACTATTTTTACCTTTTTAAATAACACAAAAAAACTTGGGGAAAAAAAACTTGTCAGAAATTCAGTTGGCTATGGGAGGAAAATGACAAACCTAAATTACATAAAACTTATAATAATCTGGATATTTAATATATAAAATTCCATAAAAAAATTTGATCAACAAAAAGTCAAATCATTTTTGCCTTGGGATGAAAAAAACTTTTGAGCAAATTTTGCTACGTGTGGAAAAGAGAAAAATAAGCCTAAATAACATAAAATCCATAATAATTATAAAATATCATAAATAAATTTGGTCAATAAAGATTCAAACTATTTTTACTTACTTAAATAACATAAAAACCTTAATAACATAAAAACCTTAGAGTAGTAAAAAACGCTTTCAGACAAATGTAGCTTCATGTGAGGAGGGAAGACAAACCTAAACTACATAAGACCCATAAATAATTTGGATATTATAAAATCTCCAAAAATAATTGATCATTAAGAACTCAAATCAATTTTATCTTTTTAAACAACATAAAAAAAAAAAATTGGGGAGGGAAAAAAAAAGGGCACTTTTAGACAAATGCGACTCTTGTGGGGGTGGACAAAGACAAGTCTCCCATGATGTCTCTGGTCGTGATCATTAATCGAAAAAGCCTCAATCCGAATCCGCCCTTCTTCCTCTCTCTCTCTCTCTCTCTCTCTCTCTCTCCTTTCTCTCTCTTCCCACTCTGTCAAACTCGGATCAAACCTTAATTAACGAAACTCGATTTCGTTTCCCTCGAAATTAGGTCAACGGAAACAATTGTTTTGAATGTATTGTTGTGTGTTAAGAAAGTTTTTGATTGCTAATTCGAACGGCTTCAGCAACAGGAGTCCTTTTTTGTCTGCCATGTTCGTCTACATCAATGAGGCAGGTATTTTGGGAGCATGTCGATATCTCGCTTGCGGGTTGATGAATTCTTCTGGGATGGGGAACGAAAGTTTCAAGCTTTCTTGAGCAAGAGAAGGAAAATCTACCTCTTGCAACATAGAGATGGAAGAACTAGGTGGTACCTCTTTTGGAGCCTCAAGTGGGTAAGAGTGTTTTTTTTCCCACTTTAAGATTGGCTTATAAAAGGGGAAATAACTAGTGTTTTCTGAGGAGGAGGAGGTGGTGTTGGTGGTAAGGCTGGGGATGTGGATGATGGCACTGTAAACTCTAGTGGTGGAGTTGGGATATAAGAGACCACGAATTGGAATTTATCACACTCATCGAGGGAATCAACAGAGGAGTCTCCGTTGAAGTACCTTTGGTACATAGTATCCTTTGGATTCTTGTGTTTTCGTTGGGGCCTTGCATTTGGATCTATTTCGTTAGGAGAATTTGTACAATAAGAGCATTGATAAAAAGGGTCCCAAAAATAATGACAATATCAGTCCTTTAGTAATGGACATGATTTATATTACTCTGAAAATATTGGACAAGCTTTTAGGGATCTAGCTTGGAGATTGACTCAGGAACATATGGTTCAATCATGAACAGGGTTTGGAAGATAGAAGGATTTTCTTCATTTTCCTTGCCAAATTTGATGGCAGCGGTGCTATCTTTCTTCCTAACGAAGTCGGAATATGAGGATTGGAGAGGCTTGTTGTTCTGATGTAGCTTTTCATACTTAGTAATCCAAGTTTCCGGAAGGAGCTTGGCCAGCTTCTCTTTTGGGATTTGTTTGGAAACATAAATACATGATACTTGATCATTTTGTATAGAGATGAATAGGCATCTTCATTCCCATTCTGGAAATTCAAATCAATAGTATAGTTTTGCAATTAAATCATTTGGTAGTGTAGTGTTGCTGCAATAGAGTTAGTCGTTTGGGAGCTCCAGTAAGCTAGATCAAAGGAGAATAACTAGGGGTCTGAAAGAGCATATTGAAGTTTGGATATAAGGTTATGAAGATTATTCTAGCATTCAAAGTGGTTTGGATAGTGCCAATACAGGCATGCTGGTATTCTAGAAACCAAGTATCTAATAAGACTATTTTGGCCAAAACTGATAAGCTTTTACGATCATGAAAGATGAGAGAAAGATGAATAGCTTCATAATGGATATGAGAGTATCATTGTTGGGTCCATTGCTTGGGAAATTCTGAAGAAATTTGAAGAATAACAAAATACTCATTTTCAGTGGTTGGGTTGGGATGTTGATCAAATTTAGAGGACTAGACATATTCCTTTACTTTCTTAGGAGTTTGGCAAATAAGTTGCCGAATGGAGCGGATGGAAGAAAACAATGAGGTGGGTTTAGCAAAAGCATAATAAGGGTTCATAAGAGGTAGTTGAGTTTCAAAGATTTTGGTTTCATTACTAGAAAAGATCTCATAAAGATAGTCAATTTTAGAAACATCTGACACACGAAAATCTGAAAGAGTTAAGGAGGATGGGGATGGAGTAAGAGTAATCGGAGCTTCTAGTATTTCGGGTTCAATCATAGTGTAAAAATGTCTTTTTTAGCATTGGATTCACCTACTGAGCGCATGGAACATATATTGTTATAAATCAAACTATGGCTTTGATACCGTGAATGGACCTAAGCTTAGAACTAGAGAAGACGGAGTTAGTTTCCTGCAAGTATGCCTTCTTACAATAGACGAATCTCTTATTTAAGTCCTTTGGGGACAACATTTTAGTAGAAAACTATATTTGTGATAAATATATCTTTTGTTAATTTGGATTAACATCACAAAAAATCACAAAAACTGTATAATTGTGACATATGAAGAGTAAAATCATAAATTAGTACACTAATCAACTATCACGTATTATTAAACTTAGCATTTTGATAATAACATTTAACAAAAATTAACCTAGGATAAATTTGTCATAAGTCTACCGATTTGTGATAAATTTGTCAAAAATGTATTAATTTTGGGTTTTTGATAATAAAAAAATTAGTTTAAGATAAATTTATTACATATGTACCAATTTGAGATTTTTTAGGTTTGACCCTAATGATTATGAAATCCCAATTTTTTTTTTGGTAAATAGGAACTTAAACCATTTTTACTTCTTTAAATAACACAAAAAACCTTGGGAGAGAAAAAAACCTATCAGAGAAATTCAGTTGGGTGTGGGAGAAGAAAGACAAAACTAAATAACATAAAACTTATAATAATCTCGATATTTAATATATAAAATTTCATAAAAAAATTTGATCAACAAGAACTCAAATCATTTTTGCTTATTTATATAACACAAAAAACCTTGGGATGAACCACCGCCTTGGTGGCTGCGATGGTTGGACTTCCTCTCCCACAAATGGGAGGAGCCCTCACAGTCGTTTGGGGTTTTAAGTGTGACGTTGGGGTGGTGAGTCATCCGTTAGTGTCGCTCCAAGGTTTATCCGCCAGCTGCCTTAAGTGTGACATCGGGTGGTGAGTCCTCTGCTAGTGTTACTCCAGGGTTTATCTACCGGTTGTCGGCTGTACGGAGTTCCTTGGGTATAAAAAAAAAACCTTGGGATGAAAAAAACTTTCAAGCAAATTTAATTACGTGTGGAATAGAGAAAAACAAGCATAAATAACATAAAATCCCATAAATAGTTTTTTTTTGGTGATCCGGAAATCACCGTACAGCCGGTAGCCAGCGGCGTAAATTTAGGGCGACCCATAGAGACTCACCTCCCACGGGCCGCAAGTGAGTCGCGCAATGGGGCTGAGAAGTTTCGAATCTCTTCCTTGCCAGTTGAGAAAATCTCACAAATATATATTTTTTTTGTGACCCGGGAATCGCTGTACAGCAGGTAGCCAGCGGCGTAAATCCAAGGCGACCCGCAGAGACCCAGCTCCCACGGGCTGCAGTTGAGTCACTCAATAGGGGCAAGAAGTTTCGAACTTCTTCCCTATCGGTTGAGGGGCGATGCATGAATCATCTCGTTCAGTGCGGGGTGTGTCTCATAAATAAATTTGGTCAACAAGAATTCAATTTTTTTTTTTACTTACTTGAATGACATAAAAGTCTTAAATAAATTTGGTCATCAAGAATTCAAACTATTTTTACTTAAATAACATAAAAACCTTAATAACATAAAAACCTTGGAGTAGACAAAAAACGCTTTTGGACAAATGCATTTTTATGTGGGTAGGGGGGGGAGACAAGCTTAAACTACATAAAATCTATAATAATTTGGATATTCAATATATGAAATCTCCAAAAATAATTAATCACTAAGATAAATTAATTTTATTTTTTTTAAACAACATAAAAAAAAAAAACCTTTCGGGGAGGAAAAAAAAAAAAAAAGACGCTTCCAGACAAATCCGACCCTCTTGTGGGTGGACAGGACAAAGACAAGTCTTAGCATGATGGCGCTGGTCGTGATCATCGTCGATCCAAAAGGCCCAATCCGGAACCGCCCTTCTTCCTCTCTCTCTCTCGTCATCTCTCTCCTTTCTCCCTCTTTCTCCTCTGTCAAACCCGGATCAAACCTTAATTAAGGAAACTCGATGTCGTGCCCCCCCGGAAATTAGGTCAGCGGAAATCCGAAGAATCCCGACCCAATTGCCCCATCCGTGTCTCCCCGAATCGGATCCGCTCTTCCTCTCTCTCTCTCTCTCTCTCTCCCTCTCCCTCTCCGCCGCGAAGATCGAACCCGAGCGTCCGCGTCGGCGACCGGCGCCGACCGATTCTTCCTGCGTCGCCGGCGAGGCCAGTGGTGGAATGCGGGGAACCCTAGGGCGGCGCGCGCGCGGGCGATGTTCCGATTGGAGCCGGAGAAGATCAGGAAACGGCTCTGACGGTCGGGGATTTTGATTGTTGTTTTGCCGGGGGGGTAAGGGTGCGCGGGAGGGGAGGAGGTGGGGGGGAGGTTCTCTCTAGGGGTTTTTGGTTGATTCTCCGCCATGGCCGATACGACCGCGATTCCTGCCTCCGTGGTCCGCAATCTGTCCGATAAGCTTTACGAGAAGCGGAAGAACGCCGCACTCGAGGTCTGGGTTATCGCTTTCCCTTTTCGAAACTTTTAGTTGCTGACTGTCGGGTGATGTTGATTGGGGTTTGTGCGCGTGCGCGATGTGAATTGTGTGTGTAGATTGAGGGAATAGTGAAGCAGCTCGCCGCAGCGGGGGATCATGATAAGATTTCCGCGGTGATCAACTTGCTGACGTATGAATTCACGTATTCTGCGCAGGCGAATCACCGGAAGGTACGCCGATTGATGAGTTTCTAGTCGAACTAGCTCTCTGAGGATTTTGATTTTGTTGATTGATACTGCGGGCTTTTACTGTTGAGTTTTGGTTGGTGGAGTGTGGAGTCCATTTTTATGTCTGTTCTCTGGTAGGGAGGACTGATTGGTTTAGCTGCTGCGACTGTGGGGTTGAGTACTGAGGCGGCTCAGCATCTTGAGGTATTTCCTTTTTCTCCTGTGTAGGCAAATTTACTTGGATGTGATACAGCGACCCCAGAATCCCAGAGACTCATCCTGCCGGAAACAAATAAATTTCATTTTGTTCCTTAGAGTACACTGAGGTTTTCATTCCAATGTGTTGTGTTTTTATGATGGCATGTCACTTTTCTTTTCACGATCTCCACAAGCAGCTTACCAAGTGCAGGCTAAGTGATTGTGGCCAATTTTTGAATGATGTTGCACGTTTGCTGGAGATGTTCTAGATTTTTAGTTTCATCCTCCCATGGCCACACCTATAGTGGAAATGCATGATTCTGATTGTAGGGAAGACATATCAGTCTATCTAGATGATTTGTTGATGCTAGGTTTTTGCCAATGACCATCGTTAATGCTATATCATCAATAGGGAATGAAGGGGGAAGGGGATTTCTCTTTTTTCAACTCACTTGACAGGGATTCTTGGAGGATATCGCTAGGTTAACAGAGGAACTGTTGTCATACCCAGGACACTATCGTTTTATACTTCTAAGTTCTTGTGCCTAGAGTTGAGCACACATAGGGGCCTTATTTCCTATGTATCAAACTGGATTTTGCTTACAGTCTTAATTTGGATGAATATGTCTTACGGTGTTGTGCTTTGTTGTCATGTTACTGCTGCTTTGTCTCATCTTTATTTGCTTCTGCCAGCAAATTGTGCCACCTGTACTTAATTCATTTGCTGATCAAGATAGCAGAGTTCGTTATTATGCTTGTGAAGCACTGTATAATATCGCAAAGGTGAGGACTGATTGGAGTGCTTCTATTGTACACGCTTGTCTTTGAGTATTGCTTTCTGACTTGTTTTGCCACTTTTGGATTGTGCGCAGGTTGTAAGAGGGGATTTCATCATCTTTTTTAACAAAATATTTGATGCCTTATGCAAGTTGTCTGCAGATTCAGATGCCAATGTGCAAAGCGCTGCTCACCTATTGGATCGGCTTGTAAAGGTAAATGGGTTTACTTTCAAGTTACAGAAATATAATCTGTCACTTACCATCTTGCTTCTATTTGTTTGAACCGGTTTTCCACGTGTCTGCTATTATAACAGGACATTGTCACTGAGAGTGATCAATTCAGGTACGTTGTATATTGATCGCAATTGCCAGATTTGAAAGTTTGAAAAGTATCTTTGGATTTGTCAAATCATAAATATGCTATTTTCTGTCCAATACATTTTTATCCTGATTGTTTTCTTTCTTGTTATCAGCATTGAAGAATTTATACCCTTGCTGAGAGAGCGTATGAATGTCTTAAATCCATACGTTCGCCAATTTTTAGTTGGATGGATTACTGTGTTGGACAGTGTTCCGGACATTGATATGCTGGGTTTTCTTCCTGATTTCCTAGATGGTAAATAGCTACTCATGCAAATAGATATTTTCCCTTTGTTTGTGATTAAATTACCCTTATAAATGGCAACTTACATAGAGTCTATCGTCTTTAGGTTTGTTTAACATGTTAAGTGATTCAAGCCATGAAATTCGACAACAAGCTGATGCAGCTCTATCAGAGTTTCTCCAAGAGATCAAGAACTCCCCAGTATGTTTTCTTACATATGATGAAATCCTTTTTGCTAAAGACACTGCTTAATGCATCTTATATTAGCGATAAAAATTATTGCATTTTGTTGCATTGGCCTCCCTTTCATTAGATTTCTATTTATACCTGGAATTTTTATTCAAAAAGTCTTTCTGTTGAATATGATCTCCTGACTCAAGCAGTGCTCCTATTGAAAGTCTGTAGATTATGGCCGCATGGCCGAGATATTGGTGCAGAGGGCAGGTGCTCTTGATGAGTTTACAAGGTTAACAGCGGTAACATGGGTAAGTTTAAAATGCATTATAAGCATTCTCAACGTCTAAATTATGTTTGTCCTGAGTTAATTATCTGGATTTACTATCCTATTACTTTGTCTATTAAGCGTGGTTTATTAGATAATGACAAGATGATTTTATCTGTGGATTTCATGCCATTCCAACAATTCTAGTTGATTTTCACTATCAATTTGCAGATCAATGAGTTTGTAAAACTCGGTGGAGATCAGCTTGTTCCTTATTATGCTGACATTCTAGGAGCTATATTACCATGTATATCTGACAAAGAAGAGAAAATTAGAGCAGTAAGTTACTTGCATTTTGCTCTTGCTGCTTCTTTTCTTTGCCTTAGCTCTTCTTCTTCTTCTTCTTCTTTTCCCATGAACTTTTTGTTGTAATTTTGCCATTACTTTTTGATGTAAGGTTGCTCGGGAAACGAATGAGGAGCTCCGTATGATCAGGGCGGATCCTGCAGAAGGTTTTGATGTTAAAGCAATACTATCGATCGCAAAGAGGTGCACTTTATTTCCTTTAGTTGATAAAGCTAATTTCTTGATACTGGCTGTTGCCTGCCTGGTTCAGGTTTTGAGGAACAGCCCAAAGGTTCCTGTTTTATTTGGGCATGATGTTGCATATTAAAAAAGCAGAACAATTGTGAGCCAAAATATTTTACTGGAATGTCTAGAAAGGTTAGGACCTGTTTGTTTATACTTAAGCTAAGTAAGAAGTACCTTTTTGTTTTCCCACCAAAAGTCAAAATATTATTTAAATTTGAACAAATAATGAAAAATTATTTGCAATTCTACGGGTCAACATTCTAGTGTCGTAAAAGTTTCAAGAGTTCTTTATTTGAAAAAAGTTGAAATGTGCGAGCTGCAAGATTTAAATTAAGGAAAAAGTAAAAGGTAAAAGTCAATTTTAACAGGATCTTAGAATTTGTGACAGAGTTTTCAGTTTAAAAAGAGTTCAAACCAATATTAGGGTAAAACTTGTCCAAAAGAAAATGTAAACTATAGGAAGTGAACCCAATGTACCAAACATATTTTTGTGAAAATGTGTCATTCAACATCAAACACCCAAATATTTGCAGTGAAATGAAAATTGGAATTTTTTTTTATCAGAATGCACAATAACTTGTTAATATTCACTGCCTCTACGTCTGTGCTTAGATGATCATTCTTAGGAGGGGTTTTTTGGATTTGGTTGTGATTCTTATTTAGGAAGCTGATTTGTGCACAGTCATGACTTCTGATCTTTTATTATTATAGGCAACTATCAAGTGAATGGGAGGCCACTAGAATTGAAGCATTGCATTGGATATCAGCTCTCCTAGAGAAGCATCGTCTTGAGGTACCTTTGTTGTAATATGCAGTCCACTTGTAGCCAATGGCTAAAGTTATTTATCACAGCATTTAACAACCATTGGTCATTCTTTATTTTGGTCCTTGCCAATTTGATTTATAGAGTTGTCCAGCTCTCTGATTTTATCTCACTATTCACTATATTTTATAAAAGTGCCTATTTTAAAAACTCTTTCCCTGCAAAATTTCTTTGCTTGACGTTATTCTTTGTTGCAGTTTACATTGGTAAGGGAGTCGTGTTTTTTGCTGTGATGTACATCATTTACTTTATTTTGTTACCTACAAGAAGAATGTATACCATAATACTCTATGTTGTCCTGGTTCGAGTGTGTGTGGGTCTTCTTAATGAAATTGTCATGGAGTTGAGATTTAAGATGGTATATTTGCATGAAATTCGTCAGCATTGTGGGCCTTGATCTTTTGGTGATTGAGGGTACTTACAGGTTCACTTGAGGACTAGATTGGTAGGACAGGTTCTGTGCTGGTAATGTTAATATTCTGTAGTCATTAATCAGGATGAATGGATAATGATCTTTTGTATTAATTAAACTGCGAGGTTTGAGGTTTGCTGGGCCTACAGGGTAGGGTGTGCCATTGTTTAAGTAAATATCCCAACAAGATATAGAAATTTCTAAATGATTAGACTACGGGTGATGGTCTTGTCCGGTGTAATTCCTCGTCTTTTGGTTTTTTGGACATTTTTTTCCTTGTTGGTTATTCTTAACTTGGTAGTCTTTTTTCTTGGTAGGTTTTGTCTTATCTAAACGATATCTTCGACACGCTTCTAAAGGGCCTATCAGATCCTGTAGATGAGGTAATTGTCCTTGCTTGGTTATTATGTGTTAAACTCTACTTCAGGATCTTCATATGGTCATCATTCATATTATTGTAGTTATTTTTCCAGTTTTGGCAGTTGGAATTTTTGTGTTATTAGTATGCCTTATAGATCTTACCAGTTTTGACATGAGCTTGTTGTAGCGGGGAATGCTGGGTACTTAGTTTCAGCTTGCTGCACTGCGATACCTGAAGTCATTTCTTGGAAGTAATGCGAACGAAAAGAATTTGAAGACTCATTATAATTGGAGAGTCTGTAACTGATGTGAATAGCCATTTTGGTCTGACAGATTCTAGTTGAGGTCAATGTTAATTTATTGCCTGGGGCTCATTGGAAGACCAGGAGCAGCTTCTTAGATTTAGCTCCCATGGAAACTTGAATATCAGTAGTAAATAATCAGATAAGAGATTTCTTGTAACAATGCTTGGGAGCATTAATGAGACAGCCCTAGAATTTCATTGTTGATTTTGTTGTTGCCCTAGTCCACTAATGCTTACTACGTTCAAGTCACAAGGGCTTTTCATTTCAAAGTCTACGAAGCATACTAGAATCCAGAGTTAGTGCACAACATTGGGGAAGCTCAAAAAGTACATAATCGGTAGGCAAAAACAAATGATAAGCCTGATTAATTTTTTTCCATTAAAAAGTTATTGTCCTCAACTTTATTTATCTGTTGGTATTATTGATGATCTTTTGCCTTCCTTTTTGCATTTGCTCAACCAAACATATTTTCCTCACCCCCTCGCCTAGTTCTGTATTACTTAGGTATTTGTCATGCAAGGCAGTGGACTTCTATAGCTGATTCTGGATTTGTTGTCAACAGGTGGTCCTGCTTGTTCTTGAGGTTCATGCATGTATAGCAAAAGATGAGCAGCACTTCCGCCAGCTTGTTGTTTTCCTAGTGCACAATTTTCGGGTCGATAAGAATCTTCTTGAGAAGTGGGTTTCCTTCTGATATTTTTTCTTATTTTTTACTTTCAGAGTTTTTCCTTTACTTCTGTAACCATGAGTTGGAAAATAGTATGCAACTGCTCCTTTTCTCTTCTCAGATTTTGATTTTGTTTGTTTATAATCTTTTGATATGTGTGTCACCTTTTATGTGTACTTCATTTCCTCTAGGCGCGGTGCTTTGATAATCCGCAGACTCTGTGTGCTTTTGGATGCTGAAAGAGTCTATCGGGAACTTTCTACAATACTAGAGGGAGAAGCCGACTTGGATTTTGCATCAACTATGGTTCAGGTTCTGTCATATACTTGAGGCAAAATAAATTCTATCCCTCCCAAACTCACAAACTTAAATAGCTGGGGTCGGTTCCAGAACCTTACAGGGGAGGATTAGTTGTTCTGTTAATAACTTTATTTTTTCTGTTTCAGGCTTTGAATCTCATTTTGCTCACTTCTTCCGAATTGTCTGGACTCAGAGATCTTTTGAAACAATCCCTAGCTAATGTTGATGGGAAGAACCTATTCGTATCATTGTATGCTTCGTGGTGCCATTCACCAATGGCAATAATAAGTCTTTGCTTACTAGCTCAGGTAGGAATATATAGATTTATCTGAAAAAAGTATTTCTGAGAATCTCTGCCCTGCACTTTAATTCTATTATATATCTTTAATTCGTTGGATATTGGGTACAGTGTTTTACTTTTAATTATCTAATTATTTCCATTTCTTCAGCTTTTTTACTTTGTTTTAAATTTTTTATGGGCTTTTGTGAACTTTTTGCATATTAGTTTGTGTTTCGAGATAGTTTTACCAGAAAGGGAGTTTTAGATGTCTTAACTCTTCTGAAGTTGTACATTTAACCTCTATTATGTGATTTGACAGACATATCAGCACGCAAGTGCTGTGATTCAGTCTCTTGTTGAGGAAGATATCAATGTCAAATTCTTAGTTCAGCTGGATAAATTGATTCGGCTTCTAGAGACTCCAATCTTTGCTTATCTAAGGTTACAGGTTGGTGTGGCTTAGATCCTAATTGCTTTGTTTTGAATTTTGTGTTTTGCATGCTTTATGCTTTATAATTATAGAAAAGTAAGATGCTGATATTGTCATTTGGTTATAAATGGTATATTAGAAATGAACAGCTTATGTGTTGGAAATCACACTATTAGCTTGAAAGTTGAGGGTAGATGTCGATAAAAAGATCCAGAAATGCCCTCAGTATGGTTGAAATACTAAAGAAAACCAACTGTTTTAAGCTGGTGGCTATAATTTATTATGTTGATCAATTTTGATGCATAAGTGCCTGACTTATTAGGTTTTCCTTGTGGATAGTGTGTCCTGCTTACCTTAAGTAAATTTTAGCATATTAATGGCATTCTTCTTTTTCCACCATTTACTTATAATGAATTTTTACCGCATGACCAGCAAGTCTAAACATGTAATACATTATCCTATCTGTGGATCCCTCCTCTTAAAACTTATGGAACTAGGGGACAACTGCCGAGTGTATATGCTATTGGTGGTTGCTAGGTTTAACGGCTGCCTCTATAACTTTTAGGACGTGTCATCATTGAAAGTGAACTTCATTCTAGTCTTGTGCACGCAAGTTATTTTGTGCGATTCTGCTAAGGCAAAAGTAGGTTGATCAATTTGCAAGGTTTTGTTCTAGGATGATATGAGTACATGGAGAGGCCACTTCAGTTTCCAATCTATGATCTGGAACATTGAAGTATGTAAAAAAGTGGAAACAATGTACCTGGATCACAATTTCTGGGGTTATAGGAAACTGTGGATGCTAATTTATTTTAGGCTTCTGGTCTTCTGGTTCCTATCATTGTCACTGATGTTATACACTCTTGTGCTTATGTTATGCTGTCTCATACTTGATGTTTATTTAATATACTTTTCCTTTTGTTTGTCACACTAGACTGTTTAATATACCTTTGCTCCTTTTTGCAGTTACTTGATCCAGGAAGATACATGTGGTTGTTAAAAGCTCTCTATGGACTCTTAATGTTGCTTCCACAGGTATGCTGATGTTGTCTCTTTTCAGTTTGTAGATCTGCCTCCTTAGATTTTGGTGATTCTTTTCTTCTTTGCCCCTCTTGGAGTAGTGGGAGGGAGGGACAATTTGTTCTTTCATTTGGTAAATGAAGCCGAACCATAACATTTAGGACGAATTTGTGGTGGAGTGTGGTCTCATAAAAAATCTTAAAGCTTTTAATAGTTATGGATGTCAAGAATTTCCCTATGTCTTGCTAAGTGCTCCTTTAATTTCACTTAAGTGCTTGGTTTTCTTTGTGATTTTGAATTTTGAATAGAGGTTTAGATACCATTGTCGAATGAATTATTATCAACAATGCTACCATGAATTCATGCCTGCATTTTCTGAAAAGTAACATTTACTTTGCTCAGATATTTGATCTGCTGCCATGACTAGAATGAAGTTTTATATTTATTTTGGTTTAGTAAATTAAAGCTAGGTCTGCATTGTTCATATACTTATTTCTGCTTGCTTTCACAGTAGTTTAGTTCATCCAAAGTTTTTGCTGTGGGTCTGTGACCATGTGCTTCTTGATGTAGTCGATTTGAGCCTTTGCTGACATATTCAGGACCGGGCACTGCATTTATCAAAATGTTGCTAGGATTTTGGTGTAGATGATAGGTCTATAGGTAGATATGTAAAGCGGGTTGTACAAGGGACTGTACAAATTTTCGTCATTCTTTAGTATATGTCCATGATCCTGGTCTGTGTTCAATCTCCAATTCATCCCAATCGGATTCGATTGCAGCAAAGCGCCGCCTTTAAGATACTTCGAACACGATTGAAGACAGTGCCTTCATACTCTCTCAGTAGTGAACAGATCAAGCGAACTTCTTCGGGGAACCCATACTCTCAAATTTTGCATCATATGCCAAGTGGATCACAAATCATGGAAGATGGTGATATAAGCCGAGATTTGGGGAGTGTGCCTAATGGTATCAACTTTGCTGCAAGGCTTCAACAATTTGAGCAAATGCAGCAGCAACATCGTCTGCATGCAAAATCAGAGTCACTGTCACAGTCACAGTTCCGTAATAATTCCACTTCATCAAAGGTTTGTTGAACTCATATGCAACACTCTACGGTCAGTTGTGTCAGCTGTCTAGAAGGGTTGTGTTGGAGATATTTGGATCAAGTAAATCTAATCACAGTGGTTTTTTGTATGTTTTAATTTTACCTAAGGTAGTACGCTCCAAGTTTGGCCCTCAAAAGGTGCTATGACTAAAGATTTAACAGGATGATATGATTCTTACAAGTTGATTATAGAGGCTTCTGAGAGGAGAGCTGCTTGACAAAATTCTAATGCTTGTCGTTAGATGAGACTATATGTCAGAGTGGGGAGGCAAAAGAATTGGTCAATAAGAGAGAAGTTTGTTTTGGTTGGACAGTTCCTGCTAATTGACGGCTGTGCCTGATTTCATTACGTGAATTTTCCTCATGTTGCTGTGTCAAATGTTTTCTGATAGTGCTGGCTGCCTGGCCTGGCCTGGCCAAATAGTCGAATGTCAATCATATTTCTGCCGTGGTTCTTGTGCAGGAGATGCAAAAACCAGAAGAACCCTCGCGATCTGTGTCAGACTCTAACAGGCCGTCTTCAAGATCATCATCAAGGAGAGGACCAGGGCAGTTACAGCTATAATTAGATTGCTGGTTGCTGCTACCGCTGGCCAGAGCTACTTATTTACTTGTCTCAGTAGAGGTCGGCTGTTGGTGAGGTCTGGCATAAAGTGTAAAATTGCTGTATATTGAGTAGCCTTTTTTTTTTTTTTTCTGTTAAATTGTGGAGGTCAAGATGAAAAATTGGGTTTCGATTTACGGTAAGCCTCAAGTTGCAGATCCTCTTTTTCGGCTTTTTCCCAGGATTTGCTCATGTGGTTCTGTCGTTTTTAATTGTAAAAATCACATGGGCTGGAGGGAAGTATTTTATTTAGGGAGGTGCAGTCCCCTCATTCATCTGTTATAAATGCAAGTTTACTAAATAATAACGTCCATTTGTCTGCACGTCTTGTGGAATGACACGTGAATTTTTCTCTCGCATTTTTGGCACTTAATAATCATCTCATGTGTTGTGTTTATTGGAAGTACAGTTCTGGTGGCAGGGTTGTTGGTGGACTAAGATTCAGGTAAGACCACCATGTCCAAAACTGCACCCTGAATGGTGAGCCGAGCGATGCTCTCATTGATTTCAGGTGAAAACCGTCGGCAGTTGGTTAAGTTCCCACTCATTATGATATTGATATGCGGTGTCCTGTGTCCCGGGTTTTTAAGGTGGTCATTATCTTGAAAGTTGCTCGTGTCTGGAGAAGAGCATCAAATATGATTTTACCTCGTTGTACAAGTAGCGATATGAAGCTGCTAGTCAATGTTTTGAGGACAGCGTAAACACTCCTGACGGAGAAGAAAAGGAGAGACTTTGTACATTCTATGCATCCACCCATACACAAATATAACTTGAGAAGAATTTCTCCCCTATGAGAACTCGAAACTACATTGAGAGGCGTACTGAAGGCTTAGCCCAGGCCACTAAATTCGAGATGCAACCGTGTAAACTTGAGGATCTGAGCGGAATAAGTAGAAATGAAAGAGGATTTACAAGCACGATGTCACAAAGCGAAGGACGTTTTTTGTCCATTAATGCACGGTATGACCCGATTGCTGTACAAAGAGAGCCGTTGCCTAAAGAGAGCCATTGTCAGAGGCAACGCACCGGCTGCAGATAGAATTATCATAGATTGCCGTAGCTGTGTGTACAAAGGAAGCCTCCATTTCTAATGATCTGAAGGTAAAACCGATGATGGATAGATCTACATGCTCAGACAGTCAAAAAGTCTCAAGCTGAACATTCTCGGATTGCCAAAAACTACATCTGGCGATGTAAAAATACAGTACACAACTGCGGACTATCATGATGGGTAACACAAGCTCAGGAGGAATTTAGCATGCATGAACACAAGAAGCCATAATGGACCCACCCCACAACTCATACGTTAAGCAGCTAAGCCATTCTATTTACACAGTTCGACGGTTTTCTTACAATATCACAGAGCATAGATCTTCTCGTGGTCAGAGTAGTCATCAACATCTGAAATGTTCACCGAGTAGGACCAAGAAAAAGATTTGCTTCCACTAGCCCTCCTAATGCGTCTTTGGGAGTCGCCATTGAAACACCCAAAGCGCTGCCGGAAAACAAAGTAGCACATGCTTGCAAGTGTCCCTATGAGAATAGGTGCCCCCATTACTGTTACCGTAATAGCCATCCATGAACTATCATCTCCCACCACCACAAATGCTACCGACAGAAAAGATCCACAGGTGCATGCGCATGCAGCCCACATTAGCTTGTTGACTACAGAGACAACCCGTTTTTGAGCTCTGGTATCCCAAGCCACCAAGGTGATCTGAACCACCACAACGGCTAGTGAGATGAAGAGTGCTGTGGCATTCAGAAGACAAAACACCCGAAAACCAACTTCATGAGCAATGTTAGCTTCCCCAGCTTCTGGTCCGGTTGTTACATACAGACCAGGAAGATTAAAAATAGCCAAAAAAGCTATGGAGGCAAAGAGAACTGCAACAACAGTGATAGAGTTTGTAGTATTCTGGACAGCTTCTCTGTGAAGTTTCCTCAGTTCCTTCGCAATACCAGACACTCTTCGGTTTGTTTTCTCATTTTGTAGAAGTTGTGAGTGCACCTCATGCTTAATATCACTGACAGTCCTTTTGAGTTCCATTGCCTCATCCATCTGCCCAACAGCCCTGGCATGCTTAGCACCAGCTTCCTTTAGAGCTTCCTTGATGTCCAACGAAGATTCTCCATAGGACAATTTATCTGCCAGATCCATTGCAGTTTCTTGTTGATTATTAATAGCATTGACTTCGAGGTCTGAATAGCTTAGGAGAAGATGTAAAATCTGCAAAGAAAAACGATATAATCAGGACACAAGCACCGCATGAAATGACGAAGAGAAGGAAAACAAGGAACTTCTAATTTTAAATTGTCAATGACAGGCATTATTTAAAAATAATAAAAAACCGGTAGTTTCCAAAATGTTAAAACTTTACATCCCCATGATTATGAATCCAATGAACTCTTTTCTCCTCCACATCCCTCTGCTTAACAGCAACTACAAAAACTCTCAAGACATTTTCTTCAGAGATATTCATTGCTTCGATTTACAAGAGGGATTGGAGTGCAAGTAATGGTGAGGCCGTGACTGTCACCAGCCAAACCCAAGGCTGAGAACTGTATGAACATCAAGATAAACTATACATGAAGAGTGTAAAAAAGCCATAAATTGGATTCTGTTGCAAAATCAATCTAGCTAAAAGTCTGGATGACTGCAGTCTAACTTAGTCTCCACGCAAAATTGTTTGACACAATTGTGACTACTTGCAGTATTATCATGCTTACTCATTCAACCAACAGCCACTTTCAAGTCAACAGAATGTCCCACCACATCCTCCAACACAGCTCAATGAATATCATAGGAGGGAAAACATAGCCACGATCAGATGCACCCTCTATTCCGATCCCTCACAATCAATCATGCTTAGATACCATGAAGTTGGATGGTCGATGAGACAGAAATGTGATGACATTGCCTTTGCTGGAGTATAGCAAAATATAGGAAGGATGCAAAAGGCATGTGGTGCTGAAGTCTGGGGCATAGATTTGCAACTTGAACTGAACTCCACGAAGATTTAGAAATTACAATGTCTGGAGTCGAGGACAAGCTATGTGGGAGTTTGTAGATGCTAGCCATGAGAGATTAGACTCCCTATGGTGGCAGTTTGTTCTAGAAAAGCTACTGTTTACCACCAGAGATGGGAATTTAATTGCTGACATACATGATTAATCTTGCAAAGTGAGCATAAATTGTCACTAGGGCTATGAAAGAGATAAAACACATCAGCTAGGGCCGCAAAGATGTATAGTCATGACCCTAATGAAGGCAGGTGTATTCACAAAAAATTTAACCAAGTTGTCTCAGCTTGAGCATGAAGGAGGAAAATCAGTGACAAAACATTGCAAACATCATCCTACTGACACTAGTACAATGCAACAGACTAGATGGCAAAGCAGCAGTGATCATCTTGTTCCCTATGCTTGAGTAGCTTAGTAAAGTATCCCAGAAGTAAGAATTAAATGAATACGAACTTAACCCAACAATGATGCAGTACAACCTCCCAAAAGGGGAGACACTGCTGTAAATGGATATTAACAGCCCTCAGCTCTACCATAAAATAGGGTTGCTTCAATTGAATGTGTCTAGAGGAGATGATACCTCAGGACGGCATTTTCTTGTGGCTATGTGCACAGCTGTGTTGCCCTTCTTGTCCCGTTCATTCAGTATTGTGTGATCAGCAAGCAAAATCTCCTCCACAATGTCAGTTTTCTGACCCTTTGCAGCCATGTGGAGCACAGTTTGGCCCTTCTTATCCTTGATGCAGACAATTCCAGGATCCCTCTCTATCAATGCTTTTGCCATTGGAAGAGAACCATATCTTCCAACAAAATGCAGGGCTGTTTTCCCATTCTTCCTCACTATCCTTAATGAGCTCAAATCAACTTCCAAAATTGCATCCACCACATCCAAGTGGCCGTTTTCAGCTGCTGAATAGAGTGGAGTAGTGCTTTTGGAGTCACATGAGTGGCAAAGCTCGGGCCAAATGGTCAGAAGCTCTTTCACAATCCCTGGATAATGAAGATAGATTTAGCATAAAAAGAAAAAGTATACAAATGACCTAAGACTTATAGTGAAACTAGTAGACCCTAAATTTAGTAACTATCAAACTCATGCCTCCAAATTTATAAGACAAACATCAAAATAAGTTTACAAGTAGGCACTCATGATTGGCAAATCCAAAGAAGATAGCTATACCAGTGTGTAACACGGCAACTCAAGATCTTAACACTGATCCTATTGGTGACTACCACTATGAATAAGAGACTGTAGTGTGATCATCTGTTCTAGCCTTCTTCAGTCAGCACACAAGAAATAAATGACAACCTGAAGAACCAGTGGACCAATTGCCTCTCTCCCTCTCTCCTATAGAAAAAAGTTTCTGCCAAAGAATCTGACATGTTGTTCTTCTACATAACATGATTAGGTGATTGTAATCATCATGTAATCACAGGAAGGTTCTCCCACTGGAAAGCAAGACCCGACCACAATTGCGAAACTACATCACTGGATGAGGGTACTTAATTATGCAATCCACTTCAATTCAAATCATCGGAAAAGGTATCTGGATACAGGGTCGAATTGATTGTTCGGTGGCAACTGTTGAATTGAGAATCCTCACAAGCTGGTAAATCCGAGGGTACAGTTGACCCAAAAGAACACAACACTGAATTCCTTAGACCAAATCTAAATCCCAAACTGCCATCAGTTCATCTAACTGAAGGAAATAGCGATCTAGACTACAGTGTGTCAGCGTGCACTGTTAAAGCTCGGGCCTTTAACTCTAAATAAGAACAAAAGGGTCGATAAGCACGTAATCAAGCTCGTTTTTTGTCCCTTTCCCCTTCTAAGAACCCACTCAGAATCAAGCAACAAAAATCAACGCGCTCGTAGGGAAAATCCGAAGCCAGAGGGCGAGAGCCGGAGAATCGGGGGACGCACCCAGGTGGCCGCGCTTGGCGGCGACGTGGAACGCGTCCAGGTCGGCCTTGGACCTGATCTTGACCTGCCGGACATCGCAGAACTGCAGCAGGTAGCGGAAGACCTCCCGCAGGTTGTTCGCCGCGGCGACGTACAGCGCGGTCTCCCCGGCGTCGTTCTGCATGGACATGAGGTCGGCAACGGCGGAGGACGAGGACGCCGACGACGACGCCGACGACGAGGACGAGAACGACCCCCCGCCCCCCGACGGCGACGGCAGCGGGGGCGAGGGGTCGCCGTCGGTGAGCTTGGCGACGAGCTCCCGGAGGGACGGGAGGTCGCCGGATCGGACGGCGGCGAAGAAGGACTGGTGGGTGATGAAGCGGAAGGACTTGGAGTCCATCATCGGAGCTCCCGGCCGGGCCAGAACGCCGCGGCGAGCTAGAGAGAGAAAGAGGAAGAGAGAGAAAGCGATGGATTGCTTCAGAGGGAGGATTCTGTCTGCAAGTTGGGAGTGATGGAGATGGAGATGGAAGAGAGAGAGGTGGCAGTTACTGTTACTGAGGTTTTTGTCGTGGGGTGGCATTTTTGTGCGTTTTCAACGAGGAGGAGACCTCTGTTCAAAAAAAAAAAAAAAAACGAGGAGGAGACCGCCCCCACACGGACGTGATTGATTGTCCTGAGGAGGGACAAAAAAAAAAAAACAATAGATTTATTAATAAACGCTAAAGTCTGTTCCATTTGATAATTCCTCAGAATTTATAATTAAAAAAACATTAATTCAATTTATTTAATTAAATCGAAAAGTCTGTTTAATTTAGTATCCAATGGGTGAGTTGCTTGATTCGTTCAATTAAAATAATCGACGGGCAATTGGAATCTTGATGGGTATGTTAGTAAAATCGATGCTGATAGTGATCGCTTTCTGTGTTTGATGATGAGAGGTTAATAATGCGATTATTGAGTTTTAGTTGTCTATAAAATGGATTTTTAATTCTATTTTCAGCCCTTCCAATTGTCATCGCTTAAAGATAGGGGTGATTGGATTTTTTTTCCCCGCTGTAGTACTCATTAAGTTAATTCCATGCTCATCCGTGTTTCTAGTGTGGAAATTGACCTTTTTGTTAGGTAAGCAGTAATTATTGCAAAATAAATTGATAGCGTGTCTTAATAGTGCTTGAATTTTAGTTTTTGTTTAATCTAAATCTTGTTGTGGAAGCACTTCGAATTTTCTTTTTCTAATCCTAGATGCCCAAGACTTTCATAATATACAGATAGTAATACGTCCAATTCGCATATATTCCTCTCTTAACTTTTTAAAATTTGTATAGTATTTTAAAATTTAACTAAAAAGAAAAAGGCACTTTTAAATTTAGACAAACTTTTAAACAAACAAGAACAGACGGAGAGCATGTGAGCAGCTGGACAATTAACTTCTTTTTCTTTTTCTTGTGCAAGATTCCATTGCTAGTGAAGGACGGTGTAAAATTCACTAGATGATAGGACAATCCTTACCAAGTTTTATATATTTGTCATTCATCAACTTACATTTGAATTTACGAATAGAGATACAACATGGGCCTTATGTCTAAATGGGATAAGGTGAGTCTGAACAAGCAATTTTCTTATTAGGCCCCACCAATCGACCTTTGTTGTATTCATGTTCAATCGATATTACACAAGAAAAATTAATATTTTTCAACCATGGATGGCAAAGATTTTTAGGTATGGTACTAGATTGGACCCAACCTAAGCCAGCCAATAGATCACGTCAATATTACACATGTCTACTTGATCAATAAGTTACCAACTTGCATTAAAATGTGACAACTATCACTATAAATGTTTTTGCAAAACTTTGCTAACCCATTAAAATGTCTTCGTATCTACATCATCATTAGTTTACAATTTGGCCTTTAAATTTTGTGGATGATTGTGGAAATGAATTGATGACCTTTTAGAAGAATGATAGGTGTTTGAAATTTCGTAACTTATAATTTGAGATTAACTAGTTCTTATAAAATTGTTGATATCTATTGTGAAAGGCAATCGCAATTTCCACTCGAACTTCGGCTATGTATACCCTTTTTGAGAGTTAAAATGAGGGAACAATCCAAGTTGTGAGTCCGACAGTTTCACTTCTTATTTTTTTTTCTTTCTTATCCTCCTCCTTCTCTATTCATGGCCTCCGTGAGCTCAAGAACCAGCATCAACGTGACGGAAACTCGCAACATTGAATTGATCACCACACAAACAATTAGCAGCAATCCTAATTGAATAAAAAAAAAACACAGTCCAAACCGAGCAAACTTCTCCAGAGCTGCATCATACACCTTTGGGTCGTCCTTGACTCCTGAAGTGATCTAGACGCGGGGGGAGAGAGAGAGAGAGAGAGAGAGAGAGAGAGAGAGAGAGTGTGTGTGTGTCTTAAGTTGATTGGCTACTATTTTTCCCTTATAGAAGATAAGAAACAAAAGCCGTTCATTCGCATCCGTATTCAGATTTGGACATCCGTGGCGAGACGCGTTCAGACGTCATCGGCGTCACTTCTCCACGGCTAACCCCTGCCTACCCTTTCACGCGTTCCCGAAGAGAGAGAGAGAGAGAGAGAGCCGGTCGCTATTGATGGAGAATGAGGACGAAAGAGAAAAAAGGAGGTGGGACATTGGGACCCACAACTTGGATTGGTGGAGACAGAGAACAACTTGTGAAATTTCACCAGTATTTTACCAATCTTAATATATTACATATAATAAACAAAGGTTACTGATTGCATTTCGACGTACATTTGAAAATTAGTTGGGTTATAAAAACTGCTAATCTCCTTGTAGAGATACTATAAATATTTGAAAAACGAATCCTGATTTGTTAGAAATCACTAACAATGTCTAATTAATTTATTGTCCTCGGCTTCAATCGTACCGACGTCCTTGGAATTTTACCAACTCATCTGTACGTGAGTATCTTAATGAATTATTAAATTTAGCTCTCTCTAGTAAAACACTTGTTAGGAAAATAAGTGATCGGAAAATAAAATAGACGGAATAAGAATAAAGCGGACATGTTTGTGTAATTTAGTTATAGTAACCCATATCATATAGAGAGTAATAATGAATTCTACTATAGATCAAGTAATATAATGAATATTACAATTACATACTCAAGTCACTTAAATGTACTTAATGTTTCTCAAGTCTCAATTATATTTAATATCTCACGTTATGTTTAGTTTTGTAATTTCTCACAAAATAATCTTTCAATCTTATGAAGGATTTACACAAATCTTACCACAAGATTTAATCAATTCAAATACTAATTCTTTTCGAATGTAATCCACAAACAAAACCAGTGAAGAAACCCACGGCCAAACACTCGCAAAACGACATTCCAAGGCTCTGACAACCGCGTGCGCAAGTGGCGCTTCAATATTTCATGACCAACCAAGGCAATCCCGCATACACACATACATACATACGTGTGTGTGTATATATATATATATATATATGTATGTATCTTTTTTTGAATTCTCCTTGGCGATAACAACCAAGAAACATCATTATTTTTATTTCCTTTTATATTTTCTTCCATTTTTTGCTCTAATTCACCAAATGAAGTTAGCTTTACTCGATTTGGGATGGTTGCAAATGATCCAAATCTTTTACTTTAATTGATTGGTCTTTCTTGCAATTTATCTTAGGCCGGGCTTCGTTCACGGGCTTAAACCCGAGATATATTATAACAATCTCTACCTTGACTCGATATTTGAGCCAAATCATCATTGCTTCGCTAAAAATTTGAACTCTAGCGCTACTCTTCCATAGCCCCCGATAGGCTCAACTGCCATAGATATTTTCCAAATCCAAGTCCCACTTGAACTTCGCCATAATCAAAGACCTCATTAGAACACCAACTCTACTTGCACATTTAAATACTCTGTAAGGATTTCTCGGCACAATTTCTTTAACCATAGATAAAACAAAATCATTATTTCATCCATATTTGTTAAGAGATCAATTACGTACATTGTTAGTATCGGGAGTTATCGTAATTGTTGGCTTTATAGGCTCCACTTCACATAATCTACATCGATTACGTCGTTAGTACTTGCTGTCTCAAGAGTTTCTGGTTGTAACTTCACCTAAAGTTAAATATCATTTAGATTTTTATAAACACTGCTATAATCGCTCTTTGTCAAAAGTTATGGAGACTCATCAAACATAACTTCTTTACTGATAACATGTGAATTTAATTACAGGCACCATAACTTGGACATAATATGGACAACCAATTATTCTAAGACCAAAACAATCGGCAATGTTACCTAACAATACTTCTTCAGAAGTCCAATTTCCAATCATAGTCGATGACAATTTATTCATTAAATAGCTCACCATACTAAGGGCATCTGTCATGAATCTTTTAGGCATACCAGCACTAGAGAGCATTTTATGGGCCATCTCTAGTAATGTTCTACTTATTAATTCCAGAATATATTGTGGTTCATCGGCACTAGCATAGTGTTTCATTACGTCTTCTTTCATGTAGAATTCATTTGATAGCTCAAACAAAACTCCATGCAACCATTAGTTCACATATACTTGATCATCTTACCAGTTTCCTTTTCGATCAAAGCTTTCAGCTACTTGATCTAGACAACAACATCAAACTTGTGTCTAAGCACAATCAGCCACATCTTCCTTGAGTAGTCATCAACAACTGTTAGTATGAATTTGACGCTCTTCTTTGAATGATATCGCAACAACCTGCAAATATTCAAGTAAACTAACTATGCAAATTTCATGGTGTCTTTAATGGTTGTACTAAATTGTACATTTTGCTGTTGATTTAAATCACGCACCTATATACATTCGGTTTGTTAGCAACATAACCACACAACATATTTTTTTCACTTAAAATATTTAGGTTTCTCTTGCTAATGTGTCACAAACGCATATGCCACAATTTAAACTTTCAAACAAATGCATCTGATATATCTGAGGCGAAATCTATCACCGTCTTACCTTGAAGTTCATATATGTTACTATGCTTGATTCCTTTTATTATCACCAATATACCTCGAACAACTTTTAGATTTCCACATTCTACAAAATAGCAACATTTAGTTGAATATAAGGTATTTAAGAAAATTAAGTTCTTATTCAACTTTGGGACATGCCTCACTTCAGTTAATATCCCCACGATGCTATCATACATTTTGATTTTAATATTGCCAACACCAATAATGTCACATTTAATGTTGTTTCCCAACTGCACTTTACTATTATCCAAGCATTGATAATTAGTAAACCCATTTTTATTTGGAGTAGCATGAAACAAGCAATCATAATTCGTAACATATCCATCAAATGATGAATAATGAATGACAAACAAAACATAATCGGTACCATCTGAATTGTTAATAGCTATAATGGCAACATCATTTGTAGAATCAACTATAATTCCCTTACCCTTCTTGTTTTTTAAGCTTATGGCTATTCTTTCTAAGATACTCTATCTTACCATGACTCTAACAAACAGCAACACCGCTTCTAGACTGACTGTGTCTGTTTATGTCTATGCTACTCCTACTAACACGTGTACTAGTTCTTCCTCTATTTTCACATACGAAAGTAGTAGATATAGGTTCGCCAGATTCTCTTGTACAGATGCCATCGCTTACAATTAAATCTCGAACCTCATCAAACATCAAGCTTATTGACCCAGAGGAATTACTAATGGTAATAACAGTAATATTTCAACTATTAAGCAATGAGGATAATAAAATCAAAACAAGTACCTCATCTTCAAAGTCAATTTTGACCGAACTCTATTGATTAATAATTACATTGAATTCATTTATATGATCTGCAACTGATGCACTTTCACTCATATTCAAGTTAAATAGACATCGCATCAAATAGACCTTATTGGTCGTAGAGAGCTTTTTATACATATCTGACATGGCTTTTATCAAATTAGTAGCGGTATTCTCCTTCATGATATCAAATGCAACATTACAAGCCAATATCAATTGAATAACACCTGTAGCTCGTCTATCCAACAATTCCTAATCAGCTTACTTCATTGTCTTTAGCTTTTCCCTACTTAGGGGCAAGTGCAGTTTTCATCTTATAGAAATAGTCCTCAATTTGTATCTTCCAAAAACCAAAGTTCTTCCCGTCAGATTCGTTGATTCTCACTTTTTCTTCTTTTTTTGTCATTGATTTGCTTCAACTCAGCCAAGCCTAGCTTTGATACTTATTGTTACAAAAAGCAAGCAATCAAATAATAAAATAAATAGAACAAGAAAATAAATCGGATACCATATTTACGTGGCTCGATCATAGTGACCTACGTTAATGGAGAGAGTAGCAACAAATTCCACATAGATTAAGTAATACAATGGAGATTACAATTACACTCTAGTTACTTAAACACACTATATGTTTCCCTAGCCCTAATTACACCAAATATCTCATGCCATGTTTACCCCCTGCAATTCCTTACAAAATAATCTCTTAATCTCACGAAGGAATTACACAAATTTTACCACAAGATTTAATTGGCTCGAACACTAAATTTTCTTGGTTGTAATTCACGAACAAAACCAATGAAAAAAACCACGGCTAAGCACTTATGAAACAATATTCCAAGGCTTTGACAATGGCGTGCCCAAGCACTCACATAAAGTGACGCTTCAATATTTTGTGATATATATAGACACACACACACACACACACACACACACACACACACACACACACACACACACACACACACACTATTGTGAAAGCTAGTATGAGCACCTAGAGGGGGGTGAATAGGTGTAAAAACAATTTTATGAGATAAATGTGCAGTACTAATCAACAATAAATTATGAAAAGGAAATTTGTCTCTTGTAAACAAAACGAGTTGCGATCAAAGTAAAAGAGTGTAGAGAAGAGAATATGAACATAGAAATTATAGTAGTTCAGCTTAATCCAAGCCTATGTCCACTCTTCCACACTGGCAGCCTACTGGCTGGATTTCACTATCAACAAAAGAGATGTTACAGAAAAGTTCTTCATTGATTCTACAGTGTAGAGACTCTACTACACTTCCTTAAGGTCTCTCAAAGATATATACTCTCTTTTGCGTATAGGATTTTGCTCAACAGTTTAATTGACAAAGAACCAAGAGCTTCAGACTTTGGAATTCTTCTATCGCGCATCCACTCGAACAATTGGAACATCTTCCTTATATACTCCTTTATGCCATCACACCCGTTGGCACGTACCAAAGAAATTCTTCCAATCTACCCATTGGACAGAATCATTAGGAAGATCTTCGAGCTATTTAAGGAACATGACGATAGCCCATCAATCATGCTCGCCCATACAATCAGGATCTAGATTTCCATAAGTAGAACCTTCCAAGTATACTTCATCAATCAACGGATCCATAATCCCTGAATCAATCTTGATTTGAATAATGGATTCCGGCATGCTATATCCAGCCAAGAGATCTTCTCCAGCCGATAAAGCCAAATCCTTAGCAAAGCATCCAGTTTTAGATAAGCCTTATTCGACGGTCGAAAATCTGTCAATGAGGATAGATTTTGAGTCTTGAGTCTAGCAGTCCGAAGTCTTCAAACTTTGATGGAAGAGTCCGCAAGTCTTCAGACTAGACTGATGGAAATGTTTTGTCAGCTTCAAAACACTCAATGAAGTTTTCTCCAACAACTATATGCAAACAAGCCACACGCATTGAAGAAAGAAATAAAATCCGAGTAAGCTTCGGTCAAAGAAATCCAAGCTGATTCACAATAGGAAACATGTATATTCCATTAATTGAAACAAATTCACAATCTCCCTTTTGAATTTTCCTTGGCGATAACAATAAGGAAACATCATTATTTTTATTTCCTTATATATTTTCTTCCATCGCCAATTCTAATTCACCAAAAGGAAGTTAGCTTTACTCGATTTCAAGCGTCCACAAAATATCCAAAATTTTTTACTTTAATTGATCGGGCTTTTTTGTAATTTATCTTAGGGCTTCGTTCATGGGCTCGAACTTGAGCCATTTTATAACACCACTTACTCAATGTTGATGAATGACTAATATTAATTTAGTGCTTATCTATAAATATGTAAATCACTCGTTTTCCGTTTAAAATAGTAAATTCTCATTATAGTAAATAGAATTGTGTCTGATTAAAGTAGAAGAGATGAAGAGTCGCTAACTCATTGATGATTTGAAGTTGTTGACATAAATAAAAAATAAAAAATCCAAATGTTGAGTCAACAATTTCGAATGCAATTGACAAGAAAGTGGTGGCAACATAGTGGAGTTGATAGTTTTGGGTGTAAACATCAAAGAAATATCCATCAAAAGTCGATGTAAGTATCATATAATCATTAGTGTAGTGTTGTCAAGATAGCCATCATGTAATTGTGAGTGTGGTGGAGTTGATGTAACCATCGATAATGGAGTCAATGTAGGGCTATATATACCTCAAGTGTAGTCTTTGTAAATCACACACACTCCTCCAATCAATCCAAGAATTCAACATTCTTTTACAGATTTATCCTTATCTTTATTTTCCTACAATTTACATGGCTTGTCTCGATTGTTTCTAGCCTCACTACCTTTAGACTTATTGTGATTTACTTTCCTATTTAAAATCAACAAAGGACCCTTCGCAATTTTTTTTTTTTTTAATTTAAGAAGGCTAAGAATAAATGCTTCACTTTACTATCCGAACAATTAGAATTTTGGCCGTTAATGGGTTGAAATTTAATTTAAGAGAAACATTTGAAGACCAAAATTTTGCTCATTTATTTTAATTGGCAATGAGAGTGTTTAAGTATGACAATTACTTGAAGGCGGAGAGATAAAGGGCTACATGAAGACTTTATATGAAACATGGCATTAATGGAAAGGTATGAATTTGATCAAGATAAAATTCGGCAAGAAAAAATTAAATTTAACAATGACAAGGGGGCAAATGATGTGACAACCCCAGCACGTCACGGCTACTGTAGAACTACTATTGCCAATATATTCTTCATTTTATTATTTTTATTTTTTTAGCACGCAGAAGTGTAAGGGACAATAGAAAATTCCAAGGTACACTCAATTTTCTGTAAACGGGGCAACTTCATTTCTTATTTATTCATACATGTACACCAAATGACAAGTGGATTGCCATGGGGAGGTACAAAAGGTCAGAACTAGACTAACTATACTATACACTAGGTTGGTCACCCCTGCCCACCTAACTGTACAAGTATCGTCTAATAGTGGCCCCAGATGTTCTCAAAATCTTTTGAGCTCCAAAAATCTTGTTCCCTCCTCCCAAGTGAAGTCCACTAGCACCTCGTAGAAAATCATCGGGGAGGCAAGTGGGATTGATATTCTAATGGTTTGAAAAGATGAAATTAACAACCAATGAGTCACAACCCAACAAGTAGAAAGTCCACCGGCCTATACCACGCTAATCGATCACCATATGACAAAGAAAGTCTCAATAGAAAGTCTCATAAATCACATACACAACAGCTTACCTGAGAACATTTTCAGGATATACGATTGATCAATATAAGTAATAACCTTTCCTAGCAAATGACCAACAATTCGATTTAGGAATACCAAAGTCACAATCAATACAATTCCATGCTGTCATCATCTTCAGGGGAACCCTGTTACCCCCGGGCATCTCGCACCCATCTGGCATCGTGTGGCATCTGGGGGAATTGCGTTACACCCCCCCAGGCATTTGGAGGAACCTAGTTACTCCTCCAGGCATCCCTACTACAACCTAGGGCATCATCATCCTAAGGACCAATGGCATTCTTAGTCACATTCAAACCATAATGCAGCAATTCCATAATTCAATTAAAAGTACGTTAACACCACTATAAGTAATAACCTTTCCTAGCAAATGACCAACAATTCGATTTAGGAATACCAAAGTCACAATCAATACAATTCCATGCTGTCATCATCTTCAGGGGAACCCTGTTACCCCCGGGCATCTCGCACCCATCTGGCATCGTGTGGCATCTGGGGGAATTGCGTTACACCCCCCAGGCATTTGGAGGAACCTAGTTACTCCTCCAGGCATCCCTACTACAACCTAGGGCATCATCATCCTAAGGACCAATGGCATTCTTAGTCACATTCAAACCATAATGCAGCAATTCCATAATTCAATTAAAAGTACGTTAACACCACTACCATTCAAGGGTTCAAGTATGCATTTAATAAATCATCAATCATTATTATCCCTTAGACTAACACAAACTCATCCATATAGATATTAAACCGTGGGAAAGGTCCCACATTCTAGGCCTAAACTAGCCTCATAAGGCGTCTTGCACGCCTCTAAAGTTGATGGCTATTGTCTAGGTAATCAATCTCCAAAAATTATGAAACTTTAGTACAAGGTGGAAAAGATCTAAAGGAATATATTTTGTTAAGAACTTAAATCCAGTTCAGTTCATACAGTTCTAAATAATTTTTGCAATTTGGGCTCAAAGCAGTCAAAATCTCCAGGACGAAGTGGAGTAGAAAAATAAATATTTCACTAACCTATTGAGATCAAAAAATTATGAAAATTCAGTATGTGGTAGCTTGGGATGTGCTCTACAAATTTTGTGAACATATTTTAGAATTCTGGACCGAGAAATCTGTAGAAAATGAAAAGCATAAAGAGGTCGGTCCAGCGACCCAAAAACAGATTTTGAATCCTGAAGTTTTTCAAATATATTTTTGTCATAGGAAACCCAAAAATTCTGAAATTAAAGAATGTTGTAGAGCAGTCAATAAGGGACAACTCTCGTGAAGAATACCCCATGAAATTTGCACCACATAAGTCGGTACAAAATTAGCAAGCTTTTGGGTCGGGCTAGATCCGAACTTGCCCTCAGCCTAGTCACGAATTTCCTTCAAAGTTTTTCTTGTTCCGGCCTTCACACGTGCCGAATATCGACTATCCATGCCTCTACGACCTAACTACAAGTTCGACTATTTCGAACTTGACAACATAGCTAAGTAACGTAGTCAGAACTTCCGACCAAACGAACAATGTAGTTGAAACTTCGATTAAACGAAAATCTCAACAACGTTCTTGGGTTTCTACAAAACTATTCTCACCACACAATAAACGGTCAATATAGGATAGAACAGAGGATATCCACTTGCCTCAGGTCCTTATGAGTTGTGGTGGTGGCATGGCAGAACAGAGACAAGCTAGCGGCAACGATGCAAGGGCCGAAAAGAGAGAAAAACTCAACCTTCTTGTGCTGAGGAGAGGCCCTATGTTGCTGGCTTCTCTACACTTTGCTGGCTGAAATGGATGGTGAAATGAAGGACAGAAGGTGGGCACTTGTTAACTCATGCCAGCTGGAACGTGGAGCACCTTGGAGAAGATTCAAGGCCCTTGGTATTTTTCTTTTTCTTTTTCTTTTTCTTTTTAAGCTATTACTTTAAAGGCCAATGCCTTGGAAGTTCTTGGGGTTGGGATGATTGGATCAACGTAGTTTATTGATGACGAGGTAGCGGCGATGACTCGGTGATGTCGCGATGAAGATGCGGACGGCATAATCCAATGGAGAGCTCACTATTTTGTTGAGCGAAAAATGAGGATCTCACATATGATGACCCTAATCTTATTCAAAAGAATTAAAAGATGAACTCACTAATATCTACATAGGAAAATGTCTCGCCATTTCATAAACGCATAACTACACCACTCCATTTGTCAATAGCAAATCAATATCAAGACAATTGCCTTACCTTGGCTAAAACATGTGAAACCTGTGGTTCAATTATGATGCAAGCACAAACCACAATCATTTCAATGACATAAAGAATCATGCACATGAGATTCATTTATTACTTAACCAAAACCTCTCGGCTCTTCAGGAATCTACCGGGTGTCCGAAATCCATCGTTCAACAGCTATAATTAATCCCTAGTGTGACCATGCATCATGCAAATAACAATCCGATTCTTATCTTTACCTTAGTCCATGCAACAAGGCCCAAAGGTGTGCCATGCTAGTGTATGCGTGTCATGACTTACCAAAATTGTGATGATAGGACATGATGGATGCGAATCAAGGCTCGCGGTTTGATCCATCATGCTTAGGGACTGACCTAGGACCAAACTTGGTTCAAAATCAATACACTCAATATCGAACCGAGACCAAGAGTGGACCGGCCCATCGTGCCTCAATGCACGTTCAAGGCCAACGAGACCCCTTTTGGGAGCTCAGGGCGTGCTTGGTATAATGAACACACACAATAACATAAAATCAATTGGTAAAATAATCACACAAGTCCAGGCAAGAACACAATGCAAACAAGCTCAAACAAGAACACACTCTATGTTTGGATAGCGTAGCACAACACCCTAGCCAAAGGTTAAGGAGTCCACTTACAACTAAACTACTAGGGCGGTTTAATGATGGCCGAATGGTGGTGGTGGGCGAGCAGTGGTGGGGGGGAGACCGAGAGAGAGAATGACGATCAAGGAGGGAAATGGAAGAGAAAAGTGAGATAGTGTGTGCAAACCTTGAAATGGAAGGGGTAATGCTTCTATTTATAGGCAAACCCTCCATAATTGCCTCGCTAATTAGTCCAATAAGAAGACTTTGGGTGTCTTGACTAAGGAGGAGAGAGTGGCACCTAGGGTGGTTAAGTGGCGCCTAAGGCCCTAGTTCAATTATTCAATGTCCAAATGGTGTCTTTCTCATTTGTCCACATGGTCACGAGTCACCCTATAATGATAACCCTAAATGGAAGAGGTGGCAAGTCTATGGAAGATGAAGTGGCGCCTCTAATGGTCTTCCAAGACCATCTCTCATTAATTCTTCTAGGCTATGATTTATAAAGCATTTATGGTTGGGCAAGACTTGTTTTCCAAGTCTCAAGATAGTGCAATTATGGTCTAAGCTTTTTAGAGACACATAAGTTTGTGACTCACCATTTGCATTAAATGACTAGCTTCCAAAAATAATTAATGGCTAAGTTTGGTCTTCAAAACAACTTGCATCTTGGGCTACTTGTTCCTCAAGTAGGCGTGTGGCTTATCCTTTGCATTAATTTGCTCATTTCCAAGACTTATTTTAGGGTTATGATGACCCTAAGTCTTTAGGGATATATAAACCCACGAGTCACCTATTCTATTTAATTATCTTGGATCTTGCTCATTAAAGAGCCTAGACTTGGGTTTACTTGCTCTCCAAGGAGTCCACCTAGACGAGTGACTCATCCCTATCTCAATGTGTTATAATCCAAAAAACATCAATGGCTTCAAGAAACAAGTTCATTTTTTGCCACTTGATAGGTGAGTTATCCCCTTATTAATTAATGCACTCATGGGAAAGAAACTAAAATAAAGGCTGCCTCATTGAATGAGAGTTTCTTGTGTTTATCCATGATCGACTATTTTACCGGTTCGAGGTTCGTGGCTAATCCATGATTGAATGAGGCCTGACATAGTTGAGCCTAATTGATGAGATTAATTCGACAATTCTTTCAAATTGTGCGTGGTTAGGGTCGGCCAGGCCCAAGGGCTAGCCTTCGTTCCTACTAACCGATCTTGGGATTGGACTTGTGGTTGGTCTACAGGCCATAGTCCATGTTCGGTTTGGAACTGTTCCATGTTTGAGTTTAATTGATCTACGGTCGATTTTTGATTGTCCTATAATTTTGTGGGATTGATTGATCCGCTCCAATACACAATCACACTAGGTCGATTTATGGTCGTTCATGACTGAAACAATAACCATGCCGAATCACCCACGATTGATACACGACCATTCAAAATCAATCAATAACCATCCATTGATCGATCCATGTTGGTGCGTGTTTGTCCCACAATCAATCCTTATGGTTGAGCAACCTACCTATGGTCGAACACTCTAATCGAATATAACCAATCCTTAGTTGCCTTTCTTGATCGGGTTAATTGGTCCATAGCTGATCTTTGGATCGCTTCATGGCCTATTCCCCATCATCAACATATCAATCCTTAGTCCACCATTTGTGATCAGAGATAAGTGTCAGAATCGATGATGTCATAATAAATATCTCAAGTGTACTTTTCGTAAACCCTACCCTCTAATCGATTCAGGGACTCAACGTTCTTTTGTAAATTTATCTTCATCTTTACTTTTTCTACAATTTACGTGATTGATTGTAATTACCTTTAGTCTCAGCATTTTTAAATTTCGTCATTTATTTTACTATCCAATTTCAACAATGGACCCTTTATGACATTTGTCAATTCAATTATTGATCCATCCATATTTGGAAAGTATTTTCATTAGTAACTTTTCAACGAAACAAAAGTATTTATATTTGCATGTGTGTGTGTACCCATGTATATTGATATGAGTATATACACTTTTGACATGAACTGCCTAAATAAGAATTTTTTATTAGTGAATAACCAGAATTATTACTCATTACATAAAAAAATTCCATTTATGAAAAATGTAAATCCATTGAAAAATCCAAACTACACATGTATGATGAAATGCTTGTTGCTTTTTGATCCAGTAACAAATCATTGATTTAAGTTTAACTAAATAAATAAAATATACAGAATTTTCTTTTCGTTATGATTTGTGATCATTAACTTGACGATGTCTCCATGCCGAACCCTTTCTCTGACTCTACCTATTAAGTCTCTAAACAATTGTCATGACCAAGTTCGGACCAATCCTCTAGCTTGAGTTAACTTATTAACGATTCTCTAAGTACAAGTGGAGTTGATATACTTGAATGACGGCGGTGATATTTGTCTCCAGATTAACTATCTAGCATAACATTATGGGCCTATTTGGTAATATTCCCGAGAACAACTGATTTTATTATTTTGTTCCAAAGAATAAAAAAAAATAGAAATTCTTTTGGTAAATTTTTTATTTTCGGAATAAAAATTCATTTTTTTTGTTCTTGGAAATAAATTTGGAACGGAATTAAGAAGTGGAATAAAGTTACTTATTATTCTTAAGAACAATTCTTAAAATCAAGTTTAATTTTTCTTTCTTTTCTCTTCTCTTTTCTTCTTCTTCCTTTTGGCTGATCACCGGCTTCAACCATGGCCGACGACCGGCCAGACAAGGATGGATGACTTTGCCGAAGTGTCGCAAGCCCCCGATGATGCCAAGTCATGGTGAGGCTCAACCTTGCCTTGATTGGGCGAGGGCTCAAGATGAGGGCGAGACCGAGCTCGCCTAGCCATTAGCAAGGCTTGACCTCACCTAGCACCGCTAGGCTCGGCTTCACCAACTAGCATGAGGTAGAGCCTTGCCAGCCCACTGCAAGGCTCGGCCTAGATTTGGTAAGGATGAGCTTTACGGTGGTCAAGTGAGCCTTTGGCGAGCATGCCGACAACCGACCATGAAGGAGGAAGAATAAGAGAAAAAGGAAAAAAAAAAGTTAAGAATCCTAATAAATGCATTTTCATCTTTTTATCCCGAGAATAAACATTTTGAACAATTACCAAACGCTTTAAAAAATTCAAAAATTATTCTCAAAAATAGAATTAAAAAAATATTTTTGAATAAAAAGTTATTTTCAAAAATAAAATGATTATTAAACACGTCATACACATCCTTTGCATTCTGTGGGTCTCTTTATGTATGAGGAAACTTTGCATAGGCCCAATGCATTTCAACCCTAGGATATTATTGGCATCCAGCCGATTTGGGGTGAGCGATTCCCAGTTCCGGTTGAGTTCCGTCTGGAACCTAGAACCTACCATCGGGTATAGGTTCCTAAATTTTTGGAACCTGAAACCTACCCGTCAGAACCGAGAACCTGGAATCTACCTTATCATAGGTTTCGGGGTAGTTCCAAGTCCCAAGAGGTTCTTTTTTTTTTTTTGTTTTGTTTCATTTTCAGATTTAAACTATAACGAAGAAGGAAAGAGACTATATCAGCTCAAGCCAAGATCAGAAAAAGGATGGCAACGTAGCAACTTTTGTTGAGACAAACACAAGAAAATCACCAATGCAAGCAACAAACTTCGACCAAGCATGAGTGGTTTTTATTTTAATTTGTTCTAGTTGTTGAGCTCTCGTACTAGTGTACCTTCTGTTGCCAATACTTGATACATATAGCATTTAGTGGGCATCCTTTTGCATTCGATTGCAAGTCTTGCAATGCAGATACCGTAGTTTTCAGGTCGGATGCCTTATAAGATGTGTAGAATTCCAAAATTGGATTTTGCAGAAAGTAGAAGGTAAGTTAATAGACAAATAATCAAATTGTAAGCTTGTGGCGATGAAAGAAATGCAAGATAGAGAACAGACCCAAGGTGGCGTGAGTCATCCAACGTCCATCTAGCAAGAAATATGGCTGATGCAACAACTAGAGAAGGAAGAAAACTCAGGAACTCATACTCGACCAATGTTAGCTCCGCAAGGTAATCCGCCAAGTACTCCAATTCAAGACTAGGGCTCTAAAGATTTTACAAGCAATTGATGAACAAATGGTTAAATTTCCTAAGATCAAGGAACGTGGTATTTTCTTAAGCTCGGGCTAGCATGGAGTAGGTCAATGACCCTTATTGCATACATTGCCTGTGTTGCTCAAATAAATCTCCTGAGAAACGAAATATTCAATTCTTTTAGAATGCAAATAACTCCAATGAAAGTAAAGCAAATGAGAGTTCAGTAAGTTGCAGAACCTAAGGAAAGTTTTCGTAGTGGGTGCGTATATCCGGAAGCCGAAATAATTCAATAGTTGGCCCTCCATTTCTAGTACCTGCCAATACATAGCAATGTGAATCTTTTACATTCGAATAGACAACTAAATTCATAGTTTTCTAGAGAAAACATTGTCTAATGTATAATTTGGTGATTCCTTATGGTTAATGTGTTTTATAATAATAACTACAATTACATAATAATGAAGGTTGAGCAACTGTCGATGTTACTCATTTTAGTTAGGTAAAGGAGCAATCTATCACTTGAGTGAAAACGCAGAGGAAAAGCTATTGTGAAAACTAAAAAGAGCAAAAATGCGGAGGAAAACTTACCATCTTGTCGTCGATCAGCCGGTAGGCCCCCATCGAACTCTCCAAGGGCGTCCCCGTCGCCCCTGACCAGATAGGCAGAAGGAGAGAGAGAGTGAGGGTGTGATTGAGTTGGAGGTGGAGGCGGAGGCGGAGGCGAAGGGGTGTGGAGTTAAGGCTGATTGGGCAGCTGGGCGAGCGAGCAACCTCCATCAAGGGGACAAGTGGTGTCCAACGGCGGTGTCAACTGCAAGCGGCTGAGCGGTGAGGCAAGCAAGAGGTGATGGCGTCCAACAGCGGTGTCGAGGGAGGTTCGGCGACGGCAAGCATGCGGCGATGAAGACACGAGTCTCATGGCACCAACGGCAGCACAGACGGAGCGGCGAAGACGGCGGCGATTGCGGCTCAACCCACGGCCGGGGGGAGAAGAGCTCGGTTATGGCTGAGATGGTGGCGGTTCGAAGCAACGACGGCCCGAATGGCCAAGCGAGCGGCAGCAAGAGGTGGTGAAGGTGGCTTGGAGACGGCGGCGGTGGCTCACGGCGGCAAGGGGTGGCGCGGACAGCTGCAATAGCTGGTTGGACTCAACGACGAGACAACTTGTTGGACGAGCGGTGGGTGGTGGTGGTTCGGTGGCCAAGAGGTGGTGGTGAGTAGGGCATGGGGCGGTGGTGTGGTGGTGGGTGAAGTAGAAGCCAACAAGAGGAAGGAAGGAAGAAGAAGAAGAAGAAGAAGAAGAAGAAGAGAAGAAGGGGGGGGGGGGGGAAGAAGAGGAGAAGAAGGGGGGGTTTCGGTTGAGAGAGGGGTGAAAGAGGAGAGAGAGAGAAGAAAAGAAAAAAGTTAGGGGGGACGAAGTGATGTGAGGAGGAAAAAGGGGAGAAAGGAAAGAGAGAGAGAGAGAAAAAGAAAGGGAAAGGGGGAAGAATCGGCAAAAGAGGAGTAAATCTCATGGGGATAACTGACATGCTAGGATTTTTTTTTTTTTTTAAACTTTGACTGGTTCTGAGAATTGGAACGAGTCTCTTTAGAATCGGGAACCGGTTCAGTTCAGTCCTTCGATTCCTGATTCTATCCGAAAACTATGCTCACCCCTACAGCCGATCACACGCAGCACAATGATAGGCTGGTAGCTAGAACCATCATGTAATACCATCAACATCCAGGACATTTTCCCCTGGCGTTATCTGGCCTTTTCAATCATAGGTCCTCGAAACGGAAAGGACGACATTAGTGCGCATCCATCATTGTACCCAACTGTTCTGTTTCGCGTGGTTTACAGAGGTGAAGAAAAGGACGGCGTAGAAAATGGAGGTAACGTGAGAGAAGGCCTAGAAGCTGACTCTCAATCTTGTCAAACCGAGCATACGTGTAAAATGTTGAGGAGGGGTTTGACGCAATTGCTGGTAATTGGAAGCAAATGTCCTTCCGACCATCTCGACAAGTGGACCCTTTCAACAGCAAAGCCGGCCGAACGCAGGACCCGGACAAATCCCCATCTCCACATACGTGAGAGAATGCCTAGAAGCTGACTCTCGATCTTGTCAAACCGAGCATACGTGTAAAATGTTGAGGAGGGGTTTGACGCAATTGGTGGTAATTGGAAGCAAATGTCCTCCCGACCATCTCGACGAGTGGACCCTTTCAACAGCAAAGCCCGCCGAACGCAGGACCCGGACAAATCCCCATCTCCACATACGTGAATATACCCATTTTCCTACACTAACCTATCGTCTCTACTGTCAACCCTCTCGTGCTCGAATCGAAACTCCAAGGGAAAACCCTTGATGATCACGCGTCAACTGTTCCAACAACAACTCGTTTGTCGTCCTCGTACGGTCGCACTTAAATAGAAATGTCGAAATCCTTCAAAGCATATGGGTCTCGGAAAGGGGCAAAATCCAAGTGTTACTAAGCTAGCTTTTCCCTTGCACGTGGAGCACGTCTGCCGAAGTCAATTTTCGCCCGCCACCCACCACCTCCACCTCCACCTCCTCCACCACCATCGCCACTTGGTCGTTGAGAAAACGACGAGGCACTCGCAATAAAAAAAGAGAAGAACTCATTTTATTACTACCGGGCGATGACTAGGACTGAGACTGGCCCCCAATAGAGGACTGAGGAAACTGAAAAGAAGCTGAGGAGATGGACCTGGGAAAGAGGACGGCACACGCGCTTTATCGTAAAGTCAAAGCACGGCCACGCGAAGACGTAACTGCGTACTCATACTCATAGCATCCACGGCATGGATGCACACGGGTGGTCGGTCACTTCGAATCTGATTCTCCGCACACTCTCGTTGGCCATCATATCATCCTCGTAGCAAGCCAGAAACACGTCTTTTCCCTTGCATTTCCAAGTTTCGCCTTTTCAATCCCGCGTCGTTGTTTGGTTGCACCGACTATATAACCTCCTCTGGGACATGTCCCCCTCGCTTCACTTTACTTATTCCACCTGAATCTTTCTTGTCTTTCGTCTCTCGGGCCTCGAGCAATAGAGAGAGAGAGGGAGAGAGTACTCTCAAAAGTTTTTTGCTGGTTTAGCAAATCACACACAGAAAGGAAAGAGGAGAAAATGTTGTGCATGGTTTCTCGCAGTGGGAGAGAGCTCCAGAGATACCACATGGGCCGTCGCCAAGTCGTAGGGTATGTAAACAGATTCACTTAAATCTTTCTGGGATTTTCTCGCCATGACTCGCTTGCTGAGTGACTGAGTCTCTTTCTCTTCAATCGGTTCTTCTTTGTTCGATGCTAGAGTTTTCTTTACGCAAAATTATGAATGATGATGATTGCAGCCGTTCTACTTTTCCGAACTCAGATACTTTTTGTTTCCTGCTTTACTTTACTCTTTCTGGAGCTCAGTTTCCTTTGTTCTTGGATGATCTTCCCTTGCAGATGCATACCTTACCGATACAAGAGAGATGGAGATGGAGTGGTGGGCGATGAACTAGAGTTCTTGGTGATCAGTTCGCCGAAAGGTCAAGGGCTCATGTTCCCTAAGGTACACTAACTGTTGTAATGCTAATTATTCCTAGTTAACTAACTCAGTTGTTTCGGGGTCAAAACGTGAGGGTTTGAATTTTGTTAAAAGCGTGCGGTCATAATAAGTCGTATCTGCGCCTAACTAAACTAAACCGCATGTTTGTCTCCTCAGGGAGGATGGGAGCTTGATGAATCAGAGGAAGAAGCGGCTTCGAGAGAATCCATCGAAGAGGCCGGAGTTCTTGGCGACATTGAGGTACTTTCAAATTGCAGCCTAGAGCTACTTAGCAGACTAAGTCAATCACGTTCGAGTTGAAGGCCCTAAAGAGAACGTGTTAATCTAACTGTGTACTAGCACTAAGACCATATAGTCCATCAGTATAAGAAGTTCAAGTTCATGTTCATTTTCAAGCTCATGCTCAGGGAGTGATGCGAATTTTCGGTTATCATTTAAATTGCAGTGTAAATTGGGAAGATGGAGCTTCTTGAGCAAAAGATACGGAACGTACTATGAAGGGCACATGTTCCCCTTGTTTGTCAAGGAAGAACTTGATCTATGGCCAGAGAAAAATCTCCGTCAGAGAATTTGGGTATGCACCTTCTGATTATTCATGAAATCATAATAGCCATAACTATTCTGAGTAGAGATACTGAAGCATTATACGGACTGTTATATTGCAGATGACAGCAGCTGAAGCAAGAGAAGTGTGCAGACATTGGTGGATGAAGGAAGCCCTGGACATATTGGTTGAAAGGCTTGGCTCCATTCCCCAGAATGAGAGAAAACCAGAAAACGATATCAGTCTTTCTTAATTCTTTTTGGTTCGATTCGAACTAATCTTCGGGAAAACCAGAAGATTCATTCTTTTGTCTCACCCACGATTCTTGAAAGTACTGATTAATACAAGAAGAATACTTTTCCTTTAAGGACTTTTTTGTTTGACGAATGCGATGGATCAAGTCAATCGGAAATCGTGTTTGAAGTTCGTGTACCTTCTGCACTAGATAGTGTGGTTCGCGTTGAGTTGTGAAATGCAGTTGACGGATTGAATGGATCGCCACCATGTCATGATACATCGATAGAGTGAGAGGAAAAAATATACAAACGTCTCACTTTTTAAAAGAGAAAAATCAATTAGGACAAAGATGTTTAAGAAAATGAATAAGTATATTAGAAGTCTTACTCCTCGTCACCAATATGTGAATGAGATCCCAAAACTTTCCAAATTGGTATAATCGACTCCTTACATTAACACTGTCCAATTAGGCTAACGGCATATGCCAACACAATTTTTTTTGTATATAAATTTATTTCCCTCATGTGGCTTTTTCTGTTATTATCTTGTCTCTTCTTCGTGGTATTAACCTTACTAAAGCATTAAATAAAAGATGATGTCGTTTTGGTCAAAATCTTAATTTTTTTTTTACCAAAATCATAGTTAAATGAGATCATAAAATACAGAAGGCTTATTTTATATATATATATATATATATATATATATATATATATATATATATATATATAAACAACACAAAAAAGAAAAGAAGAAAAAGCCAAGGGTCATAGGTGGTGGCCTCACCACCGTGACCCTCCCAACCAGGAAGGGCTAGTCAAGGTCGTCGAGGCCTCAGCGAGGGCCTCGTGACTGTTGCCTAGATTTGGCAGCTCTTGGCGAGGGGCTAGCCAATGCAATTATGACAACGACAATGATTTTACTATTCTACTTTCAAAATGATTTTTTTTTATGTGAGTAAATTTTTAAAGGAGTTGATAAGTGCAAAATTAAATTATATGCCAAAGAAAAATAACCGATTACCTAATTTTCATGTAATTTGTTGGCAAATTACCGATCATTTAACGAAATTAGTAAAAAAAAATGGCATTTTGGCAAATTACTAGTTTTTCTTATTCTTTTACCAACGTGTACCTGTCTTTCTTACCGACACCTTGAAATACCAGCATTTTTCCAATCAAATTAAAAATGTTTTGGGGTTCACAAATTCCACTAGGGCATAACGTTTTCAAAGCAAATTAGACCCAGCGCATTAGAAGATGCTCAGCCTAAAGCCCCCGAGCCCACTCCCAACCAATCCCACTCAAAGCCATGTCCAACTTCTCTCAAAACGAAGCCCATCACTCTCTCTCTCTCTCTCTCTCTCTCTCTCTCTCTCTCTATTCAGGGCATTGATCGTCGTTCATGGACTGCGGAATGAGCTCATCCATGGTCATCGACTTGATAGGGGTGAGAGAGAGGCGAACGGCATGACGTGGATACATGAAGGGAGTTGTAGCGAGGAGGGCGACGAGGGGGGGCAGCAGCGTTGGCGGCGGCGAGGGACGTTCGGCTCCATTTGGTCCGAATTCATCGATTTCGAATTCTCTCACATCTACTCCTTTCAAACTCATTGAAAAACACAACTAAAGGTTAAGTTCAAACTATTCATCTCCATGTTCGTTTTTCTTCATCATATCTTAATGAGTGACCTTGTTATTATTTGAAGGCAACATGATAAGGCGGAAGAACACATAAAGAAGGTGTTTATTTCGGGCCTTAAGGCCACACATTCGATTTTGTTCAATTCCCTAACCACAACTTGTTCACGCACCAATACTTTTGGCTCGGGCTCGTTAACCATTTCCCTTCATTATAATCACGAGTAAAGAGTCGCTTCATTTTATCTCAAGAAAGCATTCCGCCCATCAGATATATCATGCAGCAGTAACACATCTAGAGCGGCGATTCACCCGTGGATGATAATCTCTTAAAATTCAAGTAGTAGAGTCCACTGAAACGCTGCATCTAACCCTAGCAATACAGCTATCGAATGTATAATCGATGCACGAAACACACTTCGTTCGCACCGCGTTTTTCTCGTGTGTCTCGCTATCGATTGATCGGATATGATCCGACCCACTCACGCGACGGACCCTCTCGTGCAAAACGATGGCTTAAAGCAATGTTTCCGGACCCGAAAGATTCTTGCTTCCCTCCTTTTTCGTGACCTGAAACCCCACGCATCAGATGCCCTCTCCATTATTGATCGACCGTTTGCAAAAAGCTCAAATGCTTCCATGTCCCACTTCCCCCCCAACTCATTGCCTTCCGGCGCCAACAACCTTTCTCTCTTCCACAGATGCGTCCACCGTCATCCGTCTTTCCCGGGCACGAGGGCTCCGATTCCCTCATCTTTAAGAAACCATAATGATCATTCATTACTAACCTCATCGACATCTCCCCCCTTTGCTCTTAAGTAAAAGGGAAAACGACGTTAATAATTCATGAAATTCGGCGTAATGAGCCGTGTCTATCTTTAGACTCATAATTTGTTCAATCGTCCTTAGTCTATCCCTAAATATTCGATATAGTCATTTTGTCTGATCAAACAAGAGAGAGAGTCTCCATGAGTTTAGGTGCAAAATAATTCATGAACTATTGTGAAGTATGCACTCTACTTCCCTTTACTCTAAGAACTTGTGCGCACGTTTCGCTATAGTTTAAGGACTTTTGGTGGCCTCCTCTCTTATCTGAATGAATGAAAGGACTACATGAAATATTTATGAATAGTCCAAGGAGCACAATGAACGAATTAAAAGTTCAAGGGGAAAATCGACCAATTTAGTCTCAAACCTTTTTAATTGTACCAATTTATTACTAAACCTCTCAATTGTGTCAATTTAATACTAAACATTTTGAAAAATTGTCAATTTAGTTATAAATCTATTATTTGGATATTTGACTGGAATAACTACATTGACAAATTGTTAGAAATTTAGGATTAAATTGACATTATTGAAAGGCTAATGACTCAATTGACAAATTATTAAAGGGTTTAGTATTAAATTAGCACAATTGATATGCTTAGGACTCAAATGACTCCATAACTTAAGATTTTTTGGATAATTTTCACATAATTAAAGTATAACATTGCACAATGAGGCAAAACTTAGGGACTACTAGTATCATTTTTCCTCATTAAAAAGAAATTTTGTCCAACGTCCCTTCATCAACTTCAACCATGGTATTCCAAAATTTACCCACGAGACGAAATTCAATTTCTTTAGCATTGACAGATCATTAGTGTAACGAGAGACGAGCACTTTTCCCATTCTTTTCATCGATAATTGCAAACCCTCTTAATAATTCTTTTCTTGCCCGCTTCCTTTCCCCTCAATAACCACTAAATGTGCATTTGGTAACCATTCCATTTCCATGAATAATTTTTTATCATAAATAATCTTTTTTTCTGTTATTGAAAACAATTTCTGAGTATAAAAATGTGTTTGGTAATTGCACAAAATTTCTATTTCCTAAGAAAGAAATGCATTTGATATAATTGTATAATTTTGTTATCTCTTTTAATTTTTTTATATTTTTATTAAAATTTTCCTTTTTTTTCTTTTTCTTTTTTCTCCTTTGTGGTTGGTCGCCAGCCGTTGACGAGCTCACCGGAGTCTCGCTAGGTTAGGGCAAGGGTTGACGAGCTCACCGGAGGCTTGCTTGGCCACCACAAGGCTCAACCTCACCTAGGCAGTGTAAGGTCAGCCTCACCAGGCCACCATTGGGCGACACCAACCTGGCGGTGGCCTGACGAGGCCGAGCCTGGCCGGTGGTTGGGTGAGCTTAGCCTCGCTAGATTTGGGTGAGTTGGAGCTCACCATGGCTCGACGTCGCCGGGGGCCGATGACGCTCCAGCGAGGTCGCCGGCCCTCGTCAGCTAGTCATTGACCATGACCGAGGTTGATAACTGGCCAAAATGAAGAAGAAGGAAAGGAAAGATAATAAAAGGAAAGAGAAGAAAAAAGAAGAGAAAAGAAAAAATTGTTCTTGGGAACAAGAGGTTACTTTTTTTCTATTTATTGTTTCTATTCTAAATCTATTCACTAGAACAAAAAAAAATATAGGTTTTTTATTTTCAAGAACAAAAATTTTATCAAACACATTTCTATTCTTTTTTTGTTATTTGGAATAAAAGAATAGAAATAGTTATTTTGGGGAACAAAAATAATTTTTAACAAACAGGCCCTAAGCCAACTCGTCACGTATTTTCGGACTCGCTCCACATGCATAACACGTGCCACATAAGTTAGTTACCAATGACCTAAGCACCCACCCAACCCATGTGGTCGATGACGCTTATGTTTAAACAATTGCCCCTTTCGAAGGAATAAAATTGGCGTGCCCATTCACGTATTCAAAAGCGCATTCTACACTTGCCCTTTTAAAATTTATATTGAAGCACGTTGCCAGTTCAAAGTCTCCATAAAATTTCGTCATGACTGACCCTTTGGGAATGTGCTGTTCAGCCTGACAGTCTTGTGCGCCAAAAAGTGATGCAAGAATTCAAAGAATTAAAGGACAGATTAGCCAGCACGAGAAGCAATTGGCTAGGGAATCATTCTGGCCGAGGCAGACATTCGAGACATTATCCTCAACCGATGGTCCTGCGAAACCCGATAGTCTTCCGGCTCAGTCGGAGACGCCAGAGACCAGCAGTTGCACGCACAACTTCCTCGCCCACGTGTGCAAATAGCCATATTCTCCATTTAATATTCAAGATCGAGGACGACCGTCGGCTCAATTTCTGGATTAGAATCTAAGTAGTTCGAGCGTCTGCAACTTGGTAACGTTCATGAACGCAGACATATTCGTGGAAAGGCCGTGGCGAACGTTCGTTTATTTTTGACTTTTCGCGGTCTTTTGTGGTGGCCATTCTCGAGTTTTTTTCGTTCATTTAGTCCTCGCACTATGCTCCCGAGGAATGGAATCGATAGACCAAGCCGATGCCTGCGCAGCTTCCCACGTTTGACTTTTCGTATTTTCAATCCTCCTTCTCGAACGTTGGAGGCCACGAGGCCATATTTGATGTTGGGGTCGTAGCTGGGAAGACCGCGTGGAGAAGTCTTGCATGGCGGACGCAGCGTTTTCGTCCGTGCATGCATATGTTCATATTTGATTTTCGCACCATGGCAAAGGTTCCATCTTTGGTAAATTCACTTCATAAGGCATACTTTTCAATTGATAGCATGAAACATGCATCTGCGAAAGTTGTCTAAGATTGCGGCATTGGAAGGCTTTCCCAAATAGTCTTCAACACATCAAACAATACCCTTGGAAAAGAATCATTGACGTCACGAGATACTTAGACCCTTCTACAAGAATGGGTTCTCTTAAGCGATTGATACAAACTTCATCTGTCTACTCAAACAAGCAAGTTATATTCATACAGCCGATCCAATGGATATGTGCCGTGCCATTTTGTGAATAGATCTTTGCAAGTCGGGTCCGGCATCTTTGGCATTAGTTAATTGAAAAGTGGCATATGTACTTTGTATGGCGGGCTGAGTATTATTTTGTAATCAAAAGTTAGCGCGTGATAAGTAAAGCGGGGATGACATAAATAATACCATTAGCAGCACATACTTGCATGTCGGCTTTTGAGCTGGTATCAGAAAGAGGGGAGCTGGTGGTGGGGAAAAGCTACTTCCTTCCCTCGGTGGAAAGTTTGCATAATGCCATGCACGATGATCCTTGAAAGGGGTACTAATTACACGAGCACCCTCTTTCATTAAGTTAACGATTGCTTTAACAACGGTTTTGCTCTGGAGCAAATGGAGTCGATAATTCAAACCGTACGTTGCCAGAATGTCGTTTCAGAAACTTACATCAGGTTAATTAGGCACTTAATCGTTTGCTCGATCAATCAAAACAATTGTCTCAAGGCACCAAATTCGATACTCGGTTCAGGACTGAGCCAGACCGACCGGCCGATCAACTCCAGTTCGATCGACGGGTCAAGACCCGAGGTCCCCCGGAAAGTTGAACATTCATTCTTCGCCGCAACACAAACAGCCTCTGATTTATCGTTTTCTGAGGAACTTTCCGATAGCTAAAGTCTAAATTGGACGGTGACCGGGCCGAGCCCCCCGCCCACAATGCCGAATTGTCTGCCCTGATGATGGAGCGTGGGAGAGGCGAGTGGATATCGTAAAAGGACGTCCATTCAGGAAAGCTCCTCCCCAACTATTTGGGGAAGTGACGTTAAAGCATAAAGTCGGGTTCCTCCACCACTTTTGCTGAAGTGAAGCAAAAGCTCCATGTCTCTCCCGTCGTGTTCACACCCGGAAACGCTTTAATCTAACCCGATTGGTTCACACATCGCGTGCTCAGCGCATCTTTCGCGAGATCACGAGTTCAGTTCACATTGAGAACAAATTTCTAGATAATGCCACCGCCTTACTAAACCTATCAAATAAGTTATAGATCGGATTTTTAACTTATACTTAATGAATTGAGTTGTTATATGAATTAGTTATAAATATACTTAAAATGATAAATTCAAAATAATAGGAATGTTAAATAAATTACAACTTATGATTCTCTTTCACCCTCATTCAATCTCACACTCGCTTATTATGTGCTCTCATTTCAATTTGGGTTAAATATGGAAATATTTTAGTAATATGGATTGGGTTAAATATGAGTCATAAGAAAAATTGATTGATTTAAGTTGGACCATTTTAACTTGACCTAAACCACTACAGATTTACACCACAAATTAATCATTTCATTATTGACTCTTCGCCAATAACCTCACAAAATTTAAATATTCTTTGAAGTTTTAATTACAAGTGGTTTTGATGGATCAATTCATTGGGATTCGACTGCCATAGCAATACCTTCAATCAAGAGATGAAATCTTTGAATAAAATCTTTAGGATTGCTTCGATTTTGCCTTCAGGCTATTGATATGTGTTCAACTGGGAAGGATTCCACGTTACCGAAGTTAGGCTTAGAGGTGTCCTCTTTGTAATTAGGCGGCTTAATTTTGGGCTAAGGGACGAAAATTGCTCCTGGTTCTTGTACGAAACCTTTGATTTTATTCTATTTTATTCTTTTAATGTTCGCAACGAGAGGTTATTGTCAAACCGCGGCGTGTTATAATTTCTAACGCATCACGCATCGTTATTATGGGACCCAACTTAGGCTGGCCACCTGGCGACGTTATCTTCTATGATGGATTTTTCCAGGGTAAAATCTTGACATGTGCAATGCTGTCACTGTTCCGTCGACACTTTAAACTACACGCAGTACAAAAAGTTTCTCTTTACTAACTTTTTTATATTATCATTTTAATTAGGGAAAGTACTTCGATTTCATGATTATTTGCATCATTAATGTTAGTCTTTCTATAAATATGTTAATATGAACGAAAGCCGACGATGGACCCCTCGAAATAGACAAATGGATTAAAGGAGAATTCCGTTTTTTGTGGGGAAAAAAGGAGATGGAATGATGATGCTAAGCGCAGTATTATTGATTCATAGAATTGACTTGCAACACGCAACATTGCAAATACAAGCGATTAATCATCACGGCAGGGATCTTTACCAAAAAAAAAAATCATCACGGCAGGGATACGTATGTTTGGAAGCTACTTTCTAGATGGGATTGGTGAAAGTTTCATAGTATAATTTATCCATCCTCCTTGTTTTCGAGCTCCAGCACCTGGCAGAATTTGCAATAGTTAACAACAACCAATGACACATGTCCATGGCGAATGCCCTTGTTGTCAATGTTTGCTATTGGTGACTTCATTGGCAAGTTACCTATTATATGAGAGCCGACAAAGTTCTAAACTTTTCAATTTAACTATTGATTTTTAAATTTTTTAATGACTTTTCAATATATTCTTTTCACCCAATTTTGGCCAGCAATCATCAGTGTGGATGCCCATTATCCTGAGGGTGCACTTCGTTTAGCATTTGACAACTCCTTGAATAAATACACAACAAGGGGCAAAATCGAAACACTGAAGAATTGGTGATTATGGTTTTGGAAGAAAAATATCGTTTAACCTTTGTTTCAACATTTCAAAAATGTTAAAAGCTCCAGATAAGTCATAACCGGTATTGAGATTTCAGTTTTCTTAATAATAACTTTTTATTCTAAAATTCAGTGGAAATGATGATCAAATATCCCAAATTTTCCTTAACAAGCTTTTAATCTAAATTGACCAAAATTAGAAGGTGGAAAACCAAACTCGCCACAGGATAAGTTTATCACTTTTCACACAATCATCCCCCTCATTGGATGCATCCGCCGTGTGAAAGAAATATCTCCTCCTAAATGCCAAATGGGGCGAAGACCCCGACACGCGCGCCAATTTCGTCGTATTCACTAACCCATGAGCATACTAAGACGCTAGCATCATTTCAGGATAGCCTGTGGGGACTCAATAATCCACCCCGCGATTGCTTTCCTGATTGGGGAGATCCTGTCGACCATGTAGAGCGGCGGGTGCACACCTCCGACCAAGTTTTTCCTTCAAGTCCTTTGAATTATTCAATCGCGTGAATAATTATAATAACAATAATAATGATGATTCAGCTTCTAAGGCATTGAATTCCCCGATTTCGCGAAACTCCCCGGCACCGTATAAAACCAAAGCCTGCACGATGGTGCTCTCCTCACAAACAAAAGTTGTGTATAAGCGTCGAGCGAGAGAAAAGCCCCGCAGAGAGCTTCGCACGAAAGCTTCGAAACACGAGAGGCAAACGCTCTTCCTCCGGTCGCTCCAGGGAAATAGAATCTCAAGGCTCGCATGGCGTCATCGCCTCCTTCGTCCTCCGCCAGGGGTGATTCTAATGATGGTAAGTCCCGTTTCCCCCCTGTTAAAGCAGCGGGAGCTTTTCCGGGTTTTCGAGTTTCTTGGTGAATTTGTGGGGGTGGTTCGAGCTTGTTTTCAGGTGATAACGTGGTGAAGTACGATCCCGCGGTGCCGAACGACCACAACGTCCTGCAGAAGCACGTCGCCTTCTTCGACCGCAACCACGACGGCCTCGTGTATCCATGGGAGACATTCCGAGGTCTCTCTCTCTCTCTCTCTCTCTCTCTCTCTCTCTCTCTCTCGCTTTTCCTACGTTTTGCTTGAAACGTTTGATGGGATTTGTTCGAGGGTTAACTCTTTTCTATCCCTTTTTTGGGGGGTTGTTCTTGAAGGCTTTCGATCGATCGGGGCCAGCCTCGCCCTGTCCACCATCTCCGCCGTCCTCATCAACATTGCTCTCAGCCAGAAAACTCGCCCTGTAAATTTCTCTCTCTCTCTCTCTTTTCTTGTGTTTTTGGTTGTATGTGCTTGAGCTGGCGTCGTTTACGGACGAAACTTCGCAAGGGACCGCGAGCGAGTCACACGGTCCCCTCATTATTCGATGACCCCCATGTGTAGAATTGTGCTGTTCTGTTCTTTTTTGTGTCGTTTACGGGGAGTCTAGCTTTCTCAGGGGGGCGGTAGGAGGAGCCCCCACCTCTGTCCCAAGTAGATTCGTATTGAATGCGCATAATACGATACATACTTCAACACCTGAAGGTGGGATTAAAACGGATGAGGCGAGCTAAGGAGGTAGGAAATCGGACTGACCACGTCACCTCCTTTAGATCTCCACCTCGATAGTCGGCCGCCTGCCGGGGACTGAGGTTGCCCCCTACACCTCCAAGAAGGTGGGAAGTGACTTGCATCGACCCCGTCCGTCCATGTGGATGGGGGGAATGAATCCCATTCAATATGCAGGAGGCTTTCTTAGGGGTTAACCGATGCCTGAGTGTCAATAAGTTCATCATGAAACCGGTCTAAATAGAAATTTTCCTCGTGAAGAAGCATCGCGAGTAAGAACACCTGAATTGAGCGGATGGCGTATATCAATTTCCGGATGATGTTAGTATTCATGTGATAGAGGGGTCATGGACTCGGACTATCGAATTTTTTCTTTTAGAATAAGAGACGTGGAGGTTCTAGGTTAAGTTGAATGTTAGAGTACACGTTCATACAAATGGAGCCATAATTGAGCCTTTAATCAGGAATAAGTCTGTGGTCCTAATAAGAAAAGGTTGGGTGGTTTTGGGATGGTTAAAAATTCAGTTCGTAGGATAATCAAGTAATTTTGTAGCTTCCTAGTTTCGTTCACAAGCTATCGTGTTATGCTTCAATTATTTTGAAATATTGTATTTTATATATGTTATCATTCTTTATTCTCGATGATTATAACAGTAAATCAACGAGATCACGAAATGGTGATGGCAATTAAATATTAGATAATCATTTGCGCAGATTTTTCTTATTATTCACATATTAAAATAAAGATATTTGAAATATATATGAGTCTCCTCAAAGTATAAAATGAAAAATAAGAAGAAAAGGATGACTCTCTCCGCAGCTTTATTCAACAAAATTTTTAAAAAACAGTCATTTCCCTTTAATGCACGGTAGTGGTCTTTTATTATTACTTATTGCAATGTCCTCATCTTCCACAAAAAGAAAACCTGCTTTTATTTTTATTTTTTGTCTTTTTTCCATATAAAAGACTGCTATCGGTAACATAGGACGTCATTATGGTAGGACACAATGCATGTGAAACGGTACACATTTGTGTAATGAAGTACCTGTGTTGGGAAATTTACATTCGTGCTTAGCCCTACTTAGATTAGAAGATGGAGACGTGTCGAGACAGTATTGCGGATTTGTAAGCTCGCTGACCAACGCAGTTAGGACCCGTTTCAGACAATAAATTCGGGTCATAACCAATTATATCGTGCCATCTATAGATTCGAGACGACAATTGTCGATCGAGATGCTCTTTAAATTAGGGCGGACCAAAAAATTTACTGAAGCAAAAGATAAGTGGGACCGGCACAATGTGGAAGTCGACATCGCAATTAGCGGTGGTGGCTGCTTGTGCTTTGGAATGATGCGACGTGGCATCCAACCCGCAACTGCTGCTTTCTTTTCCACATAGAGTCCGCGCAAAGTCGTTGTCATCCTTCGACCAAAAAAAAAAGTCATTGTCATCCACGACTTTTTTTTTTCTCGTCGGCAGGATAATGATGAAAATAAATTGAAAATAAAAAAAAAATAATTATCATCGATTTATGTTCTCCTTGTCTTCCATCAAGTAACCGGTTTATTGAGTAAACACAAAATTAACCATTGACCTTCCCGTCAAAATTTATAAGGAAAAAAAAATGTACTCTTGAGAGAATTTATCACGTCTAGTTATAAATGAAATTTTAGATCAGTTATTGATTCAGGAATGTGAAGTCGAATAAATTAGGATCATACCCCTCAATAAGTAAGAGAAGTCGTTATATTGCAGATGTTTTCTACTTGAAGGTTGGATGTTCTTTTATTAAGAATGTTATACTAAGGTCGGTACTAGGTTGTTTGTTTGTTTATTTGTTCTTGATCAGATGGTACTAGGTTGTTTGTTTATTTATTTGTTTATGGTACTAGGTTGTTTATTTATTTATTTGTTCTTGATCAGATGATGTGTGGATTGGTTGAGTACCTTGTAAGTACAGGCTGTAAAACATTCAAAAAAAGAAGAAGAAAGCATTTGATTAATCCTCCATTTGTTTCTTGAAAAATAAATAATTTAAAATATATTTTCCTAACAACAATCACTTGTATCACTTTAAAATATTTACTGAATAAAAAATATCTTCATTATTGATAATAATCTATATCCAAATATTTATGAGAACGAAGAAATATTTATTTTTGTATATGATACAAATAATCTTTTGTAGTAAAATATGTTTTAAAATATTCATTTTTTGCTAAATAAACGAATAATAATTATGATGTTTCTCCCACGAATCTTGGAAGTATAAAGAAAATGGATGGTGTTGTGTGCAAGTAACAAGATGGGGTTTCCCATTGGAAGCATAATCCATTTGTTCTGCACCTCTCTCCATCAAATGATTTATTAGTGAATTGTTAAGCTGGATACGAATTGGTTTAGTGAATTTAGTGATTATACATGTACATTTATTGATTTAGCTATTTGGGCTTGTTTGATAATGAGTGCTTAATATGATGGGGGCTATTCATTTTTATAATAAGTGATATTTTATAGGAAATTTTTTTTCAAATCATTCATTTTTCACAAAACAAATGAATGATAACTGTGATGTCTCTTCTGTGGATCTTGGAAGTATAAAGGAAATGGATGGTATTGTGTGCAAGTAACAAGATGGAGTTTCCCATTGGAAGCATAATGCATTTGTTCTACATCTCTCTCCATCAAATAATTTATTACTTAATTTTTTAAGCTAGATATGAATTGGGTTTGTTAAATTTAGTGATGATGCATGTATATTTTGATAATGAGTGCATAATGATGGGAGCAATTCATTTTTATGAATGATACAAGTGATCTCTTATAGGAAAATATTTTTTACATTATTCATTTTTCGCAAAACAAATTAATAATGACTGTAATGTCCTTTAAGTATAAGGGAAATGGATGGTGTTGTGTGCAAGCAACAAGATGGAGTTTTCCCATTGGAAGCATAATGCATTTGTTCTGCATCTCTCTCTATCAAATAATTTATTACTACATTTTTAAGCTAGATATCAACTGGGTTTGTTGAATTTAGTGATTATACTTATAAATTTATTAATTTTGGTATTTGACTATTTTGAGAACGAGTGCTTACTATAATGGGGGTTTGATCTGTTTGAAAAAGCAGGGGAAATTCCCTTCCTTTCTGTTTCCGATCGAAGTCAAGAACATCAACAAGGCCAAGCACGGAAGTGATTCCGGCGTTTACGATTCTGAAGGAAGGTATAGAACATCAGTACATTCATATTCATCGCGCATGCACGAGCGTATATCTACATTTGCTTTTCTGTATATACGACTTAACGATCACTCAAATATGGAAGTAGAAGAGCTTTTCTTGCCCTTTACGATAAACAGTAAGTTCCGGGGAGCGAGACGCGATGGACGTCCAATTGTCTTGTGAGTCCTGATTGGGGTCGGTCACTTACTGAAGATTTGGGGGTTATATAGGTTTGTTCCGTTGAAATTCGAAGAAATCTTTCGCAAGCACGCGCAGACGCACCCGGACGCCTTGACATCAAATGAACTGCAGGAGATGCTCAAGTCCAACAGGCAACCCAAGAACTACACAGGCTGGTGAGTTTCTTGTGCTTTAAGTTTCTGTCTTTGCACCGCAACTTTGATACAAATGGGCCAAGCAACGACCGCAAGTTGTTGGAAAGAGATGCTTGTTCTTTCGCTCTTCCTCTCTTTACATCACAGCATAAAGCAGAAGGCAACAAATGAAAATAACAGGAAACAGTTGGAAAGCGGAAGGAATGTGATTTGAGGAATTTTCTCTCCGTGTTTTTGCTTTGCAGGGTGGCGGCCTACACGGAATGGAAGGTGCTGTACATTCTTTGCAAGGACAAGGACGGCCTACTTCACAAAGACACGATCCGGGCCGTGTACGATGGGAGCTTGTTCGAGCACATGGAGAAGGAGCACATGGAGAAGGGCCGTGCATCGAATAAGCAGAAGGATTAAATTCGATCTGACTTTAGGGCGGAACTGCCGCGGCGTCCGGCATCCCCATTAGCTGGCTGTACATTCCGTTTGCAATTCGAATCAATTATTCATGCATCGACGACAAAAGACAATAAGTAGAAGCAGAAACCAACATGGGTTTGGCTTCTTGATTGAAGTGTGTTTTTTTACTGATGGTTATTTATAGTGTAAGTATTCTAGGTCGTGCTGCCTTGGTTTGGCCGAGCTGATATCGTGTGCTACAATATAGCTTTACCCACTTTCCGTGCGCCGGATTTATGATGACACTTGCGATTTCGTTTTCATGGGATTTGATGGAAACTTATGATCCTTAGCTGGACTTCTTCTCTTCCTAATGTTGAGAAGGTACAAATGGATTAAATCCATCTTGTTCTTGGACTCTTTTGGGTCTTTTTTAAGGCTCATTTTGCACAATGCCAGAGCCATTGCTCCTCATAAGTGGACAAGAACTCTTTAGAAGCTATACTCTTATGTGCTAAACAGACCCTATCAGCCATTAAACTAGTAGCTGCGGTAATTGTAAGGGTTAATACCACAAAAAATTTCAAATCGATATATTTATGATAAATTTACCTTAAACTAATTTTTTGATCATCAAAAATATCAAATTAATGTACTTGTGATAAATCTACCTTGCGTTAATTTTTATTAAATTAGATTAATATTACAAAAAATCACAAACCAATACACATATGACAAACGGATGGTAAAATCGAAACTGATACACTCTTCAACTACCCTATATCATCCAACTCAACAATTTGATATTAAAATTTAACAGAAACTAATAAATGGCAAATTTATCACTAGTGTACTAATTTGAAACTTTTCATGGTTAAAAAATTAATTTAAGATAAATTTATCATAGATATACTAGTTTATAATTTTTTGTTATATTAATAATAACTACAAAGATTTATGTGCGTACCGGAATTGTCTTTCTGGTGGCCTTGAGGGTTGTTGGGTCGGAGATAGTGGTCCTTCGGTGCCACGAAAACCAATCTAGTCCAACTTCTAAGCCCACTAGAAAAAGAGAAGGAGCCTTCGATCCAGCCACGATTTCCTTCGATCCAATCTATGTCCTATAACGTTGGCTAACATGCTAAAACCTTTGATTGGGTCTTAGGACATTAACTAGTCAGTCACCCCGTCAAAGGAGTAGGAGAAGGCAGCCCGATCTATGGTCACCTTCCCCAACCTCGTCAAGAGAGTCCTAGATGATTTGCTTGCTTTTGCGGTTCCGGACTCATGTTTGAGGGGTCGAGTACTTGGCACCAAACCCTATCAAAGCGAGCCAAGCCGGTGTCTAGAGAAATAATTTTGAGCCATGAAAGGTCCCTAAAATTGCTTCAACTTTATGGCAAGAAAAAAGAGTAGGAGAGGGCACCTCATCAAGAGAGACTCTCCTAGACGATTGCTCGCTTTCACGGCCGGACGCTCGTTCGAGGGGTTGCGTCATTTGGCGCCAAACCCTATCGAAGATTCTAACGAACAAAGCCGGTGTCTAGAGAAATAATTTCGAGCCATAAGAGGTCCCCTACAGTTAGAACCTTCTAGATCTAAAATTGGCGATTGCTTGGACTTTGTGGCAAGAAAAGAGTAGGAGAGGGCGACCCGATCTATGGTCATCTTCTCCGACCTCATCAAGAGAGAGTTCTAGACGATTTGCTCGCTTTTGCGGTCTGGACACTTGTTCAAGGAGTCGAGTCACTTGTCACCTGACCCGATCGAAGAGTCTAGCAAACAAAGCCGGTGTCCAGCCGTGAGAGGATCCCTAAAGTTAGAACCTTCTAAATCTAAAATTGGCCAATTGCTTGAACTTTACGGCAAGAAAAAGCCGGGAATTAAGCGGTACTAAACAACTGTTTAAGTGAAAGCTTCTGTTTTAAGGAAATTACAGTGCCTAAATTTGGTTGGTTGTCGATGCACGTCAAGAAGTAAAAGCCAAAACGCGTGGACCCGTAAAGCCGAATCCTATGGCTGGTAAAACTAACGTCGTCAACGTTGAAGATGACCTGCCTTTTGATGATATACCTGTCGAGGGCCAAATTAAATTTGATGATATGCATAGATAGATATACACTGCACCCATCAAATGGGTGGGTCAGGTTTGGTTCAGGTTGAATATGGTTTTATCCATTTAATCCATTTTGACTCATTTTCATGTAATACAATATATTTGCTCATATTCAATTCACACCTGACTGGATCCATATTGCTTCATACTTTCAAATTTTTAATCAAATTTAAGAAAACTCATATCCAAACTGAGGCGAAAGCAAGCATAAAATCAAGTGAGGGCAATAAGGTCATACAAATGGATTAGGTTTAAATAAGTCGTGAATCCATTATGTACTCGGTTTTATCATTCTACACTCATTTATGACCATTTTACTAAATATTATAAAACCATGCGCGACATAACATGTGACAATGTTCTTTTTATAACTTACGGACCCAAGACTAAGTAGATAACTTCATTTAATTCACCGGCAATTGAATGACGAAACATTCAATAAGCGAGATCTAGTATAAAGTATAATATCTTTGTATTTGTAGCGTTTCACCGGCAGCAATCAGCTATTATCGAATAAGAGCATTAATTTTCTTTCCCAATTTAAATTTCGCAAACACGAAAAGTAATTCCATGCTGCACATCTTCTTTTTCTCAAGTCTTTTTGCCTAAAGGCAATGAGATGGGAATATAAATTAAAAGGAAGAGGCTTTTGATGTCCATGCTTCTAAACATTCGCCCCCTTTCCATCTCGGGTGACGTCAAAAACACCCGTAGAGACACCCCTTTTTTACCTTTTAAGGCATTCACGAAGTTCCATTCGGGTATACATTACATAATCGACTTTCTATTCATGAAAATGGAGTAGTAATGGCTTATCTCAAAAGAATATTGGAAAGAGAAGAGACAGAAGTCCACGAGACCTTCGGATGTTCTGTTAAAAATATTTCATGTTGCTTGTCTACCGGATTTATTTGCTCTCCATACTCCCTCTACAACTTAAGCTTTTAGGATTGAATATTCTAACATGGTATCCAGATTTCATCCCAATTTACTTTGTGAGCGTCCCCCCTTGTCCGTCAAATTTTATCTGTACCTCCTGATTTCACACAAAAAGTCAATAGGCGTACATCTCCCTCCACTTATTTTATGAAGTTTCGGGTCGGACATTTAACATGTTTAGGTATGAAATCAACATATATGTTCACATTCACTCGTTTTACAATTAATGCGTACGAATTTAACTCCAACTTTGGCTTTCTTTTTTGTTCCTTTAGAGAAGACTTCATTAATGAGTCGTTTTGACAATCTATGGCTGAAACGTGAAACACATTTTTGGGAGGGCCCTGGTCAAGTCAAGAGAAAGACTCGAAATGTAACCATCAATTTTCCATTTCATTTTTGGGTCGTGGGCTGAAAGACAATTCTAGTAATGTCCCTTGTTTCGGTCGTCCAAGTCTTCCCCCACTGAGGCGGGCTGGGGCAAAGGGCGCAATGTCAGCCACGGCACTTCCCCAACGGACAAGCAAATTGACAACTCATGGGCAAAGCGCAAATTCTGTTCTCTTACCAATTTATTTTTTCTCTTTCACTCGGAAGGACCGTCCTAAGGTTGCAATAATTCTTGCTCCTTCGCTAGTCAAGTCAAAGAAAGTTGTTAAAAAGAAACAGACAAAGAAAGTTGTTGATATTGAATGTGGTTTCCACTTCCGTGGCACATTGTTAAAATATTATTGCTTGACAACAAATCACATACGATATTCTCTTCACGTACGTGTAATTTTCCTTCATTTAATAACTTAAACTTTTGAATCGACTTTTTTAATATGATATTGGAGCTAGCACCATCTCTTTCACGTATTTGCATCCCTCCTGATCAGTCAAGTTTCATGTGCCATTCCTAATCCAACTTATACATGAGAGGAGTATTGAAATATTATCCCACGTTTATCCCTATGTTACATTAATATGTTTTGTTTCTCGTGCTGTAATTACTCTCCCCGGATTGCGTAGGACTTTGTTGTAGTTTTTTTTTTTTTTTTTTGGTCGAAGGACTTTGTTGTAGTTTAAAAGGCTTTGTTTGGTCCTCGTGTACGTGGCTTAGATCCGGCAAATTGTAAAATAATGACAGTAACAGGTACCGTTCCCTATTTCTCTTCAATTGATCCCCAGAAAAAGTGAAACAAAATAATATCACGTCAAGCACGAACTCTTTTTTTTTCTGACCAAAAAGAAAAAAAGCACGAACTTTTTCTGGATCACCGACCAAAATTAACCGCATCTTTGGGCCAAAAGATTAAAAATAAAATATAAAAAGCACGGATCCAATTAAAAGGGCCTCAGGTACCACCGAAAATCCCATTTGCTCGATTTGCTCCTAGAGAAGCGGGGACTAGAGAATGTGTTAACAAAATGTCTATAATGCTTTGAAAAAGACTACATAATTAAAGGCTATTAATATGTATATTTGAGGGTACTGCACCCACAGCTTCAATCCACAGAAGTTGTATGCAGACAGCGTTAACGCCAGAGCGTCTAAAGCATGGAAAGGCTTTAGCTTTGTAGAAGGAGAACGGATTATTGGATGGGAAATGTGTTTAAAGCTTTGGAAGGACTTTTATAAAAGGCGAACGATTTGTCAACTGAGAGTTCGCTAAAGTTTGGACGGACCCATAAAAGGTGGACAATTTATGGAACATGAGGGCATCAATTTGGAAGGACTTGTTTGCAGAAGGTAACAGAACATATAAAGAAAGTTCGTGAATGGTTCTAACTTCTATATATAAGCCTTACAATCCTAATGGGTAGACTCATCTTGATATCGATTTGAACTGGATTCGAGTTAGCGTTTTACAACGTTTTCAAGTGTTGGAATTCGCTAAAAGCTATCTAGAGTGAATCGGACTGGTTTTTCCTTTTTTTGGATAAGCAGCAAAAATGTTGGGTGGACTATAGGAGCAGAATTTTTTACTTTCGGAAATGGCCTCTAATGCTTCGGAGAAAGACTATCTGATGGTCGAAGAAGGTCAGACTAATCGCTGCTTGGCTGGATAAAGCTTTCGAGAAATATTTAAAGCTTAAAGGTCTTTAAAAGTGCATCGTGATTGGCGGCATTCGAGAAGCTCACAATCAAATCTCTGTCAAATGCGCTGAATGGTCGTGCTTTCCATTGTGCAGGACAGAGTGATTTTTTTATTTTTTTTATTAAATGTAAATCTCTGTAGAGGTTGTGAAAATTTGCAATCTAGAAAGAGAGTGATATATTGTTGTGAGATTTGCTTGAGTTTGTAAAAGTAACTCCAGAAGTTTCAAGTAGAAGAAGCACATTCTATACAAACTGTAAAATCTCAAGGATTACATCGTGAATTCTATCTATTTTGAGGCTATTAGAGTCGGGATAACGCAATAGGCCAAGTGGAAGGTCGAATCACTACGTAAAGAGGTTTGGGTCCTCTTCTCCAGACAATGGGGGTGCGTTATATGTAATCCACCTCGTCTAATAAAAGGAGTTGTTTTTGTCAAGGATCCGATAAGTCTATCCACGCAATTTGTTAGAATCCGATTGTTTTGATCTCTTATCTTTTGGTCCTTCTAAGCATGATGTTAACAGTCATGTCTCTACCCAATTGTTCACTTTCCCATGATCTTTCCAAGTCTTCATGAAAAAATTATACCAGACTTATTCACCTTCTACTCAAGTCCATCTTGCTTTTAAATGGCTTGAGGCTCAAAATCTTGGTCACCCTTAATGGAGGCAAAGCACTCAAGACTTTTGATTAGGACACCATCTACATATTTGACTTATGCATTTCTTAACTGGTCTTAATCAATAAACATATTGGTATCCTTTGATTATTTTGTCATTTTCAATATAACATTAAAGAGTTTCTTAATGAAGTTTCTAAATTTAGAGCTACTGAGGTCCCCTGCCCCCTGGATCCACAACCGGACGACCAGTCCAAGTCCCCTTGGCAAAGAAATTGTGTGAGCCTCGTCAATTTACAAGTATCTTACATCTCGTGCTTATAAGCCTAGCTATGTACATGAGAACAAAATCAAGGTATTTTCGAACAGTCTCAAACTTTCATGAAACAAACGAAGCCAATGTTCTTCTAGAGATAATCACAAATAACTCATGCCATAATACCGCCCCTACACTGTGCTACTGTAGTAGCTCGAATGAATACACAAAACCAAATTCACAATAGGCCAACCACATCAAAGAACTTGCTAGGCCAAACAAGACCACTGCGAGCAATACTGTGTTTATTTAAAACAATCTCAAAAATCCATTCATAAAGTGATCCTGGAAATTGCAAATCGGGCGCTTAATTAAATAAGCAGTTTACGTCAAACACTCGACAAAACTTCGTTCGGAAAGGAAGAAATTCCAGGCGTGAAATAGAGAAGAAAGGGGGAGAAGGGCACCACATTCTAGAATGATCTTAACCAATATGGAAAGCTCTTGATAGGACTGAGTTACGCGTGCATTCAAGGATCTGGAAATCTCATCACTTGACGTTACCTACTCTCAAGTCTCATTTTCAGTCAATCCACCCGTCAATAACCCAAAAGAAAAACCCCTCTTATCTTCATCACTTTTCGATTTGGCACAAATCCCAAAATTTTGATTACGGATAGCACCTACTCTCCCGTAGAATCGAAGCTCTTGTCAACCATGAATTAGCCCACCCTACGATGAAATCGATGGAGGCCATTTGGTATTAGGTGGCGCTCTGAGGTCCTTCGCCACCCCTCTCTTTATCTTTGTTGCCGACGGGGAGTACTTGTCAACCATGGCCGGTCTCTTTTAAACCTATGTCTATTGACTTTGAGAGCTCCCTAGACTCGACGTCGAAAGTGTAGAGCCAAAAACCCTTTCGAGCCATGCGCTCCACGAAAGCACCCTTCTTTTCTACCTTTTCCTCCTTTTCACTTCAAACGATCATTTTTGACTTTATAATATAAACAACCGAAAAGGAAGGACTCAAGACCATTAGGTTAGGTGTTCTGTTATCGAGGATTTGGCTTTGATCAATTGATGGAAATATTGAAAAAGGAGGAGTAATTCAACACTATGTCGGTAGTGATAGAACTACACTCATAAAGATTCGACTATGACTGAATTTCCTTGTTACGTAATTTATCGTGATTATGAAATAATTTTAACTTGCTCTCGAAGATTTCAGATAAAAGTTGGATTTCTTTGGTGTTATTATTACTCGGAAGTGAGAGCCACTAATATTTTCGAACCGGCAATTATGTCGTGCTCGGATAGATAGATTTGGACAATAATTTTTTGGACCTCCACGCTCGACACTTTCATCGAGTTCCGTCCTTCCTTACGTAAATTCCTTCCGAAGGAACCACGTCTCTTTCCCTCTCTCCGTCTCTCTCTCTCTCTCTCTCAAAAACAGAGCACTGCTATATGACCAACCCACCATAGCCACCTCTCTCTCATCAACCAAGCAGAACTCTCTCTCTCTCTCTCTCAACGACCACCATGTCCGCCGCCGCAAAAGCTCCGTCTCCTCTGCTCTTCTTCCCCGCCATCTTCCTCCTCGCGCTCTCCCTCCTCGCATCTCCGTCGACTTCCGACACGGAGTCCTTCATCTTCGGCGGCTGCTCGCAGGTGAAGTACCTCCCCGGGTCCCCGTACGAGAACGGCATCAACTCCGTCCTCACCTCCTTCGTCAACAACGCCATGTTCGCCCCCTACAACAACTTCACCGTCCCCGCCGGCACCACCTCCGCCGACACCATCTACGGCGTCTTCCAATGCCGCGGCGACCTCGACCAGAGCTCCTGCTCCCGCTGCGTCGCCCGCGCCGTCAGCCAGGTCGGCACCCTCTGCTCCGGCGCCTGCGGCGGCGCCCTCCAGCTCGACGGCTGCTTCGTCAAGTACGACAACGCCACCTTCCTCGGGGTGGAGGACAAGACCGTGGTGATCAAGAAGTGCGGGCCCGGGTCGGACAGCTACGACGCCGACGCGCTGGCGAGGCGCGACGCCGTGTTGGGATACATCGGGGCGAGCAACGGCGACGGCGCGGCCTACAAGTTCTATCGGGACGGGTGGTCCGGCGGCATGCGGGCGGTCGCGCAATGCGTGCAGGACCTGAGCCCCGGGGAGTGCCAGGACTGCCTCGGGGAGGCGATTGGGCAGTTGAAGAGCAACTGCGGGGCCGCCAGGTGGGCGGACATGTTCTTGGCCAAGTGCTACGTGCGGTACTCGGAGGGCGGGGACCACTCGCACGACGGCCACGGTAAGCATCGAGTCTATGGTGGTGGTGGTTGTTCATGGTTTAGCATGGTTTTCGGGTTGATCTTGTTATGCTTGAATAGTGTTTACATGGCCTGTCTTGGATGGATTTGAGCTTCACCGTTAGCTCAATTCCCATCCTAGTGCACATTATTAAGTAGGGTGTCTATGTTAATTAGTCTGCAATGTGACTAGAGTCAACTGATTTCAGAGGCTCCTCTGTAAAATTTCATCATCTGATAATTTCTGTTTTTAGCTTCCTTTCTTTCAAATTTTGGGTCTAAGAAGTGTAGGTGGAAGCGTCAGTAGCTTGTGCTCTGGAGTGAGGCTGTGTTTTAATTGTGGTTGTGCTGTGGTAATGCTTTTCAGATGTCCATAGGCATAGTTCGATAACCCCTGTTTCTCTTAATGATCTTTTTGTTCATGATATTCATGCTGTCTAATTAGTACTCTGTATCATGGGAAGAAAACGATGAGGGATTCATTGACAAATTTCTATGCTGTATGTCCTCAAATTATTATGCCACCACCATTGCAATTTACTAATGCAAAGTGGGAATAAAGACTGCTCATGACAGGGGCAGAGTAAGATAGGCAACAGGAGTTTGATGCTTGAGAAAACAGACAAGCAAATTGGTTTAGTTGTTCATTCTCCTGAGGCAACCTAGAACATTCTAATGGGGAAAAAAGTGCCAGATTGTTAGTCATTTGATTGCTCCATTATGTAAGTGTAGCTGAGCTGAGTAGGACCATGATCATTTGTGCAATTATTTGAAAAACAGATCATAATGACGACGACGAGATCGAGAAGACGCTAGCAATATTGATCGGGCTCATCGCGGGGGTCACACTGGTCATCGTCTTCCTCTCTTTCCTAGGGAAAGCCTGCGATTCAGCCAAGGGTACGACTCATTTTGGCTCTATTTTTCCTCTAACTGACCCTGTTCTTGCCTCATAATCTGTTTCTTTATTATGTGTTTAACAATCATACCATTTTTACTTATCGCAGAAGGTAAATGAACTGCACCTGCTGGTTGTGGACATATCAAAGAGCTGCAGCACCGCACGCTACTTGCTGTGGTATCGATTCGATTCTAAGAAATGATCAACTGGCTTCGTCTTTTTTCTGTCTTTATTTCATCCTTTTTCTTTCTATCCACTGTCCCTCTTTCGTAACCTTTTCTTTTTCCTCACTCCCTGTAAAGAAGACGTTGAAGGTTAGACTTATAAAAAAAAAGTGATCGAGCATTGAGATATGTAGTTCCTCGAAGCCAGTGAAATGGCAAAGTTGCAATAAGAGAGAAGTTCCATTCTACAATCGCCCCCACCTTTAGTCCTTTTTTAACTGTTAAAGTATGCTTTGTTCTTCACTGATTGTGTACAAAAAGCAGACATTTCTGCGGAAAGTGCCCTTCTTGTATTGTTGTGGCTTAATTTAGTTTATTGCTTTGCAGTTGTGATCAACTATTCTCGTGGCTTTCTTTGGATTATATCCATATCTTGCTTTTCCCGATTCCAGCTTCTTGTTGCGGATTATCCATTTTCTTCTTCTGCAATTCTGTTTCCACCCCCTGCTGAATCAATTACATGAGGAACTGGCGTACAGTTCAAGAAAAAGTTATTCAGTTTCTTTTTTTTAACATTCATCTTTAGATGGACCACCTGGCTTTAGTCACTTTACCCTGTGAGGAATTTTAGCCTGAGCATTTCGATTGTTTTGGTCGGCCCGCAATTCAGAAATTCCTTCAGAAAGCAGTAACTGAGACTTTTCATGGTACGGGACTCGAATATCTTTCTCCAAGAGCCTCCCTTCGATTGTTCCGGTCAGCCCGCTCTTCAGAAAATTCCTTCGAAAAGCAGCAAGTGAGACTCCTCATGGTACTGAACTCGAGTATCACTTGTCAAGTTGATGAAATCCTCCTTTAGATTTTATCACGAGAGTGCATCACATACAATGATTGTGTCATGAGTAACGCTCGTGGAAGTTCAGCAATGTTTTCAAAAATTTACGCCGCAAAGCTTGGAAGACAACGGCTGGAATTTAGCTGCACAAGGAATTTGGTGTGGTTTTAAGCACAGAAAAATGCAGGCACTACATGAAAACCAGTTATAGGTCAAAGTACACAATTCTTTCACCTCTACTTCCGTGTTAAAGCGTTAATTTGCTCATCATTGCAGTAATCTGAAAACATATTCAAGCTGGTAACTTTTTGTGTGCGTGATCCTGCTCAAGGACTAGGCATTTGGTCAAAGGAAGACGTTACGGAATCGAAAATCATTCTTTAATCATCTTTAGCATCAATTTAGAATGGCAACCTCTGAAGTATATTAAGGGGGACAACGGGCCATCAAATGATGATGACCACATTATTTTAGGAAGACCGTGATGCCAAGAATAGTGTGGAATCCCTTCTCTGCCATTACTTTAGGTCTTCCTTTTTGGTGGGTCAATCCCAATTAGATCCTTTGAATCCACTTTTTCTTCTCACACCGTCCCTTTGTGGGGGCAAAAATGCATTCTTTAAGCAGGAAGGGACATGCATTTCGAATATTTGCGTACGTACTGGAGGGGGGCCGTGCTTGCCGCTTAATATGCTATAATAATCTAGACATGAAACTGATAATGCAGAGCGAAAAGGCTTTGTATATTCCCCTTCACAAAGCTAAAGAGAAGACCGGATATCATGACCTTCAAAAAAGGAGACATGATAGAATTAGCAAAAGTAAGTGACATTATGCATGAATGAGATCAAGTCACGGGGCATTCCTAAAGGGAGAGATTGACAGAGATTGCAGATGATACAATGCATAATGGAGAATCTTCACCAGTAAAAGGAGGAGACAGCTCTCTGAGCTTTTTCAACAAGATAGTCCTCCTAATGATGCTACCCTGTCACATCGCCATAAGCCCATTGTTAGAAGTAATCAGGTTCTTTAGGAAGCATCATTCACGATCACTTTTTGGAGGTTTAAGGGTTAGGCTCTTAAAAGTCTCTTTACCAAAGGATGATGCCACTCTCTTCTGTCTCAAATATAACAGGCCATTTAGCAAATGAATTTAGTTTTTCTTCTCTCTTTTCTGAAAGTTAATTCTTCAGTTACTGATTCATGGACAGTTACACCCATTTAAGGTTTCAGCAAATCCGGAGAATATACATGAACAACAAAGATAAAGAGCATATTCAACATAGTGAAGTTCTGACTATACTCGGTACCAGAGATGTTATTCACAGATTCATATTAAGAAGTCCTGTTGAACTTTGATCAATGACCAAGCCCAGTACTACGAATTATATTCTATGCATTTTGAGATCTCACATTAATTAGTACATCAGTTTGGTTGATCAAAGAGTACTCAAAAGAAGTACATCAAATCGCACTACTGAACCTAGAATTGCCTACGAATTACCGACAAATTTCACCCCATTTCCTCAGTGCAGATGAAAGTTGTCAAGTTCCAATTTTTCATCTGTGAAGATCAGGAAACACCGCATTCCATCATCAAGAGCACTAGTTAAACTCCCCCAGGAAGTGACGATCTGGTGATAATCTCATGAGCACTGTTTATGTAGCTTCTGATTGGAACATCTGGTGTTAGTGTTGCTAATCTAAAACTTACGTATCATGGTGATAATCTCACCTTTTGACTAGACGATGCGATTAAATAAAATCCAGCAACTTAGACTCTACCAGGTGATTTCCTCTGGAAAGTTCTTTAATCCCACTAAAATGTCCTCAAAGTCTACATGCTTTATGACCATGACCACATTTGATTGGGACAACAATTTTACGATATCTAACTTTAGTATCTGTCACAGATTTGTCTGAATTGCTGACGAGAAAGGCATGTGGGAGACAGAGCAGATATAGAAAATTATCATCTCTCGGCTCCGTCGAACACGTTACCAGGTTGCAGATGACGAAATAGCTCGCGCACTTTGCATAAAGTAAGTAACAGGATTGAGGAAGACAGACGCTTCCTAGTATTCTTTCTTATCCCGGTCCTCAGGACGGATATTCCGAAAAGAGCCCTGAGATGCAGAACTTCACAGGTTCCTACTGGGCAAAACAAGAGGAGATGAAACTATGGTCCCTGAGACTGATAGCAAGAAAGTGATGGAGTATGATAGAGATGGCTTCTTTGGTGTTTTCCTTGCAGATGGAACGGTGGTTTAAGGGCAAGTGGATGCAAAAATGAAAGCTAAGCAATTATACCTGTTGGGCCTACTGCTAGGAGTCTCTCCCATATTGGTCTGCTGTCATCTTCTCTTATTCTCCTTCATCCATAGATTTTTGTCTGCAAACGTGAGTGAAGGTGACGACTGGACAGTTCTCATTGAGGGTGAAATACCATTGCACAATCATTGAGGAGGGAAATAATGTAAGACCAGGCCCAGTCATGTTACAATGTCTCTTTTAAAATAAAATAAAAAAAAGTTACTGACAATTATGCAGGATATCATAAAACTTTTACTATGCTCGCCTGAGTTCTGAATCTTGCACAAAAGTCGCGAATGAGAGATGTTATTGGCTCCATCAGTTTTTCCAAAATCCAAACTCCTATGTCGCATTTGTTGTCGATTTCCTCTTTTCATGGACATGTGGCATTGATATTGTGCCAAGCAGGCACCACATAGAAAAAAAATGAAAACTATCGGCATAATTTGAGAGATCAGCCACCGTCTCCAAGACCCTAATGAGGGTCGCCAACCCTTGCCAAGGGCTCGACAAAGGCCGTTGGTCCTTACGAAATCAGGAGGAGGCATAATTGTCCTTCTCCCTTACAATCTTTTTATTCGTTTTTTTTTTTTTCATAGATTTTGTTAATGAATATACGATGTCACTTGTTAAGCATTCTTAATTTTAAAAAATGATAATTTTCGAGACAGTGATAACACATCATTAGCAACAATATCTTTCCTTAATTATTCGTTAACAAAATCCTTTTTAAATTTTTATTATTTCTTATTTAATTTCGACCTTCCTTTTCTAGGTGATGCTGACGTGGCACATCACCGTATGAAAATATTGATAAAAAAATAAGAAAGCCAACCGTGTTTTCCGTTCCGAGCAAATTTAATAAAGCTAACGAGATTCCCGATTCACATTTTCTTTGCAAATTTAGGAAATGAAAATTTTAAAACTCAAATGCATTGATGAAATGCTTCGAGAAATTGAAAACAAGTCTTGACACAAAACTTTAGGACTCTTAATGGAATTAACACAAAATTATTAAATAGAGGAAGACCGCCTGAAGCATAACCTTAGATATGTAAAACCCTAAGTCCATAACGTACCTATTAACCCCATGAAATATGTAATACTCGAGCCTAAAACTGAATGGGTGTAAGTGTAACATTGTACTTAGACGGTGTAAAATATACTCTACCAATCGTAGACCTGGTTACTCTTTGTTATTATTCCTATCAGACAAAGACCCAGTGTTGCGCAGAATTAATACACTTGATAAATAATCAATGACATTGTCTGAGAAATTAACTATATGATCATGCCCTGCACGGCATACGGAATGCTATATTAAGGAAAGTAGAATTATAGGGGATTGATATTTCTAATGCCAGTTAACTCTTAATTGACAGTTTAAATGGTGGATTTATGAGAAAGGAAAGTAAAATCAATATTCAACTCAACAATTAATAAGATATTTACTTTGAGGTGCCTGCTTTTCGTGGATTAATTATAATGAGAGGATGTTCGTTCTAGCAGTATAAAATTCTTGGAGTCCACCTTAGAAGCGCTTCTCAAAAAAAAAAACTCGTCATAATATAACTTTATAGACATAGATGTTTATTTTTATCGAAACAATTTTTTGTTTTTCTTACAATCCCATTGTGGCTAGTAGGGGTGTGCATGGTTCGGGTGGACGGTTCCCAACCTAGAACCAGGAACCGCCTGCTAAGGACCGGTTCCAAAAAATTAGAACCGGGATCCACCCGTTTGTTGCATAGATCCACCTGGGAACCGGACCATCGGTCTAGTCCGGTTCCCGGGTGGATCCATGGAACCGGTCTCACAATAATAATAATATCACTTTTTAAATCCACCATGGAACCAGTTTTCTCGCGAACCCTAGACCTATTCTTCTTCTCCTCCTCTTGCAACCCTACTTCTTCACATGCTAGTCTTTTGAGTTTTGCCCACTAACTACTCAGCATTTTGTCGAGGTTCGCTTTAGACTTTTTAACTTTTGGACGTCTCCATTTGCTTGGCGTTTTGTCAAGGGGGTTCGTGCACTGCTTGCCTTTTGATGCTGGGTAACCTTTTTCGAGAAGAGTAAAGCGAGGGATAGGATGGAAGGCCTTATGTCCACCACTAAGGAGGATGAGTGAGGATGCATGCGTAGGTCCCTATTAATTAGTAATTTTAATTTTTTTTTAATATTAAAAATTAATTGGTCCAGTCTGGGTGGGCGGGTGGGCGGATCCGCCCATGAAACCAGAAATCGGACCGGTTCCCTCAAGAACCACCGGTTCCGGTCCGGTTTCGAGCGGTCCCGGCCAGATCCCGATTCTTTTGCACATTCTTAGTGACTAGGATTTGAGCAAATTCTTAAAAGGTTCAAAGGAGAAGAAATAGACAGGAGATCCACCATGCAGTGAGAGATCCCGTTATATCACCTCTCATATTCCCTAGTTGGTGAGAAAGAAAAATAATCACTTATCAAGGAGGTGTGTGAGACGTGTGGTCACCGGTATATTAAAATAAGGAATACAACACAGCTCTTCATTAGGAACAACCACAAGCAGCCTTTGAAGGTGGGCAACCACCCAATTTGAGTTGAGGTTAAGAAAGAGTACATGAACTTGTTCTTTCTTAGCTAATGATCCTAAAACACGCCCCAAGTTCATGCATCATGTTGCTATCTCTTAGGTTGCGTTTGATCATTTTGATTTCTAAATAGGATAAAACTGGATAAGATAGGATAAAAAATCTAGAGATTTATTCATATTTTATCCATTGTTTGGTGAGTTACGGATTTAATATTGGATATATTCATATTATATTATGCACATTATTTAGTATAAATATACATCAATGTAAATAAACATAAAAGTTCACAAAAGTAGATGATAAAAATCCTTGCAACACCCTTGCCTACTTCATTTTTATTTGGCTTTGTTTTCCCTCTCTTATTAATTATTTTCATAGTTATTTCTTTTTTCCCCTTCCATCGTTTGCTAATAAAGGTTTATTAAATAATAAACTGTACTAGCATACCTACAATACCTAAAATTTGTAATAAATATAAATAATTTTATTTATATTGAATTTATATTATAAGATATAATCAAATTCAAATATATAAATGACAAAAGACTAAATTAAAAAAGACTAAATTCTTATTTTTATTTTCAATTTTTTATATTATAATTCAAATATTATTTATATTAAAATATAATTTTAATTTTATTAATTTAATAAGCTTCTTATTTGAGAAAAATAACGTTTTTATTGTGGATAACAAAAATCCTATTCACCTTTATTCCACCTCCCCATAGGATCATTTTATATATTCTATATCCCTCTTAAATCTGATTTTATTCTGTCTTGAGCAGGTATCAAATATAGGATATAATAAATTTTATTATATCCTTAATTTTATCCTGATTGCTAAATGCAACTTTAATATATTGTGTTAACTTAAAATTTTATATGAAATTTGAATATGAATAATCTCCAATATTTGAATTTTAAGTTTCATTTAGGGCAGCACTATCTCCATCCATTGTAAAACTAAATTGACCCCATTTTTGCTTTAAAAAAAAAAAAAAAAAACAACATTGCTCTGAATCATTCAATTTCAATTTAAAATAATGGCTCCACGTTTTTGTACTTCCCTTCCTTTTTTTTTTAGTTGTCCTATTTTTAAGTAGCATCAAGTTGCCATAATTAAAAATATCACATGGTTTATTTTTGCTTATTGCGGGTATCCATGTATGTTAAAGGCACTATATTTTCTTTTCTATTAGTGGATTTTACTTCGTAAAATTTAACTTTGTCAGAAAGGGAAATTTTTCAAGAAAACCTAGTTCTTCTTTACATTGTCGAGTGAATGTATGAATTATTTTCAAGTAGAATCAAGAGATAACTTTGCTAACACAATCGCATGATTATAAGCTTTTAGTTTTGTTGTGCATATCACCATTGAACCATTTCTTATTAATTGTCTTTTATATACATATACATAAAAGAGCAGTGATTATATGAGAAAGAAAAAAACTCTTTAAAGATTTTCCAAAACAGAATCCCAATTACATTTAAATTTAATTGAATCAAAGTTTTGCATAAAATAAGAAATTTTGTTAAAATGTGAGTGAAATTTCATCTTTTTGGATTGGCAAAAACATGTTGACATTTAATATATATATGGCAACTAGATTCGGCATAGAAATAGAAAAACTGAAACAAAAAGGAAAGTAAACGAACTGGAGGCCACCACTTTAAATTGCAATTAATTGATTGTAGCAATTTAGTTTTTTTGGTAAATACGGAATAAATTAAATTAAGTGATATAGTGGTGGAAATAGCGCAGCCCTTCATTTAATACCGAACTTCCCGATTTTTTTATAAAAGAAGATCTCGAAATATCTTCTGATATTTCTTTCCTAATATTGAAAAACTTAAGATTACTTCCATTTTCGGAAACGCCAATGTCTTTCTCTTAGGCAAGAAGAAAAACTCCCGTGGAGAGAAAATGTCAACCGAAATCTAGCAGTAGCGCATAGATCTCTCTCTCTCTCTCTCTCTGCAATGGCTCTGGTGTGGGTAATGCTAGGAAACGTAGCGGCAATGGAGGCGGTCATGCTCCTCCTCCTCACCGCCCCCGGCCTCGACGTCCTCCGCAGGGTTCTGAGCTCCTTCACTGGCGGCCTCCTCAGACCCCTCCTCTCCGTGGTGCCGCTCTGCCTCTTCCTGCTCCTGGACATCTACTGGAAGTACAAGACCGGCCCCGGCTGTGAGCTTGAGTCATCGTGCCCTCCGACGGTGCGCCTCCGCCACCAGAAGTCCGTCCTGAAGAGCCAGCGCAACGCCCTCCTGATCAGCGCCGCCCTGGCCTTCCATTGGCTGCTCTACTCCGTTGGGCACATGGTGGTCAAGATCGAGCAGCTCAACCAGCGTCTTGCCCTGGCTCAAGGACCGCAACTCAAGAGCCGTTCTCGACGGGATCAAGAAACAGACTAAGAGCGCGTTTGGTAAGATTCTGTTCCAAAACTGATTCTAACCAGAAATGATTATTTTTTATTCTATTCCCGAAAACTGATTCTGAGTAAAAAAGCGCATTTGGTAACTGTCTAAAATTTTTTATTCTGGAATAGAATTGTGTTTGATATCGTGCTAATCGCATTTATTCTGTTCCAAATCAATTTCTTTTAATTTTTAAATAATTTTTTTTTAAATTTACTTTTTTTCCTTTTTTTCTTTTCTTTTTTCATTTTTCATTTTTTTTCATTTTTTTCTTTTCTTTTTTTTCCCTTTTCTCTAGTTTTTCTTCTTCACGTGGCCAGTCGCCGAACTGGCAATCGACCAAACAAGGGCTGGCAACGCTTCTAGCCCCGCTGGTGGCCAGGCCGGCCTCGCTGATGGCTGGGCTTGCCTCCAGCAAGCTCGCCGAACCTCGCCCTGACCCAGTGAACTCGCCGAACCGGCGGCGGACGATGGCGGCGGGTGGTGGTGGACAGCAATTGCGGGATGATGAAAGGGAAGAAGGAGACTTTCACTGTTTTGATTCTTTTTATGATTCTCAGACAAAGAAACACATTTTTTTTTTTAAATTCTCAATTCTCTTCCCAATTTGTTCCCAGGGACAAAAATTTTACCAAACGCGATTCTCGTCTCAAATTGATTATGGGAACAAAAAATCAGAATCAAGCACTGTTTGGCACATTGCCAAACAGCCCCTAAGTGGCAATTGCATGGATAAAGGTTTCATTGTATGCTCTCTAGGTTAGGGCACAACATATTCTTTTTTTTTTTTTTATTAAGGTTTAGCTGGATTTTCTCCATTTTGGGTTGAACGATTGGCCTACTGGCACTTTTAACTTTCAGCTTGAATGGGGAGTTGAATTCAATTGAAATCGATGAGATTTACTTCCGCATTGTTTGCACATGCCAAATAATTATATTGGCTATATGTTTAAGATGACCAAGTTGTCAATATGGATAAACATGTGACTAATGCTTGACCCATCATTGATGATCACCAGGACCAATATCGATATCAGCCATCGACATTAGCGCACATCAAAAGCGCACTTTGGTGACTACTGCCAATCATCATTGGTATACAATGACGAATGGTTAACAACTATTGATAGAGGTAGCGATGAATAAGAACCAGCAAACCATCAAGGTCTTTGAATGAATAGGAGAGCATCGAGATTCACCTACAAATCCAAGGTTAGCAGGGGACGAAGCAATTGAGATCGTGGAGCAAGCAATCATGTGTTTTTAAAGAAAAGCTGCTCGAGAGCAAGATTAGGAGATCATGAGAGCATGAGCACAAGACTTTTGGAAGTGAAGGAATATTGGTGCAACTGCAAGAAACCGCTTGGGATGGATGTAACCGTTGGAAACTGTCCGAGAATAGTTACCACACTGCCAATATATATACCACAATCCTCTATTGAGTAGCCACCAACACAAATAAAAAAAACTTACCATCCTTCTGTTATATGTATTTTTATTTTCTAAATTTGAGTCGTCGATTAAATTCTGGCATGTGTCTTAGTTGTAGTTCCTAGCTTCATATCGTCAATTAAATTCTAGTAGGTATCTTTATCTTGGCATTGTCAAACTTTGTTGTTATTAAATACCAGCAGAGTTTGTTTACATTTGGTTCGTTTGTAATGGCTATACTTGTCAAGTCTTGTTGTCAATTATATTCCGGCATGTTTTGTGTTTGTACTGTTTGGTTTGAAGTAAAGCTGTCAATTTCCTTGTTTGCCTGCATATTTCCTGGCTGTATTGGCGCAGAATGTGTCCTTTTACTAAATAATTGGTCAATGACTTTCGACGAAAGGTATTTTGTCTCAAGGGAAATTCCAGCAAAACACTACATAATTACAAATTAGGCTCTGGCTTGAGAAATTGCGAATTTTGGAGATTTTGAGAAATTGCGAATTTTGGAGATTTTGAGACGTGGGGCTAGATTTTGTATGAAGGAATTTCATCTGTTTTGCTGTCTGGCTTGTCTTTTAAGCAACAATATCTATTATCAAAAAGTCTTTAGCAAGTTTGATGGAGCAACAGAAAAGTGTGGCCGATGATAATCTGGGGTGCGCTGAATTTTTTTGAGAAATGTAGTCGAGGTGCATTGGCGACAGAAGTATTTGAGATGACGAGACAGTTTGGACAAGCTCTTTAGTTTTTGTACTCGTGGTGAAATATGACCATCTTAACAGATGTATCCAAGGCAGTCCTGTATTTGTGTTCATAATGAGATCTATCACATTGGTGAGTTTGATGTTCAAACGGGTGATTTAGCTCCGAATTATGTTCAAACACTCGATCAATAATCATAGTGCGTAAATTTCAATTCGGGGAAGATGTCAGTGTGTGACTTCGACTATTTCGAAACCGATTGTGGAACAGTCCGGAGAATCTTCTTCTGGATGAAGCAATCTGCATGTGGGGCCTGTTGTGGACAGCTATAAATACACTGCATCCGCTTCTTGTCATGCCTTGGTCGGATTGGAGGATGTCGTTTTGGTTTTCACTGTTGAATTAGTGATGAAGTAGCAAACTTTGTTTCTCTGCATGGATTGAACACGAAAGCAAGGTATATATTCACTAAGTTGATTTTGGCTATCAGCTATCAGTATTGTTGCCATCTGGATCAGTGCCACCTTATACCTGGAACTGAAAGCTCACCGATGCTTGTTTGCTGTTCTATGAGGGATGAGAGCAGCATTGCCTTGTGAACGTTACACATTGCGTACCAGCAATTGCATCATTCTTATCAATTTGCTCAGTATCTCTACACGGAGACCGTGGAGTTTGCAAAGAGAATTTATCTTAACAGAGCTAGGAAGAGGCTGGCGATTCGCCGCAGTGAACTGAGATTCCTGGCTGTGGGAGGGTTGAGAGAGAGCCATCTACATATACTGGCTTCCCCTGCGCCCTTCTTTTATTGGTTTTTGCAAAGAGGCTGTTTTCATGATTCAAAAACCCTTCGCCTTCTTGTCACCGACCACAAGCGGGCAACTTCTTTGTATGTTACACCAAAGCTCATGCATGAAAATATTGTCAGAACTTGTCGGATTGTCGGTTGCCCAATTGGGCTGCCTTCTGTTAGTTTTCTCTTCCCTCCATTGTTCAGCAACTCAGCTGACCCATCTTACAAGTGCACTGCGGACTTCAGTGGACAAACTGATAAAATGAATGTTCCACGGCTATTTTACGCTTTAAAACTCTCTGGCCTGTCGCCAGCATCAGTAGTAAGTATCGGAAAAGACCGTGGAGGACCTCGCCGTGGGCTATGTAGCCACCAGTAGTCGATTTCATCAGCCACATCAATGGCGTATGAGATCAATTTCCAAGTTTCGAGTGGTGAGACTCCTCAATCCCTACCTCCTGCTCTCTCTCTCTCTCTCTCTCTCTCTCTCTCTCTCTCTCATGTGAGGTGATCAGCAACCGCCACCGTAGTGGTTGGAGAGGACATTTGAGTCATTCGACCACCCCAACGGTGGTCTATAAAGAAAGATCAGAGGAGCAAAGACAAGCATTACCTTGCTGTTAATTAGTTTTGGACGGCTTTGGATGGATCCAAGCTTTTGTTTTTATATATCTTCTTTTATTTTTATTATAATTTTCACTTTTAAACTTTTACTTTTTTTTTATAAGGCGTTGGAATCGAAATTTATATTTAATATTAAATTGTTCACGTCTCAATCTCATTGAAAATGTCAAAATTCGAATCCCTCACTTCTTTCTTATCGAGAGAGAAGGTGAACAGGGTATCAATTTAAAAAGAATCGTTAATTTGCACTTCAGATCCGGACAAGCCCAACCACATCGTCAAGCCCATGATCGTCCCCGCTATCATCAGCCTCCGACATGGCACAACCTAATTGGACCGGCTGGCGGAAGGAGAAAAAACACAGGTACTTTTTACACATGGATTAGCTCTGCGAAACAGTAACAGACATCAGCTCATCAGTCGTCTTTTTCTTGTTCTTTTTTTCCCATCAGACAACTATAACATTAGATTCACGCACACGGCCCGGATTTCGAATGGTGCTGTCCGCCCGGATTTCGAATGGTGCTGTCTTTTCTATTTCGGCCAGTTCATTATTCACGCATTTTTCGGGGCAAAGCATATTCTCTTCTGAAAAAAGAACGCTTTTCTTTTTTTTTCTCTTTCTTGCAAAAAATTCTTTCTCTCGCTCTTTTCTTGTTTTTTTTTGCTGGGTCTCCCCTCGACAAGTCCTGTTTGCAGATGCTGCCGATTCCCTCCTGACTTCCTGAGTCCCCAAAGCCGGGTCCTCCCCCCTTCTCCCTGTACGAATGCTCTGTAATTGCACAGGCGTCTCTCGCCCGGTCTCGCCCGCAAGTCCTGGACTTCATCCATACAAAGTCGCGATTTCTCTGACGTGAACGGATCGTGCTCCTCTGCCCATTCGTACCCTTTTCCTTAGCTAGTAAGACAATCCGCTCCAAAGTTTTTTTAATTCTTTATAATCCTCTCTCTCTCTCTCTCTCTCTCTCTCTCCTCTGAAATTCAGTTCCTCTGTTCTTGAAATCACTTGTGGCGTAATCTTTTCTTGCCACGACCGTCTCCATTTGCGCAGCCATGGACGACGTGAAAGATAAAGTCAAGGGGTTCATGAAGAAAGTCAACAACCCTTTCTCCGGCGCCTCCTCCACCGGCAAATTCAAGGGCCAAGGCAGAGTCTTGGGCTCGTCTTCGTCTGGTCCCACCAATCCGATCCCTGCACGCCCTCCTCCTCAATCCGTCCAGAGTCAGCCGAATCCACCCCCACCTCAAGTCAGTAATCCTAGACCTTCTCAGCCCCCTAAAGCCGCTGTTCCGGATCGGGGCAAGCTCGGCTCCGCGCGTAATGCGGAGCCGGATCGGAAGCCGGTTAACGGGTTCGATCCGTTCGGTTCTCTTATCACTACTGGGAAGAGATCTCAGAATGGGTATTCATTGAACATTGTGGATTGCCCCATTTGCAATAGATCTTTCCGGTCTGAAGAGGAAGTTTCTGAACATGTGGATAGCTGTGTTGCTGAAAGTCGGGTCGAGTATGATAATGAAGTCGGTGCGCAGGGTTTGCCAAGTGATGAAGCGGAGGGGAGGAATGAATTGGAGGCCTGCGTTGGCACTTTTGTGTCGGCGAAGCCGCCAGAGAGTTCGGTTGATGTCGTGCTTAAGTTGTTTAGGAATATAGCTAGGGAACCGGAAAATGCAAAGTTTAGGAGGGTAAGAATGAGCAATCCTAAGATTAAGGAAGCAATTGGAGATGTTGCAGGAGGGGTTGAGTTGTTGGAGTTTGTCGGGTTTGAGTTAAAAGAAGAGGATGGGGAGATGTGGGCCATGATGGATCAACCTGGCGAGGAGCAAATACGGTTAGTTAATAGGGCTGTGGTTTTACTGGAACCGAAGAAGTTTGAAGAAAGTAAAAAGATTGATGATGCCCCTGCAGTGGTCCCTTCCGTAGTCGACAAACCAATGGAAAAGGAGAAGATCGATAGGCAGGTTTGTTGAATGTTCTGTTTGATTGACCTTGTTAGCTCTTGCTAAGAAGCTTTTCCAGCAATGACTTTATCTGTTGTTCAAACTCTCTATGGCATTATATTTACTAATGTTGCTGCATCTGTCATAGTTTCCATGCCGGTTTGTTAAGCATATTTCGTATTGAAACTGGAAAGTGAAGGAAAGAGTTATTGGATGCACATCTAGTTTTGGGAATGGATATACCTACGGTGCTTACTTTTCTTATTTATGTTACGATAGGTTTTGCAGTGTGAAATTAGCTTCATCTGAGTATCCGACTAGAACTGGAAAATATTGGGAATTTCATATTGCAGTTGCTTATTTCTTAACGATGTCAGTACATTAAGCTCAATATCCGTGTGCTTTGATATCTCCGTGGTGCATATTGGATTGTGATGGTAAAATATTTGACTCTAAAAGTTACCATGAGATAAGGGAAGTGAAGCTTAAATTTGAATAATGCTTCTGATGATTTGAGAGTACTTGACAAGTGTGTGCCGATCCTTGGGTTTTAATGTCTGATATCGGCACTCATACCAGTTTAGGATGCAGAATCACTACGTACAGTCCACTACATTTAATTGTTTCAGTTTATCTTTTTCTGATATTATTTTGCACGACTTCTGTTAGCAGAATGCTATTAAATTACCTAATAAGTGCTTGCCGGCCTGCACTACATCATTTCATATCTTACATCAGAGTGAATGTAGACTTCACATGGTCTTGTGTCAGTGTTATGTCCCTATGTGATTGTACAATTTGTCAATAGACAGATACGGGTGCTGTAATTGGGTGTATTAATTATTAGGGCCATTATTTCAGCTTATGTAGTGCCCTTCCTTGGTTATTACTCTGACTTCGCTTTCTTCTATGCGATCTAGATTCGGGTGTTCTTTTCTGTGCCGGAAAATATAGCGGCGAAAATTGAGCTGCCGGCTTCTTTCTATAATCTTTCAATGGATGAGGTGAGACGAGAAGCAGAGATGAGGAAGAAGAAGATGGCAGAGTCTCAGCTTTTGATCCCCAAGTCATACAGGGAAAAGCAGCTGAAGGCCGGAAGGAAAAGGTACACCAGAACCATCATCCGTGTTCAGTTTCCAGATGGTGTGGTTCTTCAAGGTGTCTTTGCTCCTTGGGAGCTAACAGGTTCTTTATATGAGGTTTGTCCTTTAAGTCACTCTTGCTTGAGTTTATAATTGCTGTGCACCATCCTTTCATTTGTGCACGATTGACTTGACTAGGCTACTGTCAAGGCAAAGATTGATGTCACCTCCTAGACGATGGATGTCTTGGTAGATCCAATGAATGCGAGATTTTCTTCCTGTAGTTCATGTATACAATTGTGTTGTGAAGGGGTGAGCATGAAATGGCAGCTCTCAAGAGCAATTGATAAAAGGGGGAGGGGGGAAAGACAGTGGCTTTTGGTCTTTCCTTGAGATTACCTGATTGAACTTGTGTTTTCTGCTTATAGTATGCGAAATTCTCTTCCTCAAGTCTGTATCTTTGGTCTACCTAGAGTATGATTTTGCCTAATGTTTCGTTATTCTTTAAGCTCCTCTAACTTTAAACTAGCCTGTTCTTATAAAAATTGTGAGTCTCAGTACAAGTATATACCTTTTGGCACCCATCAAGAACTCTGCTTACCACCACCTAAAATTTGCTGCCATAGATAAACCACATGCTGGAGTTGGGTACCCGTGGTTTTCTAGTAATGATCCGTGATCAATAGTGGTCGCGTTTTCAGGGCTGAGACGACTTCCTTAACATACATTTCATGGGAGGACATGATTGGATTCCATATTGTAAAAGAAATTACCTTTGAAATATTTACTAATTGGAGAATTTGCCTTGCTGTAATGTGAGTGTTGTCTGTTATCCTGGGGACTACCAGTATTAATACTACCTTGACCAACTTATGATCTGGGACATGTTTTTAGTTGTTGTGGGTGGATAGCTGTTTCCGATTAGTAGGCTCAGTTCCTTATAACTTCATTTAAAGGCCTAAGAGATTGTCTGGCCATTATTTCCTCTTTTTACTTGAGGAAAGTTTGTTTCACAATGGCAACAGCGCATCGTGAGGTGCTTTTGATGCAGTCTCCTAAATTCTTGATCTTGAATAACCTCCATCACTTTCTTCTTCCTTGCTGTCCTCCTTTGGCCTGCTACTATGATATTAAGTCCCTACCCTAATTGATTAAATCAGATGTTACCTGGGTTTCTAATGTTGCTGCGGGCCTCTGGTTGATCTGCCATAGGTGTCATCTGTGGGTGCTGGATGGTTGACCGTTGAAATCTATAAATGAATTCAAGGCTCCACTCCTAGGTCCTATAGAGTTTCTGAGCACACTATCAATCCAGTCAATGCTAGATTTTTAATTTTCTTGACTCGTTTTCAATAGTGAACCAATCACTGTCTTTGTTGTTCGGCCCTGCTGCCAATAGTGTTACTCATCTTTTGCTCAAATCTTGAATAATTTTCTTTCATCTTCCACAGCACCGTTAGAAGCTACTGCACCTTTTTCTAACTCTCTGCTTCACTGCAAAGATCAGAACATTGTGTCCTGGTATTTAAAGTTTGACTCGGACACCATATGTTAAGATGAGCCAGTGGAGGATGCTTAAAGCAAACATCGTCTCATAGCAACAATTTTAATCCTTTTATGCAGTAACATTTATATTCTGGTACTCGTCTTGCAAATTGGTTCAATCACGTGGTTTCCATTTGCTTCCGTGCCTCTTTGCATGGGCAAAGCATGTTCGCATGTGCATCAGCATTCATGCTTGTGCACAGGCTTGTGCCACGGGAGACATCCGGTGGAGTACCCAAATTGAGTTCTAGCATGCAATTTCTACTCCATTTTATGGCTAATTTCACTAGACAGTGACCAAAATTAGAGTAATGGGTAGCTTTCACCTGCTTTGATCCCTTGTGATTAACTGCTGATCGACAAAGGACTAGCTTGTCACGTTGACCCGATGTTTCTTTGCGCCCAGTGGCAATGATAGGTTATATCACTTCTTGTACGTTGTATATGAGTAATCAGGAAATTCGAGCTGGTGTATTTTGCTGACTCTAAGAGGATACCTTTGCTTTATCGCAGTTTGTAAACGCAGCTCTCAAGGACCCCTGCCTGGAGTTCGAGCTGATGCATCCCGTGCTCATCAAACGGCGAGTGATTCCACATTCCCCTGAACCCGGCCAAAGAGCGACGACTCTCGATGACGAGGATCTGGTCCCTTCGGCTCTCATCAAGTTCAGACCCATTGAAACTGATTCCGTGGTCTTCACCGGACTCCGGAACGAACTCCTCGAAATCAGTGAACCCCTTCAGTAGTCCCAACACCCGGAATCCCGAAAATTCGCCCCAACCCACTTGCAGGCAGCTGCCTGTGTGGCCGCTCCAGATTTGCCTGCTCTCGAAGGTGTAGCGAGTTCTATGCACCTCTGTTCATGTGTTATTGTATACGCTTTGCTTGTTACAGACATAGTTGTTTGTACGTGATCCTTGGTGGAGGATGATGGCGTCATAATCGTGTACAGACCAAAAATCCTACCTCAACTCAACACTGTGTATTTACCAAGAAATCACTATTCGGTGTAAGATGCAGCCGATTCATTTGGGTGGATATACGAGAGCCAAACGCTAAAAACTTCCCATTCCATTGTAATGGATAAGATATTCTGACTTGGAAGAAGAAAAAGAGTCTTGTCTTATTGCTCTGCTGTATACTCCAAAAACTCTAATTTGGCTTCAATTTAGTTCTCAATTACTCGGATTGTTCGATTATCCTAGGCTCGTCCACTGAATTTGTCTTTTAACCGATGTATGGATTCCTGTCCAGTGTGTAAATGAGAGCGTCAACTCGAATATACTCTCAACAGCCCTGTTTGATTTATTATGCGCTGATGCTTTTGATGTAATCTCTCCAACTTTGCCTAAGTAAATGAATATTAAACATACTTTTGACCCCAAAAAAAAAACTTGAATATAGCCCTCTTTGAGTACAGATCACTTCATAAACAGACTACACTAGAAGGGTCCTAATATCCATGACATTGCTCTTATGTCCAATAAGAGCATGCTTGAATAATTAAATATTTGATATTAGAATGCACATGTCGAGCCTTGGATTGCACTGCACGCATTTAATTCCATGTTAGGTAATCGAGGCTATTTGACTAGATTGGATAGGATAAGATAGTATTTCCAAGTATTCTAAATATATTTTGGTACATTGACAAGACGCTAAGTAATGATATACCTTAGATGTTTGGTAGAATACCAAATAAAGTATCTATTAGAAATTGCGTTGGTAGGAATGAATCATCAGCAACAACCCGGCGAGGATGTAGACTACTTCATGGTGGTTGCCACCTTCGAATTTTGAATTTGTGTGCGCGTGTGACAGAGAGAGAGAGAGACAGAGACAGAGAGATACAGATCTCGAGTTGTGGCCTGAAAGCAACGACCGCCCACCGTCGCAGTTATATAACCTTGATCACTGCTCGATGGCTCCCCCCCTGCCTTTGCCGCATGTGACCACCTCGACCGGTGGCCATGTCCAAAACCATCTTGGATGTTCTCGTCTAGAGTGTGGTCCTAGTCAACAAAAACGATGAACTTATCCTATCCAAGGTTGTTTGTACCAGCTACCATTAGCAACCTAAATGTTTAGGCTCGGATAATTTCGTCTAGTGTGTGATGATTTATCTCTTTGCTCTATAGGCATGATTGTTGTCGAGGATTGGTGAAAAAAAAAAAGATTGAATTTTTCATACATAACTAGATCTTGAGCACGTGTTGTGTGCACATGTGGTCCACACGAATACAAAAAATCAATTTGAGGGACTATATCAATCATGGAAACTTTTCGCATGTGAAATTAAAACTCAAAATTTAGAAAATAACATCGAGAAACAAGAGGTTGCCAACAACGCGTCGTTGCCTGGAAATTTGTGGATCATACTATGGATTAGTGGATACGTGGCTGCGAGTTAGTGAATCAATGAGACAAAAAATTGCAGGTGATTATCGTGTATTAAATCGGTGGACAAGTTGCGTGCGTTTTAACCGCTTTGATATTTTGAGTAGGTACAATAAAAAAAATGAAAGACGTTTTCTTAAATATGGGGATGGGCCCCAGATTCAAAAGTTCGATTTATAATGGACGTAGATCGATACCCCACGGGACGGCTTATCTAGGGGACAAATTCTGTGGACGATTCTAGGAAGATAACGAGGATAATACTCTCGAACAAAGCAGCGGTCGTACCTACTCGCCGTGGGGTTGCGTTAAATCGCCTCGGCCCAGTAGAAATGCCAAAAGGCAGTCCCCATTCCAAGAATATTAGGATTACCAGCACTTAATTGACCGATTTATTAATTCGGATATATTAAAGTTGTACTTAGCACATGGTTTTTGTCAATAAGATAATATATACATATAGCATAATGCCCTAAAAAGAAGTTCTACTTTAATTCCGGTCCTAATTCTACCCTAGACTTTTTTTTGTTAGGTACAATCCAAATTCTACGTTAAACTTTTTTTTTCTCATAGAAAAACCCTAAGTTTAGATCTAATTCTAATTTTCCTCTAATCTTTTTATTTTGTCTCGTAAAATGTCATCTACTTTTATTTAAGTCTCAAATCTGCCCTCATCAACCCTCCGTTCACAATTGCCCTTAATGATCCATTTGGCATTTCGCCAAAAAAAAAAAAATCTTCTAGAAATGAATTTCTATATTAGCAAAAACAATGTCTTCATAGATTTAAAATTTAGGTAAGAACTAGAGCAATTAAGATTCACTTTCTTCAACTGCTTTTACTTTTAAGAGTCTTCCTTCTATATTGCTCAGGGATCTTTGATTTAACGCTTGGTCTTCAATCTCTTGTGTTAAAAATTGTTATGTCTCCCAAGGTCGAAATGCTCAAATAGCTCGTGTTTCAGAGATTTTCATCTCTTGGTTGTCAATAAGAAATTTTGGATAGAGGATTAACGAGGGCAAATTTGTGGCTCAAACAAAAGTGTGTGGTTTTTTATGAAATTGAAAAAATTATTGGGTAAAATTGAGGTTGAAGGGTAGAATTGGGATAATATTCAAAGTTTGAGGATTTTTATGGGACAAAAAAAAAGTTTAGGATAGAAATAAGCTTGGATCCAAAGTTGAGGGTTCTTATGGAACAAAAAAAAAATGATAGAATTTGGTAGAATTTGGACTAAATCTAAAATTGGGTTTTTTTTTCTTGGAATATTAGGCTATTTATAAATATGCATGACTTTGCAGGTATATTCTGTATTATTTTGGTACATGTCGCCTACTTTCTTCCGAATTGAACACTTTGCTCAACTTTTTTAGTTTGATATGGGTTAGTGGCCACGTAATTAATAAATTAGAATTATACAACAAGCTATCTTAGATCATTATCGTCGATTTCTTATTTTGACAATAATTATGAAGAATTCCTCATCAGATGTGACATGTTCGTTATTTTAAAATACCTTCATGGACACCACATCCATAGAAACAAAGGGTCTTAGTCAATATATGTCAGCATAATAAGATTTACGTGCATTGATGAAACTAGTCAAGGCAAAAAGTCGAATTAAATATATGGAAATTTAAATGAGTAGATAAGATCAATTGGGCTTTTTTAGGGTTGTTTTATTAAATTGAGAGGCTATATTATTCATCAAAAGCGGACGACAGATTCCAATTTGTCCTCAATTAAATATACACGAATTACAAACACCGGTACATTATTGGGTCTCGTCAAATTTATTTTTTTTATTCCATGCTTAATATATTTTCCCCCCTTTTTTTATATAAATGCTGACTAGATAATTCACGTGCGTTAAGCAAGCCAACGCATCTTCCAGCCACGAAGCTGTTGCGGTAGTAAATTTAAATAATTTATTCTCTTGTGAAAATTGAGGAATATGAAAAAAAAAATAATAAATAAATGTTTAAAGCTGTACCGGAGAGGGTCAGTAAGCACGTGCGAACCGCCTTTAATTTTCGACCACACTTTCACGTGTGGACGTGGTCCCCTCCTGCAACCCGATATATCGTCAATTTCTCGCTTCCAATTTCCGCGACGAGAATGACGATATTTTGGGCTTTTTTCCCCCTTCGTACTGTTTTTTGGAACTCTTCTTCTTTTGTTTCTTTTGTAATTTCGTGAGCTTAAAATGCACTAAAGCAGCTTAGATAATGTGTTGATTAATTGCATAGAACACCACACTACGTTACTAATTATTCATAAGTTACACCCGGAATGAAACTCGGCATTATTCCGAATTTGTAAAGGAAGCCTAGTTTGTATATAATTTGATAAGAGGGACGATCATAGTTTTGATCCAATCCCAAAATCGATAAGACCAAACCAATCGGTTGTTAAGGATTCCCGTAGGAAATAGGTCTGGTGTTCTGTTCCCAAAATTGGGAACTGACAATAGCTAGTTTAGTTTTCGGTTTTGCACAAAGAACTGACTAATCAGACCAGATTGGCCTGCCTTATTCTTGTTTCAAAAAAATTTCTTTTATTATGGTCGTTTATTGATTTTTAAGTGAAGCCCATGATATGTTCTGAGACTTTTACGCTTCAATGATTAAATTTTGCCGGGGGGAATTAAGGAACGGATGGCAAATACTATAGTTCCATCTCCATCTTATATTAGCAAAGCAATTTCGGATTGGTGTGTGCATTTAGGCGATCATTGCATAACAGCATATGCTAATTTGTACGCTTCCGAGTCCATCACTCAAAAGCATGCATGTATTATGAAAAATAGAAAATAAGAATAGCCAATCCAATTCTCACACTGAAACTGATCTCTCCTAATTAATAAAACCTATAAAAAAATTATCAGGTTATAGATATGGTTTCATAGTTTGGTTCAGTTTCGAAAATATTAAATAAAACGAACCATGGAAACTGATTTGGTTTGATCTGTGAACCATTTTTTTCGAAATGGAACTATTAAACCAAATCAAAACACAAAAACAAAAAACAAAACAAAATGAGTCATTTGTATGTGAGTCGTTCAAATCGATGGAATCCACAAAGTCCACCAGATTTAACAATATGGTGGATGCATGCAATTCATCAAGTTTATGGGGATTCATTTGTCTTTGAAGAAATAGGAGATGATTAATTTTGGTGGGAATCGATGATATGAAAGTTGAGCGTCTTAAGTGGTATGACTAACGTCAATGTGATTTTTTTTTTTTTTAAATTTACAAGATTTTCATTTTTTTTTTTTACTAAGGCCCAACAACTCTCATTGACTACTGGGGTGAGGGTGGTGTGGCCTATACTTAGATTTGGGCAAGGACATCACGACTCTCATTCATAGTTAGGCAAGGGCTCGCGGCTCTCCCCAGTTGCATGTGAGGGCCCAGATCTAAGCAAGAACTACATGCCCTACGCAATGGTTGACGTCCCTTTGCCAACCCTTAACAATAAATAAAATAAAATAAAAATTAAAGAAGAGGAAAAAATTAATAAAAATTAGAAATTTCATAATAATTAAAAATATTGAAAAAAATTTCACATGAGCATCATCCATTTCATGTGAAAAGGCTAGTGTTTATATCATCAATTTCAAGTTAAAATTGATCGAATAAATTATTGACTAATTTAATTTACATGAGTACAATAATTGGGGAACTTTTTTTATGCTCTTTTACGAAATTAGCAAAGGCAGCATTTCTCATTTATTCCAAGCTTCAATCATGTGTCATTGACGAGCGAGAAGGGACCACGATGGACTAGTCAGGAACGCATTTCTCTGTGATATGATATTTGAGATGTGCGTTGTGCCACATGTGGCATGTCTCTTTAGTCAAATATGTCGTGCAATTTGCAAGAAAAATACATGCGTGCCCACATGTTACATCAATAGGGAAATGCCTCTGTTGGGACCAACACGAATCGACTCAATAATGATTGCGTCTAGTATTCGCTAATGCACTGCTCATTTGGCACAACCAAGAATTGACTACTGGAAAATTTAAGTTCTGAATTTTAAGGGCAGATAATTGTAAGTATCAAAAATAGAATAAAAAAAGCTATTTGATGATAATTGAGTTATTGATATTTGGGTATTTTAAGCTCTTATCAAACATAGAGAAATCGCCATTATCAATAGAATTTATTAATGTAGTCATGGAGTCCCAGATTTTTAATTTTTAGCAAATAATTGAGTTTTCAAGATGACCTGTCACTACTCATATATTTTTAGTGGAATGCATGTAAATGAACATTGAATTTCAATGTATCAAATTTTCCTAGAGATTCATCAATTGAAGATAACTTGAAAAAAAAATTGTTACCTTCTCAGCATCTATTTTTATTTCAAAATGAAAGTCACTAACAATTTGAACATGAAGTATGTATTTTGAAACAGTAAAACAATTCACAATGATTTTATATTGCCATCTAAAGGAAAACAAGTTTCGTTGGAGAGTGTTACATAGGTCGATTCAATCGTTGCTTGAAGGAATTTTCTGTAATTGTATGGTGTCTTTCGTAATAGTAATCCACCATGATTTTACATTCTTGCTCAAAGGAAAATGGGTTTTGTTTGAGGGTTATTTAATAGGCCGACTCAATTAGGATTTTTTTTTAGTTAATCTTAGTTTATTTCTATTCTAACTTTCACTTTCAAAATTTTGCTCTACCTTCTTGACTTGTAATTAAATTGTCTTTATTCTAACCCCTAATAAGGTAGGAATTCCAACTCCTCACCTTTTTCTTTTTATGTTGAAAAGGTGATCACTGATCTAAACTTTAGTGGTCGACTCGGTCAGGGTTTCAAGCCGAAAAGTTTCGGACAGAAACAATTCTGCCAAAATACAAGAAATGCCACGTCAGCGTCGCGTGTTCTTCACCCTGAAAAAGCACGAGCCAGATCTCATGAACTTACGCACGATCGCGAGAGCTCCGCCCGTGACGATTTTAGCTTTTTTATCCGCCCCGAGGAGAGATTTTTCCTCACATGTCTCAAAAACCATTTTCTCGCCCCCCCACCCCGCCCGCGCCGAGAAATCGGCGATCCGAGCGAGAGAGCCCCGCGCGGGGCGCCGATTAAATCGGCCCACGCGGTGACACGCGGCGGCCTCGCAGCGCACGCGGGGGGGCGCTCTCGCTCCCGCACATGTGCGGCCTCTCGGCCGACAACCGGGGCGCGTGCCATTTCGCAATGTGGTGAAATTAATTGGGCGGCGCACGTGGCCGCGCTACCGGCCCACCCGGTCATCCCCGACCGGCCCCACCTGTAGGCCCCCTCCCCCTCGCGAGTCGAAGAAGATCGTGGCCGACCACCTGTCCTCTCCGCGTGGGACTCGACGGTCCAGATCGCTCGGCCCATTAAGCTCACGTGGGAATGCGACTGGATTTCCTGTGCCTCCTCTCCCCTTTCGTTCTCTCTCTCTTTTTCTCCTGTTGAAAAACGAAGCAGCTCTGGCGAGTCTCCTTTTGCTCTGCCTTTCTCCTTTCCCTCTTTCTCCTCGCTCGGGAAGTTGAGGAATTCGCCTCGATTTCGGGTCGGGGTTTCTCGGGTTCCTCGGGTTTCGAGATTTCGGAGGTGGGTTCTCGTCCGAATCTGGTGGGTGGGGGGGCTTGGTCGGTGGGCGAGAGGTTGGTGTGCGGTTGAAAGCCAGCCGCGACGCGCGCGCGAGAGAGATGGAGAGGGACTTCCTGGGTCTGAGCTCGAGAGAAACGTTGAGCGTCGTGAAGGAAGAGGCTGGCAGGGAGGCTTGCGGAGACTCATCCGGTTCGTCGTCCCTTCCCCTTTCGTCTCCGAGTATTCTTCTCCATACGTTCTTTTCTTTGGCTAATTGAGTCAAACTTCCCAGATGTTGATTTCCTGTTTTGATTTTTTTTTGGGTCCCGAAATAAGTTTGAATTCCGCTCGCACGGCTTGGACTTGAGGGCAATTTGCATGTTTTTTTTTTTTTTGGGTCCTTCAGATTAAGATGCATGATGCAGGGGGAAAAAGAGATGGGTGGAGAATTGGATGTTTTGCTTTAGTTGTCGAGTAGTTCGTTTACGTCGATGGTTCAGATGTGTTGTTCGGGTCCGAGTTGTTCAGATAAAGATTGATGGTAAATGCGATAAATGTTGGCTTTCTGGTTATGATTTTCCATTTTTGGTATATATGGGTGAGTTCTTTGAGTGGCAGTTCCATAAATAGCGAATCCTTTATTCGCGCGTTTCCTGTGGTTGTGAGGAGAGAACTTTTCACCCTGTAGGCTTCGCAGCTTGAATTTCGATCTTTTTGCTAATTTTCACGGGCATGGGTTCGATTCACCACGTGGAGTGAGCTTATCTCCTGATTTTCTGTAATTTTCTTTCTGGGAAAGCCAGATCCAGAAAGCTTCAGTGTGTTTCTATGGTTTTTTTCCTCTTTTTTTTGGTGGAAGTATTTGCTAGGTAGTTCTGTTGAGAGTATATGCCAGTGTTCTGTCAATCCAGCAGCTGATAGAAAGAACCAAGATATTGTTCAGTCCATTTGTGGTTCACTCAGTTCATTTTATCATGAAAAAAGGATAGTTCTAGCTTACTGCGCATGACTTATATTGGAGTTCGTAGTCTTGTGGTCGGTCTGGAAGTTCATTTCTGGTGACCATTAGAACCATATATTAAACACATATGCAAGTCTTGGTCATGCGTGAGTAGATTTCAATGAGCTCAAATTAACGTTTCTAGTACTAAAGCTCACATGCATGGTTTCTAATCAGGTCTTGTACATTAGAACCATCATATGATGCATAACCAAAGGTAATTCACATTGGGAAACACGTGATACAAGTCTTGGCCATGTGTGAGCAAATTATGAGCTCAAATCAACTCAAGAGGCTCAAATTAGAGGTTCTAGTCAGCCAGGATGCTCCTTTTGAAAGCTTTTTTTTTTTTTTTTTAGAGGGGGGGGGGGGGTGGGAATATTTGCATGGACATATTTGTAGTTCATGAGAATGGAGTGGCGCGACTTAATGATTTGGGGATTGAAGTTGATGAGCAATATGGCTTTCTTGCAATCTGTTCTGTAGGATTGAACAATGGTTCATCAGGAATGCGATGGCCATTCTTGAACAAGGTCTCTGCAGTTCCTCATCTGATGTCCGTTAAGGCTGCTCAGGATGAAAAGACCAGAAAGGTCAGCGAACCAATTGTCTCTTCTGGATCAACGCACATCCCAGTTGCAGATGCGTATGATTCGAGTCGAAGACGTACTGTTGTCGAAGTACAGGTATTCTAGTCTCCTTTCTCATACTCTTATAGGTGTGAATTCTGTTTTGCAAGTGTTATGCTGACACCACATCCGGAAAGGTGTCAGCTCAGTGTTTTTGGTTAGTTTAACTTGTAGATATTGGTTATCTCAGCTGTTTATTTATATAGCTTTTGTTTTTTTGGTTGATTTGAATGGCCTTTTAGTTTTTCAGCCAGAAAGTTGAATAGTTGGAAACATGGGACTCTTTTGCTATTTTTTTCTGTAACTGTTGCAATCAATTTTGCCAAAATCAAACTCTCTTTTAGAACTTCTGTTCAGATGGTCCTTCTGCCATGTGACTTTCGACTAATGGCTCGTACACTTTTTCTTTCAAACTAGAGTTCCTTCAATCGTCACAGACAAGGTGGCTCGCAGTTTCCGCTGACATCTTATCCTCAACAAACTCATCCCCGGGATGCGAGGGCACTTCCCCTCTCAAATCAGGGAATTCCCACCTTAATAGGTGAGCCTTTCTTCAAGACTCACTTCACTGCCACTGGACAGGCTGTACCAGGTGGTATGATCACGCAAAAGCTACCAGGAGGTGTTCTTGTTTCTGCCCCAAATTCAGACCACCTTACCACTGCTTCGACAATGGGAACCGCTGAACCATGGTAACTGTCTTTGTGCTTAGTAATCTCCTTGTTTTTAGCCTTCCACTTTTGCTCTAGATTTCCAGGGTCCTGAATCAGATTTTCATTTGATATTGAAGACTATGAAATCTTTAAGATTCTGCAATGTTTATAAATTAAAATGTTTTTCTTATAAAAGTGGGGAAGCAAAAGGTCCTTTTTTGGGGGCTGAAAGATACCAGAATTGATCTGGATTGAAAGACTGGTATACTTTTTTGAAACCATTGAAGCATCTTAATGAGATGGATCTGGATGGACCTCCAAAGAATGGGGCCTTTGGATGTGTTTCCTTTTCTTTGGAAAGTGGTCTTATTTTTTCCAGCTAGGCACTCATGATTTTTTTAACCATGTAACAAGTATGCTTTTGGATTTAGGAGTTGAAACATGCTTGGAATTATATGCCTCTCATTGGCAATATCTTTTGCAGGAAAACTATCAAGCCTACGGTGCCTCCTTCTCAATTGACCATTTTCTACGCGGGTACTGTAAATGTTTATGATGATATCTCACCTGAAAAGGTGCTTTCTCTATCTTTTCTCTTGATTTCTCTACTCTTGCCCTTAAGATAAGAAGCTTGATTTAGCTAAGTTGTGCGTGTGATGTGTAGGCCCAAGCAATCATGCTCCTTGCCAAGAATGGGGCTTCAATGGCTTCTAAGACGTCACAGGCAAAATGCTTTGTTCAAGTGCCTACCACAGCCAACATGGCTGGGGATCACGTAGATCTGAACCAGCCTACTACGCAACCCTTCTCTAGCCTCTCGAGTCCTTTATCAGTATCATCGCATCCAGCTCCTCAATCACGGGGTGGACCAACTGGCAGGGATGAATCAAAGGAAGGAAATGCTAAAGGAGTTGGCACTCCAAGCAAATTGGACGCCCCAAAGATGGTCAGTGTCATGGGATCTATAGCCGCAACGACCATGGTCCCATCGGGTAGGATTCTGATTCGAGGATTGTTTTATCTTTATTCTCTCTCTGCTTTATGAAACTCTCTTTCCATTTGGACGCTTGTTATTTCTTTCCAAGTCCCTTGCTCTTTTCCTGTTCTATCCGATGATCTTGCAAGGTGAATGTCTAAACTTTACTGATTCATGACACTTCATTATTTTCGTGTAGTGTTGGCTAGTAGAATGTCCTTGACAAAACTGTACTCTTAAGTGGAATTCAATTTTTCATGCAGCCATCCCACAGGCTAGGAAAGCATCCTTAGCTCGGTTTCTGGAGAAGCGCAAAGAAAGGTCGGGAACTTTATTAGTTTGAGTATATTACTTCATAGCATGGCCGAAGCTAAGGCTTTAGACAAGCCAATGCCGAATCCGAGACTCAAAAGATACTTTGCTCGGTTTGGCAGAATGATATTCTGTGACTTCTGGCTTTGGCTACGTTTGACTTGTCTCATTTGATTTCTTGGGAAATGAAAGACGAAGAAAGTGACGCTTGATTTTCTGTGTAATCGTAGGGTGATGAGCGTGGCACCTTACAACCTCAGCAAGAACTCTCCAGAGCATGCCACCTCGCACTCAAGCGTTATTGATCGCTCTCCAGCTCTTGCGATGGACAACGGGAGTCCTCTCTGATATACAAGTATATATAAGACTTTAGGATTTTGGTTTACCTGTATGAATTGGATGATTTGGACATAGTCTGTTCTGTGATGTTCTGTTTTTTTCTTCTTCTTGTTTCTTATTCTATTAACTGGACTTCGTGTTGCAAGTTAATCATGTTTCCTTATGTAACCAACGAATAGTTGATTCAATTTTGGAATGAAAAACCTGGATGCTTGCTTCGACTAACGAATGCTGAAAATATTAAAGCTTGTGAAAGGCTTGAGATCTTTCTTGTCTCTGCAGAAGCAGCTTAACTTCTGATTTGATGTTCTTTTTTCCGGCCCATTTTCACAAAGATGAACATTCACTCAAAGATTTATTGGGTCTTTAACAAAGTGTAGCATTCACTATTATCTAGTTAGACTTTGAGGTTAATGACATCGTCGGACATTAAAAGGGTTGGTCTCATGGCAACTGCTTTACAGGCGCATGACATGAGTGGAGATTCGGGACGGTGGACCAACACGTGTTTCGTTCTCATCTCTACCATCATTGTGTGGATGCCTTGTTTGTCGTGTCCGATGTTTTCTCCTCCACAGGATTTCTTTTTCTTTGAGATTCCTTTGGCAAGATCTTCTGGCATATTTTCAGTGGGCTTCATATTCTCACGAGAATTGTCCTCATGAATCATTGTCACCGGAAGGTGTCGGTAAATGAACTGATCTGATGTTACCTCTGTTTTGTCAAAAGTGGCCAGACAGAATCCTGATTTTTTCAGTATGGATGTGAGCTTCTTGATGGGTGCGCGCACACCATCACGTCCTAGCAATTACATGTGAAAAGTGCACAACAACAACCTTGCAAGATATTTTATACTCCTTAAGAACATGACCAGAAATAAAATGCTGGAGAACCTTGAAATTCTCTCATTTGAATCTTGAGAATGGAGGTGATGCGTGATAGGGTGAGTGATTCAAGAACAAAAAATTTTCGACGTCATCTCTTGATCAGAAAATAATCCTCTTGAAACTTCATCGATTGGTTATATAAAACATCTAAAATGACCTCCCATTGATAGCTATCGATATACTATAAGTATCGATAATTAATTAATATTATTCATTTAAAATAATTTATCGAAACACATAATACTCAACTTCTTCATTGGCTTAAATAAGTATCAATGGTTCTGAGTTGGTTGATGGAGTTACGTTGAATGCTCCCGTATCAAGAGGAGATGTCATTACTTACAAAAGAGGAGTGGAGCAAAGGATTGTTGCAACGTGGATGAGTCTCGGCGTTGGAGGGCGATTTCTAGTCTACATACTAGAAAAAGCTAGCCTTTTTGAATTGGCCATATACTTAAGCATCATAACCGGGTAATGATGCTACACACTCCATTTTCGTTTCTAACTCATCATTACATAATGTATAAATTGATGGGATCATTTGAGTAAAATGAAATGGAAACGATTTCTAGTGATTGGCAGAGGCCTTACGGCCATAAACAAATCCAAGAAATTCACGAGCCACTCAATCTGAAGCTCGGAATTACCTTCAAGCCACCGGTTCATCAATGGTCGAATCTCTTCAAAGTGTACCGGTCACACAACTCTCGCTGCTGCTCGATGGCACCTTTTGCGTCACCTGCTTCAAAGAATTCACACGTCGTTTTCTCACACAAGTGGGTCGACTTTTTCTTTCTGTGGCCGCAAAGGCGTCGTCAAGGGAAGAGAGAAGATATCGTCTCCCGCTCACATCACGTCACGTCTCCAGAAGAAAAACGTGCTCTCCATCCCCACCTTCTCCGTGCATGCGGGTTTGTTTCCAATGGGACAGCCCCCACGGATTCGTCGTCGTCCTCGTCAAATGTCGGACCAATCACATGGGCGCGTGTGACAGGTCCTTTTCCGTGCCATCCCACGTCAGTGGCCAGCTTTGAACTAAAGAAAAATTTACTCTCCTTCGGTCAGTCGGTCAGCAGACCCTGCATCATTACAAACTCGTCCTGCGCTTCGAAGATCTTTGCCCTTTTTCACACTCAATCTAGGAATCATGTGGTCGATCTCTTGTCGAGAAACAGGACATTCCTGTGAGTCCTTGACCCCACGCTTTTCTAGTACAAAGCCAAAGAGAATCTCTCTCTCTCTCTCTGGGTTTTTCAAGGTGAAGACTTTTATGGCCTTCAGTTTGAGAGCGGAGTGACTGGTTGCGGATTTCGGAGGTGGGTTTTGGCGGAATCCGTGTTTGGTGATGAGATTTTTGTGAAGCTGTAGAATGGAGAGAGACTTCTTGGGTTTGGGCTCGAGCGAATCGTCGGGTGTTGTGAAGAAGGAGGAGACGAGCACCGAGGCTCGCGGAGGGTCTGGTCTGTCACTTTCTTGAATCTGACAGCACCCCATTCTTGTTCAATTACAATCTCTTTCATTTGCTACTTGAGTTATATCTTCAGCTGGACTCCTTCACGCTTCATGATCTGGGGACAATTGAAAGAAGAGAGAATGAATTCTTTTTGCTTTATTATGACAGTTTAAGACTGATCAGTCTGAGTTGTTACTATGATAATTCGGATTAAGGTTGTTGGAATTAATGCGGAAATTGTTGGATTTTTCTTTTTTGGGTCTAATTTTCCAGTTTTGCTAGGAGGGGGTTTCTGAAATGCCTAGTACGGTAAGGGTATGAATTTGAATGGCAGTTTCTTCATGCCTAATTCTTAACGTGCCGGACGTTCTGAGGTTGGAGAACTTTTGCCCTTTAGGCTTCTCACTTTCTCAGCTAGCATGTTAAATACTCGGGTGCCTTTGATCTTATCTGCTTATTAGTTTTGCACGGCTTGATTTGACAGTACAGAGTGAACTTGTGTGACAGCAGACTGGCGTCTTTTCCTTCTTTTTTTTTCTAAATCTAGCTGCTTATTGGAGATCATGTGTATTGATCTGTCCATGTATAGTCTGTTGATTGCATATTATTCCGAGAAAAGTATCTCTCTACTCAATTAAAAAAAAATTTTCACACTGGGCTCGTGGCAGAGTTTCCGGCACTTCTCTAATTGGATTGCCCTATGGCTCGGCCGTAATTAGTTGCCTACCTGGAGCAAATTAGTAAAGCAACCCACCACCATGGCCCTCACTTATATCCGAGCTCCCAATGGCATTAACCATCATTAGTTTCTGAGTTGAAAGCATCGAAACGGCCTTATCACTGGGTTAATCCTAGGGTGGGTGAGTTACTCGCACTTCACTAAGAAACTGTTCGCGACAGCAAATATTGTACTAGTGCTGAGTTGCATGACTGACCAAGTAATTAAAGATGCGGGGTTGAATAAGATGGATGATATGGCTTTCTTGGAATCTCTAGGATTGAACAAAGTTTCGGGAGCAAGATGGCCATTCCTGGAGAAATTCCATGCCGTTCCTCATTTGAAGCTAGATCTACCGGGACATGGTCTTGTTTCCACCCCAAATTCAGGTCTTCTAGGCGCTGCTTCTACATTGGGAACCACTGAATCAAGGTAACTGCTTTTGTGATTGAACAAATTCTGTGTTTACTTAGCCAATTTGATAGGCTCAACTGCTAAGACGATAAATGATTCCATAAATGCTCTGGGTTGGAACAAAAGTGATTCCTATAGACAATTAAGCAGCTTTCAAGCTGAATGTGTTCACAGCTCCTATCTTTTCGTCCACTTATTCCCGATGGATGGTTTTATTTTTTTCAAGCTATATATTTGCAATTTATTTTCACTCTACAAGCATGATTTTGATTCAGAGCTTGAAGATGCTTAAACTAAATTTTACTATTGGAAATAGCTATTGCAGAAATGCTGCCAAGCCTCACGGGTCTCCTCAGTTGACCATCTTCTACGCGGGGAACGTGGAAGTTTACGATGACATCCCTCCTGAAAAAGTGATCTCTCTCTCTCTCTCTCTCTCTCTCTTCCCCGACTCTATTCCATTTGTCTTTTCATGTGAAGATACTCAGTGAAATTCTTGGTATGATATGCAGGTCCAAGCGATTATGATCCTGGCTGGGAATGGAACTTCTAAATCTCCTAAGGCATCGCACTCAAAATGTTATGTTCACACGCCTACCACCGGGAATATCACTGGCAATCACGTGGTTCTGACGCAGCCTATTACACAGCCTTGCTCTGGCCTTTCAAGCCCATTCTCAGTGGCCTCACTTCCGGCTCCTCATTTGGGGAGTGGACTCGCTAACAAGAATGGACCGAAGGAAGGTAACACTGAAGGAGTTACTGCTCTGAGCAAAGTGGACAGTCCAAAGATGGTCGGTGCCGTGAGATCAATTGCTGCAACAACCATGATGTCGACTGGTAGGATTCTGATGTGCACGAAAGTTTTAGCTTGATGTCTCTTTCTCTGTGAAACTTGGTTTTCTCATTTCAAAGTTTTCTTTTTGTGAGGTAATGCTGCATGATATGTTGGGAATGCGTGGCATGAAGTGCAATGAAGTTGTATGTTGAATAAAACTGATTAAGAAAGAAGGGAGCTCAAAGTAGAGGAATCGTCTGGGGTTTTTATTCTTGATAGCCAAATGACGATAGATGTCTGTTTCCAGGGTTTTCATCAAGTTTAGTCGAAATCTCTGACTTTCCAGTTTCCCTGCATTGACTTCTCTTCCAAGCCCTTTCCCTTTCCCATGTCTTTGTAGCATATGCTCTCAGACAATTTTTTAAATTGCGCCTCTATTTTATAGTTTAACATGTTGACTACTCGGACACAGAGATCATATTCTTGGATGTATCTGCTCTTAGTGAAATTCGGCCTTTTTGCAGCCATCCCTCAGTCTCCTAAGGCATCCTTGACTCGGTTCTTGGAGAAGCGCAAAGAAAGGTCAGTTACGGAAGATTGCTTTGGAAGCAGATTATACTTCCTGTTAATTATCTCAGGTGTCTTATGAACTTTTCAACCATGATTGTCTTCAAATCATTCTGGCATGAGCTAGTGGTGTCAAAGAGCTGTCCTGAGCTCAAAATTTTAGTAATCTTCAAAGGCTTTTTTTCTTGGTGGCTCGACTTAAACGTATTGTCAAATGGCTTGTGGATTTGGCTTTGAATTCATCTAAACAAGTGCCGATAGAGTTATGACATTGTCCTTCAATTTGGGAGCTGATACTTTGCGGTTTCCGGTTTCAAATGCTTTCAGCGTTGCGCTCATTTGATTTTCCGCAAGTTGTATTGGCCACGAGAGGTGAGACTGACGTTTCATCCCAATGCAGGCTAAGAAATGCCGCACCATACAACCTTGGCAAGAGCTTGTCCCTGGAGTGTGCATCGCCGGACTCCAGTCCCATGAAGCTCTCTTCTGGTCCTGCTATGGACAAGCACTGTACTCAGTGATGCGTAAGGCTTTTAGGATTTTGATGTGCTTGATTTTTCTCGTTTGTGTAATGAAATGGGATGGTATTGACCTAGTTTGTAATGTCCCGGTGCAGTCCTTGTACAGCCTAAATAGTTTATCAGCGCTGGTACTTTTTGTAACCTAATCACGAGATGAATAGTCTGTTCATTCGTGCAACAAAACAAGGTGCTTGATTTGAATTACTCGAACGACTCCCGTAAAATCTTTTCTGATACATATCAGAATTCTGTGATGGAACAATGTATCCTTCGAAGAATGGGCCTCTGAAGCGCCATTTCCGTTCCCAGCTTCACCATTGGCGTTGTCCCAGCATACCACTGCGCACATCGAAATGGGGTTGGACGGATCTATCAATCGTACTACCAACATGTATTGTATGAACCTGTCATGTGTAGTAGTTGTTAAAAGATAGTGGTCCGTCCTGATTGTAGCCTCTTATCTTTACCATCCTTGAGTAATAAGGGAAGCTTTCGTCAACCTCAAAATGGTTCTTCAAGTCTAGATCTCCTCATCTTGTTTATCGTCTGTAATGAAATCCATTCAGGACATTTCCAAAGTTTTACATGTTCTTGCAGTGCGGTTTTCAGCGGGCTTGGATATGGTATGACCCCAAATATATAACCCCAAATTTGAACGCAGGATTGGCCACGCACATAGACCTTTATCTGATACATTTCTTAAAAAAGAAAATCACGATTTGTATTAGATCCACAGTCTATGTAATAAGATGATGGGCCTGGATGGGCCAGTCCCTTGAAAAAGAATCATCGGCTCATGCCTCTTGGTTGAGCTTTGGCCACCCCATGATTGATCGGTTAAATATGAAAGATCTTTTCTGGACACGTGGCATCCAGAGAATTGGCCACGCTTTATAGCAAATTAAAGTTTCATGACTTTTGTAATGCAGAAGTCGATAGAAGATTTTAGAGAATAAAAACCGCATAATTATCTGTTTAGTGAAGACTAGAATTTGGGTTTCCTGACAAAAAAAAGAGAGACTATTTTAAATGAAATGATAGCTTAGTTAGAAAGTCACTCCAAACAAAATAAAACCAAACCATACAAGACCATTCTATTGGGATGTTTCTTCATAAATTTTGGGTGTCTTTGTTTCACTGCAAATTTCATGATAAAAGAAAATATTTTTTATGAAAAGTATTTTTATAAAAAATAATTAATTTTCATTTGTTTGGTAGTTTAGGAAAAGTGATTTCTTTCTTCTTAAAAGAGGAAGTCGTTTTCCCACAACTTAAGCTTATTATTTTCAGTCCATGAAAAAATGTTTTCCATAAATCAATTAGTCTTCCGCTATCCAAACATCAAAAAGCTGGAAAATTATTTCCTGGAAACAACTTGTCCTTCACGAAAGATGAATGTTCAAAAAAATATTTTCCTAAAAATGATGACATTTATTGCTTGAAATAATTAGTCAATGGATTTTTTTTTACTATCAATATAATAAATGCTTAAATATTTTTGTGGACGATAAAAATATTTTTCATTCATTCCTTTTTATAAGTAATACAAGCTATCATTTTCGAAAAATATTTTTCAAATTATTCATTTTCCTTGAAACTAATGAAGTTTTGAGTTATTGAGAGATTTTTTGTTGTTACTATTTTTCATATTATATTGGAAAATGAAGACACATAGTCTTTCAATTTAGATTTGTTTAGAGCAAATTTCACTTTCTTTTTTTTAACAAATCATAGTCCTCTCCCAATATCACATTTTTACTTAATGCTAAATAGCTTACATGTATCATTGTATTTATTTTTCTTAGTTAAGAATTCTGATGAAAAAGAGAGATATAATATTTCTTGGCATTATCAATTGGAGGATGCATCAATTTATACAAGCTTTATGGATGACTTTTTAAAATAATAGAAGATCGATTACAATTAAGGGAAATATACAAAATCTCTTAAGTATATCTCTAACGTTCCTATTTTTCAAAAAACTTAAAATGAGTCTTTCCACTTCCAAATGTTTGAAGGCAAGGTGGAAAAAAAGGGAAAAAGAAAGAGTACTTTATAAAAGTGTTGACAAGTACTCTAAACTTCATCCTATCATGTTTAGCCAATCGGGATGAGTAAGATCAGGCAATTCCCACTCTAAAATTGGGAACAATATATTAAAGACTAGTTTTGAAAAATTAGAATTGAAAACTGCTTGTTGGTTCTGTAGATTCACTCGGGAATCGGACTGTTGATCTAGTCTGGTTCACAAGTAAGTGCAATGAATCAGTTCCAAATCCCAACAAAATTACATTCATCATCAGTTAATATTATGGTGAATCTAGTTTCTATATGGGTGCTTCTTTGCAAGAGAAAATGTAAGAATAAAAAAAAAAAAAAATCTGCATGGAAGTCTTGCTTATCAAACACGAACCATCTCTAGCTTATCATTTGACAGAAAGCCAAATATCAGACTAAGTCAACCAAAATAGAATATACGCAGTAATGCTTAGTAGCTGCGACTGGATGTTATAAGAGATGCATTTGTGGGTTAGTGGCAGGGGAGAGAAACAAAGAGAGGTGCATATCAAGAAAAGCAGCATCTAAGTAGGAGAGATTACTGTTCAAAAAAAAGAAAAAAAGTAGGAGAGATTAATCTCGACGGAGACACCCGAAATGGGGGTGAGAAAGACTGTAGGGTAAATGGTAGCATCTTAATGTGTGTTCTATTTCGAGGACCATGAGACGCAAATAGGACCGCAGGGCAAATGGCAAAAGGCAGGCGAGAAAGACTCACTTCCATCGAGAGTGAACTGGATTTCTTTTTTTTTTTTTTTTAAATATATATACCTATTTGGCGGGCGGCTTCAAGCCTACAACCATGAATCGACTGGGTACTCACCAATTTCAATTAATTGAAATTTGGGACCAAACCAGTCCCCATGGAAACTGCTAGTTCTAGGCTGGTCCAATCCAATTCCTGGTGGTTCTTGGTGTGCAAATAAAATAGGCCTGACTTTGTTACCCAAGCTTCCACATAGCCAATTCATGACTCTTTTCTAGTCTAGACAAGCAATGTAGAACACTATTCTCAAGGCTAATATTCACAATTTTGGGTCCAAGCGAGTTGAGCTAACGGTAAGGCTCATAAACAAAATCTATAACTAGTAGGGGGTGTGCAAAGGAAAAACATAACAATTCTTGATTTGATTTGAAGCTAGACTCTTATATCTAATATCTGAACCGTTGAGCACTTGTGTTCTTAAAAATGGGACTAAACCAAAAGTTTCGAATCAAGAAAAATAGTTTGAACCTTGGTCATCATCACATCTGAAATGCTCTTGTGCACTTAGGAAGCTAACCGCGACTAATCTCTTATAAAGCATAGCTAAATTTTCAAATAGGGATTTGAAGTGAGACCACTTTTCAAAAAAGGGTCCAAAGTAAACATTATCTTAAATAAGAACATAAGTGGCTAACTTAGTCTTAAGTAAAGGCTTGAGCAAACACATGCATCTCACATGCCACTTTGTCAAGGGATACAATGTCGATTCAACGATGGATAGAGGAGTGATTGTCAATGATGTCAAGTGCGTTGGAACTGGTTTTGTGCACGTGCAAAAGGAAGAACAATGGACAAAGAAAATGATAAAAAGAAAATCAAAAAGTGAAAAAGAGAAATAAAGCAGAAAAAACCCGACATCATGCCTTTAGAGAGTGGCATGTGAGATACACATGCTCTCTTAGGCTCCTCTTTTAGATTAAGTAGCCATTTTGAGCCTTTATTTAAGATAAGATTTACTTAAGACCCTTTTTTGAGAAAATAGTCCAATTTTAAGTTTTTATTTAAAATTAAATTAATATCACGAAAAATTCAAATCGATATATCTATAATAAATTTACAAAAAACTAATTTTTTGATCATAAAAAATCATAAATTAGTATACATGAGATAAATTCATAAAAAATGTTAAATTATTATATTTATGACAAATTTACTCTTCATTCGTTTTCAATAAATTAGATTAATATCATAAAAAATCACAAACTAAATAACACTTTAAATTAGTACACCCATACTCTTTCTTGTACTTAGAAATTTAATAATGAAATTTAACCAAAATTAATGAAAAATAAATTTATTTTATATATATTAAAATAAATTTATTATAAATATATTAATTTATGATTTGAATTGGTATTTCACTATGGAAACTTTTCAAAAGCGCATTAAATGGGCATCGGGAAATGCTCGCGGCACTGCTGAGTCAACGTTCGAGTCAAAGTTCGGTCCACGTCAGCATCGAGTGCTTCCTGGGCGTGAGGGCCTGCGGACGGTGCGCTGCATCAGACAGGACAGGAGCGTGTCTCCTGAAAAGGAGAGGAGCCCCGCTCCCGCACATGGCTCTTCCTTTCTTGTTCTTTCTCGCGTGAACCTCAAAAGGAACCTCCTTCGCTCTGGCCTTGGGGGCCATCCATGGCTCTGGCGCTTCTCTTCTTGCTTCTGTTTGCAGTCTCCCTTGCTTCCGCGGATGAAGGTGCGCTCGTCAAGCTCGTGGCCTTCGTCTTGTTCCCGTTGCCTTCCTTGGAACTGTTGTCGGTGGTGTTCTTTGTTGTTGCTATTTTCAGCTAAATGTTCTCTGTACTGCTGTTTTTTCGTATGTTTTTGTCTCTTTCCACAGTGGGTTTTGGTTCTAGTGACAGAAGCTTGCCGTTCTTTTTAGTTCTTGAACTTCAATCTGTTCTTGATTTAGTCGGTGTGGTGCTTTGCCTGAAACTACTTGCCCAGCTACGACTGTGGTACTGAAGCCGTCTGCTTCATAGCTTTTGTTCAGCGATCAATCACCCCATTGAGCCTCTTTAGGGCTTATTTGGCAACTTGCCAAACAGTGTTTGTTTTTGTTATTTTGTTCTCGAGAGTAGATTTAGAACAGATGTGTATGATAAAATTTTTGTTCCTAGGATTAAATTTTTATTTTTTTGTTTTTAAAAATAGATTTAGAACAGAATCAAGAATAAAAAAAAAAAAGTTGATTCTTTGCTCTTGGAAACAATTTTAGAATCAAGTCAACATGTTTTTTCTTTTTCCTCTTCTTTCTTCTTGTTATTATTCCCTCTCTGTTTTTCTTCAAGTACTGCTGCCATCTGCTGCCTGTCGGAGAGCTCGCTAGAGGCTCGACCTCACCAGATCTAGTAAAGGCCGAGCCTCGCCAGTGGCCAGGCGGGCCTCCCCCGGCCACCGGCGAGCCTCGCCTGGCCAAGCAGGCTCAAGTCAATCTATTTTTTCTTTTTTTGCTTTTTTCTTCTTGTTCTTCTTCCCTTTCCCTTTTTTTTTTCAAGTGCTGCCGCCGCCGCCATTGCCATTCATTGCTGTTGGTCGCCAATGAGATCTCCAAGGGCTCGCCAAGCTAGGGCGAGGTCTAGGGAGGCCTGGTGAGCTCATCGAAGGATCGCTAGATCTAGTAAGGCTGAGCCTTGTTTGGCTAAGCAAGGGAGGCCTGGCAAGCTCACCGGAGGCTCGCCTAGCTATTGGCAAGGCTCGGCTTTGCTGGATCTGGTAAGGCTGAGCCTTGCCAGTAGCTAGGTGGGTCTCGTCGGTGGCCAGGGGGGCCTCGCCCGAGTCTCGCCTGGGCGAGCGAGGCTTGGCCCAGCCTTGGCTGGGCGATGCATACATTATGGTGCCCCGGCGAGGTCGAGCCATGCTGACTGCTGAGCAAAGCCGCTCGCCCAGCCAAAGCTCGGTCGACTAGGCATGGCCTTGTCGAGGACCGGCGACACTTTGGTGAGGTCGCTGACTCTCGTCTGCCCGATTGCCGGTCATCCTAAGGTCGGTGACCAGCCACCTTGAAGAAGAAGAAGAAGAAGAAAAATGTAATTAAAAAAATTGAAGTAAGAATTAAAATTTTGCTATATATAAATATATACGCACGGGGTCAATTTTTTTTTTTCAGTTTTTTTTTTAGAATTGTTTTTTTTTTAAGTCTTTTACTATGAAATAAGTAATAAAAAATGCTATATATGATAAATAAATAAATTTAAAAACATAATTTCAGCATTTTTCTTTAAACAATGTTTTTTCCTCTAAGTTTTGTGTATTATTGTAACAAATTAAAATAATGAATGATATTATTTAATATTTTTTGTGTAAATTAATTCTAGGCTATATTATTATTATTATTATATAAAATATATAACGTGTCGGAATGTGTCGAAATTCTATATTTTTAAGAAATGACGTGTCGGCGTGTCGTGTCGCGTGTCCGTGTCGGTGCTATGTAGGATATGGGAGGGTGTTCATGGCGAGTCATGATTTTGTTTCTCTCTCCTCGAACCAAAATATTTTTTTTTAATTTTTTCTCTAAAGAGAGAAAAATAAGGACTCATTTGGTAACGCTATCAAGAATAATTGATTATGTTCTTTTGTTCTCCAAAACAAAAAAAGAACAAAAATTTATTTAGTCAATTTTTTATTCTCAAGAATAAATTGTTCTAAATTTAAAATAGAATTAACAAATAGAAAAAAAAATAGCCTTTTGTTCCAAGAACAATTTCAAGAATCAAGCCAACTTTTTTCCCCCTTTTTCTTCTTCTCTTTTCTTCTTCTTCCTCCTAGCTGGTCACTGATCACCGTCAGATGCCATGGCCACTAGCAGCAATTGTGGCTAGAGACAGGCGGCAATGGTTGCCAACGACCAACTGAGCAAGATTTGGTGCGCTCGCCGGAGCCTCGCTAAGACCTCACCCAACCATAGCAAGCCTCAGCCTCGACTAGGTGGTGTGAGGTCAACCTCACCTTGGCCTAAGCCGGTTGGGCGAGGTTGAGCCTCGCTGATGGTTGACTGGCCACAAAGAAAGAGGAAGAAAAAGAGAAAATAAAAAATGAAAAAGAAAAAATGGGAAAAATATAATAAAAATATTGAAAAATTAAAAGAAATAAAAAAAATTCAAGGATTCTGCCAAACGCATTTCTATTCTGAAAAAAGAAATTTTGTGTAATTATTTTATATCATTTTTTTGTTTATAAATTGTTCTCAATAATAGAATTAAAAAAAATCATTTATGATAAAAAATTATTCTTGATAACATAATGATTATCAAACGTGTCTTAAGTTTCCAAATATAGATCTCAAGCAAGTTATGTTTGGAATCATCCCCATTTGCGTCCCAGCTCATATGGTAGTCCCTAGATAGCTCAGCGCACAAGTTCATACATGACTTGAGTCTTGACCAAAGTGCCCTTTAACTTTACTCTAGAAAGAGTGTCGGTCGAGTGGCAGGACAAATTGTATTCTAATGGGGTCTTCTGAATCTGATTTGGAGGGTTCCTCGTTAGCGAAAGAACATGTCGCTGATTTGGACCATTAGGATGCACGTATGGTCCCAATCTCTTCTTCTTTATTTGGCACGTCTTGTTTATTTTCTGAGGATACCATTCAATAGATGGATCTGGCATTCAAGAGGGTGTTGCCACTCGTGTGCTCTCACATTTGTCTCATATCCTTCATTCTATTCATATGTAGTAATTCTGATGATGCCGGTGTTTAGTCAGCTCGGCATTGTTTTGGTGTGATGCTGAGAAAATTACGCGACATAAACTACATCCAATTTTCAGTTTTTCCACGATAGGATAAGATGTTGCTGTTGAAATTGGAAACTTGCTTACTAGAGAAGTAGCTGGAATTGGTAAGTATGAGCGTGGCCCACCCAGACGAGGAGGGAGACTAGTGATGTCTCAACTACCCACCAGTAAAAATTTATTAATTACATTTTATGGCTTTGTCAAGGTATGTTCTCTGCAGAAAATTTCTAAATTAGATGGTCAGGTCAAACAACCATTAATTCCATGTGAAAGTTTTGGATTTTAGCGTCTGTCTTCTCTCTGAGTATGCTGATCATGGAGCCTGCTCTCTCGTATGCTTCAATTATTTCCAGATCTCTATCATAAAACTGGATTATAATAGATTAAACAAAGGAAGAGTGTACTGACTTTCTCACATTTGTACGCCATAATGTCATTCTCTACTCTCACCTATTATCTTTGATGTCATTTGATGGAACGGACTTAGCTCCTTATTGCTCTGCTATGTCTATTTTTTAACTGTTAGTTGGTTCATTTGCCTTTGTCAAGAAAATAAGCAAAAATTAAAGAAAAGTGGAGTCCACAACTAATAATTGTTGCTCTTCATCGGATACGGTGTATGGAGGACCAAAGGGGTGTTTGCAACCATATCCATCATATGTAGACATGAGGATACTGTATACAACGTGTACATTTGGTCATTCCCAAATGTTTTACTCTATTTCACTTCCTAAGCTAGTTAAACCATTCGCACTCATCTTGGCGTGGCATACTTAAAATGCATTTGTTATATACTTCTGGTCCCTTCATTGGTGTGAACATAGGCACTGACCTCTCCGACATGCCGAGCCCAACTCAGGTGGTGACACTTCTAAAAGCTCAGAACACACGACATGTTAGGCTTTACGACACTGACCACGCCATGCTTCTTGCACTTGCTAACTCTGGCATCGGCGTCACTGTTTCTGTTCCTAATGACCAGCTACTCGGCATCGGGCAGTCCAATGCCACCGCTGCCTATTGGGTAGCTCGGAATATCATAGCCCATGTCCACCCTTCAGAATGCCGCCCCTCGCCTTGTCTTGGCCATGAAGTTCATCCGCTCAGCGCTTGTCGCTTCGAATCTCGACAGTCGTATCAAAGTCTCAACCCCACACTCTTCCTCCATCATTATTGACTCCTTCCCACCTTCTCAAGCCTTCTTTAACCGCACTTGGGATCCGGTCATAGTCCCGTTGCTTAAGTTTCTTCAGTCTACTGGATCGTACCTCATGCTCAATGTCTATCCATACTACGACTACATGCAGTCAAATGGCGCAATTCCACTGGACTATGCCCTCTTCCGTCCTCTTCCTCCGAGCAAGGAAGCTGTCGATTCTAACACGCTCCTCCACTACACCAATGTATTTGATGCCGTCGTCAATGCGGCTTATTTTGCCATGTCATATCTAAACTTCACCAACGTCCCCATTGTGGTGACTGAGTCTGGTTGGCCCTCCAAGGGAGGCTCCTCCGAACCGGATGCAACTCTTGAAAATGCAAACACTTACAACAGTAACTTGATCAAGCACGTGCTTAACAATACAGGAACGCCAAAGCACCCGGGCGTGGCAGTCAGTACATACGTTTATGAGCTCTACAATGAGGATCAGAGACCAGGCTCTGTATCTGAGAAAAATTGGGGCCTGTTTGATGCCAATGGAGTGCTGATTTGTGTCTTGCACTTGATGGGTGCAGGAACGGTGTTAGCAAATGACAACCAATCAGACCTTCTGCGTTGCAAAGGATGGTGCGGACAATAAGATGCTCCAAGCGGCATTGGATTGGGCTTGTGGGCCCGGAAAAGTAGACTGCTCACAGTTGTTTCAGGGGCAAGCTTGCTATGAACCAGACAATGTTGTTGCACATGCAACTTATGCCTTCAATGCATATTACCAAAAGATGGGGAAAGCTTCAGGCACCTGTGATTTTGGCGGTTCGCTACAGCCACCACAACCAATCCAAGTAAGAAGTAGCTTGATAACATTTGCCCATGTGTCTGAGTCATTCTGAGGAAAGATCTTATCACCAGTCTTAGTAATCACAGTTCACTGAATAGAAAAATTGAGGTGTTGTGGTCACTGGACAATTAATGGCATGCCACAATGCCACAATACTGCAAGATGATAGGGCCAATCTGCTGGTCTAACCTTGACGTTTTTTGTAATGTGATGAGCTATTAGTATGTCTGTCCTGAACTCTATTACATGCGCATTGCGTATAAGCATATAGAGGTCGAGGAATCTGCCTTTTTCTTTTTCTTTTCCCCTAATTTATGTTTGATTGGTGCAGGTCATGGTTCATGTATATTTCCGGAAAGGCATGTGATGTGCTACGTTTTTATATTTTCTCTCTGTCATCTTTTAAATTTGTTGCAAAATGTCATCTTCAATAATCCAAAATTGTTGTTATGCATCTGCAATATACTGAATTACCTGTATGTCGCTGCAGCGGTGGAAGAAATGGGACTTCCGTTAATGGTACTATTCTAGCTCCATCGTCTAATTCGACTTCTGGCTGTCCCCGGAGTGTGCTACCCCGGACTCCAGTCCCGTGAAGCTCTGTTCTGGTGCTGCCATGGACAAGCACTGTACTCAGTGATGTGTAAGCCTTTTAGGATTTTGACGTGCTCGATTTCCCGTTTGTGTAATGAAATGGGATGGTATTGACGTTGTTTGTACTCTTTGTAATGTCCCGGTGCGGTCCTTGTACGGCCTAAATAGTTTACCAGCACTGGTACATGTTGTAACCTAATCACGAGATGAATAGTCTGTTCATCCGTGCAACGAAATAAAGTGCTTGATTTGAATTTACTCAAATGCCTCCTGTAAACTCTTTTCTGATTAGATATCAAAATTCCATGATGGATGATGTATCCTCCAAAGAGTGGACCTTGGAAGTGCCATTTTCGCTCCCAGCTTCACCATTTGCATCGTTCCACCATCGGACTGCGCGCATCGAAATGAGGTCGGATGGATCTATCAATCATGCGGCCAACAAATATTGTATGAACCTATCATGTGTAGGAGTTGAAGACAGTGGTCCGGCTTGACTTTAGCCTCTTGTGTTTACCGTCCTTTTTTTTTTTTGAACAGTTACCGTCCTTGAGTAGTAAGAGAATTTTTCATCAACCTCAAAGGGTTCAAGTTTAGATCTCTTCATCCTGTCTACAATCTGGAATGAAATCCATTCGCAACATTTCCAAAGTCTTACATGTTCTTCCGGTGTGACTACGGCGGGTTCGGATATGTTACGACCCTGAATTTGAACCGTAGCTTTGGCCAGCCGCACAGAGCTTTCCCTGATGCACGTAGATAACGCGGTTAGCGTGAGTGTGTATTCTCCAAAAAAAAAACTATTTTTAATAGATCCATGGTTGATGTAATGAGATGATGGGCCTGGATGGGCTAGTTCCTTGAAGAAAAATCATCTGCTCATGCCTCTTGCTTTGGCTGTGGACCTGTGGTCACTGGTCACCCTATGATTCATCCATTAAATATGAAAATCTTTTCTGGACACGTGGCAACCACAGAATTAGCCACGCTTTTATTTCAAATTAAAGTTTCACCACTTTTGCAATGCAGAAGCTGATAGAAAATTTTCGAGGATAAAAACTGCATAATTATTTGTTTAGTGAAGACTGGAATTTTGCTTCTCTAAGAAAAAAGAAAAAAAAAAGAAAGAGACCATTTTAAACGAAACGATAGCTAAGTTTGACATTTACTCCAAAAAAAAAAAAAAACAAACAAACAAACCACAAAGACCATCCTATTGGGATGTTTATTCACAAAATTTGGGTGCCTTTATTTCATTGGAAATTTTATAATAAAAGAAACTGTTTTTCATGAAAATTGTTTTAAAAGAAAATGATTGGTTTTCATTTGTTTGATGATTTAGGATGGCTAAGTTTGACATTTACTCCAAACAAAATAAAACCAAACCATAAAGACCATTCTATTGGGATGTTTATTCATGAATTTTGGGTGCCTTTATTTAATAAAAATTTCATAATAAAAGAAAAAAAATTTCATTAAAATTATTTTTAAAGAAAATAATTGGTCTTCATTTGTTTGATAGTTTAGGATAAGTGATTTCCATTTTGTCAAAATATAAAGTTGTTTTCCCACAATCTGAGCTTGTCATTTTCAATCCATGGAAAATGTTTTATGTAAATCGATTAGTCTTCCATTATCCAAACACTAGAAAATTGGAAAAATATTTCCCGGAAACCATTTGTCCTTTGCAAAAAATAAATGAATTGAAAATATTTTCCTATCATTTGAAATAATTAGTCAATAGAAAATATTTTCACTATCAACAATAATTAATGTTTAAATAATTTTGTGATGATGAACATATTTTTTGTCCATTCATTTTTATAATAATACAAGCTATTATTTTTTGATTTTTTTTTCAAATTATTCATTTTTCGCGAAATAAATGGAGCCTAGAGTTATTGAGAGATTTCTTGTGTTGCTATTTTTCATATTATATTGGAAATTGAAGAGACATAGTCTTTTAATTTAGATTTGTTTGGAGCAATTTTTACTCTCTTAAAAAAAAAACAAAATCTTACGTCTCTCCCAATATCACATTTTTATTTAATACTAAATAGCTTACATGTAAAATTGTATTTATTTTTCTAGTTAAGAACTGTGATGAAAAAGAGAGATATAATACTCTATACATTATCAAATAAAGAATACATGAACTTATTTATAAATTTTAGGGGATGACTTTTAAAATAACAAAAGATCAATTACAATTAAGGGAAATATATAGAATCTCTTAAATATATCTTTAACGTTCCTATTTTTCAAAAATGTTGAAATAAGTCGTCACTTTTCGAATGTTTGAAGGTTAGGTAGAAAAAGAGGAAAAAGAATGAGTACTTTATACAACGTTGACAAGTAGAGTACTTTATACAACGTTGACAAGTAGACTCTAAACTTCTTCCCATTAAGTTTGGCTATTAGGGATAAGTAAGGACCGAGTGTGCAATTTCTACCCTAAAACCTGAAAAATTAGCATCGAAAACTGCTTGTTGGATCATAAATCCATCTAGAAATTGGACCGCTAGTTTGGTCTGGCTCCTAAGTGAGCCCATGAAAACACAATAAATTCCCTACAAAATTACATTCATTAGGTATTTCTTTGCAAGGGAAATTGTAAGAATAAAAAGGAAATCCACATGGGATGGGACCTGGCTAATCAAACATGAAATGATACTCTGATTTTAGAATGAATGCTCCCAACTGGACATTCGGTTCCATCTCTTCCTTATCATTTGACAGAAAGCTAAATATTAGATTGACTCAACCAAAATAGAATATACGCATTAATGCTCAATTGAGAGCCTCGCATCAAGAAAAGCAGCGTCTAAGTAGGGGACGTTAATCTCGACAAAGACACCCGTAAAGGAAACTGTACGGTAAATGGCAGCATCTTAATGTGCGTTCTATCATGTGTTTTCTATTTCGAGGACTGCGAGACACAAGTTGGACGGTACGGTAAATGGCAAAAGACAGGCGAGAAAGACTCACTTCCATTGAGAGTGAGCTGGATGTTATTTTGTTTTATATACCGGTTTGATTCAAGTGGACGGTTCTAAGTCTGAAATCATGAATTGACCTGGTACTCACCGGTTTCAATAAATTGAAATAAGGAAATAGACTAGTTCCCATGGAAACAGCCAGTTTTGGGCCTGTTCGATCCGGTTCCGAATAGTTCTCGATTCCTTTGCATACCTCTACCGATTGTAGATTTTATTTATGAGATTTACAGTTAGCTGAACTTGCTCGGGCCCAAAAGTGTGAATACTAGCCTTGAGATTAGTGTTGTACATTGCTTGTGTAAGTTGGAAAAGAGATGTGAATTGACTATGCGAAAGCTCGGGTGACAAAGTTAGGCCCATTGGATCAAAATCTAGTAGGCTAGATTTCAACAGTTTTGAAATTAAGCCAAACCACGAAAAAATAAAAATTCCCGATTTGAGTTGGAGCAAGACTCTAATGGTTCAATGGGGTTAATCGAGGGTTAAAAAAGGGAATCTAGTATTCGAAGTTCGAACCGTTTAGCAATGATGTTATCTGGAATGGGACTAAACAGAAAGTTTTAAATTAGCTGCAATGGTTTGAACCTAAGTCATCATTGCATTTGAAATGCTTTGTGCGCTTAGGAAGCTAATAGCGACTAATCATATGAGAAGAGATGACCGTGGAAATGCTTACGAAGCAAAGGTAAATATTCAAATAATGATTTCAAGTGGGACCTATTTTTTTCAAAAAAAGGGTTTAGAGTAAATGTTGACTTGAATAAGGGTATAGAATGACTTAGTCTTGAACAAGCACATGCATCTCACAGTCATTTTATCAGGGGATTTCTCATCTCAGCACAACATTGATTCAACGATGAATAGAGGAGCGGTTGTCGATGATGCCAATATAAAGGGCTCAATAGAGACTTTCATGATCTCAAGTGTGATCTATCATCGGAAGTGGTTTTGTGCAAGTGTAAGAAGAAGAACAATGAACAAAGAAGAAGATAAAAACGAAAAATTGAAAAGTAAAAAAGAGAAAGAAAACTGAAAAAACCCGACATCATGCCATTAGAAAGTAGTATGTGAGATGCATATGCTCGCTTAGGCTTTTATCGAGACTAAGTAGAACTTTCAAGCCTCCATTTAAAATTACTTAAAACCATTTTTTAAGAAATAGTCCACTTTTAAACCTTTATTTGAAATCGAGTTAATATTACGAAAAACGGTATATCCATCACACATTTAGAAATTTGTAATAAATTTACTCTAGATTATTTAATATTAAATTGAATTAATATAACCGAAAATCACAAAATTAGGTAAAATTTCAAATTAGTACATTCATGTCCTTTAACTGTTACGGATCATCAAACTTAGTAATTTAACAGTAAAGTTTAATATAAATAGCAGGAAATAAATATGCCGTATAAATATTAATTTGACGTTAATTTAAAGTAAATTTGTTATACATATACCGATATATATATATATATCTATATATATATATATATAATATTTTGGTAACCTCCAATACGTGATTGTTGGTTATATTAATACTGTGAAACTTTTCCAGAAGCATATTAAAATGGGCATCGGAAAAAGCGCGCGGCACTGTTGAGTCAAAGTGTGGTCCACGTCAGCATCGAGTGCTTCCTCGCGTGGGGGCCCGCGGACCGTCCCCTGCGGACGGGACAGGAGCACCTCTGAGAAGCCCCCGCATGGGAAACCCTGACCTGACAGCCAAAATTGCCCCAACCCAACCCATATTAATTAAATTCGGCAAGAAAACAAAAAAGAAAAAGGAAAAAGAAAAAAGAAAAGAAAAAGAAAAGGAAAAGTTATTTTCCCGTAGTCCCTTCCTCACCCCTCGCCGTGCGCCTGCAACTCGATCTCCGCCGTCCGTTCCCCCGACGCGGGTCCGGACTCCTCTGCCCCTCATCTCGTCCGTCCTTTGATCCTCCGCCACCTCCCAAAACCCCGCCCTTTCTTTCCTAAACCTCCTCTGTCCCTCTCTCTCTCTCTCTCTCTCTCTCTCTCTTTCTTGCTCGCTCGCACTTTCCCATTTCACTTCTGGTCTGCACCGCAGCTCGCTTCCCTCTCGCCCCGGCTCTTCCTTTCTTGTTCTTTCTGGCGCGAACCCTCAAAAGGAACCTCCTTTTCTCTCTCTCTGAGCGCACTTTTCTCTGTTTGTGCGGTGAAGCGTTCCCCTTTTTTCCCTTTCCCTTTCTGGGTTCTTTATCTGTTCCGGGTTTGGCCTGGATTTCTCCTCCAAGACTTGCTTTTTGGCTTGTTAAGGGGGTCGTGGGTGGTTCTTTATGGTTTCGGTGGATTGAGGCACTCGCTCTGGTCTTGGGGAATCCATGGCTCTGCTGCTTCTCTTCTTGCTTCTGTTTCCGGTCTCCCTTGCTTCCGCGGATGAAGGTGAGCTCGTCAAGCTCCTGGCCGTCGTTTTGTTCCCGTTGCCTTACTTTGAACTCTCGTCGGTGTTTCTTTGTTGTTGCTATTTTCAGCTAAATGTTCTCTGCGCTGCTGTTTTTTCGTATGTTTTTTGTTTCTTTCCACAGTGGGCTTTGGTTCAAGTCATGGAAGCTTGTCGTTCTTGTCAGTTCTTGAACTTAATCCGTTCTTGATTTAGTCGATGTGGTGCTTTGCCTGAAACTACTTGCCCAGCAACAACTGTGATATTGAAGCCGTCTGCTTCGTAGCTTGTGTTCAGCGATAAATCACCCCACTGAGCCTCTTTGGTCAGTGATTCTTGTTTTCGTAGAAAGATTAAAGAACAAAGAACAGATTTTGGTGCAGGTTCAAGTTCCAATCATCCTGCCTTGAATAAGATCTCATCTGGGAGAGAAAAAAAAAAAAACAGAGAATATTAATGGGGAGTTGGCGGTGGGGGGAAGAGGGCGTTCACTGGTGGGTCGTGACTTTGTTTCTCTCTCCTCGGACCAAAAGAGTTATTTTTTTATTTTTTGTTTTTTCCTTCTAGGGAGAGCAAAATAAGTTTTCCACGATAGACCTCAAGCAAGTTATGTTTGGAATCATCCCTTGTTGCGTCCCAGCTCATATGGCAGTCCCTAGATAGCTTAGCGCGCGGGTTCATTCATGACTTGCGTCTTGACCAAATTGCCCTTTAACTTTACTCTAGAAAGAGGGTCGGTCAAGTGGCAGGACAAATTGTATTCTAATGGGGTCCTCTGAATCTGATTCAGAGGGTTCCTTGTCAGCAAAAACATGCAGCTGATTTGGACCATTAGGATGCACGTATGGTCCCAATCTCTTTTTCTTTATTGGGCACGTCTAGTTTGTTTTCTGGGGGATACCATTCAATAGATGGATCTGGCATTCACAAGGATTTAGCCACTCATGTGCTCTTGCATTTGTCTCATATACTTCGTTCAATTTATATGTAGTAATGCTGATGATGCTAGTGTGTTAGTTGGCTCGGTACTGTTTTGGTGTGATGCCAAAAAAATTGCGTGACATAAACTCTGTCAAATTTTCGGTTTCTTCACAATAGGATGAGATGGTTGGTGCTGTTGAAATTGAAAACTTGTTTACTAGAGAAGCAGCTAGGATAGTTAAGTATGAGTGTGGCCCACCCAGTTCAGAAGGGAGACTAGTGATGTCTCAACTACCCACCAGTAAAAATTAATTAATTACATTTTATGGCTTTGTCAAGATATGTTCTCTGCAAGAAAGTTTCTGAATTAGATGCTGCCAAACAATCATTAATTCCATGTGAAAGTTTTGGATTTAGTGTATGTCTTCTCTATGAGTTTGCTGATCATGGAGCCTGCTCTCTCGTATGCTTCAATTATCCCCAGATCTCTATCATAAAACTGGATTATAATAGATTAAACAAATGGAGAGTGTACTGGCTTTCTCACATTTGTGCCATAATGTCATTCTCTACTCTCACCCATTCTCTTTGATGTCATTTGATGGAAGGGATTTTGGAACTTCAGTTTTCTAGACTTAGCTCCATATTGCTCTGCTGTGTCTATTTTTTTACTGTTACTTGGTTCGTTTACCTCTGTCTAGAAAAGAAGCAAAAATTAAAGAAAAGTGGAGTCCACAACTAATAATTATCGCTCTTCATCGGATACGGTGTATGGAGGACGAAAAGGGTGTCTGCAACCATATCTATCATATGTAGACATGAGGATGGTGTATACAATGTGTACATTTGGTCATTCCCAAATATTTTACTCTATTTCACTGCCTGGACTAGTTAAGCCATTCGCACTCATCCTTATTCTTGGCATGGCATACTTAAAATGCATCTGTTAAATACTTCAGGTCCCTTCATTGGCGTGAACATAGGCACCGACCTCTCCAACATGCCGAGCCCAACTCAGGTGGTGGCACTTCTAAAAGCTCAGAACATACGACATGTTAGGCTTTACGACACTGATCACGCCATGCTCCTTGCACTTGCTAAGTCTGGCATCGGCGTCACTGTTTCTGTTCCTAATGACCAGCTACTTGGCATCGGGCAGTCCAATGCCACCGCTGCCTATTGGGTAGCTCGCAATATTGTAGCCCATGTCCCCGCCACCAACATCACGGTCATTGCTGTGGGATCCGAAGTCCTAACGACCCTTCAGAATGCCGCCCCTGTCCTTGTGTCGGCCATGAAGTTCATCCACTCAGCGCTTGTCGCTTCTAATCTTGACAGTCGTATCAAAGTCTCAACCCCACACTCTTCCTCCATCATTATTGACTCTTTCCCACCTTCTCAAGCCTTCTTTAACCGCACTTGGGATCCGGTCATGGTCCCATTGCTTAAGTTTCTTCAGTCTACTGGATCATACCTCATGCTCAATGTCTATCCATACTACGACTACATGCAGTCAAATGGCGCAATTCCACTGGACTATGCCCTCTTCCGTCCTCTTCCTCCGAACAAGGAAGCTGTCGATTCTAACACGCTCCTTCACTACAACAATGTATTTGATGCTGTCGTTGATGCGGCTTATTTTGCCATGTCATATCTAAACTTCACCAATGTCCCCATTGTGGTGACTGAGTCTGGTTGGCCCTCCAAGGGAGACTCCTCTGAACCGGATGCAACTGTTGAAAATGCAAACACTTACAACAGTAACTTGATCAAGCATGTGCTTAACAATACAGGAACGCCAAAGCACCCGGGTGTGGCAGTCAGTACATACATTTATGAGCTCTACAATGAGGATCAGAGACCGGGCTCTGTATCTGAGAAAAATTGGGGCCTGTTTGATGCCAATGGAGTGCCGATCTATATCTTGCACTTGACGGGTGCAGGAACGGTGTTAGCAAATGACACAACCAATCAGACGTTCTGTGTTGCAAAGGATGGTGCGGACAAGAAGATGCTCCAAGCGGCGTTGGATTGGGCTTGTGGGCCTGGGAAAGTAGACTGCTCACTGTTGTTGCAGGGGCAAGCTTGCTATGAACCAGACAATGTTGTTGCACATGGAACTTATGCTTTCAATGCGTATTACCAAAAGATGGGGAAAGCTCCAGGCACCTGTGATTTTAAAGGGGTCGCTACAGTCACCACAACCAATCCAAGTAAGAAGTAGCTTGATAACATTTACTAATGTGTCTGTGTCATTCTGAGGAAAGATCTTATCACCGGATTTAGTAATCACAGTTCACTGAATAGAAAAATTGAGGAGTTATGGTCAGTGGACAATTAATGGCATGCCACAATGCCACAAGATGATAGGGCCTATTTGCTGGTTTAACCTTGACATTTTTTTTTTTTCATAATTTGATGAGCTATTAGCATGTCTGTCCTGAACTCTAAACATTTTTTTGTAATTTGATGAGCTATTAGTATGTCTGTCCTGAACTCTAATACATGCACATTGCATATGAGCATATAGAGGCTGAGGAATCAGCCTTTTGCTTTTCCTTTTCCCCTAATTTATGTTTGATTGGTGCAGGTCATGGTTCATGTATATTTCCAGGAAGGTATGTGATTTACTACGTTTTTATAGGTTCTCTCTTTTATCTTTTAAATTTGTTGCAAAATGTCATCTCCAATCATCCAAAATTGTTATTATGCATCTGCAATATACTGACTTACCCGCATGTGCTGCAGCGGTGGAAGAAATGGGACTTCCGTTAATGGTACTATTCTGGCTCCATCGTCTAATTCAACGACTTCTGGCTGTCCTCCCCAGTATTTCTTTGATGTTGGTTCGATCACAAGCTCGTTGATCATCACCATTTTGCACCTGGCGTTGGTTCTCTTGTAAAGTTATGGACTCGATATTTGTGCCATATTGATTGATGCCTTTTTAGATCTCTCTTTGAAACATTTAATTACAATTCTTCGATGACAACTTGTGGTCTACCCAATTTTGTGGTTCGTGAAGTGGCAACACGGGTGGGCAAATCCAGGCATTTGAGCGGCGACTAGCTAGGTGACTCTTCAATTTTATTCTGTAAAAGCCAACAAAAGGAGTTGTTGGTGTAACTATCTTCTTCCTAAATTCGATTTTGAATTGATTCTTTGAGATGGACACTTAAAGGGCATCTGAAAGTCAGCCAATTCAGGCCATGTAATCAATAGGCTAGGATTAGTTGCCTCGTTTTCTCATCAACACAGCTAAACTAGTTAAGTTTCTTTTCTTTGCTGGAATTTCAAGCGAGCAGCATTACTCTGATGGATAGTTACTAAGAATCGGCACTGCTCGAAGAAACTTCCAGAAGGAATTGCCTTCATTTTGCGGCAATTTTGGTAAGTGATTGTTTGCCTTAACGTGCTCTCGGTCTTTCATGTTTATGATTGTTGTGATGGTGCTTCCGAGGGAACTCCGAATGTCAGAACTTGCATACCTACAAATTTTCACTGCGGTGTTGCCCGCAACATGAATGTTTCTACGCTTCTTGAGGATGGTAAGTCCTGTTGTCAAGCAAGCTTTTAGTGTATTGATGTACTGGTAATATGCATGGTACCAAAGCGATGGACGCTCCATGTTTGATTATACTGTCAAATGAAAGAAAAAATCGAAGGGAAAAAAGAAAAGAGGCCCTCAGGACAGAGGGCAGTGATCCTTCGAGGGCTTTTACTAGTGTAGACTCTCCAACATAGAGTTCAAATTTCTGGAGCATCCAATCCAAGTTGAGGTGATCTTGAATCTCTACCTCATCATGCCCCCAGGAGGGACTGGAGCCATTGGGATTCCTCTGTTCTGCCTTTCCATGTTCATTTGCCATCCTAAACATGATCACGAAAAATGAAGTTTAGGAATGAAATCATCGGTCCATTTGTTTCTAATAATCTCCATCATCGGAAGAACCCTGTTTAGTTTACGGCATTACTATGATACAATGCTCGTAATTTAGGACTATTTACTGTATGATGATTGTCTCAAATTGTTATGGACATCGGCATTTTCGGGGAAACATCATTTCGTGCAGGTTAATCAAAAGGAGGAGATTTATGCCTACCAATGGACATGTCGAATCCGCGCCTTTCGAGCTCGCGGTACTCCTGGGTTAAAGCACAGGATTCGCAGCAGAAATGGACTAAGCAATCGGCGCAAGGATCCTCTTGCAGCTGGTATTGCTGTCTCATCTTGGTGCGGTAGAAGCAGGAGTAGCAGCAGGCGCACCCGGTCAACAAGGCGATCACTGTGTAAACAGCTCCGTGCACAGGGCATGCTGCAACAAAAACCGATCTGAGTGAGAAAGTCTAGTAATGTCGATCCTTCTTCGATTTGTGCGAATGTGATCGATTCTACTTACAAACCGATCCGTGATCAGCAATCTCCGCGATTCGCCCGAATGTGATGCAGGGGCACCAAAATGACAAGCAACCTGTGAGATTAACAAGATATGAACCTTCATGAGCCATAGATAACACCAATTTATCTCTGGATCCACTTAAATTCAACTAATACCAAAGTTGTATAAGATCATTCGAGTGCTAAATTCTGATAACCCCGCGACAATAGGCAATTGCAATCTCCAGTCTATAAACTGTCCGACTTTTCCTCGTAGATGTCGCCCAGTAGTTGTATACATGGCATAACTGTTCTATCAAGTGTTAATCCACCTCTAAACCAAATGGATTGCGAGGAAAATTCCAGGACTTACAAGTTGGAACGTCGTCGAAGCAACTGAAAAGCCCGGAGGACCAAGGCATGTTGTTAATGGGTCGAGCTTGAAGACCCGCAGGGGGCAGAGGATTGTTCGGGGCCCCGAAATTCGCATAACTTTGGTTCATGGGTTGCACCGGAATGCCATCCACGGGCGGCCGTGGCGGTGGCGGAGCAGAGGCGCCGGGCTTCTGTGGGTAGCCATCAGATGCGTTCGAGGAGTACATAGCTTCAATCCGCAACTACAGATACCGGCTCCTCCGATCAAAGCAGGACGACACGACAGAGCGAAAGATCGAATGAGGAAGTGAATCGGGCAAGGGCTAGAGAGGGTTGAAAGATGAGATGTTAGGTGAACTGCTCATGATGTATACATCCTATTTCTATGCATCTAACACTCATATATTTGCGTAAAAGAGGGGTTTCGTCAGCGAATGCTTTCACCAGAAGCGGCCGTGACCAAGCAAGTCGTCGATCCGCGTTCGAATCTGTTTGCCGGCCGCGGCAATGACGAAGCGCCAACTTTGACGGTTGATGGTTAGTTGAAAAGTAAAATGCCTTGTTTAAGCTCTAAGCTATCGTCGTGCGATTAAACTACGTATAGACTTATAGTTTAGTGCGGTGGGCAACGTTGACAATGGTGTAAATTAAGACCGGGTCAGGCAGTTTTGTATGTAGTTTCATTTTTTCTATCGTGATTTTTTTGGACCAAGATTGGGTTCTAGAGTTGGACGCGACTTCGCTCTCGTGATACGACTGTCACACTTTCACATGGATCGCGACCTCGTTTGTTTCTAGAACACCAAACGTAGTTTCGAAAAGGGGTTTGTCACCTATAATTAGGTGCGATGTTGTTATCAAGACAGCACAGGGCTCAGCAGCTTTTGTTACGTTCCTTTTGGGATTCCGGGGTGAATGTAGGGAGAACTCCATGGAAGAGATGGGTTAGAGATCTCGGCCCTAGGTGAAGGGATAACTGATTAATTTTTCTGACCGGCCTAGATTGGATTTGTTGGATAGTGTGGACGGCCATAGATTGTATGGGTTGTCTTTTAGTCTTTGAGAATGGGTTGGGATTGTTGAGAAGATGCTCCATCTGGCAAGGGCGTCACGGCTCTCGCCTAGTGGCCATTGACCATTGGCCAATCTCATTTAAAATAAAAAAAATATTTAAAAATTACAAAATTGTCCATGTTCATGCAGGTGGTATCACGTAGGACGCTAAACGTTCACGTTAACGATTTTTTGGCAAAAATTAGTTATATAGACTTCATTGGCAAATTATCAAAAGATTCAAAATTCAACGGGTCAAAATTAAAATGTTTAAGATTGAATTGACATAAGTACAATAAGTTTATAATTTTTTTTTTCGTATTTTCATCACATCGGCAAGTGCAAATATTGTCAAGTTGAGCTATCCATGGAGTTCTGACTCGGGGCTTACCTTGCTGATAAGATTAATGAGGTATTTGGTAGGATTGTTTTACTTACTTATGGTAAATGTCCATTTCATAGAAGAAATATAGGCTTATTTTTATTTTTTCAATGTGGATATCCTTTCTTATATTGACTAGATTCTTCGCTCATGTTGGATGAGCTTTTGCGCATTGACTTATTATGAGGCGATTGAGTGAAATTTTTATAAAGCCGCTTTACTCACAGGAAAAAGAAAAGAAAAGAAAAGAGAACTTGTATAAAGCCTGGTGTTCATGAGGAGAATTGAGATAGCTCATACATGGTAAATGCCCTCTTGCTTCTAACCCTGGTCACGTCCTAATATGTTCTCCTTTCTCTTCATTGAGCATCCGATTGAGGAACGCGACGCCAAATTGTTCCGATAGCCACATCAACCAACTATGCATCTAGACCATCTATATAGCTTGGTGTCGTAAATTCATGTACGTGATTTCATATAATACATAGCATTTTCTTCTTCGAGAAGGGCAAACAACAAAACTTATGCTGAAAGCAATGTTACCATTTACTTTAAAAGTGAAAGCCGATGGAGTATGATCCATATAATATCTTTTCGATATGGTAACTGGCTTCTCCCATGTGAAGGGTGATAAGATGATGAAAGCAATGTGCACAAATCTGGTATGGATTGCTGAAACCAAGCTTATAATTAATTCATGCCATGCTATATCTATATTATTCAACCAACTAAAAGTGGGAGTTTGTGTATGGAGTTAAAGAATTTATTCGATGCCAACGATGGAAATGGTCAACTCAAGGAAAATGGACATTGGTTTTATTTCCTATTCACATGTAAACAAAGAATAATGATACAAATGGTCATTGAACTTTGACTCGATGTGAAATTTAATTTCTTGGATTTTTAATTTGCTTAATGTAATCCCTAACTTTAAGCCAATTTCTAATGTTGTTCCTGAACTTTTACTACATGTTCATTAGAGTCTAAATATTCAATATTGTCATTCCATTAATTTAAAATCAGTGACAACATTGAACTCATATAAAAAAGTTTAGGAACTGCATTGCACATTGGGCTAAAGTTTATGGACCATATTACATATTGGACCAATGTTCAGAAATCATTGGTGTTATTTTCCCCGCAAACAACAACAACAACAATAAAAAAAATCAATCTAATGATAACTCAATCAGCTTGGTAGGCATCCTTGACCAGCCACCTAGAACTTAGGTTATCTTAGTTCCCATTTAAAGCGTGGCCAAAAGAGAGAGTTCACATTACTATTAAATTTTATCATTGGAGTATGCATTTTGACCGAATTCATTATCGTTACACCCTGTTTAGCAAAAAGCTCGTATGTTAGTCAAAGGCTAGAATTCGACCAAGTCAACTAGGGATCAAATTGATTGAATGGCGGGGAAGCGAGGGAAGCATCACATTGCATTATATTGTCCGGTTTTCGGCAATCTTTTTTTCCCACTTGAATTAGCACCAGCTGACGCGTGAATTGGCAACGGGTCTTCGTTATGCATCAGATCTTTATTGATGGAGTTTTTTCAAACTGTTGGGGTTGAATTTGGACCATGCACCTAAGAGAGATGCCATGTTTTCATGTTATATGATTGGGATCATATTGCGGGAACTTTTTGACAAGGAGCTGATAGCCTTAGAATTCGAACATCATATCTGTAATAGTTGTAGCACTGCAGAAGGGTTTAGCAAATGGCTTTGTTTTCACGTTTGAGGATTTTGCTGGCTTTTATGTAATACAAAGAGCTCGTCACGTACATACGCTACTGATACAATGTTTCTGATCCCGAAGAGAAGAACTTCTTAGTTTATGAAATAGATGTACGCTTGTCTATTGAACTTGATAAGTTTCTTCAACTCTCACGAACGCTGTTTAATGCTTGGGGTTGTGCTTGAGGCCCATATTTGGTAATCACCTTTCCTACAACATGTCATATACATAATCAAATTTTTACCTGTCAACTACGAGAAGATCAAAGAAGCTGCTTAGATTTCACACCAAGGTTAGCATAATATCATGTATTGAATAACTGTGAGCATGTGTTAGTGTGCTTACTAAGTAGAGAAAGAGAGAGAGGGGGAGGGAGGGAGATTCCTAAGTAGGTCTCGTAAGAAAATACCTGAAAAGCTCTTTTAAACCAAAGTGTGGTAATCATCCCTAATATCATCAGCTTTTCAATGATCCTATCTATTGCTTGAAAGTAAGATATCCTCCAAGTCTGCTTGAAATGCAATGCACCGCAAAATCCCAAGAATCCAATTGCGAATCCCGGTCCTAGGCCCGCATAGAACCAATTATGGATGTCCAGATTGCCTTCATTAGGTTCACCTCTGTTTTGAAAATCACCATCTTGTCCATCGATATCAGGATGTTGCTCATCTCCAGGGCAAACTTTTGCAAGAGGAGCTCCACAAAGTCCGTCGTTACCACGATACACAGATTCATCATCCACGGTACGTAGATGAATGCTTGAAGGAATAGGGCCTGATAAATAATTGAATGAGAGATTGAGACAACTCAGAGAATCCACGCTGGATATGCTAGGGGGGATTCTACCCGAAATCTTGTTGTTGGATAGGTCAAGGGATTCTAACTTTTTGAGGTTGCCAATGTTTGCAGGAATTTTCCCACTCAAATTGTTTTGAGAGAGGTTCAAATTCTGAAGTTCGACCAGCCTAGTCAACTCTTTTGGTATTTCGCCATTTAAATTGTTTGCAGATAAGTCAATGGAATGGAAGAAATAGAGTGTCTTGTCGTATAGTCGGGTAGTTCTCTTTGCATGAACCATGACGTAAAGGATTGTCGGATATGACCAAAGGGCGTCTGTCGGATCTATGCCTTCAACCATAGATAACAATCCATTAAAACACAGCGGAATGCTTCCGGAAATGTTGTTCCGTGCTAGGCTTAAAAACCGAAGAGAATCAAGTTGGCAGAGTTGCGTGGGAATGCCTCCGGTGAGACTATTGTTCTCAAGATTGATGATGCTTAATCGTTTAAAACGTCGTCCAAATGGAGGAATTTCACCAGTGAAGTCATTATCACTTAGATCAAGCAACACAAGTTCAGTTAGGTTTGACAAACATTGGGGAAGCACTTTGTCGAAGCCATTTTTATGCAGGTTCAGAACTGCTAATTTCTTAAAATGGCAGAAATAGTCAGTAATCTGACCTCTTAACCTGTTGTCACCCAGCGAAATCATTTCCAATGCTTTCAACTTTTTCAGACATAAGGGTAGTCTCCCGGATAGTTGGTTCTTTGACAGATCAAGATGAATTAGGTTCTCCATCGCACATAGTGAATTTGGTATGCTGCCGCTGAGATTGTTACCCTCAAGATAAAAACGTATTAACCGTGGCATCTTGTTTCCGTCCATTCTGGAAATGGGGCTTAGAGAGGGTATTGTCCCGGATAGTTGGTTCCTTGCCAGATCAAGATGATATAGGTTCTCCATCGCCCATAGAGAATTCGGTATGCTGCCGCTGAGATTGTTATCAGCAAGACCAAGCAATCCTAACAGTGGCATCTTGTTTAAGTCGATTCTGGAAATGGGGCCTTTGAGCGTAGTGTTAGTGAGATCGATATATTCAACGTTAAGTAAAATGTCAGAAAGCCAATTGGGAACTTCATCTGAGATGCGGGCATTGGCCATGCGCAAGTATGAAATATTCCTCTGTGTTTGAAGCCACAATGGAAATTTTGGTCCCACATAACAATCTGTCAAGCCAATGTACTGAAGTTGGAATGGAGGAACCCAGGCGGGATCAAAGCTTAAAACAAGTTCATTAGACGAAAAGCCCAAAAGAGTCAGGCTCGTGAGATTTGCAAAGTGCGATTCACTAACAACTCCGTTCAAAGAATTATTTGTTATGACCAACACTTCTAGATTAGATAGTCGCCCAATACTTCCTGGGATGTTCCCACTCAATTTGTTGTCTCTGAGACGTAACTCTCTTAGAAATGATAGCTCCCCCAGACATACTGGAATAGGTCCCGACAATGAGTTTCCTGACAGACTTAGGTACTCGAGCTTGCTAAAGTTGTAGAACCAGGGAGGAATAGTAGAATTTATGGAATTGCCTGATAGATCCAGGAATCTTAAAGAAGTGAAGTTGACGGATAGAGAGTGAGGAAGTTTTTCGAGAGAACAACCCCTCAACTGCAAAGATTGCAGTGAAGAAAGCATATTAATGGAACTCAACCAATCTGTGGCATTCCCAAGGTCATTGCCAGAGAGGCGAAGGTATTTCAAGGAAGATAATTTCGACACCCATTGGAGGTTATCAGTTGTTAAATAACCCCAACCCTCGCCAAAACAAGCAAGATCCAGATACTGCAAGCTGGACAGGTTACCGAGGTGATGAGGTATGTTTCCGTCAAAACCTGCGAATGATAGATTGAGATACTCTAGTCTCTGGAGAGTACCAAAGAATAGGGGGATTTTTTTCTTGGAAAATTTGTTGAGGCTGAGGTCTAGATACTTCAAATGCTTCAGTTCAGCCAAAGATGCATGGATTTTACCTGCCAAGCTGCTCTGATCCGAACCTATGATATCTCCATAGATGTCGGTCTCCAAGCATGGATTACGAAGATCAAGTTTGAAAACATGGCCAGTCTTTTTGCTGCATTCGACTCCTTTCCACTCACAACAGTCCTTTCTAGTCCACGATGACAAGCATTTAGAATGGTCGATGAGACCTTGCCTGAATTTCAAGAGAGCTTCTCTCTCTGTACCAAAGCAGCTCACATTGGTGAAAGCTTCGGAATGGCCAAACTCAAATGATTGAAACACGAGAAGAGTCCACAATATGAGGGGTGCAAAGGCAGGGGCTGATGCCATTGTTTTCGATAATATGGGATTAGGAAATGCAGTGTACTTCCTCCGTTTTATGGTGACATGGGTCTTGGGAAGGTCTTAATTGAACTTCATCAAGAAAAGGACATTACTCGTTTCCTACTTATTTGATTTGGCCATCACTCTTGATCAACGTTGTCACACCCCAAATCCTAATAGAAAAAGGGAATGGCACGGCTGTCATTCGGATTCGATGCGACAAACATATTTATTAATAACTCAAAATATATCAAATCTTCATCACTTTAAGATGTGAGTTTACAAATTCATAGAATAGATAGCACAACTTAAAATGCCTATGACCAAACAACAAACATTACTCGAATTGTCAAATTCGTGATTCTATCAAATATTCGAGAAAAAAACGTTAAAATCAAGTAAAACGCTACCTCAACTACAAAATGATTAAACTACGCCTAAATGCTAACAAAACAACTTATACGTATTAACAAATCACATATCCAAAACAATTATTCAAGGTATTCGCAAAGCAAAACTTGAACGTGAAATCCTAAAATTTCACTCCAACTAAACTGTTAATTCAAATCAACTTTTACAAAATCTCATGGTTCTACAACGGCATAATTTATATTTTCCATGAAATCCTGGAGCTCCAAAACTCGAGAATTGAACTTTGTAGCTCAATTTTCACTAAATTTTGACTTTGAGCCATTATTTTGAAAACCACTATGATTAGACAAACGAAGGGCACAAACACTTATTGGACATTGCGATATGAAGTCGAATAAGCTTGGCGAAGCGTCTATGGCGTGAATGCGCAAAACCCTCACTCTCTTTTCCTTTTCTTATTCTTTCCCTTTTTCTCTATCCCTTTCTTTCCATTTGTGTGAGTCTCGGCCTGTCGGCCCGTCTTTAAAAGGTGAAGGTGTCCACTATTCCTTGTTTTTGTTGACTCAGTCAACTTCTTCCTTTTTGCTTTTTTTGCTTTGATCTAGTCAAAGTCCATATTTACAAGACTGCCATGTATTTATGTAAATTATAAATCACGAATTCAACTAACGGTTTAAATTTTTATATTAGTTAGTCGTGATCTTACAAAATTTTACATTATATTAGAGTTTATGATCCCGGGTTCAAATCTTATCAAGCCCCATTTGTCTCCCCAATCATATATGTCCGTGCTTAGTATTAGGCGAAAGGATCAGACTAACCGTGAGGAGGAGTGTTATAATATTTATGTAATAAACCATGTTTTCATTTAGTAGCTTAAACTTTTAAAACAATTGGTAGATGTCTCACAAAATTTTTCAGAAACAAATAAGAAATGCTGTGAAAAGAAAATAGCAAGAATGATAGAGAGATAAACTAAACATTGGAAAACTTTGGCCGAAAGCTGTTGTAGACAATGAGAAACCTTTAAAGATTTCATTTTCACTAGAACCTACCAACGTGTTTCTTCTTTCATATATGAATCATTTGAGACGAGTCTATGAATGCTTTATGACCTCTTTTTGTTATGAGCATTTGGTAGTTTCCTCTTTTATAGTTCTTTTAACAAACAAAAATCTAGAAATGACTCGGACCACTTAGATCAAAGAATCAAATCAAAATAAAAGCAACTCGGCATTCTCGACATCAAATTCGTGATGCACAGTTGTCACCGAAATCTTCCTGATTTGGTTTTGATTTAGGCTGCGACTGAATGTGTTGATCAATAGTTTTGTGCTGGCGTTCCACTTTCTTTTATTATATGGCCGACTGTTGGTCCTCTGAGTGCTCCGCCTTCTTTTTAGCTTGTTCTATTCTCCTAGAGATGATGCATCTCGTGTTTTGCAAAATTGATCATCCGCTTGTCTTTTGACGTGTTTTCTTTCTTCAACACATCATATGCTTACACATATCAATCGCTAATACTTTTTTACATAGCGAACCGGCCTCCTTTTCTCATCCAAGTGTAACTTTTTGGACTACTGCCGCATTCAGACGGAGGGGATCATCCATGTCTTGACAAAGAGTACATGACCAAATCAATATACACGTGCATTGTCCAAATCACTTACAACATGTTAATCTTAGGTCAAAATCACTTTTCTCGAGCTTAATTAAATGAACCAAAACATGGTCAAAGTGGACGTGCGCGGATTTTATATTAGTTAGTCGTGATCTTACAAAATTTTACATTATATTAGAGTTGATGGTCCCGGGTTCAAATCTTATCAAGCGCCATTTGCCTCCCAAATCAAATATGTTCGTGCTTAGTGTTAGGCAAAAGGATTGGACTAACCGTGAGGAGTGTTATAATATTTATGTAATAAACCATGTTTTCATTTAATAGCTTAAACTTTTAAAACAATTGGTAGATGTCTCACAAAATTTTTCAGAAACAAATAAGAAATGCTGTGAAAAGAAAATAGCAAGAATGATAGAGAGATAAAGTAAACACCGGAAAACTTTGGCCGAAAGTTGTCGTAGACAATGCGAAACCTTTAAAGATTTCATTTTCACTTGACCCTACCAACGTGTTTCTTCTTTCATGCACCAACCATTTGAGATGAGTCTATGAATGATTTATGACCTCTTTTTGTTATGAGCATTTGGTAGTTTCCTCTTTTATAGTTCTTTTAACAAACAAAAATCTAGAAATGACTCGGACCACTTAGATCAAAGAATCAAATCAAAATAAAAGCAACTCGGCATTCTCGACATCAAATTCGTGACGCACAGTTGTCACCGAAATCTTCCTGATTTGGTTTTGATTTAGGCTGCGACTGAATGTGTGGATCAATAGTTTTGTGCTGGCGTTCCACTTTCTTTTATTATATGGCCGACTGTTGGTCCTCTGAGTGCTCCACCTTCTTTTTAGCTTGTTCTATTCTCCTAGAGATGATGCATCTCGTGTTTTGCAAAATTGATCATCCGCTTATCTTTTGACGTGTTTTCTTTCTTCAACACATCATATGCTTACACATATCAATCGCTAATACTTTTTTACATAGCGAACCGGCCTCCTTTTCTCATCCAAGTGTAACTTTTTGGACTACTGCCGCATTCAGACGGAGGTGATCATCCATGTCTTGACAAAGAGTACATGACCAAATTGATATACACGTGCATTGTCCAAATCACTTACAACATGTTAATCTTAGGTCAAAATCACTTTTCTCGAGCTTAATTAAATGAACCAAAACATGGTCAAAGTGGACGCGCACGGATTTTATATTAGTTAGTCGTGATCTTACAAAATTTTACATTATATTAGAGTTGATGGTCCCGGGTTCAAATCTTATCAAGCACCATTTGCCTCCCTAATCAAATATGTTCGTGCTTAGTATTAGGCAAAAGGATTGGACTAACCGTGAGGAGTGTTATAGTATTTATGTAATAAACCATGTTTTAATTTAATAGCTTAAACTTTTAAAACAATTGGTAGATGTCTCACAAAATTTTTCAGAAACAAATAAGAAATGCTGTGAAAAGAAAATAGCAAGAATGATAGAGAGATAAAGTAAACACCGGAAAACTTTGGCCGAAAGTTGTCGTAGACAATGCGAAACCTTTAGAGATTTCATTTTCACTTGACCCTACCAACGTGTTTCTTCTTTCATATATGAATCATTTGAGACGAGTCTATGAATGATTTATGACCTCTTTTTGTTATGAGCATTTGGTAGTTTCCTCTTTTATAGTTCTTTTAACAAACAAAAATCTAGAAATGACTCGGACCACTTAGATCATAGAATCAAATCAAAATAAAAGCAACTCGGCATTTTTGACATCAAATTCGTGATGCACAGTTGTCACCGAAATCTTCTTGATTTGGTTTTGATTTAGGCTACGACTGAATGTGTGGATCAATAGTTTTGTACTGGCGTTCCACTTTCTTTTATTATATGGCCGACTGTTGGTCCTCTGAGTGCTCCGCCTTCTTTTTAGCTTGTTCTATTCTCCCCGAGATGATGCATCTCGTGTTTTGCAAAATTGATCATCCCCTTGTCTTTTGACGTGTTTTCTTTCTTCAACACATCATATGCTTACACATATCAATCGCTAATACTTTTTTACATAGCGAACCGGCCTCCTTTGCTCATCCAAGTGTAACTTTTTGGACTACTGCCGCATTCAGACGGAGGCGATCATCTATGTCTTGACAAAGAGTACATGACCAAATCGATATACACGTGCATTGTCCAAATCACTTACAACATGTTAATCTTAGGTCAAAATCACTTTTCTCGAACTTAATTAAATGAACCAAGACATGGTCAAAGTGGACGCGCATGAATTTTATATTAGTTAGTCGTGATCTTACAAAATTTTACATTATATTAGAGTTGATGGTCCCGGGTTCAAATCTTATCAAGCACCATTTGCCTTCCTAATCAAATATGTTCGTGCTTAGTATTAGGCAAAAGGATTGGACTAACCGTGAGGAGTGTTATAATATTTATGTAATAAACCATGTTTTCATTTAATAGCTTAAACTTTTAAAACAATTGGTAGATGTCTCACAAAATTTTTCAGAAACAAATAAGAAATGCTGTGAAAAGAAAATAGCAAGAATGATAGAGAGATAAAGTAAACACCGGAAAACTTTGGCCGAAAGCTGTCGTAGACAATGCGAAACCTTTAAAGATTTCATTTTCACTTGACCCTACCAACGTGTTTCTTCTTTCATGCACCAACCATTTGAGATGAGTCTATGAATGCTTTATGACCTCTTTTTGTTATGAGCATTTGGTAGTTTCCTCTTTTATAGTTCTTTTAACAAACAAAAATCTAGAAATGACTCACACCACTTAGATCACAGAATCAAATCAAAATAAAAGCAACTTGGCATTCTCGACATCAAATTCGTGACGCACAGTTGTCGCCGAAATCTTCCTGATTTGGTTTTGATTTAGGCTGCGACTGAATGTGTGGATCAATAGTTTTGTGCTGGCGTTCCACTTTCTTTTATTATATGGCCGACTGTTGGTCCTCTGAGTGCTCCGCCTTCTTTTTAGCTTGTTCTATTCTCCTAGAGATGATGCATCTCGTGTTTTGCAAAATTGATCATCCGCTTGTCTTTTGACGTGTTTTCTTTCTTCAACGCATCATATGCTTACACATATCAATCGCTAATACTTTTTTACATAGCGAACCGGCCTCCTTTTCTCATCCAAGTGTAACTTTTTGGACTACTGCCGCATTCAGACGGAGGTGATCATCCATGTCTTGACAAAGAGCACATGACCAAATTGATATACACGTGCATTGTCCAAATCACTTACAACATGTTAATCTTAGGTCAAAATCACTTTTCTCGAGCTTAATTAAATGAACCAAGACATGGTCAAAGCGGATGCGCACGAATTTTATATTAGTTAGTCGTGATCTTACAAAATTTTACATTATATTAGAGTTGATGGTCCCGGGTTCTAATCTTATCAAGCCCCATTTGCCTCTCCAATCAAATATTTCCGTGCTTAGTATTAGGCAAAAGGATCAGACTAACCGTGAGGAGGAGTGTTATAATATTTATATAATAAACCACGTTTTCATTTAACAGCTTAAACTTTTAAAACAGTTGGCAGATGTCTCAAAATTTTTTTCAGAAACAAATAAGAAATGCTGTGAAAAGAAAATAGCAAGAATGATAGAGAGATAAAGTAAACACCGGAAAACTTTGGCTGAAAGCTATCGTAGACAATGCGAAACCTTTAAAGATTTCATTTTCACTAGACCCTACCAACGTGTTTCTTCTTTCATGCACCAACCATGTGAGATGAGTCTATGAATGCTTTATGACCTCTTTTTGTTATGAGCATTTGGTAGTTTCCTCTTTTATAGTTCTTTTAACAAAGAAAAATCTAGAAATGACTCACACCACTTAGATCACAGAATCAAATCAAAATAAAAGCAACTTGGCATTCTCGACATCAAATTCGTGATGCACAGTTGTCGCCAAAATCTTCCTGATTTGGTTTTGATTTAGGTCGCGAGTGAATGTGTGGATCAATAGTTTTGTGCTGGTGTTCCACTTTCTTTTATTATATGGCTGACTGTTGGTCCTTTGAGTGCTCCACCTTCTTTTTAGCTTGTTCCATTCTCCCCAAGATGATGCATCTCGCGTTTGGCAAAATTGATCATCCGCTTGTCTTTTGACGTGTCTTCTTTCTTCAACACATCATATGTTTACACATATCAATTGTTAATACTTTTTTACATGGTGAGCCAGCCTCCTTTTCTCATCCAAGTGTAACTTTTTCGACTACTACCGCATTCGGATAGAGGTGATCATCCACGTCTTGACGAAGAGTACATGACCAAATCGATATACACGTGCATTGTCCAAAAATTGTATCCTCTTGTATCAGAACCCTCTTCTCAGGGGTAAATTTCCTCTTAGAATGGTGCATGGTAAAAAATTTGGCATCGACATTGAACATCAATTGCACCATGTTAATCTTAGGTCGAAATCACTTTTCCCGAGCTTGATTAAATGAACCAAGACATGGTCAAAGTGAACACACGCAAATTTTATATTAGTTAGTCGTGATCTCACAAAATCTTACATTATATTAGAGTTGAAGGTCCTGGGTTTAAATTTTATCAAGCCCCATTTGCCTCGCCAATCAAATATGTCCGTGCTTAGTACTAGGCAAAAGGACCAGACTAACTGTGAAGAGGAGTGCTATAATATTTATATAATAAACCACATTTTTATCTAACAGCTTAAACTTTTAAAATAGTTAGCAGATATCTGACGAAATCTTTTAGAAACAAACAAGAAATGCTTTGAAAAGAAAATAGCAAGAATGATAGAGAGATAAAGTAAACACTGAAAAACTTTGGCTGAAAGCTGTGTTAGTCAATGTGAAACCTTTAAAGATTTCATTTTGACTAGAACCTACCAACGTGTTACTTCCTTCATATATCAACCATTTGAGACGAGTCTATGAATGCTTTACGACCTCTTTCTTGTTATGACCATTTGGTAGTTTCCTCTTTTATAGTTCTTTTAACAAACAAAAATCTAGAAATGACTCGGACCACTTAGATCACAGAATCAAAATCAAAATAAAAGCAACTCGGCATTCTCGCCATCAAATTCATTACGCACAGTTGTCATCGAAATCTTCCCGTTTGGTTTCAATTTAGGCCTCGACTAAATGTGTGGATCACTAGTTTTGTGCTGGTCTTATACTTTCTTTTATTATATGGTCGACTATTGGTCCTTTGAGTGCTCCACCTTCTTTTTAGCTTGTTCTATTCTTCCAAAGATGATGCATCACGTGTTTTGCAAAATTGATCATCCGCTTGTCTTTTGACATGTCTTCTTTCTTCAACACATCATATGCTTACCAATATGAATTGCTAATGCTTTTTCACATGTTGAACCAGCCTCCTTTGCTCATCCAGTTGTAACTTTTTCGATTATTACCGCATTCGGATAGAGGTGATCATCTATGTCTTGACGAAGAGTACATGACCAAATCGATATACATGTACATTGTCCAAAAATTGTATCCTCTTGTATTGGAACCCTCTTCTCAGGGGTAAATTTCCTCTTAGAATGGTGCATGGTAAAAAATTCGGCATCAACATTGAACATCGATTGCACCATGTTAATCTTAGGTCAAAATCACTTTTCTCGAGCTTAATTAAATGAACCAAGACATGGTCAAAGTGGACACACACGAATTATATGCTAATTAAAATCATATCTTTGACTTCAAGTATCGACACTAGTTGCAACAATCAAAGCTAAACCCTTAAATCTACATCAATTTCTCAATATGCATTTGTAAGGTACAATACACACACCCCATGTTAATTAGAAAGAGATGCACGATAACACTCAATCATATATGCACCTGAATCTAGTTCAGGTAGTTTCGTATATAATTCCATTTTTCTATCATGATTTTTTAGACCAAGATCATATTTTAGAGTTGGACATGACTTGGCCCTCGTGACTCGACTGTCGCACTTTTACATGAATCGCAACCTCGTTTTCTAGATTCCAAACGTAGTTTCGAAAAGGATTTGTTTCCTATGATTAGGTGCGATGTCATTATCAAGACAGCACAAGGCTCAGCAGCTTGTTTAGGTTCCTTTTGGGAATGCGGGTGAGTCTAGGAAGAACTCCATGGAAGAGATGAGCTAGAGAACTCAGTCCTTTTTTCTTGTTTGAAAAAAGGACTCGGTCTTGGGGGAAAAGATGATTGATTAATTTTTCCAACCGGCGTAGATTAGATTTGTTGGATGTGGATGGCCACTGATTATATGAGGTGGTGTTTTATTATGTGATAAACGGTTGGGATTGTTAGAGAAGTTGCTCAATATGGTGAGGGACTCACAGACCTTACTCAATGCTGGTGGTGACATGTAGAATGTTCAATATTTATGTTAGTGATTTTTGGCAAAAATTAGTCTGATAGACTTTACTAACAAATTGTTAAAAGATTTAGAACTGAATTAGTTAGATTGAAAAGTTTAAGACTAAATTGATACAAGTATAACAAGTTTAGGACTTTTTTTTTTTGGTAATTATCTTGATTTTCATCACATTGGTGAGTGCAAATAATGTCAAGTTGGGCTATCCATTGACTTGTGACTTACCTTGCTGATAAGATTAATGAGGTACTAGATGGGATTGTTCTACTCAGGCAAATGTCCATTTCGTAGAAGAAGATATAGGCTTATCTTTTTTTCCAATGTGGATATCCTTTCGTAAATGACTAGATTCTTGCTCACATCGGATGAGCTTTTGCGTATCGACTTATTATGATGTAATTGAGTGAATTTTTATAAAACCACTTTATTCAAAAGAAAAGAAAAAAAAAAGAAAAGAGAACTTGTATAAAGCCTAATGTCTCATGAGGAGAATTGAGAAAGTTTATTGTGGACTCTTTAATACATTTGTCATTGGGGGTAAATGCCCTCTTGCTTCTGACCATGGTCAATGTTGCGACCTCTTCAGAGCCCTCCCACCAGCATGGAGGTTGATGGCTGGCATTAACTCTAGGCTTAGCCTAGGCTTTCCCAAGCTCACCAATTCATGACTTATGGTCCGAGTTTTTAATTTGCAACATTTTTATTTAGAAATCGTTACTAATCAATTTGTGGTGAGTCGATTAGAAACCCAAGTAATATATTAAAAAAAAAAAATTATTCATGCGTAACCAAAAAAATTAGATTCATGGACTTGATTATACTAGTTTATCAACTAATACTCTTTCAGCACCTAAAAACATTAAATAAAGCATTTGTGTAGCATTTTATACCAATCATGAGTTTTAGGATTCAATTCCTAACCACATTAAGGAAATAGCAATCCATGCATCATCAGTGCGGAATTGGAGAAAAGGAAATGTGCAAACGGCAATCCGACATTTACTATCAAGGATTTAAGCACAATTTATTTTTGTTTTCTTATAAGGATTTTCACATATTTAAAGGAACAAACACTCAAAGGCTATTTTATAGGTTTTTCTGATTTTTTTTGGAGATAATACTTTTTTGGGGATTTTCTATTTTTATAAAAAATTAATATAAAATAAGGATATATATATATTTTCAAAAAAGGGTCGGAACCGACCCAAGTCGCCAATCCCGCGGCCGGACTGGGTGTTATACGTGAGCCCAGTCCGGTCCCCCAACCACTAGCCCACTCGCGAAATGAAAAAGGGACCCGGCCCGAAGTGAAGCTAACCCTAGATTAAGCCAGCCTAGTTTTATCTCCTATCCAAAGCCCACTTTCAATTAAAAGAAACGCCCAGCCCACAATTTAAACTAAACCAAAACCGGCCCATCAAAGAAAAACCCTAGCCCGAAAACCAAAAAGAACCGGGTCGGTCAAACCCGCGAACCAAACCGGCCGACCCGACTCACGCTTGTTGCCCGGCTCCTTCCGGCGTCGACGGGGATGCCCGAGATAGGCGGCGCCGCTCGCCTCGGCCGAGCCACACGCCCTCTCTGGTGCCGCCTCGGCCGGCCCAGGTCGAGGGTTTGACCTCCGCCTGGGGCCGCTGTCCGCTGGTCGGCATGAACACCGCCGGCATCCTCGGCTGAACACAAACCGAAAAAGGTGACGTCGGCGAACAGGCTCGAAACGACCGAACGGCCAACACTCAGGACACCAACCATCTCGTGAGGAATTTGACTCAACAGGATGATGCCTGGGCGGCTCGTTACCGGGCTGAAACGACGAAACTAAAACCAGATCTCGTCGGGGCAATTCGTCGAACAAGTGGAGCGCGCACTGGAACGAGGGGTTCTTGGCTTGAATGGGACCGGAATCTACGTCGGGACCTCAGCAAATAAGCGACGACCACACAGCGGCCGAAGCAAGGACAGTCGGGGCTGGAGTCAGCGCGAGCTGGACGGCCACGAGTTCCGGCCCGACGTGCTCGAAAGGAGGGTAAAACGGGGTTGGGGGCTTGCCGGCTTGAATCGAGGGCGTCGGTTGAGTGCGGTTGTCGGGCGAGGGTCGTCGGGCGGAGCTCGCACGCGGCCGAGGTCGGCTGAAGCCTTCTCACTTCAATCTCCCTCTCTCTCGGCCTCTCGATCTCACCTGAATCCCCACTCTTTCTCTCTCGGTGCATCTCTCTCTCTCCCTCCCTCTCTCTCCCCTAAGCTCCCTCTCGAATCGATGGGGGATTTCGGCCGCCGGTCCTTGGCAACGCCGACCGGCCCTGGTGTGGCCGAGCCGGCGTCCCATCCTATCTTCTCCACGGACACCTGCTCGGCATTGAAGTCGTTTGCCAAGACGTCCCCATGCGTCTGGTTTCTCGCCGAATCTCACGCTGCTCCGTTCGGCGGCATTGACGGCACTTGCGAGATGTCCCCCCCTCCCCCCCCCCCCCCCCCCAAGTCGCCGGTCTAATGAGTTGTGAACAAATCTCATGTTCAGGGATGAAGACTAATCTTGCTTCAAGTTAGGGCACCTAAATCTCCAAAAAAGTCAGCTGTCTTATGGAAAATAACAAGGAAGATCGTTTTGTTCACGATTGGCAACAAATAATTTTCCAATTGCAGTATATAGATCCTCTGAGCTTTTCTTGAACAAAACCATCAGCTTTGACATGGACACTTTTGACAAGGCTTAATAAAGCTTCATCCATTTTACCTCAATCCTCTCCCCATTGATCTAGACAACTTCGGACTACACCAATAGCTAAGATGTGACATCCTGAAATTCGATCCCGTTTCAATAAAGTGAAATGGGCATTTCGTCGACGTGCCTATGGCCCTTTTTCTCTGAGCTGATCACTCACGAGTTAACTAACCTATTGGGTGAAGCCGTTAAGGGATGTATCAGCTGTAAAATTCCTAAAAGCTACCTAATTGGTTGGATTGAGCTAAAATCACGTCTGATCGGTTTTCAAACACGAAATTGAACTCGATTTCGGGAATCGAATTTTAAGCGCGTCATAATTCTTATTTTAAGGATCTTGTCTCATCGCTCGTCAATTTATTGACGGGTCCGAAATTTCAATAAAAAAATTATCGGAAGAAAAATTTAAGCCCAAAAGAAAATAGAAAGGAAAAAGAAAAGAGAAAAGGAAAATTTGCATAAAGGAATTATGTATTTTTATTTTTCCTTTTTCTCTCTCCCCCTTTTTCTTTCTTTCCCTTTTTCCTCTCCTTTTTCTCTTTTTCTTTCTTTTCTTTCTCTCTCCTCTCTCCTCTCCCCTCCCCCTCGTGCGAATTCCCCACCGCCCATTCTCTTTCTCTTTTTTTTTTTTTTCCTTTGACTGGTCCACCCTTATCCTCTCTCTCTCTCTCTCTCTCTCTCTCTCTCTCTCTCTCTTCTTCTTCTTCTTCTTCTTCCTTCTTGCGCACGCTCGAGCGAACCAGCAACAGGAAGCTCGAGCAGAAGCCGTCGTCGCTGCACCGTCGCCGCCCGTCCCGCCGCCGCACTGCCGCCGCACTAGCGACGCTGCCTGCGCACACCGTGCGCTCCGCCCGCGTCCGTCGCCGCTGCCGCTCCTCCCTCTGCACGACCCAGCTGCTGTTCTGCACCGACCAGCCCCCGTCCGGCCACCTCCGGCCACCGCCTAGCCCCGCCGGACCTCCCCCGCAACCCCCTCGCCCTCCGCCGGCTTCCCCTCGCCGCCCTAGCCGTCGGAGCAGCCCAGATCGGCTCCGTCCAGTAGACCCACGGAGTGGGTTTCAGCATCTTCGGGCCCACTTTTGGGCCGTTTCTCGGCCTCGAACCCGAGCCGTGCTTTGGGAACAATCGTTCCTCACGTCGCCGTCGTCGGATTGATCCGATTTGCACGCGATTTGGTGAGTAATCTCACTAATCCTGGATTAGTTGGCTAATTATGCTTAATATTGATTTAGATTTAATTATTTATGTTTAGGTTGTTAGATTAGAATAAATTAGCAATTATTAGTCAATTGTGATGCGATTTAGATAAATTGATTGTGTAATTAGCAAGTAGACGTGGTCTACTAATTATTGGAAGTGCCTCGTGATTTTTCCTGACCCTTAGTGGGCTCCAATTAGGCTTTTCGGGCCTAAGTGGATTTTTTTGTATTTAAATATTAATTTTCGGAATTAAATTAAATAATTATTTATTTTCCGAAAATTCAACTAAGATGGCCTGGAACCGGAAAATTATGCCGATGACCGTGGTGAAGTCTGTTTATTTAATCGGGCTTTATTTTGAGCTAAATTGAATTTTTAATATTAATTATTTAATTTTCGAAATTAATTAATTATTTATTTATTTTTCGGAAATTAAGATTTTGATGGCCGACGACCGAAATCTCGTGCTGATCATCGTGGTGTAGCCTATTTATTTATTTGAGCTCCATGTTGTATGGAATTGAATAAATTGTGATATTTTAGGGATTTACCCTAAATTGATTGGAATTGATTGAGATTGAATTGTTGATTGGTAAATGGCCAATATGTTATTCATCATTGATAATGCTTTATTGAGTTGATTTAATTAATTGATTGAGAAATCGTTGGGCATTGGTTGTCGGTATTGAAAGTAGATTGATAATCACTTGAAAGAGGACACGTGGGCTCGGTGAATTTGAATGTCACCTGGAAAATGCACGTGAGTTCAGTGGTTGAATATGTCACCTTGGCGAAGAGGTCGCCTGAGAGAATGCACGTGGCTCAGAGACTTGGTATGTCGTCCTGGAGAATGCACGTGGCTCGGTGATAGAGTTTGGCATCTAAAAGGGCACGTGGCTCGGTGATCTGATGCGTCACTTTGGTAAGCGAGTACCTTAGAGAATGCACGTGGGCCCAGGTATCTAAAAGGACACATGGCTCAGTGATCTGATGCGTCACTTTGGTAAGCAAGTACCTTAGAGAATGCATGTGGGTCCAGTATTCGGAATGGCATCTAAAAGGGCACGTGACTCGGTGATCTGATGCGTCACTTTGGTAAGCAAGTACCTTAGAGAATGCACGTGGGCCCGGGTATCGTAAAAAGGACACGTGGCTCGGTGGCTTGATGTACCACCTTGGCGAAGAGGTCACCTTAGAGAATGCACGTGGGTCCGAGGTTTGAGGCACGTGGCTCGGAGACTTGGAAGGTCGTCCTGGAGAATGCACGTGGCCTAGCTTTTAAATATCCCACAGTGGGAATTGAATTGTATGACATGTAATCGACTATTTCGATTTGTTTGAAGCGAATGGTTGTTTATTGTGAATTGTACTGACTTGCAGGTGGGATCAGAGGCCAAGGTAAGTCCTCTGCCCTGTGCGTGTTTAGGCAGCCTTTAGTATATTGGTTTACTAATCGGGCTTAGTGGGGTAAAACTCGATGAGACGTAGTCTCATCCCAGTTTGGGGAAACCATTTCAGGACCCCGCTGAAGAGCTGAGGAGGAGGAATCCGAGAAGGAGAACTCGGAGGTGAGATCTGAAGAGAAGAATTTTTGGAAGAAGAAGATAGTCCCGAGAGGGGCTTTGAGTACGGTCTGGATGGATTGAGATCCTATCTTCTTTTGAGATCTCCTTTTTGATGTGAATAGTTTTGAAGTGGTTTGTGGTTTGTATAAAAGTTTGGTTATAAATTTCAATATGAAAAATATGGCCCTACTTTTCTATCCCATCGTTTTATTGTTTGGGGATTTTAACTGCTTCCGCATGTGCTTAAAAATGAAAGGGTCGGCAATACATTGTCCTGGGATATCGCATTATAAAATCGACCAAGTGAGTCGGATGTGTGCGTGCCTGAGGATCGGGGCGTGACATAAGAGATTGAATGCTCTTTTCATTTTTTGTGGGAGAGATCCGTTTTCCCCTGGGCACTTTACCTTCTATTTAAGAGAGAAAGCAAATAATGAGACACATAAGGAGACCCTGAAAGGGAGATCGGTCTGGTTTAGAGTGGTTAGGGAGACCATTGACTACAACATTGCCATTGAGGGATCCACAGCTGACCGCAACAGTCCCTCAAGGTCCAAAGCACTAGACATTGCTTTCAAGACACGATATTAAATAACATTCATACAGAGTGCAGAGGTTGAAAAAACCAGAGCGAAATATGAAGAGACTAGATTAAGAATCCCAGTTGCATCAAGCAATTTCTTGAAAGGAACACATGAAACCCTTGATCAGTCAATTCACTGACGAAGAACACTTCATCGAAACATTTACATTTTTTCTGGCCAGCTACATGGTATATAAGCTTACATCCATAAATACCTTATGTACACTGAATCATGAAATTCTAATATTCACATTGCCCCGACGGCACGGACAACCCAATATCATCCACCGATCCAACCTTAACAAATATAGCATTACCGAGTTAACACATTGTCGTCAATCTAATGGGAACCTTCTCCCTCGCGGCATCACCAACTCCCTCCACCGCTAAACTCCTCAGCATTTTCTTGAAGGCGAAATGCACGCAATTTGACAGCGCAATCCAACACATGACCTCACATACAAAGTCGAGCGCGGCGCTGGAACCGGGACCGAACCGCGACGACGAATCGTCCTCCCAATTCGGCCCTCCGAAATTCCATCCGCCGCCGTCTCCTCTTCCTCCTCCGCCACCGCCACCGCTAGGGCCGAAACCCCCGCCAAACGGATCGCCGCCGTAAAATCCGCAGTCCCCAACGTCGCCCCCTTTGTCAGGGCAATCTCCCGGCAGCGACCTCCGCTTCGACCGCTGCTTCCTCTGGACGAGGCGGCAGGGCAAGGTCCTGCAGGCCGAGGATTTCAGCGAGCTAAGGGGTGAATGGGCCCTGGGCCCGCGCGGAAACGAGAAAAGGGGCTGGAGTCAGGCCCAGCCCCCAAAGCCAACGTTTTCTTCCTTAAAAAAAAAATTAATTAGTGATAATAAGTAAAATAAGTAAAAATAAAATTTAATTGATACAAATAATATTAATGCACATGTCATGTAAAAATCTTTTTTGTTAGGACTGAATTGGTACCTAATTTTCCATATAATTCAATTCTAAATATTTAACCAAAATTTAAGTGTCACCAATCAAATCCTAAGATGTTCTCATCCTTTCTCTTCATCGAGCAGCTGATTAAGGAACATGACGCCAGATTGCTTCGATCGTAACATCAATTTAATTATGTATCTAAACCCTCTATAGTTTTGTGTTGTAAATTTATACGTGTGATTTGGTAAAATCTTTCCCCTTTCTTTCTTTGAGAAGGGAAGATGACAAAATTAATACCGACACAATTGAACGTGTTGATTTTAAAAAGTCAAAGTCGAAGAAGTATGGTGCACATATTTTTCGATATGAAAACCATCTTTCCTCACGTGAAGGGCGATAAGATGATGAAAGCAACATGCACAGATTTGGTATGCAATGCCAAAACTAAGCTTATAATCAATTCATGTCAAACTATATCTATATAATTCGACCACTAAAAGTGGGAAATTTGTGAATGGAGTTAAAGAACATATTTGATGCCAACGATGAAAATGGTCAACTCAAGGAAAATGGATACTGGATCTAGACTATTTTTATTTCTTGTTTGCACGTAAATAAGGGATAATGATACGAATGATTCTTGAAATTTTGCCCAATGTGTAATTTGATCGCTGAGTTTTTTATTTGTTTAATATAATCCCTAAACTTTTTATTTGTTTAATGTAATCCTTGAACTTTTTGTACATGTTCAATATAGTGGTTAGCTATACACAAATGTCTAGTATCATTCTTCCATTATTCAAGATCAAAGACAACATTGAATATTTTCATATAATTTATAGATCAAATTAAATATGTACAAAAAGTTTAAGGATCGTATTGAATAAATTTAAAGTGCAGAGACCGCATTGCATATTGGGTTACAGTTCATAGATCAAATTAAACAAATTAAAAATTCAGGAATTATTTGTATTATTTTTCCCGTAATCAACATCAACATCGACAAATCAATCTAATGATAACTCAGTCAGCTTGGTATTGTCATGGCCGGCATCCTGACCGGCCACCCAAAAAGAAGAAAAAAAAAAGGGAAGAAAAGGACTTCATGGTATTCACTTGATGTAAGTAGGCAATAGTTGTAGGAAAGGCAGTATTCTTGCATTAGGGTTTTAATGAAATTTGCTCAATTGTCCTCCCTGAGCTCAGATTATCTTAGTTCCCATTTTTATAGTGGCCAAAAGAGAGAGTTCACATTACGTTAGAATTTTATCATTGGAGTACACATTTTGACTGACTTTATTAATGCCATACCCCTATTAACAAAATATTCGTTCTTCTAACATAAAATACACGTCCGTGTACGTTCTTTTTTCACTTATTGTCTACATTTCCCTATTTACATATATACAGAATGATATGATTGTGTCCTTCTACTTTATCATTAACATAGTACGAAATAATTAATTGGAAGCAATGAAGCCATGTCTACCGCGATGGATCTCCACTCGAGTGAGGGACAAGGGGAGAAACGAGATCATTTGGATTTATATTTTAGATATGATCACATGTTGAGTTCTTTGAAGAGCGATCGAGACTGTTCCACGGCTCCATCCTCGAGCAGAAAGAGCACAAATGGGGCTCTAGATGGAGTAATGAAACTAGGCCAATCTAACAGCGAGAAAATGTAAATTGCAAGAAATTGATACACTGCGAATTGAAGTTATATTGAATATAACGTAAAAGGACGATACAAGGATAAGGTTGCAATAATCATTCTTGTTAAGCTTTCTGCCAATTCAGATGACCAAAAGAAAGTGACAGTGTAAGCTCCAGTAAAAGTTGCTGTGGTCATTCTTGTCACGCTATCTAACAATTCAGATGTTGTATTTGTTGAAATTTACTACATTAGAACTGATTTCGCAAAGTATTGTTGACACCTAAATTTTGGCGACCCGTTTATTCATTTATCACAATAAAATTTAGGAGTTAATTTTAATCCCTAAAAAAAATATTAGTTAATTAATTAATTACATAACATATAGATTTAGGTGTATTTGTAATTTTTTGCATTTATTGGACCAGTGGTAGATGGGTTTGAATTAGTGGTTCTGAGCTTTAAATTGACAAGCCGGACTAAGCCCACGAAGCAAGCAAATTAGCTCAAGCCTGTTTTTTATTTTATAATTAAAAAATTTCGTGAAAAATAGGAATTCAAAATTTTTGCAAGATATGATGAATTTTTTGGATGAGGCAGATGTGATTGCAAATATTGCTTTTTGAAAAAGAATCTTTGTGGATATGAATTTGGAAAAATTAAAACTCTAATCCTCGCCCTATAAATAAGTTGTTTGCGTAGGGTTTCAGAGGGGGCCACACATATTGAATACACGGCCACATTGAGAGACGAGATCTGCTCTATCACCGCCTCCCAAGATCCATTAAGTCATCATTGTTTCTGTCATACTTCCACTTCCACGTTGTTCCTGCAATTACCGGTGCCCAACAATTTCTGGCCTCCTGTTCCAGCCTTCAGTTCTTCATCCACCAACGCACAGCCGTGCTCCGCCAGCATCACACCAAACTTGACGACGAAGCTGCTGTCCAGACGTGTCATGAGCCCGATGCTCAGCAATTCCAGGCGAGTTCTTAGTCCAGCGAGCAATCCTCAGCAAAGTTCAATCACCGACGCAGTGAGATCAAAATTTTGTGGCTGTCTGTTGCTGCTTCGAATTTGCCATTGGTAACTCATCGCTAGCCGCCGTGAAAAGTTTCAGTCCATTGCCATCTGCAAGTCCCTGCACCGCGAGCTTTAAGCTGCTCCTCGCCACGCGCGAAGAGGTTAGTAAAAACCAGGGAATTCTCAGCTGAACAAACCAAGAATTCTTGCACATACACGAACGGAGTCTCGAACAAGGCAAAAGCATTTGGGGAACATACGCTACAGGACGTGGAGGTGGGGGGTCTCTTCTCTTCGGTTTCGGGGTCGGCAAATTATAATTTTTAGAGCACATGAGGAATACACGTTAGAAAAATAGAGAGGGAGTTCGGCCATTAGAGGAGTTATTTGCGTTACAATTCTCGTGGCTGGTCTGGGTCAACTTCATTGGAAGATTCACGATTGGCGCATAATAGACGATCCAGAGAGGAAAAGAGAGCAACCAAAAGCATAGAAAAAAGAGAAGCCTTTGAAGCGGTGCTCTTTGTCTGGAGTGGTCCAAGGCGAGAGAGACAGTCTGGAGTGGTCCAAGGCGAGAGAGACAGAGGAAGCTTTTGCAAAAAAGACAAGAAAGGGGAAGCCGATCCTTCATCAATATCACATATTTGCATTCCACTGATATTCTTTTCTTAATTCTTTTTTTTTTTCAGGTTCTGCCCACATCCTCGTCATTGTAGAAAACGCCAAGAAGAGACCCCACATTTGAGTATTAACAATCCCAAGAGGCTTCACAGAGAGTGATCAGGGAACAAATATAAAATCTCGTTGATTCAAATTTATTGCCAAGTTTCCAGTGATGTCCTCATCAGTTGCCATTGTGGCCCTTCGCCATATTGTCGCACCAAGCGAGTGCCCCCAAGCCCCGCCATCCTTGCCATGGCGTGCGCCGGCCCGAGACCCATCTGCTGTGCCGAGCCTCATCCACAAGCTATTCCCGGTCATCTGTCAAGCTGATTCCGTCCAGCTCAAATGTGGCAATAATTCTTGCAATATTAGGTAATTATTTTATCCAAATTTGATTTCGGTATTTTATTGCCTAATATGTATCTATTAATATCTAGTGTTCATATCCATGGGTGATAGACATAACTTTCAATTAGTATTTATTTCCTAATTTGCAACCGCATATAATCTTTGATTCCACCTATAAGGCTTTAGATGGAATTTTGATCACGCGGGAATAAAATTTTGATATCTTGATCTTTAAGGCTTAAGATCAATTTATCGATTTTATTAGCGAAACAATTAGGTTTGATTAGATATTGTTTCCAAACTCGAACAATGGATAATATCTTTGATGATTTGGCGTTTATATTTTAGTTGCTTTATTTATTCCAAAAATACAAAAAAAAAGAATTACATTTGCATATCATCTAAATTAGAATTGATTTCCTAGATAGAATTACATGATGTAATAGTTAGATTTTTCTTTAAATGCATGTTTAGATGGTAGCTAGGTTAGATAATTTCTTTGAATCAAATGGCATGCTAAGATAAATTTCCAAGTTAAGATATGATTCAGATTAGTCTATTTTCTAACTTAAAATAGATAATATTTCACTTTAATTAGATTTTTATTTTTAGCAATTTTTAATTTCGAATTTTAATAAAAAAATCATCATGCATATGTCATGTAGAATTAGGGCATCATTTGTACGTCATTGCATGTTAGGATAATTTTAAGTTTAGATTAATTTAGATAGACTGCATCTTAGGTTAAAGATTGCTAAGTTAAGATAATATCTTGATTTAAATTAGGGTTTAGCCTAACCTAATCCTTAATATAAGTTGAATAGAATCTTAATTTAACTAGATATTTTTCACATTTTTCTAATTTCGAAAATTCATGGAAAATACCAAAAATTATCTTAGAATAAATCAATTTCATTCTTTAGTACAGACTGCATTTTATTTATGTCATGTAGTTTAAGCCATATTACCATCTCATATTATTTCATGTTAGATTATTATCATGCATTGCATATTGCATGATTTTCATTAATAAAGTGAAAACAAAAAAAGAAATTGCGTGTTAATTAGAAACCATATCTAGGGTTGTTGATGTAGATTCTAATTTAACATTGCAGATACTTTGGTTGCTTTAAGGTAAGTTTTGCAATTTATTAATTGTTTATCTGGGTGTTAAATTGGTGGTTTGCGCACCCGTATGATCACCTCATATGTTAGGTAAATAGATTTAAAATCAATTTAAGCTACCTACAAAAACATTTTTGAAAATAAAAGAATGGTACCGAAAGGGCATTAGTGTAACCAAGTCCCCGTACCCATAGTCTCTGGTTCGTAGGAATAAAGTAAAATTCCCATTACTTTACTTAGATTTTTAATCGACCCACAAGAAATAGATGAGTGGTGACTCATAATTGAAAAATCATTTGCATGTTAGATATTTGAACCTAAGTCGCGAATTGGTATGGGCTTGCCTCCTGAGCTAAGTTAGACTTAGTAGTCCATTAGCCAAACCCTAGGTAGTTCACACCTGAAAATTTGATCGTGACAAGTATGCAGAGGGAACCAAGGTGCAATATTAGATGAAAAACCGCTCTCATGGAGAAGAGAACAGCCATTGCAAAAAGGCCAGAATTGTCCGAGTCAGCTAGGGATGAGATTGATGCAATTGGGGGGGGGGGGGGGGGGGGGGTTGGTGTGGTGGAAGTGAGGGAAGCGTCACATTGCATTATCGTCCAGTTTTCGGCAATCTTTTTTTTTCCCACTTGAATTAGCAGCAGCTGACGCGTGAATCAGCAACAAGTCTTCGTTATGTATCAGATCTTTGATGAAGTTTTTTCAAAATGTTGGTGTTGAAATTTGTACCATGCATCTAAGAGAGAAATGTTATGTTTTCATGTTACATGATTGGGATCATATTACAGAAACTTTTTGACAAAGAGATGATAGCCTTAGAATTAGGACATCATATCTGTAATAGTTGTAACATTGCAGAAGGGTTCAGGACAGAGGGCAGTGATCCCTCAAGGGTTTTTACTAGTGTAGACTCTCCAACATAGGGTTCAGATTTCTGGAGCATCCAAGCCAAGTTGAGGTGATCTTGGATCTCTACCTCATTATGCCCCCAGGAGGGACTGGAGCCATTGGGATTCCTCTGTTCTGCCTTTTCATGTTCATATGCCATCCTAAACATGATCACGAAAAATGAAGTTTAGGAATGAAATCATCGGTCCGTTTTTTTCTAATAATCTCCATCATCGGAAGAACCTGTTTAGTTTACGGCATTACTATGATATACGGCATTACTATAATACAATGCTCATAATTTAGGACTATTTACTGTATGATAATTGATTGTCTCAAATCGTTCTGGAAATCGGCATTTCCAGGGGAACATCATTTCGTGCAGGTTGATCAAAAGGAGGAGATTTATGCCTACCAATGGACATGTCAAATCCGCACTTTTCGAGCTCACAGTACTCCTGGGTTAAAGCCCAGAATTCGCAGCAGAAATGGACTAAGCAATCGGCGCAAGGATCCTCTTGCAGCTGGTAGTGCTGTCTCATCTTGGTGCGGTAGAAGCAGGAGTAGCAGCGCGCGCACCCGGTCAACAAGGCGATCACTGTGTAAATGGCTCCGTGCACAGGGCATGCTGCAACAAAAACCAATCCGAGTGAGCAAGTCTAATAATGTCGATCCTTCTTCAATTCGTGCGAATGTGATTGATTCTACTTACAATCTGATCCCCGTGATCAGCAATCTCCGCGATTTGCCCGAATGTGATGCAGGGGCACCAAAATGACAAGCAACCTGTGAGATTAACTAGATAACAACCTTCATGAGCCATAGATAACACCAATTTATCTATGGATCCACTTAAACTCAACTAATACCAAAGTCGTATAAGATCATTCGATCGCTAAATTCTGATAACCCCGCGACACTAGGCAATTGCAATTGGATTCTCCAGTCTATAAACTGTCCGACTTTTGCTCGTAGATGTCGCTCAGTAGTTGTATACATGGCATAACTGTTCTATCAAGTGTTAATCCACCTCTAAACCAAATGGATTGCGAGAAAAATTCCAGAGGACTTGCAAGTTGGAACGTCGTCGAAGCAACTGAAAAGCCCAGAGGACCAAGGCATGTTGTTAATGGGTCGAGCTTGAAGACCCGCAGGGGGCAGAGGATTGTTCGGGGCCCCGAAATTTGCATAACTTTGGTTCATGGATTGCACCGGAATGCCATCCACGGGTGGCGGCAGTGGCGGAGCGGAGGCACCGGGCTTCTGTGGGTAGCCATCAGATGCGTGCGAGGAGTACATAGCTTCAATCCGCAACTACAGATACTGGCTCCACCGATCAAAGAAGGACGACACGACACAGCAAAAGATCGAACGAGGAAGTGAATCGGGCAAGGGCTAGAGAGGGTTGAAAGATGAGATGTTAGGTGAACTGCACATGATGTATACGTCCTACTTCTATGCATCTAACACTAATATTTGCGTAATAGAGGGGTTTCGTCAGTGAATGCTTTCACCAGAAGCGGCCGTGACCAAGGAAGTCGTCGATCCGCGTTCGAATCTGTTTGCTGGTCGCGGCAATGACGAAGCGCCAACTTTGACGGTTGATGGTTAGTTGAAAAGTAAATGCTTTGTTTAAGCTCTAAGCCATCGTCGTGCGATTAAGCTACGTATAGACTTATAGTTTAGTGCGGTGGGAAACGTTGACAATGGTGTAAATTGAGACCAGGTCAGGCAGTTTCGTATGTATTCATTTCTTCTATCGTGATTTTTTGGGACCAAGATTGGGTTCTAGAGTTGGACGCGACTTCGCTCTCGTGATACGACTGTCACACTTTCACATGGATCGCGACCTCGTTTGTTTCTAGAACACCAAACGTAGTTTCGAAAAGGGGTTTGTCACCTATAATTAGGTGCATTGTTGTTATCAAGACAGCACAAGACAGCACAGGGCTCAGCAGCTTTTGTTACGTTCCTTTTGGGATTCCGAGGTGAATGTAGGGAGAACTCCATGGAAGAGATGGGTTAGAGATCTCGGCCCTAGGTGAAGGGATAACTGATTAATTTTTCTGACCGGCCTAGATTGGATTTGTTGGATAGTGTGGACGGCCATTGATTGTATGGGGTTGTCTTTTAGTCTGTGAGAAACGGGTCGGGATTGTTGAGAAGATGCTCGATCTGGTGAGGGCGTCGCTGCTCTCGCCTAGTGGCCATTGACCCTTGCCCAGTCTCATTTAAAAAAAAAAGAAAAAAATATTTAAAAATTACAAAATTGTCCACGTTCACGCTGGTGATATTATGTAGGACGCTCAGCGTTCACATTAGCCATTTTTGACAAAAATTAGTTATATAGACTTCATTGATAAATTATCAAAAGATTCAAAATTCAATGGGTCAAAACTAAAATATTTAAGACTAAATTGGCATAAATACAATAAGTTTACAATTTTTTTTCCTATTTTCATCACATCGGCAAGTGCAAATATTGTCAAGTTGGGCTATCCATAGAGTTTGATTCGCGACTTACCAGAGCCGACTCCCATAGCGTGTGGGCCACAGCAAGGGTGCTGTGCTTCCAAGGGGGATAGAGTGTGACAGCCTGAGCGATGGTGCGTGGGGAGGAGGGATGGCGGTGCGTCTGCGCCTCGATCTCCAGACATGCGCAAAGAAGGGGTCCCTCTTGTCCCACATCGTTTAGGAGGGGAGTCCTGGGTCAATTTATAATGGCTTGGGTCCCTCAAATCTGTATAAAGCGTTTTAAAGCCATGAGGACTCAGTGTCCAAAGCGGATAATATTATATAGTGGGGCCCGGGTCGTTACATGATGGATGAGCGATTGAGTGAAATTTTATAAAAGCAGCTTTGTTCACAGGAAAAAAAAAAAAAAAGAAGAAACGAAAAGATAACTTGTATAAAGCCTGGTGTTCATGAGGAGAATTGAGATAAGCTTATACAGGGTAAATGCCCTCTTGCTTCTGACCCTGGTCACGTCCTGATATGTTCTCCTTTCTCTTCATTGAGCATCCGATCAAGGAACGTTTAGCGAAATTGTTCGGATTGCAACATCAATCCAACTATGTATCTAGAACATCTATAGCTTGGTGTCGAAAATTCATGTACGTGATTTCACAAAATGCATACCATTTCCTTCTTCGAGAAGGGCAAACAACAAAACTTATGCCTGATGGATCGAGCATGTTACCATTTACTTTAAAGGCGAAAGCCGATGGAGTATAATCCATGTAATATCTTTTCGATATGGTAGCCGGCTTCTCCCATGTGAAGGGTGATAAGATGATGAAAACAATGTGCACAAATCTGGAATGGATTGCCGAAATCAAGCTTATAATTAATTGATGTCATCCTATATCTATATGATTCAACCTTCTAAAAGTGGGAGTTTGTTTATGGAGTTAAAGAATACATTCCATGCCAACGATGGACATGGTCGACTCAAGGAAAATGGACATTGGATCCAAGCTATTTTTATTTCCTATTCACATGTAAACAAAGGATAATGATACAAACTGTCATTAAAATTTGACCCGATGAACTTTTAATCTGTTCATTGTAGTTTCTAACTTTAGGCCAATATGTAATGTTGTTCCCGAACTTTTAGTACATGTTCATTATAGCTCCCGAACTATACACAAATATTCAATATTGTCCTTCTATTAATTTAAGATCAGCGACAACATTTGAACATATATAAAAAATTTAGGGATCGCATTGCATATTTAGCTAAAATTTGGGGATCATATTGCATAATGGACCAATGTTCAGAAATCATTTGTGTTATTTTTCCCGTAGACAACAACGATAATAAAAAAATCAATCTAATGATAACTCAATCAGCTTGGTATCGTCATGGCTGGCATCCTTGACCGGCCACCCAGAACTTAGGTTATCTTAGTCCCCATTTAAATCGCGGCCAAAAGAGAGAGTTCACATTACTATAGAATTTTATCATTTGTATGCATTTTGACCGAATTCATTATCATTATACCCTGTTTAGCAAAAAGCTCGTATATTAGTAAAAGGCTAGAATTCGACCAAGTCAGCTAGGGATGAGATTGATGCAATGGCGGGGAAGCGAGGCAAGCATCACATTTTATATTGTCCAGTTTTCGGCAATCTTTTTTTCCCACTTGAATTAGCAATAGCTGACGCGTGAATTGGCAACGAGTTTTCGTTATGTATCAGATCTTTATTCATGAAGTTTTTTTCGAACTGCTGGTGTTGAATTTGGACCATGCACCGAAGAGAGAAATGTTATGTTTTCATGTTATATATTGGGATCATATTGCAGGAACTTTTTGACTAGGAGCTGATAGCCCTAGAAAGGGACATCATGTCTGCAGAAGTTGTAGCACTGCATAAGGGTTTAGCAAATGGCTTTGTTTTGACGTTTGAGGATTTTGCTAGCTTTATGTAATACAAAGAGCTCGTTACGTACATAAGCTACTGATACAATGTTTCTAATCATGAAGAGAGGAACTTCTAAGTTTATGAGGAACTTCTAAGTTTATGATACACACATACGTCTGTCTATTGAATCTCATAAATTTCTTCAACTCTCATGAACGCTACTTAATGCTTGGGGTTGTGCCTGAGGTCCATATTTGGTAATCAACTCTCCTGCAACATGTCATATACATAATCAAACTTTACCTGTTGACTACTAGAAGATCAAAGAAGCCGCTCAGATTTCATACCAAGGTTAGCATGGAATCATGTATTGATCATGTGTTAGTGTGCTTGCTATTTGAATAACTGTGAGCATGTGTTAGTGTGCTTACTAAGTAGAGAGAGAGAGAGAGAGGTTAGCATGGAACCATGTATTGAATAACTATGAGCATGTGTTACTGTGCTTACTAAGTAGAGATATATATATATACAGAGATTCCTATGCCAATCCTACAAGTAAGTACCTGAAAAGCTCTTTTGAGCTGAAGCGTGGTAATCATCCCTAATATCATCAGCTTTTTATGATCTTATCTATTGCTTGAAAGTAAGATATCCTCCAAGACTGCTTGAAATGCAATGCACTACAAAATCCCAAGAATCCAATTGTGAATCCTGGCCCCAGGCCTGCATAGAACCAATTATGGATGTCCAGATTGCCTTCATTAGGCTCGCCTCCATTATGAAAATCACCATCTCTAGGGCAAACTTTTGAAAGAGGAGCTCCACAAAGTCCGTCATTACCGCGATACACAGATTCATTATCCACAGTACGTAGATGACTGCTTGAAGGAATAGGCCCTGATAAATTATTGAATGAGAGATTGAGACAACTTAGAAAGTCTAAGCTGGATATGCTAGGAGGGATTCTACCAGAAATCCCGTTGTTGGATAGGTCAAGGGATTCTAAGTTTTTGAGGTCGCCGATGTTTGAAGGGATTTTCCCACTCAAATTGTTTTGAGAGAGGTTCAAATTCTGAAGTTGGACGAGCCTAGTCAATTCTTTTGGCATTTCGCCATTTAAATTGTTTGCAGATAAGTCAATGGAATGGAAGAAATAGAGTGTCTTGTCATATAGTCGGGTAGCTCTCTTTGCATGAACCATGACGTAAATGATTGTCGGATAATACCAAAGGGAGCCTGTCGGATCTTTGCCTTCAACCATAGATAACAATCCATTAAAACACAGCGGAATGCTTCCGGAAATGTTGTTCCGTGCTAGGCTTAAAAACCGAAGAGAATCAAGTTGGCAGAGTTGCGTGGGAATGCCTCCGGTGAGACTATTGTTCTCAAGATTGATGATGGCTAATGACTGAACACGTCGTCCAAATGGAGGAATTTCACCAGTGAAGTCATTATCACTTAGATCAAGCAACACAAGTTCAGTTAGGTTTGACAAACACTGGGGAAGCACTTTGTCGAAGCCATTTTTATGTAGGTTCAGAACTGCTAATTGCTTAAAATGGCAGAAAGAGTTCGTAATCTGACCTCTTAACCTGTTGTCATTCAGCGAAATCATTATCAATGCTTTCAACTTTTTCAGACATAAGGGTAGTCTTCCGGATAGTTGGTTCTTTGACAGATCAAGATAATATAGGTTCTCCATCGCACATAGTGAATTTGGTATGCTGCCGCTGAGATTGTTACCCTCAAGATAAAGATGTGTTAACAGTGGCATCTTGTCTCCGTCCATTCTGGAAATGGGGCTTAGAGAGGGTAGTGTCCCGGATAGTTGGTTCCTTGCCAGATCAACATAATATAGGTTCTCCATCGCCAATAGAGAATTCGGTATGCTGCCGCTGAGATTGTTACTAGCAAGACCAAGATATCCTAACAGTGGCATCTTGTTTAAGTCCACTCTGGAAATGGGGCCTTTGAGCATATTGAAACCGAGCTCAAGCCATTCAACGTTAAGTAAAATGTCGGAAAGCCAATTGGGAACTTCATCTGAGATGCTTGCATTGGGCATGTGCAAGCGTGAAATATTCCTCTGTGTTTGAAGCCACAATGGAAATTTCGGTCCCACATCACAACCTGACATGCCAATTTTCTGAAGTTGGAATGGAGGAACCCAGGCGGGATCAAACCTTAAAACAAGTTCATTAGACGAAATTTCCAAATGAGTCAGGCTCGTGAGATTTGTAAAGAGCGATTCAGTAACAACTCCGTTCAAAGAATTATTTCTTATGTCCAACACTTCTAGATTAGATAGTCGCCCAATACTTCCCGGGATGTTCCCACTCAATTTGTTGTCTCTGAGACGTAACTCTCTTAGAAATGATAGCTCCCCCAGACTTACTGGAATAGGTCCCGACATTGAGTTTCTTGACAGACTTAGGTACTCGAGATCTTTGAAACTCTCCCACTGGCTTGGTAGAAAACCACTGAAATTATTGGCAGTGAAATTACAAATCCTCAAGTTACTTTGTGCCGACTCCAAAGGACCATGGATGATGCTCCCAACATCTCCATCAAAGTTATTAAACGCCAACCTTAATTCATGCAACTTGTAGAGACTATTGAAATTTTTCAGAATTTGACCGCCTAGCAAATTATGAGACACATCGAGAAAGGAAAGTTCTTGATTATTATCAAAGAGTGTCCTGGGAAATGTGCCTTTCAAATGATTTTCTTGCAAATCGACATGCTCGAGCTTGCTAAAGTTGTAGAACCAGGGAGGAATAGTAGAATTTATGGAATTGTATGATAGATCCAGGAATCTTAAAGAAGTGAAGTTGACGGATAGAGAGTGAGGAAGTTTTTCGAGAGAACAATCCTTCAACTGCAAAGATTGCAGTGAAGAAAGCATATTAATGGAACTCAACCAATCTGTGGCATTCCCAAGGTCATTGCCAGAGAGGCGAAGGAATTTCAAGGAAGATAATTTCGACACCCATTGGAGGTTATCAGTTGTTAAATAAACCGCGTCAAACCTACTAGCAAGATCCAGATACTGCAAGTTGGACAGGTTACCGAGGTGATGAGGTATGTTTCCGTCAAAACCTGCGGATGATAGATTAAGATACTCTAGGCTCTGGAGAGTACCAAAGAATTGGGGGATTTTTTGATTGGAAAATTTGTTGAGGCTGAGGTCTAGATACTTCAAATGCTTTAGTTCAGCCAAAGATGCATGGATTTTACCTGCCAAGCTGCTCTGATCCGAACCTATGATATCTCCATAGCTGTCGGTCTCCAAGCATGGATTACGAAGATCAAGTTTGAAAACATGACCAGTCTTTTTGCTGCATTCGACTCCTTTCCACTCACAACAGTCCTTGCTGGTCCACGATGACAAGCGTTTAGAATGGTCGATGAGACCTTGCCTGAATTTCAAGAGAGCTTCTCTCTCTGTACCAAAGCAGCTCACATTGGTGAAAGCTTCGGAATGGCCAAACTCAAATGATTGAAACACGAGAAGAGTCCACAATATGAGGGGTGCAAAGGCAGGGGCTGATGCCATTGCTTTCGATAATATGGGATTAGGAAATGCAGTGTACTTCCTCCGTTTTATGGTGACATGGGTCTTGGGAAGGTCTTAATTGAACTTCATCAAGAAAAGGACATTACTCGTTTCCTACTTATTTGATTTGGCCATCACTCTTGATCAACATTGTCACACCCCGAATCCTAATAGAAAAAGGGAATGACATGGCTGTCATTTGGATTCTATGCGACAAACATATTTATTAATAACTCAAAATATATCAAATCTTCATCACTTTAAGATGTGAGTTTACAAATTCATAGAATAGATAGCACAACTTAAAATGCCTAATGACCAAACAACAAACATTACTCGAATTGTCAAATTCGTGATTCTATCAAATATTCGAGAAACAATGTTAAAATCAAGTAAAACGCTACCTCAACTACAAAATGATTAAACTACGCCTAAATGCGAACAAAACAACTTATACGTATTAACAAATCACATATCCAAAACAATTATTCAAGGTATTCGCAAAGCAAAACTTGAACGTGAAATCCTAAAATTTCACTCCAACTAAACTGTTAATTCAAATACACCTTCACAAAATCTCATGGTTCTACAACAACATAATTTATATTTTCCATGAAATCTTGGAGCACCACAGCTCGAGAATCGAACTTTGTAGCTCAATTTTCACTAAATTTTGACTTTGAGCCATTATTTTGAAAACTACTATGATTAGACAAACGAAGGGCACAAACACTTACTGGACATTGCGGTATGAAGTCGAATCAGCTTGGTGAAGCGTCTATGGCGTGAATGCGCAAAACCCTCTCTCTCTTTTCCTTTTCTTCTTCTTTCCCTTTTTCTCTATCCTTTTCTTTCCGTTTGTGTGAGTCTCGGCCCGTCGGCCCGTCTTTAAAAGCTGAAGGTGTCCACTATTCCTTGTTTTTGTTGACTCAGTCAACTTCTTCTTTTTTGTTTTTTTTGCTTTGATCGCGTCAAAGTCCATATTTACAAGATTGCCATGTATTTAAGTAAATTATAAATCACGAATTCAACTAACGGTTTAAATTTTTATATTAGTTAGTCGTGATCTTATAAAATTTTACATTGTATTAGAGTTGATGATCCCGGGTTCAAATCTTATCAAGCCCCATTTGTCTCCCCAATAAAATATGTCCGTGCTTAGTATTAGGCAAAAGGATTAGACTAACCGTGAGGAGTGTTATAATATTTATGTAATAAATCATGTTTTCATTTAATAGCTTAAGCTTTTAAAACAGTCGGTAGATGTCTCACAAATTTTTTCAGAAACAAATAACCAATGCTGTGAAAAGAAAATAGCAAGAATGATAGAGAGATAAACTAAACACTGGAAAACTTTGGTCGAAAGTTGTTGTAGACAATGCGAAACCTTTAAAGATTTCATTTTCACTAGAACCTACCAACTTGTTTCTTCCTTCATCTACCAATCATTTGAGACGAGTCTATGAATGCTTTATGACCTCTTTTTGTTATGAGCATTTGGTAGTTTCCTCTTTTATAGTTCTTTTAACAAACAAAAATCTAGAAATGACTCGAACCACTTAGATCAGAGAATCAAATCAAAATAAAAGCAACTCGGCATTCTCGACGTAAAATTCATGACGCATAGTTGTCACCGACATCTTCCTGATTTGGTTGCGATTTAGGCCGCGACTGAATGTGTGGATCAATAGTTTTGTGCCGGGATTCCACTTTCTTTTATTATATGGTCGACTGTTGGTCCTCTGAGAGATCGACCTTCTTTTTAGCTTGTTCTATTCTCCCCGAGATGATGCATCTTGTGTTCTGTGAAATTGATCATCCGCTTGTCCTTTGACATGTTTTCTTTCTTCAACACATCATATGCTTACGCATATCAATCGCTAATACTTTTTAACATGGCAAACCCGCCTCCTTTTCTCATCTAAGTGTAACTTTTTGGACTACTGCCACATTCAGACGGAGGTGACCATCCATATCTTGACAAAGAGTAAATGACCAAATCGATATACACGTGCATTGTCCAAATCACTTACAACATGTTAATCTTAGGTCAAAATCACTTTTTTCGAGCTTAATTAAATGAACAAGACATGGTCAAAGTTGACGCGCACGAATATTATATTAGTTAGTCGTGATCTTACAAAATTTTACATTATATTAGAGTTGATGGTCCTCGGTTCAAATCTTATCAAGCCCCATTTGCCTCCCCAATCAAATATGTCCGTGCTTAGTATTAGGCAAAAGGATTAGACTAACTGTGAGGAGGAGTGTTACAATATTTATATAATAAGCCACGTTTTCATTTAACAGCTTAAGCTTGGGCAGATGTCTCAAATTTTTTTTTCAGAAACAAATAAGAAATGCTGTGAAAAGAAAATAGCAAGAATGATAGAGAGATAACGTAAACATCGGAAAACTTTGGCCGAAAGCTGTCGTAGACAATGCGAAACCTTTAAAGATTTCATTTTCACTAGACCCTACCAACGTGTTTCTTCTTTCATGCACCAACCATTTGAGACGAATCTATGAATGCTTTATGACCTCTTTTTGTTATGAGCATTTGGTAGTTTCCTCTTTTATAGTTCTTTTAAGAAACAAAAATATAGAAATGACTCGGACCACTTAGATCAGAGAATCAAATCAAAATAAAAGCAACTCTGCATTCTTGACATCAAATTCGTGACGCACAGTTGTCACCGAAATCTTCCTAATTTGGTTTTGATTTAGGCTACGATTGAATGTGTGGATCAATAGTTTTGTACTGGCGTTCCACTTTCTTTTATTATATGGCTGACTGTTGGTCCTCTGAGTGCTCCACCTTCTTTTTAGCCTGTTCTATTCTCCCCGAGATGATGCATCTCGTGTTTTGCAAAATTGATCATCCGCTTGTCTTTTGACGTGTTTTCTTTCTTCAACACATCATATGCTTACACATATCAATCACTAATACTTTTTTACATAGAGTACCGGCCTCCTTTTCTCATCCAAGTGTAACTTTTTGGACTACTGCTGCATTTCGACGGAGGTGATCATCCATGTCTTGACAAAGAGTACATGACCAAATCGATATACACGTGCATTGTCCAAATCACTTACAACATGTTAATCTTAGGTCAAAATCACTTTTTTCGAGCTTAATTAAATGAACCAAGACATGGTCAAAGTGGACGCGCATGAATTTTATATTAGTTGTTGTGATTTTACAAAATTTTACATTATATTAGAGTTCATGGTCCCCGGTTCAAATCTTATCAAGCCCCATTTGCCTCCCCAATCAAATATGTCCGTGCTTAGTATTGGGCAAAAGGATCAGACTAACCATGAGGAGGAGTGTTATAACATTTATATAATAAACCGCGTTTTCACTTAACAGCTTAAGCTTTTAAAACAGTCAGCAAATTTCTCAAATTTTTTTTTTCAGAAACAAATAAGAAATGCTGTGAAAAGAAAATAGCAAGAATGATAGAGAGATAGAGTAAACACCGGAAAAATTTGGCCGAAAGTTGTCGTAGACGATGCGAAACCTTTAAAGATTTCATTTTCACTATACGCTACCAACGTGTTCCTTCTTTCATGCACCAACCATTTGAGATGAGTCTACGAATGCTTTATGACCTCTTTTTGTTATGAGCATTTAATAGTTTCCTACTTAATAGTTCTTTTAACAAAAAAAAAAAAAATCTAGAAATGACTCGGACCACTTATATCAGAGAATCAAATCAAAATAAAAGCAACTCGGCATTCTCGACATCAAATTCGTGACGCACAGCTGTCACCGAAATCTTCCTGATTTGGTTTTGATTTAGGTTGCGACTGAATGTGTGGATCAATAGTTTTGTGCTGGCGTTCCACTTTCTTTTATTATATGGCCGACTGTTGGTCCTCTGAGTGCTCCACCTTCTTTTTAGCTTGTTCTATTCTCCGCGAGATGATGCATCTCGTGTTTTACAAAATTGATCATCCACTTGTCTTTTGACGTGTTTTCTTTCTTCAACACATCATATGCTTACACATATCATACGCTAATACTTTTTTACATAGCGAACCGGCCTCCTTTTCTCATCTAAGTGTAACTTTTTGGACTACTGCCACATTCAGACGGAGGTGATCATCCATGTCTTGACAAAGAGTAAATGACCAAATCGATATACACGTGCATTGTCCAAATCACTTACAACATGTTAATCTTAGGTCAAAATCACTTTTTTCGAGCTTAATTAAATGAACAAGACATGGTCAAAGTTGACGCGCACGAATATTATATTAGTTAGTCGTGATCTTACAAAATTTTACATTATATTAGAGTTGATGGTCCTCGGTTCAAATCTTATCAAGCCCCATTTGCCTCCCCAATCAAATATGTCCGTGCTTAGTATTAGGCAAAAGGATCAGACTAACCGTGAGGAGGAGTGTTATAATATTTATATAATAAATCACGTTTTCATTTAACAGCTTAAGCTTTTAAAACAATCTGCAGATGTCTCAAAATTTTTTTCAGAAACAAATAAGAAATGCTGTGAAAAGAAAATAGCAAGAACGATAGAGAGATAGAGTAAACACCGGAAAACTTTGGCCAAAAGCTGTCGTAGACGATGCGAAACCTTTAAAGATTTCATTTTCACTAGACGCTACCAACGTGTTTCTTCTTTCATGCACCAACCATTTGAGACGAGTCTATGAATACTTTACGACCTCTTTTTGTTATGAGCATTTGGTAGTTTCCTATTTTATAGTTCTTTTAACAAACAAAAATCTAGAAATGACTCGGACTACTTAGATCAGAGAATCAAATCAAAATAAAAGCAACTCGGCATTCTCGACATCAAATTCGTGACGCACAGCTGTCGCCGAAATCTTCCTGATTTGGTTTTGATTTAGGCCGAGACTGAATGTGAGGATCAATAGTTTTGTGCTGGCGTTCCACTTTCTTTTATTATATGGCCGACTGTTGGTCCTCTGAGTGCTCCACTTTCTTTTTAGCTTGTTCTATTCTCCCCAAGATGATGCATCTCGTGTTTTGCAAAATTGATCATCCGCTTGTCTTTTGACGTGTTTTCTTTCTTCAACACATCATATGCTTACACATATCATACGCTAATACTTTTTTACATAGCGAACCGGCCTCCTTTTCTCATCCAAGTGTAACTTTTTGGACTACTACCGCATTCAGACGGGGGCGATCATCCATGTCTTGACAAAGAGTACATGACCAAATCGATATACACGTGCATTGTCCAAATCACTTACAACATGTTAATCTTAGGTCAAAATCACTTTTCTCAAGCTTAATTAAATGAACCAAGACATGGTCAAAGTGGACGCGCACGAATTTTATATTAGTTAGTCGTGATCTTACAAAATTTTACATTATATTAGAGTTGATGGTCCCCGGTTCAAATCTTATCAAGCCCCATTTGCCTCCCCAATCAAACATGTTCGTGTTTATTATTAGGCAAAAGGATCAGACTAACCGTGAGGAGGAGTGTTATAATATTTATATAATAAATCACGTTTTCATTTAATAGCTTAAGCTTTTAAAACAGTCGGTAGATGTCTCAAAAATTTTTTCAGAAACAAATAAGAAATGCTGTGAAAAGAAAATAGCAAGAACGATAGAGAGATAAAGTAAACACCAGAAAACTTTGGCCGAAAGCTGTTGTAGACAATGCGAAACCTTTAAAGATTTCATTTTCACTAGACGCTACCAACGTGTTTCTTCTTTCATGCACCAACCATTTGAGACGAGTCTATGAATACTTTACGACCTCTTTTTGTTATGAGCATTTGGTAGTTTCCTATTTTATAGTTCTTTTAACAAACAAAAATCTAGAAATGACTCGGACCACTTAGATCAGAGAATCAAATCAAAATAAAAGCAACTCGGCATTCTCGACATCAAATTCGTGACGCACAGCTGTCGCCGAAATCTTCCTGATTTGGTTTTGATTTAGGCCGAGACTGAATGTGAGGATCAATAGTTTTGTGCTGGCGTTCCACTTTCTTTTATTATATGGCCGACTGTTGGTCGTCTGAGTGCTCCACTTTCTTTTTAGCTTGTTCTATTCTCCCCCAGATGATGCATCTCGTGTTTTGCAAAATTGATCATCCGCTTGTCTTTTGACGTGTTTTCTTTCTTCAACACATCATATGCTTACACATATCATACGCTAATACTTTTTTACATAGCGAACCGGCCTCCTTTTCTCATCCAAGTGTAACTTTTTGGACTACTGCCGCATTCAGATGGGGGCGATCATCCATGTCTTGACAAAGAGTACATGACCAAATCGATATACACGTGCATTGTCCAAATCACTTACAACATGTTAATCTTAGGTCAAAATCACTTTTCTCGAGCTTAATTAAATGAACCAAGACATGGTCAAAGTGGACGCGCACGATTTTTATATTAGTTAGTCGTGATCTTACAAAATTTTACATTATATTAGAGTTGATGGTCCCCGGTTCAAATCTTATCAAGCCCCATTTGTCTCCCCAATCAAACATGTTCGTGTTTATTATTAGGCAAAAGGATCAGACTAACCGTGAGGAGGAGTGTTATAATATTTATATAATAAATCACGTTTTCATTTAATAGCTTAAGCTTTTAAAACAGTCGGTAGATGTCTCAAAATTTTTTTCAGAAACAAATAAGAAATGCTGTGAAAAGAAAATAGCAAGAACGATAGAGAGATAAAGTAAACACCAGAAAACTTTGGCCAAAAGCTGTCGTAGACAATGCGAAACCTTTAAAGATTTCATTTTCACTAGACCCTACCAACTTGTTTCTTCTTTCCTGCACCAACCATTTGAGACGAGTGTATGAATGCTTTATGACCTCTTTTTGTTATGTGCATTTGGTAGTTTCCTCTTTTATAGTTCTTTTAACAAACAAAAATCTAGAAATGACTCGGACCACTTAGATCAGAGAATCAAATCAAAATAAAAGCAACTCGGCATTCTCGACATCAAATTCGTGACGCACAGCTGTCACCGAAATCTTCTTGATTTGGTTTTGATTTAGGCTGCGACTGAATGTGTGGATCAATAGTTTTGTGCTGGCGTTCCACTTTCTTTTATTATATGGCCGACTGTTGGTCCTCTGAGTGCTCCACCTTCTTTTTAGCTTGTTCTATTCTCCCCGAGATGATGCATCTCGTGTTTTGCAAAATTGATCATCCGCTTGTCTTTTGACGTGTTTTCTTTCTTCAACACATCATATGCTTACACATATCAATCGCTAATACTTTTTTACATAGCGAACCGGCCTCCTTTTCGTATCCAAGTGTAACTTTTAGGACTATTGCCACATTCAGACGGAGGTGATCATCCATGTCTTGACAAAGAGTAAATGACCAAATCGATATACACGTGCATTGTCCAAATCACTTACAACATGTTAATCTTAGGTCAAAATCACTTTTTTTGAGCTTAATTAAATGAACCAAGACATGGTCAGAGTTGACGCGCACGAATTTTATATTAGTTAGTCGTGATCTTACAAAATTTTACATTATATTAGAGTTGATGGTCCCCGGTTCAAATCTTATCAAGCCCCATTTGCCTCCCCAATCAAATATGTCCGTGCTTAGTATTAGGCAAAAGCATCAGACTAATCGTGAGGAGGAGTATTATAATATTTATATAATAAACCACGCTTTCATTTAATAGCTTAAGCTTTTAAAACATTTGGTAGATGTCTCAAAATTTTTTTCAGAAACAAATAAGAAATGCTGTGAAAAGAAAATAGCAAGAATGATAGAGAGATAGAGTAAACACCGGAAAACTTTGGCCGAATGCTGTCGTAGACGATGCGAAACCTTTAAAGATTTCATTTTCACTAGACGCTACCAACATGTTTCCTCTTTTATGCACCAACCATTTGAGATGAGTCTATGAATACTTTACGACCTCTTTTTGTGATGAGCATTTGGTAGTTTCCTCTTTTATAGTTCTTTTAACAAACAAAAATCTAGAAATGACTCGGACCACTTAGATCAGAGAATCAAATCAAAATAAAAGCAACTCGGCATTCTCGACATCAAATTCGTGACGCACAGCTATCACCGAAATCTTCCTGATTTGGTTTTGATTTAGGCCGCGACTGAATGTGTGGATCAATAGTTTTGTGCTGGCGTTCCACTTTCTTTTATTATATGGCCGACTGTTGGTCCTCTAAGTGCTTCGCCTTCTTTTTAGCTTGTTCTATTCTCCCCGAGATGATGCATCTCGTGTTTTGCAAAATTGATCATCTGCTTGTCTTTTGATGTGTTTTCTTTCTTCAACACATCATATGCTTACACATATCAATCGCTAATACTTTTTTACATAGCGAACCGGCCTCCTTTTCCCATCCAAGTGTAACTTTTTGGACTACTACCGCATTCAGACGGGGGCGATCATCCATGTCTTGACAAAGAGTACATGACCAAATCGATATACACGTGCATTGTCCAAATCACTTACAACATGTTAATCTTAGGTCAAAATCACTTTTCTCAAGCTTAATTAAATGAACCAAGACATGGTCAAAGTGGACGCACATGAATTTTATAATAGTTAGTCGTGATCTTACAAAATTTTACATTATATTAGAGTTGACGGTCCCCAGTTCAAATCTTATCAAGCCCCATTTGCCTCCCCAATCAAATATGTTCGTGCTTATTATTAGGCAAAAGGATCAGACTAACCGTGAGGAGGAGTGTTATAATATTTATATAATAAACAACGTTTTCATTTAACAGCTTAAACTTTTAAAACAATCGGCAGATGTCTCAAAATTTTTTTCAGAAACAAATAAGAAATGCTGTGAAAAGAAAATAGCAAGAATGATAGAGAGATAAAGTAAACACCGGAAAACTTTGGCCGAAAGCTGTCTTAGACAATGCGAAACCTTTAAAGATTTCATTTTCACTAGACCCTACCAACTTGTTTCTTCTTTCCTGCACCAACCATTTGAGACGAGTGTATGAATGCTTTATGACCTCTTTTTGTTATGTGCATTTGGTAGTTTCCTCTTTTATAGTTCTTTTAACAAACAAAAATCTAGAAATGACTCGGACCACTTAGATCAGAGAAGCAAATCAAAATAAAAGCAACTCGGCATTCTCGACATCAAATTCGTGACGCACAGCTGTCACCGAAATCTTCTTGATTTGGTTTTGATTTAGGCTGCGATTGAATGTGTGGATCAACAGTTTTGTGCTGGCGGTGCACTTTCTTTTATTATATGGCCGACTGTTGGTCCTTTGAGTGCTCCACCTTCTTTTTAGCTTGTTCTATTCTCCCCGAGATGATGCATCTCGTGTTTTGCAAAATAGATCATCCGCTTGTCTTTTGATGTGTTTTCTTTCTTGAACACGTCATATGCTTACATGTATCAACCGCTAATACTTTTTTACATTCTCATCGAAGTGTAACTTTTTGGACTACTGGCGCATTCAGAAGGGGGTGATCATCCATGTCTTGACAAAGAGTACATGACCAAATCGACATACACGTGCATTGTCCAAATCACTTACAACATGTTAATCTTAGGTCAAAATCACTTTTCTCGAGCTTAATTAAATGAACCAAGACATGGTCAAAGTGGACGCGCATGAATTTTATAATAGTTAGTCGTGATCTTACAAAATTTTACATTATATTAAAGTTGACGGTCCCCGGTTCAAATCTTATCAAGCCCCATTTGCCTCCCCAATCAAATATGTCCGTGCTTAGTATTAGGCAAAAGGATCACACTAACCGTGAGGAGGAGTGTTATAATATTTATATAATAAACCACGTTTTCATTTAACTGCTTCAGCTTTTAAAAGAGTCGGCAGATGTCTCAAAATTTTTTTCAGTAACGAATAAGAAATGTTGTGAAAAGAAAATAGCAAGAATGATAGAGAGATAGAGTAAACACCGGAAAACTTTGGCCAAAAGCTGTCGTAGACGATGCGAAACCTTTAAAGATTTCATTTTCACTAGATGCTACCAACGTGTTTCTTCTTTCCTGCACCAACCATTTGAGACGAGTCTAGGAATGCTTTATGGCCTCTTTTTGTTATGAGCATTTGGTAGTTTCCTCTTTAATAGTTCTTTTAACAAAAAAAAAAAAAAAATCTAGAAATGACTCGGACCACTTAGATTAGAGAATCAAATAAAAATAAAAGCAACTCGGCATTCTCGACATCAAATTCGTGACACACAGTTGTCACCGAAATCTTCCTGATTTGGTTTTGATTCAGGCTGCGACTGAATGTGTGGATCAATAGTTTTGTGCCGGTGTTGCACTTTCTTTTATTATATGGCCGACTGTTGGTCCTCTGAGTACGCCACCTTCTTTTTAGCTTGTTCTATTCTCCCCGAGATGATGCATCTCGTGTTTTTCAAAATTGATCATCCGCTTGTCTTTTGATGTGTTTTCTTTATTCAACACATCATATGCTTACACATATCAATCACTAATGCTTTTTTACATAGCGAACCGGCCTCCTTTTTTCATCCAAGTGTAACTTTTTGGACTACTGCCGCATTCAGACGGGGGTGATCATCCATGTCTTGACAAAGAGTACATGACCAAATCGATATACACGTGCATTGTCCAAATCACTTACAACATGTTAATCTTAGGTCAAAATCACTTTTCTCGAGCTTAATTAAATGAACCAAGACATGGTCAAAGTGGACGTGCACGAATTTTATATTAGTTAGTCGTGATCTTACAAAATTTTACATTATATTAGAGTTGATGGTCCCCGGTTCAAATCTTATCAAGCCCCATTTGCCTCCCCAATGAAATATGTCCGTGCATAGTATTAGGCAAAAGGATCAGACTAACCGTGAGGAGGAGTGTTATAATATTTATAGAATAAACCACGTTTTCATTGAACAGCTTAAGCTTTTAAAATAGTCGGCAGATGTCTAAAATTTTTTTTTCAGAAACAAATAAGAAATGCTGTGAAAAGAAAATAGCAAGAATGATAGAGAGATAAAGTAAACACCGGAAAACTTTGGCCGAAAGCTGTCGTAGACAATGCGAAACCTTTAAAGATTTCATTTTCACTAGACGCTACCAACGTGTTTCTTCTTTCATGCACCAACCATTTGAGACGAGTCTATGAATACTTTACGACCTCTTTTTGTTATGAGCATTTGGTAGTTTCCTCTTTTATAGTTCTTTTAACAAACAAAAATCTAGAAATGACTCGGACCACTTAGATCAGAGAATCAAATCAAAATAAAAGCAACTCGGCATTCTCGACATCAAATTCGTGACACACAGCTGTCACCGAAATCTTCTTGATTTGGTTTTGATTTAAGGTGCGACTGAATGTGTGGATCAATAGTTTTGTGCTGGCGTTCCACTTTCTTTTATTATATGGCTGACTATTGGTCCTCTGAGTGCTCCACCTTCTTTTTAGCTTGTTCTATTCTCCCCGAGATGATGCATCTCGTGTTTTGCAAAATTGATCATCCGCTTGTCTTTTGACGTGTTTTCTTTCTTCAACACGTCATATGCTTACACATATCAATTGCTAATACTTTTTTACATAGCGAACTGGCCTCCTTTTCTCATCCAAGTGTAACTTTTTGGACTACTGCCGCATTCAGACGGGGTGATCATCCATGTCTTGACAAAGAGTACATGACCAAATCGATATACACGTGCATTGTCCAAATCACTTACAACATGTTAATCTTAGGTCAAAATCACTTTTTTTGAGCTTAATTAGATGAACCAAGACATGGTCAAAGTGGATGCGCAGGAATTTTATAATAGTTAGTCGTGATCTTACAAAATTTTACATTATATTAGAGTTGATGGTCCCCGGTTCAAATCTTATCAAGCCCCATTTGCCTCCCCAATCAAATATGTCCGTGCTTAGTATTAGGCAAAAGGATCAGACTAACCGTGAGGAGGAGTGTTATAATATTTATATAATAAACCACGTTTTCATTTAACAGCTTAAGCTTTTAAAACAGACGGCAGATGTAATTTTTTTCAAAAACAAATAAGAAATGTTGTGAAAAGAAAATAGCGAGAATGATAGAGAGATAGAGTAAACACCGGAAAACTTTGGCCGAAAGCTGTCGTAGACGTTGTGAAACCTTTAAAGATTTCATTTTCACTAGACCCTACCAACGTGTTTCTTCTTTCATGCACCAACCATTTGAGACGAGTCTATAAATGCTTTATGACCTCTTTTTGTTATGACCATTTGGTAGTTTCCTCTTTTATAGTTCTTTTAACAAACAAAAATATAGAAATGACTCGGACCACTTAGATCACAGAATCAAATCAAAATAAAAGCAACTCGGCATTCTCGACATCAAATTCATGGCGCGCAGTTGTCACCGAAATCTTCCTGATTCGGTTTTGATTTAGTCTGCGACTGAATGTGTGGATCAATAGTTTTGTGCTGGCGTTCCACTTTCTTTTATTATATGGCCGACTATTGGTCCTCTTAGTGCTCCACCTTCTTTTTAGCTTGTTTTATTCTACCCGAGATGATGCATCTCGTGTTTTGCAAAGTTGATCATCCGCTTTGTCTTTTGACATGTCTTCTTTCTTCAACACATCATATGCTTACACATATCAATCGCTAATACTTTTTTCCATGGCGAACTAGCCTCCTTTTCTCATCCAAGTGTAACTTTTTCGACTACTACCGCATTCGGATAGAGGTGATCATCCACGTCTTGACGAAGAGTACATGACCAAATCGATATACACGTGCATTGTCCAAAAATTGTATCCTCTTGTATCAGAACTCTCTTCTCAGGGGTAAATTTCCTCTTAGAATGGTGCATGGTAAAAAATTTGGCATCGACATTGAACATCAATTGCACCATGTTAATCTTAGGTCGAAATCACTTTTCCCGAGCTTGATTAAATGAACCAAGACATGGTCAAAGTGAACACACGCAAATTTTATATTAGTTAGTCGTGATCTCACAAAATCTTACATTATATTAGAGTTGAAGGTCCTGGGTTTAAATTTTATCAAGCCCCATTTGCCTCGCCAATCAAATATGTCCGTGCTTAGTACTAGGCAAAAGGATTAGACTAACTGTGAAGAGGTGTGCTATAATATTTATGTAATAAACCACATTTTTATCTAACAGCTTAAATTTTTAAAATAGTTAGCAAATATCTCATGAAATCTTTCAGAAACAAACAAGAAATGCTTTGAAAAGAAAATAGCAAGAATGATAGAGAGATAAAGTAAACACTGAAAAACTTTGGTTGAAAGCTGTGTTAGTCAATGTGAAACCTTTAAAGATTTCATTTTGACTAGAACCTACCAACGTGTTACTTCCTTCATATATTAACCATTTGAGACGAGTCTATGAATGCTTTACGACCTCTTTCTTGTTATGACCATTTGGTAGTTTCCTCTTTTATGGTTCTTTTAACAAACAAAAATTTAGAAATGACTCGGACCACTTAGATCATAGAATCAAAATCAAAATAAAAGCAACTCAGCGTTCTTGCCATCAAATTCGTTACGCACAGTTGTCACCGAAATCTTCCTGTTTGGTTTCGATTTAGGCCTCGACTAAATGTGTGGATCACTAGTTTTGCGCTGGTGTTATACTTTCTTTTATTATATGGTCGACTATTGGTCCTTTGAGTGCTCCACCTTCTTTTTAGCTTGTTCTATTCTCCCCAAGATGATGCATCACGTGTTTTGCAAAATTGATCATCCGCTTGTCTTTTGACATGTCTTCTTTCTTCAACACATCATACGCTCACCAATATGAATTGCTAATACTTTTTTATATGTCGAACCAGCCTCCTTTGCTCATCCAATTGTAACTTTTTCGATTACTACCGCATTCGGGTAGAGGTGATCATCCATGTCTTGACAAAGAGTACATGACCAAATCGATATACACGTGCATTGTCCAAAAATTGTATCCTCTTGTATCGGAACCCTCTTCTCAGGGGTAAATTTCCTCTTAGAATGGTGAATGGTAAAAAATTCGGCATCGACATTGAACATCAATTGCACCATGTTAATCTTAGGTCAAAATCACTTTTCTCGAGCTTAATTAAATGAACCAAGACATGGTCAAAGTTGGACACACACGAATTATATGCTAATTAAAATCATATCTTTGACTTCAAGTATCGACACTAGTTGCAACAATCAAAGCTAAACCCTTAAATCTACATCAATTTCTCAATATGCATTTGTAAGGTACAATACACACACCCCAGGTTAATTAGAAAGAGATGCACGATAACACTCAATCATATATGCACCTGAATCTAGTTCAGTTAGTTTCGTATATAATTCCATTTTCTATCATGATTTTTTAGACCAAGATCATATTTTAGAGTTGGACATGACTTGGCCCTCGTGACTCGACTGTCGCACTTTTACATGGATCGCAACCTCGTTTTCTAGATTCCAAACGTGATTTCGAAAAGGATTTGTTTCCTATGATTAGGTGCGATGTCATTATCAAGACAGCACAAGGCTCAGCAGCTTGTTTAGGTTCCTTTTGGGAATGCGGGTGAGTCTAGGAAGAACTCCATGGAAGAGATGAGCTAGAGAACTCAGTCCTTTTTTCTTGTTTGAAAAAAGGACTCGGTCTTGGGGGAAAAGATGATTGATTAATTTTTCCAACCGGAGTAGATTAGATTTGTTGAATGTGGATGGCCACTGATTGTATGAGGTTGTGTTTTATTATGTGATAAACCGGTTGGGATTGTCAGAGAAGTTGCTCAATATGGTGAGGGACTCACAGACCTTACTCAATGCCGGTGGTGACATGTAGAATGTTCAATGTTTATATAAGTGATTTTTTGCAAAAATTAGTCTGATAGACTTTACTGACAAATTGTTAAAAGATTTAGAGTTGAATTAGTTAGATTGAAAAATTTAAGACTGAATTGATACAAGAATAACAAGTTTAAGACTTTGTTTTCTTGGTAACTATCTTGATTTTCATCACATCGGTGAGTGCAAATAATGTCAAGTTGGGCTATCCGTTGACTTGTGACTTACCTTGCTGATAAGATTAATGAGGCACTAGATCGGATTGTTCTACTCAGGCAAATGTCCATTTCGTAGAAGAACATATAGGCTTATCTTTTTTTCCAATGTGGATATCCTTTTGTAAATGACTAGATTCTTGCTCACATCGGATGAGCTTTTGCGTATCGACTTATTATGATGTAATTGAGTGAATTTTTAGAAAACCACTTTATTCAAAAGAAAAGAAAAAAAGAGAACTTGTATAAAGCCTAATGTCTCATGAGGAGAATTGAGAAAGTTTATTGTGGACTCTTTAATACATTTGTCATTGGGGTAAATGCCCTCTTGCTTCTGACCATGGTCAATGTTGCGACCTCTTCAGAGCCCTCCCACTAGCATGGAGGTTGATGGCTGGCGTTAACTCTAGGCTTAGCCTAAGCTTTTCTAAGCTCACCAATTCATGACTTATGGTCCGAGTTTTTAATTTGCAACATTTTTATTTAGAAATCGTTACTAATCAATTTGTGGTGAGTCGATTAGAAACCCAAATAATATATTAAGAAAAAAATTATTCATGCGTAACCAAAAAATTAAATTCAGAGACTTGATTATACTAGTTAATCAACTAATACTCTTTCAGTACCTAAAAACATTAAATAAAGCATTTGTGTAGCATTTTATACCAATCATGAGTTTTAGGATTCAATTCCTAACCACATTAAGGAAATAGCAATCCATGCATCATCAGTGCAGAATTGGAGAAAAGGAAATGTGCAAATGGCAATCTGACATTTACTATCAAGGATTTAAGCACAATTTATTTTTGTTTTCTTATAAGGATTTTCACATATTTTAAGGAATAAACACTCAAAGGCTATTTGATAGGTTTTTCTGATTTTTTTTGGAAACGGGATTGGTGACCGACCCAGGTCACCAATCCCGCGGCCGGACTGGGTGTTATACGCGAGCCCAGTCCGGTCCCCCAACCACTAGCCCACTCGCGAAATGAAAAAGGGGCCCGGCCCGAAGTGAAGCTAACCCTAGATTAAGCCAGCCCAGTTTTATCTCCTATCCATTTCAATTAAAAGAAACGCCCAGCCCACAATTTAAACTAAACCAAAACCGGCCCATCAAAGAAAAACCCTAGCCCGAAAACCAAAAAGAGCCGGGTCGGTCAAACCCGCGAACCAAACCGGCCGACCTGACTCGCGCTTGTCGCCCGGCTCCTTCCGGCGTCGACGGGGATGGCCGAGATAGGCGGCGCCGCTCACCTCGGTATCTCGGCCGAGCCACACGCCCTCTCTGGTGTCGCCTCGGCCGGCCCAGGTCGAGGGTTTGACCTTCGCCTGGGGCCGCCGTCCACCGGCCGGCATGAACACCGCTGGCATCCTCGGCTGAACACAAACCGAAAAAGGCGACGTCGGCGAACAGGCTCGAAACGACCGAACGGCCAACACTCGGGACACCAACCATCTCGTGAGGAATTCGACTCGACAGGATGATGCCTGGGCGGCTCGTTACCGGGCTGAAATGACGAAACTAAAACCAGATCTCGTCGGGGCAATTCGTCGAACAAGTGGAGCGCGCACTGGAACGAGGCGTTCTTGGCTCGAATGGGACCGGAATCTGCGCTGGGACCTCAGCAAAGAAGCGACGACCACACAGCGGCCGAAGCAAGGACGGTCGGGGCCGGAGTTAGCGCGAGCTGGACGGCCGCGAGCTCCGGCCCGACGTGCCCGAAAGGAGGGCAAGACGGGGTCGGGGGCTTGCCGACTTGAATCGAGGGTGTCGGTTGAGCGCGGTTGTCGGGTGGGGGTCGTCGGGCGGAGCTCGCGCGTGGCCAAGGTCGGCTGAAGCCTTCTTGCTCCAATCTCCCTCTCTCTCGGCCTCTCGATCTCACCTGAACCCCCACTCTTTCTCTCTCGGTGCATCTCTCTCTCTCTCTCTCTCCCCAAAGCTCCCTCTCGAATTCCCTCACTTTCAACACCACTTCACCGAGCTCCAGAAGGTCCTATTTATAGGCTGGAGGGCCCAATCGACGGGGGATTTCGGCCGCCGGTCCTTGGCAACGCCGACCGGCCCTGGTGTGGCCGAATCGGCGTCCCACCCTGTCTTCTCCGCGGACGCCTACTCGGCATAGAAGGCGCCCGCCAAGACGTCCCCTTCCGTCGGGGTTTCTCGTCGGATCTAGCGCTGCTCCGTTCGGCAGCATTGATGGGGCCCGCGAGACGTCCCCTCCATCGCTGGTCTACCCTCCACTCTCTGCCGGAGGTTGTCCTGGGCCCGCGCGGAAATGAGAAAAGGGGCTGGGGTCAGGCCCAGTCCCCAAAGCCAACGTTTTCTTCCTTTAAAAAAAAAATAGTAATAATAATTTTTTTAAATTCCTATTTATCCGAAATGCAGTAAAATAAGGAAAAAAATGAATTTAATTGATACAAATAATATTAATGCATATGAGTGAAAATCCTTTTTGTTAGGACTGAATTTGTACCTAATTTTCCATACAAATTAATCCTAAATATTTAATTAAAATTTAGGTGTCAACAATCAAGTCCTAAAATGTTTTCATCCTTTCTCTTCAGTTGCTCTCTTCATTGAGCAATTGATCAAGGAACAAGATGCTAGATTGCCCTGATTGCAACGTCAATCCAATTATGTATCTAAAACCTCTATAGTTCGGTGTCGTAAATTTATACACACGATTTGGTAAAATGTATGCCCTTTCTTTCTTCAAGAAGGGAAGATGACAAAATTAATACCGATAGAATCAAATGTGTTGCTATTTATTTTAAAAAGTTAAAGTCAAAGAAGTATGGCGCACATAATATTTTTCGATATCAAAAATCATTTTCCCTCATGTGAAGGGCGATAAGATGATGAAAGCAACATGCACAGGTTTGGTATGCATTGCCGAAACCAAGTTCATAATCAATTCATGTCAAACTATATAAATATAAGTCGACCACTAAAAGTGGGAGATTTGTGAATGGAGTTAGAGAATACATTTGATGCCAACGATGAAAATGGTCATTCCTAATGCAATCATTATCATTCACCGCCATGCTCCTGCATTACAGATGCTGTAGAATGGGAAAATATCAGAAAACCAAAAACAAGATAAAAATGGGTTCATGTCGGCTGAGTCAGCTCATTCTCTTTGAGACAGAATCACCATTCTTACAACTTGGAAATTGCGACTTGCTCATAAATCAATTGCATCCATAGGGACCATGCCACTGGGAGAATTTCCCCCTTTTGATGGCATCATCCGATTTCTTTTCGTAATATATGACCAACATGTTGGTTTTTCAGAATGATGATGCGGCCTTTAGCCTTTAAGAAGAGCCGAGTGCTTATTACAATCCTTCGCCTTCTCTCCCACTTGAACAAGGCCTTTACTTCAGCTCTCGACCGAGCAGAGTACCAAAAGACCCCCTCAGGTAAATAACATAAATCTAGTAATTGGCATTAATAAGAAGAAAACACATGGATTATGTAAATCCCCAAAAATGACCGACAAAGAGGCGATGCCATCAAAGGCAAATCGGAAAACTAACAATCCACGCCAAAGACTAAAAGTGACCACTCTCATAAGAGGGTGGTCAAACAGTATTTTTCAAAATAACTTTCTCATGTAATCTGTGATGGGCTCAACAAAGGTAAATTAAATAAAAAATAAACAATCAATGCCAAAACCACTGCTAATTTTTTATGCTTCAGCAACAATGATTAAACTTGCACTCTATCCTGTGACCAAGACCAAGAAAGCCTTTGAGACTCAAGCTCAGTTCCTTCACAATTACAAGCCACAGGATATTTCAGGACAACACACTATTGGCAGAGGAGCTGCAGAGGAATAAGTTCCCTCTCCGTAAATTTGCTACTGTTTAAGCAACGGAACATATCTTAGTTACTGAAGAAACGCCGTCAAAAGTCAAAATCAAAAGTCACAATACAGGGAAACTGCTTGAAAAGAAGCAGCCTATAATATTCCTATCAATCCTCTCTAAGTTAAATGACCAAAAGGCCAAATTGACTCAGCTTTCAGAGACATCGAATGGATTACTTTTGCTTGCTTTATGGAAGCACTCAAAACATAGGAAGAGAGACAGAGAGATACGAAGAACAAAGACACACTCTTCAGAATTGAGACAAAAAGAGAATCACACTGCACATTCAACAAAAAAGGGCATGTCCAGAAGCTTGCCAATCATTCCCTTTATTGAATTTATTGTTGAAAATGTTCATAGCGTAGCATCCTGTTCTTGTCATTTACCAATCCTCCCTCTTTACAAGGTGGCTCCGGTGCAAGTATAAAAGTCAGATTTGCCAATGAAGTATGAAGGCATGATCTAGATAGCGCTTGCAACAAATTGAAGCATCACCATAACCATAAAGAACTAAAACAACGAAAACAGGTGAGGAAAAAGGAACCCTACTGCTCTGTGGGCCAAACCGACCTGTGATTGAAGAGTACTAACATACCAAGACTCTAATGAGTTGTGAACAAATCTCATGTTCAGGGACGAAGACTAATCTTGCTTCAAGTTAGGCCACCTAAATCTCCAAAAAGTCAGCTGTCTTATGGAAAATAACAAGGAAGATCATTTTGTTCAAGATTGGCAACAAATAATTTTCCAATTGCAGTATACAGATCCTCTGAGCTTTTCTTGAATAAAACCATCAGCTTTGGCATGGACGCTTTTGACAAGGCTTAATAAAGCTTCATCCATTTTACCTCAATCCTCTCCCCATTGATCTAGACAGCTTCGGACTACACCAACAGCTAAGAGATTCAATGCTCTTTTCATTTTTTGTGGGAGAGATCCGTTTTCCCCCGTGCACTTTACCTTCTATTTAAGAGAGAAAGCAAATAATGAGACACATAAGGAGACCCTGAAAGGGAGATCGGTCTGGTTTAGAGTGGTTAGGGAGTCCATTGACAACAACATTGCCATTGAGGGATCGACAGCTGACCGCAACAGTCCCTCTAGGTCCAAAGCATTAAAACAGACATTGCTTTCAAGACACGATATCAAATAACATTCATACTGAGTGCACAGGTTGAAAAAACCAGAGCGAAATATGAAGAGACTAGATTAAGAATCCCAGTTGCATCAAGCAATTTCTTGAAAGGAACACATGAAACCCTTGATCAGTCAATTCACCGACGAAGAACACTTCATCGAAACATTTACATCTTTTCTGGCCAGTTACATGGTATATAAGCTTATATCCATAAATACCTTATGTACACTGAATCATGAAATTCTAATATTCACATTGCCCCGACGGCACAGACAGCCCAATATCATCCACCGATCGAACCTTAACAATTATAGCATTACCAAGTTAACACATTGTCGTCAATCTAATGGGAACCTTCTCCCTCGTGGCATCACCGACTCCCTCCACCGCTAAACTCCTCAGCATTTTCTTGAAGGCGAAATGCACGCAATTCGACAGCGCAATCCAACACGTGACCTCACATACAAAGTCGAGCGCGAAGCCGGAACCGGGACCGAACCACGACGACGAATCGTCCTCCCAATTCGGCCCTCCGAAATTCCATCCGCCGCCGTCTCCTCCTCCTCCGCCGCCGCCGCCGCCGCTAGGGCCGAAACCCCCGCCAAACGGGTCGCCGCCGTAAAATCCGCAGTCCCCAACTTCGTCCCCTTCGTCGGGGCAATCTCCCGACAGCGACCTCCGCTTCGACCACCGCGCGGAAACGAGAGAAGGGGCTGGAGTCAGGCCCAGCCCCCAAAGCCAACGTTTTCTTCCATAAAAAAAAAAAATTAATGAGTAATAATAATTTAAAAAAAAAATTCTATCTATCCGAAATACAGTAAAATAAGGAAAAATAAAATTTGATTGATACAAATAATATTAATGCATGTGATGTAAAAATCATTTTTGTTAGGGCTGAATTGGTACCTAATTTTTCATATAATTCAATCCTAAATATTTAACCAAAATTTAGGTGTCACCAGTCAAGTCCTAAGATGTTCTCATCCTTTCTCTTCATTGAGCAGCTGATTAAGGAACACGATGCCAGATTGTTTTGATCGTAACATCAATCCAATTGTGTATCTAAACCCTCTATAGTTTTGTTTTGTAAATTTATACGCGTGATTCGGTAAAATCTACGCTCTTTCTTTCTTTGAGAAGGGAAGACGACAAAATTAAGAACGACACAATTGAACGTGTTGATTTTAAAAAGTTAAAGTCGAAGAAGTATGGTGCACATAATATTTTTCGATATGAAAACCGTCTTCCCTCACGTGAAGGACGATAAGATGATGAAAGCAACATGCACGAATTTGGTATGCAATGCCAAAACTAAGCTTATAATCAATTCATGTTAAACTATATCTATATAATTTGACCACTAAAAGTGGGAGATTTGTAAATGGAGTTAAAGAACACATTTGATGCCAACGATGAAAATGGTCAACTCAAGGAAAATGGATATTGGATCCAGACTATTTTTATTTCTCATTCGCATGTAAATAAGGGATAATGATACAAATGATTCTTGAAATTTTGCTCAATGTGCAATTTGATCGCTGAATTTTTTATTTGTTTAATGTGATCTCTAAACTTTTTATTTGTTTAATGTAATTCTTGAACTTTTGGTATATGTTTAATATAGTTCTTAGCAATATATAAATGTCCTTACTGTTCTTCCATTATTCAAGATTAAAAACAACATTGAACATTTTCATATAATTTATGAATCAAATTAAATATGTACAAAAAGTTCAAGGATCTTATTGAATAAATTTAAAGTTCAGAGACTGTATTGCATATTGAGTTACAGTTCAAAGATTAAATTAAACAAATTAAAAATTTAGGGATTATTTGTATCATTTTTCCAGTAATCGACATCAACATCAACAAATCAATCTAATGATAACTCAATCAGCTTGGTATTGTCATGGCCAGCATCCTGACCGGCCACCCAAAAAGAAGAAAAAAAAAAGGGAAGAAAAGGACTTCATGGTATTCACTTGATGTAAGTAGGCAATAGTTGTAGGAAAGGCAGAATTCCTGCATTAGGGTTTTAATGAAATTTGCTCAATTGGCCTCCCTGAGCTCAGGTTCTCTTAGTTCCCATTTTTATAGTGGCCAAAAGAGAGAGTTCACATTACGTTAGAATTTTATCATTGGAGTACACATTTTGACTGACTTTATTAATGTCATACCCCTATTAACAAAATATTCGTTCTTCTAACATAAAATACATGTCTGCATACGTTCTTTTTTCACTTTTTGTCTACATTTCACTATTTACATATATACCGAATGATATGATTGTGTCCTTCTACTTTATCATTAACGTAGTACGAAATAATTAATTGGAAGCAATGAAGGCATGTCTACCACGATGGATCTCCACTCGAGTGAGGGACAAGGGGAGAAAGGAGATCATTTGCATTTATATTTTAGATATGATCACACGTTGAGTTCTTTGAAGAGCGATCGAGACTGTTCCACGGCTCCATCCTCGAGCAGAAAGAGCACATATGGGGCTTTAGATGGAGTAATGAAACTAGGCCAATCTAACTGCGAGAAAATGTAAATTGCAAGGAATTGATACGCTCCAAATTGAAGTTATATTGAATATAACGTAAAAGGACGATACAAGGATGAGGTTGCTATAATCATCCTTGTTAAGCTTTCTACCAATTCAGATGACCAATAGAAAGTGACAGTATAAGCTCTAGTAAAAGTTGCTGTAGTCATTCTCGTTATGCTATCTACCAATTCAGATGATGTTGTATTTGTTGAAATTTACTACATTAGAACTGATTTCGCAAAGTATGCAGAGGGAATAACCAGGGACAATATTAGATGAGAAACCGCTCTCGTGGAGAAGAGAACAGCCATTGCAAAAAGGCCAGAATTGTCCGAGTCAGCTAGGGATGAGATTGATGCAATGTGGGGGAAGTGAGGGAAGCGTGACATTGCATTATCGTCCAGTTTTCGGCAATCTTTTTTTTTTCCCACTTGAATTAGCAGCAGCTGACGCGTGAATCAGCAACAAGTCTTCGTTATGTATCAGATCTTTGATGAAGTTTTTTCAAACTTTTGGTGTTGAAATTTGTACCATGCACCTAAGAGAGAAATGTTATGTTTTCATATTGTATGATTGGGATCATATTACAAAAACTTTTTGACAAAAAGATGACAGCCTTAGAATTAGGACATCATATCTATAATAGTTGTAGCATTGTAGAAGGGTTTAGGAAATGGCTTTGTTATCAAGTCTGAGACTTTTGCTAGCTTTTATATAATACAAAGAGTTCGTTACAAGCTACTGATACAATGTATATGATCATGAAGAGAAGAACTAAGTTTATGAGACAGATGTACTTCTTCCGAATTGACAAGTTTCTTCAACTCTCATGAATGCTGCTTCATGTAGGGGGTCGTGCCTGAGGCTCGTATTTGATAATCACCTCTCCCACAACATGTCGTATAAATAATTAGAACTTTACCTGTCGACTACAAGAAGATCAAAGAAGTTTCTTTGATTTCATACTGAGGTCAACGTGTATTGAATAAGAGCATGTGTTTGTGAGCTGAGAGAGAGAGAGAGAGAGAGAGGTAATCATCCTTGATATCATTAGCTTTTTGATGATCCTATCTATTGCTCGAAAGTAAAATATCCTCCAAGACTGCTTGAAATGCAATGCACTACAAAATCTCAAGAATCCAATTGTGAATCCTGGTCCCAAGCCTGCACAGAACCACTTATGGGTGTCCAGATTGCCATGATTAGGTTCACCTCTGTTCCGAAAATTGCCGTCTATTCCATTGATATCATGATGTTGCCCATCTCCAGGGCAGTGTTTCAAAAGAGGAGCTCCACAAAGTCCGTCGTTACCGTGATACACAGATTCATCATCCACGGCAGGTAGATGAGTACCTGAAGGAATAAGGCCTGATAAATTATTGAATGAGAGATTGAGATAACTTAGAAAATTTAGGTTGGATATGCTAGGAGGGATTCTACCCGAAATCCTGTTGTTGGATAGGTCAAGGGATTCTAACTTCTTGAGGTCGCCAATGTTTGAAAAGATTTTCCCACTCAAATTGTTTTGAGAGAGATTCAACTTCTGAAGTTGGATGGCCCTAGTCAACTCTTCCGGTATTTCGCCATTTAAATTGTTTGTAGAAAAGGTCAATGGAATGGAAGAATCGGAGCGTCGTGCCATATACTTAGCTAGTTCCCTTTGCATTAACCATGACGTTCATCAAATACGGACCCATCCAATTGGACCAATAATTGATATCTCCAACCACAGACAAAAATCTGTTAAAACATAGCAGAATGCTTCCGGAAAGGTTGTTCTTTGCTAGGCTTAAAAATTGGAGATGATTAAGTTGGCAGAGTTGCAAGGGAATGCCTCCGGTGAAACTATTCCTCTCAAGATCGATGACGGCTAATGTGACAGCCCGAGCGACGGTCCTTGGACGTGCGCAAGGAAGGGGTCCCTCTCCTCTTGTCCCACATCACCTAGGGAGGGAGGTCTTGGTTAGCTTATAAGGCTTGGGTCCTTCTAATATGTGTAACTTGTTTTACAGCTGTGAGGGAAAAGACCATAGGGAAAAGACCGTGGCTGGGATGGCAGTTCGTCCACGCCAGAGCGGGTGACCCAGAGCGGACAATATTACACAATGGGGCCCGGGATGTTACAGCTAATAACTGAGAATGCCGTCCAAATGGAGGACTCTCACCAGTGAAGTCATTATCACTTAGATCAAGGAGCCAAAGGTCAGTTAGGTTTGACAAACATTTGGGAAGTTCTTTGTTGAAGTCATTTTTATGCAGAATCAGAACTCGTAATCGCTTAAAATGGCAGAAAGAGTTAGTAATTTGACCGCTTAACTTGTTTTTTTTTTTTGGTAACCGAGGATTCGCCTTGAGCCCCCTTTCGCTTACGCTAGTCGGGTCACACGGCCCTCTCGAAGTCATTTTTATGCAGAATCAGAACTCATAATCGCTTAAAATGGCAGAAAGAGTTAGTAATTTGACCACTTAACTTGTTTTCTTTTCTTTTTTTTAACCGAGGATTCCCCTTGAGTCCCTTTTTGCTTACGCTAGTCGGGGTCACACGGCCCTCTAGTGCCCGGTGGCACCGGCGAACCTCGCCGAAGCTATTTGGATGATTATACCTTGGGAAAAGCTGGCCCAACAACTCACCGCTAGGGCCCCCCACTTAAATTGCGATAGCAACGCTAGGATTCAAAATCTCGACCGCATCGAAGCAGGAAAGAATGAATACCAACGTGGCTGCCTATGGGTGGGGGGAAGAGGGCGTTCACTGGTGGGTCGTGACTTTGTTTCTCTCTCCTCGGACCAAGCGAGTTTTTTGTTTTTTTTCGTCCCCCCCTCCTTCTAGGAAGAGCAAAATAAGTTTTTCACGATAGACCTCAAAAAAGTTATGTTTGGAATCATCTCCTGTTGCGTCCCAGCTCATATGGCAGTCCCTAGATAGCTTAGCGCACAGGTTCATACATGGCTTGCGTCTCGACCAAAGTGCCCTTTAACTTTACTCTAGAGAGAGGGTCGGTCAAGTGGCAGGACAAATTGTATTCTAATGGGGTCCTCTGAATCTGATTCAGAGGGTTCCTTGTCAGCAAAAGAACATGCAGCTGATTTGGACCACTAGGATGCACGCATGGTCCCAATCTCTTTTTCTTTATTGGGCGCGTCTTGTTTGTTTTCTGAGGGATACCATTCAATAGATGGATCTGGCATTCAAGAGGATGTAGCCACTCGTGTGCTCTCGCATTTGTCTCATATGCTTCATTCGATTTATATGTAGTAATGCTGATGATGCTAGTGTGTTAGTCGGCTCGGTGTTGTTTTGGTGTGATGCGGAGAAAATTGCGTGAGAGAAACTCTTGTCAAATTTTCGGTTTCTTCGCGATAGGATAAGATGGTTGGTGCGGTTGAAATTGGAAACTTGTTTACCGTATGTCTTCTCTTTGAGTATGCTAGCCTGCTCTCTCGTATGCTTCAATTATCCCCAGATCTCTATCATAAAACTGGATTATAATAGATTAAACAAATGAAGAGTGCACTGACTTTCTCACATTTGTACGCCATAATGTCATTCTCTTCTCTCATGTATTCTCTTTGATGTCATTTGATGGAAGGGATTTTGGAACTTCAGTTTTCTAGACTTAGCTCCATATTGCTCTGCCATGTCTTTTTTTTTACTCTTAGTTGGTTCATTTTCCTTTGTCTAGAAAAGAAGCAAAAAGTAAAGAAAATGGAGTCCACAACTAATAATTATTGCTCTTCATCGGATACGGTGTTTGGAGGACAAAAAGGGTGTCTGCAACTATATCTATCATACGTAGACATGAGGATGATGTATACAATGTGTACATTTGGTCATTCCCAAATGTTTTACTCCATTTCACTGCCTGGACTAGTTAAGCCGTTCGCACTCATCCTTATTCTTGGCATGGCATACTTAAAATGCATCTGTTAAATACTTCAGGTCCCTTCATTGGCGTGAACATAGGCACTGACCTCTCCAACATGCCGAGCCCAACTCAGGTAGTGGCGCTTCTAAAAGCTCAGAACATACGACATGTTAGGCTTTACGACACTGATCACCCCATGCTCCTTGCGCTTGCTAACTCTGGCATCCGCGTCGCTGTTTCTGCTCCTAATGACCAGCTACTTGGCATCGGGCAGTCCGGCGCCACCGCTGCCTATTGGGTAGCTCGCAATATTGTAGCCCATGTCCCCGCCACCAACATCACGGTCATTGCTGTGGGATCCGAAGTCCTAACGACCCTTCAGAATGCCGCCCCTGTCCTTGTGTCGGCCATGAAGTTCATCCACTCTGCGCTTGTCGCTTCGAATCTCGACAGTCATCAAAGTCTCAACCCCATACTCTTCCTCCATCATTATTGACTCCTTCCCACCTTCTCAAGCCTTCTTTAACCGCACTTGGGATCCGGTCATGGTCCCATTGCTTAAGTTTCTTCAGTCTACTGGATCGTACCTCAATGTCTATCCATACTACGACTACATGCAGTCAAATGGCGCAATTCCACTGGACTATGCCCTCTTCCGTCCTCTTCCTCCGAACAAGGGAGCTGTCGATTCTAACAAGCTCCTTCTGGTAAATATGGGTTTTGACCCAGTCAAAAAATAAAAAGGAAAAAGAAGAAGGAGAGAGATCGAGAGTTTTCGGGAGAGGGAAAAGAGAAGAGAGAGAGAGAGAGAGAGAGAGAGAGAGAGAGAGAGAGAGAGAGGAAGAAAAGACAGAAAGAAAAGAAAGAAAAGAAAAAGAAAAAGGAAAAGGGGGAAAATGAGGAGATAAAAGGGAAAGAGAGAAAGAAAAAGGAGAGAGAGAAAGGGAGAGCCGAGAGTGCTCGCTCAAAGAAGAAGAAGAAGAAGAAGAAGAAGAAGAAGAAGAAGAAGAAAGAGGGTTTTGTGCATTTTTATCATGGGAGCCTTGCCAAGCTGTATAACGCAATGCCCGTAGACAGCAACAACAATAAAAAAATCAATCTAATGATAACTCAATCAGCTTGGTATCGTCATGGCCGGCATCCTTGACCGGCCACCCAGAACTTAGGTTATCTTAGTTCCCATTTAAATCATAGCCAAAAGAGATAGTTCACATTACTATAGAATTTATCATTGGAGTATGCATTTCGATCGAATTCATTATCGTTATACCCTGTTTAGCAAAAAGCTCTTATATTAGTAAAAGGCTAGAATTCAACCAAGTCAGCTAGGGATGAGATTGATGCAATGGCGGGGAAGCGAGGGAAGCATCACATTGCATTATATTGTCCAGTTTTCGGCAATCTTTTTTTTTCCCACTTGAATTAGCAATAGCTGACGCGTGAATTGGCAACGAGTTTTCATTATGTATCAGATCTTTATTCATGAAGTTTTTTCGAACTGCTGGTGTTGAATTTGGACCATGCACCGAAGAGAGAAATGTTATGTTTTCATGTTATATGATTGGGATCATATTGCGGGAACTTTTTGACTAGGAGCTGATAGCCCTAGAAAGGGACATCATGTCTGTAGAAGTTGTAGCACTGCATAAGGGTTTAGCAAATGGCTTTGTTTTGACGTTTGAGGATTTTGCTTGCTTTATGTAATACAAAGAGTTCGTTAAGTACATAAGCTACTGATACAATGTTTCTAATCATGAAGAGAGGAACTTCTAATTTTATGATACAAACATATGTCTGTCTATCGAATTTGATAAATTTCTTCAACTCTCACGAATGCTACTTAATGCTTGGGGTTGTGCCTGAGGTCCATATTTGGTAATCAACTCTCCTGCAACATGTAATATACATAATCAAACTTTACCTGTTGACTCCAAGAAGATCAAAGAAGCTGCTCAGATTTCATACCAAGTTTAGCATGGAATCATGTATTGAATAACTGTGATCATGTGTTAGTGTGCTTGCTATTCGAATAACTGTGACCATGTGTTAGTGTGCTTACTAAGTAGAGAGAGAGAGGTTAGCATGGAACCATGTATTGAATAACTATGAGCATGTGTTACTGTGCTTACTAAGGAGTGCTTACTAAGTAGAGAGAGAGAGGTTAGCATGGAACCATGTATTGAATAACTATGAGCATGTGTTACTGTGCTTACTAAGGAGGGAGGAGAGAGAGAGAGAGAGAGAGAGAGAGAGAGAGAGAGAGAGAGAGAGAGCCGGTCCTACAAGTAAGTACCTGAAAAGCTCTTTTGAACTGAAGCGTGGTAATCATCCCTAATATAATCAGCTTTTTATGATCTTATCTATTGCTTGAAAGTAAGATATCCTCCAAGACTGCTTGAAATGCAATGCACTACAAAATCCCAAGAATCCAATTGTGAATCCTGGCCCTAGGCCCGCATAGAACCAATTATGGATGTCCAGATTGCCTTCATTAGGTTCGCCGCCATTCTGAAAATCACCATCTCTAGGGCAAACTTTTGAAAGAGGAGCTCCACAGAGTCCGTCATTACCACGATACACAGATTCATCATCCACAGTACGTAGATGACTGCTTGAAGGAATAGGGCCTGTTAAATTATTGAATGAGAGATTGAGACAACTTAGAAAGTCTAAGCCGGTTATGCTAGGAGGGATTCTACCAAAAATCCCGTTGTTGGATAGGTCAAGGGATTCTAAGTTTTTGAGGTTGCCAATGTTTGAAGGGATTTTCCCACTCAAATTGTTTTGAGAGAGGTTCAAATTCTGAAGTTGGACGAGCCTAGTCAACTCTTTTGGTATTTCGCCATTTAAATTGTTTGCAGATAAGTCAATGGAATGGAAGAAATAGAGCGTCCTGTCGTATAGTCGGGTAGTTCTCTTTGCATGAACCATGACGTAAATGATTGTCGGATATGACCAAAGGGAGTCTGTCGGATCTATGCCTTCAACCATAGATAACAATCCATTAAAACACAGCGGAATGCTTCCGGAAATGTTGTTCCGTGCTAGGCTTAAAAACCGAAGAGAATCAAGTTGGCAGAGTTGCGTGGGAATGCCTCCGGTGAGACTATTGTTCTCAAGATTGATGATGCCTAATGATTGAAAACGTCGTCCAAATGGAGGAATTTTACCAGTGAAGTCATTATCACTTAGATCAAGGAGCAGAAGGTTAGTTAGGTTTGACAAACATTGGGGAAGCACTTTGTCGAAGCCATTTTTATGCAGGTTCAGAACTGCTAATTGCTTAAAATGGCAGAAAGAGTTCGTAATCTGACCTCTTAACCTGTTGTCACCCAGCGAAATCACTTCCAATGCTTTCAACTTTTTCAGACATGAGGGTAGTCTCCCGGATAGTTGGTTCTTTGACAGATCAAGATGAGTGAGGTTCTCCATCGCACATAGTGAATTTGGTATGCTGCCGCTGAGATTGTTACCCTCAAGATAAAGACGTATTAACGGTGGCATCTTGTTTCCGTCCATTCTGGAAATGGCGCTTAGAGAGGGTAGTGTCCCGGATAGTTGGTTCTTTGCCAGATGAAGCTATTCTAGGTTCTCCATCGCCCATAGAGAATTCGGTATGCTGCCGCTGAGATTGTTACCGGCAAGAGCAAGATATCCTAACAGTGGCATCTTGTTGAAGTCCATTCTGGAAATGGGGCCTTTGAGCATATTGTTAGTGAGATCAAGCAATTCAACGTTAAGTAAAATGTCGGAAAGCCAATTGGGAACTTCATCTGAGATGCTTGCATTGGCCATGCGCAAGTATGAAATATTCCTCTGTGTTTGAAGCCACAATGGAAATTTCGGTCCCACATCACAACCCATCGTGCCAATATACTGAAGTTGGAATGGAGGAACCCGGGCGGGATCAAAACTTAAAACAAGTTCATTAAACGAAATGCCCAAAAGAGTCAGGCTCGTGAGATTTGCAAAGTGCAATTCACTAACAACTCCGTTCAAAGAATTATTTGTTATGATCAACACTTCTAGATTAGATAGTCGCCCAATACTTCCCGGGATGTTCCCACTCAATTTGTTGTCTCTGAGACGTAACTCTCTTAGAAATGATAGCTCCCCCAGACTTACTGGAATAGGTCCCGACATTGAGTTTCCTGACAGACTTAGGTACTCAAGCTTGCTAAAGTTGTAGAACCAAGGAGGAATAGTAGAATTTATGGAATTGCTTGATAGATCCAGGAATCTTAAAGAAGTGAAGTTGACGGATAGAGAGTGAGGAAGTTTTTCGAGAGAACAATACTTCAACTGCAAAGATTGCAGTGAAGAAAGCATATCAATGGAACTCAACCAATCTGTGGCATTCCTAAGGTCATTGCCAGAGAGGCGAAGGTATTTCAAGGAAGATAATTTCGACACCCACTGGAGATTATCAGTTGTTAAAGAACCCTCATCAGATGTACTAGCAAGATCCAGATACTGCAAGTTGGACAGGTTACCGAGGTGATGAGGTATGTTTCCGTCAAAACCTGCGGATGATAGATTAAGATACTCTAGTCTCTGGAGAGTACCAAAGAATTGGGGGATTTTTTGCTTGGAAAATTTGTTGAGGCTGAGGTCTAGATACTTCAAATGCTTCAGTTCAGCCAAAGATGCATGGATTTTGCCTGCCAAGCTGCTCTGATCCGAACCTATGATATCTCCATCGGGGTCGGTCTCAAAGCATGGATTACGAAGATCGAGTTTGAAAACATGGCCAGTCTTTTTGCTGCATTCGACTCCTTTCCACTCACAACAGTCCTTGCTAGTCCACGATGACAAGCGTTTAGAATGGTCGATGAGACCTTGCCTGAATTTCAAGAGAGCTTCTCTCTCTGTACCAAAGCAGCTCACATTGGCGAAAACTTCGGAATGGCCAAACTCAAATGATTGAAACACGAGAAGAGTCCACAATATGAGGGGTGCAAAGGCAGGGGCTGATGCCATTGCTTTCGATAATATGGGATTAGGAAATGCAGTGTACTTCATCTGTTTTATGGTGACATGGGTCTTGGGAAGGTCTTAATTGAACTTCATCAACGGTGTCACACTCCGAATCCTAATAGAAAAAGGGAATGACTGTCATTCGGATTCTATGTGACAAACATATTTATTAATAACTCAAAATATATCAAATCTTCATCACTTAAAGATGTGAGTTTACAAATTCATAGAATAGATAGCACAACTCAAAATGCCTATGACCAAACAACAAACGTTACTCGAATTGTCAAATTCGTGATTCTATCAGATATTCGAGAAACAACGTTAAAATCAAGTAAAATGCTACCTCGACTATAAAATCATTAAACTACGCCTAAATGCTAACAAAACAACTTATACGTATTAACAAATCACATATCCAAAACAATTATTTAAGGTATTCGCAAAGCAAAACTTGAACGTGAAATCCTAAAATTTCACTCCAACTAAACTGTTAATTCAAATCAACTTTCACAACATCTCATGGTTCTACAACGCCATAATTTATATTTTCCATGAAATCCCAGAGCTCCACAGCTTGAGAATCGAACTTTGCAGCTCAATTTTCACTAAATTTTGACTTTGAGCCATTATTTTGAAAACTACTATGATTAGACAAATGAAGGGCACAAGCACTTACTGTATGTCGCAATATGAAGTCGAATCAGCTTGCGAAGCGTCTATGGCGTGAATGGGCGCGAATGCACAAAATCCTCTCTCTCTTTTCCTTTTCTTCTTCTTTCCCTTTTCTTTATCCTTTTCTTTCCGTTTGTGTGAGTCTCGGCTCGTCGGCCCGTCTTTAAAAGCTGAAGGTGTCCACTATTCGTTATTTTTGTTGACTCAGTCAGCTTCTTCTTTTTTCTTTTCTTTTGTTTTTTTTTTTGCTTTGATCGAGTCAAAGTCCATATTTACAAGACCGCCATGTATTTATGTAAATTATAAATCACGAATTTAACTAACGGTTTAAATTTTTATATTAGTTAGTTGTGATCTTACAAAATTTTACATTATATTAGAGTTGATGATCCCAGGTTCAAATCTTATCAAGCCTCGTTTGCCTCCCTAATCAAATATGTCCGTGCTTAGTATTAGCCAAAAGAATTAGACTAACCGTGAGGAGGAGTATTATAATATTTATATAATAAACCACGTTTTCATTTAACAGCTTAAACTTTTAAAATAGTCGGTAGATGTCTCACAAAATTTTTTAGAAACAAATAAGAAATGCTGTGAAAAGAAAATAGCAAGAATGATAGAGAGATAAAGTAAACACTGAAAAACTTTGGCTGAAAGCTATCGTAGACAATGCGAAACCTTTAAGATTTTATTTTCACTAGAACCTACCAACATATTTCTTCTTTCATGTCTCAATCATTTGAGACGAGTCTATGAATGCTTTATGACCTCTTTTTGTTATGACCATTTGGTAGATTCCTCTTTTATAGTTCTTTTAACAAACAAAAATCTAGAAATGACTTGGACCACTTAGATCACATAATCAAATCAAAATAAAAGCAACTCGGCATTCTCGACGTCAAATTCGTGATGCATAGTTGTTACCGAAATCTTCCTAATTTGGTTTCGATTTAGGCCGTGACTGAATGTGTGGATCAATAGTTTTGTGCTGTTGGTCCTCTGAGTGCTTCACCTTCTTTTTAGCTTGTTCTATTCTCCCCAAGATGATGCATCACATGTTTTGCAAAATTGATCATCCACTTGTCTTTTGACATGTCTTCTTTCTTCAACACGTCATATGCTTATGCATATCAATTGCTAATACTTTTTTACATAGCGAACCAGCCTCCTTTGCTCATCCAAGTGTAACTTTTTGGACTACTGCTGCATTCAGACGGAGGTGATCATCCATGCCTTGACAAAGAGTACATAACCAAATCGATATACACGTGCATTGTCCAAATCACTTACAACATGTTAATCTTAGGTCCAAATCACTTTTCTCGAGCTTAATTAAATGAACCAAGACATGGTCAAAGTGGACATGCACGAATTTTATATTAGTTAGTCGTGATCTTACAAAATTTTATATTATATTACAGTTGAAGGTCTCGGGTTTAAATTTTATCAAGCCCCATTTGCCTCGCCAAACAAAAATGTCCGTGCTTAGTACTAGGCAAAAGGATCAGACTAACCGTGAAGAGGAGTGCTATAATATTTATATAATCAACCACTTTTTTATCTAACAGCTTAAACTTTTCAAATAGTTAGCAAATGTCTCACAAAATCTTTTAGAAACAAACAAGAAATGCTTTGAAAAGAAAATAGCAAGAATGATAGAGAAATAAAGTAAACACTAGAAAACTTTGGCCGAAAGCTGTCATAGACAATGCGAAACCTTTAAAGATTTCATTTTCACTAGAACCTACCAACGTGTTTCTTCTTTCATGCACCAACCATTTGAGACGAGTCTATGAATGCTTTATGACCTCTTTTTTGTTATGAGCATTTGGTAGTTTCCTCTTTTATAGTTCTTTTAACAAACAAAAATCTAGAAATGACTCGGACCACTTAGATCATAGAATGAAATCAAAATAAAAGCAACTCTGCATTCTCGACATCAAATCCGTGACGCATAGTTGTCATCGAAATCTTCCTAATTTGGTTTTGACTTAGGCCGCGATTGAATGTGTGGATCAATAGTTTTGTGCTGGTGTTCCACTTTCTTTTATTATATGGCCGACTGTTGGTCCTCTGAGTGCTCCACCTTCTTTTTAGCTTGTTCTATTCTCCCCAAGATGATGCATCTCTTGTTTTGCAAAATTGATCATCCGCTTGTCTTTTGACGTGTCTTCTTTCTTCAACACATCATATGCTTACACATATCAATCGCTAATATTTTTTTACATGGCGAACCAGCCTCCTTTTCTCATCCAAGTGTAACTTTTTCAACTACTACCGCACTCGGACAGAGGTGATCATCCATGTCTTGACGGAGAGTACATGACCAAATCGATATACACGTGCATTTTCCAAAAATTGTATCCTCTTGTGTCGGAATCCTCTTCTCAGGGGTAAATTTCCTCTTAGAATGGTGCGTGGTAAACAATTCGGCATCGACATTGAACATAAATTGCACCATGTTAATCTTAGGTCAAAATCACTTTTCTCAAGCTTGATTAAATGAACCCAGACATGGTCAAAGTGAACACACACGAATTTTATATTAGTTAGTCGTGATCTCACAAAATCTTACATTATGTTAGAGTTGAAGGTCTCGGGTTTAAATTTTATCAAGTCCCATTTGCCTCGCCAATCAAATATGTCCGTGCTTAGTACTAGGCAAGAGGATCAGACTAACCTTGAAGAGGAGTGTTATAATATTTTGTCGACACCTAAATTTTTCATTTTTTCTCTTATGATTTAATTGTGTACGGAATTAGGAATTAGTCATTTAAAAAAAACAAAAACAAAAACAAAAAAACAACAAACAATAAACAACAAAAAAATAGAAAAAAAAAGAGAGAAAAGAGAAACAAACAAAAAAAACACAGAAGAGGATCGGGAACAGAAAAGGCAGCAGCAGGGCAAAAAAAAAAAAAAGACAGAACAGGGAGGACACTAAAAGGGGGGAAAAAGGAGACGAAACATAGAGAGAAACAGAGGAGAGGAACCGGAGGGAGGAGGGAAGCTCGAGGGAGCAGCTAGCCGTTGCCGGAGGCCCGAGCCGTCAAGCCTGTTGCCCGTCGTCTGAACCGGGAGGGGTGAGAGGCTGAAGACGAAGCCGAGACAAAGCACAGAGAGAGAGAGAGGAGGAGGAGTCCGAGCGAGGAAGTGACTAAGGGAGAGGAAGGGAGCTTCAGCTGTCGCCTCAGCCGTTGCCTTAGCTGCACGCGAGCGCCGCTTGACTATCCCTCGGCCAACGTCCTCAAATTGGATCCGGTACGTCCTCCTTGCGCCCTGTTTTCACCCGGTTCTGTGCATCCTGGGCCGGAGTTTGCGTTCAAATGGTTTGCGTGAACTCCGGCCCTGTCCACTCCCTCTTTGGTTGCTGTATGTCTTATTATTTGTTGGTGATAGTCTCAGTTTGGGTTCGGGTCCTAGTTGAGCTAGAAACGCATGATTCGGGAGCGCCCTCCACCTGTTTGATAGAATGCCACAACGAGATCCAGTCTCCATGGCTTTGTCTTTGACTGAAATCGAGTTATCCGAGCGTGTCGCGCTCTATTGTGATGTTCCGGTGGTGATGGGTGACCTTGGGCGTCGGTCATGTGGTCGTTCGCTACGTCGTTGTTGCTTGTTCGGTGTTTGGCCGAGGAGGGTATGCTCGGCCGATGATGGTGATGATCTCCGGCCAACTAGTGGCCGGCGGAAGTTCGGTGGTGGAAGGGTCACCAGTTGTTCGGGGCTGCGTTGTTGTTTGGCTGAGTCTCGATGAGGCCATGTTTTGGGAAGGGAAGCTTCGGACGTGCAGTGGGCAAGCACGAAGGAGAAGAAGACCAAAGGCGAGAAAAAAAATGAAAGAAAAAACAAAAGAAAAGGTAAAATATAGAAAAAGTAAAAAAAGTAAAACAAAATATGAAAAAGAAAGCAAAAATTTGCTTCGGGAAGGAGGAATGCAGAGAAAGGAGTGCAGCAGAAAAAGACAAAATAGAAAAGAACAAAAAAGAGAAAAGAATTAAAAGAAATTAAAAAAAAGGAAAAAGAAAAACCAAGAAAAATGAGAAAAAAAAAAGAGAAGCAAAATAAAAAATAGAAAACTAAAATGGCAAAAGCTGGCCTCGGGAAGGACAGCCGGGCAGAACGTGCAGGGGAAAGGATGAAATGGGGAAAAGATAAAAAAAAAATAATAACAAAAAGAATCTTTAAAAAAAAAGCTGTAAAAGAAAATTTTAAAAAAATGTTTTTTTAACCCAAAAATGTTGGATCCGGGTTTGGGTTGGGCCCACGGGCCGGATTGGGTTTACCCGGTCCGAACCCATTTTATTGAAGTATAATAATATTAAATATTAAATATATATTTAAAATTTAATTTTTTTGAATTAATTATAAAAATAAAAAATTTCGAAAAGAAATGATAATTCAAAAAAAAAATTCAAAAAATTTTCCGAAATTTCAAAATACTCAAAAAACATTAAAAATTCGACTTTCTTTCTAAAAAAAATTAATTAAAAAAAATTTTGAAAATCCAAAAATAATGGGGTTTGGTTAGGAATTGCTATGTATTGTTGCTTTAGTGTAATTAAGCCTTTATTTTCTTGTATGTTGTTTTTATCGCATGTTTAATTTGCATGTTTTGTGTTTAACTTGCACGTGTTTAATTTTAGGGCGAATAGGATCTTGGTAGTTATAATTATTACTTTTTTTGATTGCGCACCCACATGCTCACCTCCTATGTTAGTGGATAAGTATAAAATTAATCCAAACTGCCTACCAAAAATCATTTTGTTAAAATGAACAAGATTAGGTACCTAAAGGGCACTAATTGGTTAATTAGTGTAATTAAGTCCCCGAACCTAAATTCTCTGGTTGCGTAGGAAGTGAGGCACGCTCCCATGCCTCGCTTGGTTTCTAGTCAACCCCAATAGGCTAGTGGTGACTCCTTTTGTGCAAAATTCCTAGAAAATATCCCAATGTCACGCGGGGTATGGGCTTGGGAGAAGCCGTGCCTAATCATGGGCCTTAGGCCCGTCCTTTAGGCAATACCCCTAAACCTGTTCCCTCCCCGAGGGTAGGTCGCGACATATTTATATAATAAATCACATTTTTATCTAACAACTTAAACTTTTAAAATAGTTAGCAAATATCTCACAAAATCATTCATAAACAAACAAGAAATGCTTTGAAAAGAAAATAGCAAGAATGATAGAGAGATAAAGTAAACACTAGAAAACTTTGGCCGAAAGCTGTCGTAGACAATGCGAAACTTTAAAGATTTCATTTTCACTAGAACCTACCAACGTGTTTCTTCTTTCATGCAAAAACCATTTGAGACGAGTCTATGAATGCTTTATGACCTCTTTTTTGTTATGACCATTTGGTAGTTTCCTCTTTTATAGTTGTTTTAACAAACACAAATCTAGAAATGACTCGGACCACTTAGATCACAGAATGAAATCAAAATAAAAGCAACTTGGCATTCTCGACATCAAATCCGTGACGCACAGTTGTCGTCGAAATCTTCCTAATTTGGTTTTGACTTAGGCCGCGATTGAATGTGTGGATCAATAGTTTTGTGCTGGTGTTCCACTTTCTTTTATTATATGGCCGACTGTTGGTCCTCTGAGTGCTCCACCTTCTTTTTAGTTTGTTCTATTCTCCCCAAGATGATGCATATCTTGTTTTGCAAAATTGATCATCCGCTTGTCTTTTGACGTCCCTTCTTTCTTCAACACATCATATGTTTACACATATCAATCGGTAATACTTTTTTACATGGCAAACCAGCCTCCTTTTCTCATCCAAGTGTAACTTTTTGGACTACTACCGCATTCGGACAGAGGTGATGATCCGCCTCTTGACGGAGAGTACATGACCAAATCGATATACATGTGCATTGTCCAAAAATTGTATCCTCTTGTATCGGAACCCTCTTCTCAGGGGTAAATTTCCTCTTAGAATGGTGCATGGTAAAAAATTCGGCATCGACATTGAACATAAATTGCACCACGTTAATCTTAGGTCAAAATCACTTTTCTCGAGCTTGATTAAATGAACCAAGACATGGTCAAAGTGAACACACACGAATTTTATATTAGTTAGTCGTGATCTCACAAAATCTTACATTATATTAGAGTTGAAGGTCTCGGGTTTAAATTTTATCAAGCCCCACTTGCCTCGCCAATCATATATGTCCGTGCTTAGTACTAGGCAAAAGGATCAGACTAACCGTGAAGAGGAGTGCTATAATATTTATATAATCAACCACATTTTTATCTAACAGCTTAAACTTTTAAAATAGTTAGCAAATGTCTCACAAAATCTTTCAGAAACAAACAAGAAATGCTTTGAAAAGAAAATAGCAAGAATGATAGAGAGATAAAGTAAACACTGGAAAACTTTGGCCGAAAGCTGTTGTAGACAATGCGAAACCTTTAAAGATTTCATTTTCACTAGAACCTACCAATGTGTTTCTTCTTTCATGCACCAACCATTTGAGACGAGTCTATGAATGCTTTATGACCTCTTTTTGTTATGACCATTTGGTAGTTTCCTCTTTTATAGTTCTTTTAACAAAGAAAAATCTAGAAATGACTCGGACCACTTAGATCACAAAATGAAACCAAAATAAAAGCAACTCGGCATTCTCGACATCAAATTCGTGATGCTCAGTTGTCACTGAAATCTTCCTGATTTGGTTTTGATTTAGGCCGCGACTGAATGTGTAGATCAATAGTTTTGTGCTGGTGTTCCACTTTCTTTTATTATATGGCCGACTGTTGGTCCTCTAAGTGCTCCAACTTCTTTTTAGCTTATTCTATTCTCCCCAAGATGATGCATCTCTTGTTTGCAAAATTGATCATCCGCTTGTCTTTTGACATGTCTTCTTTCTTCAACACATCATATGCTTACACATATCAATTGCCAATACTTTTTTACATGGCGAACCAACCTCCTTTTCTCATCCAAGTGTAACTTTTTCGACTACTACCGCATTCGGACAGAGGTGATCATCCACGTCTTGACGGAGAGTACATGACCAAATCGATATACACGTGCATTATCCAAAAATTGTGTCCTCTTGTATCGGAACCCTCTTCTCAGGGGTAAATTTCCTCTTAGAATGGTGCATGGTAAAAAATTCGGCATTGACATTGAACATCAATTGCCCCATGTTAATCTTATGTCAAAATCACTTTTCTCGAGCTTAATTAAATGAACCAAGACATGGTCAAAGTGGACACACTCGAATTATTAAAGACTCTCCAGTTCATGACTTATGGTCCAAGTTTTTAATTTGCAACATTTTCATTTAGAAATCGTTACTAATCAATTTGTGGTGAGTCGATTAGAAACCCAAGTAATATATTAAGAAAAAAAAATTGTTCATGCGTAACCAAAAAAATTAGATTTGGGGACTTAATTATACTAGTTAATCAACGAATACTCTTTCAGTACCTAAAAACATTAAATAAAACATTTGTGTAGCATTTTATACCAATCATGAATTTTTGGATTCAATTCCTAACCACATTAAGGAAATAGCAATCCATGCATCATCAGTGTGGAATTGGAGAAAAGGAAATGTGCAAACGGTAATCCAACATTTACTATCAAGGATTTAAGCACAATTTATTTTTGTTTTCTTATAAGGATTTTCACATATTTTAAGGAACAAACACTCAAAGGCTATTTTATAGGGTTTTCTGATTTTTTTTGGAAATAATATTTTTTTAGGGATTTTCTATTTTTATAAAAAATTATATATATATATATATATATATATATATTTGATCATATACTAGACACTTCTAAATTCCAGAATTTTATCATTAGAGACACTCCAAACCAACCCACTATTAGTACCCTGACCAAACACTTTGGTAATTCCGATAATGAGTCAGTCAATGAGATTAACAGACTCAATTGGAGCCAACCTCAAAAACTTTATTATAGTAGAGCTACCCCACCAGACATTGCCCAAGAAGAATCATTGCAAAAAATACTGAATAAATACTCTTTTGACGCTATCTATGAATGGAACATTGATGGTGTTGCTGAAACCAATATTATGAACATTTTTAACAACATGGTTATGCTTGCTAATGCCTACAAAACATAGCAAGATGTTTCTGACCATGCTGTTGCTAATCTTCTAGTAGCCGGATTTACTGGACAACTAAAAGGTTGGTGGGATAATTACCTGACAGATGAACAAAAAACACAAATTTTAACTGCTTATAAGGTAGATGATTTTGGTCAACGCATGGATGATGGTCAAAGACATCTCATCCAAGATGCAGTCAATACCCTTATCTACTCCATTTCACAACACTTCGTAGGAGATCCTTCACATATTAGGGATAGAAACCAAGATCTCCTTTCCAATATGCGTTGCAAATCCTTAGGAAGATTTAGAGAATATAAAGAGCTTTTCTTTCAAAGGGTTCTTATTAGACCCGACTGCAATCAACCCTTTTGGAAAGAAAAATTCTTAGCCGGTTTACCTCAGATTATAGGTGACCAAGTTAGAGATAAAATTAGAGAAGATTACAGCGGTCAAATTCCTTATGATCTCATTTCTTATGGAGAAATATTCTCTTATGTTTATAGACAAGGAACACAAATGTGTAATACAATCAAATTACAAAGACAACTCAAGGAAGAACAATCCCTCACCAATAGGAGTCTAGGAGATTTTTGTGCTCAATATGACCCCTCTTATAATGAAAAAAACAAAAACAAAGTGTAAGGGAACTTGTCCTCTTGAGAAAGAAACAAAGAAACATCGCAAACCTCAACCTCGTAGGAATAACCAAAGACACCAGAATAACCAAAATAGACCTCACACTAATAAGAAATTTTCTAAAGACATTAACTGTTACTCTTGCAGTAGAAAATGTCAAATTTCAAAATACTGTAGGATTAATAAAAGATTAAATGAACTTTCTTTAGATGACAATATTCTTAACCAGTTAAATAACATCTTCATAGAAAATGATGATACTTCTTTTGATGAACTTCTTGAGGAAGAAGGTCTTCAGATTAATGAGATAGAATCCTCTTCAGAGTCCGAATATGAAGACGCTTCTCCAGGAAAACCCATTCTTGAAGTAAACGTCTTAACAAAAGAAGAAGAATTCCTTCTCAACACTGCTGACAAAATACTTGACCCTGAAGCCAAAAAAAAATACTTAGATAGACTACACTCTTCCATGAATATTACTTTCAAACCAAATACTTCATACAATCTTAAAGACATTTTGAATAGAAACAAAAAACCACAGTCCAGACCTATAAATATTAATGACCTCCAAAACGAAATAAAACAACAAAAATTAGAAATACAAGCCTTGAAAGAGACTCAATTAGAAATGAAACATGAAATTTCTGATATAAAGTCTCTTGTCATAAAAGGAAAAACAAAAATAGATGACCAAAATCAAATCATTAGTACCCCAGATACCTCTGATCTAGCCTTTCTTATGTTGTTAACAGAAATAACATCTAGAAAATAGATAATAAATATTAAGATAAAAATCAATAATGAGTACATTATTGAAACAACAGTAGGGGTGAGCATGGTCCGGGTTGGTCCGGGCCACCCCCTAACCCTAGGACCAACCCGTACAGTGTCGGTCCTCAATTTTTAGGACCGAGGACCGACCTTATTAAGCTTGGGACCAAGGACCGGACCGGACCGACCCAATGGGTTCGGTCCGGTTCCAGGGTCAACCCGGGACCGATTAATAATTTTTTTCTTCTTATTTTTTATATTCCTTAAAAAAGCAAATTTACAAATTCAAATTACACATCCATCGACAATGCGGCATTGTGTAACTAAACTATAAATACCAATACATATTTAGCAATTTTAAGATGATATAATAATATAAATTTCGTACCTGCTAAATCATTCATCGAGATATGGGACAAGATGGAAAGTTCTTGTAATTATCTATCTTTAATATTCATAACACCATATGCAAAAGCGTTTTCCTGCATTTGATTATGTAGAGTCCATTCAACCAAAAAATGAGCTTCACACCACTTGACTAGCAAATCACCATAGCAACTATAGTATTACTCTACTCTTCAAAAACTTCTACCATTTGACACAAATTGAAAAACAAAATGTAGCTGAAATTCATTAGTAAAATACAATTAAACCATAAAAAGTTCAAAATACTTAATATAAACCATGAATATATAATTTCACATATTGTTAATTCACTTGAACTTCTAAACACCTGAAAACAAAATAAATGACACTTAATACTCAACAAAAGTTTTAAATTGAAATTACTATTAGTGCTATTGATAGAACATCTCAATATAATATAATATAATAAATATTTTACTTAGATTTGAATATATAAAAGAATTATAAATAATAGAATATAATATAATATATAGGGTTGGTCTAGGGTTGGACCGACCCAAAACTCTTAGGACCGAGGACCAACCCGCACAGTGTTGGTCCTGGAATTTTAGGACCAAGGACCGACTCAATTCCCTTGGGAACTGGACCAGGACCAGCAGGGTTGGGCCGGTCCAGGGTCGGTCTAGGGTCAACCCTAGACCGCTGCTCACCCCTAAACAACAGCACTCTTTAATACAGGGGCCGACCTCAATTGTATCAAGGAATGCCTTGTTCCAACAAGATACTTTGACAAAACTTCTGAGTCCTTAAAATCAGCCTCAGGAGACAAACTGAATATACAATACAAGTACCCGAAGCCCTAATAATAAAAGACCAAATGTCTTACAAAACATCTTTTCTTTTAGTTAAAAACATGAGGCAACAGGTTATCCTTGGAACACCTTTTATACAATGATTCAACCCTTTGCTGTTACTAATGAAGGTATAGAAACTCATGCTTTAAACAAAAAAATCACTTTCAATTTCATAACAAAACCACAGAAAAGAAGTCTTAATATTTTACAAGAACATTCCATTTCAGAAATAAATTGCCTCATAAAAGACAAAGAAAACCAACTTGAATTTTTGAAAGAAGATTTAGAATTCAAAAGAATAGAAGAAAATCTTATAAAACCAAACACCATAGAAAAGATAGCTTCCCTACAAAAACACATAGAAAAAACTATATGCTCTACTCCACCCAATGCCTTTTGGGAAAGAAAAAAGTATATCGTTGATTTACCTTATGAACATGATTTTTCTGAAAACAAAATTCCTACCAAAGCCTGCCCAACGCAAATGAACCAAGAAGTTTTAAAATTTTGTCAAGCAGAAATACAAGATCTTTTAAATAAAAAACTCATAAGAAAAAGTCAATCACCTTGGAGTTGTTCTGCTTTCTATGTTAATAAAAATGCTGAACTAGAAAGAGGAGTTCCCAGGTTAGTTATTAATTATAAACCTCTTAATACAGCCCTTAGATGGATAAGATACCCTATACCCAATAAAAAGGATTTACTAAACAGACTTTGTAGATAAAAAATATTTTCTAAATTTGACATGAAATCAGGATTTTGGCAAATACAAGTCAGTGAAGAAGATAAATACAAGACAACCTTTACAGTTACTTTTGGCCAATATGAATGGAATGTTATGCCATTCGGCCTCAAAAATGCCCCTTCAGAATTCCAAAGAATTATGAACGAGATTTTCAATCCCCATTTAAAATACATCATAGTTTATATAGATGATGTTCTAGTATTCTCTTTTCCAATATAGAACAGCATTTCAAACATTTATCTACTTTCATAAAAATTATCATACAAAACGGTCTTGTAGTCTCTCCTACTAAAATTGCACTCTTCAAAACCAAGGTTAGATTTTTAGGTCATTACATCCATTTAAGCACCATCACTCCCATAGAAAGATCAATCTCTTTTACTGATAAATTCCCAGATGAAATTAAAGACAAAACTCAATTACAAAGGTTTTTGGGTAGTCTCAATTATATTCTAGATTTATTTCCCAATATAAATATCCTTTATAAACCTTTATATCAAAGGTTACGAAAGGATCCTCCACCATGGACCTCTGTCTATACTGACATTGTCAAACAAATAAAAATGCATGTGAAAGATATACCGTGCTTACATCTAGCTGACCCTTCCACTTTCAAAATAGTAGAAACAAACGCGTCAGAATTAGGATACGGTGGCATTCTCAAACAAGTTAATAACAACAAAGAGCAAGTTATTTAGTTTATATCAAAACATTGGAATTCCACTCAACAAAATTATTCGACAATCAAAAAAGAAATACTTGCTATAGTTTTATCTATATCAAAATTCCAAGGAGATTTATTAGATCAAAATTTTCTCTTGAGAATTGATTGCAAATCAGCCAAAGACATTTTATAAAAAGACGTTTTAAATGTTGCATCAAAACAAATTTTTGCCAGATGGCAAGCCATACTTTCAGTTTTTGATTTTGACATCGAATTTATAGATGGTTTTTCAAATTCATTAACTGATTTTCTCACAAGAGAATTTTTACAGGGGATCCCAATATGCCAAGATCCAAAAAAGACAAAGACAAAGGCAAAGGCAAAGCCACTGCCGAACCCTCCAATACACCACCAAAGTCGATAGGCTTAACATCTGTTAGGACATGGCTTGAAATGGCAGAAAACAACCAGACATTCCTACACCAAACACCTTTGAAAATAGAACACATATCACCTGATCCCATGTTAGCCTTTAATAAGCTAGCTGACATGATACTAAAAGAAACCATTTTATTACTTGCACAGTCTATACAAAACAAGACAAAGAAAGAGCCATCCAATGCTATCGAGGTAAGCAACAATCCTTCCCCGCTGATTACACAAAATCCAGCAGAATACAAAATAATTTCGAATGAGGTGGTTATTAGGCCACAGGCAACCCCTCAATCTCAAAAATCAAAATTTTTCCCTAAAACATCATTTAAAAAAATATTGACTATAGAAGATGGATTCTTCGATGAAGATCCAATCAAATTTGCAAAAAACATATTTCCAAAAAACTAGTTATGCAAACCACACAATACAAACAAAACCCTTGCTTATTATGAGCAAATTCTAGTGGAGACAGAATCAGCAAGATTTACCCATTTTGCTGACAAAAACAATACAGAAACCATTTTATACTCCACTATATCCATCAGTAAAGTCATACACCCCTCACACTGGGGAGCCTCACCTTATACACCCAGAAAATTCCAAACCAGACTTACCCAAAGCCTACCATATTCTTCCTCATACACCTATTGGGACTACCAACAAGCTTGGTGGAACATTTTCTTCAGACAAAATACAAATTTCCAACACACATGGTTGTTATTTTTCAAAAATAACTTCCCAAGACAAAGCCTACCAAATTGGTTTGACCTTTGGTAGGATCTCTTTAGTCCTTTAGACATAATACTACACCCCACAATCAAACAAGGTTATAAGGTTTTCAGTGAATGCTTCGTACCAACACCACATGATATAAGGTTCTCATGCCTTATGCATTTCTTTATAATATTCAGAATCTCTTGGGTAATAGCCTAGGAATTTGAATACAATACATCCACAAAACCTGGGGTACCAGTCATTGTCCGAAAATACAAACAAAATGGTGGGATGGATTCAAATTCCATGAACAAGGATCCGAAGTTGCGGTTAAAACATGGCTAAACAGCCAGAAAAACATGATAACCACAGTCCCATCAAATACATCCTTTTTACAGAAGAAATCCATGGCAAGTGCAGCACTTGCTGCAGTCCAGAGCAGAGAGAAATACTGTAACAATCTCAGGACAATGCTATCGGAAGCGGAAGAATCACAATGTGGATCTTCCAAATCTCAAGACAATACAGATGAATCCTCACGGTCACATCACAGTGGAAACACCAATGAAGACGACTACTACGGGATCAACCTAGACAGAGATTAAAATTCAAGACATCACATGCCGACACTGTTACGAGCGGCTCAAAGGTTATACATCGTAGCATACACTATTCATTGTTCATTGTTCACTGTTCACTTTACACTGTTCAGCACTGTAGTACTTTCACTGTAGCACCCTTATAAATACACCCTCTTGACATAGAAGAAGGACCTCGAAATTTTCCAAATTTCTCTCTTCTTCTTCTTCTCCGTCTCTCACTTGTAACCCATCATCCCTTCCATCTCCATCCTCATCTCTTCCATCTCCAAGCTCTCTTACCTTGTATCAACTGGTTTCAAAGTAAGTTAGTTTTTCATATACATAATTTCATACAGGGTTACCAACTTACATGATAGTTGGTTAACCATTTCTTGTAATACAAATATCAATATTCCCTAGAGTGCGGATTACCGCCCTAGTGGATGACTTGATGCTTTAGTTTCTGCATTCTTCAATACATGTAATTTCAGCTTTTCAACTTTATAATACAAGTTCATACTACCTTCATGGTTGTTTTTTTTTATGCATACTCTTACTTTATATTTTATATATTGCCTTTGCTCTTTACATTATTTTTAATTGTCGCGATTTTATTTAAGTCATTTACTTTCTTGTTCTTATACTTCATTTCCTTTTAGATACATCCTTCCCTGCTTTCATTAAATTTGTTAATCTCATATACTTCCTTGTTCTCTCATATAGAACTCCGATCCTAACCCCTTTATGATATATATATATATATATATATATATATATATATATTCAAAAAAGGGTCAGAACCGACCTAGGTCGCCAATCCCTCGGCTGGACTGGGACTTATACGCGAGCCCAGTTCGGTCCCCCAACCACTAGCCCCCTTGCGAAATGAAAAAGGGGCCTAGCCCGAAGCGAAGCTAACCCTAGATAAGCCAGCCCAGTTTTATCTCCTATCCAAAGCCCACTTTCAATTAAAAGAAACACTTAGCCCACAATTTAAACTAAACCAAAACCGGCCCATCAAAGAAAAACCCTAGCCCAAAAACCAAAAAGAACCGGGTCGGTCAAACCCGCGAACCAAACCGGCCGACCCGACTCACGCTCGTCACCAGGCTCCTTCCGGCGTTGATGGGGATGGCCGAGACAGGTGGCGCTGCTCGCCTCGACTGAGCCACACGCCCTCTCTAGTGCTGCCTCGGCCAGCCTAGGTCAAGGGTATGACCTCCGCCTGGGGCCGCCGTCCATTGGCTGACATGAACACTGTCGGCATCCTCGGCTGAACACAAACCGAAAAAGGCGACGTCGACGAACAGGCTCGAAACAACCGAATAGCCAACACTCGGGACACCAACCATCTCATGAGGAATTCGACTTGACAGGATGATGCCCGGGCGGCTCGTTACTGAACTGAAATGACGAAACTAAAACTAGATCTCGTCGGGGCAATTCGTCGAACAAGTGGAGTGCACATTGGAACGAGGGGTTCTTGGCTCGCATGGGACTGGAATCTGTGTCAAGATCTCAGCAAAGAAGCGACGACCACATAGCAGCCGAAGCAAGGATGGTCGGGGCTAGAGTTAGCGTGAGTCGGACGGCCACGAGCTCCAGCCCGACGTGCCCGAAAGGAGGGCAAAATGGGGTCGGGGGCTTGCCGGCTTGAATTGAGGGCGTCGGTTGAGCACGGTTCAAGCGGGGGTCGTCGAGTGGAGCTCGAGTGCGGCCGAGGTTGGCTGAAGCCTTCTCGCTCTGATCTCCCTCTCTCTCGGTGCATCTCTCTCTCTCTCTCTCTCTCTCTCCCTCCCCCCCCCCCCCAAAGCTCCCTCTCGAATTCCCTCACTTTCACCCCCACTTCACCGAGCTCCAGAAGGTCCTATTTATAGGCTGGAGGGCCCAATCGACGAGGGGTTTCAGCTGCCGGTCCTTGGCAACACCGACCGGCCTTGGTGTGGCCGAACCGGCATCCCATCCTGTCTTCTCCGCGGATGCCTGCTCGGCATTGAAGGTGCCCACCAAGACGTCTCCTTCCATCGGGTTTCTCGTTGGATCTCGTGCTGCTTCGTTCGGCAGCATTGATGGGGCCCGCGAGACGTCCCCTCCGTCGCTGGTCTACCCTCCTCTCTCTGCCGGAGGTTGTCCTAGGCCCGCGCGGAAATGAGAAAAGGGGCTGGGGTCAGGCCCAGCTCCCAAAGCCAACGTTTTCTTCTTAAAAAAAAAAAGTAATAATAATAATAATAATAATAATAATAATAATAATAATTAGTAATAATATTTTTTTAAAAAAATTATATTTATCCGAAATGTAGTAAAATGTGGAAAAACTGAATTTAATTATACAAATAATATTGATGCATATGTGATGTGAAAATCCTTTATGTTAGGACTGAATTGGTACCTAATTTTCCATACAAATTAATTCTAAATATTTAATCAAAATTTAGGTGTCAACAATCAAGTCCTAAATTATTCTCATCCTTTCTCTTTAGCTGCTCTCTTCATTGAGCAACTGATCAAGGAACACGATGCTAGATTGCCCTGATTGCAACGTCAATCCAATTATGTATCTAAAACCTCTATAGTTCGGTGTTGTAAATTTAACACGCGATTTGGTAAAATTTATGCCATTTCTTTCTTCAAGAAGGGAAGATGACAAAATTAATACAGATAGAAGCAAATGTGTTGCTATTTATTTTAAAAAGTTAAAGTCAAAGAAGTATGGTGCACATAATATTTTTCGATATGAAAACCGTTTTCCCTCACGTGAAGGGCGATAAGATGATGAAAGTAACGTGCACAGATTTGGTATGCATTGCCGAAACCAAGCTTATAATCAATTCATGTCAAACTATATCTATATAAGTCGACCTTTAAAAGTGGGAGATTTGTGAATGATGAAAATGGTCACTCCTAATGCAATCATTATCATTCACCGCCATGCTCCTGCAGTACAGATGTTGTAGGATGGGCAACTATCAGAAAACCGAAAACAAGATAAAAATGGGTTCATGTCAGCTGAGTCAGCTCATTCTCTTTGAGACAGAATCACCATTCTTACAGCTTGGAAATTGCGACTTGCTCAGAAATCAATTGCATCCATAGGGACCATGCCACTGGGAGAATTTCCCCCTTTTGATGGCAACATCCGATTTCTTTTCGTAATATATGACCAACATGTTGGTTTTTCAGAATGATGATGCAGCCTTTAGCCTTTAAGAAGAGCTGAGTGCTTATTACAATCCTTCGCCTTCTCTCCCACTTGAACAAGGCCTTTACTACAGCTCTCGACCGAGCAGAGTACCAAAAGACCCCCTCAGGTAAATAACATAAATCTAGTAATTGGCATTAACAAGAAGAAAACACATGGATTATGTGAATCCCCATAAATGACCGACAAAGAGGCGATGCCATCAAAGGCAAATCGGAAAACTAACAATCGATGCCAAAGACTAAAAGTGACCACTCTCATAAGAGGGTGGTCAAACAGTATTTTTCAAAATAACTTTCTCATGTAATCTGTGATGGGCTCAACAGAGGTAAATTGAATAAAAAATAAACAATCAATGCCAAAACCACTGCCAACTTTTTATGCTTCAGCAACAATGATTAAACTTGCACTCTATCCTGTGACCAAGACCAAGAAAGCCTTTGAGACTCAAGCTCAGTTCCTTCACAATTACAAGCCACAGGATATTTCAGGACAACACACTATTGGCAGCGGAACTGCAGAGGAATAAGTTCCCTCTCCGTAAATTTGCTACTGTTTAAGCAACGGAACATATCTTAGTTACTGAAGAAACGCCGTCAAAAGTCAAAATCAAAAGTCACAATACAGGGAAACTGCTTGAAAAGAAGCAGCCTATAATATTCCTATCAATCCTCTCTAAGTTAAATGACCAAAAGGGCAAATTGACTCAGCTTTCAGAGACATCGAATGGATTACTTCTGCTTGCTTTATGGAAGCACTCAAAACATAGGAAGAGCGAGAGATACAAAGAACAAAGACACTCTTCAGAATTGAGACAAAAAGAGAATCACACTGCACATTCGACAAAAAAGGGCATGACCAGAAGCTTGACAATCATTCCCTTTATTGAATTTATTGTTGAAAATGTTCATAGCGTAGCATCCTGCTCTTGTCATTTACCAATCCTCCCTCCCTCCCTGTTTACAAGGTGGCTCCGGTGCAAGTATAAAAGTCAGATTTGCCAATGAAGTATGAAGGCATGATCTAGATAGCACTTGCAACAAATTGAAGCATCACCATAACCATAAAGAACTAAAACAACGAAAACAGGTGAGGAAAAAGGAACCCTACTGCTCTGGGGGCCAAACCGACCTGTGATTGAAGAGTACTAACATACCAAGACTCTAATGAGTTGTGAACAAATCTCATGTTCAGGGATGAACACTAAGCTTGCTTCAAGTTAGGCCACCTAAATCTCCTAAAAGTCGGCTGTCTTATGGAAAATAACAAGGAAGATCATTTTGTTCACGATTGGCAACAAATAATTTTCCAATTGCAGTATACAGATCCTCTGAGCTTTTCTTGAACAAAACCATCAGCTTTGACATGCACGCTTTTGACAAGGCTTAATAAAGCTTCATCCATTTTACCTCAATCCTCTCCCCATTGATCTAGACAGCTTCGGACTACACCAAGAGCTAAGAGATTCAATGCTCTTTTCATTTTTTTGTGGGAGAGATACGTTTTCCCCTGGGCACTTTACCTTCTATTTAAGAGAGAAAGCAAATAATGAGACACATAAGGAGATCCTGAAAGGGAGATCGGTCTGGTTTAGAGTGGTTAGGGAGTCCATTGACAACAACATTGCCATTGAGGGATCGACAGCTGACCGCAACAGTCCCTCAAGGTCCAAAGCATTAAAAAAGACATTGCTTTCAAGACACGATATTAAATAACATTCATACAGAGTGCACAGGTTGAAAAAACCAGAGCGAAATATGAAGAGACTAGATTAAGAATCCCAGTTGCATCAAGCAATTTCTTGAAAGGAGCACATGAAACCCTTGATCAGTCAATTCACCGACGAAGAACACTTCATCGAAACATTTACATTTTTTCTGGCCAGTTACATGGTATATAAGCTTATATCCATAAATACCTTATGTACACTGAATCATGAAATTCTAATATTCACGTTGCCCCGACCGCACAGACAACCCAATATCATCCACCGATCGAACCTTAACAATTATAGCATTACCAAGTTAACACATTGTCGTCAATCTAATGGGAACCTTCTCCCTCGCGGCATCACCAATTCCCTCCACCGCTAAACTCCTCAGCATTTTCTTGAAGGTGAAATGCACGCAATTCGACAGCGCAATCCAACACGTGACCTCACATACAAAGTCGAGCGCGAAGCCGGAACCGGGACCGAACCACGACGACGAATCGTCCTCCCAATTCGGCCCTCCGAAACTCCATCCGCTGCCGTCTCCTCCTCCTCCTCCGCCGCCGCCGCCGCCGCTAGGGCCGAAACCCCCGCCAAACGGGTGGCCGCCGTAAAATCTGCAGTCCCCAACGTCGCCCCCTTCGTCGGGCCAATCTCCCGACAGCGACCTCCGCTTCGACCGCCGCTTCCTCCGGACGAGGCGGCGGGGCAGGGTCCTGCAGGCCGAGGATTTCAGCGAGCTAGGGGTGAGATGGGCCCTGGGCCCGTGCGGAAACGAGAAAAGGGGCTGGAGTCAGGCCCAGCCTCCAAAGCCAACGTTTTCTTCCTTTAAAAAAAATTAATTAGTAATATTTTTTTTTTAAAAATTCTATCTATCCGAAATTCAGTAAAATAACGAAAAATAAAATTTTAATTGATACGAATAATATTAATGCATATGTGATGTAAAAATCTTTTTGTTAGGGCTGAATTGGTACCTAATTTTCCATATAATTCAATCCTAAATATTTAACCAAAATTTAGGTGTCACCAGTCAAGTCCTAAGATGTTCTCATCATTTCTCTTCATTGAGCAGCTGATTAAGGAACATGACACCAGATTGATTCAATCGTAACATCAATCCACTTGTGTATGTAAACCCTCCATAGTTTTGTGTTGTAAATTTATACACGTGATTCGGTAAAATCTACGCCTTTTCTTTCTTTGAGAAGGGAAGATGACAAAATTAATACCGACACAATTGAACGTGTTGATTTTAAAAAGTTAAAGTTGAATAAGTATGGTGCACATAATATTTTTTGATATGAAAACCGTTTCCCTCACGTGAAGGGTGTTTCCCTCACGTGAAGGGCGATAAGATGATGAAAGCAACGTGCACATATTTGGTATGCAATGCCAAAACTAAGCTTATAATCAATTCATGTCAAACTATATCTATATAATTCGACCACTAAAAGTGGGAGATTTGTGAATGGAGTTAAAGAACACATTTGATGCCAACGATGAAAATGGTCAACTCATGGAAAATGGATACCGGATCTAGACTATTTTTATTTCTTATTTGCACGTAAATAAGGGATAATGATACAAATGATTCTTGAAATTTTGCCCAATGCACAATTTGATTGCTGAATTTTTTATTTGTTTAATATAATCCCTAAACTTTTTATTTGTTTAATGTAATCATTGAACTTTTGGTACATGTTGAATATAGTCCTTAGCTATATACAAATGTCTAGTATCATTCTTCCGTTATTCAAGATCAAAGACAACATTGAACGTTTTCATATAATTTATGGATCAAATTGAATATGTATAAAAAGTTCACGGATCTTATTAAATAAATTAAATGTTCAGGGACCTCATTGCACATTGGGCTACAGTTTAGAGATCAAATTGAACAAATTAAAAATTCAGGGATTACTTGTATCATTTTTACCATAATCAACGACGACGACAACGAATCAATCTAATGATAACTCAATTGGCTTGGTATTGTCATGGCCGGCATCCTGAACGGCCACCCAAAAAGCAGGAAGAAAAGGGAAGAAAAGGACTTCATGGTATTCACTTGATGTAAGTAGGCAATAGTTGTAGGAAAGGCAGTATTCCTGCATTAGGGTTTTAATGAAATTTGCTCAATTGTCCTCCCTGAGCTCAGGTTATCTTAGTTCCCATTTTTATAGTGGCCAAAAGAGAGAGTTCACATTACGTTAGAATTTTATCATTGGAGTACACATTTTGACTGACTTTATTAATGTCATACCCCTATTAACAAAATATTCGTTCTTCTAACATAAAATACACGTCCGCATACGTTCTTTTTTCACTTATTGTCTACATTTCACTATTTACATATATACCGAATGATATGATTGTGTCATTCTACTTTATCATTAACATAGTACGAAATAATTAATTGGAAGCAATGAAGGCATGTCTACCGCGGTGGATCTCCACTCGAGTGAGGGACAAGGGGAGAAAGGAGATCATTTGCATTTATATTTTAGATATGATCACACGTCGAGTTCTTTGAAGAGCGATCGAGACTGTTCCACGGCTCCATCTTGGAGCAGAAAGAGCACAAATGGGGCTTTAGATGGAGTAATGAAACTAGGCCAATCTAACCGCGAGAAAATGTAAATTGCAAGGAATTGATATGCTCCGAATTGAAGTTATATTGAATATAACGTAAAAGGACGATACAAGGATAAGGTTGCAATAATCATTCTTGTTAAGCTTTCTGCCAATTCAGATGACCGAAAGAAAGTGACAGTGTAAGCTCTAGTAAAAGTTGCTGTGGTCATTCTTGTCATGTTATCTACCAATTCAGATTTGTATTTGTTGAAATTTACTACATTAGAACTGATTTCGCAAAGTATGCAGAGGGAACAAAGGGGCAATATTAGATGAAAAACTGCTCTCATGGAGAAGAGAACAGCCATTGCAAAAAGGCCAGAATTCTCCGAGTCAGCTAGGGATGAGATTGATGCAATGTGGGGGAAGTGAGGGAAGCGTCACATTGCATTATCGTCCAGTTTTCGGCAATCTTTTTTTTTTCTTTTCCCACTTGAATTAGCAGCAGCTGACGCGTGAATCAGCAACAAGTCTTCGTTATGTATCAGATCTTTGATGAAGTTTTTTCAAACTGTTGGTGTTGAAATTTGTACCATGCACCTAAGAGAGAAATGTTATGTTTTCATGTTATATGATTGGGATCATATTACAGAAACTTTTTGACAAAGAGATGATAGCCTTAGAATTAGGACAGCATATCTGTAATAGTTGTAGCATTGCAGAAGGGTTTAGGAAATGGCTTTGTTATCATGTCTGAGACTTTTGCTAGCTTTTATATAATACAAAGAGTTCGTTACAGGCTACTGATACAATGTATATGATCATGAAGAGAAGAACTTCTAAGTTTATGAGACAGATGTACGTCTTCCGCATCGACAAGTTTCTTCAACTCTCATGAATGTTGCTTCATGTAGGGGGTCGTGCCTGAGGCCCGTATTTGAAAATCACCTCTCCTACAACATGTTGTATAAATAATCAGAACTTTACCTGTCGACTGCAAAGAGATCATAAGTTGCTTAGATTTCATACTAAGGTCAGCGTGGAATCATGTATTGAATAACTGAGAGCATGTGTTAGAGAGAGAGAGAGAGAGAGAGAGAGAGAGAGAGAGAGAGAGAGAGAGAGAGCCTGAAAAGCTCTTTTGAATAGAAGCGTGGTGTGAGAGAGATTCCTAAGTAGTTACTACAAGTGCGTACCTAAAAAGCTCTTTTGAACAGAAGTGTGGTAATCGTCCTTCATAGCATTAGCTTTTCGATGATGCTATCTATTGCTTGAAAGTAAGATATCCTCCAAGACTGCTTGAAATGCAATGCACTACAAAATCCCAAGAATCCAATTGTGAATCCTAGTCCCCGGTCCACATAGAACCAATTATGGACGTCCATATTGCCTTCATTAGGTTCACCTCCTTTATGAGAATCACCATCTTGTCCATCGATATCAGGATGTTGCTCATCTCCAGGGCAAACTTTCAGAAGAGGAGCTCCACAAAGTCTACCATTACCCTGATACACAGATTCATCATCTACAGTACGTAGATGAATGCTTGAAGGAATAGGGCCTGATAAGTTATTAAATGAGAGATTGAGGTAACTTAGAAAGTCCAAACTGGATATGCTAGGAGGGATTCCACCCGAAATCTCGTTGTTGGATAGGTCAAGGGATTCTAAGTTTTTGAGGTCACCAATGTTTGAAGGGATTTTCCCACTCAAATTGTTTCGAGAGAGGTTCAAATTCTGAAGTTGGACAAGCCTAGTCAATTTTTTTGGTATTTCGCCATTTAAATTGTTTGCGGACAAGTCAATGGAATAAAAGAATCGGAGTGTCTTGCCATATAATCGGCTAGTTCCCTTTGTATTAACCATGGCGTAAAAAATTGTCGGATTTGACCAAGAAAAGAATGTCGAATCTCTGCTAGGGAGCAAATAACTGATGCCTTCAACGATAGATAACGATCCATTAAAACACAGCGGAATGCTTCCCGAAATGTTGTTCCGTGCTAGGCTTAAAAACTGAAGAGAAGGAAGTTGGCAGAGTTGCGTGGGAATGCCTCCGGTGAAACTATTCTTCTCAAGATGGATGCTGGCTAATGATTGAAAATGTGGTCCAAATGAAGGAATTTCACCACTGAAGTCATTATCACTTAGATCAAGGAACATAAGTTCAGTTAGGTTTGACAAACATTGGGGAAGCACTTTGTCGAAGCCATTTTTATGCAGGTTCAGAACTCTTAATTGCTTAAAATGGCAGAAAGAGTTAGTAACCTGACCTCTTAATCTGTTGTCACTCAGCAAAATCCCTTCTAATGCGTTCAACTTTTTCAGACATAAGGGTAGTTTCCCAAATAGTGGGTTCTTTGACAGATCAAGAAGATATAGGTTCTCCATCGTACATAGTGAATTTGGTATGCTGCCGCTGAGACTGTTACTAGAAAGAATCAGATATCTTAACTGTGGCATCTTGTTTCCGTCCATTCTGAAAATGGGGCTTAGAGAGGGTAGTGTCCCGGATAGTTAGTTCTCTGACAGATAAAGAGAATATAGGTTCTCCATCGCCCATAGAGAATTCGGTATGCTGCCGCTGAGATTGTTACTAGAAAGAATCAGATATCTTAACTGTGGCATCTTGTTTCCGTCCATTCTGGAAATGGGACCTTTGAGCATATTGTTACTGAGAACAAGCAATTTAGCGTTATGTAAAATGTCGGAAAGCCAATTGGGAACTGCATCTGAGATGCTTGCATTGGGCATGTGCAAGACTGAAATATTCCTCTGTGTTCGAAGCCACAATGGAAATTTCGGTCCCACATCCAAATCTGACATGTCAATATCCTGAAGTTGGAATGGAGGAACCCAGGCGGGATCAAAACCTAAAACAAGTGCATTAGACGAAATGCCCAAAGCGGTTAGGCTCGTGAGATTTGCAAAGTGCAATTCACCAACAACTCCGTCCAATGAATTATAAGATATGTCAAACGTCTCTAGTCTAGATAGTCGCCCAATACTTTCCGGGATGTTTCCACTCAATTTGTTGTCGCTGAGATCCAATTCTCTTAGCGATGATAGCTCCCCCAAAGTTACCGGAATAAGTCCCGAAATTGAGTTTGCTGACAGACTTAGGTACTCGAGATCCCTGAAACTCCCAAATTGGTTTGGTATATGGCCACTGAAATTATTGCCATTGAAATCACAAATCCTCAAGTCACTCTCTGCCGACTCCAAAGGACCATGGATGATGCTCCCAACATCTCCATCAAAGTTATTATCCGCCAACCTTAATACACGCAACTTGTAGAGACTGCTGAAGTGTTTCAGAATTTCACCTTCTAGCAAATTATAGACACATCAAGAAAGGAAAGTTGTTGATTATTATCAAAGAGTGTCCTGGGAAATGTGCCTTTCAAATTATTTTCTTGCAAATCGACATGCTCGAGCTTGCTAAAGTTGTAGAACCAGGGAGGCATAGTAGAATTTATGGAATCGTCTGATAGATCCAGGAATCTTAAGGAAGTGAAGTTGACGTATAGAGAGTGAGGAAGTTTTTCGAGAGAACAATATTTCAACTCCAAAGATTGCAGTGAAGAAAGCATATTAATGGAACTAAACCAATCTTTGGCTTTCCTAAGGTCAATGACAGCGAGGTGAAAGTATTTCAAGGAAGATAATTTCGACACCCATTGAAGGTTATTACTTGTTAAATAACCCTCGCCAAACTCACTGGCAAGATCCAGATACTGCAAGTTGGATAGGTTACCGAGGTGATGAGGTATGTTTCCATCAAAACCTGCGGATGATAGATTAAGATACTCTAGTGTCTGGAGAGAACCAAAGAATTGGGGGATCTTTTGCTTGGAAAAATTGTTGAGGCTAAGGTCTAGATACTTCAAATACTTCAGTTCAGCCAAAGATGCATGGATTTTACCTGCCAAGCTGCTCTTATCTAGACATGAGATAGTATCATAGGGGAGGGTCTCACAGAATGGATTACGAAGATCAAGTTTGAAGATATGGCCAGTCTTTTTGCTGCATTAGACTCCTTCCACTCACAACAGTCCTTACTAGTCCACGATGACAAGCGTTTAGAATGGTCGATGAGACCTTGCCTGAATTTCAAGAGAGCTTCTCTCTCTGTACCAAAGCAGCTCACATTGGCGAAAGCTTCCGAATGGCCAAACTCAAATGATTGAAACGTGAGAAGAGTCCAAAATATGAGGGGTGCAAAGGCAGGGGCTGATGCCATTGCTTTCGATAATATGGGATTAGGAAATGCAGTGTACTTCCTCCGTTTTATGGCGACATGGGTCTTGGGAAGGCCTTAATTGAACTTCATCAAGAAAAGGACATTACTCGTTTCCTACTTATTGGATTTGGTCATCACTCTCGATCAACGTTGTCACACCCCGAATCCTAATAGAAAAAGGGAATGACATGGCTGTCATTCGAATTCTATGCAACAAACATATTTATTAATAACTCAAAATATATCAAATCTTCATCACTTTAAGATGTGAGTTTACAAATTCATAGTATAGATAGCACAACTTATCTCAAAATGCTTACAACCAAACAACAAATGTTACTCGAATTGTCAAATTCACGATTTTATCAAATAATTGAGAAACAAAACATTACCTCAACTACAAAATGGTTAAACTACACCTAAATGCTAACAAAACAACTTATACGTACTAACAAATCACATATTCAAAATGATTATTCAGGCCATTCGCAATGCGAAACTTGAACGAGAAATCCTAAAATTTCGCTCCAACTAAACCGTTGATTCAAATCAACTTTCACGAAATCTCATGGTTCTACAACAATATAATTTATATTTTCCATGAAATCCCGGAGCTCCACAGCTCAAGAATCAAACTTTGCAGCTCAATTTTCACTAAATTTTAACTTTCAGCCATAATTATGAAAACTGCTATGATTAGACAAACGGAGGGCACAAGCACTTACCAGATATTGTGATATGAAGTCGAATTAACTTGGCAAAGCACCTATGGTGTGAATGCGCAAAACCCTCCCTCTCTCTGTCTCTCTTCCTTTTCTTCTTCTTTCCCTTTTTCACTATCCTTTTCTTTCCGTTTGTGTGGTCTCGGCCCGTCGGCCCGTCTTTAAAAGCTGAAGGTGTCCACTTTTCCTTGTTTTTGTTGACTCAGTCAACCTCGTCTTTTTTTTTTTTTTGCTTTGATCGAGCCAAAGTCCATATATACAAATGCGATGAAAGACCGCCATGTTCTGGAGATGCCTTCCGAGCCAGGACCAACCAATCACCAGAGTGCAGCCAAAAGCCTAAGTGCCATCTTCTGCAGGGTATTGGACAGGAGTATTAGAGTCAATGGTCAAAAGTTTGATTGATAATAACATGTCAATGGACATGTCGAATCCACTCCTTTCGAGCTCCTAATTGTATTATCGATTTCATCTGGTAGGCGCAGTCCGTGCTAAGAGATCGATTAAGTATAAGACTTTTTGGGCGAGTCTTGAGTTGTCAACTTATAAATCTTTTCATAATATTGTTCGATGTGTGATTCTTTCCGTTCGTTCGGTCTTTAGTTGAGGGAATTGTAGTGGACTTGCCGTCACTGCTCTCCCCGCAAGACATAAATCGTACCAAACCTACATAACATTTAGGATAGATTTCTCTGTTTATTTATCGCAACTTCTTACCCAGCCTCAAACCTTCTACAACCACAAATGAATCCTTAATCCCATCTATCGATTTGATAGAGTGCATATGAGTCAAGTCTTCAAAAGAATTATCAATCGAGACATCGGGGAGTTAAAGGCGAATGGATGTTGACTTTAGATGCATATAGGTTATGCACACTTTGGCGAACCTAGGAGGCTCATGGCAGCCTCCACCCCTCATAGGACGAAATATTTTCTATATATGTTATTTAAATGAAAAAATTGCATGTTGCCTCCTCTTAAATTCTCAATTCGCCATTGCACGCACAAAGTAGGGGTGATCGGTTTTCGAGTGAGCAAATTCTCATCATAGAATAAAAAATCGCCCATGAAAAACCAGTTCCACAAACTAGGAATCTGGAACAATGCACTAGTTCTTGAACCCACTTGGAAACCAGACTACTAATCTGATTCAAATTCCGAGTGAGTCCATTGAACCGGCTTTGTGATCACCACCACAACCTAGATTTTCAAGAACCTGGCTAATAACTTTCAAGAATCTTAATAACTAAGATTTTCAAGACAGCAACAAGGGAACAAGGCACACGAGCAATATCATCAGCTCTTCATCCGATTTGTGTAGAATAGATTGCTCATCATCGATTTGCGTTGTGAGTGGCGAGCAAGGCAGCAAGCCAGAGAGAGAGAGAGAGAGAGATACAAGGCTATGAGAGACAAGCCGCCTCTTCATCTAATTCGTGTAGAATAGATTGCTCATCCCACCGATTCATGTCATGAGCTGTGACCAAGGCTGCGAACCCAAGGGAGCGAGGGAGGGAGGGAGAGAGAGAGAGAGCTACAAGGCTATGAGAGACAAGCCACCTCTTCATCTAATTCGTGTAGAATAGATTGTTCATCCCACTGATTCGTGTTGTGAGCGGTGACCAAGATTGCGAGCCCGAGGGAGTGATGGAGAGAGGGAGGGAGGGAGCTACAAACTGAAAATTGGATCAATATTTACAAGTCCCAATTTATTGTAGATCTTGATTTGGTTCTTTTGCATACCCCTAACACAAAATATGGATAGACTACACTTTTGCAACATGGGTTTATATGATTCTGTGATTGCACTCTCTGTCTTGTGCCCAACTTGTCTTTTTATGCATGCTCGCACAAAAAGGATAATGCATGAAAGGATAAGTTAGTCGACGGCCACCACAAGCTCACTCCCCCGATCCATCGTTGTCGGTCATGCTCACATTCCGATTCACTACCTCAATGCATGGCAACTTTCCTCCATGGCTTGAGTACGAAGTTTTGAGACATTTTGGCATGGTTTCTTGGCCTGTTTGGCAGCTCATTTAGATATTTTGTATGTGTCGGGCCAATAGAATAAGCGACAAAACATATCGTGCGCATCAGGCAAGATTGGCGGAATAAACCAAGATTTCCATTCTGCTCTGAAAAATCAAAAGAAGAGTCAAAAGTCAAGAAAAATATAGAGAAAATTATCCAAAAAGTCCTAAACCTATTGCACTTTTGCTAATTCAATTCTAAACCTTTCAATTTTACCAATTAGATTATAAATATTTTCACTTCATGCCAATTAAGTCTTAAACATTTTAATTTCTTACAAATTGAGTCTATCTAGCCAATTTTGGCCGGAAATTACTGACGTGAATAGTTTGGCGCCGACGTGACATTTTTAAAATAATTTATTGAATTTTTTATTTTTTTAGTCGGTCGGTGAGGGTTGGTCGGCAATCCTTGGTAGCCCTAGATCCACCCCACCTAGAAAAAAAAAGCTAAAAAGTAAAAAATCAAAGTTGGTCGGATGGACTCAACTAGTTAGAAGTGAAAAGATTTATGACTGAATTGGTAAAATTGAAAGGTTTACGATTGAATTAGTTTTTTGGATAATTTTCCCAGAAAATACAAAACAGGAACAACGTTTGATTGAAACAGGGTAGAGTTTCTACGTTTGGAAGTCCTGAAGATGACTTTTTCCTAACGTGCGACTGCGTGATGTATCACCAATACAAAAGCGACATGTGTATTGTGCATTGGACAAAATTTGACGGAAGAAAGCCAAAATAATTCACACCATATGCCAAAAATTAGTGAAAAAGCCAAAATGGAAAACTGTACGAGGCGTACAAATAACAACAATCGAGGGGGTTGATTTTTGACTTCCTGATTGGCTAGCATCTCGGTAAGGGAGAACAGAAGTGACGTGCTCTCTAAAACTCAGGCCTTCGAGTCCTGGACATATGAAGCAAATGTATCTTGCCTCGGTTCGCAACCGTAGGGGATTATGGGCGACTGTGGTAACGCAAGAGAGAGCCGCTAAAGTTGGCCGGCCATCCTCAGCCTTTTACTTATTAAAAGAAAAAAATCGTGCCCTAATAATGGGAAGTTTCAACTTCTCTCCAGGATTTGATTTTAAATTAACATCGTGCTACTGAAATTCACTAGGAAACAAAAAGACCATGTGCATTGCGCTGAAAAAGGAATTACAAAAGTGAGCAGACCAGGACCATGTGCATTGCATTGAAAAAGAATTACAAATGTGAGCGGACCAGGAGAAGACGCGTTAACCTCCACAAAATGTTACGAGTTAATATCACAAAAAATCTTATATTGGTATATTTATAATAATTTTTAAGTCAAATTAATTTTTCATCACAAAACATATCAAATTGGTATATCCATAAAAAATTTATCAAAAATAATTTTTTTACCACTAAAAACTTCAATCTGGTATATTTGCTATAAATTTACCCTTCATCGATTTTCATTAAATTGATTAATACTACAAAAAATCACAAACTGGTATATCCGTCAACTACCACATGTTATCAAACTCAGTAATTTGAATGTAAAATTTAATGGCAATTAACTAAGAATAAATTTGTTATAGATATACATGTTTGTAACTTTTTGTGGTAAAAAAATAGTTTATGATAAATTTGTTAGAGGATTACTAATTTTGGAATCTTTCGTAATATTAACCCGAAAGTTAACCTTTTGATCTAAAATAGAAGAATTCCTACTCCAATATTGACGACAATAATATTGAATATTTTTATATAATTTATTAACTAAATTAAAAATATAAAATAATTGAACAATTCAGGGATGCCTTTGCACAATGGGCTATAATTTAGATATAATCTTGAACGAATTAAAAGTTTATAGAATATATTAAAAATTGAATAATGTCATTTTTCGGGATTATATACAAGCACAACGTGGTTTGGCATCGCTTTCCCTATGATGCGTGCTTGGCGGGGAACGGTCCACGTTCACTGGTGTCACGCGCGCAGACCACACGTGGAGGACAAAGCTTGGAAGAATGGACGAAAACTTCTTCGACCCGTTCCACTCGCCGGGTCAACAGTCTTGCGGTTGACTGCGGTGTCCCCGAAGGCCAGCGCCAGCTGTCCCCTTCGCTCGCCGAACACGGCAACGGTGGACCTTCCCCGATGGTTACCCTACTGCCCGAAAGGAGTCCGAGGGCAAATAATTCACGCCGTTTCGCAAAGCTTTCTCAGTTTCTCTTTTGCTGATGAAACTCGTCTTGCTTTTTGCTCTTCGGTGTGGGGGATAAGCCTGTACGCGTATCAAGGCTGCAGTATCTTCAAGACTTCAGTTCTGCTGCATTAGCTCTTTGTTCTCGACGATGAGACATCTACATTCGATTGCTCTTTTGCCGAGCTCCGGGTCGTTCCATATGCAAAACCCGACGCCCGCCTCGCTGCGAATCATCCCATGACCAAAGCTACATATAAAGATGTAACGAACGTGGTTTTAAAGAAGAGAATGTAGAGTTAGACCATATATAGTTTGGCCAGCCCTAACATCTCCTCCCACAATCGGTTCCGGTCGAAGCTGTCGGAAACTTCACCGGGAGTCCACAGTGACAACGCCGGTGGTTAAACTCTTGTTCCATGATTTTCGTGATCGAGGGCGTGCTGATGAGCGAATGCTCATCTAGAAGATCGATTCTTTCTCCTTTCAGTCAATTCTTTCGGTTTTAATTCGAGCTAAAAATTTTAGCATTGAACATTGATTTTTGGAGCTCCAATTTCTACATCGCAAGGCTCGTCCAGCAGCCTAGGTCAACAAATTTGTCCAGTTCACGTCAGTAACTTCCCTCCATCGACTTGACAGAAAAATGCAGTTGAACAAATAAAAACGTAGTTCATGGTAGTGCGATCAATGAGCGGATCAAGTTGGTTAAAAAATTGTTCGACACAAATTGATTAACAAACTTAGCGATAAATACATGTCTTGTCCCGTATTACTAATACAAATTCATATTTAATCAAATCTATGAAAAACTGAATTCAACTAGTTAATTCACTTTAAGCTTTTTACATATATATGTTATATTGATAAAATTGTTATTAATAAGATGTTAAAGAATCGGTTTTCAACATTCCATAGAACTATCAAAAGGAGAAATAATAAATAATAACGATGATAAAGAAGAGCCTCTTTCTCTTCACTTCATCATCCTCCGTATAATCATCTCTCTCTCTCTCTCTCTCTCTCTCTCTCTCTCTCTCTCTCTCTCTCTCTCTCTCTCTCTCTCTGGTTCCCTCTCTCCCCCTGATCGCCATTCGCCAACAATGGGACTCTGCTTCTGCAAATCCCAGGACATCCCCGTTTCTTCTTCCTCAGAGTCTCCCCCTCGTTGCCGCTCTCAACCGCCCAAAAAACCTGTGTTTTATCATGTGAGAAACGGTTGGGATTGTCAGAAAAGTTGCTCAATATGGTGAGGGACTCGTGGACCTCACCTAGTACCGATGATAACATGTAAATTGTTGGGTTCACGTCAATAATTTTTGGCAAAAATTAGCTTGATAGACTTTATTGACAAATTATTAAAAGATTAAGAATTGAATTGGTTAGATTAAAAAGTTTAAGACTAAATTGGTAAGATTATTAAAAAAAAAAAGGACGGAACCCAGGTCGCCAATCCCATGGCCGGACTGGGTGTGATACGCGAGCCCAATCCAGTCCCCCCACCACTAGCTTGCTCGCGAAATGAAAAAGGGGCCCGGCCAGAAGAGAAGCTAACCCTAGATTAAGCCAGCCCAGTTTTATCTCCTATCCAAAGCCCACTTTCAATTAAAAGAAACGCCCAACCCACAATTTAAAGTAAACCAAAACCGGCCCATCAAAGAAAAACCCTAGCCTGAAAACCATAAAGAACTGGGTTGGTCAAACCCGCGAACCAAACTGGCTGACCCGACTTGTGCTTGTTGCCCAGCTCCTTGCGGCGTTGATGGGGATGGCCAAGACGGGCGGCCCCGCTCGCCTCGGCCAAGCCACACGCCCTCTCTAGTGCCGCCTCGGCTAGCCTAGGTCGAGGGTTTGACCTCCACTTGGGGCGCCGTCCCTCGGCCGGCATGAACACCGCCGGCATCCTTGGCTGAACACAAACCGAAAAAGGCGATGTTGGCGAACATGCTCGAAACAATCAAACGGCCAACACTCGGGACACCAACTATCTCGCGAGGAATTTGACTCGACGGGACAATGTTGGGCGGCTCGGTACCGGCCTGAAACGACGAAACTAAAACCAGATCTCGTCGGGGTCGGAGTTAGCGCGAGTCGGATGGTCGTGAGCTCCGGCCTGACGTGCCCGAAAGGAGGGCAAAACGGGGTCGGGGGCTAGTTGGCTTGAATTGAGGGCGTCGGCTAAGTGCAGTGGTCGGGCGAGGGTTGTCGAGCGGAGCTCTCGCGCGGCCGAGGTCGAGTAAAGCCCTCTTGCTGATCTCCCTCTCTTTCGACCTCTCAATCTCACCCAAACCCCCACTCTCTCTCTCTCTCTCCAAAGCTCCCTCTTGAATTCCCTCACTTTCAAACCCCTTCACTAAGCTCCAGAAGGTCCTATTTATAGGCTGGAGGGCCCGGTCAACGGGGGGTTTCGGCCGCTGGTCCTTGGCAACACCGATCGACCCTGCTGTGGCCGAACCGGCATCCCATCCTGTCTTCTCCGCGGAGGCCTGCTCGGCATTAAAGGCGTCCGCCAAGACGTCCCCTTGCGTCGGGGTTTCTCTCGGGATCTTGCGTGCTCCATTCAGTGGCATTGATGGGGCCCACGAGACGTCCCCTCCGTCGCTGGTCTACCCTCCTCTCTCTGCCGGAGGTCGTCTTGCGAGCATGGTGTGTAGCATGAGGAAGGAAGGAGGAAGAAGAACGAGAGGGTTGGGGTGCGAAGACAGCGAGCCGAGGGTGAGATGGGCCCTGGGCCAATGCGGGAACGAGAAAAAGGGCTGGGGTCAGGCCCAGCCCCCAAGGCCAACGTTTTCTTTTTTCTTTTTCTGTAAAAAAACAAAAGAGAGAGAGTTCACATTACTAACGTCGCCACCATTGGAGTATAAGGTTTTTGTTGAATTCTGCTTAGTTGTCCTCCCCGAACTTAGGTTATCTTAGTTCCCATTTACATCGTGGCCAAAAGAGAGACTTCACATTACTATAGCATTTTATCATTGGAGTATACATTTTGACTGACATCAATTAATGTTATACCCCGTTAGCAAAATGCTCGTACTTTGGTAATGAAACTACATGAATGTAGTTGTAGAAAAATGTAAATGACAAGGAATTGATACGCCTCAAATTAAGTTTTATGGTAGATAAATTACGAGGAAATGAAGCAACACAAAAGGACGATACAAGGACGAGGTTGCTATAATCATTCCTATTGTGCTTTCTACCAATTCGGATGATTAAAAAAAGAAAAAGAAAAGGTGACAGTATAAACTTCTTAAAAAGTTGCCGTAGTCATTCTTGCCATGCTATCTACGAATTCAGATGATGTTGTATTTATTCAAATTTACTCCATTAGAACTGATTTGGCAAGTATGCAGAGGGTACAACTAGGGGCAATATTAGATGAGGAACCGGCTCTAATGTAGAAGAGAACAGCCATCGCAAAAGGCTAAGTTCTTGGGCTCGCGAAGCAAGTCAGCCCAAGCTTAGACCCAAGTTCGGCCCAAGCCCAGCTTTTGCTGTGGGCTTGCAAGGCTTGTAGGCTCGGCCCGAGTGTTTGTTGATGTTGTCGAAAATATGGATTTTGGCCGCCGTCGCGCTGTCACGTCGCCATCGCGGTGTTCCAGTCTTCGCTTTGTCAAGTGAGTAATCTCACTAATCTTTGCTTGGTAGACTAATGATGCTTAAGGATTGATTATATTTAATTAAGTGCAATTATGTGGTTAGATAAGAATGGATTAGTAATTATTAGTTAATTGCATTGCATATTAGTTAGGTGGTTAGTGTACTTAGCTAGAGAACTGCCTATACTATTTATTGAATGCATCTCAGGATTTTTCCCAACCCTTATTTGGCTTCAATTAGGCATTACGGGCATAAATTGGATTTTTAGTATTTATTTATTAATTTTCGAAATTAATTATTTAATTAATTAATTTTGAAAATTAGGCAAGGATAGCCGCTGATCGAAATTTTGTGCTAATTGTCACGGTGCAGTCTGTTTATTTATTTGAGTTCTACATTGTGTTGAATTGAATTAATTGTGCAATTTGAGGAATTATTCCTAAATTGATTGAAATTGAGTGAAATTGAATGATTGATCGGTAGATAGCCGAGTATGGTTATTTAGCATCTATAATGCTTTGATGAGTTGTAAATCGAAAGGAATCGAGAGATTGAACTAAGAATACTCTTGGTTGAGACCGATCAGGTACGAGGTATAGACATACGTGGTTTGATGATAAGGAAACATTGATGAAAATGATGCCTTAAAGAACGCACGAGTGCTGTCTATTATTTGCATTAGTATAGACATACGTGGTTCGGTGATAAGAAAATCACTGGTGAAAATGGCGACTTAAAAAACGCACGAGTGCTGTCTACTACATGCATCATTATGGACATACGTGGTTCGGTATTTAAGAATAGAACTGATGAAAACGACACCTTAAAGAATGCACGAGTGCTGTCCAGTACATATGTCACCTTGGCGAAAACAACGCCCGAGAGCATTATTGTAGCTCCGTGACTGAGAGTGCAAATGGGAGGTTTTATATTGAGAAGTGATTTGACCTTGAATGGTCCGATTGATATGTAATCGACTAGGTCGATTGATTGAGATATCGATTTGTGATGTAATTGCTTGGGTGCCTATTGAATTGTGCTAATAAGTAGGTGGAATTTGAGGTCAAGGTAAATCCTCCGACTTGTGCGTGTATAGACAACCCGGTTAGCGTATTGGTTTCCTATTCTCGTCTTAGTAGGGTAAAACTTGCTGAGATATAGTCTCATCCTGGTTGTGGGACAACATTTTAGGCCCGTAGATGAGCCTGTGAAGAAGGAACTAGAAGAGGACGATGAGCCGATAAAAGATGAAGAGATTGAAGGATGTGAGCTTAGTGAAGAAGAGTCAGAAGAGGATCAAGATGATCCTGAGTACGACCCGGATGAGGACTGAGATCCGATCCTCTTTTGTGAATCATGTCTAAATGTGAATAGTGTGACTAGAATGTTATAAATAGTTTTGTGAATAGACTTTGAGTTATGCAATGTATAAAGGTTTAGTTGTGGATTTTAATATTAAAAATATGGTATTGTTTTTTTTTTTTTTATCCCATTGTGTTATTGTCTTGGGATTTATAACTACTTCCGCATGTGCTATTAAGAATGAAAGAGTCGGCGATACGTAGTCCTGGGATATCGCATTATTAAATCGACCAAGTAGAAGGATGTGTGCATGCCTGAGGATCGGGGCGTGACAGTTTACAATCTCTGTAAAATGACTAAACATGTCAGTGATAGATTCTCCTAGCTTCATACTGTCTGAGTAGAATATTAATTCTTGTTTCTTTCACTTGATCAGTGCCTTCATAGGTAATGTGCAGCCTATCATAGACTTCTTTGGCTGTTTCACAAGAAGAAATTCGGTTATACTCAGTAGGAGATAAAGCACAATATAAAGAGTAAATTACTTTAGCATCAAGAGCTTGTCTCTTGGTTATTTCTTCTTGTGTCATCTCGTTAGCATCTATAACTTCTTTTCCTTTTTTATGAAATTGATGCGGTTTAGGTATGATTCCTTTTTTTTTTTTTTTTTACCATATCTCATTCCAGAGGATCTTTCAATCTTATGAATGCATTCATTTTGTTTTTCCATACGCTGTATTTTTTTCATCAAAGTAAGGAGGTCTGGTGTTGCTTTGGCCTTCAACCAAACCTGGAGCCAACATACTAGCAATAGATCTTTAACTTAGAAGTAAAAACACTTCAATTAAATGAGCACACAAGCTCTGATATCAATTGATAGGGCTAGTAAGAACACCTAGAGAGGGTGAATAGGTGTTCTAGCAAATTTTTGCAAGACTTAACAAATTAACTTGTCTTTTAAGAATAACAAATGAAATATGTAAAAGACTATAAGCAGTTAGATAAAGCTACGAATTAAAATATGGAGCTCAGGGAAAGAGAATCGAAACACGAGATTTATAGTGGTTCAGCTTAGACCAAGCTTATGTCCACTCTCCCGCACTAACAGCCCACCGGCTAGATTTCACTATGAACCAAAAAAATATTTTTACAATGTCACGTCCTTAATTCCACAGTGTAGAGACTCTACTACACTTCCTCAAGATTTCGCAAGTATTTAATCTCTCTTTTGAGTATAACTTAAGCTCCGCGATTGAGAAAGCAAAGATCTAAGAATTTCAGACTTTGAAATTTTTCTTTCACACACACACTCGAACAACTTGCGCGTCTTCCTTATATGCCTCTATATCCGTTGGTATTTTCCAAAGGAGTTCTTCCAATCTACTTGTTGAACAGAATCAATCAAGGAGATCTTGAGTCGTTTAAGGAATGTGATGATAGCCCACCAATCCTGCTCGCCCATATAATCAGGATCTAGGTTTCCATAAGTAGAACCTTCCAAGTATGCTTTGCCTTTCAAAAAGATCTTGATTGTCCGAATTGATTCCAATAAGAATAATTGATCATAAGGTGCTATTTCCACCCGTAAGATCTTCTTTAAACCGTACGAACCGAATCCTTAAAGATAAACTCGCATTTGGATAAGTCTTCTCTTCATTGGTCAAGAAACTGCCAGTGAGGGTAGACTTTAAGTTTTGAGTCTTGCAGTCTTCAGAATTTGACGATAGAGTCTGGAGCTCATAAGACTTTAATAGTTGAGTCTTTGAAGTCTTCATATTATATTGATGGAAACGTTTTGTCAACTTCAAAATAAGATAGTTTTCTCCAACAAACTTTACTCTGAAGAGAGGGTCGGTCAAGTGGCAGGACAAATTGTATTCTAATGGGGTCCTCTGAATCTAATTAAGAGGGTTTCTTGTCAGCAAAAGAACATGCAGCTAATTTGGACCATTCGGATGCACATATGGTCCCAATCTCTTTTTCTTTATTGGGCGCGTCTTGTTTGTTTTTTGAGGGATACCATTCAATAGATGGATCTGGCATTCAAGAGGATGCAACCACTCATGTGCTCTCGTATTTGTCTCATATACTTCATTCGATTTATATGTAGTAATGCTGATGATGCTAGTGTGTTAGTCAGCTCAGTGTTGTTTTGGTGTGATGCTGAGAAAATTGCTGTGACATAAACTCTGTCAAATTTATGGTTTCTTCACGATAGGATGATATTAAAACATGTCTCGAGTTTGAGATTTGCTAGACTCCTTCAAGCTGCGCAAAAGAGGAAATATAAAGTAAAATAAAAAGGGAAGAAAATTACCTCATCTGCAGAATCCGAAAGTGGATATTTTCGTGGGCACATTCCACGCCGAAGGATGAAGACATCCCTTGCACAAAGAAGCCTGAGGAATCACAATTGGTGGGGCCCAAGGTCAAAGGTTTGACCTTGGGCACACTTTCACGCTGGTTTTTCCCTTTTATGGTCACGGAAACAAAATAAGTGGGGCCCAAACACACACACACACGTTCAGCGTGAAGCTGAAGCAAGGAGTGGTGGTGGGCCCAGGTTAAACTTTGACTTGGGCACACATATATATGCAATATATTTCCTTCTTTGCTGGTGTGCGTGGAGCAGCCGACGACCTACGTATAAAAGGAGAAGCCGCACGCCACCGAAGCATTTGTTGTTGATCGAAGCACCGTTCTTATTTTGAGTGCCATGGTTTTCTTTATTTGTGAGAGACATTCATAGATGTTGGGTGCTTGGCTTTGAGTCTTCGTGTTTTTGTGCGACAAAGCTTATTCATGATTTACATTCAAGATAGATTGGTATATTGGATGTAATTCGGGCTTGAGAAACACCGAGAGAGTGTTTGAGTGACTTGAGTGTGTAATCTCCTTGTATTGCTTGATTTATAGTGAAATTCGCCGCTGCTCTCTCTGTGAACGTAAGTCTTTACAACTGAACCACGTAAATCTGGTGTCCGATTTATTTTTCTTTTTCTGTCTATATTATTGTTCGATCGCTCGCCCTATTGCAACAAGTGGTATCAGAGCTAAGCTTGGCTAAGTTGAAGCGAATCGATGGCGACAGAAGAAGTAAAAGTGAGAATCCACAAATTTGATGGGAAAGATTTTAGTTTCTGGAAGATGCAGATTGAAGATTATCTTTACCAGATGAATTTGCACTTGCCTTTATTTGGAGAGAAACCATAGATGATGAAGCAAGCTGATTGAGATTTGTTAGATAGACGAGCTATGGGTGTTATTTGGCTGACGTTGGTTCGTAATGTCGCGTTTAACATCTTGAAGGAGAAGACAGTGCTGATTTGATGCAAGCCCTGTCGGATATGTACGAGAAGCCCTCTGCGATCAACAAGGTCTGTTTGATGCGACGTCTGTTTAACTTGAAGATGAAAAAAGGTGCGTCAGTTGCAAATCATATCAATGAATTCAATGTGATTGTTAGTCAATTGAGTTCAGTTGAGATTGATTTTGAAAATGAGGTACGTGTTTTGATTCTATTATCCTCATTGCCTAATAGTTGGAATACTACTGTTACTGCTGTAAGTAATTCCTCTGAATCAACAAATTTGACATTTGATGGGGTTCGAGATTTGATTTTGAGCGAGGACATTCGTAGAAGAGAATCTGGCGAATCTGTATTTACTGCTCTAGTAGGTGAAAATTGAGGAAGATCTGTAACATGTGTGGGTAATGGTAGTACTAATATGAATAGACATAGTCAGTCTAAGACTGCTAATGTTGTCTGTTGGACTTGTGGCAAGAGGGGGCATCTTAGAAGAGATTGCCTTAAGTTAAAGAATGAGAAGGGTAAGTGAATTATAGTTAATTCTGCAGATAATGTTGCAGTTGTAGCAGATAATGCTGATTATGTCTTGTCTATCACTGATTATTTATCGTTTGATGGATGGATTATGGATTATGGTTGTTCTTTTCATGTCACACCAAATATAAATTGGTTTATCACTTATCAGTGCACGGGTAGTGGTAAAATCCAGTTATGGAACAATGTTGAGTGTGATGTTGTGAGTGTTGGTGATGTTAAAATCAGAATGCATGATGGTATCGTGAGGACATTGACTGGAGTGAGGCATGTTCCAAAATTTAAAAAGAACTTAATTTCCTTGGGTGCCTTAGATTCAGCTGGTTGTAGGTATTCTTCAAAAGGTGGAGTTCTGAAGGTTGTTCGAGGTGCCCTGGTGATAATGAAAGGAATCAAGCACGATGGCCTGTATAAACTTCAAGGTGAGACAATGATAAATTTCGCTGCAAAGACGTCGGATGCATCTGTTTGAGAGTCTATTGACTACTCGAGGAAGACCTGGGTGTTTGTGCCAAGGCACAAGTTTAATGCTGGTGTTAGGATCTCGCAGTCAAGAGCTTTGATCGAGAGGGAGACTGGTAAGTCGATCAAGCATGTGCAGACTAACAATAGCATGGAGTTTTGCTCATAGTTGGCAAATAAATTCTGCATGAAAGAGGGTATAGTGAAACACCACACTAGTACTAGTAAATCACAATAATTTGCAGAATTGATTAGCAGAATATTACTAGAGACGGCCCAAAAAATTATCTCTAGTGCTGGTATAGCTAGGAGAATCCTAGTTGATGTGCTAAGTACGGTAAGCTACCTAGTGAATAGATCCCCATCAACTGCTATTGAATGACAGACTCTTGAAGAAGTGTTGTCAAGTAACGTTGCTGATTATTCTATTCTTAGAATGTTTGATTGCCCGTGTTATTTCCGAGTAAGTGATGGTAAGCTTGATTGGAGGGCAAGGTGCATATTCCATGGCTATGCACAAGGTGAGCGGGGTGATCTGTTGTGGTGCCCAGATATAGATTCACCTGTTGACAGTAGAGAAGTTACCCTTGACAAGTCTCCAATACTTCTGGCTAGGAGTGTTTGTGGCAGTGTTAATATGGATCTGGATGGTGTTCAGCTTGAGGTGGAGTTGCGACCAGAAACTCTTGAGGTAGCGAGTACAAGCATTTGCAAAATAATCGACACAGATAGTGCTCATAGTGAGGTGGAGCCTATAGAGCCAACGGTTGCTGTAACTGCTGATATTGACAATGTACGTATTCGATCTCCTGATAGATATTGATGCAGCAATGGTTTTACTTTGTTTGCGGTTGAGGAGGTTGTGTCAGAAAATCCTTGCGGAGCAGTTAAAGGTGCATGTGGAGTTGGTATTCTAATGAGGTCCTCAGTTATGGCGAAGTTCAAGCGAGGCTTGGACTTGGGTAATATCTGTGGCGGTTGAGTCCATCGGGGGCTATGGGAAAGTAGCAGCAGAATTTGAATTTTTGCGAAGCGATTGCGACTTGGCTCAAACGTCGAGCCAAGATGGAGATTGTTAAAATATGTTTCGAGTTTGAGATTTGCTAGACTCATTCGAGCTGCGCAAAAGAGGAACTATAAAGTAAAATAAAAAGGGAAGAAAATTGCCTCATCTATGGAATCTGAAAGTGGATATTTTCGTGGGCACATTCCACGCCGAAGGATGAAGACGTCCCCTGCACAAAGAAGCCTGAGGAATCACAGTTGGTGGGGCCCAAGGTCAAAGGTTTGACCTTGGGCACACTTTCACGCTAGTTTTTCCCTTTTATGGCCACGGAAACAAAATAAGTGGGGCCCAAACACACACACACACACACGTTCAGCGTGAAGCTGAAGCAAGGAGTGGTGGTGGGCCCAGGTTAAACTTTGACTTGGGCACACATATATATACAATATATTTCCTTCTTTGCTGGTGTGCGTGGAGCAGCCGACGACCTACGTATAAAAGGAGAAGCCGCACGCCACCGAAGCATTTGTTGTTGATCGAAGTGCCGTTCTTATTTTGAGTGCCATGATTTTCTTTATTTGTGAGAGACATTCATAGATGCTGGGTGCTTGGCTTTGAGTCTTCGTGTTTTTGTGCGACAAAGCTTATTCATGATTTACATTCAAGATAGATTGGTATATTGGATGTAATTCGGGCTTGAGAAACACCAAGAGAGTGTTTGAGTGAGTTGAGTGTGTAATCTCCTTGTATCGCTTGATTTATAGTGAAATTCGCTGCTGCTCTCTCTGTGAACGTAAGTCTTTACGACTGAACCACGTAAATCTGGTGTCCGATTTATTTTTCTTTTTCTATCTATATTATTGTTCGATCGCTCGCCCTATCGCAACAGATGAGATGGTTGGTGCTGTTGAAATTGGAAACTTGTTTACTAGAGAAGCAGCTGGGATAGTTAAGTATGAGTGTGGTCCACCCAGTTGAGAAGGGAGACTAGTGATGTCTCAACTACCCACCAGTAAAAATTGATTAATTACATTTTATGGCTTTGTCAGGATATGCTCTCTGCAAGAAAGTTTCTAAATTAGATGCTCAGGTCAAACAATCATTAATTCCATGTGAAAGTTTTGGATTTAGTGTATGTCTTCTCTTTGAGTATGCTGATCATGGAGCCTGCTCTCTCGTATGCTTCAATTATCCCCAGATCTCTATCATAAAACTGGTTTATAATAGATTAAATAAATGAAGAGTGTACTGGCTTTCTCACATTTGTACGCCATAATGTCATTCTCTACTCTCACAAATTCTCTTTGATGTCATTTGATGGAAGGGATTTTGGAACTTCAGTTTTCTAGACTTAGCTCCATATTGCTCTGCTATATCTATTTTTTTTACTGTTAGTTGGTTCATTTGCCTTTGTCTAGAAAAGAAGCAAAAATCAAAGAAAAGCGGAGTCCACAACTAATAATTATTGCTCTTCATCGGATACGGTGTTTGGAGGACAAAAAGGGTGTCTGCAACTATATCTATCATACGTAGACATGAGGATAATGTATACAATGTGTACATTTGGTCATTCCCAAATGTTTTACTCTATTTCACTGCCTGGACTAGTTAAGCCGTTCGCATTCATCCTTATTCTTGGCATGGCATTCTTAAAATGCATCTGTTAAATACTTCAGGTCCCTTCATTGGCGTGAACATAGGCACTGACCTCTCCAACATGCCGAGCACAAATTCAGGTGGTGGCGCTTCTAAAAGCTCAGAACATACGACGTGTTAGGCTTTACGACACTGATCACGCCATGCTCCTTGCACTTGCTAACTCTGGCATCCGCGTCGCTGTTTCTGTTCCTAATGACCAGCTACTTGGCATCGGGCAGTCCAATGCCACCGCTGCCTATTGGGTAGCTCGCAATATTGTAGCCCATGTCCCCGCTACCAACGTCACTGTCATTGCTGTGGGATCCGAAGTCCTAGCGACCCTTCAGAATGCCGCCCCTGTCCTTGTGTCGGCCATGAAGTTCATCCACTCAGCGCTTGTCGCTTCGAATCTCGACAGTCATATCAAAGTCTCAACCCCACACTCTTCCTCCATCATTATTGACTCCTTCCCACCTTCTCAAGCCTTCTTTAACCGCACTTGGGATCCGGTCATGGTCCCATTGTTTAAGTTTCTTCAGTCTACTGGATCGTACCTCAATGCCTATCCATACTACGACTACATGCAGTCAAATGGCGCAATTCCACTGGACTATGCCCTCTTCCGGCCTCTTCCTCCGAACAAGGAAGCTGTCGACTCTAACACGCTCCTTCACTACACCAATGTATTTGATGCCGTCGTCGATGCGGCTTATTTTGCCATGTCATATCTAAACTTCACCAATGTCCCCATTGTGGTGACCGAGTCTGGTTGGCCCTCGAAGGGAGGCTACTCCGAAGTGGATGCAACTCTTGAAAATGCAAACACTTACAACAGTAACTTGATCAAGCACGTGCTTAACAATACAGGAACGCCAAAGCACCCGGGTGTGGCACTCAGTACATACATTTATGAGCTCTACAATGAGGATCAGAGACCGGGCTCTGTATCTGAGAAAAATTTCCCTGTTTGATGCCAATGGAGTGCCGATCTATATCTTGCACTTGACGGGTGCGGGAACGGTGTTAGCAAATGACCCAACCAATCAGACGTTCTGTGTTGCAAAGGATGGTGCGGACAAGAAGATGCTCCAAGCGGCATTGGATTGGGCTTGTGGGCCTGGAAAAGTAGACTGCTCACTGTTGTTGCAGGGGCAAGCTTGCTATGAACCAGATAATGTTGTTGCACATGCAACTTATGCTTTCAATGCGTATTACCAAAAGATGGGGAAAGCTCCAGGCACCTGTGATTTTAAACGGGTCGCTACAGTCACCACAACCAATCCAAGTAAGAAGTAGCTTGATAACATTTACCAATGTGTCTGCGTCATTCTGAGGAAAGATCTTATCACCGGATTTAGTAATCACAGTTCACTGAATAGAAAAATTGTTGTGTTGTGGTCAGTGGACAATTAATGGCATGCCACAATGCCACAGGATGATAGGGCCTATCTGCTGGTTTAACCTTGACATTTTTTTTGTAATTTGATGAGCTATTAGCATGTCTGTCCTGAACTCTAAACATTTTTTTGTAATTTGATGAGCTATTAGTATGTCTGTTCTGAACTCTAATACATGCACATTGCATATGAGCATATAGAGGTTGAGGAATCAGCCTTTTGCTTTTCCTTTCCCCTAATTTATGTTTGATTGGTGCAGGTCATGGTTCATGTATATTTCCGGGAAGGTATGTGATTTACTACGTTTTAATAGGTTCTCTCTGTCATCTTTTAAATTTGTTGCAAAATGTCATCTCCAATCATCCAAAATTGTTATTATGCATCTGCAATATACTGACTTACCTGCATGTGCTGCAGCGGTGGAAGAAATGGGACTTCCATTAATGGCACTATTCTGGCTTTATCGTCTAATTCAACGACTTCTGGCTGTCCTTCCCAGTATTTCTTTGATGTTGGTTCGATCACAAGCTTATTATGTAAGAGTTTTCCTAATGTGGACTAAATTAATTGATATTGTAATTTATTGTTTTTACGGTTACCGTAAAACATGATTGATCTAAGGTGAGATAGAATGTTTCTTAATTAGTCTAATATGGGATTGGCTAGTGTGGGTCGAGTTGAGCCCGGCCCGTAATAAGAGGGCTTGGCTAGAAACTCTATAAAGAGTGCTCAAGTCTCTCCTCTAACCCTAATTCTCACATGTATTCTCACCTAAGGAGCGTTTACCTAACGCTAAACGTGATGAGGTCCGTTTCATTGAGCCAGTGATACGGAGGGTAATAGAGGATAAGGACTTGTGCGTGGAACATTGTGTTTCCGCTTCCGCTTCAAGAATGATGGATCCCAAAACATGTACGCTAATCTTTCTACTCAATTATGCATGTTCTTATTCTGGTTCTGGAGATCTTGGGATTGCGCGATTTGTATCCAACATGTGGTATCAGAGCAACCATAACCCTATAACTCGAACGCATAAGATTTTCGCTCTAATTTGTGATTTTCATGATTTTTTTTGTTCAATAAAAATAAAATTAAATCACAAATTCATACTGGACTTGACGAGACGAGCAAAATCGTTGGTGGTGCATCGCCGAGGGAGGCCCCCACGCGCCCCCACGCGCAGCCACACGCATGCGAAGCACTCTGGTGCTGACGTCACGATAATGTCAGCGACCCGGACCCAACCCGATCCGATTCGCGGACAACCCGACCCAACTCGTTGACCGACCCCGACTTGGTCAACTGTTGACCGGACCGATCAACCGGTCGGACTGGGCGGATGGATTGGACGATCGAGCTGGGAACCGGTCGGACCGGTTTTGACCAGTCTCTTGACGCTAGCGCGTGAGCTCCACGCATCGCGCACTTTGGCGATACATGCGGGCGCATAGAGTCTCTGTTCGGCGTGTGGTTGGTGGCGTTGGATTTGTATTTCCATGCCCTATCTTGTAGTATATTTATTTTATATGTTTGATGATTTTGTGGATGTGAAAATACATACAAAGCCCTAAATACGTGTATTTTTAGTGTATTTTTGCATATTTTTCTTGTATTTTCTGTGATTTTTGAAATACAAGTTTTGGGTTACAGGTATATTATCACATAAATATTATAACGGTGTGATTCATTAATAAAAAAAATTTAAACTTTATTGTAAACAGAAGCTGGCTTAGTGAGATACAACTATTATGAGATAGTAATTGAATTATGTATTGAGGTGATGAGAAACGGTAAAATGTTATGAAACTTTTGTTGCTCATGTATACTCCTTTACATGCTGGTAACCTTTGAATGATGACATCTTAAGAATCTGTGACCAAATTGATTGTACTAATTAACACATCTGCTGAATGTGGGTAATGCATGTTAGTTAAGTTATTGCATATCGTACCTAAACTCATTTGGTCACTGGTTAATGTCCATTAAGTTGAATATTTTTTATGGTTAAGGAGTATGACAACATTTACGTAGAGCAACAATATCTACTGTTAAAGTTTAGGCATTTGGTTCTCTGGTTTGACTTAATTAATAGACTATTGGTTGATTACAATGATAATTTGTTACTTAAAAATTGGCTAATAAATCAGTTGTTGGCCTTGGAGTCATGTTTGCCTTATGAAATTCATGAGCAATAGTGGATCAGCTGTCAGTTTTTTTTTGATCTCGTATACCCTGTATTGCTATTGATGTTAACTTGTAATAGATCATCTAGATTAGCATTCCTTTTATGTTGTTTTTGTAATCTATAATCGAGGTACATAAGAGATGTTTTTTTTTTTTTTTGTTATGAGGAGTTTCTTGTGTTGCTATGATCAGTGATCTCGTTGGAATCTATCTTTCAGGTTCGCTATATATATTTATATATATGTATGATTAATTTTTATTAATGAATAAAGCAATATAATTAGTATGATATGTGATTTTAGTGATTTACTGTCCCATCACTAAAGTTAAAATCACATGTATATAGTGTATGTGAGAAGTAAAGTTTATATCCCTGGTATGAGAGAGTTTCAAGAATTCAATTGAGTTGTAACCACCAAAGTGACACACTTGATTGGTTTTGAGAAATTTCGATCTCGTAAATTGATTGGGATGTCTTCTAGTCTAATGCATAGTCATACTCCCAAAGGAAGTGATTGTGTATTAGTTCATGGAGGGATGCATGATGGTGTGGTGGAGGAGTGACTGATCCTAATGGTTCATATGCCTAAAGATGATGAATTCACAAAGATTAGAATATATTCTCATAACCGCTATTATGTGGGGAGTGTACAACTGCATGTCATGTATTCTGCCTAAAGGTGATTATATGATTATGCGTGTAACTTTCTAAATGTGTACTTGTACGTTAAGTTACATGGTTCTCACATGATACTAATTATATGCATTGCTTGTTTTTTTTAGTCACATTTTCTATAATTAATAACTCAACTATTATTGAAGTTTTTACCGCTTCAAATTTTAAGTTGTGGACATATGATTTGTTGTTTGAGAAAAGAGCAATATAATTTGCTTATTGTCTATGAAGCGTTCCATTCTGGAACACTTGAAAAGTGATTTGCCTGTGAACTGCACTGCTATAAGATGATGGAAACCTTAGTGGCTTGTAATTATATCTTGTCTAATACAGAAATTATGACACATCTGCAAAGATTGTGTTTAAGTCATAATGACATATACATCTCATATATGGTTAAAAGATTGTTTACGAAAGTTTTCTATTTAAGGAAAATGACCGAGATAAAGAATAAAACAATTACAATTAGTCTTAAAAAGTTGTCAGGCTTAATAGTGGTCGTGAGTATTTTGATAAGTATGACAATGCAAAAGAGCTTAAAAGGTCATTTGTCAAATACTTGGTAGATTCTAGGGTGGTAACTTAATTACTATGCTTGAAAATCCTGACAAAAAATTTGGCCGAAAGGTATAAATGCACCATATTGAATATGGTGATGAGTATGATTAGTAAGACTAATTTATCCGGTCATCTGCGGGCTGATATTTGAAAGCAACATTTTCACATATGAAATGTGTTTCTTATTAAAACTATTTCATAAACTTCTTTTAAGTTATAGACTGGACATAAATTACTTGAATCATTTAAATTTAGAGGTATCATGCAGAAGTGAGGTTATTTAATCCAATATTGAGTGTGTTGGAATTTAGATCCACTCGGAATTATTTTGTATCTTACCACAATTGTTAAAAAGGGTATTAATTTTATGACCCTAAAGAAGGTATAAGTATTATGGAATCACATACTGTAAAATTTCTATAGTTCGACGTAATTGTAGAAAATAGCTACTCTTAAACTATTAAGGATAATAGTACGATGGAAAATCATTGTGTCTTTGTTTTTGCTTATACAGATAATTGTGATACTGACAATTATGGAATCTCCTATATCATAGACTAAACTTGTTGAGGTTTAAGGTACTATTCTTGATATAATTTATGATGAAATTTTTTCAAATCTCTCAAGTATATAATGAAGTGGTTATAGCTTTACTCAGGAGATTTGTTAGGAAAATATGATCAGTTATTCCATTAGACTATATAGTCTATTTGTGAGAGTATGATTGCAATATCCACTACATGGTTGATTTAGCAACATATCTAAATGTTGTTTCTTATCATTAATTAAGTATGTAATTAGATGCCATAAAAGATAAAGTTTTCACTCTAAAAGAGAGGTGGATAGTTTTTTTTTTGATGACCCGGGAACCCCCGTATAGCCGGTAGCCAGCGAGGTAAACCCGGGGTGACACTAGTAAAGGACCTACCACTCCGACATCACACTTAAAATCCCTTACGGCCAGCGGGATTCGAACTCCTCTCCTCATCGCAAAGGATCATGGGAGCCTTATCAAACTGAGCCACCGCAGGCGGTGGTAAAGAGAGGTGGATAGTTTATAGTGAAGAAATAATTATTTCTTTAAATATTCTTTTTGAGTGAACGTGACATTAATAGCTGCTTTTGATTTAGAGTTACGTTAAATAGATACAAAATTTATATAGTGCAACTAGGGGATTTTGCAGCAAATTCAAGTAAATTTGTGTGTAAATTGAAAAGTTTTATTCATAATTTTAAGCAAGTTTCCAGACACTATTATTAAAGTTTCATAGGGTTGTTATTGGGAACAAAGTAATTTAATATATATTGCAAGGTTAGTGGGAGGAAATTTATTTTTCTCATACTTTATGTGCATGATATTTTGTTTACAAGTAGTGACCTTGAGATATCTTTTGTCTTTTGTATTGAGGTTCGTAAGAATTTTTCTCGTCATATAAATATTGGATTTTATTAGATTTATTTCAGAGGATATTTGCTAATTGTATTTTGGAAATATTCAATATACATCATTACAGACCAGAAATTGCTCATGTTGTTAAGGGTGATGGACTGAATCTATCACATTGTCCTTATTTAGATATTGAGAAAATCTAGTTAAAGGGTGTACCTTTTGTCAATGCACTTAAAGTATAATGTATGCTCAAATTTGTACTAAACTAAATACCGTCTTTGCGACGGGACTTCTAGGTAGATATCAGTTAAATTCAAAACTGCCAAGAAGATTTTAAGGTACTTAAATAAGATAAGAGATTATATGCTGATTTACAAACATGTTCAATTCTTGTAGCTAGTAGGGTATTCACATGTAAACTTTACCGGTTGTTAAGATGATATGTGATCAATAACAAAATACATATTTATGTTAGTAGGAAGTGCAGTAAATAAAATTCTATATCGTCTTCTACTATGTAAGCAGAGTTTGTAACATTTTTTTTAGGCTGTTACTTGGGCGATTAGGCTTGGGAATCTCATGAAGGAGTTGATTGTTTTTAATTTTATGGATAAACCCATACAATTATATTGAAACAATAAATTTGTAGTATTATTTATTTACTACAAGTGTCTCAAGGGGTCTAAATACATGGTGGTCAAAATTTTTGACCATAAAGAAACGGTACAAAAAGGTGACGCAATAATATAATATATTTTCACAGATGATATGGTTGCAGATCCACTAATTAAAGGCCTACGCCCATGTGTATTTGAGTGACATGTCATTAGCATGGGCTTAGGAGCGTCATGAGATGCTGTTGTTTAGTGGGAGCTATTTTGGCTTTACTCTGATAAATGTTTTATCTGTGTTCGTTACATTTAGTAACGATTTGATATGTATCAACTTTTGCATTCGATAAAAATATTTTTGAATGTGTTGTTATTATATTGAATACATATTGATAAAGTCTCAAGGTATTGTATAAACCTTGAGTGAAGGCTAGCGGCATTCGGTTATTAGCTTTGTGCATATGCCTTGTTATATAGAAAGAAGTGATAACCGTAAGGACAAGGCATATGGGGTTCATTGGAACCATAAAGACATTCTCTAGTGGCATAAGTTTTTTGTGTCGCTTAAGGTAAGAGAATGGTGAATGACAAATTGAATCCATATCAATAAAGTTAATAGCACTTGTGACCATGGAAGGCTCTGTGTATATACATGCAGTTACTGCCATGATTTAGTATTTAAGACTTTATGGGATAGGATTGATTATTAAGAATTATCTCTAGACCAAATGTGCGCATATATAATACGATTTCAATTAATATAGTCTAAGTGAGAGAATGTAAGAGTTTTCCTAATGTTGACTAAATTAATTGATATTGTAATTTACTATTTTCACGGTTACCGTACAATATGATTGGTCTAAGGTGAGATAGAAGATTTTTTAATTAGTCTAATATGAGACTGGCTAATGTGGGCTGAGTTGAGCCTGGCTCGTAATGAGAGGGCCTAGTTGGAAACTCTATAAATTGTCATGCCCTGAACCTCGAGCGCACGCACAACCCTCGGTGGTCAATAGAATTTCGCGACATTGCTAGGACTCGTCGCCAACCCTTTTCATTTTATTGCACATGCGGAAGTGAATTAACTAATCCCCTAACAACGATATACATGGGATAGAAAAGCAGGACAACCAACTTCAAATCAAATACACTTTTATAAACACTTCAAGCTTATACAGAAGGTCTATGTCATAAAGAATTACTGAGCCACCTATGTTCCTCACCCTTCCGCTTCAAGTTCCTGGCTCTTCACACTAGGGACCTAAAAATGGTTATTCAATAACCAGTGAGATATAAATCTCAGCGAGTTCCACCCTTAAGCCCCGATTAGTACACCAACTCAACTTAGGGTATCTATCCAGAACTACCCCACCACAAGCAACAACCAACAGTCAATTCACATACAATCTTACCTGGTATGCCATACCCTACATGTTATAATTCAGCACGATACACGTAATGCACATGGCCATTAGACGATACATTTCATCAATCACATACGAGTCGCATCACAAACGATCTCACCTGGCCATTGCCACACCCTGCATGTTATCGATTCATGTGTGCGTGCCATAAACAATATGGTTCACTCATGCGTTCCAATTGATCACTGCCATACAAGCATGATTATCGCCACACAGGCATGTTCTAATTGATCACCGCCACCCAGGCACGTTCTATGCCACACAGGCAAGTTCCACGCCACATAGGCAAGTTCTACGCCACACAGGCATAATTACCGTCACACAGGCATGATTATCGCCACATAGGCATTTCACAAAGGAGTATCGCCCACCGGACACAACGGGGAACGGATTCAACTTAATAATCACACAACTGCACCACCACAACTCCCTTTTTATCTTTGGGCACTTAGCCACTGCACACACGCTTGCATTTACATTTTTAAATCATCTTTTTCCTCAAGGCGACCCATTTCGGTGTCCCTTGAACAAACTGTTTTCCCCTTTTCTATGGAAAACATTCATTTCATGCAGATGTTTATGCAATAACACATCCAATCACTTCATAGAATCAACACACATGAATTTTAGACACTTTTTGCATTCTGGATGAATAGTGCACGTGAACAGTACTCATGAACAATAATTTGTGAATAGTGTCGCATGAACAATAATTTCTAGAATTCAATATCTAATAAATTAAATTCAGAAATTAAACAGAACATCAATTAATTAAGGCAAACAACGCTTAATTAAACACAAAAGCATCATTAAGCAAATAAAGCAAGATTAAGCTAAAATAATCTAATACATCCATCTAACCACCTATCTTAGGGCTAATACAACTTAATTAAATCACCTAAACTATAATTAACACTAACTAAACTAACCCTAAGCAAGTTTAGGCACTAATCGAAGGATTAGGAGTTAAACTCACCCGTTAAGCGGGCCGGAGACACCGACGTGGCGGTGATGACGGAGGCGATGCTCTGAGACCTCTACCACAACGATTCAAGGCGGTCCCAAGCTCAACACAACAACCACAGCTCAGACTCCCTCTGAAACTTTTGAAAAACAGCCATGCCGGAGAAGAAAACAAGTTGAACAACTTGGCCGGAGCTCCGATGAAGGGGGTGGCCGGCAACCGGCAACACCTAGGGGTCAAGGGAGAGTTGCTGGAGGTTGGGATGGGTGAAAGCTCGGTTGAAACGGGAGAAAACGGGCTGAAATCACGAACCAGGCGGAACTGGGCAGAACCGGGCGGTCTGGCGACTGATGGCTTCCCTCCGGATTTCGGGACTACCGGAGAATCGTTCCGACGAGTGGTTGAGTGCTCCGGTACGGTCTCAAAGTTTCCTTTGCGGTGGTTGGTGAAGTGTAGCTTTATTATCACGGGAAGACAACTTTTAACTCGGATCTTTGATGAAAGGTCAGTTGGAGCAAAACTGTTCCTGGCGGTTGAACTGCCCCTGGCTTCTGGCCAGTTGACGGGTTAAACGGTGGCTCCAATTGGCTAATGGTCAAGTCTCCCTACACGTTCTGGATCTTCTGAAGACAATGGTGGGTGGCACGAATTCTGATTCGTCTGGGAAGCCAACAATAAACTCAGATCCTTGGAGGAGGGTCTGCTGGAACAGAAACTGGAGAAAGAGGAAAATGAGGGAGAGAGGAGCTTTGTCGAGAGAGAGAGCTGAATGAGGGGAGAGAGAGAGTGAAGTGATGGATGTGAAGGCCTCATCAAAGTCATTTAAGGCTGGCTTCAAGTCCCCATGCATGACATCATCATCTTCTCTCTCCTCCTTTGCCCTTATCCACTTGCTTTTGGGGGCAAAATAGTCATTTCACCTTGCACCAATTTACCAATCTAACCTTGGGCTGAAATTGGTGGATGGGCCTAAGGATTGGGCTTGGCCATGAATAGTAATGGGCTTGGGAATTGGTTGGGCTTGAAATGGCTAAGATTTGGCCCATGGGCTTAGAAGGTGAATAGTGTTGGAGAAATCTTTCCAGAATATTTTGAAGTTGACAAAACATTTCTATCAGTCTAGTCTGGATATCGACAGTTTAAAGTCTCAAGACTTTGTAATCTCAAGACTCAAGACTCAAGACTCAAGACTCAAGACTATTCTCACTGACAGTCTTTCTAATCCAGTGACGAAGGAAATCCGAAGCCGAAGTATATGGTTGAGGATTCGATCCTATCCTCTGGAAAAGATCCCTTGGTTGGATAATCATTTCGGATTCTTTGATTCTTATCTAAGAACAATTGAAGATCCGATGGTCGTCGAAACATTCTTGGAATGTTCTATTCTTGGAAACCAAAATCCTGATTGTATGGGCGAACAGGATTGATGGGCTATTATCAGATTCCTTAAATAGCTCGGATGATCTTCTTAATTGATTCCGTCCAACGGGTAGATTGGAGGAATTCCTTTGGTAAGTGCCAACGGCTATGATGGCATAAAGGAGTATAAAAGGAAGACGTTCTAGTTGTTTTAAGTGTGTGATTGATAGAAAAATTCCAGAGTCTGAAGAACCTTGATTGTTAATCGTTACAGTTCGAGCGAAATTGTATACATAGAGAGTGTTTATACTTGGTGACACCTTGAGCGAGTGTAGTAGATCATCTACACCTAGAAATCAAGGAAGATCAACACTGTAACATCTCTTTGTTCATAGTGGAATCCAGCCAATCGGCTGTCAGTGCAGAAGAGTGGACGTAGGCTTGAATCAAGCCGAACCACTATAAACCGCGTGTTCAATTCTCTCTTTCCTTTACTTAGTCTTACGATTTATTTTTTAATCCTTCATCTGTCTAAGTATTGTGCAATTTTCAAGAAAATTTTTATAAACCTATTCACCCCCCTCTAGGTACTCGTACTAGCATTATCAAATAGTTGGTTTAGGCTAAATGGGCTCATTTGCTTTGCTTAGGCCCACTATGGTGGCTGTCCCACCTTGGGCCTAAGGCCCACATTGGCTTGGCTAGGCCCACTTCCTCATGGACTCGCTTCCTTAGTTCGAAAATCACTTTTCCAATTGCTCGACTCAACTGGCTCTGCCGACTGTTTGATGTAGCTTCATTCAAAGTTCGTCCCGGACATTGCCGATAATTTGAAGTCCAATCCTAAGTTGTCTTGCCATGTCAATTTCGCCAAATGCCATTTTGGTAACAACTCAAACTGACGGGTGGCTTTGAGGATTCACGTGTGATTGACTCGTGCCAAACCACATTCAAGACATCTCGACGCATGGACGTCCTTGATTGCATGAAATTACGGAGGATAAATTCTTATTTCAAAGTACACGATTACTAAGGATCGACATAGGGTCATTCGTGGATTCGATAATAGTAAACGGAATCACCCGTCGTTCCATTATGTTCTGTCCGCGAATCGACTTTTAGTCGTCTTTAGAATCAGCCTGCCTATCTACAGGATCATCCTCACGTAAGTCTCACGGTCAAGTCGTTTTCCCAGGTCGAGTCCTTTAGTCGCACGAGTTCTGTTTTCATTAGCCTTTCCCCTCAAGGTCAGTATCTCAGGAGTGATTAATTCTGAGTGAGATCAACCAACAATGCATTGACTAAATTCACATCCATTCGTTTCATTCCTCAAAGGACTCGAATTTTAGGATGTCACATAAATAGTGTTTAAGTCTCTCCTCTAACCCTAATTCTCACATGTACCATCACATAAGGAGTGTTTACCTAACGCTAAACGTGAGAGGGGCCACCTCATTGAGTCAGTGATACGGAGGGCAATAGAGGAGAATGACTTGTGTGTGGAACATTGTGTTTCTAGTTTCGCTTCAAGAATGATGGATCCCAAAACAAGTGCGCTAATCTTTCCACTCAATTATACATGTTCTTGTTCTGGTTATGGAGATTTTGGGATTGCGCGATTTACATCCAACACATTGATCATTGCCATTTTGCATCTGGCGTCGGTTCTCTCGTAAAGTTATGGACTCAATATTTGTGCCATATTGATTGATGCCATTTTAGATCTCTCTTTGAAACATTTAATTACAATTCTTCGATGACAACTTGTGGTCTACCCAATTTTGAGGTTCGTGATGTGGCAACACGGGTGGGCAAATCCAGGCATTTGAGCGGTGACTTCAATTTTATTCTGTAAAAGCCAACAAAAGGAGTTGGTGTAACTATCTTCTTCCTAATTCGATTTCGAATTGATTCTTTGAGATGGACACTTAAAGGGCATCTGAAAGTCAGCCAATTCAGGCCATGTAAATGTAATCAATAGACTAAGAATAGTTGCCTCGTTTTCTCATCAACACAGCTAAACTAGTTAAGTTTCTTTTCTTTGCTGGAATTTCAAGCGAGCAGCATTACTCTGATGGATAGTTACTAAAAAATTGGCACTGCCCAGAGAAACTTCCGGAAGGAATTGCCTTCATTTTGCCCTCATTTTGCGGCAATTTCGGTAAGTGATTGTTTGCCTTAACGTGCTCTCGGTCTTTCATGTTTATGATTGTTGTGATGGTGCTTCCGAGGGAACTCCGAATGTCAGAACTTGCATACCTACAAAATTTCATTGGAGTGTTGCCCGCAAAATGAATGTTTCTACGCTTCTTGAGGATAGTAAGTCCTATTGTCAAGCAAGCTTTTAGTATATTGATGTACTGGTAATATGCATGGTACCAAAGCGATGGATCCTCCATGTTTGATTATACTGTCAAATGAAAGATAAAATCGAAGGGAAAAAAGAAACGAGGCCCTCAGGACAGAGGGCAGTGATCCCTCAAGGGTTTTTACTAGTGTAGACGCTCCAACGTAGGGTTCAACTTTCTGGAGCATCCAATCCAAGTTGAGGTGATCTTGAATCTCTACCTCATCATGCCCCCAGGATGGATTGGAGCCATTGGGATTCCTCTGTTCTGCCATTCCATGTTCATATGCCATCCTAAACATGATCATGAAAAATGAATTAGGAATGAAATCATCGGTTGGTTTTTTTCAAATAATCTCCATCATCATAAGAAACCTGTTTAGTTTATGGCATTACTATTGTTAAAATATGTCCCGAGTTTGAGCCCAATGCAAAATTACGAATGTCCCAAATGGATATGTTGTGGATGTTCGAAATTGAGCAAAGAAGATCTGAAGATCAATTCTCCAAATTCGAATTTATGTTGGAGAGTTTGGCCACTAAAATAGGAAAGTCCAACTTTGACTAGGACTTTGATTTTGTTTAAAATGTATAGAGATATATTTTGGTTAAAATAGGCAAGTTATGAAACCGAATCCTATGAGAAGTTGGCAAAAGAATATGGGTCTCACTATATATATATACTTGTGGCCATGGATGGAAGAGAGTTGATCAAGAAGAAGTGTTCTTGAAGTGCCGTCTCGTTGTCGAGTGCTTGGGAAGGATTTTCTTTGTCATGAATTACATCCAAGAAGATTTAGTGTTCAAGCCAATTAAATCTTGTGATAAGATTTGCATGTAATTCCTTCGTGAGAGAGATTATTTCATGAGGAATTTTGGGGTTAAACACCGCGTGCATTATTGGGTGTAATTGGAGCTTGGGAAACACCGAAAGAGTGTTTGAGTGACTTGAGTGTGTAATCTCCTGATATTGCTTGATCTATAGTGAAATTCACTGCTGCTCTCCCCGTGGACGTAGGTCTTTAAGACTGAACCGTGTAAATCTGGTGTTCGATTTATTTTCTTTTTCTGTTATATTATTGTTCGATCGCTCACCTTTTTGGAACAATTGGTATCGGAGTTAGGTTTGGCTAAGTTGAAGCGAATCGATGGTGATAGAAGAAGTAAAAGTAAGAATCGACAGATTTGATGGGAAGGATTTTAGTTTCTGGAAGATGCAAATTGAAGATTATCTTTACTAGATGAAACTGCACTTACCCTTGTTTGGGGAGAAACTAGAGACGATGAAGCAAGTTGATTGGGATTTGCTGGATAGACAAGCTATGGGTGTTATTCGACTGACGTTGGTTCGTAACATTGCGTTTAACATCCTAAAGGAGAAGACCACTACTGATTTGATGCAAGCCCTGTTGGATATGCACAAGAAACCCTCTATGATCAACGGGGTCTATTTGATGCGACGTTTGTTTAATTTGAAGATGAGCGAAGGTACGTCAATTGCAGATCATATCAATGAATTCAATGTGATTGTTAGTCAATTGAGTTCAGTTAAGATTGACTTTGAAGATGAGATACGTGCTTTGATTCTGTTATCCTCATTGCCTGATAGTTAGAATACTACTGTTACTGCTGTTAGTAATTCTTCCGTGTCAACAAGTTTGACGTTTGACGGCATTCGAGATTTGATTTTGAGTGAGGACATTCGTAGAAGAGAATCTGGCGAACCTGTATCTGCTGCTTTAGTAGGTGAAAGTAGAGGAAGAACTAGCACACGTATTAGCAGGATCATGAACAAACATAGTTAGTCTAGGATTGCTGATGTTGTCTGTTAAAGCTGTAGCAAGAGGGGGCATCTTAGAAGAGACTTTTTTAAGCCGAAAAATGAAAATGGTAAGGAAATTAGAGTTGAGTTTACAAATAATGTTGCAACTGTAGCTGAGAATGATTTTGATGGTGCTGATTACGTCTTGTCTGTCACTGATTATTCATCGTTTGATGGATGGATTATGGATTCTGATTGTTCTTTTCATGTCACACCAAATAGAAACTAATTTATCACTTATCAGTGCACAAGTAGTGGTAAAGTTTAGTTAGGGAACAACGTTGAATGCAAGGTTGTGGGTATTGGAGATGTTAAAATCAGAATGCATGATGGCATTGTGAAGACATTGACTAGAGTAAAACACATTCCAAAATTAAAAAAAAAAAAAAAACTTAATTTCCTTGGGTGCCATAGATTTAGCTAGTTGCAAGTATTCTTCAAAAGGTGGAGTTCTGAAGGTTGTTCGAGGTGCCCTGGTGATAATGAAAGGAATGAAGCACGGAGGCTTGTATAAACTTCAAGGTGAGACAATGACAAATTTTTCTGCGGAGACGTTGAATGCATCTATTTGAGAGTCTTTTGACTGCTCAAGAAAGACTTGGGTGTTTGTACCAATGCACAAGTTTGATGTTGGTGTCAGGATCATGCGGTTGAGAGCTTTGATCAAGACGGAGACTGGTAAGTCGATCAAGTATGTGCGGACTGACAATAACATGGAGTTCTGCTCGAACCTAGAAAATAAATTTTGCATAAAAGAGGGCATAGTGAAACATCGCACTAGTGCTAGTAAATCACAACAATTTGCAGAATTGATGAGCAGAACATTACTAGAGACGGCTCGTAAAATGATCCTAGTGTTGGTATTGCTAAGAGAATCCTAGTTGATGTGCTTAGTACGATAAACTGCCTAGTGAATAGATCCCCATCAATTGCTATTAAATGGCGGACTCCTGAAGAAGTGTGGTTACATAATGTTGCTGGTTATTCTATTATTAAAATGTTTAGTTGCCAATGTTATTTTCGAGTGAGTGGTGGTAAGCTCGTTTGGAGGGCAAGGTGCATATTCTATGACTATGCACAAGGTGAGTGGGGTGATCGGTTGTGGTGCCCAGATATAAATTCACCTATTAACAGCAAAGAAGTTACCCTTGATGAGTCACCAATACTTCTGGCTAGGAGTGTTTGTGGCAGTGTTAATACAGATCTGGACGGTTTCAGCTTGAGGTGGAGTTGTGACCAAAAACTCCTTAGGTAGCAAGTACGAGTATTAGCAAAGTAATTGACACGGATGGTGCTCATAGCGAGGTGGAGCCTATAGAGCCAATGGTTGCTATAACTGTTGATATTGACAAGGTGCGTATTCGATCTCCTGATAGATATGGATGCAACAATGGTTTTACTTTATCTGCGGTTAAGGAGATTGCGTCAGAAATCCTTGCGGAGTAGTTAAAGGTACATGTGGAGTTGGTATTCTGATGAGGTCTTTGTTTATGGTGAAGTTCAAGCGAGGCTTGGACTTGGATAATATATGTGACGGTTGAGCCCATCGAGGGCTATGGGAAAGTAGCAGTAGAGTTTGAATTTTTCGTGAAGCGATTGTGACTTGCTCAAACATTGAGCCAAGGTGAAGATTGTTAAAATATGTCTCGAGTTTGAGTCCAATGTGAAATTACGAATGTCCCAAATTGATATGTTGTGGACGTTCAAAATTGAGTAAAGAAGATTTGAAGATTAATTCTCCAAATTTGAATTTGCGTTGGAGAGTTTGACCACTAAAATAGGAAAGTCCAACTTTGACTAGGACCTGGATTTTGTTTAAATATATAGAGATATATTTTGTTTAAAATAGGCAAGTTAGGAAACATAATCTTATGAGAAGTTGACAAAAGAATAAGGGTCTCACTTTATATATATATAGGCTTGTGGCCATGGATAGAAGAGAGTTGATCAAGAAGAAGTGTTCTTGAAGCGCTGTCTCGTTGTCGAGTGCTTGGGAGGGATTTTCTTTGTCGTGAATTACATCCAAGAAGATTTAGTGTTCAAGCTAATTAAATCTTGTGGTAAGATTTGCGTGTAATTTCTTTCTGAGATCGAGAGATTATTTCGTGAGGAATTTCGGGGCTAAACACTGCGTGCATTATTGGGTGTAATTGGGGCTTGGGAAACACCGAGAGAGTGTTTGAGTGACTTGAGTGTGTAATCTCATTGTATTGTTTGATCTATAGTGAAATTCGCTGCTGCTCTTTTCATGGACGTAGGTCTTTACGATTGAACCGTGTAAATCTGGTGTTCGATTTATTCTCTTCTTCTATTTATATTATTGTTCGATCGCTCGCTTTTTCACAACAACTATCATATACGGCATTACTATGATACAAGGCTCGTAATTTAGGACTATTTACTGTATGATAATTGATTGTCTCAAATTGTTCTGGAAATCTGCATTTCCAGGGGAACATTATTTTGTGCAGGTTGATTAAAAGGAGGGGACTTATGCCTACCAATGGACATGTCGAGGCATGTCGAATCCACGCTTTTCAAGCTCGCGGTACTCCTGGGTTAAAGCACAGGATTCGCAGCAGAAATGGACTAAGCAATCGGCGCAAGGATCCTCTTGCAGCTGGTATTGCTGTCTCATCTTGGTGCGGTAGAAGCAGGAGTAGCAGCAGGCGCACCTGGTCAACAAGACGATCACTGTGTAAATAGCTCCGTGCACAGGGCATGCTGCAACAAAAACTGATCCGAGTTAGCGAGTCTAATGATGTTGATCCTTCTTCAATTTGTGTGAATGCAACTGATTCTACTTACAAACCGATCCGTGATCAGCAATCTCTGCGATTCGCTCAAATGTGATGCAGGGGCACCAAAATGACAAGCAACCTGTGAGATTAACAAGATATCAACCTTCATGAGCCATAGATAGCACCAATTTATCTCTGGATCCACTTAAACTCAACTAATACCAAAGTGGTATAAGATCATTCGATCACTAAATTCTGATAACCCTGCGACACTAGGCAATTGCAATTGGATTCTCCAGTCTATAAACTGTCCGACTTTTCCTCGTAGATGTCGCCCAGTAGTTGTATACATGGCATAACTGTTCTATCAAGTGTTAATCCACCTCTAAACCAAATGGATTGTGAGAAAAATTCCAGAGGACTTACAAGTTGGAACGTCATCGAAGCAACTGAAAAGCCCGGAGGACCAAGGCATATTGTTAATGGGTCGAGCGAGAAGACCCGCAGGGGGCAGAGGATTGTTCGGGGCCCCAAAGTTCGCATATCTTTGGTTCATGGGTTGCACCGGAATGCCATCCACGGGCGGTGGCGGCGGACCGGAGGCACCAGGCTTCTGTGGGTAGCCATCAGATGCGTTCGAGGAGTACATAGCTTCAATCCGCAACTACAGATACCGGCTCCACCGATCAAAGAAGGACGACACGACACAGCGAAAGATCGAACGAGGAAGTGAATCGGGCAAGGGCTAGAGAGGGTTGAAAGATGAGATGTTAGGTAAACTGCACATGATGTATACGTCTTATTTCTATGCATCTAACACTCATATATTTGCGTAAAAGAGGGGTTTCGTCAGTGAATGCTTTCACCAGAAGCGGCCGGGACCAAGCAAGTCGTTGATCCGCGTTCGAATCTGTTTGCTGGTAGCGGCAATGACGAAGCGCCAACTTTGACGGTTGGTGGTTAGTTGAAAAGTAAATGCCTTGTTTAAGCTCTAAGCCATCGTCGTGCGATTAAGCTACGTATAGACTTACGGTTTAGTGCGGTGGGAAACGTTGACAATGGTGTAAATTGAGACCAGGTCAGGCAGTTTCGTATGTAATTTCATTTTTTTCTATCGTGAATTTTTTGGAGCAAGATTGGGTTCTAGAGTTGGATGTGACTTCGCTCTAGTGACACGACTGTCACACTTCCACATGGATCGCAACCTCGTTTGTTTCTAGAACACCAAACGTAGTTTCTAAAGGGGTTTGTCACCTATAATTAGGTGCAATGTTGTTATCAAGACAGCACAGGGCTCAGCAGCTTTTGTTACGTTCCTTTTGGGATTCCGAGGTGAATGTACGGAGAACTCCATGGAAGAGATGGGTTAGAGATCTCGGCACTAGGTGAAGGGATAACTGATTAATTTTTCCGACCGGCCTAGATTGGATTTGTTGGATAGTGGGGACGGCCATTGATTGTATGGGGTTGTGTTTTAGTCCGTGAAAAAAGGGTTGGGATTGTTGAGAAGATGCTTGACCTGGCGAGGGTGTCACGGCTCTCGCTTAGTGGCTAGAGGTGAGCGGTTCCCGGTTCCTTACAAATTTCGTCTGGAACCTGGAACCTACCTTCGGGTACAGGTGTCTCGTTTTTTGGAACTTGGAACTTACCCGTTAGAACCAAGAACGGTTCCAGAGTCGACACTAGGTTCCAACAGGTTCTTTTTATTTTTTTATTTTTTTGGTTTCATTTTCAGATTTGAACTATAATGAAGAAGGAACCACTGCCTGTGGTGGCCCAGTTGGATAAGGCTCTCCAATGAAACTAACGAAAGTAGAGGGGGTTGAATCCTGCTGGTCGCACGGGATCTTAAGCACGACATCAGGATAGTGGGTCCTCCACTAGCATCGCTCTAGGGTTTATTCGCTAGTTATCGGCTGTATGGGGTTCCCTGGGTATAAAAAAAAAAAACTATAATGAAGAAGGAAAGAGACAAACCAAAGCTTTTATGTCAAAAATAGTTCCTTGGGAGGAGAAGCATCCAAAAAAAAAAGCACATTTCTTTCCCTTTGACTAATGCCGCTCCAAATTCACCAATTGCACAATGAAAAGTAACTAATTGGTGGTCAGACAACACTTAATGAAGCTATATTTAAAGTAATATTGAAGAAAGTTGAGACAAGGAAAGATTTTATTACAGATATCCAAGAAAGCTTCCTTCTGCTCGCCATGCCTTAATGGAGAAAGCAAAAGAATAAATAGAGCTATCAAACCAGACTCAAAACAATTGAAGTGCCATTTTATGCTTGTTCTGTCTCCATTTGGACAACTTATAGAAAGCATCCTTCGTCATCCCAAATTTCTCTCTGAACTCCGCTGATGACAAATAAGTCTGCAACATTTCATGCAAAGACGATCTCAGAACATGGTTGAACAGGTGTACTAAGATAAAAAGTAGTGTATCCAAGTTCAAGCTACTACCTCGCGTATGGGTAGATTGGAAGCCCATCCTCATCTTCAGCTTCACCCTCTTTCATGTCTTCTTGAATGCTATGGGATAAAAATCATTCCTCTAGCCAATCCCACTTGAAGGATAAACCTTAATTTTTTTCTTGTTGTATGAGACACAAAATGACAGTTGAAAGGATGTGGGCACCAAAGACGATATGAGATTATACAGCCACCTGATCTCCAATGGTGGGAAGAAAACCAACAAAGGATTGTGTGACAAGAAGAACAGGAAAACCCAAAACGAGAATAAGAAAAGGAAGACAAGAAACTCCCCTGTGAAAGTATGAAGCTCTTGCGGCCATAAGATAATTTGGAATTGATTTTGTGCATTAGGAAAGAGACCAGCATGGACTAAAGATGAAGGGAGCACCATAATATGTAAAGCGAAGAATAATCAGCACCTAACAAAGTATCGTATAAGCGGAAGAAAAAACCTTTACCTCATTTAAAAGAGAGTTAAAATCACATTGGCTGATGGAGCACAACTGATTTGTTTGTCTTGACTCTGAGCTGAGAAGTTGAGCAAAATAAAAAAGGATTGATCTCCGTCAAGAAACATCCAAAATTTGTTAAAAGTATGTTAACATGCAAAATGCGCATTCAAGAACAGCCTTGCATAAGTATTGGTGCACAGATAAAGTAAATGATGATATTGTAGTCCAGAAAAGCTGAGAACTAAGGTTTGTATTAAGTATGATATCCATCAATTTTAGCGATGCAACATCAATCGACCCACATATTAAGAATTGCAAAGCTAGTTATTCGTAATGCCTCGTGCACAAATTGTCCGTGCTTGTCAAGATACCTGTAATTGTAGTTCTTTACAACAAAATATAGAGGTGCACCAATCCTTAAATACTCCAAGACATTATTGAAGTATCCCTGTGGGGCATAAAAAAAGATTGAGGTGCCAGACGCCACATTATTATAAGTTCTCTGCGTAAATGTTTTTTGACAAGTCAAACCCGAAGGTATGAATCTCGGGGAAGAACAATCTTCTGTTCCAAACCAGCTTCAATCCTGGTACACAAAGCTTGTGGAGGAGGAAAAAAGTTAGATGCTATACAGGTAAGACAACATTGCATATGCAAAGGCAAAAATCCAGAAGTACGAAAAAGAGTTGCACGATAGAACACAGCTACTCACAATACTAGCTACTGCAAAAGCAACGAAAACTGAGACAACCAGAAATTTAATATCCCAAAGACTCAGACTAGGTACATGGACCTCCTGCAGAATAATTTAATAGTTATCAAAGAAACATGGCATAGGAGGTATGAAGAGGAACTTCTGAAGCATGACTAGCTTTATCCAATGCCTATGGAAATCCGTAAATTGCTCGTTCAAATAAGTAAACACCAAATACAAAGATTGCTGAGACCAAATCCTGTTAACAAGTAAATCATTGTATCCACATTTGCATCAAAGAAAAACCATTTCCTCCCCATGAAGAGATTGAGAAAGACATCGACGCTGCATATAGATCAATTAAGAGTATCATATGCAACATCGAATTGGACAAAGGACTTGCAAGGGAGCACAACCATTGACAGGTGTAAACTAATCCATTTAATGTCTTGTGAAAATTCCAATCAATTAAGAAACACAGAATTATCTTGAAGGATCTAGATAGGTGAAATATGACAGTAACTTGTCAGTAGAGTAGCACAGTTTGCTGGGAGAATTGTCCTCTCTGCTCAAAACTCTGCCTCGAGGGTCTCGAGGGCCTCAAGTATTATCACTCTAAGACATGCCAGATTCATAAACATGAGAGAGAGGACCTTCTGTGAACTACATATGTTTGTGCAAAAAGAAGCAAAGAGTTTTGGCAAGTTATGCATGGCATATCTTGCCTAAAAGATTTATGTTTGACATGAAGGTATACTAGTGAAAAATCTATCTCAGTTTAGCTTATGAAAGACTGCTGAGGCAAGCATGAAACTATTCAGATATCTAGTGTAGGCAATGTATGAGCTTATCAATCATCATAGAAAAGTTCTCGCACTATATTTGTCTTCATGCAAGATGCAATAGGGACTTCTAGTAAATACTCGTCACGGCTATAGTAATAATGGCCAGGCAAGTCATAACTGACATTTACATATTTGAAAATATGCCTAGCAAATAATTGGAAAATTTTAACTTCCTCCTGTTAAGGAGTATAAATCAAAAACACGGACTGATATTAAAGGAGAAAGAACAAAGGCTGAGATTAGAAAGAAGGGAGAGCTGCAAAGCAACAAAGTAAATAACATAGACTGGAGAAGATATGACAACTCAAATAAACGACCGTGATGAAGAGTGATATGGATCATCATCAATGGTGAAGAATTTGTGATGAAGACCGACACGGATTGCCAACTCATGAAGATTCGTGAGTAGTTATTCAGTTGAGAAATAAAACAGATTGAAAAACAGTCTTGTGAAAATTAGTTTTTCTGTTGTATCTTTGTCTTCTTCAATAGGAAAGATATATAAGGAGTCTAAGTAGAATCATTTTAGCTGAGCGAGAGTATGCAGAAAGGCCGATAGAAGATTCCTGTAAATGAATGTTCTGTATTTTATAGAAGAAAAAGAGATAGAGAGGAAGAGCGTGTGTGAAGTTTAGAAGTACAAATCTTCCTGATTCATTGCTGATTCAAGATATACAGAGTCTGTATTACAATCGTATTGAAATAAATGGAATCAAAGCTTCTTGATTGATCTTTAGTTCTTCGACATATCTCTCCTTCTTTACATTGTCAAGTTCTTCAATTCTTCAGTTCTGTTTCTTCATCTTCACATGGTATCAGAGCAATAGATCATACCTGTTAGAAAGGCCTATTTAGCAATCATTCATCAAATCAAAGTGAAGAAACTGAAGTTGCAGCAGATCGAAGTATCACAGTAATTGAGGTTACTATCATAATATCATTGCCGTTATCGTCTTCTTCAAAGCTGAGTGAATAGAATAATGGCAAGAAGAACATAGAAGTATCCTTTCCCAATACATGTGAATATCTCTAATTTTGTCACAATCAAACTTGTCAAAGATAACTTTCCGTTATGGCAAGCACAGATCCACAGATTTTTGAGAAGTCAAGAGCTCTTTGGCTTCATTAATGGTGATATTCCATCACCTCCTCGAATGCTGCAGATTGAAATAGAAAGGTGTGAAACTGAAGTTATAAACCCAAATTACACTGATTGGACAAAGACTGATCAGTTGATATCATCCTGGATAAGCGGAGCTGTCTCTAAAAACATTCTGAGCCTAATCATTGGCTTAGAAACATCTTATGAGGTATGGCAAACCTTGCTAAATAGATTTACACAAAAATCTGTGGCTAGGGAATTTGAGTTGAGAGGAAAGCTGCAAGCTTGTCATAAACGAGACCGATCTTTGGCTGTGTATCTTAGAGAATATAAATCGATTCGTGATCAACTCAATGCTATAGGGAAGCCTATAGATGAAATAACAAAGCTATTTGGAGTTTTGGAGGGTTTAGGATCTGAGTATGAGAATTTTAAAACCACTATCTACTGTTTAAAACCTCAACCAGACTATGATGAGGTGATATCTCAACTAGAAAGGTTTGAAGAGAGGTTACAAAGGTACTCATTGAGTTCATACAATCCCAATCTGGCGTATTATAGTCAAAGAAAAACAGAAGTTCAACAAAGGAAAGAATTTGACAGAGAACCTATGCAATACAATTTTGGTTTAGGAACTTTAAGGGTGAACAGTCGTGGAGGCCATAGCTCTAGAAGAGGAAGATTTCCTAACAATAGAGGTCGACGCTTTAGATATCCTGGAAGAGGTTCAATTTACAGACCAAATAATATCAATTACATACAAAAGGGTTAGAGAGTTAAACAATTTCACAACCCCTTTGGTTCTGTTTCTAATCCAGGATTTCACCCTTATACTGGTTCCTCACAGAGATATCAAGAAACAAGATCCTATCCCAACTCAAGTCTAAACTTTCCTAAAGATTTACAGGATGAGAAATCAGCTGACAGCATGAGATTGGAGTGTCAAATTTGCAAGAGACCAAGACATGATGCTTTACGTTGCTGGTATCGTTTTGATAATTCCTATCAAGCTGAGGAAATCCCAACAGCTCTAGCTGCAATACATCTCGAAGACTCCAAAGGAAGTGAGTGGTATCCAGACACTGGTGCAACTGCACATATCACAGCTGATCCTGGTATACTTCAGAATCCTTCTAGATATACTGGTTATGACACTATTATGATTGGTGATGGATCATGTTTGCCTATCACCTATACTGGTAATACATTACTACATACTGAAATGAATTCATTGCCTTTAAATGATGTGCTAATTGCCCCTGATATAAAGAAGAATCTTCTGTTAGTATCTAGACTAACAGATGACTATCCATGCTCATTTGTTTTTGATAAATTTGGTGTCTATGTAAAGGACAATTGCACCAACACAACTTTGCTGCTCGGGAGGAAAATTAAAGGACTGTATCGAGTGAATTCATAGACAACAAAAGCATTCTTAACCTAGAGACACAGAGTAGTAGGAGAGGATACATGGCATCAATGATTAGCACACACTAATTCGAATGTCTTGAAGTACCTGCGGAACCAACAATTGATTCAGTGCAGTACTAGAATGCAGAACATGTGTAGTAGTTGTCAAATTGCTAAGACCACAGCTTTGCCATTTCCTTCATCAGAATCTGTATCTACTATGCCCTTACAGAAAAATCCATTGTGATATCTGGGGACCTTCACCAGTTACTTCTTTTCAGCATTTCAAATACTATGTTCTTTTTGTAGACAACTTCTCTCGGTTTAGCTGGATATATCCACTGAAATTGAAGTCGGACTTTTATAATGTCTTTGTTCTATTTCAAAAGCAAGTAGAGAATCAATTTGAGTCGAAAATCAAGATATTTCAGTGTGATGGTGGAGGAGAATTCATTAGCCACAAGTTTCAAACGCATTTGCAGAACTGTGGTACCAAACATCACATCTCTTATCCTTACACACCTGAACAGAATGGCATTTCTGAGAGGAAGCATCGCCACATTGTTGAACTAGGTCTTGCCATGCTTTATCATGGCAGAGTTCCACTGAAGTACTGGGTAGATGCATTCATAACAACTAACTATGTTATCAATATACTTCCAACACCAAAATTGCAGATGCAATCACCTCACAAAAGATTATATCAACAAGAGCCAAGTTATGATCATCTTAGGGTGTTTGGATGTGCATGTTATCCATGTTTACGACCCTATGCTCAGCACAAGTTTGATCCAAGATCACTAACATGTGTGTTCATTGGATACAGTGAACGTCATAAAGGTTATAGATGTCTTGTGCCTACAACAGGTCGTGTGTATATTAGTAGACATGTCCTATTTGATGAAAACTCTTTCCCTTTTACTAAGACATGTCTAACAGAGTATGCACCACTCACATCACTCTATCGGTTATGGGCAGAAGAGACTCAACTTATGGAATCAGGAAGCAAAGAAACAGCTCCTGTTTTCTTACAAACATATGCAGAACATTTGCAGACTAATGCAGATATCACTACAAATGATTCTCAACCTTCACAGCAAGTTACAATACCATATATTGATCATTCATCATCGCTGTCAAATGTAACCCAAGCACATGGTACCTCTATAACAGCAACACAAGATGAAGTCTCTTCACCAGTACAGAACCAAGAGATGTCTTCAACTGAAACATCAACATCCAATAATATGAATGTTGAATCTGAACATGCCATTCTTCCTCATGCCTCACAAGCAACAACTTCGAGTCATTCTATGCAGACTTGATCAAAGTCTGGTATTACAAAACCTAATCCTAGGTATGCATGCCTTGCTGTATACGAAGTACCCATTGAACCAAGATCAGTTAAATCAGCTTTAGCACATAAAGGCTGGTATAAAGCCATGACAGAAGAAATGGATGCACTTTATTAGAATAGAACTTGGGAATTAATCCCTAGAACTGATCAAATGAATGTGTTTGGCTGCAAGTGGGTATTTAAAACAAAACTTGCATCTGATGGTAGTCTTGATAGACTGAAAGCTCAACTAGTTGCTAAAGGTTTTCATCAAGAAGAAAGAATAGACTTTAAAGAGACTTTTAGTCTTGTTGTCAAGCATGCTACAATTTGAATAGTTCTCTTTGTTGCAATGATGAAACACTGGCCAATTCATCAACTCAATGTTAAAAATGCATTTTTACATGGTACCCTTAATGAGACAGTTTACATGGAGCATCCTCCTGGTTTTCAAGATCCCAAGAAACCTCATCATGTTTGTCTACTCAAGAAGTCTCTCTATGGACTTCGACAAGCTCCCTGAGCCTGGTTTGACAAGTTCAGCAACTTCCTACTTGAATATGGACTTTTTTACAGCTCAACTGACCCATCCTTATTCGTATTTCACAATGGTACAGACACGATTCTTCTACTACTATATGTTGATGACATTGTCTTAACTGGAAGTTCCTCTCAGTTGCTTTCTAATCTCATCCATTCTCTCAGTCTCCAGTTTCATATGAAAGATCTTGCTCCACTACATTACTTTCTTGGCATTGAAGTTAAACATACTTCTGATCATCTATTTCTTTGCCAAACTAAATATGCTATTAATCTTCTTACTTGGGCTCATATGTTGGACTGTAAACCAATCTCAACTCCTTTGTCACTAAGACCAATCATTTTGATAAATGATTCTATTCCTCTATCCAATCCTATTGAGTATCGAAGCTTAGTTGGTGGTCTTCAATACCTGACTTTAACACGTCCTGACATTGCCTATGCTATGAATTCATTATGTCAAAAATTACAGACACCTACTATTGCAGATCTTCATAAACTCAAGAGGGTTTTGCGATATGTTAAAGGCACCATCAATATTGGGATTTTCATTCATTCTCGAAGCTCCTTACATCTATATGGTTTTTGAGATGCAGATTGGGCTGGATGTACTAAAACCAGAAGATCAACAACTGGTTTCTGTATATATCTCGGCTCCAATCTCATTTCTTGGACAGCTAAGAAGCAATCCACAGTCAGTCGATCCTCTACAGAAGCTGAGTACCGTGCTCTTGCTTCCACCTCTACTGAACTTACTTGGATCAGTTTTGTTCTTCGTGACATAGGATGCTCTCTCTCTCATCCAACACATGTCTTTTGTGACAATAAATCAGCCATTGCTCTTACTGCCAACCCAGTTTTACATGCTCACACTAAACATATTGAAGTGGACTTCCATTTTGTTCGGGAAAAGGTCTCCTCAGGGTCACTACATGTAAGATATGTTCCAAGCGACTGTCAACTTGCTGATATTTTCACAAAATCTCTGCCTCGCCTTACACATTTTCAACTGCGCATCAAATTGGGTATTGGTTCTCCACCCATTCCCAATTTGAGGGGGGATGCCAAGGAGTATAAATCAACAACACCGACTGATATTAAAGGAGAAAGAACAGAAGCTGAGATTAGAAAGAAGGGAGAGCTGCAAAGCAAAAAAGTAAATAACATAGACTGGAGAAGATATGACAACTCAAATAAACAACCGTGATGAAGAGTGATATGGATCATCATCAATGGTGAAGAATTTGTGATGAAGACCGACACGAATTGCCAACTCATGAAGATTCGTGAGCAGTTATTCAGTTGAGAAATAAAACAGATTGAAAAACAGTCTTGTGAAAATTAGTTTTTCTGTTGTATCTTCGTCTTCTTCAATAGGAAAGATATATAAGGAGTCTAAGTAGAATCATTTTAGCTGAGCGAGAGTATGCAGAAAGGCCGATAGAAGATTCCTATAAATGAATGTTCTGTATTTTACAAAAGAAAAAGAGATAGAGAGGAAGAGAGTGTGTGAAGTTTAGAAGTACAAATCTTCCAGATTCATTGCTGATTCAAGATATACAGAGTCTGTATTACAATCGCATTGAAATAAATGGAATCAAAGCTTCTTGATTGATCTTCAGTTCTTCGACATATCTCTCCTTCTTTACATTGTCAAGTTCTTCAGTTCTTCAGTTCTGTTTCTTCATCTTCACACCTCCCCATGCTGAAGACATGTTCAGATTTCAGAGAGATGTAGTTTATGGTTGTGTTCACGTTGCTGATAACATATACTATTACCGTTGAGAGAACCAGAAATTTGTTCTAATAAATAATGCACCTTTTAAGAGAGGACCACTAAACATAGACCATATGTAATATGGGACAAAATAAGTTTATCTACTAAGTGAATAAATAACTTAAAAGCTGTTCTAAGACGAATAAGCAAACAAGGATGAATATGGACCCACTAAACGTAGACTATATGTACTAAGGGACAAAAAAATAGTTGATTTACTAAGTGAAGAAATAATTTAAGAGCTGTTCTAAGACAAGAATCAGCAGAGAAGGATGAATATTGTGTAATAGTAAGCATCTCGTGGCTTATGAAAATTAAGGTACTGTACACATTTCACTGCAGATAACCAAAACATCACTTGCCCAACTCAATTTACCTAACCAAAATTAAGGTATTGTCTAATCGACTTACCATATATATTCATTTTGCTTTAACTGATAAACTCTATTTACTGACGATAATATCCTCATTAAGACCATCCATATCTAAAAGAAAAAAAAAAAGAGATTAAATAAAATATTCACTTCTTAGATATACAAAAAGAATTACAATATATAAAGATATAAACATCACTTACCCAACTCAAATTTTTCTGTATTCTTGATGCACTCTTCAACATCAATCAGTACATGAATGGCTCTCAACTAATCTTAAGTGCAAATCAAAGCTTCCATTATTTTGGGAGTTAAAGAACTTTGAAAGCCATCAAGGACACGACCTGATGTACTAAAAGTTGACTCTAAAGTAACGGTAGTTACAGGATTGGACAAAATATCTCGAGTCATCAAAAAAAGGATTTTATATTTTGAGCTAGTAGTCTTCCACCATATCAAAATGTCAAGATCAAGAACATTTTCATTTTTTTCATGAAGATACTCATCATGCTCGGATTTGTTGTCATTGCATCCTTGTTCATTCGAGTATAAAAATATTTTCTTCCAAGTTTGGGTGTCATACTTCTTTATTCATTCATTACCAACCGCATCGGCATTGGAACCACCATTATTTGCACCCAAACTATGGCCACCAAAATTTCGTTCACTTGAAATAAGAGAAGATTGCTCATAAAATTCATACATACGCTTCAATGTATCATTCACCTTGTAATGCATCTCTTTAATTTTCGACTTATCATCATAAATTTGTCCATACAAGAAATTCACATAATTCAATTGGGCTTTAGGATCTAACATAACTGCAATCAACACCATCATATTCATTTTATCCAAGTTTCTATAATATTTATCAATTTTTCTTTCATTTTCACACTCATAGCTTGAAGCTTAGGTTCCGAAACATTGACTGCATCTTTCAATTATCTATACAAAAGAACTATCCCATCAAAATAATCATTTGAAGTAACATATGAACTCCTCGAAATCCGATCGGTGGCATCATAGAATCCTTTTAGAAATTCCCAAAAAAAAAAGCACTTTCCCAATCATCATCACTAGGAATTTCATGATTAAGCCTACTTATAAAAGATAAATCATCTTCTTCTATTCTTTCGAAATTTTTTCTAAGCTTTATGGCAGTGTCTAACATGAGGTAAGTGGAGTTCCATCTAGTAACAACTTCAAGAACTACCGAACCTTTATAAGTGATCCGTTCACTCTCAATGCAAGATTGAAATGTTTTGGTTATCGTGGGAGAACTCCTTACATACCTAACCACATTTTGGATACATGCAATGGAGTCACGTACCGTAGTCAAGCTATCTTTCACAATCAAATTAATATATGAGCTGTGCACCTCGTGTGCAAAACATTAATATCAATGACATTTCTTTCAAAAAAATTTCCTTCAAATAGCCAATTGCAACATTATTCGAGGTAGCATTATCCACAGTGATTGTGGACACCTTTTTTTTTCTATTCCCCACTACAGAATGCATTTCTTCACTTTTTTTCCTAATCTCTCTACTCCTGTGACTATGCATCACCATAAAGTTGATGATTCTTTTATGCAACTTCCAATTTTTATCAATAAAATGTGTAGTGAGACACCAATAATTAAGATTTTGAATAGAACTCCATGTATTAGTCGTAAGTGCGATCTTAGAATTAATCTTTTCAAAATAATTCTTCAAAGAAGTTTTTTCATATAAATACAACTTAATGCAATTTTTTGCTACTGTGAAACATGATAAATGTTTGAAGAAATGTTATAACTCACTGATAAATTCACAAAATCTAACACGCTCAACCAAGGAAAAAGGTTACTCATCAAGGATGATGAACCAACCAAGCATTTGCCTACAATGTTCTTGATTAAATGACCATGTCGATAAGATGCTACTAGTACTAGAATCTCTTCCTACTTTGCTACCCATGTTTACATGATGTGGTGCAAAGAATTTCAGTCTCTTATCTACATTACAGGAAAACCTCTTGCATATGGTCAAGTGCTTTTTCATCGTAGAAATACCGTTAGCAATATAGTACTTAAGCATGGACCCACAATGAATGCACTTCACTCGATATGTTTTTCCATCCTTATTATTGATTCTCGCATAATGATTCCAGCCGTCGAATATATATTTCTTATCACGAGAAAGATGAGAACTAAGTACTTTATTTGTGGTACTCATGGTAGGGGGTGCCTCTTCTTCATTTTCATAGCAAAAAAACTCCAATTCCGTGATCGGAGTCATCTCTTCACATCCCTCCACTTCTATTGACGTATTATTTTGATACATTAACTTTGCACTGCATAACAATAATAGAATATAATTAGAAATTTTAAAACAAAGAGCAAACTAGGAATGAAATACCACAATGAACCCATTTATTTCAACGCAACTCATATAATGATACCCATTGGCCAAGAATTTCTAAATGTGACACCAAACATATAAAATACAGAATTGCTAAAAGATATAGAATTGTTGCTTTAACATATTATTTCACTAGAAGAATTTCCTAAGTTAATTTTTAGGAGGGAGGTTAGGGAACTACTTATTTTTTGTTTGTTGAAGAAGGAAAATGAAAATTGGAGATATTGGGAGTACTTATTTTACCTCGAAGATTGGTTTGTACGTAATCTGCTCTAATTTGGATGAAACGCTAAGAGAAGCTGTTGAGAGCACCAGCCTTCCAACTTTTGTAGTCACTGATGCTGGAAGAACTCAAGTATGCATATGCATGTCCTTGTTTATGTCAAGTCTAAGAACCTTTCTTAATAACCTGCTTTATGATGGCAACTGCAAAAAATTCAGAAAGACAGGGTCAGCATATGGTTACTCAAAAGATCGTCCTACTGGTACCTATGTAGCATCGACACGGACACGCGACACGACACAACATGACACGCCAACACGTCATTTCTTGAAAATAGCAAATTTCGACACGTTTCGACATGTTATATATTAAATATATTTTTATATATAAATACATAAATAAATAATAATAAAATAGCCTGGAATTAATTTACACGAAAAAATATTAAATAATATCATTAATTATTTTAATTTGTTACAATAATACACAAAACTTAGAGGAAAAAAACATTGTTTAAAGAAAAATGCTGAAATGATTTTTTTAAATTTATTTATTTATCATATATAACATTTTTTATTACTTCTTTCATAGTAAAAGACTTAAAAAAAATAAAACAATTCTAAAAAAAAAACTGAAAAAAAAAATTGACCCTGTGCATGTATATTTATAGCAATTTTATTACTTCTTTTATTATTTCTTTTGTGTATACTTATATTTTGACCTCTCAAATATTATAAATTTTTGAAATTGACTCTGTGCGTGTCAGAATTCTAGACTTGCGTGTCGGAGCGTGTTAGAGAGAGTTGACCACGTGTTGGAGCATGTTGGGACTTGTCGGAGCGTGTCGGACACGTGTCGAAGTGTCGGACATGACACGAAAGCTTTTGGAGAGTATCTGTGCTACATAGACTGTTACTACTGCTGTCATACTTTCCACATCATTTCTTTTTTGTACATACAAGCCCGTGTAACACCAATTCTTTAAACATGGTCACAGGATGAAATTTTGACCTTGGAAGTGGCTCAATACAAACAAGGAATGGTTCTATGGAGGCCTCTTATAGCAGCACGAAAAGTAACGCCACATCTTCGAAGGGAAAGCTAATAGATGATGCAAGCCGTGGCTCAATACAAACAAGAAATGGTTCTGTGGAGGCCTACCATAGCAGCATGAAAAGTAACACAAATTCTTCAAAGAGACAGCTAGTAGATGTCACAAAGGAGGGAGGGATAATACATCCACAAAATATAACTTTAGAGGACGATTAAGGGAAACCATAGCTAGAGGATGCATTTGTCCCTTTCTATGTTGAGAATTTTGATTTTCTTATTTCTTGCTTATTTTTTCTTGAAGTTTTTTCTTGTTTTTTTCGGAACCATCTCGACTGAACCCACTTGCTCCTCCACCCTCATCAAAGAAGCTAACCTCGGGAGATTCTGGCACGGTGGACTTTCTCAGTGGTAGTGCTCACAAATCTGAAGGCTTTGTCGATACATCGCGGCCTTTTCGACTTCCTAATCATTTGGACAACAGTTACTCTCCTCCTTCATAAGGCAAAATCCCAGAAACTTCACCCATTTATGATCGTTAGCCTGCATATGATGAGCCTCTCCCATTGAGCAGATCTGCTGATCGGCTTCCTCCAACGCCCTGGGATACAACTCAGACTCCTACAGTTATTCCACCACCACCTTCACACTACAATCAGAGGCAACAATTTTTTTGACCAAAAGCGAGGTTTCCCAAGAAGTTCTCATTCAAGTAGTGGATCGGGTTCCTCTTACGACAGCTTGGTGGGTCACACTTAGAACATGCCCTCTATTTTAAGGAATATAGCTGAGTTGTTGAATCTGGATACCTTCAAATTTTTTGGCTGGGTGAGTGGCAAGCGGTGTCAGGGGGCGGTTGGGCAAGTGGCTTTGAGGGACGGCTGGGCGAGCAGCAAGCGGTGTCGAGGTGGCTGGGCAAGCGAGCGGCCTCCACCAGGGGACGAGCGGTGTCCAGTGGTGGCGTCAATGGCGAGTGGCGAGGCAAGTGGCGAGGCGAGCAGTGTCGGTGACGGGGAGAGGCAGAGAACGGGAGAGACTTAGTTTTGTGAAAGTGTGAAGTGATTTGGGGCTTATTTGATTTGGGGCTTTTTTTTTTTTGGCCTAACCCGTTCCGGTTCCAAGAAAAAAGGAACCGGGAATTGGAATTGGTCCCTTTAGAACCGGGAACCGAATCGAACCCTTCGGTCGGTTCCTTGGTTCCCAATTCTACCCAAGAACCGTGCTCACCCCTACTAGTGGCCACTGACCCTTGCCCAATATCATTTAAAAAAAAAGTAAAAATTACAAAATTGTCCATGTTTGTGCCAGTGGTATCATGTAGGACGCTCAACATTCACATTAGCGATTTTTGGCAAAAATTAGTTATATAGACTTCATTGGTAAATTATCAAAAGATTCAAAATTCAATGGATCAAAACTGAAATGTTTAAGACTAAATTGGTATAAGTACAATAAGTTTATAATTTTTTTTCCTATTTTCATCACATCGGCAAGTGCAAATATTGTCAAGTTGGGCTATCCATCGAGTTTTGACTCGCATCTTACCTTGCTGGTAAGATTAATGAGGTATTAGGTGGGATTGTTTTACTTAGGTAAATGTCCATTTCATAGAAGGACATATAGGCTTATTTTTATTTTTTCAATGTGGATACCCTTTTGTATATTGACTAGATTCTTCGCTCATGTTGGATGAGCTTTTGCACATTGACTTATTATGAGGCGATTGAGTGAAATTTTGTAAAGCCGCTTTATTCACAGGAAAAATTAAAGAAAAGAAAAGAGAACTTGTACAAAGCCTCGTATTCATGAGGAGAACTGAGATAGCTTATACAGGGTAAATGCCCTCTTGCTTCTGACCCAGGTCACGTCCTAAAATGTTCTCCTCCTTTCTGTTCATTGGGCATCCGATCGAGGAAGGTTTAGCCAAATTGCTCGGATTGCAACATCAATCCAACTATGTATTAGACCATCTATAGCTTGGTGTCGAAAATTCATGTACGTGATTTCATAAAATGTATACCATTTCCTTCTTCGAGAAGGGCAAACAACAAAACTTATGCTGATAGATCGAGCATGTTACCATTTACTTTTAAAGTGAAAGCCGATGGAGTATGATCCATATAATATCTTTTTGATATGGTAGCTGGCTTCTCCCATGTGAAGGGTGATAAGACGATGAAAGCAATGTGCACAAATCTGGTATGGATCGCCGAAACCAAGCTTATAATTAATTCATGTCATGCTATATCTATATAATTCAACCAACTAAAAGTGGGAGTTTGTGTATGGAGTTAAAGAATACATTCGATGCCAACGATGGAAATGGTCCACTCAAGGAAAATGGACATTGGATTCAAGCTATTTTTATTTCCTATTCACATGTAAACAAAGGATAATGATACAGATGGTCATTGAACTTTGACCTGATGTGCAATTTAATCTCTTTGAACTTTTAATTTGTTTAATGCGGTCCCTAACTTTGGCCAATTTGTAATGTTGTTCCCGAAATTTTAGTACATGTTCATTATAGCTCTTGAACTATACACAAATATTCAATGTTGTCCTTTTATTAATTTAAGATCAGTGACAACATTGAACATATATAAAAAATTTAGGGACTACATTGCATATTCAACTAAAGTTTAGGGATCATATTGCATAGTGGACAACAACAACAACAATAAAAAAATCAATCTAATGATAACTCAATCTGCATGGTATTGTCATGGCCGGCATCCTTGACCGGCCACCTAGAACTTAGGTTATCTTAGTTCCCATTTAAATCGTGGCCAAAAGAGAGAGTTCACATTACTATAGAATTTTATCATTGGAGTATGCATTTCGACTGAATCCATTCTCGTTATACCCTGTTTAGCAAAAAGCTCTTATATTAGTAAAAGGCTAGAATTTGACCAAGTCAGCTAGGGATGAGATTGATGCAATGGCGGGGAAGCGAGGGAAGCATCACATTGCATTATATTGTCTAGATTTCGGCAATCTTTTTTTCCCACTTGAATTAGCAGTAGCTGACACATGAATTGGCAACAAGTCTTCGTTATGCATCAGATCTTTGTTCATGAAGTTTTTTTGAGCTATTGGTGTTGAATTTGGACCATGCACCAAAGAGAGAAATGTTATGTTTTCATGTTATATGATTGGGATATGTAGGAAGAAAGTCGACGGATGACGACTTACCTCTATCCGATGTGTAGTCAACAATTTACTTGGAACAATCGTTGACTTGCGGATGAATCACGAATAAAAATACTTCACATTGGTCTGAATGTAATCATGAGGAAAACATCCGATTTCTACAGCGTAAATGCCAATTGTTCTTGTAAAGGAGAAATAGAACGCCTTCTTTCTCTTTTGATGGATATGGGACTAGAAATGGAGAGGAATTTATGAGCGTATATTATCACATCCCAAATCTCGAGCGAATGAATATCCCACTGTGGTCGAAGCAAATGCGACTTCCCAGGACATGTCGCCGACCCATTCATTTTATAACGTATGCGAAAGCGAAACAAATCCCCTGACAACATTTAACTTGGGATATAAAAGCAGACAATCAATCATAACCAAACAAGCTTTCTTATAAACACATAGGTTTATATACAACACTGGATTGTCTACAAATTAGATCGACTCAACAAAAAGGAAATTGTCCTATGACCAACTAGTCAGACACATTCGCCGATTCATCGGTCCCCACCTCCACAAATGTCCATGGCTTCGAGTTCTCCACGACCACCATCTAAGGACCTGAAAATGTTAAGCCCACAACGGGGTGAGACAATGTCTCAGCGAGTCCTACCTTCTAAGACTCGATTAGGAAAAAAATATGCGTCCAGCCACACAAATAGGACATGGGACTTACCTCGCCTCAGTCCTTTCCTGCACATCAGTACAATTCAATTCTCAATCACACAGTTGATTCAACGATTCAATTCAATCATACTATCTATCTTTCTATTTCAATCCATACTATCTATCAATCATTACTATCTATCATTCAATATTGTCTATCAAACCAGTCGTTAATATGACACATGCTCTCCAAAGTCGTAATATATAGATGGTAGCTTGCTCAAGCTGTATAAATAGATAGTAGCTCGCTCAAGCTATAACATATAGATAATAGCTCACCAGAAGCTGTAGCTGATAGATCATATAATAGCTCACCAAAAGTTGCAATATATATATATATATATATATATATGTATATGTATATCATAACTACTGGCCCAAGCTGTACATATATATATATATATATATATATATATATATATAAACCAAAGAACTAGGTATTCAATCCAATAACAACCAACGATTCAACTGGTCATACAAACCAATCACGGTGCTAGAAGCTAACATCGGGTATTTTCAAGTTAAATACCAAAACTTCTTCAAATTTCATTCAATTCCTCACTTTGGAATAATTAACCATAATCATCATTTCCACTCAATTTCTCAATTTAACATACAATTAACACAAACTAATCGCATTGCTGTGATCAGCGTGAAATTCTAACGACTGGCCATCCCGACAAAATTTTTGAAATTATTAAATAATTAAATTTAATTCCGAAAATTAAATAATTAAATAATGTATTATAATAATAATCTAATTTAATAAAATAATATTTAAAATTTCGAAATAATTAATTAATTAATTAAAATGATTAATTATGGCTTAAACTAGATTACAGTAATTTAAACATACAATTTGTCCTAATTAAACATCAATTAAGCTAATCATACAACTAATCTAATTTACATTAAAATAATCTAATTTAACCACATAAACCTAATTAGACTAATCTAAATATCCCTTAAACATAATCAACTTACTAAGCGAGGATTAGAGGTTAAACTCACCCGATTAATGAGCCAAATGACTCAAAATGACGGGGACGACGTGAAGGTCAATAGTCTCCAAAGCGGGCCTAGCTTCTGGGGTTGGGAAGCTGGCCAAAATGGGCCAAATAGCCGCTGCAATACCCATAAAACCAGCTGATGTTTGGGGTCGAGAAGAGGCGGATCTAGGGCTGGTTGGGGTCAGGAATGGGCGAAGGAGCTGCAGCAGTGCCGTGCGTCCAATAGTAGGGTCTCATGGTGGCCAGAGGTGGGCTGGATGGTTCCGGCTGAGCTTCATCAGATCTAGAATGGCTGCTAGAACAGAGGAGTTGGCGAGATGGAGGAGGAGACGGGCGAAGCAATGGCAAGGTGACATCATGTGGTCCAGCATCATGCAACGGCGACAAGCAACATTGCTGGCTGCTGTTGTGGCTTCCCTAGGTTGCTGGTGGGTTCCAAACAGCCGGTAGAGAAGAAGAAGAAAAAGAAATCAATGCCAGCAGGAGGGAGAGAGGAAGGTGGAGGGCGAGCGGCGAGGCAAGGGGTTGCGACGGCGTGCAGCGGCGGTGAACGGCAAAGGCGTGCCGCTTCTCCGGCTTCGCTGGTCTGCTGGGTTTCGTCGAGCAGCAAGAAGAGAGATGGAGAGAGGAGCTCGACCGAAGATGGAGAAAGGGAGAACTGGTTTCTCCCTTCCTCTCTCTCTCTCTCTCTCTCTTAGGTCACTCAAACACATGGCCCACCATGACCTCACATGAGATCATCCTCCACTCACACCAAGCTTCCACAACTATCTTCAATGGATCCAATTTCTTTTTCTGCCGTGGCATGAAATTTCCAAAACCTTGTACAACACATTCTTTCAATTTCATTTAATTTAACCAAATTGAAGTCCATAAAATTAATCCAATGTCACCGCACTTTAATTCACATCTTTACTTGACCATAGAACCATCTTGAATCTCAAAAGTACGACCAAAAGCGGGCCTACCAATTTTCTGGAGCCAAATTAACTATACTTTGATTATTTTGCCAAAAAAACTCTGTCTGTAGAAAAATCTTCTGAAGATGAATCGATGTTTCTAAAATGAATTGTGACTTGATAGAACTTCCAATTTCAATAATCGGGTTCAATTTCACGGTTAATTTCAATCTGGCACAACTTTAGTGCGTTCTAATCTACCGAGTAATTTTTAGGAATTTTCAGTGCAATTGACCTGTGGTTGGTTATTTTCAAGTCACAAAGTGCATCTTCGACACATTGATGACTCTCGGTTATCGTAGAAATCTCAAGGTTTCAAATACGGATACAGGATATCAAAATGACAGAGAAATCAGTCTAGTGTCGATCGATAAGATTTGTGAAATCAAGTGGAATCACTCACACTTAATCACATGCCTTTATCGAGTCGACCTATCTCCGGTCCCTAATTGATCTGTGCCGCAATGACCTTTGCAGATTAGCACGATCGAGCAGTCGATTCCTAGTCGAATTCTCAAGTTTATTGTGTTTAGATTCCTTAATGGCTTCACCTAATAGACTAGTTATCTCATGAGTGGCTCGTGAGTGGCCAACTCAAAGAAGAGAGCTATAGATGCGAAGATGAAATGCCCGACTTATTCAATTGAAACTAGAATTGTAAAATCGGGATGTCACATATGTTCTGCCAACTGTGCCAATAGTTATCTTCAGAAGACTTTTATACAACTCCCTTCATACCCTTTCAAAAAGGTGCATTTCCATCGTAGCATATCAAGACAAAACGGTATGTTCCAATCGCACCCCATCATGGATGTATTAATAAAATACTATATTTCCCACTCGGACATGATGGGCTTGATAGCACTCTATCAAGAATATAAGGCATTCATCATTTATCAACTTTACAAAACAATTCATACTAGCAAGTAAGCCATGTGACTAGTGAGTACACCTGCACTTGGAAGCTAAAATTATGCACCTGTTAGGGATGACAAACTGGCTACAACCCTAAAAAGAAATAAACAATTGATATCTCATAGTGCTCCGGACATATTTTGTTACATCAATCCAAATATACCTATCCCTTAAAGGCTATACTTGATTATATTCAAAACACAATGTATTTACAATTATATCCGCAACCACATATGGCGATTTAATTGGTCGACCAGTAAATATACGTGATAGATGTAAAACAACAATAGTTTTCCTTCGCACTCATGTCTCTATCCATTTTAGAACAACTGCTTTCTTAGACATGTCCCATAAAGTCATATCTATTCATGACTGCCGGTAACATGCTAAAGTAGCAACATTGATCTTTCAATTTGAGAACATAGTCAGAAGTAACATAGGGCACAAAATGAGGTAAATTATAAATTACCTCAAGGGCTTACATGATGAGTAAATAGGGATAATTTTACTCACCGACCATGCATATGTAGTATGAATTACATGCTATAGTGAATTTATCTTTCTATAAGAGCGTATGTCATTTATCAAATATATCAATTATACAAATCTTAGCCTAAACATAGTCATGTGCTTCTATAGCACCAAATTAAATACTCACATCTGGCATCTTTCAGGCATACATGATTAAGAGAATATAATGTTCGGTCTTATTATAAACAAATCGCAAACCTCATCTTGACTCCAATCAAGGCGACATCTTATTTTATGTACTAAACTTGCTCTTTAGCATTCATTTGTACATAACGTCTCATCTCAACGTGTTAACTATAGCACTTGAGGTGATTGCTCATGTAAGTGAGCTAATCATTACCTGTTGATATACTTTTCAATAATATATGTGTGTATGTGCTAGTCTCATAATGTATTTGTACTTATTGATAAAATATCAAATCACTAATAAACAAACAAGTACAATGCATATGTCCACAAATATATAAACCAATGATCCTCTATAATAACACGCATCACATTCTAAGCAATCCTAATGACATTCTATGGGTTAAGAATATGTCTCTAGAAACAACCGTCGTAAATGGATCAACAACCATTCTATTGGTTGAAATGTATTGTAGGATCACTTCTTTCTGCGCTATAATATGTCTGATGAAGTTGTTCTTTATGTTAATGTGTTTCGTCCTTCCATGATACTTGGGATCCTTCATATAGGCAATGGCTGCTTGACTATCGTAATAAACTATCACTGGTTTTGGAACCTCAGTGACAGTGGCTAAATTTTCTAATAAACGTTTTGGCCATACTGCTTTTACACTACGGCAGAACATGCAATAAATTATGCCTTTATAGTAAACAAGGCCGTGCATGTCTATTTCTTGCTATTCCAAGAAATTGCACCTCCATTGAGCAAGAACATATATCTAGAATTCGATTTACGTTCATCTAGGTCTTCACCCCAATCAGCATCAGAATAGCCTAATAGGCGTAAATCACTCCCTTGGTAACAAAGTCGATAGTCATGGTGCCTTTCAAGTATCTCATGATCCTCTTCACTGCTTTCCAGTGTGCTTGACCGGTATTTGATTGATATTGGCTCATCAATCCCACGACATAACATATGTCGGGTTGAGTACACATCATAACATATATTAAACTTTCGACTGCACTAGCGTAAGGAACAATTTCCATTACTTTATTTACTTTTGGAGTCTTAGGACACATCTTAGTACCTAGGCTTTCACCTTGCATGACAGGGGTATCAATGGAATTACAGTGCTGCATATTGAAGCGTTCAAGAATCTTCAATATATAAGACTCTTGTGATAAGGTAAGGAGTTTTCTTGATCGATCCCTTTCAATCTTAACTTCTAATATATAAGCAGCTTCTCCCATATCATTCATTTTAAAATTGGAGGACAACCATTATTTTATGGTGATAACCAAAACCTAGTCATTTCCAACCAATAGAATATTGTCTACATAAAGTGATAAAATCACAAATTTATCTTCGAACTGCTTGACATATACACAGTGATCTTCTTCGATAATCGTGAAACCAAAAGTTGTTATGACTCGATGAAAATGAAGATACTATTGTCTAAATGATTGCTTAAGGTCATATATTGAGCGATGAAATTTGCAAACTTTATGCTCTTGACCTTTAGCTATGAAACCTATTAGTTGTTTCATATAAATTTCCTCATCTAGTTCTTCATTAAGAAATGCCGTCTTTACATCCATTTGATATAATTCAAGATCCAAATGTACAACGATGGCTAGGATAAGGCGTATTGAGGCAAACCTTACAACTGGTGAAAATGTTTCCTCATAGTTTATACCCTCTTGTTTGGTATAATCTTTCACCACAAGATGAGCCTTATACTTTTCAATGGATCCATCCGCCCTTTGCTTAATCTTAAAGACCCATTTGTTTCCAATGGTACTATGATTGGGTGATAGATCAATCAAGTCTCAAGCATGATTTGCCCTCATTGACTCCATTTCATCTTCCAAAGTTTTTCTCCATTCTTCCTTATCAGAGGATGAGAGAGCTTCTTGAACAGTTTTAAGCTCGGCATCGTCTTTCTAAGTAATCATAAATTCTTCCCCTTCAATCTCAAAATGACGATGGGGGAATACTTTTACGATTATTTTTATGCAATTGAATTTCTCTTGAATTCAATTCGTCATGCGATGCAACACTCTCACTAGGTCTTGTGTGTTGAGGTAAATCTTCATTTACTTCTATAACATTAGTGGGTGTGTTCTTAGGATCTTCCATCTCATATAATTGGAAGTCCTTATCAATCTCACCTCTACTAGGAAAATCGTTCTCCAAGAGCACAACATCTCATGACTTCATTTCGGTCACACTTCCATCAGCTTATCCACCTATGAACACGTACCCTTTAGAGTGTTCATAATATCTTATAAAGATACATTTCCTCCCTCTAGGACCTAATTTACCATATTTATGAGAAGAATCATGAACGTAAGCTGCACATTCCCATGGACGTAGATTAGTTAAGTCTGGTTTTCTACCAGTCCATAATTCATAAGAGGTGGAAGTAACTGATTTTGAGGGTACTCAGTTAAGTATATAGGCAACAGTAGTCAATAACACATCTCCCTAATAGGAGATAGGTAAATTTGCTTGTACCATCATAGACCTAACCATTTTCAATAGGGTTCTATTCCTTCTTTCAGCTACTCCATTTTGTTGTGGAGTACCAAAAATAGTCAATTGTCATACAATTCCCTTTTCATCACAAAGAGCCTTGAGTTGCTTTGATAAATACTCATGTTCGTGATCGATTTTCAATACCTTTATTGTTTTTTTCAACTGATTATCTACCATCGATATATATCGTCTAAAGCAGTCTAATACTTTTGATTTATGGGAGATCAAAAAGACATAACCGAAACACGTGAAGTCATCTATGAAAGTAATGAAATATGAGGCTCCATGTCTCCCTCTCACGTTCAAATGACCACATGTCACGCCCCGATCCTTGAGCACGCACACATCCTTCACACTTGGTCGATTTTATAATGCAATATCCCAGGACTATGTATCGCCGACTCTTTCATTTATTAAGCACATGCGGAAGCAGTTAATCCCCAGACAATAAAACGATGGGATAGAAAAGCAGGGCCATATTTTTCATATTGAAACTTATAACCAAACTTTTATACAAAACACAAACCAGAACACTTCACAACTATTCACTCTATCTCTATTCACATCAAAATAGAGATCTCAAAAGAAGATAGAATCTCAATCCATCCAGGCCGTACTCAAGGCCCCTCTAGAGATTATCTTCTTCTTCCAAAAATCCTTCTCCTCAGATTTCACCTCCGAGTTCTCCTTCTGAGACTTCTCCTCCTCAACTCCTCATCGGGGTCCTGAAATGTTTTCCCCAAATTGGGATGAGACTACATCTCAGCGACTTCTACCCTACTAAGCCCGATTAGTAAACCATTATACTATAGGCTGCCTAAACACGCACAGGGTAGAGGACTTACCTTGGCCTTAGATCCCACCTGCAAGTCAGTACAATTCACAATAGGCACCTATTTACTCCAAACAAATTGAACCCGTCGATTACATGTCATACAAATCATTCTGCATGGAGGAGTATCTAAAAAATTAGGCCACGTGCATTCTCCAGGTCAACCTTCCAAGTCTCCGAGCCACGTGCCTCAAACCTTGGGCCCACGTGCATTCTCTAAGGCAACCTATTCGCCAAGGTAGTACATCAAGTCACCGAGCCACGTGCCCTTTTAGATGTCATTCTCAAATACCGGACCCACGTGCATTCTCTAAGGCACTCATTTGCCAAGGTGACGCATCAAATCACCGAGCCACGTGTCCTTTTTACGATGCCCGGGCCCACGTGCCTTCTCTCAGGTGCTATCTCACCAAAGTGATGCATCAATTCACCGAGCCACGTGCCCTTTTAGATGCCATTCCAGAACGTCGGGCCCACGTGCATTCTCTAAGGCACTAGTTCACCAAAGTGACGCATCAGATCACCGAGTCACGTGCCCTTTTAGATGCTAAACTTTGTCACCGAGCCACGTGCATTCTCCAGGAGGACATATCGAGTCTCCGAGCCACGTGCATTCTCTCAAGCGACCTCTTTGCCAAGATGACATAATCAATCACCGAATTCACGTGTATTCTCCAAGTGATATTCCAATTCACCGAGCCCACGTATTTACTTTCAGGGGATTACCAATCTACTTTCAATACCGACAACCAACGCCCAACGATTTCTCAATCAAATAATTAAATCAACTCAATAAAGCATTATAAATGCTGAATAACATACTTGGCCATTAACCAATCAACAATTCAATCTCAATCAATACCAATCAATTTAGGGTAAATCCCTAAAATATCACAATTGATTTAATTTCATGCAACGTGGAGCTCAAATAAATAAATGGACTGTGTCACGACAATCAGCACGAGATTTCAGTCGTCAGCCATCAAAATCTTAATTTCCGAAAAATAAATAAATAATTAATTAATTTTGAAAATTAAATAATTAATACTAAAATTTCAATTTAGCTCAAAATAAAGCCCGATTAAATAAACGGACTTCACCACGGTCATTAGCATAAAATTCCGGTTCCGGACCATCTCAGTTGAATTTTCGAAAAATAAATAATTATTTAATTTAATTCTGAAAATTAATATTTAAATACTAAAAATTCCACTTAGGCCCGAGAAACCTAATTGAAGCCCACTAAGGGTTGGGAAAAATCCTGAGGCACTTCCAATAATTGGTAGACCACGTCTACTTGCTAATTGCACAATCAATTTATCTAAATAGCATCACAATTGACTAATAATTGCTAATTTATTCTAATCTAACAACCTAAACATAATTAATTAAAACTAAACCAACCTTAAGCATAATTAGACAACTAATCCGGGATTAGTGAGATTACTCACCAAATCGCGCACAAATCGTATCAATCTAACAGGTAGCGACGCGAGGAACAACAAACTCTAAAGCAGGCCTCGGGTTTGGGGCCCGGAAACGGCCCAAAACGAGCTCGAAAGGGGCTGAAAACCCACTCATGGGTTTTTGCCCTTTGCTGGTCAGAGCTAATCCGGCAGCCAAAACGGCGAGGGGAGGCCGGCGGAGAGCAAGGGGGACACCGGGGAGGTCGGGCGGTGCTTGGCGATGGCCGGAGCTAGCCGGACGGGGGCTGGACAGAGGCGAATGGGGTTGAGCAGAGTTGGATCGTGCAGGGGAGGGGCGGCAGGTGCAAGCGGCGCACGGGCGACGAATGGCGGACCCGCGGCGTGCGTGGGCGTGCGGTGCGACGGCGGCGAGCGGCGAGCTGCAGCTTCTACTTGAGCTTCTACTTATGGTTCACTTGTTCGAACGTGCAGAGGGGAGAAGGAGAGAGTGCGAGAGAGAGAGAGAGAGAGAGAGAGAGAGAGAGAGAGAGAGAGAGAGAGAGAGAGAGAGAGAGAGAAGTGGGAGATAAGTATTGACCGGTCAAAAGGGAAGAGAGAGAGGGAAGGTAGGCGGTGGGGGAAATCGCACGAGGGGGAGGGAAAGGGGAGAGGAGAGAGGAGAGAAAAAGAAAAGAGAAGGGAGAGAGAGAGAGAAAAAAAAAGAAAAAGTAAATAATATTACTTCTCTTTTTTTTTTTCTTTTGGTCTTCAATTTTCCTCCGATAATTTCTTTATTGAAATTTTGGACTCGTCAATTGTTGACACCTAAATTTTGGCGACCCATTTAGACATTTAAAAATTAGGGGTTGATTTTATCCCTGAAAAAATAAAATCACATAGCATATAGTTTAGGAACATTTTTGTTTATTTTATTGGACCGACGGCAAGTGCAAAATTTTTCACATATTCCGTTTAGATTCTTCACACATTTATGCATTTTCGAACAAAAAGGAAAATTTTGGATAGAATATGTGAAAAATACAAAAGGGTAATATTGCACAAGGTGGATATATTTCAATGATATATTTAGGGGTATCATGCGCGAACAAAAAGGAAAAAATATATACTGTAGAGATACATTTTTTAGACCTATATAACACCTCGCGTGCAATTTGTTTATACGGCCACAATATAAAAAGCATACGTGAAGGAGAGGGAACGTGAGGGGAAAGAGGCTGGCTTTCTCTCTGCAATGGCTCGTTGAAGCTTCCTCGCAGCATCTCGGCGCAATCTTTAGCAAATCTCTACCACATTAAACAAGCCTTCGAGCCAGCATTGGAGTTCCAGCAGTCGTATGAGTTTCCCAAAGATAGTCCAGCAACCTCCAGGTGAACATCCAGCGAGCCAGCTCCAAGGTGTCCTTGGCAGGTTTTCAGCAAGACTCCCGCCACGGCTAGCCTTAGTCATGCCTCATCAAGCAGCTGCAGGGTTTCTCGAGGGACGTCAATAATCTCAGTCGAGAATTCCATCCTCTAGTCACGTGTTCAAGTTCCAATCGACGCCGATCTCGGAGCCTTACCAAGCGAAATTTCTTAGACGATTACCTGGTCTTCTCGGAATACCTAACAGAGACGTCCACGAGATAAACCCGGAGAGAGGCTCGTGCTTTCACTTCTCTACTGCACCCATTCACAAAGTCCACGCATGAAGAGATAGGAGAAAAATCGGGGCATAGATATTCTCAGTAAAAAAGGGGTGGTCAACTTTGAGAGGGATTTGATTGTGTTTCATAAAAATTGAGGACTAAGCTGGAGTAGTCCCTGCACGAACATCTTCTTTGGCCCACCGCTTCGGGAGGTTTCTAAAGCGGTCCCAAGTTGATCACCAAGACGTGAGCAGCCGCGTCTCCACCCCATCAACGACCAGCCGCAGAGCCATTGAACATCGCAAATCACCTGTGAACCACCACAGCCACTGACCTTGAGTCGTGCCGCCCCGTTGCAGCCCAATCCATCATCGAGGACGTTCCTTTCACGGCCACCCAAGATTCCTAAGTCGTTGTTCTGGCCATCATTGGTGAATCACTCCAATAGACTTAAATCTCAACGGCGAAGCAGCCACGCCTTGCACAAGTCTTTCCTTGGAGGTTGAAAATTTAAGTGTGGATTTTAGAAGGTCAAAGTTTGACAATCAGTGGGATTGTCAGAAGGCTAGTGGATTTCCTTGCGTCACCAAATTCCACAAAACCAGCATTGGGAGACCAAGATTCGCCGTCCATCGAGGAGTCCCTTGCCGAGCTTACAAATGTTTGTTTCGCAAGTCTCGTGGAGCCCATCGGGTGATTTTCGAGCAACCGAGCACCACCACGTTGCATCGCGAGTAGCCATTCGAGGATCGGAATTTGGAAACCAATATTCAAGTTAGGTGAAAATCTTATCTATTTTGATTTTCGAAAATTCCATTACCTTATTTGGGATATTTGTCGATGCATATAATTGAAATTCCCGATATGCCATGATATTCGCAACTCAAGTAGCTTCCTGAATTAGGAAATTTTCCTAATTTCGCAACGTGCGTACGATTGACAGTCCGATTTCACGCTCGAAATACGACTCGCAATCGCACGGAAAAATCGCCAATCCGATCTCACGCTCGAGATACGATTCGCGATTTTATTTGAAAATTGGCTAATCCGATCCCATGCGTGAGATACGATTCGTCAATTTATTTCCAAAATGGACATAGATGATATCTTGCCTGATTTGTTGCCGTGATGTTCTTGATGTCTCATTTCAATATCTCCCGCAAAAGAAAGGAAAAATCCAAAAAAAAAAATCCGAGTTAGATTAGATTTGTTTTAGAATATTCATGGTTTTAGGGTTATCCTGCATGTTTAGAATAGGAAATTTATTTATTTCGAATTTTTGAAAAAAACGAAAAAATCCAAAACAAAATGCATTCGTTTAGGATGTTATTTTTTTTATTTAAGTTGCATGTGGCAATTTTTTTTTATTTCGAAATTAAGAAAAAGAACAACAAAAAATCATCATGCATATGTCATGTAGAACTAAGGCATTTAAATCAATCTTTTTAGATAGATTGCATCTTAGGTTAGAGATTGCTAGGTTAAGATAATATCATGGTTCAAATTAGGGTTTAGTCTGACCTAATCCTTAATATAAGTTGGATAAAATCTTAATTTAGCTAGATAATTTTCATATTTTTCTAATTTCGAATTTCACATTAAAAATGCAAAAAATGACATAGGATAAGTTAGTTTCAATTCCTAGGATAGATTGCATTCTTTTTTAAATAAAATAAAATAAAAAATGTCATTGCATGTCATATAGAATTAGAGTTGGTAATTATTGCTAGGTCTATTTAATTGGAAATTACTCGTCATTAGAATTAAGTCATTAGATTAATTTAGATTGCACATTTAATCATTGCATTTCTTTTATCCATGTCATATAGTTTAGGCTATATTGCCATGCCATATCACTACATGTTAGATTAGTAACATTGCATTGCATGTAGATTAGATTCTCATTAAGAAAAGTGAAAACAAAAATTGGGAAATTGCGTGTTAATTAGAAACCATATCTAGGGTTGTTGATGTGGATTTTAATTTAACATTGCAGATGCTTTCATTGCTTTGAGGTAAGCCTGCAATTTATTTTCTGCTTTACTTTGGTGTTAAATTAGTGGTTTGCACACCCGCATGGTCACCTTACATGTTAAGGAATTAAAATCAATTCAAATTGCTTGCCAAACAATTTTTTTTTTCAAAATAAAAAGAAAGGTACCGAAAGGGCGTTACAGAATTCCAGCGTAACCAAGTCCCCGTACCCATAATCTCTGGTTCGTAGGAGTAAAATAATTCTCCCATTATTTTACTTGGGTTTCTAATCGACCCACCAAAAATAGATTAGTGGCGACTCCTAATTGAAAATCAATTGCATGTTAAGAACTTAAACCTAAGTCGCGAATTGGTATGGGCTTGGGAGAGCCCGAGTTAAGTCTAGGCTTAATAATCCATTAGCCAAACCTTAGGTGGTCCACACCCCTAAAAAATTGGTCGCGACATCAATAAATTGACGAACGATGAGACAGGATCCTAAAAATAAGAATTATAATGCGCTTAAACTTCAATTCCCGAAATCAAGTTCAATTTTGTGGTTAAAAATCGATCAGGCGTGATTTTAGCCCAATCCAACCAATTGAGTAGCTTTTAGGGATTTTACTGCAAATACATCCCTTAACGTCTTCACCCAATAGGTTAGTTAACTCGTGAGTGATCAGCTCAAAGAAAAAGGACCATAGGCATGTCGATGAAATGCCCATTTCACTTTATCGAAACGGGATCGAATTTCAGGATGTCACACCACAAATGTCAGAATATTGGTTGTAATGGAAATTCAGCTCTAGTCTCTTTATCGAATGGTTTTCTAGTTGCTTTTCTCGCTAAACAATGTTCACATATGGGTATATTAACATTAGTGAGTGACCTTAAAAGGCATTCTCTAGCTAGTCTTTGCATTCTTTGTAACCGATGTGACCTATTATAGCATACCAAATACTTGCATCAATCTCAACATTACTAGAAGATGCAATTAAAGAAAAAAAAATCGACATTAACATTATACTAATCATAGTTAATGTCTAACACCATAAAACCATTCAATACATGACCTGAATCATAATAAACTGTTTCAAATAAAATGTCAACACAATCACCATGAAAATTCAATACATAACCTAGGCTAAGAAGAACAACTACGGAAACTAAGTTTTGTCGACTATTCGGAGCATAGAGGACATCATGTAGAAATAGGCTTTGACTACCCTGTAAAATTAATTTATATGTGCCAATACCCTTCACTTCAATTATTGAGTTATTCCCAACATATTTCCATTTTCTTCCAGGCTGTATCCGACGATATTCCACAAATGTTTCTCAATCTTTAGTTACGTGATCTATTGCTCCTGAATCTACAGTCCATATTGAATGAGATTCAACAAGCATTATAGTGCTAGAAACGAAAGTATTATTTAAAATAATTGAGTAATAGGGTACCTCTTTCGGCTTAGTGCATTCACAAGTAAAGTGACCCATTTTGCCACAATTGTGGCACTTCATATTGGCATTCTCCTTTTTCCCACCATGCTTCTTGCATTGAAAGGTCTTAACCCTCTTAGGTGCCTAATCAGTCTTCCTCTCTTTGTTGTTGAATTGATGATTCCTTTTGCGCTTAAAGCCGAAGTTTTGCGTGAACTTAATTCAACAACATAAACATAGGTAGAGGATTTCACAGCCTCTAGACGCTCATCCTTTAATTCCAAATGACGCACTATATCATCAAAAATGACAATATTTTCATAATGCATCATATTGATCTTCATATGCTCCCAATTGTCAGGAAGATATCTTATAACAGCCTGAACTTGCTATTTATCAATAAGGAAGTGACTTATCGACTTCAACTCATGAATCATGTTTGACATCTCCCGAAGATGTTGCCTCATCGTTACATTTGGGCGCTTTCATTATGTGTCAAACTTGATGGTAAGTCTTCTCAGTTTAGTGGCAGATGTACCCCTAAATTTATCTTTTAAGACAACCCACATTACTTGAGCTTTATCATAACTTTCAAACTCACGCATGAGATCATCTTGCATACAGCTTGGTAACGTGATGCGAGCAATGCTATTTTTCTTTTTCCAAGCTTAATAAGTTTCTAGATCTCTCTTATATTGAACTGAAGTTCATTGCTCAAGTTCATCCATGGTATAGTTGAAGGTTTCCAAAATCTCTTACTCCTCAAGGATATACTAAACATTTCGGTGCCAAATATCATAATTGTCACCGTTCAGCTTCTCACCCTTATTGAGGTCAGTCATAATGGTCTTGGATGCGGAAACCATAATCAATTACTATAACACATTGACATAATAAACGTAGAACCAATACTAGAACAAACTTAATTAATGATAATTCAACAAAAGACACAGAAACGAAAGTTCACTATATTCCCAATCAGCTCCCATGTACGATTGTTCTGTTATCATTAATTAGTTTAATTTGCGCAAATTTTAAATTCTAGGTGAGAACTCCTTCGAATTTTACCAACCTACGAACTTTCACTAGAAAAATAATAATTACATGACCTCATAGAATTTCTACATTTTTTTATTAACACAAAAGCATAGCATGATGTGAACCAACATACAAAAACAATCATGCGGCAACTCTATTCAAAACCACGATTCAACATGTGACGGAAAAATAAGGATTTCCTACCATTGTTTGAATTTTCTTGGAATTAGAAAATTGCAATTATATTAAACTATATACATGTTATCATCGAACCAAGCTCTACACAGCATATATGATATCATTTTTATGTAGGCAAGCTACTGTATTTCCAAAACCATAAGAAATACAAGATAAAAATGAATAAACAACATATTTAAACCCCAAAAATACGCATACTCAGGGTTCCCTACACATTTTTATACATTTATAAAACTCAAAAATATAAAATAAATATACCATATTGTAGAGCACATCCATATGAACCAAACGCCACTGACCACGCTCCAATCGGAGCTCTCACACGTCTACACGCACCGTTTGAGTGCGCGACGTATGTGGCACACATGCCAGCGATCCTTAAAGGATCTTGGCTGGTCCGACCGATGATCTGTCCGACTGGTTTGATTGCTAGACCTGTTGATAAGTCCGATCGATTGACTGGTCAGCGGTCGAGTCGGGTCGGGTTGCGGGTTAGTCTCAGGTGGAGTTGGGTCACCAGCTGGTAAACTACCACCAGTGGTGATGTCATCGATGACATCATTCAACAGTTACCGATCGTTGGGTGATGTCATGAATGATGTCATCTGTGACATTAGCATGCGTCGGTTCGATGACATGCGCGTGACGCTCATGTGCTGGCTTTCCCAGCTCGTTGAGCGTGTGGCACCCATGCGCCGCGGCTTTTGGCTGCGTGTGTGGCACCCACGTGCCGCGGCTTCTGGCTGCACATGTGGGCGCGTTTAGCGTCCTTTGGCGACGTTCGACCCACCGTTTGACTCATCTCTATGAGTATTTTCACCCTGTATATTTGAAAATTGATTTTGGCCGAAAAAATATTTCGAAAAATGGCCAAAACCGTACAGGTATACGCGACCCTAAACCTATTCTTCATTTCGGTTTGTTTTCAATGATTCAAATAGCAATTCCGACCAATAGACATCCAAACAATGTAGATTTCATACTCTTGATCTCAATATCAAATGATAAATGAGAAAATTCGATGGAAAATAAGGCAGAAATCATGATCGGGCTCTGATACCAATGTTGGAAGGAAGTCGGCGGAAGATGACTTACCTCTATCCAATGCGCAATCAACAATTTACTTGGAACGATCATTGAATTGCGGATGAATCACGAACAAAAATACTTCACGTTGGTCTGAATGTAATCACGAGGAAAACATCCAATTTTTATAGCGTAAATGCTAATTGTTCTTGTAAAAGAGAAATTTAATGCCTTCTTTTTCTTTCGATGGAAAGAGGACTAAAAATGGAGAGGAATTTCTGAGCGTATGTTCTACCAACCGTGCCAATGGTTATCTTCAAAAGACTTTTATACAACTCCCTTCATACCCTTTTAAAAAGGTGCTTTTTCATCGTAGCATATCAAGACGAAACGGTGTGTTCTAATCGCACCCCATCATGAAACTTTTTGACTTGGAGGTAATAGCCCTAGAAAGGGACATCATGTTTGTAGTAGTTGTAGCATTGCAGAAGGGTTTAACAAATGGCTTTGTTTTGACGTTTGAGGATTTTGCTAGCTTTTATGTAATACAAAGAGTTTGTTCCGTATATAAGCTACTGATACAATGTTTCTAATCTTGAAGAGAGGAACTTCTAAGTTTATGATACAGATGTACGTCTATCTATCGAATGTGATAAATTTCTCAACTCTCATGAACGCTACTTAATGCTTGGGGTTGTGCTTGAGGCCCATATTTGGTAATCAACTCTCCTACAGCATGTCATATACATAATCAAACTTTACCTGTTGACTACAAGAAGATCAAAGAAGCTACTCATATTTCATACCAAGGTTAGCATGGAATTGAATGACTGTGAGCATGCGTTAGTGTGCTTACTATTTGAATAACTATGAGCATGTGTTGTTGTGCTTACTAAGTAGAGAGAGAGAGAGAGGTTAGCATGGAACCATGTATTGAATAACTATGAGCATGTGTTACTGTGCTTACTAAGTAGAGAGAGAGAGAGAGAGAGAGAGAAAGAGAGAGAGAGATTCCTATGCCGGTCCTACAAGTAAGTACCTGAAAAGCTCTTTTGAACTGAAGTGTGGTAATCATCCCTAATATCATCAGCTTTTTGATGATCTTATCTATTGCTTGAAAGTAAGATATCCTCCAAGACTACTTGAAATGCAATGCAATACGAAATCCCAAGAATCCAATTGTGAATCCCGGCCTTAGGCCCGCATAGAACCAATTATGGGTGTCCAAATTGCCTTCATTAGGTTCACCTCTGTTCCGAGAATCACCATCTTGTCCATCGATATCAGGATGTTGCTCATCTCTAGGGCAAACTTTCAAAAGAGGAGCTCCACAAAGTCCGCCATTACTGCAAAACACAGATTCATCATCCACGGTACCCACATGAATGCTTGAAGGAATAGGGCCCAATAAATTATTGAATGAGAGATTGAGACAACTCAAAAAGTCTGTGCTGGATATGCTAGGAGGGATTCTACCCGAAGTCTTGTTGTTGGATAGGTCAAGGGATTCTAATTTTTTGAGGTTGCCAATGTTTGTAGGGATTTTCCCACTCAAAATGTTTTGAGAGAGGTTCAAATTCTGAAGTTCGACCAGCCTAGTCAACTCTTTTGGTATTTCGCCATTTAAATTGTTTGCAGATAAGTCAATGGAATGGACGAAATGGAGTGTCTTGTCGTATAGTCGGGTAGTTCCCTTTGCATGAACCATGATGTAAATGATTGTCGGATATGACAAAACGGAGTCTGTCGGATGTATGCCTTCAACCATAGATAACAATCCATTAAAACACAGCGGAATGCTTCCGGAAATGTTGTTCCGTGCTAGGCTTAAAAACCCGAAGAAAATCAAGTTGGCAGAGTTGCGTGGGAATGCCTCCGGTGAGACTATTGTTCTCAAGAATGATGATGCCTAATCGTTGCAAATGGAGGAATTTCACCAGTGAAGTCATTATCACTTAGATCAAGGAAGAGAAGTTCAGTTAGGTTTGACAAACATTGGGGAAGCACTTTGTCGAGGCCATTTTTATGCAGGTTCAGAACTTCTAATAGCTTAAAATGGCAGAAAGAGTTAGTAATCTGACCTCTTAACCTGTTGTCA